>CM062756.1:6598334-9066051 GCA_031770325.1 Bolboschoenus planiculmis
CAAACAAGTTTTGCATCAAGAAAATCAAGAATTGAGTGCGGAATAGAACCAAACTTGTTTGGGATCAAGAAAATCAAGAACTGAGTCCGGAATACCGCAAACAAGTTTTGCATCAAGAAAATCAAGAATTTAGTGCGGAATAGAACCAAACTTGTTTGGGATCAAGAAAATCAAGAACTGAGTCCGGAATGCCGCAAAAATGTTTTGCATCAAGAAAATCAAGAATTGAGTGCGGAAGACAACCAAACTTTTTTCGGATCAAGAAAATCAAAAACTGAGTCCGGAATACCGCAAACAAGTTTTGTATCAAGAAAATCAAGAATTGAGTGCGGAATACAACCAAACTTGTTTGGGATGAAGAAAATGAAGAACTGAGTCCGGAATGCCGCAAACATGTTTTGAATCAAGAAAATCAAGAATTGAGTGCGGAATACAACCAAACTTGTTTCGGATCAAGAAAATCAAGAACTGAGTCCGGAATGCCGCAAACATGTTTTGCATCAAGAAAATCAAGAATTGAGCCCGGAATACAACCAAACTTATTTCGGATGAAGAAAATCAAGAACTGAGTCCGGAATACCGCAAACAAGTTTTGCATCAAGAAAATCAAGAATTCAGTGCGGAATAGAACCAAACTTGTTTGGGATCAAGAAAATCAAGAACTGAGTCCGGAATACCGCAAACAAGTTTTGCATCAAGAAAATCAAGAATTTGAGTCCGGAATAGAACCAAACTTGTTTGGGATCAAGAAAATCAAGAACTGAGTCCGGAATACCGCAAACAAGTTGTGCATCAATAAAATCAAGAATTTGAGTCCGGAATACAAACAAACTTGTTTGGGATCAATAAAATCAAGAACTGAGTCCGGAATACCGCAAACATGTTCTGCATCAAGAAAATCAAGAATTGAGTGCGGAATACAACCAAACTTTTTTCGGATCAAGAAAATAAAAAACTGAGTCCGGAATACCGCAAACAAGTTTTGCATCAAGAAAATCAAGAATTGAGTGCGGAATAGAACCAAACTTGTTTCGGATCAAGAAAATTAAGAACTGAGTCCGGAATGCCGTAAACAAGTTTTGTATCAAGAAAATCAAGAATTGAGTGCGGAATAAAACCAAACTTGTTTGGGATCAAGAAAATGAAGAACTGAGTCCGGAATGCCGCAAACATGTTTTGAATCAAGAAAATCAAGAATTGAGTGCGGAATACAACCAAACTTGTTTCGGATCAAGAAAATCAAGAACTGAGTCCGGAATGCCGCAAACATGTTTTGCATCAAGAAAATCAAGAATTGAGCCCGGAATACAACCAAACTTATTTCGGATTAAGAAAATCAAGAACTGAGTCCGGAATACCGCAAACAAGTTTTGCATCAAGAAAATCAAGAATTCAGTGCGGAATAGAACCAAACTTGTTTGGGATCAAGAAAATCAAGAACTGAGTCCGGAATACCGCAAACAAGTTGTGCATCAAGAAAATCAAGAATTTTAGTCCGGAATACAAACAAACTTGTTTGGGATCAATAAAATCAAGAACTGAGTCCGGAATACCGCAAACATGTTCTGCATCAAGAAAATCAAGAATTGAGTGCGGAATACAACCAAACTTTTTTCGGATCAAGAAAATAAAAAACTGAGTCCGGAATACCGCAAACAAGTTTTGCATCAAGAAAATCAAGAATTGAGTGCGGAATAGAACCAAACTTTTTTCGGATCAAGAAAATTAAGAACTGAGTCCGGAATGCCGTAAACAAGTTTTGTATCAAGAAAATCAAGAATTGAGTGCGGAATAAAACCAAACTTGTTTGGGATCAAGAAAATGAAGAACTGAGTCCGGAATACCGCAAACAAGTTTTGCATCAAGAAAATCAAGAATTTGACTCCGGAATACAAACAAACTTGTTTGGGATCAAGAAAATCAAGAACTGAGTCCGGAATGCCGCAAACATTTTTTGCATCAAGAAAATCAAGAATTGAGTGCGGAATACAACCAAACTTGTTTGGGATCAAGAAAATCAAGAACTGAGTCCGGAATACCGCAAACAAGTTTTGCATCAAAAAAATCAAGAATTTGAGTCCGGAATACAACCAAATTTGTTTCGGATCAAGAAAATCAAGAACTGAGTCCGGAATACCGCAAACAAGTTTTGCATCAAGAAAATCAAGAATTGAGTGCGGAATAGAACGAAACTTGTTTCGGATCAAGAAAATCAAGAACTGAGTCCAGAATGCGGCAAACATGTTTTGCATCAAGAAAATCAAGAATTGAGCGCGGAATACAACCAAACTTATTTTGGATCAAGAAAATCAAGAAATGAGTCCGGAATACCGCAAACAAGTTTTGCATCAAGAAAATCAAGAATTGAGTGCGGAATAGAACCAAACTTGTTTGGGATCAAGAAAATCAAGAACTGAGTCCGGAATACCGCAAACAAGTTTTGCATCAAGAAAATCAAGAATTTAGTGCGGAATAGAACCAAACTTGTTTGGGATCAAGAAAATCAAGAACTGAGTCCGGAATGCCGCAAAAATGTTTTGCATCAAGAAAATCAAGAATTGAGTGCGGAAGACAACCAAACTTTTTTCGGATCAAGAAAATCAAAAACTGAGTCCGGAATACCGCAAACAAGTTTTGTATCAAGAAAATCAAGAATTGAGTGCGGAATACAACCAAACTTGTTTGGGATGAAGAAAATGAAGAACTGAGTCCGGAATGCCGCAAACATGTTTTGAATCAAGAAAATCAAGAATTGAGTGCGGAATACAACCAAACTTGTTTCGGATCAAGAAAATCAAGAACTGAGTCCGGAATGCCGCAAACATGTTTTGCATCAAGAAAATCAAGAATTGAGCCCGGAATACAACCAAACTTATTTCGGATGAAGAAAATCAAGAACTGAGTCCGGAATACCGCAAACAAGTTTTGCATCAAGAAAATCAAGAATTCAGTGCGGAATAGAACCAAACTTGTTTGGGATCAAGAAAATCAAGAACTGAGTCCGGAATACCGCAAACAAGTTTTGCATCAAGAAAATCAAGAATTTGAGTCCGGAATAGAACCAAACTTGTTTGGGATCAAGAAAATCAAGAACTGAGTCCGGAATACCGCAAACAAGTTGTGCATCAATAAAATCAAGAATTTGAGTCCGGAATACAAACAAACTTGTTTGGGATCAATAAAATCAAGAACTGAGTCCGGAATACCGCAAACATGTTCTGCATCAAGAAAATCAAGAATTGAGTGCGGAATACAACCAAACTTTTTTCGGATCAAGAAAATAAAAAACTGAGTCCGGAATACCGCAAACAAGTTTTGCATCAAGAAAATCAAGAATTGAGTGCGGAATAGAACCAAACTTGTTTCGGATCAAGAAAATTAAGAACTGAGTCCGGAATGCCGTAAACAAGTTTTGTATCAAGAAAATCAAGAATTGAGTGCGGAATAAAACCAAACTTGTTTGGGATCAAGAAAATGAAGAACTGAGTCCGGAATGCCGCAAACATGTTTTGAATCAAGAAAATCAAGAATTGAGTGCGGAATACAACCAAACTTGTTTCGGATCAAGAAAATCAAGAACTGAGTCCGGAATGCCGCAAACATGTTTTGCATCAAGAAAATCAAGAATTGAGCCCGGAATACAACCAAACTTATTTCGGATTAAGAAAATCAAGAACTGAGTCCGGAATACCGCAAACAAGTTTTGCATCAAGAAAATCAAGAATTCAGTGCGGAATAGAACCAAACTTGTTTGGGATCAAGAAAATCAAGAACTGAGTCCGGAATACCGCAAACAAGTTGTGCATCAAGAAAATCAAGAATTTTAGTCCGGAATACAAACAAACTTGTTTGGGATCAATAAAATCAAGAACTGAGTCCGGAATACCGCAAACATGTTCTGCATCAAGAAAATCAAGAATTGAGTGCGGAATACAACCAAACTTTTTTCGGATCAAGAAAATAAAAAACTGAGTCCGGAATACCGCAAACAAGTTTTGCATCAAGAAAATCAAGAATTGAGTGCGGAATAGAACCAAACTTTTTTCGGATCAAGAAAATTAAGAACTGAGTCCGGAATGCCGTAAACAAGTTTTGTATCAAGAAAATCAAGAATTGAGTGCGGAATAAAACCAAACTTGTTTGGGATCAAGAAAATGAAGAACTGAGTCCGGAATACCGCAAACAAGTTTTGCATCAAGAAAATCAAGAATTTGACTCCGGAATACAAACAAACTTGTTTGGGATCAAGAAAATCAAGAACTGAGTCCGGAATGCCGCAAACATTTTTTGCATCAAGAAAATCAAGAATTGAGTGCGGAAGACAACCAAACTTTTTTCGGATCAAGAAAATAAAAAACTGAGTCCGGAATACCGCAAACAAGTTTTGCATCAAGAAAATCAAGAATTGAGTGCGGAATAGAACCAAACTTGTTTCGGATCAATAAAAGTAATAACTGAGTCCGGAATGCCGCAAACATGTTTTGTATCAAGAAAATCAAGAATTGAGTGCGGAATACAACCAAACTTGTTTGGGATCAAGAAAATCAAGAACTGAGTCCGGAATGCCGCAAACATGTTTTGAATCAAGAAAATCAAGAATTGAGTGCGGAATACAACCAAACTTGTTTCGGATCAAGAAAATCAAGAACTGAGTCCGGAATGCCGCAAATATGTTCTGCATCAAGAAAATCAAGAATTGAGTGCGGAATACAACCAAACTAATTTCGGATCAAGAAAATCAAGAACTGAGTCCGGAATACCGCAAACAAGTTTTGCATCAAGAAAATCAAGAATTGAGTGCGGAATAGAACCAAACTTGTTTGGGATCAAGAAAATCAAGAACTGAGTCCGGAATTCCGCAAACAAGTTTTGCATCAAGAAAATCAAGAATTTGAGTCCGGAATACAAACAAACTTGTTTGGGATCAAGAAAATCAAGAACTGAGTCCGGAATGCCGCAAACATGTTTTGCATCAAGAAAATCAAGAATTGAGTGCGGAAGACAACCAAACTTTTTTCGGATCAAGAAAATCCAAAACTGAGTCCGGAATACCGCAAACAAGTTTTGCATCAAGAAAATCAAGAATTGAGTGCGGAATAGAACCAAACTTGTTTCGGATCAAGAAAATGAAGAACTGAGTCTGGAATGCCGCAAACATATTTTGTATCAAGAAAATCAAGAATTGAGTGCGGAATACAACCAAACTTGTTTGGGATAAAGAAAATCAAGAACTGAGTCCGGAATACCGCAAACAAGTTTTGCATCAAGAAAATCAAGATGTTGAGTCCGGAATACAAACAAACTTGTTTGGGATCAAGAAAATCAAGAACTGAGTCCGGAATGCCGCAAACATGTTTGCATCAAGAAAATCAAGAATTGAGTGCGGAAGACAACCAAACTTTTTTCGGATCAATAAAATCAAGAACTGAGTCCGGAATACCACAAACAAGTTTTGCATCAAGAAAATCAAGAATTGAGTGCGGAATAGAACCAAACTTGTTTCGGATCAAGAAAATTAAGAACTGAGTCCGGAATGTCGTAAACATGTTTTGTATCAAGAAAATCAAGAATTGAGTGCGGAATACAACCAAACTTGTTTGGGATTAAAAAATAAAGAACTGAGTCCGGAATGCCGCAAACATGTTTTGAATCAAGAAAATCAAGAATTGAGTGCGGAATACAACCAAACTTGTTTCGGATCAAGAAAATCAAGAACTGAGTCCGGAATGCCGCAAACATGTTTGCATCAAGAAAATCAAGAATTGAGTGCGGAAGACAACCAAACTTTTTTCGGATCAATAAAATCAAGAACTGAGTCCGGAATACCACAAACAAGTTTTGCATCAAGAAAATCAAGAATTGAGTGCGGAATAGAACCAAACTTGTTTCGGATCAAGAAAATTAAGAACTGAGTCCGGAATGTCGTAAACATGTTTTGTATCAAGAAAATCAAGAATTGAGTGCGGAATACAACCAAACTTGTTTGGGATTAAAAAATAAAGAACTGAGTCCGGAATGCCGCAAACATGTTTTGAATCAAGAAAATCAAGAATTTGGTGCGGAATACAACCAAACTTGTTTCGGATCAAGAAAATCAAGAACTGAGTCCGGAATGCCGCAAACATGTTTTGCATCAGGAAAATCAAGAATTGAGTGCGGAATACAACCAAATTTATTTCGGATCAAGAAAATCAAGAACCGAGTACTGAATAACGCAAACATGTTTTGCATCAAGAAAATCAAGAATTGAGTGCGGAATAGAACCAAACTTGTTTCGGATCAAGAAAATTAAGAACTGAGTCCGGAATGCCGCAAACATGTTTTGTATCAAGAAAATCAAGAATTGAGTGCGGAATACAACCAAACTTGTTTGGGATCAAGAAAATCAAGAACTGAGTCCGGAATACCGCAAACAAGTTTTGCATCAAAAAAATCAAGAATTTGAGTCCGGAATACAACCAAATTTGTTTCGGATCAAGAAAATCAAGAACTGAGTCCGGAATACCGCAAACAAGTTTTGCATCAAGAAAATCAAGAATTGAGTGCGGAATAGAACGAAACTTGTTTCGGATCAAGAAAATCAAGAACTGAGTCCAGAATGCGGCAAACATGTTTTGCATCAAGAAAATCAAGAATTAAGCGCGGAATACAACCAAACTTATTTTGGATCAAGAAAATCAAGAAATGAGTCCGGAATACCGCAAACAAGTTTTGCATCAAGAAAATCAAGAATTGAGTGCGGAATAGAACCAAACTTGTTTGGGATCAAGAAAATCAAGAACTGAGTCCGGAATACCGCAAACAAGTTGTGCATCAAGAAAATCAAGAATTTTAGTCCGGAATACAAACAAACTTGTTTGGGATCAATAAAATCAAGAACTGAGTCCGGAATACCGCAAACATGTTCTGCATCAAGAAAATCAAGAATTGAGTGCGGAATACAACCAAACTTTTTTCGGATCAAGAAAATAAAAAACTGAGTCCGGAATACCGCAAACAAGTTTTGCATCAAGAAAATCAAGAATTGAGTGCGGAATAGAACCAAACTTGTTTCGGATCAAGAAAATTAAGAACTGAGTCCGGAATGCCGTAAACAAGTTTTGTATCAAGAAAATCAAGAATTGAGTGCGGAATAAAACCAAACTTGTTTGGGATCAAGAAAATGAAGAACTGAGTCCGGAATACCGCAAACAAGTTTTGCATCAAGAAAATCAAGAATTTGACTCCGGAATACAAACAAACTTGTTTGGGATCAAGAAAATCAAGAACTGAGTCCGGAATGCCGCAAACATTTTTTGCATCAAGAAAATCAAGAATTGAGTGCGGAAGACAACCAAACTTTTTTCGGATCAAGAAAATAAAAAACTGAGTCCGGAATACCGCAAACAAGTTTTGCATCAAGAAAATCAAGAATTGAGTGCGGAATAGAACCAAACTTGTTTCGGATCAATAAAAGTAATAACTGAGTCCGGAATGCCGCAAACATGTTTTGTATCAAGAAAATCAAGAATTGAGTGCGGAATACAACCAAACTTGTTTGGGATCAAGAAAATCAAGAACTGAGTCCGGAATGCCGCAAACATGTTTTGAATCAAGAAAATCAAGAATTGAGTGCGGAATACAACCAAACTTGTTTCGGATCAAGAAAATCAAGAACTGAGTCCGGAATGCCGCAAATATGTTCTGCATCAAGAAAATCAAGAATTGAGTGCGGAATACAACCAAACTAATTTCGGATCAAGAAAATCAAGAACTGAGTCCGGAATACCGCAAACAAGTTTTGCATCAAGAAAATCAAGAATTGAGTGCGGAATAGAACCAAACTTGTTTGGGATCAAGAAAATCAAGAACTGAGTCCGGAATTCCGCAAACAAGTTTTGCATCAAGAAAATCAAGAATTTGAGTCCGGAATACAAACAAACTTGTTTGGGATCAAGAAAATCAAGAACTGAGTCCGGAATGCCGCAAACATGTTTTGCATCAAGAAAATCAAGAATTGAGTGCGGAAGACAACCAAACTTTTTTCGGATCAAGAAAATCCAAAACTGAGTCCGGAATACCGCAAACAAGTTTTGCATCAAGAAAATCAAGAATTGAGTGCGGAATAGAACCAAATTTGTTTCGGATCAAGAAAATGAAGAACTGAGTCTGGAATGCCGCAAACATATTTTGTATCAAGAAAATCAAGAATTGAGTGCGGAATACAACCAAACTTGTTTGGGATAAAGAAAATCAAGAACTGAGTCCGGAATACCGCAAACAAGTTTTGCATCAAGAAAATCAAGATGTTGAGTCCGGAATACAAACAAACTTGTTTGGGATCAAGAAAATCAAGAACTGAGTCCGGAATGCCGCAAACATGTTTGCATCAAGAAAATCAAGAATTGAGTGCGGAAGACAACCAAACTTTTTTCGGATCAATAAAATCAAGAACTGAGTCCGGAATACCACAAACAAGTTTTGCATCAAGAAAATCAAGAATTGAGTGCGGAATAGAACCAAACTTGTTTCGGATCAAGAAAATTAAGAACTGAGTCCGGAATGTCGTAAACATGTTTTGTATCAAGAAAATCAAGAATTGAGTGCGGAATACAACCAAACTTGTTTGGGATTAAAAAATAAAGAACTGAGTCCGGAATGCCGCAAACATGTTTTGAATCAAGAAAATCAAGAATTGAGTGCGGAATACAACCAAACTTGTTTCGGATCAAGAAAATCAAGAACTGAGTCCGGAATGCCGCAAACATGTTTGCATCAAGAAAATCAAGAATTGAGTGCGGAAGACAACCAAACTTTTTTCGGATCAATAAAATGAAGAACTGAGTCCGGAATACCACAAACAAGTTTTGCATCAAGAAAATCAAGAATTGAGTGCGGAATAGAACCAAACTTGTTTCGGATCAAGAAAATTAAGAACTGAGTCCGGAATGTCGTAAACATGTTTTGTATCAAGAAAATCAAGAATTGAGTGCGGAATACAACCAAACTTGTTTGGGATTAAAAAATAAAGAACTGAGTCCGGAATGCCGCAAACATGTTTTGAATCAAGAAAATCAAGAATTTGGTGCGGAATACAACCAAACTTGTTTCGGATCAAGAAAATCAAGAACTGAGTCCGGAATGCCGCAAACATGTTTTGCATCAGGAAAATCAAGAATTGAGTGCGGAATACAACCAAATTTATTTCGGATCAAGAAAATCAAGAACCGAGTACTGAATAACGCAAACATGTTTTGCATCAAGAAAATCAAGAATTGAGTGCGGAATAGAACCAAACTTGTTTCGGATCAAGAAAATTAAGAACTGAGTCCGGAATGCCGCAAACATGTTTTGTATCAAGAAAATCAAGAATTGAGTGCGGAATACAACCAAACTTGTTTGGGATCAAGAAAATCAAGAACTGAGTCCGGAATACCGCAAACAAGTTTTGCATCAAAAAAATCAAGAATTTGAGTCCGGAATACAACCAAATTTGTTTCGGATCAAGAAAATCAAGAACTGAGTCCGGAATACCGCAAACAAGTTTTGCATCAAGAAAATCAAGAATTGAGTGCGGAATAGAACGAAACTTGTTTCGGATCAAGAAAATCAAGAACTGAGTCCAGAATGCGGCAAACATGTTTTGCATCAAGAAAATCAAGAATTGAGCGCGGAATACAACCAAACTTATTTTGGATCAAGAAAATCAAGAAATGAGTCCGGAATACCGCAAACAAGTTTTGCATCAAGAAAATCAAGAATTGAGTGCGGAATAGAACCAAACTTGTTTGGGATCAAGAAAATCAAGAACTGAGTCCGGAATACCGCAAACAAGTTTTGCATCAAGAAAATCAAGAATTTAGTGCGGAATAGAACCAAACTTGTTTGGGATCAAGAAAATCAAGAACTGAGTCCGGAATGCCGCAAAAATGTTTTGCATCAAGAAAATCAAGAATTGAGTGCGGAAGACAACCAAACTTTTTTCGGATCAAGAAAATCAAAAACTGAGTCCGGAATACCGCAAACAAGTTTTGTATCAAGAAAATCAAGAATTGAGTGCGGAATACAACCAAACTTGTTTGGGATCAAGAAAATGAAGAACTGAGTCCGGAATGCCGCAAACATGTTTTGAATCAAGAAAATCAAGAATTGAGTGCGGAATACAACCAAACTTGTTTCGGATCAAGAAAATCAAGAACTGAGTCCGGAATGCCGCAAACATGTTTTGCATCAAGAAAATCAAGAATTGAGCCCGGAATACAACCAAACTTATTTCGGATGAAGAAAATCAAGAACTGAGTCCGGAATACCGCAAACAAGTTTTGCATCAAGAAAATCAAGAATTCAGTGCGGAATAGAACCAAACTTGTTTGGGATCAAGAAAATCAAGAACTGAGTCCGGAATACCGCAAACAAGTTTTGCATCAAGAAAATCAAGAATTTGAGTCCGGAATAGAACCAAACTTGTTTGGGATCAAGAAAATCAAGAACTGAGTCCGGAATACCGCAAACAAGTTGTGCATCAATAAAATCAAGAATTTGAGTCCGGAATACAAACAAACTTGTTTGGGATCAATAAAATCAAGAACTGAGTCCGGAATACCGCAAACATGTTCTGCATCAAGAAAATCAAGAATTGAGTGCGGAATACAACCAAACTTTTTTCGGATCAAGAAAATAAAAAACTGAGTCCGGAATACCGCAAACAAGTTTTGCATCAAGAAAATCAAGAATTGAGTGCGGAATAGAACCAAACTTGTTTCGGATCAAGAAAATTAAGAACTGAGTCCGGAATGCCGTAAACAAGTTTTGTATCAAGAAAATCAAGAATTGAGTGCGGAATAAAACCAAACTTGTTTGGGATCAAGAAAATGAAGAACTGAGTCCGGAATGCCGCAAACATGTTTTGAATCAAGAAAATCAAGAATTGAGTGCGGAATACAACCAAACTTGTTTCGGATCAAGAAAATCAAGAACTGAGTCCGGAATGCCGCAAACATGTTTTGCATCAAGAAAATCAAGAATTGAGCCCGGAATACAACCAAACTTATTTCGGATGAAGAAAATCAAGAACTGAGTCCGGAATACCGCAAACAAGTTTTGCATCAAGAAAATCAAGAATTCAGTGCGGAATAGAACCAAACTTGTTTGGGATCAAGAAAATTAAGAACTGAGTCCGGAATGCCGTAAACATGTTTTGTATCAAGAAAATCAAGAATTGAGTGCGGAATACAACCAAACTTGTTTGGGATCAAGAAAATGAAGAACTGAGTCCGGAATGCCGCAAACATGTTTTGAATCAAGAAAATCAAGAATTGAGTGCGGAATACAACCAAACTTGTTTCGGATCAAGAAAATCAAGAACTGAGTCCGGAATGCCGCAAACATGTTTTGCATCAAGAAAATCAAGAATTGAGCCCGGAATACAACCAAACTTATTTCGGATGAAGAAAATCAAGAACTGAGTCCGGAATACCGCAAACAAGTTTTGCATCAAGAAAATCAAGAATTCAGTGCGGAATAGAACCAAACTTGTTTGGGATCAAGAAAATCAAGAACTGAGTCCGGAATACCGCAAACAAGTTTTGCATCAAGAAAATCAAGAATTTGAGTCCGGAATAGAACCAAACTTGTTTGGGATCAAGAAAATCAAGAACTGAGTCCGGAATACCGCAAACAAGTTGTGCATCAATAAAATCAAGAATTTGAGTCCGGAATACAAACAAACTTGTTTGGGATCAATAAAATCAAGAACTGAGTCCGGAATACCGCAAACATGTTTTGCATCAAGAAAATCAAGAATTGAGTGCGGAATACAACCAAACTTTTTTCGGATCAAGAAAATAAAAAACTGAGTCCGGAATACCGCAAACAAGTTTTGCATCAAGAAAATCAAGAATTGAGTGCGGAATAGAACCAAACTTGTTTCGGATCAAGAAAATTAAGAACTGAGTCCGGAATGCCGTAAACATGTTTTGTATCAAGAAAATCAAGAATTGAGTGCGGAATACAACCAAACTTGTTTGGGATCAAGAAAATGAAGAACTGAGTCCGGAATGCCGCAAACATGTTTTGAATCAAGAAAATCAAGAATTGAGTGCGGAATACAACCAAACTTGTTTCGGATGAAGAAAATCAAGAACTGAGTCCGGAATGCCGCAAACAAGTTTTGCATCAAGAAAATCAAGAATTCAGTGCGGAATAGAACCAAACTTGTTTGGGATCAAGAAAATCAAGAACTGAGTCCGGAATACCGCAAACAAGTTTTGCATCAAGAAAATCAAGAATTTGAGTCCGGAATAGAACCAAACTTGTTTGGGATCAAGAAAATCAAGAACTGAGTCCGGAATACCGCAAACAAGTTGTGCATCAATAAAATCAAGAATTTGAGTCCGGAATACAAACAAACTTGTTTGGGATCAATAAAATCAAGAACTGAGTCCGGAATACCGCAAACATGTTCTGCATCAAGAAAATCAAGAATTGAGTGCGGAATACAACCAAACTTTTTTCGGATCAAGAAAATAAAAAACTGAGTCCGGAATACCGCAAACAAGTTTTGCATCAAGAAAATCAAGAATTGAGTGCGGAATAGAACCAAACTTGTTTCGGATCAAGAAAATTAAGAACTGAGTCCGGAATGCCGTAAACAAGTTTTGTATCAAGAAAATCAAGAATTGAGTGCGGAATAAAACCAAACTTGTTTGGGATCAAGAAAATGAAGAACTGAGTCCGGAATGCCGCAAACATGTTTTGAATCAAGAAAATCAAGAATTGAGTGCGGAATACAACCAAACTTGTTTCGGATCAAGAAAATCAAGAACTGAGTCCGGAATGCAGCAAACATGTTTTGCATCAAGAAAATCAAGAATTGAGCCCGGAATACAACCAAACTTATTTCGGATTAAGAAAATCAAGAACTGAGTCCGGAATACCGCAAACAAGTTTTGCATCAAGAAAATCAAGAATTCAGTGCGGAATAGAACCAAACTTGTTTGGGATCAAGAAAATCAAGAACTGAGTCCGGAATACCGCAAACAAGTTGTGCATCACGAAAATCAAGAATTTTAGTCCGGAATACAAACAAACTTGTTTGGGATCAATAAAATCAAGAACTGATTCCGGAATACCGCAAACATGTTCTGCATCAAGAAAATCAAGAATTGAGTGCGGAATACAACCAAACTTTTTTCGGATCAAGAAAATAAAAAACTGAGTCCGGAATACCGCAAACAAGTTTTGCATCAAGAAAATCAAGAATTGAGTGCGGAATAGAACCAAACTTGTTTCGGATCAAGAAAATTAAGAACTGAGTCCGGAATGCCGTAAACATGTTTTGTATCAAGAAAATCAAGAATTGAGTGCGGAATACAACCAAACTTGTTTGGGATCAAGAAAATGAAGAACTGAGTCCGGAATGCCGCAAACATGTTTTGAATCAAGAAAATCAAGAATTGAGTGCGGAATACAACCAAACTTGTTTCGGATCAAGAAAATCAAGAACTGAGTCCGGAATGCCGCAAACATGTTTTGCATCAAGAAAATCAAGAATTGAGCCCGGAATACAACCAAACTTATTTCGGATGAAGAAAATCAAGAACTGAGTCCGGAATACCGCAAACAAGTTTTGCATCAAGAAAATCAAGAATTCAGTGCGGAATAGAACCAAACTTGTTTGGGATCAAGAAAATCAAGAACTGAGTCCGGAATACCGCAAACAAGTTTTGCATCAAGAAAATCAAGAATTTGAGTCCGGAATAGAACCAAACTTGTTTGGGATCAAGAAAATCAAGAACTGAGTCCGGAATACCGCAAACAAGTTGTGCATCAATAAAATCAAGAATTTGAGTCCGGAATACAAACAAACTTGTTTGGGATCAATAAAATCAAGAACTGAGTCCGGAATACCGCAAACATGTTCTGCATCAAGAAAATCAAGAATTGAGTGCGGAATACAACCAAACTTTTTTCGGATCAAGAAAATAAAAAACTGAGTCCGGAATACCGCAAACAAGTTTTGCATCAAGAAAATCAAGAATTGAGTGCGGAATAGAACCAAACTTGTTTCGGATCAAGAAAATTAAGAACTGAGTCCGGAATGCCGTAAACATGTTTTGTATCAAGAAAATCAAGAATTGAGTGCGGAATACAACCAAACTTGTTTGGGATCAAGAAAATGAAGAACTGAGTCCGGAATGCCGCAAACATGTTTTGAATCAAGAAAATCAAGAATTGAGTGCGGAATACAACCAAACTTGTTTCGGATCAAGAAAATCAAGAACTGAGTCCGGAATGCCGCAAACATGTTTTGCATCAAGAAAATCAAGAATTGAGCCCGGAATACAACCAAACTTATTTCGGATTAAGAAAATCAAGAACTGAGTCCGGAATACCGCAAACAAGTTTTGCATCAAGAAAATCAAGAATTCAGTGCGGAATAGAACCAAACTTGTTTGGGATCAAGAAAATCAAGAACTGAGTCCGGAATACCGCAAACAAGTTTTGCATCAAGAAAATCAAGAATTTGATTCCGGAATACAAACAAACTTGTTTGGGATCAAGAAAATCAAGAACTGAGTCCGGAATGCCGCAAAAATGTTTTGCATCAAGAAAATCAAGAATTGAGTGCGGAAGACAACCAAACTTTTTTCGGATCAAGAAAATCAAAAACTGAGTCCGGAATACCGCAAACAAGTTTTGCATCAAGAAAATCAAGAATTGAGTGCGGAATAGAACCAAACTTGTTTCGGATCAAGAAAATTAAGAATTGAGTCCGGAATGCCGTAAACATGTTTTGTATCAAGAAAATCAAGAATTGAGTGCGGAATACAACCAAACTTGTTTGGGATCAAGAAAATGAAGAACTGAGTCCGGAATGCCGCAAACATGTTTTGAATCAAGAAAATCAAGAATTGAGTGCGGAATACAACCAAACTTGTTTCGGATCAAGAAAATTAAGAACTGAGTCCGGAATGCCGCAAACATGTTTTGCATCAAGAAAATCAAGAATTGAGCCCGGAATACAACCAAACTTAATTCGGATGAAGAAAATCAAGAACTGAGTCCGGAATACCGCAAACAAGTTTTGCATCAAGAAAATCAAGAATTCAGTGCGGAATAGAACCAAACTTGTTTGGGATCAAGAAAATCAAGAACTGAGTCCGGAATACCGCAAACAAGTTTTGCATCAAGAAAATCAAGAATTTGAGTCCGGAATAGAACCAAACTTGTTTGGGATCAAGAAAATCAAGAACTGAGTCCGGAATACCGCAAACAAGTTTTGCATCAAGAAAATCAAGAATTTGAGTCCGGAATAGAACCAAACTTGTTTGGGATCAAGAAAATCAAGAACTGAGTCCGGAATACCGCAAACAAGTTGTGCATCAATAAAATCAAGAATTTGAGTCCGGAATACAAACAAACTTGTTTGGGATCAATAAAATCAAGAACTGAGTCCGGAATACCGCAAACATGTTCTGCATCAAGAAAATCAAGAATTGAGTGCGGAATACAACCAAACTTTTTTCGGATCAAGAAAATAAAAAACTGAGTCCGGAATACCGCAAACAAGTTTTGCATCAAGAAAATCAAGAATTGAGTGCGGAATAGAACCAAACTTGTTTCGGATCAAGAAAATTAAGAACTGAGTCCGGAATGCCGTAAACATGTTTTGTATCAAGAAAATCAAGAATTGAGTGCGGAATACAACCAAACTTGTTTGGGATCAAGAAAATGAAGAACTGAGTCCGGAATGCCGCAAACATGTTTTGAATCAAGAAAATCAAGAATTGAGTGCGGAATACAACCAAACTTGTTTCGGATCAAGAAAATCAAGAACTGAGTCCGGAATGCCGCAAACATGTTTTGCATCAAGAAAATCAAGAATTGAGCCCGGAATACAACCAAACTTATTTCGGATGAAGAAAATCAAGAACTGAGTCCGGAATACCGCAAACAAGTTTTGCATCAAGAAAATCAAGAATTCAGTGCGGAATAGAACCAAACTTGTTTGGGATCAAGAAAATCAAGAACTGAGTCCGGAATACCGCAAACAAGTTTTGCATCAAGAAAATCAAGAATTTGAGTCCGGAATAGAACCAAACTTGTTTGGGATCAAGAAAATCAAGAACTGAGTCCGGAATACCGCAAACAAGTTGTGCATCAATAAAATCAAGAATTTGAGTCCGGAATACAAACAAACTTGTTTGGGATCAATAAAATCAAGAACTGAGTCCGGAATACCGCAAACATGTTCTGCATCAAGAAAATCAAGAATTGAGTGCGGAATACAACCAAACTTTTTTCGGATCAAGAAAATAAAAAACTGAGTCCGGAATACCGCAAACAAGTTTTGCATCAAGAAAATCAAGAATTGAGTGCGGAATAGAACCAAACTTGTTTCGGATCAAGAAAATTAAGAACTGAGTCCGGAATGCCGTAAACATGTTTTGTATCAAGAAAATCAAGAATTGAGTGCGGAATACAACCAAACTTGTTTGGGATCAAGAAAATGAAGAACTGAGTCCGGAATGCCGCAAACATGTTTTGAATCAAGAAAATCAAGAATTGAGTGCGGAATACAACCAAACTTGTTTCGGATCAAGAAAATCAAGAACTGAGTCCGGAATGCCGCAAACATGTTTTGCATCAAGAAAATCAAGAATTGAGCCCGGAATACAACCAAACTTATTTCGGATTAAGAAAATCAAGAACTGAGTCCGGAATACCGCAAACAAGTTTTGCATCAAGAAAATCAAGAATTCAGTGCGGAATAGAACCAAACTTGTTTGGGATCAAGAAAATCAAGAACTGAGTCCGGAATACCGCAAACAAGTTTTGCATCAAGAAAATCAAGAATTTGATTCCGGAATACAAACAAACTTGTTTGGGATCAAGAAAATCAAGAACTGAGTCCGGAATGCCGCAAAAATGTTTTGCATCAAGAAAATCAAGAATTGAGTGCGGAAGACAACCAAACTTTTTTCGGATCAAGAAAATCAAAAACTGAGTCCGGAATACCGCAAACAAGTTTTGCATCAAGAAAATCAAGAATTGAGTGCGGAATAGAACCAAACTTGTTTCGGATCAAGAAAATTAAGAATTGAGTCCGGAATGCCGTAAACATGTTTTGTATCAAGAAAATCAAGAATTGAGTGCGGAATACAACCAAACTTGTTTGGGATCAAGAAAATGAAGAACTGAGTCCGGAATGCCGCAAACATGTTTTGAATCAAGAAAATCAAGAATTGAGTGCGGAATACAACCAAACTTGTTTCGGATCAAGAAAATCAAGAACTGAGTCCGGAATGCCGCAAACATGTTTTGCATCAAGAAAATCAAGAATTGAGCCCGGAATACAACCAAACTTAATTCGGATGAAGAAAATCAAGAACTGAGTCCGGAATACCGCAAACAAGTTTTGCATCAAGAAAATCAAGAATTCAGTGCGGAATAGAACCAAACTTGTTTGGGATCAAGAAAATCAAGAACTGAGTCCGGAATACCGCAAACAAGTTTTGCATCAAGAAAATCAAGAATTTGAGTCCGGAATAGAACCAAACTTGTTTGGGATCAAGAAAATCAAGAACTGAGTCCGGAATACCGCAAACAAGTTGTGCATCAATAAAATCAAGAATTTGAGTCCGGAATACAAACAAACTTGTTTGGGATCAATAAAATCAAGAACTGAGTCCGAAATACCGCAAACATGTTCTGCATCAAGAAAATCAAGAATTGAGTGCGGAATACAACCAAACTTTTTTCGGATCAAGAAAATAAAAAACTGAGTCCGGAATACCGCAAACAAGTTTTGCATCAAGAAAATCAAGAATTGAGTGCGGAATAGAACCAAACTTGTTTCGGATCAAGAAAATTAAGAACTGAGTCCGGAATGCCGTAAACATGTTTTGTATCAAGAAAATCAAGAATTGAGTGCGGAATACAACCAAACTTGTTTGGGATCAAGAAAATGAAGAACTGAGTCCGGAATGCCGCAAACATGTTTTGAATCAAGAAAATCAAGAATTGAGTGCGGAATACAACCAAACTTGTTTCGGATCAAGAAAATCAAGAACTGAGTCCGGAATGCCGCAAACATGTTTTGCATCAAGAAAATCAAGAATTGAGCCCGGAATACAACCAAACTTATTTCGGATGAAGAAAATCAAGAACTGAGTCCGGAATACCGCAAACAAGTTTTGCATCAAGAAAATCAAGAATTCAGTGTGGAATAGAACCAAACTTGTTTGGGATCAAGAAAATCAAGAACTGAGTCCGGAATACCGCAAACAAGTTTTGCATCAAGAAAATCAAGAATTTGAGTCCGGAATAGAACCAAACTTGTTTGGGATCAAGAAAATCAAGAACTGAGTCCGGAATACCGCAAACAAGTTGTGCATCAATAAAATCAAGAATTTGAGTCCGGAATACAAACAAACTTGTTTGGGATCAATAAAATCAAGAACTGAGTCCGGAATACCGCAAACATGTTCTGCATCAAGAAAATCAAGAATTGAGTGCGGAATACAACCAAACTTTTTTCGGATCAAGAAAATAAAAAACTGAGTCCGGAATACCGCAAACAAGTTTTGCATCAAGAAAATCAAGAATTGAGTGCGGAATAGAACCAAACTTGTTTCGGATCAAGAAAATTAAGAACTGAGTCCGGAATGCCGTAAACATGTTTTGTATCAAGAAAATCAAGAATTGAGTGCGGAATACAACCAAACTTGTTTGGGATCAAGAAAATGAAGAACTGAGTCCGGAATGCCGCAAACATGTTTTGAATCAAGAAAATCAAGAATTGAGTGCGGAATACAACCAAACTTGTTTCGGATCAAGAAAATCAAGAACTGAGTCCGGAATGCCGCAAACATGTTTTGCATCAAGAAAATCAAGAATTGAGCCCGGAATACAACCAAACTTATTTCGGATGAAGAAAATCAAGAACTGAGTCCGGAATACCGCAAACAAGTTTTGCATCAAGAAAATCAAGAATTCAGTGCGGAATAGAACCAAACTTGTTTGGGATCAAGAAAATCAAGAACTGAGTCCGGAATACCGCAAACAAGTTTTGCATCAAGAAAATCAAGAATTTGAGTCCGGAATAGAACCAAACTTGTTTGGGATCAAGAAAATCAAGAACTGAGTCCGGAATACCGCAAACAAGTTGTGCATCAATAAAATCAAGAATTTGAGTCCGGAATACAAACAAACTTGTTTGGGATCAATAAAATCAAGAACTGAGTCCGGAATAACGCAAACATGTTCTGCATCAAGAAAATCAAGAATTGAGTGCGGAATACAACCAAACTTTTTTCGGATCAAGAAAATAAAAAACTGAGTCCGGAATACCGCAAACAAGTTTTGCATCAAGAAAATCAAGAATTGAGTGCGGAATAGAACCAAACTTGTTTCGGATCAAGAAAATTAAGAACTGAGTCCGGAATGCCGTAAACATGTTTTGTATCAAGAAAATCAAGAATTGAGTGCGGAATACAACCAAACTTGTTTGGGATCAAGAAAATGAAGAACTGAGTCCGGAATGCCGCAAACATGTTTTGAATCAAGAAAATCAAGAATTGAGTGCGGAATACAACCAAACTTGTTTCGGATCAAGAAAATCAAGAACTGAGTCCGGAATACCGCAAACATGTTTTGCATCAAGAAAATCAAGAATTGAGCCCGGAATACAACCAAACTTATTTCGGATTAAGAAAATCAAGAACTGAGTCCGGAATACCGCAAACAAGTTTTGCATCAAGAAAATCAAGAATTTGAGTCCGGAATAGAACCAAACTTGTTTGGGATCAAGAAAATCAAGAACTGAGTCCGGAATACCGCAAACAAGTTGTGCATCAATAAAATCAAGAATTTGAGTCCGGAATACAAACAAACTTGTTTGGGATCAATAAAATCAAGAACTGAGTCCGGAATACCGCAAACATGTTCTGCATCAAGAAAATCAAGAATTGAGTGCGGAATACAACCAAACTTTTTTCGGATCAAGAAAATAAAAAACTGAGTCCGGAATACCGCAAACAAGTTTTGCATCAAGAAAATCAAGAATTGAGTGCGGAATAGAACCAAACTTGTTTCGGATCAAGAAAATTAAGAACTGAGTCCGGAATGCCGTAAACATGTTTTGTATCAAGAAAATCAAGAATTGAGTGCGGAATACAACCAAACTTGTTTGGGATCAAGAAAATGAAGAACTGAGTCCGGAATGCCGCAAACATGTTTTGAATCAAGAAAATCAAGAATTGAGTGCGGAATACAACCAAACTTGTTTCGGATCAAGAAAATCAAGAACTGAGTCCGGAATGCCGCAAACATGTTTTGCATCAAGAAAATCAAGAATTGAGCCCGGAATACAACCAAACTTAATTCGGATGAAGAAAATCAAGAACTGAGTCCGGAATACCGCAAACAAGTTTTGCATCAAGAAAATCAAGAATTCAGTGCGGAATAGAACCAAACTTGTTTGGGATCAAGAAAATCAAGAACTGAGTCCGGAATACCGCAAACAAGTTTTGCATCAAGAAAATCAAGAATTTGAGTCCGGAATAGAACCAAACTTGTTTGGGATCAAGAAAATCAAGAACTGAGTCCGGAATACCGCAAACAAGTTTTGCATCAAGAAAATCAAGAATTTGAGTCCGGAATAGAACCAAACTTGTTTGGGATCAAGAAAATCAAGAACTGAGTCCGGAATACCGCAAACAAGTTGTGCATCAATAAAATCAAGAATTTGAGTCCGGAATACAAACAAACTTGTTTGGGATCAATAAAATCAAGAACTGAGTCCGGAATACCGCAAACATGTTCTGCATCAAGAAAATCAAGAATTGAGTGCGGAATACAACCAAACTTTTTTCGGATCAAGAAAATAAAAAACTGAGTCCGGAATACCGCAAACAAGTTTTGCATCAAGAAAATCAAGAATTGAGTGCGGAATAGAACCAAACTTGTTTCGGATCAAGAAAATTAAGAACTGAGTCCGGAATGCCGTAAACATGTTTTGTATCAAGAAAATCAAGAATTGAGTGCGGAATACAACCAAACTTGTTTGGGATCAAGAAAATGAAGAACTGAGTCCGGAATGCCGCAAACATGTTTTGAATCAAGAAAATCAAGAATTGAGTGCGGAATACAACCAAACTTGTTTCGGATCAAGAAAATCAAGAACTGAGTCCGGAATGCCGCAAACATGTTTTGCATCAAGAAAATCAAGAATTGAGCCCGGAATACAACCAAACTTATTTCGGATGAAGAAAATCAAGAACTGAGTCCGGAATACCGCAAACAAGTTTTGCATCAAGAAAATCAAGAATTCAGTGCGGAATAGAACCAAACTTGTTTGGGATCAAGAAAATCAAGAACTGAGTCCGGAATACCGCAAACAAGTTTTGCATCAAGAAAATCAAGAATTTGAGTCCGGAATAGAACCAAACTTGTTTGGGATCAAGAAAATCAAGAACTGAGTCCGGAATACCGCAAACAAGTTGTGCATCAATAAAATCAAGAATTTGAGTCCGGAATACAAACAAACTTGTTTGGGATCAATAAAATCAAGAACTGAGTCCGGAATACCGCAAACATGTTCTGCATCAAGAAAATCAAGAATTGAGTGCGGAATACAACCAAACTTTTTTCGGATCAAGAAAATAAAAAACTGAGTCCGGAATACCGCAAACAAGTTTTGCATCAAGAAAATCAAGAATTGAGTGCGGAATAGAACCAAACTTGTTTCGGATCAAGAAAATCAAGAACTGAGTCCGGAATGCCGCAAAAATGTTTTGCATCAAGAAAATCAAGAATTGAGTGCGGAATACAACCAAACTTGTTTGGGATCAAGAAAATGAAGAACTGAGTCCGGAATGCCGCAAACATGTTTTGAATCAAGAAAATCAAGAATTGAGTGCGGAATACAACCAAACTTGTTTCGGATCAAGAAAATCAAGAACTGAGTCCGGAATGCCGCAAACATGTTTTGCATCAAGAAAATCAAGAATTGAGCCCGGAATACAACCAAACTTAATTCGGATGAAGAAAATCAAGAACTGAGTCCGGAATACCGCAAACAAGTTTTGCATCAAGAAAATCAAGAATTCAGTGCGGAATAGAACCAAACTTGTTTGGGATCAAGAAAATCAAGAACTGAGTCCGGAATACCGCAAACAAGTTTTGCATCAAGAAAATCAAGAATTTGAGTCCGGAATAGAACCAAACTTGTTTGGGATCAAGAAAATCAAGAACTGAGTCCGGAATACCGCAAACAAGTTGTGCATCAATAAAATCAAGAATTTGAGTCCGGAATACAAACAAACTTGTTTGGGATCAATAAAATCAAGAACTGAGTCCGGAATAACGCAAACATGTTCTGCATCAAGAAAATCAAGAATTGAGTGCGGAATACAACCAAACTTTTTTCGGATCAAGAAAATAAAAAACTGAGTCCGGAATACCGCAAACAAGTTTTGCATCAAGAAAATCAAGAATTGAGTGCGGAATAGAACCAAACTTGTTTCGGATCAAGAAAATTAAGAACTGAGTCCGGAATGCCGTAAACAAGTTTTGTATCAAGAAAATCAAGAATTGAGTGCGGAATAAAACCAAACTTGTTTGGGATCAAGAAAATGAAGAACTGAGTCCGGAATGCCGCAAACATGTTTTGAATCAAGAAAATCAAGAATTGAGTGCGGAATACAACCAAACTTGTTTCGGATCAAGAAAATCAAGAACTGAGTCCGGAATGCCGCAAACATGTTTTGCATCAAGAAAATCAAGAATTGAGCCCGGAATACAACCAAACTTATTTCGGATTAAGAAAATCAAGAACTGAGTCCGGAATACCGCAAACAAGTTTTGCATCAAGAAAATCAAGAATTCAGTGCGGAATAGAACCAAACTTGTTTGGGATCAAGAAAATCAAGAACTGAGTCCGGAATACCGCAAACAAGTTGTGCATCAAGAAAATCAAGAATTTTAGTCCGGAATACAAACAAACTTGTTTGGGATCAATAAAATCAAGAACTGAGTCCGGAATACCGCAAACATGTTCTGCATCAAGAAAATCAAGAATTGAGTGCGGAATACAACCAAACTTTTTTCGGATCAAGAAAATCAAAAACTGAGTCCGGAATACCGCAAACAAGTTTTGCATCAAGAAAATCAAGAATTGAGTGCGGAATAGAACCAAACTTGTTTCGGATCAAGAAAATTAAGAACTGAGTCCGGAATGCCGTAAACATGTTTTGTATCAAGAAAATCAAGAATTGAGTGCGGAATACAACCAAACTTGTTTGGGATCAAGAAAATGAAGAACTGAGTCCGGAATGCCGCAAACATGTTTTGCATCAAGAAAATCAAGAATTGAGCCCGGAATACAACCAAACTTAATTCGGATGAAGAAAATCAAGAACTGAGTCCGGAATACCGCAAACAAGTTTTGCATCAAGAAAATCAAGAATTCAGTGCGGAATAGAACCAAACTTGTTTGGGATCAAGAAAATCAAGAACTGAGTCCGGAATACCGCAAACAAGTTTTGCATCAAGAAAATCAAGAATTTGAGTCCGGAATAGAACCAAACTTGTTTGGGATCAAGAAAATCAAGAACTGAGTCCGGAATACCGCAAACAAGTTTTGCATCAAGAAAATCAAGAATTTGAGTCCGGAATAGAACCAAACTTGTTTGGGATCAAGAAAATCAAGAACTGAGTCCGGAATACCGCAAACAAGTTGTGCATCAATAAAATCAAGAATTTGAGTCCGGAATACAAACAAACTTGTTTGGGATCAATAAAATCAAGAACTGAGTCCGGAATACCGCAAACATGTTCTGCATCAAGAAAATCAAGAATTGAGTGCGGAATACAACCAAACTTTTTTCGGATCAAGAAAATAAAAAACTGAGTCCGGAATACCGCAAACAAGTTTTGCATCAAGAAAATCAAGAATTGAGTGCGGAATAGAACCAAACTTGTTTCGGATCAAGAAAATTAAGAACTGAGTCCGGAATGCCGTAAACATGTTTTGTATCAAGAAAATCAAGAATTGAGTGCGGAATACAACCAAACTTGTTTGGGATCAAGAAAATGAAGAACTGAGTCCGGAATGCCGCAAACATGTTTTGAATCAAGAAAATCAAGAATTGAGTGCGGAATACAACCAAACTTGTTTCGGATCAAGAAAATCAAGAACTGAGTCCGGAATGCCGCAAACATGTTTTGCATCAAGAAAATCAAGAATTGAGCCCGGAATACAACCAAACTTATTTCGGATGAAGAAAATCAAGAACTGAGTCCGGAATACCGCAAACAAGTTTTGCATCAAGAAAATCAAGAATTCAGTGCGGAATAGAACCAAACTTGTTTGGGATCAAGAAAATCAAGAACTGAGTCCGGAATACCGCAAACAAGTTTTGCATCAAGAAAATCAAGAATTTGAGTCCGGAATAGAACCAAACTTGTTTGGGATCAAGAAAATCAAGAACTGAGTCCGGAATACCGCAAACAAGTTGTGCATCAATAAAATCAAGAATTTGAGTCCGGAATACAAACAAACTTGTTTGGGATCAATAAAATCAAGAACTGAGTCCGGAATACCGCAAACATGTTCTGCATCAAGAAAATCAAGAATTGAGTGCGGAATACAACCAAACTTTTTTCGGATCAAGAAAATAAAAAACTGAGTCCGGAATACCGCAAACAAGTTTTGCATCAAGAAAATCAAGAATTGAGTGCGGAATAGAACCAAACTTGTTTCGGATCAAGAAAATCAAGAACTGAGTCCGGAATGCCGCAAAAATGTTTTGCATCAAGAAAATCAAGAATTGAGTGCGGAATACAACCAAACTTGTTTGGGATCAAGAAAATGAAGAACTGAGTCCGGAATGCCGCAAACATGTTTTGAATCAAGAAAATCAAGAATTGAGTGCGGAATACAACCAAACTTGTTTCGGATCAAGAAAATCAAGAACTGAGTCCGGAATGCCGCAAACATGTTTTGCATCAAGAAAATCAAGAATTGAGCCCGGAATACAACCAAACTTAATTCGGATGAAGAAAATCAAGAACTGAGTCCGGAATACCGCAAACAAGTTTTGCATCAAGAAAATCAAGAATTCAGTGCGGAATAGAACCAAACTTGTTTGGGATCAAGAAAATCAAGAACTGAGTCCGGAATACCGCAAACAAGTTTTGCATCAAGAAAATCAAGAATTTGAGTCCGGAATAGAACCAAACTTGTTTGGGATCAAGAAAATCAAGAACTGAGTCCGGAATACCGCAAACAAGTTGTGCATCAATAAAATCAAGAATTTGAGTCCGGAATACAAACAAACTTGTTTGGGATCAATAAAATCAAGAACTGAGTCCGGAATAACGCAAACATGTTCTGCATCAAGAAAATCAAGAATTGAGTGCGGAATACAACCAAACTTTTTTCGGATCAAGAAAATAAAAAACTGAGTCCGGAATACCGCAAACAAGTTTTGCATCAAGAAAATCAAGAATTGAGTGCGGAATAGAACCAAACTTGTTTCGGATCAAGAAAATTAAGAACTGAGTCCGGAATGCCGTAAACAAGTTTTGTATCAAGAAAATCAAGAATTGAGTGCGGAATAAAACCAAACTTGTTTGGGATCAAGAAAATGAAGAACTGAGTCCGGAATGCCGCAAACATGTTTTGAATCAAGAAAATCAAGAATTGAGTGCGGAATACAACCAAACTTGTTTCGGATCAAGAAAATCAAGAACTGAGTCCGGAATGCCGCAAACATGTTTTGCATCAAGAAAATCAAGAATTGAGCCCGGAATACAACCAAACTTATTTCGGATTAAGAAAATCAAGAACTGAGTCCGGAATACCGCAAACAAGTTTTGCATCAAGAAAATCAAGAATTCAGTGCGGAATAGAACCAAACTTGTTTGGGATCAAGAAAATCAAGAACTGAGTCCGGAATACCGCAAACAAGTTGTGCATCAAGAAAATCAAGAATTTTAGTCCGGAATACAAACAAACTTGTTTGGGATCAATAAAATCAAGAACTGAGTCCGGAATACCGCAAACATGTTCTGCATCAAGAAAATCAAGAATTGAGTGCGGAATACAACCAAACTTTTTTCGGATCAAGAAAATCAAAAACTGAGTCCGGAATACCGCAAACAAGTTTTGCATCAAGAAAATCAAGAATTGAGTGCGGAATAGAACCAAACTTGTTTCGGATCAAGAAAATTAAGAACTGAGTCCGGAATGCCGTAAACATGTTTTGTATCAAGAAAATCAAGAATTGAGTGCGGAATACAACCAAACTTGTTTGGGATCAAGAAAATGAAGAACTGAGTCCGGAATGCCGCAAACATGTTTTGAATCAAGAAAATCAAGAATTGAGTGCGGAATACAACCAAACTTGTTTCGGATCAAGAAAATCAAGAACTGAGTCCGGAATGCCGCAAACATGTTTTGCATCAAGAAAATCAAGAATTGAGCCCGGAATACAACCAAACTTATTTCGGATGAAGAAAATCAAGAACTGAGTCCGGAATACCGCAAACAAGTTTTGCATCAAGAAAATCAAGAATTCAGTGCGGAATAGAACCAAACTTGTTTGGGATCAAGAAAATCAAGAACTGAGTCCGGAATACCGCAAACAAGTTTTGCATCAAGAAAATCAAGAATTTGAGTCCGGAATAGAACCAAACTTGTTTGGGATCAAGAAAATCAAGAACTGAGTCCGGAATACCGCAAACAAGTTGTGCATCAATAAAATCAAGAATTTGAGTCCGGAATACAAACAAACTTGTTTGGGATCAATAAAATCAAGAACTGAGTCCGGAATACCGCAAACATGTTCTGCATCAAGAAAATCAAGAATTGAGTGCGGAATACAACCAAACTTTTTTCGGATCAAGAAAATAAAAAACTGAGTCCGGAATACCGCAAACAAGTTTTGCATCAAGAAAATCAAGAATTGAGTGCGGAATAGAACCAAACTTGTTTCGGATCAAGAAAATTAAGAACTGAGTCCGGAATGCCGTAAACAAGTTTTGTATCAAGAAAATCAAGAATTGAGTGCGGAATAAAACCAAACTTGTTTGGGATGAAGAAAATGAAGAACTGAGTCCGGAATGCCGCAAACATGTTTTGCATCAAGAAAATCAAGAATTGAGTGCGGAATACAACCAAACTTGTTTCGGATCAAGAAAATCAAGAACTGAGTCCGGAATGCCGCAAACATGTTTTGCATCAAGAAAATCAAGAATTGAGCCCGGAATACAACCAAACTTATTTCGGATTAAGAAAATCAAGAACTGAGTCCGGAATACCGCAAACAAGTTTTGCATCAAGAAAATCAAGAATTCAGTGCGGAATAGAACCAAACTTGTTTGGGATCAAGAAAATCAAGAACTGAGTCCGGAATACCGCAAACAAGTTGTGCATCAAGAAAATCAAGAATTTTAGTCCGGAATACAAACAAACTTGTTTGGGATCAATAAAATCAAGAACTGAGTCCGGAATACCGCAAACATGTTCTGCATCAAGAAAATCAAGAATTGAGTGCGGAATACAACCAAACTTTTTTCGGATCAAGAAAATCAAAAACTGAGTCCGGAATACCGCAAACAAGTTTTGCATCAAGAAAATCAAGAATTGAGTGCGGAATAGAACCAAACTTGTTTCGGATCAAGAAAATTAAGAACTGAGTCCGGAATGCCGTAAACATGTTTTGTATCAAGAAAATCAAGAATTGAGTGCGGAATAGAACCAAACTTGTTTCGGATCAAGAAAATGAAGAACTGAGTCCGGAATGCCGCAAACATGTTTTGAATCAAGAAAATCAAGAATTGAGTGCGGAATACAACCAAACTTGTTTCGGATCAAGAAAATCAAGAACTGAGTCCGGAATGCCGCAAACATGTTTTGCATCAAGAAAATCAAGAATTGAGCCCGGAATACAACCAAACTTATTTCGGATGAAGAAAATCAAGAACTGAGTCCGGAATACCGCAAACAAGTTTTGCATCAAGAAAATCAAGAATTCAGTGCGGAATAGAACCAAACTTGTTTGGGATCAAGAAAATCAAGAACTGAGTCCGGAATACCGCAAACAAGTTTTGCATCAAGAAAATCAAGAATTTGAGTCCGGAATAGAACCAAACTTGTTTGGGATCAAGAAAATCAAGAACTGAGTCCGGAATACCGCAAACAAGTTGTGCATCAATAAAATCAAGAATTTGAGTCCGGAATACAAACAAACTTGTTTGGGATCAATAAAATCAAGAACTGAGTCCGGAATACCGCAAACATGTTCTGCATCAAGAAAATCAAGAATTGAGTGCGGAATACAACCAAACTTTTTTCGGATCAAGAAAATAAAAAACTGAGTCCGGAATACCGCAAACAAGTTTTGCATCAAGAAAATCAAGAATTGAGTGCGGAATAGAACCAAACTTGTTTCGGATCAAGAAAATTAAGAACTGAGTCCGGAATGCCGTAAACATGTTTTGTATCAAGAAAAAATCAAGAATTGAGTGCGGAATACAACCAAACTTGTTTGGGATCAAGAAAATGAAGAACTGAGTCCGGAATGCCGCAAACATGTTTTGAATCAAGAAAATCAAGAATTGAGTGCGGAATACAACCAAACTTGTTTCGGATCAAGAAAATCAAGAACTGAGTCCGGAATGCCGCAAACATGTTTTGCATCAAGAAAATCAAGAATTGAGCCCGGAATACAACCAAACTTATTTCGGATTAAGAAAATCAAGAACTGAGTCCGGAATACCGCAAACAAGTTTTGCATCAAGAAAATCAAGAATTCAGTGCGGAATAGAACCAAACTTGTTTGGGATCAAGAAAATCAAGAACTGAGTCCGGAATACCGCAAACAAGTTTTGCATCAAGAAAATCAAGAATTTGATTCCGGAATACAAACAAACTTGTTTGGGATCAAGAAAATCAAGAACTGAGTCCGGAATGCCGCAAAAATGTTTTGCATCAAGAAAATCAAGAATTGAGTGCGGAAGACAACCAAACTTTTTTCGGATCAAGAAAATCAAAAACTGAGTCCGGAATACCGCAAACAAGTTTTGCATCAAGAAAATCAAGAATTGAGTGCGGAATAGAACCAAACTTGTTTCGGATCAAGAAAATTAAGAACTGAGTCCGGAATGGCGTAAACATGTTTTGTATCAAGAAAATCAAGAATTGAGTGCGGAATACAACCAAACTTGTTTGGGATCAAGAAAATGAAGAACTGAGTCCGGAATGCCGCAAACATGTTTTGAATCAAGAAAATCAAGAATTGAGTGCGGAATACAACCAAACTTGTTTCGGATCAAGAAAATCAAGAACTGAGTCCGGAATGCCGCAAACATGTTTTGCATCAAGAAAATCAAGAATTGAGCCCGGAATACAACCAAACTTATTTCGGATGAAGAAAATCAAGAACTGAGTCCGGAATACCGCAAACAAGTTTTGCATCAAGAAAATCAAGAATTCAGTGCGGAATAGAACCAAACTTGTTTGGGATCAAGAAAATCAAGAACTGAGTCCGGAATACCGCAAACAAGTTTTGCATCAAGAAAATCAAGAATTTGAGTCCGGAATAGAACCAAACTTGTTTGGGATCAAGAAAATCAAGAACTGAGTCCGGAATACCGCAAACAAGTTGTGCATCAATAAAATCAAGAATTTGAGTCCGGAATACAAACAAACTTGTTTGGGATCAATAAAATCAAGAACTGAGTCCGGAATACCGCAAACATGTTCTGCATCAAGAAAATCAAGAATTGAGTGCGGAATACAACCAAACTTTTTTCGGATCAAGAAAATAAAAAACTGAGTCCGGAATACCGCAAACAAGTTTTGCATCAAGAAAATCAAGAATTGAGTGCGGAATAGAACCAAACTTGTTTCGGATCAAGAAAATTAAGAACTGAGTCCGGAATGCCGTAAACATGTTTTGTATCAAGAAAAAATCAAGAATTGAGTGCGGAATACAACCAAACTTGTTTGGGATCAAGAAAATGAAGAACTGAGTCCGGAATGCCGCAAACATGTTTTGAATCAAGAAAATCAAGAATTGAGTGCGGAATACAACCAAACTTGTTTCGGATCAAGAAAATCAAGAACTGAGTCCGGAATGCCGCAAACATGTTTTGCATCAAGAAAATCAAGAATTGAGCCCGGAATACAACCAAACTTATTTCGGATTAAGAAAATCAAGAACTGAGTCCGGAATACCGCAAACAAGTTTTGCATCAAGAAAATCAAGAATTCAGTGCGGAATAGAACCAAACTTGTTTGGGATCAAGAAAATCAAGAACTGAGTCCGGAATACCGCAAACAAGTTTTGCATCAAGAAAATCAAGAATTTGATTCCGGAATACAAACAAACTTGTTTGGGATCAAGAAAATCAAGAACTGAGTCCGGAATGCCGCAAAAATGTTTTGCATCAAGAAAATCAAGAATTGAGTGCGGAAGACAACCAAACTTTTTTCGGATCAAGAAAATCAAAAACTGAGTCCGGAATACCGCAAACAAGTTTTGCATCAAGAAAATCAAGAATTGAGTGCGGAATAGAACCAAACTTGTTTCGGATCAAGAAAATTAAGAACTGAGTCCGGAATGCCGTAAACATGTTTTGTATCAAGAAAATCAAGAATTGAGTGCGGAATACAACCAAACTTGTTTGGGATCAAGAAAATGAAGAACTGAGTCCGGAATGCCGCAAACATGTTTTGAATCAAGAAAATCAAGAATTGAGTGCGGAATACAACCAAACTTGTTTCGGATCAAGAAAATCAAGAACTGAGTCCGGAATGCCGCAAACATGTTTTGCATCAAGAAAATCAAGAATTGAGCCCGGAATACAACCAAACTTATTTCGGATGAAGAAAATCAAGAACTGAGTCCGGAATACCGCAAACAAGTTTTGCATCAAGAAAATCAAGAATTCAGTGCGGAATAGAACCAAACTTGTTTGGGATCAAGAAAATCAAGAACTGAGTCCGGAAAACCGAAAACAAGTTTTGCATCAAGAAAATCAAGAATTTGAGTCCGGAATAGAACCAAACTTGTTTGGGATCAAGAAAATCAAGAACTGAGTCCGGAATACCGCAAACAAGTTGTGCATCAATAAAATCAAGAATTTGAGTCCGGAATACAAACAAACTTGTTTGGGATCAATAAAATCAAGAACTGAGTCCGGAATACCGCAAACATGTTCTGCATCAAGAAAATCAAGAATTGAGTGCGGAATACAACCAAACTTTTTTCGGATCAAGAAAATAAAAAACTGAGTCCGGAATACCGCAAACAAGTTTTGCATCAAGAAAATCAAGAATTGAGTGCGGAATAGAACCAAACTTGTTTCGGATCAAGAAAATTAAGAACTGAGTCCGGAATGCCGTAAACATGTTTTGTATCAAGAAAATCAAGAATTGAGTGCGGAATACAACCAAACTTGTTTGGGATCAAGAAAATGAAGAACTGAGTCCGGAATGCCGCAAACATGTTTTGAATCAAGAAAATCAAGAATTGAGTGCGGAATACAACCAAACTTGTTTGGGATCAAGAAAATCAAGAACTGAGTCCGGAATGCCGCAAACATGTTTTGCATCAAGAAAATCAAGAATTGAGCCCGGAATACAACCAAACTTATTTCGGATGAAGAAAATCAAGAACTGAGTCCGGAATACCGCAAACAAGTTTTGCATCAAGAAAATCAAGAATTGAGTGCGGAATACAACCAAACTTGTTTGGGATCAAGAAAATCAAGAACTGAGTCCGGAATACCGCAAACAAGTTTTGCATCAAGAAAATCAAGAATTTGAGTCCGGAATAGAACCAAACTTGTTTGGGATCAAGAAAATCAAGAACTGAGTCCGGAATACCGCAAACAAGTTGTGCATCAATAAAATCAAGAATTTGAGTCCGGAATACAAACAAACTTGTTTGGGATCAATAAAATCAAGAACTGAGTCCGGAATACCGCAAACATGTTCTGCATCAAGAAAATCAAGAATTGAGTGCGGAATACAACCAAACTTTTTTCGGATCAAGAAAATAAAAAACTGAGTCCGGAATACCGCAAACAAGTTTTGCATCAAGAAAATCAAGAATTGAGTGCGGAATAGAACCAAACTTGTTTCGGATCAAGAAAATTAAGAACTGAGTCCGGAATGCCGTAAACATGTTTTGTATCAAGAAAATCAAGAATTGAGTGCGGAATACAACCAAACTTGTTTGGGATCAAGAAAATGAAGAACTGAGTCCGGAATGCCGCAAACATGTTTTGAATCAAGAAAATCAAGAATTGAGTGCGGAATACAACCAAACTTGTTTGGGATCAAGAAAATCAAGAACTGAGTCCGGAATGCCGCAAACATGTTTTGCATCAAGAAAATCAAGAATTGAGCCCGGAATACAACCAAACTTATTTCGGATGAAGAAAATCAAGAACTGAGTCCGGAATACCGCAAACAAGTTTTGCATCAAGAAAATCAAGAATTGAGTGCGGAATACAACCAAACTTGTTTGGGATCAAGAAAATCAAGAACTGAGTCCGGAATACCGCAAACAAGTTTTGCATCAAGAAAATCAAGAATTTGAGTCCGGAATAGAACCAAACTTGTTTGGGATCAAGAAAATCAAGAACTGAGTCCGGAATACCGCAAACAAGTTGTGCATCAATAAAATCAAGAATTTGAGTCCGGAATACAAACAAACTTGTTTGGGATCAATAAAATCAAGAACTGAGTCCGGAATACCGCAAACATGTTCTGCATCAAGAAAATCAAGAATTGAGTGCGGAATACAACCAAACTTGTTTGGGATCAATAAAATAAAAAACTGAGTCCGGAATACCGCAAACAAGTTTTGCATCAAGAAAATCAAGAATTGAGTGCGGAATAGAACCAAACTTGTTTCGGATCAAGAAAATCAAGAACTGAGTCCGGAATGCCGCAAAAATGTTTTGCATCAAGAAAATCAAGAATTGAGTGCGGAAGACAACCAAACTTTTTTCGGATCAAGAAAATCAAAAACTGAGTCCGGAATACCGCAAACAAGTTTTGTATCAAGAAAATCAAGAATTGAGTGCGGAATAAAACCAAACTTGTTTGGGATCAAGAAAATGAAGAACTGAGTCCGGAATGCCGCAAACATGTTTTGAATCAAGAAAATCAAGAATTGAGTGCGGAATACAACCAAACTTGTTTCGGATCAAGAAAATCAAGAACTGAGTCCGGAATGCCGCAAACATGTTTTGCATCAAGAAAATCAAGAATTGAGCCCGGAATACAACCAAACTTATTTCGGATTAAGAAAATCAAGAACTGAGTCCGGAATACCGCAAACAAGTTTTGCATCAAGAAAATCAAGAATTCAGGGCGGAATAGAACCAAACTTGTTTGGGATCAAGAAAATCAAGAACTGAGTCCGGAATACCGCAAACAAGTTTTGCATCAAGAAAATCAAGAATTTGATTCCGGAATACAAACAAACTTGTTTGGGATCAAGAAAATCAAGAACTGAGTCCGGAATGCCGCAAAAATGTTTTGCATCAAGAAAATCAAGAATTGAGTGCGGAAGACAACCAAACTTTTTTCGGATCAAGAAAATCAAAAACTGAGTCCGGAATACCGCAAACAAGTTTTGCATCAAGAAAATCAAGAATTGAGTGCGGAATAGAACCAAACTTGTTTCGGATCAAGAAAATTAAGAACTGAGTCCGGAATGCCGTAAACATGTTTTGTATCAAGAAAATCAAGAATTGAGTGCGGAATACAACCAAACTTGTTTGGGATCAAGAAAATGAAGAACTGAGTCCGGAATGCCGCAAACATGTTTTGAATCAAGAAAATCAAGAATTGAGTGCGGAATACAACCAAACTTGTTTCGGATCAAGAAAATCAAGAACTGAGTCCGGAATGCCGCAAACATGTTTTGCATCAAGAAAATCAAGAATTGAGCCCGGAATACAACCAAACTTATTTCGGATGAAGAAAATCAAGAACTGAGTCCGGAATACCGCAAACAAGTTTTGCATCAAGAAAATCAAGAATTCAGTGCGGAATAGAACCAAACTTGTTTGGGATCAAGAAAATCAAGAACTGAGTCCGGAAAACCGAAAACAAGTTTTGCATCAAGAAAATCAAGAATTTGAGTCCGGAATAGAACCAAACTTGTTTGGGATCAAGAAAATCAAGAACTGAGTCCGGAATACCGCAAACAAGTTTTGCATCAAGAAAATCAAGAATTTGATTCCGGAATACAAACAAACTTGTTTGGGATCAAGAAAATCAAGAACTGAGTCCGGAATGCCGCAAAAATGTTCTGCATCAAGAAAATCAAGAATTGAGTGCGGAAGACAACCAAACTTTTTTCGGATCAAGAAAATCAAAAACTGAGTCCGGAATACCGCAAACAAGTTTTGCATCAAGAAAATCAAGAATTGAGTGCGGAATAGAACCAAACTTGTTTCGGATCAAGAAAATTAAGAACTGAGTCCGGAATGCCGTAAACATGTTTTGTATCAAGAAAATCAAGAATTGAGTGCGGAATACAACCAAACTTGTTTGGGATCAAGAAAATGAAGAACTGAGTCCGGAATGCCGCAAACATGTTTTGAATCAAGAAAATCAAGAATTGAGTGCGGAATACAACCAAACTTGTTTCGGATCAAGAAAATCAAGAACTGAGTCCGGAATGCCGCAAACATGTTTTGCATCAAGAAAATCAAGAATTGAGCCCGGAATACAACCAAACTTATTTCGGATGAAGAAAATCAAGAACTGAGTCCGGAATACCGCAAACAAGTTTTGCATCAAGAAAATCAAGAATTGAGTGCGGAATACAACCAAACTTGTTTGGGATCAAGAAAATCAAGAACTGAGTCCGGAATACCGCAAACAAGTTTTGCATCAAGAAAATCAAGAATTTGAGTCCGGAATAGAACCAAACTTGTTTGGGATCAAGAAAATCAAGAACTGAGTCCGGAATACCGCAAACAAGTTGTGCATCAATAAAATCAAGAATTTGAGTCCGGAATACAAACAAACTTGTTTGGGATCAATAAAATCAAGAACTGAGTCCGGAATACCGCAAACATGTTCTGCATCAAGAAAATCAAGAATTTAGTGCGGAATACAACCAAACTTTTTTCGGATCAAGAAAATAAAAAACTGAGTCCGGAATACCGCAAACAAGTTTTGCATCAAGAAAATCAAGAATTGAGTGCGGAATAGAACCAAACTTGTTTCGGATCAAGAAAATCAAGAACTGAGTCCGGAATGCCGCAAAAATGTTTTGCATCAAGAAAATCAAGAATTGAGTGCGGAAGACAACCAAACTTTTTTCGGATCAAGAAAATCAAAAACTGAGTCCGGAATACCGCAAACAAGTTTTGTATCAAGAAAATCAAGAATTGAGTGCGGAATAAAACCAAACTTGTTTGGGATCAAGAAAATGAAGAACTGAGTCCGGAATGCCGCAAACATGTTTTGAATCAAGAAAATCAAGAATTGAGTGCGGAATACAACCAAACTTGTTTCGGATCAAGAAAATCAAGAACTGAGTCCGGAATGCCGCAAACATGTTTTGCATCAAGAAAATCAAGAATTGAGCCCGGAATACAACCAAACTTATTTCGGATTAAGAAAATCAAGAACTGAGTCCGGAATACCGCAAACAAGTTTTGCATCAAGAAAATCAAGAATTCAGTGCGGAATAGAACCAAACTTGTTTGGGATCAAGAAAATCAAGAACTGAGTCCGGAATACCGCAAACAAGTTGTGCATCAAGAAAATCAAGAATTTTAGTCCGGAATACAAACAAACTTGTTTGGGATCAATAAAATCAAGAACTGAGTCCGGAATACCGCAAACATGTTCTGCATCAAGAAAATCAAGAATTGAGTGCGGAATACAACCAAACTTTTTTCGGATCAAGAAAATAAAAAACTGAGTCCGGAATACCGCAAACAAGTTTTGCATCAAGAAAATCAAGAATTGAGTGCGGAATAGAACCAAACTTGTTTCGGATCAAGAAAATTAAGAACTGAGTCCGGAATGCCGTAAACATGTTTTGTATCAAGAAAATCAAGAATTGAGTGCGGAATACAACCAAACTTGTTTGGGATCAAGAAAATGAAGAACTGAGTCCGGAATGCCGCAAACATGTTTTGAATCAAGAAAATCAAGAATTGAGTGCGGAATACAACCAAACTTGTTTCGGATCAAGAAAATCAAGAACTGAGTCCGGAATGCCGCAAACATGTTTTGCATCAAGAAAATCAAGAATTGAGCCCGGAATACAACCAAACTTATTTCGGATGAAGAAAATCAAGAACTGAGTCCGGAATACCGCAAACAAGTTTTGCATCAAGAAAATCAAGAATTCAGTGCGGAATAGAACCAAACTTGTTTGGGATCAAGAAAATCAAGAACTGAGTCCGGAATACCGCAAACAAGTTTTGCATCAAGAAAATCAAGAATTTGAGTCCGGAATAGAACCAAACTTGTTTGGGATCAAGAAAATCAAGAACTGAGTCCGGAATACCGCAAACAAGTTGTGCATCAATAAAATCAAGAATTTGAGTCCGGAATACAAACAAACTTGTTTGGGATCAAGAAAATCAAGAACTGAGTCCGGAATACCGCAAACAAGTTGTGCATCAAGAAAATCAAGAATTTTAGTCCGGAATACAAACAAACTTTTTTGGGATCAATAAAATCAAGAACTGAGTCCGGAATACCGCAAACATGTTCTGCATCAAGAAAATCAAGAATTGAGTGCGGAATACAACCAAACTTTTTTCGGATCAAGAAAATAAAAAACTGAGTCCGGAATACCGCAAACAAGTTTTGCATCAAGAAAATCAAGAATTGAGTGCGGAATAGAACCAAACTTGTTTCGGATCAAGAAAATTAAGAACTGAGTCCGGAATGCCGTAAACATGTTTTGTATCAAGAAAATCAAGAATTGAGTGCGGAATACAACCAAACTTGTTTGGGATCAAGAAAATGAAGAACTGAGTCCGGAATGCCGCAAACATGTTTTGAATCAAGAAAATCAAGAATTGAGTGCGGAATACAACCAAACTTGTTTCGGATCAAGAAAATCAAGAACTGAGTCCGGAATGCCGCAAACATGTTTTGCATCAAGAAAATCAAGAATTGAGCCCGGAATACAACCAAACTTATTTCGGATTAAGAAAATCAAGAACTGAGTCCGGAATACCGCAAACAAGTTTTGCATCAAGAAAATCAAGAATTCAGTGCGGAATAGAACCAAACTTTTTTGGGATCAAGAAAATCAAGAACTGAGTCCGGAATACCGCAAACAAGTTGTGCATCAAGAAAATCAAGAATTTTAGTCCGGAATACAAACAAACTTGTTTGGGATCAATAAAATCAAGAACTGAGTCCGGAATACCGCAAACATGTTCTGCATCAAGAAAATCAAGAATTGAGTGCGGAATACAACCAAACTTTTTTCGGATCAAGAAAATAAAAAACTGAGTCTGGAATACCGCAAACAAGTTTTGCATCAAGAAAATCAAGAATTGAGTGCGGAATAGAACCAAACTTGTTTCGGATCAAGAAAATTAAGAACTGAGTCCGGAATGCCGTAAACATGTTTTGTATCAAGAAAATCAAGAATTGAGTGCGGAATACAACCAAACTTGTTTGGGATCAAGAAAATGAAGAACTGAGTCCGGAATGCCGCAAACATGTTTTGAATCAAGAAAATCAAGAATTGAGTGCGGAATACAACCAAACTTGTTTCGGATCAAGAAAATCAAGAACTGAGTCCGGAATGCCGCAAACATGTTTTGCATCAAGAAAATCAAGAATTGAGCCCGGAATACAACCAAACTTATTTCGGATGAAGAAAATCAAGAACTGAGTCCGGAATACCGCAAACAAGTTTTGCATCAAGAAAATCAAGAATTCAGTGCGGAATAGAACCAAACTTGTTTGGGATCAAGAAAATCAAGAACTGAGTCCGGAATACCGCAAACAAGTTTTGCATCAAGAAAATCAAGAATTTGAGTCCGGAATAGAACCAAACTTGTTTGGGATCAAGAAAATCAAGAACTGAGTCCGGAATACCGCAAACAAGTTGTGCATCAATAAAATCAAGAATTCAGTGCGGAATAGAACCAAACTTGTTTCGGATCAAGAAAATCAAGAACTGAGTCCGGAATGCCGGAAAAATGTTTTGCATCAAGAAAATCAAGAATTGAGTGCGGAAGACAACCAAACTTTTTTCGGATCAAGAAAATCAAAAACTGAGTCCGGAATACCGCAAACAAGTTTTGCATCAAGAAAATCAAGAATTGAGTGCGGAATAGAACCAAACTTGTTTCGGATCAAGAAAATTAAGAACTGAGTCCGGAATGCCGTAAACATGTTTTGTATCAAGAAAATCAAGAATTGAGTGCGGAATACAACCAAACTTGTTTGGGATCAAGAAAATGAAGAACTGAGTCCGGAATGCCGCAAACATGTTTTGAATCAAGAAAATCAAGAATTGAGTGCGGAATACAACCAAACTTGTTTCGGATCAAGAAAATCAAGAACTGAGTCCGGAATGCCGCAAACATGTTTTGCATCAAGAAAATCAAGAATTGAGCCCGGAATACAACCAAACTTATTTCGGATGAAGAAAATCAAGAACTGAGTCCGGAATACCGCAAACAAGTTTTGCATCAAGAAAATCAAGAATTCAGTGCGGAATAGAACCAAACTTGTTTGGGATCAAGAAAATCAAGAACTGAGTCCGGAATACCGCAAACAAGTTTTGCATCAAGAAAATCAAGAATTTGAGTCCGGAATAGAACCAAACTTGTTTGGGATCAAGAAAATCAAGAACTGAGTACGGAATACCGCAAACAAGTTGTGCATCAATAAAATCAAGAATTCAGTGCGGAATAGAACCAAACTTGTTTCGGATCAAGAAAATCAAGAACTGAGTCCGGAATGCCGGAAAAATGTTTTGCATCAAGAAAATCAAGAATTGAGTGCGGAAGACAACCAAACTTTTTTCGGATCAAGAAAATCAAAAACTGAGTCCGGAATACCGCAAACAAGTTTTGCATCAAGAAAATCAAGAATTGAGTGCGGAATAGAACCAAACTTGTTTCGGATCAAGAAAATTAAGAACTGAGTCCGGAATGCCGTAAACATGTTTTGTATCAAGAAAATCAAGAATTGAGTGCGGAATACAACCAAACTTGTTTGGGATCAAGAAAATGAAGAACTGAGTCCGGAATGCCGCAAACATGTTTTGAATCAAGAAAATCAAGAATTGAGTGCGGAATACAACCAAACTTGTTTCGGATCAAGAAAATCAAGAACTGAGTCCGGAATGCCGCAAACATGTTTTGCATCAAGAAAATCAAGAATTGAGCCCGGAATACAACCAAACTTATTTCGGATGAAGAAAATCAAGAACTGAGTCCGGAATACCGCAAACAAGTTTTGCATCAAGAAAATCAAGAATTCAGTGCGGAATAGAACCAAACTTGTTTGGGATCAAGAAAATCAAGAACTGAGTCCGGAATACCGCAAACAAGTTTTGCATCAAGAAAATCAAGAATTTGAGTCCGGAATAGAACCAAACTTGTTTGGGATCAAGAAAATCAAGAACTGAGTCCGGAATACCGCAAACAAGTTGTGCATCAATAAAATCAAGAATTTGAGTCCGGAATACAAACAAACTTGTTTGGGATCAATAAAATCAAGAACTGAGTCCGGAATACCGCAAACATGTTCTGCATCAAGAAAATCAAGAATTGAGTGCGGAATACAACCAAACTTTTTTCGGATCAAGAAAATAAAAAACTGAGTCCGGAATACCGCAAACAAGTTTTGCATCAAGAAAATCAAGAATTGAGTGCGGAATAGAACCAAACTTGTTTCGGATCAAGAAAATCAAGAACTGAGTCCGGAATGCCGCAAAAATGTTTTGCATCAAGAAAATCAAGAATTGAGTGCGGAAGACAACCAAACTTTTTTCGGATCAAGAAAATCAAAAACTGAGTCCGGAATACCGCAAACAAGTTTTGTATCAAGAAAATCAAGAATTGAGTGCGGAATAAAACCAAACTTGTTTGGGATCAAGAAAATGAAGAACTGAGTCCGGAATGCCGCAAACATGTTTTGAATCAAGAAAATCAAGAATTGAGTGCGGAATACAACCAAACTTGTTTCGGATCAAGAAAATCAAGAACTGAGTCCGGAATGCCGCAAACATGTTTTGCATCAAGAAAATCAAGAATTGAGCCCGGAATACAACCAAACTTATTTCGGATTAAGAAAATCAAGAACTGAGTCCGGAATACCGCAAACAAGTTTTGCATCAAGAAAATCAAGAATTCAGTGCGGAATAGAACCAAACTTGTTTGGGATCAAGAAAATCAAGAACTGAGTCCGGAATACCGCAAACAAGTTGTGCATCAAGAAAATCAAGAATTTTAGTCCGGAATACAAACAAACTTGTTTGGGATCAATAAAATCAAGAACTGAGTCCGGAATACCGCAAACATGTTCTGCATCAAGAAAATCAAGAATTGAGTGCGGAATACAACCAAACTTTTTTCGGATCAAGAAAATCAAAAACTGAGTCCGGAATACCGCAAACAAGTTTTGCATCAAGAAAATCAAGAATTGAGTGCGGAATAGAACCAAACTTGTTTCGGATCAAGAAAATTAAGAACTGAGTCCGGAATGCCGTAAACATGTTTTGTATCAAGAAAATCAAGAATTGAGTGCGGAATACAACCAAACTTGTTTGGGATCAAGAAAATGAAGAACTGAGTCCGGAATGCCGCAAACATGTTTTGAATCAAGAAAATCAAGAATTGAGTGCGGAATACAACCAAACTTGTTTCGGATCAAGAAAATCAAGAACTGAGTCCGGAATGCCGCAAACATGTTTTGCATCAAGAAAATCAAGAATTGAGCCCGGAATACAACCAAACTTATTTCGGATGAAGAAAATCAAGAACTGAGTCCGGAATACCGCAAACAAGTTTTGCATCAAGAAAATCAAGAATTCAGTGCGGAATTGAACCAAACTTGTTTGGGATCAAGAAAATCAAGAACTGAGTCCGGAATACCGCAAACAAGTTGTGCATCAAGAAAATCAAGAATTTGAGTCCGGAATAGAACCAAACTTGTTTGGGATCAAGAAAATCAAGAACTGAGTCCGGAATACCGCAAACATGTTCTGCATCAAGAAAATCAAGAATTGAGTGCGGAATACAACCAAACTTTTTTCGGATCAAGAAAATAAAAAACTGAGTCTGGAATACCGCAAACAAGTTTTGCATCAAGAAAATCAAGAATTGAGTGCGGAATAGAACCAAACTTGTTTCGGATCAAGAAAATTAAGAACTGAGTCCGGAATGCCGTAAACATGTTTTGTATCAAGAAAATCAAGAATTGAGTGCGGAATACAACCAAACTTGTTTGGGATCAAGAAAATGAAGAACTGAGTCCGGAATGCCGCAAACATGTTTTGAATCAAGAAAATCAAGAATTGAGTGCGGAATACAACCAAACTTGTTTCAGATCAAGAAAATCAAGAACTGAGTCCGGAATGCCGCAAACATGTTTTGCATCAAGAAAATCAAGAATTGAGCCCGGAATACAACCAAACTTATTTCGGATCAAGAAAATCAAGAACTGAGTCCGGAATACCGCAAACAAGTTTTGCATCAAGAAAATCAAGAATTCAGTGCGGAATAGAACCAAACTTGTTTGGGATCAAGAAAATCAAGAACTGAGTCCGGAATACCGCAAACAAGTTTTGCATCAAGAAAATCAAGAATTTGAGTCCGGAATAGAACCAAACTTGTTTGGGATCAAGAAAATCAAGAACTGAGTCCGGAATACCGCAAACAAGTTGTGCATCAATAAAATCAAGAATTCGGTGCGGAATAGAACCAAACTTGTTTCGGATCAAGAAAATCAAGAACTGAGTCCGGAATGCCGCAAAAATGTTTTGCATCAAGAAAATCAAGAATTGAGTGCGGAAGACAACCAAACTTTTTTCGGATCATGAAAATCAAAAACTGAGTCCGGAATACCGCAAACAAGTTTTGCATCAAGAAAATCAAGAATTGAGTGCGGAAAAGAACCAAACTTGTTTCGGATCAAGAAAATTAAGAACTGAGTCCGGAATGCCGTAAACATGTTTTGTATCAAGAAAATCAAGAATTGAGTGCGGAATACAACCAAACTTGTTTGGGATCAAGAAAATGAAGAACTGAGTCCGGAATGCCGCAAACATGTTTTGAATCAAGAAAATCAAGAATTGAGTGCGGAATACAACCAAACTTGTTTCGGATCAAGAAAATCAAGAACTGAGTCCGGAATGCCGCAAACATGTTTTGCATCAAGAAAATCAAGAATTGAGCCCGGAATACAACCAAACTTATTTCGGATGAAGAAAATCAAGAACTGAGTCCGGAATACCGCAAACAAGTTTTGCATCAAGAAAATCAAGAATTCAGTGCGGAATAGAACCAAACTTGTTTGGGATCAAGAAAATCAAGAACTGAGTCCGGAATACCGCAAACAAGTTTTGCATCAAGAAAATCAAGAATTTGAGTCCGGAATAGAACCAAACTTGTTTGGGATCAAGAAAATCAAGAACTGAGTCCGGAATACCGCAAACAAGTTGTGCATCAATAAAATCAAGAATTTGAGTCCGGAATACAAACAAACTTGTTTGGGATCAATAAAATCAAAAACTGAGTCCGGAATACCGCAAACATGTTCTGCATCAAGAAAATCAAGAATTGAGTGCGGAATACAACCAAACTTTTTTCGGATCAAGAAAATAAAAAACTGAGTCCGGAATACCGCAAACAAGTTTTGCATCAAGAAAATCAAGAATTGAGTGCGGAATAGAACCAAACTTGTTTCGGATCAAGAAAATCAAGAACTGAGTCCGGAATGCCGCAAAAATGTTTTGCATCAAGAAAATCAAGAATTGAGTGCGGAAGACAACCAAACTTTTTTCGGATCAAGAAAATCAAAAACTGAGTCCGGAATACCGCAAACAAGTTTTGTATCAAGAAAATCAAGAATTGAGTGCGGAATAAAACCAAACTTGTTTGGGATCAAGAAAATGAAGAACTGAGTCCGGAATGCCGCAAACATGTTTTGAATCAAGAAAATCAAGAATTGAGTGCGGAATACAACCAAACTTGTTTCGGATCAAGAAAATCAAGAACTGAGTCCGGAATGCCGCAAACATGTTTTGCATCAAGAAAATCAAGAATTGAGCCCGGAATACAACCAAACTTATTTCGGATTAAGAAAATCAAGAACTGAGTCCGGAATACCGCAAACAAGTTTTGCATCAAGAAAATCAAGAATTCAGTGCGGAATAGAACCAAACTTGTTTGGGATCAAGAAAATCAAGAACTGAGTCCGGAATACCGCAAACAAGTTGTGCATCAAGAAAATCAAGAATTTTAGTCCGGAATACAAACAAACTTGTTTGGGATCAATAAAATCAAGAACTGAGTCCGGAATACCGCAAACATGTTCTGCATCAAGAAAATCAAGAATTGAGTGCGGAATACAACCAAACTTTTTTCGGATCAAGAAAATAAAAAACTGAGTCCGGAATACCGCAAACAAGTTTTGCATCAAGAAAATCAAGAATTGAGTGCGGAATAGAACCAAACTTGTTTCGGATCAAGAAAATTAAGAACTGAGTCCGGAATGCCGTAAACATGTTTTGTATCAAGAAAATCAAGAATTGAGTGCGGAATACAACCAAACTTGTTTGGGATCAAGAAAATGAAGAACTGAGTCCGGAATGCCGCAAACATGTTTTGAATCAAGAAAATCAAGAATTGAGTGCGGAATACAACCAAACTTGTTTCGGATCAAGAAAATCAAGAACTGAGTCCGGAATGCCGCAAACATGTTTTGCATCAAGAAAATCAAGAATTGAGCCCGGAATACAACCAAACTTATTTCGGATGAAGAAAATCAAGAACTGAGTCCGGAATACCGCAAACAAGTTTTGCATCAAGAAAATCAAGAATTCAGTGCGGAATAGAACCAAACTTGTTTGGGATCAAGAAAATCAAGAACTGAGTCCGGAATACCGCAAACAAGTTTTGCATCAAGAAAATCAAGAATTTGAGTCCGGAATAGAACCAAACTTGTTTGGGATCAAGAAAATCAAGAACTGAGTCCGGAATACCGCAAACAAGTTGTGCATCAATAAAATCAAGAATTTGAGTCCGGAATACAAACAAACTTGTTTGGGATCAAGAAAATCAAGAACTGAGTCCGGAATACCGCAAACAAGTTGTGCATCAAGAAAATCAAGAATTTTAGTCCGGAATACAAACAAACTTGTTTGGGATCAATAAAATCAAGAACTGAGTCCGGAATACCGCAAACATGTTCTGCATCAAGAAAATCAAGAATTGAGTGCGGAATACAACCAAACTTTTTTCGGATCAAGAAAATAAAAAACTGAGTCCGGAATACCGCAAACAAGTTTTGCATCAAGAAAATCAAGAATTGAGTGCGGAATAGAACCAAACTTGTTTCGGATCAAGAAAATTAAGAACTGAGTCCGGAATGCCGTAAACATGTTTTGTATCAAGAAAATCAAGAATTGAGTGCGGAATACAACCAAACTTGTTTGGGATCAAGAAAATGAAGAACTGAGTCCGGAATGCCGCAAACATGTTTTGAATCAAGAAAATCAAGAATTGAGTGCGGAATACAACCAAACTTGTTTCGGATCAAGAAAATCAAGAACTGAGTCCGGAATGCCGCAAACATGTTTTGCATCAAGAAAATCAAGAATTGAGCCCGGAATACAACCAAACTTATTTCGGATTAAGAAAATCAAGAACTGAGTCCGGAATACCGCAAACAAGTTTTGCATCAAGAAAATCAAGAATTCAGTGCGGAATAGAACCAAACTTGTTTGGGATCAAGAAAATCAAGAACTGAGTCCGGAATACCGCAAACAAGTTGTGCATCAAGAAAATCAAGAATTTTAGTCCGGAATACAAACAAACTTGTTTGGGATCAATAAAATCAAGAACTGAGTCCGGAATACCGCAAACATGTTCTGCATCAAGAAAATCAAGAATTGAGTGCGGAATACAACCAAACTTTTTTCGGATCAAGAAAATAAAAAACTGAGTCTGGAATACCGCAAACAAGTTTTGCATCAAGAAAATCAAGAATTGAGTGCGGAATAGAACCAAACTTGTTTCGGATCAAGAAAATTAAGAACTGAGTCCGGAATGCCGTAAACATGTTTTGTATCAAGAAAATCAAGAATTGAGTGCGGAATACAACCAAACTTGTTTGGGATCAAGAAAATGAAGAACTGAGTCCGGAATGCCGCAAACATGTTTTGAATCAAGAAAATCAAGAATTGAGTGCGGAATACAACCAAACTTGTTTCGGATCAAGAAAATCAAGAACTGAGTCCGGAATGCCGCAAACATGTTTTGCATCAAGAAAATCAAGAATTGAGCCCGGAATACAACCAAACTTATTTCGGATGAAGAAAATCAAGAACTGAGTCCGGAATACCGCAAACAAGTTTTGCATCAAGAAAATCAAGAATTCAGTGCGGAATAGAACCAAACTTGTTTGGGATCAAGAAAATCAAGAACTGAGTCCGGAATACCGCAAACAAGTTTTGCATCAAGAAAATCAAGAATTTGAGTCCGGAATAGAACCAAACTTGTTTGGGATCAAGAAAATCAAGAACTGAGTCCGGAATACCGCAAACAAGTTGTGCATCAATAAAATCAAGAATTTGAGTCCGGAATACAAACAAACTTGTTTGGGATCAATAAAATCAAGAACTGAGTCCGGAATACCGCAAACATGTTCTGCATCAAGAAAATCAAGAATTGAGTGCGGAATACAACCAAACTTTTTTCGGATCAAGAAAATAAAAAACTGAGTCCGGAATACCGCAAACAAGTTTTGCATCAAGAAAATCAAGAATTGAGTGCGGAATAGAACCAAACTTGTTTCGGATCAAGAAAATCAAGAACTGAGTCCGGAATGCCGCAAAAATGTTTTGCATCAAGAAAATCAAGAATTGAGTGCGGAAGACAACCAAACTTTTTTCGGATCAAGAAAATCAAAAACTGAGTCCGGAATACCGCAAACAAGTTTTGTATCAAGAAAATCAAGAATTGAGTGCGGAATAAAACCAAACTTGTTTGGGATCAAGAAAATGAAGAACTGAGTCCGGAATGCCGCAAACATGTTTTGAATCAAGAAAATCAAGAATTGAGTGCGGAATACAACCAAACTTGTTTCGGATCAAGAAAATCAAGAACTGAGTCCGGAATGCCGCAAACATGTTTTGCATCAAGAAAATCAAGAATTGAGCCCGGAATACAACCAAACTTATTTCGGATTAAGAAAATCAAGAACTGAGTCCGGAATACCGCAAACAAGTTTTGCATCAAGAAAATCAAGAATTCAGTGCGGAATAGAACCAAACTTGTTTGGGATCAAGAAAATCAAGAACTGAGTCCGGAATACCGCAAACAAGTTGTGCATCAAGAAAATCAAGAATTTTAGTCCGGAATACAAACAAACTTGTTTGGGATCAATAAAATCAAGAACTGAGTCCGGAATACCGCAAACATGTTCTGCATCAAGAAAATCAAGAATTGAGTGCGGAATACAACCAAACTTTTTTCGGATCAAGAAAATAAAAAACTGAGTCCGGAATACCGCAAACAAGTTTTGCATCAAGAAAATCAAGAATTGAGTGCGGAATAGAACCAAACTTGTTTCGGATCAAGAAAATTAAGAACTGAGTCCGGAATGCCGTAAACATGTTTTGTATCAAGAAAATCAAGAATTGAGTGCGGAATACAACCAAACTTGTTTGGGATCAAGAAAATGAAGAACTGAGTCCGGAATGCCGCAAACATGTTTTGAATCAAGAAAATCAAGAATTGAGTGCGGAATACAACCAAACTTATTTCGGATCAAGAAAATCAAGAACTGAGTCCGGAATGCCGCAAACATGTTTTGCATCAAGAAAATCAAGAATTGAGCCCGGAATACAACCAAACTTATTTCGGATGAAGAAAATCAAGAACTGAGTCCGGAATACCGCAAACAAGTTTTGCATCAAGAAAATCAAGAATTCAGTGCGGAATAGAACCAAACTTGTTTGGGATCAAGAAAATCAAGAACTGAGTCCGGAATACCGCAAACAAGTTTTGCATCAAGAAAATCAAGAATTTGAGTCCGGAATAGAACCAAACTTGTTTGGGATCAAGAAAATCAAGAACTGAGTCCGGAATACCGCAAACAAGTTGTGCATCAATAAAATCAAGAATTTGAGTCCGGAATACAAACAAACTTGTTTGGGATCAAGAAAATCAAGAACTGAGTCCGGAATACCGCAAACAAGTTGTGCATCAAGAAAATCAAGAATTTTAGTCCGGAATACAAACAAACTTGTTTGGGATCAATAAAATCAAGAACTGAGTCCGGAATACCGCAAACATGTTCTGCATCAAGAAAATCAAGAATTGAGTGCGGAATACAACCAAACTTTTTTCGGATCAAGAAAATAAAAAACTGAGTCCGGAATACCGCAAACAAGTTTTGCATCAAGAAAATCAAGAATTGAGTGCGGAATAGAACCAAACTTGTTTCGGATCAAGAAAATTAAGAACTGAGTCCGGAATGCCGTAAACATGTTTTGTATCAAGAAAATCAAGAATTGAGTGCGGAATACAACCAAACTTGTTTGGGATCAAGAAAATGAAGAACTGAGTCCGGAATGCCGCAAACATGTTTTGAATCAAGAAAATCAAGAATTGAGTGCGGAATACAACCAAACTTGTTTCGGATCAAGAAAATCAAGAACTGAGTCCGGAATGCCGCAAACATGTTTTGCATCAAGAAAATCAAGAATTGAGCCCGGAATACAACCAAACTTATTTCGGATGAAGAAAATCAAGAACTGAGTCCGGAATACCGCAAACAAGTTTTGCATCAAGAAAATCAAGAATTCAGTGCGGAATAGAACCAAACTTGTTTGGGATCAAGAAAATCAAGAACTGAGTCCGGAATACCGCAAACAAGTTTTGCATCAAGAAAATCAAGAATTTGAGTCCGGAATAGAACCAAACTTGTTTGGGATCAAGAAAATCAAGAACTGAGTCCGGAATACCGCAAACAAGTTGTGCATCAATAAAATCAAGAATTTGAGTCCGGAATACAAACAAACTTGTTTGGGATCAATAAAATCAAGAACTGAGTCCGGAATACCGCAAACATGTTCTGCATCAAGAAAATCAAGAATTGAGTGCGGAATACAACCAAACTTTTTTCGGGTCAAGAAAATCAAGAACTGAGTCCGGAATGCCGCAAACATGTTTTGCATCAAGAAAATCAAGAATTGAGCCCGGAATACAACCAAACTTATTTCGGATGAAGAAAATCAAGAACTGAGTCCGGAATACCGCAAACAAGTTTTGCATCAAGAAAATCAAGAATTCAGTGCGGAATAGAACCAAACTTGTTTGGGATCAAGAAAATCAAGAACTGAGTCCGGAATACCGCAAACAAGTTTTGCATCAAGAAAATCAAGAATTTGAGTCCGGAATAGAACCAAACTTGTTTGGGATCAAGAAAATCAAGAACTGAGTCCGGAATACCGCAAACAAGTTGTGCATCAATAAAATCAAGAATTTGAGTCCGGAATACAAACAAACTTGTTTGGGATCAAGAAAATCAAGAACTGAGTCCGGAATACCGCAAACAAGTTGTGCATCAAGAAAATCAAGAATTTTAGTCCGGAATACAAACAAACTTGTTTGGGATCAATAAAATCAAGAACTGAGTCCGGAATACCGCAAACATGTTCTGCATCAAGAAATCAAGAATTGAGCCCGGAATACAACCAAACTTATTTCGGATGAAGAAAATCAAGAACTGAGTCCGGAATACCGCAAACAAGTTTTGCATCAAGAAAATCAAGAATTCAGTGCGGAATACAACCAAACTTGTTTCGGATCAAGAAAATCAAGAACTGAGTCCGGAATGCCGCAAACATGTTTTGCATCAAGAAAATCAAGAATTGAGCCCGGAATACAACCAAACTTATTTCGGATGAAGAAAATCAAGAACTGAGTCCGGAATACCGCAAACAAGTTTTGCATCAAGAAAATCAAGAATTCAGTGCGGAATAGAACCAAACTTGTTTGGGATCAAGAAAATCAAGAACTGAGTCCGGAATACCGCAAACAAGTTTTGCATCAAGAAAATCAAGAATTTGAGTCCGGAATAGAACCAAACTTGTTTGGGATCAAGAAAATCAAGAACTGAGTCCGGAATACCGCAAACAAGTTGTGCATCAATAAAATCAAGAATTTGAGTCCGGAATACAAACAAACTTGTTTGGGATCAATAAAATCAAGAACTGAGTCCGGAATACCGCAAACATGTTCTGCATCAAGAAAATCAAGAATTGAGTGCGGAATACAACCAAACTTTTTTCGGATCAAGAAAATAAAAAACTGAGTCCGGAATACCGCAAACAAGTTTTGCATCAAGAAAATCAAGAATTGAGTGCGGAATAGAACCAAACTTGTTTCGGGTCAAGAAAATCAAGAACTGAGTCCGGAATGCCGCAAAAATGTTTTGCATCAAGAAAATCAAGAATTGAGTGCGGAAGACAACCAAACTTTTTTCGGATCAAGAAAATCAAAAACTGAGTCCGGAATACCGCAAACAAGTTTTGTATCAAGAAAATCAAGAATTGAGTGCGGAATAAAACCAAACTTGTTTGGGATCAAGAAAATGAAGAACTGAGTCCGGAATGCCGCAAACATGTTTTGAATCAAGAAAATCAAGAATTGAGTGCGGAATACAACCAAACTTGTTTCGGATCAAGAAAATCAAGAACTGAGTCCGGAATGCCGCAAACATGTTTTGCATCAAGAAAATCAAGAATTGAGCCCGGAATACAACCAAACTTATTTCGGATTAAGAAAATCAAGAACTGAGTCCGGAATACCGCAAACAAGTTTTGCATCAAGAAAATCAAGAATTCAGTGCGGAATAGAACCAAACTTGTTTGGGATCAAGAAAATCAAGAACTGAGTCCGGAATACCGCAAACAAGTTGTGCATCAAGAAAATCAAGAATTTTAGTCCGGAATACAAACAAACTTGTTTGGGATCAATAAAATCAAGAACTGAGTCCGGAATACCGCAAACATGTTCTGCATCAAGAAAATCAAGAATTGAGTGCGGAATACAACCAAACTTTTTTCGGATCAAGAAAATAAAAAACTGAGTCCGGAATACCGCAAACAAGTTTTGCATCAAGAAAATCAAGAATTGAGTGCGGAATAGAACCAAACTTGTTTCGGATCAAGAAAATTAAGAACTGAGTCCGGAATGCCGTAAACATGTTTTGTATCAAGAAAATCAAGAATTGAGTGCGGAATACAACCAAACTTGTTTGGGATCAAGAAAATGAAGAACTGAGTCCGGAATGCCGCAAACATGTTTTGAATCAAGAAAATCAAGAATTGAGTGCGGAATACAACCAAACTTGTTTCGGATCAAGAAAATCAAGAACTGAGTCCGGAATGCCGCAAACATGTTTTGCATCAAGAAAATCAAGAATTGAGCCCGGAATACAACCAAACTTATTTCGGATGAAGAAAATCAAGAACTGAGTCCGGAATACCGCAAACAAGTTTTGCATCAAGAAAATCAAGAATTCAGTGCGGAATAGAACCAAACTTGTTTGGGATCAAGAAAATCAAGAACTGAGTCCGGAATACCGCAAACAAGTTTTGCATCAAGAAAATCAAGAATTTGAGTCCGGAATAGAACCAAACTTGTTTGGGATCAAGAAAATCAAGAACTGAGTCCGGAATACCGCAAACAAGTTGTGCATCAATAAAATCAAGAATTTGAGTCCGGAATACAAACAAACTTGTTTGGGATCAAGAAAATCAAGAACTGAGTCCGGAATACCGCAAACAAGTTGTGCATCAAGAAAATCAAGAATTTTAGTCCGGAATACAAACAAACTTGTTTGGGATCAATAAAATCAAGAACTGAGTCCGGAATACCGCAAACATGTTCTGCATCAAGAAAATCAAGAATTGAGTGCGGAATACAACCAAACTTTTTTCGGATCAAGAAAATAAAAAACTGAGTCCGGAATACCGCAAACAAGTTTTGTATCAAGAAAATCAAGAATTGAGTGCGGAATACAACCAAACTTGTTTGGGATCAAGAAAATGAAGAACTGAGTCCGGAATGCCGCAAACATGTTTTGAATCAAGAAAATCAAGAATTGAGTGCGGAATACAACCAAACTTGTTTCGGATCAAGAAAATCAAGAACTGAGTCCGGAATGCCGCAAACATGTTTTGCATCAAGAAAATCAAGAATTGAGCCCGGAATACAACCAAACTTATTTCGGATGAAGAAAATCAAGAACTGAGTCCGGAATACCGCAAACAAGTTTTGCATCAAGAAAATCAAGAATTCAGTGCGGAATAGAACCAAACTTGTTTGGGATCAAGAAAATCAAGAACTGAGTCCGGAATACCGCAAACAAGTTTTGCATCAAGAAAATCAAGAATTTGAGTCCGGAATAGAACCAAACTTGTTTGGGATCAAGAAAATCAAGAACTGAGTCCGGAATACCGCAAACAAGTTGTGCATCAATAAAATCAAGAATTTGAGTCCGGAATACAAACAAACTTGTTTGGGATCAATAAAATCAAGAACTGAGTCCGGAATACCGCAAACATGTTCTGCATCAAGAAAATCAAGAATTGAGTGCGGAATACAACCAAACTTTTTTCGGATCAAGAAAATAAAAAACTGAGTCCGGAATACCGCAAACAAGTTTTGCATCAAGAAAATCAAGAATTGAGTGCGGAATAGAACCAAACTTGTTTCGGGTCAAGAAAATCAAGAACTGAGTCCGGAATGCCGCAAAAATGTTTTGCATCAAGAAAATCAAGAATTGAGTGCGGAAGACAACCAAACTTTTTTCGGATCAAGAAAATCAAAAACTGAGTCCGGAATACCGCAAACAAGTTTTGTATCAAGAAAATCAAGAATTGAGTGCGGAATAAAACCAAACTTGTTTGGGATCAAGAAAATGAAGAACTGAGTCCGGAATGCCGCAAACATGTTTTGAATCAAGAAAATCAAGAATTGAGTGCGGAATACAACCAAACTTGTTTCGGATCAAGAAAATCAAGAACTGAGTCCGGAATGCAGCAAACATGTTTTGCATCAAGAAAATCAAGAATTGAGCCCGGAATACAACCAAACTTATTTCGGATTAAGAAAATCAAGAACTGAGTCCGGAATACCGCAAACAAGTTTTGCATCAAGAAAATCAAGAATTCAGTGCGGAATAGAACCAAACTTGTTTGGGATCAAGAAAATCAAGAACTGAGTCCGGAATACCGCAAACAAGTTGTGCATCAAGAAAATCAAGAATTTTAGTCCGGAATACAAACAAACTTGTTTGGGATCAAGAAAATCAAGAACTGAGTCCGGAATACCGCAAACAAGTTGTGCATCAAGAAAATCAAGAATTTTAGTCCGGAATACAAACAAACTTGTTTGGGATCAATAAAATCAAGAACTGAGTCCGGAATACCGCAAACATGTTCTGCATCAAGAAAATCAAGAATTGAGCCCGGAATACAACCAAACTTATTTCGGATGAAGAAAATCAAGAACTGAGTCCGGAATACCGCAAACAAGTTTTGCATCAAGAAAATCAAGAATTCAGTGCGGAATACAACCAAACTTGTTTCGGATCAAGAAAATCAAGAACTGAGTCCGGAATGCCGCAAACATGTTTTGCATCAAGAAAATCAAGAATTGAGCCCGGAATACAACCAAACTTATTTCGGATGAAGAAAATCAAGAACTGAGTCCGGAATACCGCAAACAAGTTTTGCATCAAGAAAATCAAGAATTCAGTGCGGAATAGAACCAAACTTGTTTGGGATCAAGAAAATCAAGAACTGAGTCCGGAATACCGCAAACAAGTTTTGCATCAAGAAAATCAAGAATTTGAGTCCGGAATAGAACCAAACTTGTTTGGGATCAAGAAAATCAAGAACTGAGTCCGGAATACCGCAAACAAGTTGTGCATCAATAAAATCAAGAATTTGAGTCCGGAATACAAACAAACTTGTTTGGGATCAATAAAATCAAGAACTGAGTCCGGAATACCGCAAACATGTTCTGCATCAAGAAAATCAAGAATTGAGTGCGGAATACAACCAAACTTTTTTCGGATCAAGAAAATAAAAAACTGAGTCCGGAATACCGCAAACAAGTTTTGCATCAAGAAAATCAAGAATTGAGTGCGGAATAGAACCAAACTTGTTTCGGGTCAAGAAAATCAAGAACTGAGTCCGGAATGCCGCAAAAATGTTTTGCATCAAGAAAATCAAGAATTGAGTGCGGAAGACAACCAAACTTTTTTCGGATCAAGAAAATCAAAAACTGAGTCCGGAATACCGCAAACAAGTTTTGTATCAAGAAAATCAAGAATTGAGTGCGGAATAAAACCAAACTTGTTTGGGATCAAGAAAATGAAGAACTGAGTCCGGAATGCCGCAAACATGTTTTGAATCAAGAAAATCAAGAATTGAGTGCGGAATACAACCAAACTTGTTTGGGATCAAGAAAATCAAGAACTGAGTCCGGAATACCGCAAACAAGTTGTGCATCAATAAAATCAAGAATTTGAGTCCGGAATACAAACAAACTTGTTTGGGATCAAGAAAATCAAGAACTGAGTCCGGAATACCGCAAACAAGTTGTGCATCAAGAAAATCAAGAATTTTAGTCCGGAATACAAACAAACTTTTTTGGGATCAATAAAATCAAGAACTGAGTCCGGAATACCGCAAACATGTTCTGCATCAAGAAAATCAAGAATTGAGCCCGGAATACAACCAAACTTATTTCGGATGAAGAAAATCAAGAACTGAGTCCGGAATACCGCAAACAAGTTTTGCATCAAGAAAATCAAGAATTCAGTGCGGAATACAACCAAACTTGTTTCGGATCAAGAAAATCAAGAACTGAGTCCGGAATGCCGCAAACATGTTTTGCATCAAGAAAATCAAGAATTGAGCCCGGAATACAACCAAACTTATTTCGGATGAAGAAAATCAAGAACTGAGTCCGGAATACCGCAAACAAGTTTTGCATCAAGAAAATCAAGAATTCAGTGCGGAATAGAACCAAACTTGTTTGGGATCAAGAAAATCAAGAACTGAGTCCGGAATACCGCAAACAAGTTTTGCATCAAGAAAATCAAGAATTTGAGTCCGGAATAGAACCAAACTTGTTTGGGATCAAGAAAATCAAGAACTGAGTCCGGAATACCGCAAACAAGTTGTGCATCAATAAAATCAAGAATTTGAGTCCGGAATACAAACAAACTTGTTTGGGATCAATAAAATCAAGAACTGAGTCCGGAATACCGCAAACATGTTCTGCATCAAGAAAATCAAGAATTGAGTGCGGAATACAACCAAACTTTTTTCGGATCAAGAAAATAAAAAACTGAGTCCGGAATACCGCAAACAAGTTTTGCATCAAGAAAATCAAGAATTGAGTGCGGAATAGAACCAAACTTGTTTCGGGTCAAGAAAATCAAGAACTGAGTCCGGAATGCCGCAAAAATGTTTTGCATCAAGAAAATCAAGAATTGAGTGCGGAAGACAACCAAACTTTTTTCGGATCAAGAAAATCAAAAACTGAGTCCGGAATACCGCAAACAAGTTTTGTATCAAGAAAATCAAGAATTGAGTGCGGAATAAAACCAAACTTGTTTGGGATCAAGAAAATGAAGAACTGAGTCCGGAATGCCGCAAACATGTTTTGAATCAAGAAAATCAAGAATTGAGTGCGGAATACAACCAAACTTGTTTCGGATCAAGAAAATAAAAAACTGAGTCCGGAATGCCGCAAACAAGTTTTGTATCAAGAAAATCAAGAATTGAGCCCGGAATACAACCAAACTTATTTGGGATCAAGAAAATGAAGAACTGAGTCCGGAATGCCGCAAACATGTTTTGAATCAAGAAAATCAAGAATTGAGTGCGGAATACAACCAAACTTGTTTCGGATCAAGAAAATCAAGAACTGAGTCCGGAATGCCGCAAACATGTTTTGCATCAAGAAAATCAAGAATTGAGCCCGGAATACAACCAAACTTATTTCGGATGAAGAAAATCAAGAACTGAGTCCGGAATACCGCAAACAAGTTTTGCATCAAGAAAATCAAGAATTCAGTGCGGAATAGAACCAAACTTGTTTGGGATCAAGAAAATCAAGAACTGAGTCCGGAATACCGCAAACAAGTTTTGCATCAAGAAAATCAAGAATTTGAGTCCGGAATAGAACCAAACTTGTTTGGGATCAAGAAAATCAAGAACTGAGTCCGGAATACCGCAAACAAGTTGTGCATCAATAAAATCAAGAATTTGAGTCCGGAATACAAACAAACTTGTTTGGGATCAATAAAATCAAGAACTGAGTCCGGAATACCGCAAACATGTTCTGCATCAAGAAAATCAAGAATTGAGTGCGGAATACAACCAAACTTTTTTCGGATCAAGAAAATAAAAAACTGAGTCCGGAATACCGCAAACAAGTTTTGCATCAAGAAAATCAAGAATTGAGTGCGGAATAGAACCAAACTTGTTTCGGGTCAAGAAAATCAAGAACTGAGTCCGGAATGCCGCAAAAATGTTTTGCATCAAGAAAATCAAGAATTGAGTGCGGAAGACAACCAAACTTTTTTCGGATCAAGAAAATCAAAAACTGAGTCCGGAATACCGCAAACAAGTTTTGTATCAAGAAAATCAAGAATTGAGTGCGGAATAAAACCAAACTTGTTTGGGATCAAGAAAATGAAGAACTGAGTCCGGAATGCCGCAAACATGTTTTGAATCAAGAAAATCAAGAATTGAGTGCGGAATACAACCAAACTTGTTTCGGATCAAGAAAATCAAGAACTGAGTCCGGAATGCAGCAAACATGTTTTGCATCAAGAAAATCAAGAATTGAGCCCGGAATACAACCAAACTTATTTCGGATTAAGAAAATCAAGAACTGAGTCCGGAATACCGCAAACAAGTTTTGCATCAAGAAAATCAAGAATTCAGTGCGGAATAGAACCAAACTTGTTTGGGATCAAGAAAATCAAGAACTGAGTCCGGAATACCGCAAACAAGTTGTGCATCAAGAAAATCAAGAATTTTAGTCCGGAATACAAACAAACTTGTTTGGGATCAATAAAATCAAGAACTGAGTCCGGAATACCGCAAACATGTTCTGCATCAAGAAAATCAAGAATTGAGTGCGGAATACAACCAAACTTTTTTCGGATCAAGAAAATAAAAAACTGAGTCCGGAATACCGCAAACAAGTTTTGCATCAAGAAAATCAAGAATTGAGTGCGGAATAGAACCAAACTTGTTTCGGATCAAGAAAATTAAGAACTGAGTCCGGAATGCCGTAAACATGTTTTGTATCAAGAAAATCAAGAATTGAGTGCGGAATACAACCAAACTTGTTTGGGATCAAGAAAATGAAGAACTGAGTCCGGAATGCCGCAAACATGTTTTGAATCAAGAAAATCAAGAATTGAGTGCGGAATACAACCAAACTTGTTTCGGATCAAGAAAATCAAGAACTGAGTCCGGAATGCCGCAAACATGTTTTGCATCAAGAAAATCAAGAATTGAGCCCGGAATACAACCAAACTTATTTCGGATGAAGAAAATCAAGAACTGAGTCCGGAATACCGCAAACAAGTTTTGCATCAAGAAAATCAAGAATTCAGTGCGGAATAGAACCAAACTTGTTTGGGATCAAGAAAATCAAGAACTGAGTCCGGAATACCGCAAACAAGTTTTGCATCAAGAAAATCAAGAATTTGAGTCCGGAATAGAACCAAACTTGTTTGGGATCAAGAAAATCAAGAACTGAGTCCGGAATACCGCAAACAAGTTGTGCATCAATAAAATCAAGAATTTGAGTCCGGAATACAAACAAACTTGTTTGGGATCAAGAAAATCAAGAACTGAGTCCGGAATACCGCAAACAAGTTGTGCATCAAGAAAATCAAGAATTTTAGTCCGGAATACAAACAAACTTGTTTGGGATCAATAAAATCAAGAACTGAGTCCGGAATACCGCAAACATGTTCTGCATCAAGAAAATCAAGAATTGAGCCCGGAATACAACCAAACTTATTTCGGATGAAGAAAATCAAGAACTGAGTCCGGAATACCGCAAACAAGTTTTGCATCAAGAAAATCAAGAATTCAGTGCGGAATACAACCAAACTTGTTTCGGATCAAGAAAATCAAGAACTGAGTCCGGAATGCCGCAAACATGTTTTGCATCAAGAAAATCAAGAATTGAGCCCGGAATACAACCAAACTTATTTCGGATGAAGAAAATCAAGAACTGAGTCCGGAATACCGCAAACAAGTTTTGCATCAAGAAAATCAAGAATTCAGTGCGGAATAGAACCAAACTTGTTTGGGATCAAGAAAATCAAGAACTGAGTCCGGAATACCGCAAACAAGTTTTGCATCAAGAAAATCAAGAATTTGAGTCCGGAATAGAACCAAACTTGTTTGGGATCAAGAAAATCAAGAACTGAGTCCGGAATACCGCAAACAAGTTGTGCATCAATAAAATCAAGAATTTGAGTCCGGAATACAAACAAACTTGTTTGGGATCAATAAAATCAAGAACTGAGTCCGGAATACCGCAAACATGTTCTGCATCAAGAAAATCAAGAATTGAGTGCGGAATACAACCAAACTTTTTTCGGATCAAGAAAATAAAAAACTGAGTCCGGAATACCGCAAACAAGTTTTGCATCAAGAAAATCAAGAATTGAGTGCGGAATAGAACCAAACTTGTTTCGGGTCAAGAAAATCAAGAACTGAGTCCGGAATGCCGCAAAAATGTTTTGCATCAAGAAAATCAAGAATTGAGTGCGGAAGACAACCAAACTTTTTTCGGATCAAGAAAATCAAAAACTGAGTCCGGAATACCGCAAACAAGTTTTGTATCAAGAAAATCAAGAATTGAGTGCGGAATAAAACCAAACTTGTTTGGGATCAAGAAAATGAAGAACTGAGTCCGGAATGCCGCAAACATGTTTTGAATCAAGAAAATCAAGAATTGAGTGCGGAATACAACCAAACTTGTTTCGGATCAAGAAAATCAAGAACTGAGTCCGGAATGCCGCAAACATGTTTTGCATCAAGAAAATCAAGAATTGAGCCCGGAATACAACCAAACTTATTTCGGATTAAGAAAATCAAGAACTGAGTCCGGAATACCGCAAACAAGTTTTGCATCAAGAAAATCAAGAATTCAGTGCGGAATAGAACCAAACTTGTTTGGGATCAAGAAAATCAAGAACTGAGTCCGGAATACCGCAAACAAGTTGTGCATCAAGAAAATCAAGAATTTTAGTCCGGAATACAAACAAACTTGTTTGGGATCAATAAAATCAAGAACTGAGTCCGGAATACCGCAAACATGTTCTGCATCAAGAAAATCAAGAATTGAGTGCGGAATACAACCAAACTTTTTTCGGATCAAGAAAATAAAAAACTGAGTCCGGAATACCGCAAACAAGTTTTGCATCAAGAAAATCAAGAATTGAGTGCGGAATAGAACCAAACTTGTTTCGGATCAAGAAAATTAAGAACTGAGTCCGGAATGCCGTAAACATGTTTTGTATCAAGAAAATCAAGAATTGAGTGCGGAATACAACCAAACTTGTTTGGGATCAAGAAAATGAAGAACTGAGTCCGGAATGCCGCAAACATGTTTTGAATCAAGAAAATCAAGAATTGAGTGCGGAATACAACCAAACTTGTTTCGGATCAAGAAAATCAAGAACTGAGTCCGGAATGCCGCAAACATGTTTTGCATCAAGAAAATCAAGAATTGAGCCCGGAATACAACCAAACTTATTTCGGATGAAGAAAATCAAGAACTGAGTCCGGAATACCGCAAACAAGTTTTGCATCAAGAAAATCAAGAATTCAGTGCGGAATAGAACCAAACTTGTTTGGGATCAAGAAAATCAAGAACTGAGTCCGGAATACCGCAAACAAGTTTTGCATCAAGAAAATCAAGAATTTGAGTCCGGAATAGAACCAAACTTGTTTGGGATCAAGAAAATCAAGAACTGAGTCCGGAATACCGCAAACAAGTTGTGCATCAATAAAATCAAGAATTTGAGTCCGGAATACAAACAAACTTGTTTGGGATCAAGAAAATCAAGAACTGAGTCCGGAATACCGCAAACAAGTTGTGCATCAAGAAAATCAAGAATTTTAGTCCGGAATACAAACAAACTTGTTTGGGATCAATAAAATCAAGAACTGAGTCCGGAATACCGCAAACATGTTCTGCATCAAGAAAATCAAGAATTGAGTGCGGAATACAACCAAACTTTTTTCGGATCAAGAAAATAAAAAACTGAGTCCGGAATACCGCAAACAAGTTTTGCATCAAGAAAATCAAGAATTGAGTGCGGAATAGAACCAAACTTGTTTCGGATCAAGAAAATTAAGAACTGAGTCCGGAATGCCGTAAACATGTTTTGTATCAAGAAAATCAAGAATTGAGTGCGGAATACAACCAAACTTGTTTGGGATCAAGAAAATGAAAAAACTGAGTCCGGAATGCCGCAAACATGTTTTGAATCAAGAAAATCAAGAATTGAGTGCGGAATACAACCAAACTTGTTTCGGATCAAGAAAATCAAGAACTGAGTCCGGAATGCCGCAAACATGTTTTGCATCAAGAAAATCAAGAATTGAGCCCGGAATACAACCAAACTTATTTCGGATTAAGAAAATCAAGAACTGAGTCCGGAATACCGCAAACAAGTTTTGCATCAAGAAAATCAAGAATTCAGTGCGGAATAGAACCAAACTTGTTTGGGATCAAGAAAATCAAGAACTGAGTCCGGAATACCGCAAACAAGTTGTGCATCAAGAAAATCAAGAATTTTAGTCCGGAATACAAACAAACTTGTTTGGGATCAATAAAATCAAGAACTGAGTCCGGAATACCGCAAACATGTTCTGCATCAAGAAAATCAAGAATTGAGTGCGGAATACAACCAAACTTTTTTCGGATCAAGAAAATAAAAAACTGAGTCTGGAATACCGCAAACAAGTTTTGCATCAAGAAAATCAAGAATTGAGTGCGGAATAGAACCAAACTTGTTTCGGATCAAGAAAATTAAGAACTGAGTCCGGAATGCCGTAAACATGTTTTGTATCAAGAAAATCAAGAATTGAGTGCGGAATACAACCAAACTTGTTTGGTATCAAGAAAATGAAGAACTGAGTCCGGAATGCCGCAAACATGTTTTGAATCAAGAAAATCAAGAATTGAGTGCGGAATACAACCAAACTTGTTTCGGATCAAGAAAATCAAGAACTGAGTCCGGAATGCCGCAAACATGTTTTGCATCAAGAAAATCAAGAATTGAGCCCGGAATACAACCAAACTTATTTCGGATGAAGAAAATCAAGAACTGAGTCCGGAATACCGCAAACAAGTTTTGCATCAAGAAAATCAAGAATTCAGTGCGGAATAGAACCAAACTTGTTTGGGATCAAGAAAATCAAGAACTGAGTCCGGAATACCGCAAACAAGTTTTGCATCAAGAAAATCAAGAATTTGAGTCCGGAATAGAACCAAACTTGTTTGGGATCAAGAAAATCAAGAACTGAGTCCGGAATACCGCAAACAAGTTGTGCATCAATAAAATCAAGAATTTGAGTCCGGAATACAAACAAACTTGTTTGGGATCAATAAAATCAAGAACTGAGTCCGGAATACCGCAAACATGTTCTGCATCAAGAAAATCAAGAATTGAGTGCGGAATACAACCAAACTTTTTTCGGATCAAGAAAATAAAAAACTGAGTCCGGAATACCGCAAACAAGTTTTGCATCAAGAAAATCAAGAATTGAGTGCGGAATAGAACCAAACTTGTTTCGGGTCAAGAAAATCAAGAACTGAGTCCGGAATGCCGCAAAAATGTTTTGCATCAAGAAAATCAAGAATTGAGTGCGGAAGACAACCAAACTTTTTTCGGATCAAGAAAATCAAAAACTGAGTCCGGAATACCGCAAACAAGTTTTGTATCAAGAAAATCAAGAATTGAGTGCGGAATAAAACCAAACTTGTTTGGGATCAAGAAAATGAAGAACTGAGTCCGGAATGCCGCAAACATGTTTTGAATCAAGAAAATCAAGAATTGAGTGCGGAATACAACCAAACTTGTTTCGGATCAAGAAAATCAAGAACTGAGTCCGGAATGCCGCAAACATGTTTTGCATCAAGAAAATCAAGAATTGAGCCCGGAATACAACCAAACTTATTTCGGATTAAGAAAATCAAGAACTGAGTCCGGAATACCGCAAACAAGTTTTGCATCAAGAAAATCAAGAATTCAGTGCGGAATAGAACCAAACTTGTTTGGGATCAAGAAAATCAAGAACTGAGTCCGGAATACCGCAAACAAGTTGTGCATCAAGAAAATCAAGAATTTTAGTCCGGAATACAAACAAACTTGTTTGGGATCAATAAAATCAAGAACTGAGTCCGGAATACCGCAAACATGTTCTGCATCAAGAAAATCAAGAATTGAGTGCGGAATACAACCAAACTTTTTTCGGATCAAGAAAATAAAAAACTGAGTCCGGAATACCGCAAACAAGTTTTGCATCAAGAAAATCAAGAATTGAGTGCGGAATAGAACCAAACTTGTTTCGGATCAAGAAAATTAAGAACTGAGTCCGGAATGCCGTAAACATGTTTTGTATCAAGAAAATCAAGAATTGAGTGCGGAATACAACCAAACTTGTTTGGGATCAAGAAAATGAAGAACTGAGTCCGGAATGCCGCAAACATGTTTTGAATCAAGAAAATCAAGAATTGAGTGCGGAATACAACCAAACTTGTTTCGGATCAAGAAAATCAAGAACTGAGTCCGGAATGCCGCAAACATGTTTTGCATCAAGAAAATCAAGAATTGAGCCCGGAATACAACCAAACTTATTTCGGATGAAGAAAATCAAGAACTGAGTCCGGAATACCGCAAACAAGTTTTGCATCAAGAAAATCAAGAATTCAGTGCGGAATAGAACCAAACTTGTTTGGGATCAAGAAAATCAAGAACTGAGTCCGGAATACCGCAAACAAGTTTTGCATCAAGAAAATCAAGAATTTGAGTCCGGAATAGAACCAAACTTGTTTGGGATCAAGAAAATCAAGAACTGAGTCCGGAATACCGCAAACAAGTTGTGCATCAATAAAATCAAGAATTTGAGTCCGGAATACAAACAAACTTGTTTGGGATCAAGAAAATCAAGAACTGAGTCCGGAATACCGCAAACAAGTTGTGCATCAAGAAAATCAAGAATTTTAGTCCGGAATACAAACAAACTTGTTTGGGATCAATAAAATCAAGAACTGAGTCCGGAATACCGCAAACATGTTCTGCATCAAGAAAATCAAGAATTGAGTGCGGAATACAACCAAACTTTTTTCGGATCAAGAAAATAAAAAACTGAGTCCGGAATACCGCAAACAAGTTTTGCATCAAGAAAATCAAGAATTGAGTGCGGAATAGAACCAAACTTGTTTCGGATCAAGAAAATTAAGAACTGAGTCCGGAATGCCGTAAACATGTTTTGTATCAAGAAAATCAAGAATTGAGTGCGGAATACAACCAAACTTGTTTGGGATCAAGAAAATGAAAAAACTGAGTCCGGAATGCCGCAAACATGTTTTGAATCAAGAAAATCAAGAATTGAGTGCGGAATACAACCAAACTTGTTTCGGATCAAGAAAATCAAGAACTGAGTCCGGAATGCCGCAAACATGTTTTGCATCAAGAAAATCAAGAATTGAGCCCGGAATACAACCAAACTTATTTCGGATTAAGAAAATCAAGAACTGAGTCCGGAATACCGCAAACAAGTTTTGCATCAAGAAAATCAAGAATTCAGTGCGGAATAGAACCAAACTTGTTTGGGATCAAGAAAATCAAGAACTGAGTCCGGAATACCGCAAACAAGTTGTGCATCAAGAAAATCAAGAATTTTAGTCCGGAATACAAACAAACTTGTTTGGGATCAATAAAATCAAGAACTGAGTCCGGAATACCGCAAACATGTTCTGCATCAAGAAAATCAAGAATTGAGTGCGGAATACAACCAAACTTTTTTCGGATCAAGAAAATAAAAAACTGAGTCCGGAATACCGCAAACAAGTTTTGCATCAAGAAAATCAAGAATTGAGTGCGGAATAGAACCAAACTTGTTTCGGGTCAAGAAAATCAAGAACTGAGTCCGGAATGCCGCAAAAATGTTTTGCATCAAGAAAATCAAGAATTGAGTGCGGAAGACAACCAAACTTTTTTCGGATCAAGAAAATCAAAAACTGAGTCCGGAATACCGCAAACAAGTTTTGTATCAAGAAAATCAAGAATTGAGTGCGGAATAAAACCAAACTTGTTTGGGATCAAGAAAATGAAGAACTGAGTCCGGAATGCCGCAAACATGTTTTGAATCAAGAAAATCAAGAATTGAGTGCGGAATACAACCAAACTTGTTTCGGATCAAGAAAATCAAGAACTGAGTCCGGAATGCCGCAAACATGTTTTGCATCAAGAAAATCAAGAATTGAGCCCGGAATACAACCAAACTTATTTCGGATTAAGAAAATCAAGAACTGAGTCCGGAATACCGCAAACAAGTTTTGCATCAAGAAAATCAAGAATTCAGTGCGGAATAGAACCAAACTTGTTTGGGATCAAGAAAATCAAGAACTGAGTCCGGAATACCGCAAACAAGTTGTGCATCAAGAAAATCAAGAATTTTAGTCCGGAATACAAACAAACTTGTTTGGGATCAATAAAATCAAGAACTGAGTCCGGAATACCGCAAACATGTTCTGCATCAAGAAAATCAAGAATTGAGTGCGGAATACAACCAAACTTTTTTCGGATCAAGAAAATAAAAAACTGAGTCCGGAATACCGCAAACAAGTTTTGCATCAAGAAAATCAAGAATTGAGTGCGGAATAGAACCAAACTTGTTTCGGATCAAGAAAATTAAGAACTGAGTCCGGAATGCCGTAAACATGTTTTGTATCAAGAAAATCAAGAATTGAGTGCGGAATACAACCAAACTTGTTTGGGATCAAGAAAATGAAGAACTGAGTCCGGAATGCCGCAAACATGTTTTGAATCAAGAAAATCAAGAATTGAGTGCGGAATACAACCAAACTTGTTTCGGATCAAGAAAATCAAGAACTGAGTCCGGAATGCCGCAAACATGTTTTGCATCAAGAAAATCAAGAATTGAGCCCGGAATACAACCAAACTTATTTCGGATGAAGAAAATCAAGAACTGAGTCCGGAATACCGCAAACAAGTTTTGCATCAAGAAAATCAAGAATTCAGTGCGGAATAGAACCAAACTTGTTTGGGATCAAGAAAATCAAGAACTGAGTCCGGAATACCGCAAACAAGTTTTGCATCAAGAAAATCAAGAATTTGAGTCCGGAATAGAACCAAACTTGTTTGGGATCAAGAAAATCAAGAACTGAGTCCGGAATACCGCAAACAAGTTGTGCATCAATAAAATCAAGAATTTGAGTCCGGAATACAAACAAACTTGTTTGGGATCAAGAAAATCAAGAACTGAGTCCGGAATACCGCAAACAAGTTGTGCATCAAGAAAATCAAGAATTTTAGTCCGGAATACAAACAAACTTGTTTGGGATCAATAAAATCAAGAACTGAGTCCGGAATACCGCAAACATGTTCTGCATCAAGAAAATCAAGAATTGAGTGCGGAATACAACCAAACTTTTTTCGGATCAAGAAAATAAAAAACTGAGTCCGGAATACCGCAAACAAGTTTTGCATCAAGAAAATCAAGAATTGAGTGCGGAATAGAACCAAACTTGTTTCGGATCAAGAAAATTAAGAACTGAGTCCGGAATGCCGTAAACATGTTTTGTATCAAGAAAATCAAGAATTGAGTGCGGAATACAACCAAACTTGTTTGGGATCAAGAAAATGAAAAAACTGAGTCCGGAATGCCGCAAACATGTTTTGAATCAAGAAAATCAAGAATTGAGTGCGGAATACAACCAAACTTGTTTCGGATCAAGAAAATCAAGAACTGAGTCCGGAATGCCGCAAACATGTTTTGCATCAAGAAAATCAAGAATTGAGCCCGGAATACAACCAAACTTATTTCGGATTAAGAAAATCAAGAACTGAGTCCGGAATACCGCAAACAAGTTTTGCATCAAGAAAATCAAGAATTCAGTGCGGAATAGAACCAAACTTGTTTGGGATCAAGAAAATCAAGAACTGAGTCCGGAATACCGCAAACAAGTTGTGCATCAAGAAAATCAAGAATTTTAGTCCGGAATACAAACAAACTTGTTTGGGATCAATAAAATCAAGAACTGAGTCCGGAATACCGCAAACATGTTCTGCATCAAGAAAATCAAGAATTGAGTGCGGAATACAACCAAACTTTTTTCGGATCAAGAAAATAAAAAACTGAGTCTGGAATACCGCAAACAAGTTTTGCATCAAGAAAATCAAGAATTGAGTGCGGAATAGAACCAAACTTGTTTCGGATCAAGAAAATTAAGAACTGAGTCCGGAATGCCGTAAACATGTTTTGTATCAAGAAAATCAAGAATTGAGTGCGGAATACAACCAAACTTGTTTGGTATCAAGAAAATGAAGAACTGAGTCCGGAATGCCGCAAACATGTTTTGAATCAAGAAAATCAAGAATTGAGTGCGGAATACAACCAAACTTGTTTCGGATCAAGAAAATCAAGAACTGAGTCCGGAATGCCGCAAACATGTTTTGCATCAAGAAAATCAAGAATTGAGCCCGGAATACAACCAAACTTATTTCGGATGAAGAAAATCAAGAACTGAGTCCGGAAGACCGCAAACAAGTTTTGCATCAAGAAAATCAAGAATTCAGTGCGGAAGAGAACCAAACTTGTTTGGGATCAAGAAAATCAAGAACTGAGTCCGGAATACCGCAAACAAGTTTTGCATCAAGAAAATCAAGAATTTGAGTCCGGAATAGAACCAAACTTGTTTGGGATCAAGAAAATCAAGAACTGAGTCCGGAATACCGCAAACAAGTTGTGCATCAATAAAATCAAGAATTCAGTGCGGAATAGAACCAAACTTGTTTCGGATCAAGAAAATCAAGAACTGAGTCCGGAATGCCGCAAAAATGTTTTGCATCAAGAAAATCAAGAATTGAGTGCGGAAGACAACCAAACTTTTTTCGGATCAAGAAAATCAAAAACTGAGTCCGGAATACCGCAAACAAGTTTTGTATCAAGAAAATCAAGAATTGAGTGCGGAATAAAACCAAACTTGTTTGGGATCAAGAAAATGAAGAACTGAGTCCGGAATGCCGCAAACATGTTTTGAATCAAGAAAATCAAGAATTGAGTGCGGAATACAACCAAACTTGTTTCGGATCAAGAAAATCAAAAACTGAGTCCGGAATGCCGCAAACATGTTTTGCATCAAGAAAATCAAGAATTGAGCCCGGAATACAAGCAAACTTATTTCGGATTAAGAAAATCAAGAACTGAGTCCGGAATACCGCAAACAAGTTTTGCATCAAGAAAATCAAGAATTCAGTGCGGAATAGAACCAAACTTGTTTGGGATCAAGAAAATCAAGAACTGAGTCCGGAATACCGCAAACAAGTTGTGCATCAAGAAAATCAAGAATTTTAGTCCGGAATACAAACAAACTTGTTTGGGATCAATAAAATCAAGAACTGAGTCCGGAATACCGCAAACATGTTCTGCATCAAGAAAATCAAGAATTGAGTGCGGAATACAACCAAACTTTTTTCGGATCAAGAAAATAAAAAACTGAGTCCGGAATACCGCAAACAAGTTTTGCATCAAGAAAATCAAGAATTGAGTGCGGAATAGAACCAAACTTGTTTCGGATCAAGAAAATTAAGAACTGAGTCCGGAATGCCGTAAACATGTTTTGTATCAAGAAAATCAAGAATTGAGTGCGGAATACAACCAAACTTGTTTGGGATCAAGAAAATGAAGAACTGAGTCCGGAATGCCGCAAACATGTTTTGAATCAAGAAAATCAAGAATTGAGTGCGGAATACAACCAAACTTGTTTCGGATCAAGAAAATCAAGAACTGAGTCCGGAATGCCGCAAACATGTTTTGCATCAAGAAAATCAAGAATTGAGCCCGGAATACAACCAAACTTATTTCGGATGAAGAAAATCAAGAACTGAGTCCGGAATACCGCAAACAAGTTTTGCATCAAGAAAATCAAGAATTCAGTGCGGAAGAGAACCAAACTTGTTTGGGATCAAGAAAATCAAGAACTGAGTCCGGAATACCGCAAACAAGTTGTGCATCAATAAAATCAAGAATTTGAGTCCGGAATACAAACAAACTTGTTTGGGATCAAGAAAATCAAGAACTGAGTCCGGAATACCGCAAACAAGTTGTGCATCAAGAAAATCAAGAATTTTAGTCCGGAATACAAACAAACTTGTTTGGGATCAATAAAATCAAGAACTGAGTCCGGAATACCGCAAACATGTTCTGCATCAAGAAAATCAAGAATTGAGTGCGGAATACAACCAAACTTTTTTCGGATCAAGAAAATAAAAAACTGAGTCCGGAATACCGCAAACAAGTTTTGCATCAAGAAAATCAAGAATTGAGTGCGGAATAGAACCAAACTTGTTTCGGATCAAGAAAATTAAGAACTGAGTCCGGAATGCCGTAAACATGTTTTGTATCAAGAAAATCAAGAATTGAGTGCGGAATACAACCAAACTTGTTTGGGATCAAGAAAATGAAGAACTGAGTCCGGAATGCCGCAAACATGTTTTGAATCAAGAAAATCAAGAATTGAGGGCGGAATACAACCAAACTTGTTTCGGATCAAGAAAATCAAGAACTGAGTCCGGAATGCCGCAAACATGTTTTGCATCAAGAAAATCAAGAATTGAGCCCGGAATACAACCAAACTTATTTCGGATGAAGAAAATCAAGAACTGAGTCCGGAATACCGCAAACAAGTTGTGCATCAAGAAAATCAAGAATTTTAGTCCGGAATACAAACAAACTTGTTTGGGATCAATAAAATCAAGAACTGAGTCCGGAATACCGCAAACATGTTCTGCATCAAGAAAATCAAGAATTGAGTGCGGAATACAACCAAACTTTTTTCGGATCAAGAAAATAAAAAACTGAGTCCGGAATACCGCAAACAATTTTTGCATCAAGAAAATCAAGAATTGAGTGCGGAATAGAACCAAACTTGTTTCGGATCAAGAAAATTAAGAACTGAGTCCGGAATGCCGTAAACATGTTTTGTATCAAGAAAATCAAGAATTGAGTGCGGAATACAACCAAACTTGTTTGGGATCAAGAAAATGAAGAACTGAGTCCGGAATGCCGCAAACATGTTTTGAATCAAGAAAATCAAGAATTGAGTGCGGAATACAACCAAACTTGTTTCGGATCAAGAAAATCAAGAACTGAGTCCGGAATGCCGCAAACATGTTTTGCATCAAGAAAATCAAGAATTGAGCCCGGAATACAACCAAACTTATTTCGGATGAAGAAAATCAAGAACTGAGTCCGGAAGACCGCAAACAAGTTTTGCATCAAGAAAATCAAGAATTCAGTGCGGAAGAGAACCAAACTTGTTTGGGATCAAGAAAATCAAGAACTGAGTCCAGAATACCGCAAACAAGTTTTGCATCAAGAAAATCAAGAATTTGAGTCCGGAATAGAACCAAACTTGTTTGGGATCAAGAAAATCAAGAACTGAGTCCGGAATACCGCAAACAAGTTGTGCATCAATAAAATCAAGAATTCAGTGCGGAATAGAACCAAACTTGTTTCGGATCAAGAAAATCAAGAACTGAGTCCGGAATGCCGCAAAAATGTTTTGCATCAAGAAAATCAAGAATTGAGTGCGGAAGACAACCAAACTTTTTTCGGATCAAGAAAATGAAGAACTGAGTCCGGAATGCCGCAAACATGTTTTGAATCAAGAAAATCAAGAATTGAGTGCGGAATACAACCAAACTTGTTTCGGATCAAGAAAATCAAGAACTGAGTCCGGAATGCCGCAAAAATGTTTTGCATCAAGAAAATCAAGAATTGAGTGCGGAATACAACCAAACTTGTTTGGGATCAAGAAAATGAAGAACTGAGTCCGGAATGCCGCAAACATGTTTTGAATCAAGAAAATCAAGAATTGAGTGCGGAATACAACCAAACTTGTTTCGGATCAAGAAAATCAAGAACTGAGTCCGGAATGCCGCAAACATGTTTTGCATCAAGAAAATCAAGAATTGAGCCCGGAATACAACCAAACTTATTTCGGATGAAGAAAATCAAGAACTGATTCCGGAATACCGCAAACAAGTTGTGCATCAAGAAAATCAAGAATTTTAGTCCGGAATACAAACAAACTTGTTTGGGATCAATAAAATCAAGAACTGAGTCCGGAATACCGCAAACATGTTCTGCATCAAGAAAATCAAGAATTGAGTGCGGAATACAACCAAACTTTTTTCGGATCAAGAAAATAAAAAACTGAGTCCGGAATACCGCAAACAAGTTTTGCATCAAGAAAATCAAGAATTGAGTGCGGAATAGAACCAAACTTGTTTCGGATCAAGAAAATTAAGAACTGAGTCCGGAATGCCGTAAACATGTTTTGTATCAAGAAAATCAAGAATTGAGTGCGGAATACAACCAAACTTGTTTGGGATCAAGAAAATGAAGAACTGAGTCCGGAATGCCGCAAACATGTTTTGAATCAAGAAAATCAAGAATTGAGTGCGGAATACAACCAAACTTGTTTCGGATCAAGAAAATCAAGAACTGAGTCCGGAATGCCGCAAACATGTTTTGCATCAAGAAAATCAAGAATTGAGCCCGGAATACAACCAAACTTATTTCGGATGAAGAAAATCAAGAACTGAGTCCGGAAGACCGCAAACAAGTTTTGCATCAAGAAAATCAAGAATTCAGTGCGGAAAAGAACCAAACTTGTTTGGGATCAAGAAAATCAAGAACTGAGTCCGGAATACCGCAAACAAGTTTTGCATCAAGAAAATCAAGAATTTGAGTCCGGAATAGAACCAAACTTGTTTGGGATCAAGAAAATCAAGAACTGAGTCCGGAATACCGCAAACAAGTTGTGCATCAATAAAATCAAGAATTCAGTGCGGAATAGAACCAAACTTGTTTCGGATCAAGAAAATCAAGAACTGAGTCCGGAATGCCGCAAAAATGTTTTGCATCAAGAAAATCAAGAATTGAGTGCGGAAGACAACCAAACTTTTTTCGGATCAAGAAAATGAAGAACTGAGTCCGGAATGCCGCAAACATGTTTTGAATCAAGAAAATCAAGAATTGAGTGCGGAATACAACCAAACTTGTTTCGGATCAAGAAAATCAAGAACTGAGTCCGGAATGCCGCAAACATGTTTTGCATCAAGAAAATCAAGAATTGAGCCCGGAATACAAGCAAACTTATTTCGGATTAAGAAAATCAAGAACTGAGTCCGGAATACCGCAAACAAGTTTTGCATCAAGAAAATCAAGAATTCAGTGCGGAATAGAACCAAACTTGTTTGGGATCAAGAAAATCAAGAACTGAGTCCGGAATACCGCAAACAAGTTGTGCATCAAGAAAATCAAGAATTTTAGTCCGGAATACAAACAAACTTGTTTGGGATCAATAAAATCAAGAACTGAGTCCGGAATACCGCAAACATGTTCTGCATCAAGAAAATCAAGAATTGAGTGCGGAATACAACCAAACTTTTTTCGGATCAAGAAAATAAAAAACTGAGTCTGGAATACCGCAAACAAGTTTTGCATCAAGAAAATCAAGAATTGAGTGCGGAATAGAACCAAACTTGTTTCGGATCAAGAAAATTAAGAACTGAGTCCGGAATGCCGTAAACATGTTTTGTATCAAGAAAATCAAGAATTGAGTGCGGAATACAACCAAACTTGTTTGGGATCAAGAAAATGAAGAACTGAGTCCGGAATGCCGCAAACATGTTTTGAATCAAGAAAATCAAGAATTGAGTGCGGAATACAACCAAACTTGTTTCGGATCAAGAAAATCAAGAACTGAGTCCGGAATGCCGCAAACATGTTTTGCATCAAGAAAATCAAGAATTGAGCCCGGAATACAACCAAACTTATTTCGGATGAAGAAAATCAAGAACTGAGTCCGGAATACCGCAAACAAGTTTTGCATCAAGAAAATCAAGAATTCAGTGCGGAAGAGAACCAAACTTGTTTGGGATCAAGAAAATCAAGAACTGAGTCCGGAATACCGCAAACAAGTTGTGCATCAATAAAATCAAGAATTTGAGTCCGGAATACAAACAAACTTGTTTGGGATCAAGAAAATCAAGAACTGAGTCCGGAATACCGCAAACAAGTTGTGCATCAAGAAAATCAAGAATTTTAGTCCGGAATACAAACAAACTTGTTTGGGATCAATAAAATCAAGAACTGAGTCCGGAATACCGCAAACATGTTCTGCATCAAGAAAATCAAGAATTGAGTGCGGAATACAACCAAACTTTTTTCGGATCAAGAAAATAAAAAACTGAGTCCGGAATACCGCAAACAAGTTTTGCATCAAGAAAATCAAGAATTGAGTGCGGAATAGAACCAAACTTGTTTCGGATCAAGAAAATTAAGAACTGAGTCCGGAATGCCGTAAACATGTTTTGTATCAAGAAAATCAAGAATTGAGTGCGGAATACAACCAAACTTGTTTGGGATCAAGAAAATGAAGAACTGAGTCCGGAATGCCGCAAACATGTTTTGAATCAAGAAAATCAAGAATTGAGTGCGGAATACAACCAAACTTGTTTCGGATCAAGAAAATCAAGAACTGAGTCCGGAATGCCGCAAACATGTTTTGCATCAAGAAAATCAAGAATTGAGCCCGGAATACAACCAAACTTATTTCGGATGAAGAAAATCAAGAACTGAGTCCGGAAGACCGCAAACAAGTTTTGCATCAAGAAAATCAAGAATTCAGTGCGGAAAAGAACCAAACTTGTTTGGGATCAAGAAAATCAAGAACTGAGTCCGGAATACCGCAAACAAGTTTTGCATCAAGAAAATCAAGAATTTGAGTCCGGAATAGAACCAAACTTGTTTGGGATCAAGAAAATCAAGAACTGAGTCCGGAATACCGCAAACAAGTTGTGCATCAATAAAATCAAGAATTCAGTGCGGAATAGAACCAAACTTGTTTCGGATCAAGAAAATCAAGAACTGAGTCCGGAATGCCGCAAAAATGTTTTGCATCAAGAAAATCAAGAATTGAGTGCGGAAGACAACCAAACTTTTTTCGGATCAAGAAAATGAAGAACTGAGTCCGGAATGCCGCAAACATGTTTTGAATCAAGAAAATCAAGAATTGAGTGCGGAATACAACCAAACTTGTTTCGGATCAAGAAAATCAAGAACTGAGTCCGGAATGCCGCAAACATGTTTTGCATCAAGAAAATCAAGAATTGAGCCCGGAATACAAGCAAACTTATTTCGGATTAAGAAAATCAAGAACTGAGTCCGGAATACCGCAAACAAGTTTTGCATCAAGAAAATCAAGAATTCAGTGCGGAATAGAACCAAACTTGTTTGGGATCAAGAAAATCAAGAACTGAGTCCGGAATACCGCAAACAAGTTGTGCATCAAGAAAATCAAGAATTTTAGTCCGGAATACAAACAAACTTGTTTGGGATCAATAAAATCAAGAACTGAGTCCGGAATACCGCAAACATGTTCTGCATCAAGAAAATCAAGAATTGAGTGCGGAATACAACCAAACTTTTTTCGGATCAAGAAAATAAAAAACTGAGTCTGGAATACCGCAAACAAGTTTTGCATCAAGAAAATCAAGAATTGAGTGCGGAATAGAACCAAACTTGTTTCGGATCAAGAAAATTAAGAACTGAGTCCGGAATGCCGTAAACATGTTTTGTATCAAGAAAATCAAGAATTGAGTGCGGAATACAACCAAACTTGTTTGGGATCAAGAAAATGAAGAACTGAGTCCGGAATGCCGCAAACATGTTTTGAATCAAGAAAATCAAGAATTGAGTGCGGAATACAACCAAACTTGTTTCGGATCAAGAAAATCAAGAACTGAGTCCGGAATGCCGCAAACATGTTTTGCATCAAGAAAATCAAGAATTGAGCCCGGAATACAACCAAACTTATTTCGGATGAAGAAAATCAAGAACTGAGTCCGGAATACCGCAAACAAGTTTTGCATCAAGAAAATCAAGAATTCAGTGCGGAAGAGAACCAAACTTGTTTGGGATCAAGAAAATCAAGAACTGAGTCCGGAATACCGCAAACAAGTTGTGCATCAATAAAATCAAGAATTTGAGTCCGGAATACAAACAAACTTGTTTGGGATCAAGAAAATCAAGAACTGAGTCCGGAATACCGCAAACAAGTTGTGCATCAAGAAAATCAAGAATTTTAGTCCGGAATACAAACAAACTTGTTTGGGATCAATAAAATCAAGAACTGAGTCCGGAATACCGCAAACATGTTCTGCATCAAGAAAATCAAGAATTGAGTGCGGAATACAACCAAACTTTTTTCGGATCAAGAAAATAAAAAACTGAGTCCGGAATACCGCAAACAAGTTTTGCATCAAGAAAATCAAGAATTGAGTGCGGAATAGAACCAAACTTGTTTCGGATCAAGAAAATTAAGAACTGAGTCCGGAATGCCGTAAACATGTTTTGTATCAAGAAAATCAAGAATTGAGTGCGGAATACAATCAAACTTGTTTGGGATCAAGAAAATGAAGAACTGAGTCCGGAATGCCGCAAACATGTTTTGAATCAAGAAAATCAAGAATTGAGTGCGGAATACAACCAAACTTGTTTCGGATCAAGAAAATCAAGAACTGAGTCCGGAATGCCGCAAACATGTTTTGCATCAAGAAAATCAAGAATTGAGCCCGGAATACAACCAAACTTATTTCGGATTAAGAAAATCAAGAACTGAGTCCGGAATACCGCAAACAAGTTGTGCATCAAGAAAATCAAGAATTTTAGTCCGGAATACAAACAAACTTGTTTGGGATCAATAAAATCAAGAACTGAGTCCGGAATACCGCAAACATGTTCTGCATCAAGAAAATCAAGAATTGAGTGCGGAATACAACCAAACTTTTTTCGGATCAAGAAAATAAAAAACTGAGTCCGGAATACCGCAAACAAGTTTTGCATCAAGAAAATCAAGAATTGAGTGCGGAATAGAACCAAACTTGTTTCGGATCAAGAAAATTAAGAACTGAGTCCGGAATGCCGTAAACATGTTTTGTATCAAGAAAATCAAGAATTGAGTGCGGAATACAACCAAACTTGTTTGGGATCAAGAAAATGAAGAACTGAGTCCGGAATGCCGCAAACATGTTTTGAATCAAGAAAATCAAGAATTGAGTGCGGAATACAACCAAACTTGTTTCGGATCAAGAAAATCAAGAACTGAGTCCGGAATGCCGCAAACATGTTTTGCATCAAGAAAATCAAGAATTGAGCCCGGAATACAACCAAACTTATTTCGGATGAAGAAAATCAAGAACTGAGTCCGGAAGACCGCAAACAAGTTTTGCATCAAGAAAATCAAGAATTCAGTGCGGAAGAGAACCAAACTTGTTTGGGATCAAGAAAATCAAGAACTGAGTCCGGAATACCGCAAACAAGTTTTGCATCAAGAAAATCAAGAATTTGAGTCCGGAATAGAACCAAACTTGTTTGGGATCAAGAAAATCAAGAACTGAGTCCGGAATACCGCAAACAAGTTGTGCATCAATAAAATCAAGAATTCAGTGCGGAATAGAACCAAACTTGTTTCGGATCAAGAAAATCAAGAACTGAGTCCGGAATGCCGCAAAAATGTTTTGCATCAAGAAAATCAAGAATTGAGTGCGGAAGACAACCAAACTTTTTTCGGATCAAGAAAATGAAGAACTGAGTCCGGAATGCCGCAAACATGTTTTGAATCAAGAAAATCAAGAATTGAGTGCGGAATACAACCAAACTTGTTTCGGATCAAGAAAATCAAGAACTGAGTCCGGAATGCCGCAAACATGTTTTGCATCAAGAAAATCAAGAATTGAGCCCGGAATACAAGCAAACTTATTTCGGATTAAGAAAATCAAGAACTGAGTCCGGAATACCGCAAACAAGTTTTGCATCAAGAAAATCAAGAATTCAGTGCGGAATAGAACCAAACTTGTTTGGGATCAAGAAAATCAAGAACTGAGTCCGGAATACCGCAAACAAGTTGTGCATCAAGAAAATCAAGAATTTTAGTCCGGAATACAAACAAACTTGTTTGGGATCAATAAAATCAAGAACTGAGTCCGGAATACCGCAAACATGTTCTGCATCAAGAAAATCAAGAATTGAGTGCGGAATACAACCAAACTTTTTTCGGATCAAGAAAATAAAAAACTGAGTCCGGAATACCGCAAACAAGTTTTGCATCAAGAAAATCTAGAATTGAGTGCGGAATAGAACCAAACTTGTTTCGGATCAAGAAAATTAAGAACTGAGTCCGGAATGCCGTAAACATGTTTTGTATCAAGAAAATCAAGAATTGAGTGCGGAATACAACCAAACTTGTTTGGGATCAAGAAAATGAAGAACTGAGTCCGGAATGCCGCAAACATGTTTTGAATCAAGAAAATCAAGAATTGAGTGCGGAATACAACCAAACTTGTTTCGGATCAAGAAAATCAAGAACTGAGTCCGGAATGCCGCAAACATGTTTTGCATCAAGAAAATCAAGAATTGAGCCCGGAATACAACCAAACTTATTTCGGATGAAGAAAATCAAGAACTGAGTCCGGAATACCGCAAACAAGTTTTGCATCAAGAAAATCAAGAATTCCGTGCGGAAGAGAACCAAACTTGTTTGGGATCAAGAAAATCAAGAACTGAGTCCGGAATACCGCAAACAAGTTTTGCATCAAGAAAATCAAGAATTTGAGTCCGGAATAGAACCAAACTTGTTTGGGATCAAGAAAATCAAGAACTGAGTCCGGAATACCGCAAACAAGTTGTGCATCAATAAAATCAAGAATTTGAGTCCGGAATACAAACAAACTTGTTTGGGATCAATAAAATCAAGAACTGAGTCCGGAATACCGCAAACATGTTCTGCATCAAGAAAATCAAGAATTGAGCCCGGAATACAACCAAACTTTTTTCGGATCAAGAAAATAAAAAACTGAGTCCGGAATACCGCAAACAAGTTTTGCATCAAGAAAATCAAGAATTGAGTGCGGAATAGAACCAAACTTGTTTCGGATCAAGAAAATTAAGAACTGAGTCCGGAATGCCGTAAACATGTTTTGTATCAAGAAAATCAAGAATTGAGTGCGGAATACAACCAAACTTGTTTGGGATCAAGAAAATGAAGAACTGAGTCCGGAATGCCACAAACATGTTTTGAATCAAGAAAATCAAGAATTGAGTGCGGAATACAACCAAACTTGTTTCGGATCAAGAAAATCAAGAACTGAGTCCGGAATGCCGCAAACATGTTTTGCATCAAGAAAATCAAGAATTGAGCCCGGAATACAACCAAACTTATTTCGGATGAAGAAAATCAAGAACTGAGTCCGGAATACCGCAAACAAGTTTTGCATCAAGAAAATCAAGAATTCCGTGCGGAAGAGAACCAAACTTGTTTGGGATCAAGAAAATCAAGAACTGAGTCCGGAATACCGCAAACAAGTTTTGCATCAAGAAAATCAAGAATTTGAGTCCGGAATAGAACCAAACTTGTTTGGGATCAAGAAAATCAAGAACTGAGTCCGGAATACCGCAAACAAGTTGTGCATCAATAAAATCAAGAATTTGAGTCCGGAATACAAACAAACTTGTTTGGGATCAATAAAATCAAGAACTGAGTCCGGAATACCGCAAACATGTTCTGCATCAAGAAAATCAAGAATTGAGCCCGGAATACAACCAAACTTTTTTCGGATCAAGAAAATAAAAAACTGAGTCCGGAATACCGCAAACAAGTTTTGCATCAAGAAAATCAAGAATTGAGTGCGGAATAGAACCAAACTTGTTTCGGATCAAGAAAATTAAGAACTGAGTCCGGAATGCCGTAAACATGTTTTGTATCAAGAAAATCAAGAATTGAGTGCGGAATACAACCAAACTTGTTTGGGATCAAGAAAATGAAGAACTGAGTCCGGAATGCCACAAACATGTTTTGAATCAAGAAAATCAAGAATTGAGTGCGGAATACAACCAAACTTGTTTCGGATCAAGAAAATCAAGAACTGAGTCCGGAATGCCGCAAACATGTTTTGCATCAAGAAAATCAAGAATTGAGCCCGGAATACAACCAAACTTATTTCGGATGAAGAAAATCAAGAACTGAGTCCGGAATACCGCAAACAAGTTTTGCATCAAGAAAATCAAGAATTCAGTGCGGAATAGAACCAAACTTATTTGGGATCAAGAAAATCAAGAACTGAGTCCGGAATACCGCAAACAAGTTTTGCATCAAGAAAATCAAGAATTTGAGTCCGGAATAGAACCAAACTTGTTTGGGATCAAGAAAATCAAGAACTGAGTCCGGAATACCGCAAACAAGTTGTGCATCAATAAAATCAAGAATTCAGTGCGGAATAGAACCAAACTTGTTTCGGATCAAGAAAATCAAGAACTGAGTCCGGAATGCCGCAAAAATGTTTTGCATCAAGAAAATCAAGAATTGAGTGCGGAAGACAACCAAACTTTTTTCGGATCAAGAAAATGAAGAACTGAGTCCGGAATGCCGCAAACATGTTTTGAATCAAGAAAATCAAGAATTGAGTGCGGAATACAACCAAACTTGTTTCGGATCAAGAAAATCAAGAACTGAGTCCGGAATGCCGCAAACATGTTTTGCATCAAGAAAATCAAGAATTGAGCCCGGAATACAAGCAAACTTATTTCGGATTAAGAAAATCAAGAACTGAGTCCGGAATACCGCAAACAAGTTTTGCATCAAGAAAATCAAGAATTCAGTGCGGAATAGAACCAAACTTGTTTGGGATCAAGAAAATCAAGAACTGAGTCCGGAATACCGCAAACAAGTTGTGCATCAAGAAAATCAAGAATTTTAGTCCGGAATACAAACAAACTTGTTTGGGATCAATAAAATCAAGAACTGAGTCCGGAATACCGCAAACATGTTCTGCATCAAGAAAATCAAGAATTGAGTGCGGAATACAACCAAACTTTTTTCGGATCAAGAAAATAAAAAACTGAGTCCGGAATACCGCAAACAAGTTTTGCATCAAGAAAATCTAGAATTGAGTGCGGAATAGAACCAAACTTGTTTCGGATCAAGAAAATTAAGAACTGAGTCCGGAATGCCGTAAACATGTTTTGTATCAAGAAAATCAAGAATTGAGTGCGGAATACAACCAAACTTGTTTGGGATCAAGAAAATGAAGAACTGAGTCCGGAATGCCGCAAACATGTTTTGAATCAAGAAAATCAAGAATTGAGTGCGGAATACAACCAAACTTTTTCGGATCAAGAAAATCAAGAACTGAGTCCGGAATGCCGCAAACATGTTTTGCATCAAGAAAATCAAGAATTGAGCCCGGAATACAACCAAACTTATTTCGGATGAAGAAAATCAAGAACTGAGTCCGGAATACCGCAAACAAGTTTTGCATCAAGAAAATCAAGAATTCCGTGCGGAAGAGAACCAAACTTGTTTGGGATCAAGAAAATCAAGAACTGAGTCCGGAATACCGCAAACAAGTTTTGCATCAAGAAAATCAAGAATTTGAGTCCGGAATAGAACCAAACTTGTTTGGGATCAAGAAAATCAAGAACTGAGTCCGGAATACCGCAAACAAGTTGTGCATCAATAAAATCAAGAATTTGAGTCCGGAATACAAACAAACTTGTTTGGGATCAATAAAATCAAGAACTGAGTCCGGAATACCGCAAACATGTTCTGCATCAAGAAAATCAAGAATTGAGCCCGGAATACAACCAAACTTTTTTCGGATCAAGAAAATAAAAAACTGAGTCCGGAATACCGCAAACAAGTTTTGCATCAAGAAAATCAAGAATTGAGTGCGGAATAGAACCAAACTTGTTTCGGATCAAGAAAATTAAGAACTGAGTCCGGAATGCCGTAAACATGTTTTGTATCAAGAAAATCAAGAATTGAGTGCGGAATACAACCAAACTTGTTTGGGATCAAGAAAATGAAGAACTGAGTCCGGAATGCCACAAACATGTTTTGAATCAAGAAAATCAAGAATTGAGTGCGGAATACAACCAAACTTGTTTCGGATCAAGAAAATCAAGAACTGAGTCCGGAATGCCGCAAACATGTTTTGCATCAAGAAAATCAAGAATTGAGCCCGGAATACAACCAAACTTATTTCGGATTAAGAAAATCAAGAACTGAGTCCGGAATACCGCAAACAAGTTTTGCATCAAGAAAATCAAGAATTCAGTGCGGAATAGAACCAAACTTGTTTGGGATCAAGAAAATCAAGAACTGAGTCCGGAATACCGCAAACAAGTTTTGCATCAAGAAAATCAAGAATTTGATTCCGGAATACAAACAAACTTGTTTGGGATCAAGAAAATCAAGAACTGAGTCCGGAATGCCGCAAAAATGTTTTGCATCAAGAAAATCAAGAATTGAGTGCGGAAGACAACCAAACTTTTTTCGGATCAAGAAAATCAAAAACTGAGTCCGGAATACCGCAAACATGTTTTGTATCAAGAAAATCAAGAATTGAGTGCGGAATACAACCAAACTTGTTTGGGATCAAGAAAATGAAGAACTGAGTCCGGAATGCCGCAAACATGTTTTGAATCAAGAAAATCAAGAATTGAGTGCGGAATACAACCAAACTTGTTTGGGATCAAGAAAATCAAGAACTGAGTCCGGAATATCGCAAACAAGTTGTGCATCAAGAAAATCAAGAATTTTAGTCCGGAATACAAACAAACTTGTTTGGGATCAATAAAATCAAGAACTGAGTCCGGAATACCGCAAACATGTTCTGCATCAAGAAAATCAAGAATTGAGTGCGGAATACAACCAAACTTTTTTCGGATCAAGAAAATAAAAAACTGAGTCCGGAATACCGCAAACAAGTTTTGCATCAAGAAAATCAAGAATTGAGTGCGGAATAGAACCAAACTTGTTTCGGATCAAGAAAATTAAGAACTGAGTCCGGAATGCCGTAAACATGTTTTGTATCAAGAAAATCAAGAATTGAGTGCGGAATACAACCAAACTTGTTTGGGATCAAGAAAATGAAGAACTGAGTCCGGAATGCCGCAAACATGTTTTGAATCAAGAAAATCAAGAATTGAGTGCGGAATACAACCAAACTTGTTTCGGATCAAGAAAATCAAGAACTGAGTCCGGAATGCCGCAAACATGTTTTGCATCAAGAAAATCAAGAATTGAGCCCGGAATACAACCAAACTTATTTCGGATGAAGAAAATCAAGAACTGAGTCCGGAATACCGCAAACAAGTTTTGCATCAAGAAAATCAAGAATTCAGTGCGGAATAGAACCAAACTTGTTTGGGATCAAGAAAATCAAGAACTGAGTCCGGAATACCGCAAACAAGTTTTGCATCAAGAAAATCAAGAATTTGATTCCGGAATACAAACAAACTTGTTTGGGATCAAGAAAATGAAGAACTGAGTCCGGAATGCCGCAAACATGTTTTGAATCAAGAAAATCAAGAATTGAGTGCGGAATACAACCAAACTTGTTTCGGATCAAGAAAATCAAGAACTGAGTCCGGAATGCCGCAAACATGTTTTGCATCAAGAAAATCAAGAATTGAGCCCGGAATACAAGCAAACTTATTTCGGATTAAGAAAATCAAGAACTGAGTCCGGAATACCGCAAACAAGTTTTGCATCAAGAAAATCAAGAATTCAGTGCGGAATAGAACCAAACTTGTTTGGGATCAAGAAAATCAAGAACTGAGTCCGGAATACCGCAAACAAGTTGTGCATCAAGAAAATCAAGAATTTTAGTCCGGAATACAAACAAACTTGTTTGGGATCAATAAAATCAAGAACTGAGTCCGGAATACCGCAAACATGTTCTGCATCAAGAAAATCAAGAATTGAGTGCGGAATACAACCAAACTTTTTTCGGATCAAGAAAATAAAAAACTGAGTCCGGAATACCGCAAACAAGTTTTGCATCAAGAAAATCAAGAATTGAGTGCGGAATAGAACCAAACTTGTTTCGGATCAAGAAAATTAAGAACTGAGTCCGGAATGCCGTAAACATGTTTTGTATCAAGAAAATCAAGAATTGAGTGCGGAATACAACCAAACTTGTTTGGGATCAAGAAAATGAAGAACTGAGTCCGGAATGCCGCAAACATGTTTTGAATCAAGAAAATCAAGAATTGAGTGCGGAATACAACCAAACTTGTTTCGGATCAAGAAAATCAAGAACTGAGTCCGGAATGCCGCAAACATGTTTTGCATCAAGAAAATCAAGAATTGAGCCCGGAATACAACCAAACTTATTTCGGATGAAGAAAATCAAGAACTGAGTCCGGAATACCGCAAACAAGTTTTGCATCAAGAAAATCAAGAATTCAGTGCGGAATAGAACCAAACTTGTTTGGGATCAAGAAAATCAAGAACTGAGTCCGGAATACCGCAAACAAGTTTTGCATCAAGAAAATCAAGAATTTGATTCCGGAATACAAACAAACTTGTTTGGGATCAAGAAAATGAAGAACTGAGTCCGGAATGCCGCAAACATGTTTTGAATCAAGAAAATCAAGAATTGAGCCCGGAATACAACCAAACTTATTTCGGATGAAGAAAATCAAGAACTGAGTCCGGAATACCGCAAACAAGTTTTGCATCAAGAAAATCAAGAATTCAGTGCGGAAGAGAACCAAACTTGTTTGGGATCAAGAAAATCAAGAACTGAGTCCGGAATACCGCAAACAAGTTTTGCATCAAGAAAATCAAGAATTTGAGTCCGGAATAGAACCAAACTTGTTTGGGATCAAGAAAATCAAGAACTGAGTCCGGAATACCGCAAACAAGTTGTGCATCAATAAAATCAAGAATTTGAGTCCGGAATACAAACAAACTTGTTTGGGATCAATAAAATCAAGAACTGAGTCCGGAATACCGCAAACATGTTCTGCATCAAGAAAATCAAGAATTGAGTGCGGAATACAACCAAACTTTTTTCGGATCAAGAAAATAAAAAACTGAGTCCGGAATACCGCAAACAAGTTTTGCATCAAGAAAATCAAGAATTGAGTGCGGAATAGAACCAAACTTGTTTCGGATCAAGAAAATTAAGAACTGAGTCCGGAATGCCGTAAACATGTTTTGTATCAAGAAAATCAAGAATTGAGTGCGGAATACAACCAAACTTGTTTGGGATCAAGAAAATGAAGAACTGAGTCCGGAATGCCGCAAACATGTTTTGAATCAAGAAAATCAAGAATTGAGTGCGGAATACAACCAAACTTGTTTCGGATCAAGAAAATCAAGAACTGAGTCCGGAATGCCGCAAACATGTTTTGCATCAAGAAAATCAAGAATTGAGCCCGGAATACAACCAAACTTATTTCGGATGAAGAAAATCAAGAACTGAGTCCGGAATACCGCAAACAAGTTTTGCATCAAGAAAATCAAGAATTCAGTGCGGAAGAGAACCAAACTTGTTTGGGATCAAAAAAATCAAGAACTGAGTCCGGAATACCGCAAACAAGTTTTGCATCAAGAAAATCAAGAATTTGAGTCCGGAATAGAACCAAACTTGTTTGGGATCAAGAAAATCAAGAACTGAGTCCGGAATACCGCAAACAAGTTGTGCATCAATAAAATCAAGAATTTGAGTCCGGAATACAAACAAACTTGTTTGGGATCAATAAAATCAAGAACTGAGTCCGGAATACCGCAAACATGTTCTGCATCAAGAAAATCAAGAATTGAGTGCGGAATACAACCAAACTTTTTTCGGATCAAGAAAATAAAAAACTGAGTCCGGAATACCGCAAACAAGTTTTGCATCAAGAAAATCAAGAATTGAGTGCGGAATAGAACCAAACTTGTTTCGGATCAAGAAAATTAAGAACTGAGTCCGGAATGCCGTAAACATGTTTTGTATCAAGAAAATCAAGAATTGAGTGCGGAATACAACCAAACTTGTTTGGGATCAAGAAAATGAAGAACTGAGTCCGGAATGCCACAAACATGTTTTGAATCAAGAAAATCAAGAATTGAGTGCGGAATACAACCAAACTTGTTTCGGATCAAGAAAATCAAGAACTGAGTCCGGAATGCCGCAAACATATTTTGCATCAAGAAAATCAAGAATTGAGCCCGGAATACAACCAAACTTATTTCGGATTAAGAAAATCAAGAACTGAGTCCGGAATACCGCAAACAAGTTTTGCATCAAGAAAATCAAGAATTCAGTGCGGAATAGAACCAAACTTGTTTGGGATCAAGAAAATCAAGAACTGAGTCCGGAATACCGCAAACAAGTTTTGCATCAAGAAAATCAAGAATTTGATTCCGGAATACAAACAAACTTGTTTGGGATCAAGAAAATCAAGAACTGAGTCCGGAATGCCGCAAAAATGTTTTGCATCAAGAAAATCAAGAATTGAGTGCGGAAGACAACCAAACTTTTTTCGGATCAAGAAAATCAAAAACTGAGTCCGGAATACCGCAAACATGTTTTGTATCAAGAAAATCAAGAATTGAGTGCGGAATACAACCAAACTTGTTTGGGATCAAGAAAATGAAGAACTGAGTCCGGAATGCCGCAAACATGTTTTGAATCAAGAAAATCAAGAATTGAGTGCGGAATACAACCAAACTTGTTTCGGATCAAGAAAATCAAGAACTGAGTCCGGAATGCCGCAAACATGTTTTGCATCAAGAAAATCAAGAATTGAGCCCGGAATACAACCAAACTTATTTCGGATGAAGAAAATCAAGAACTGAGTCCGGAATACCGCAAACAAGTTTTGCATCAAGAAAATCAAGAATTCAGTGCGGAATAGAACCAAACTTGTTTGGGATCAAGAAAATCAAGAACTGAGTCCGGAATACCGCAAACAAGTTTTGCATCAAGAAAATGAAGAATTTGAGTCCGGAATAGAACCAAACTTGTTTGGGATCAAGAAAATCAAGAACTGAGTCCGGAATACCGCAAACAAGTTGTGCATCAATAAAATCAAGAATTTGAGTCCGGAATACAAACAAACTTGTTTGGGATCAATAAAATCAAGAACTGAGTCCGGAATACCGCAAACATGTTCTGCATCAAGAAAATCAAGAATTGAGTGCGGAATACAACCAAACTTTTTTCGGATCAAGAAAATAAAAAACTGAGTCCGGAATGCCGTAAACATGTTTTGTATCAAGAAAATCAAGAATTGAGTGCGGAATACAACCAAACTTGTTTGGGATCAAGAAAATGAAGAACTGAGTCCGGAATGCCGCAAACATGTTTTGAATCAAGAAAATCAAGAATTGAGTGCGGAATACAACCAAACTTGTTTCGGATCAAGAAAATCAAGAACTGAGTCCGGAATGCCGCAAACATGTTTTGCATCAAGAAAATCAAGAATTGAGCCCGGAATACAACCAAACTTATTTCGGATTAAGAAAATCAAGAACTGAGTCCGGAATACCGCAAACAAGTTTTGCATCAAGAAAATCAAGAATTCAGTGCGGAATAGAACCAAACTTGTTTGGGATCAAGAAAATCAAGAACTGAGTCCGGAATACCGCAAACAAGTTTTGCATCAAGAAAATCAAGAATTTGATTCCGGAATACAAACAAACTTGTTTGGGATCAAGAAAATCAAGAACTGAGTCCGGAATGCCGCAAAAATGTTTTGCATCAAGAAAATCAAGAATTGAGTGCGGAAGACAACCAAACTTTTTTCGGATCAAGAAAATCAAAAACTGAGTCCGGAATACCGCAAACATGTTTTGTATCAAGAAAATCAAGAATTGAGTGCGGAATACAACCAAACTTGTTTGGGATCAAGAAAATGAAGAACTGAGTCCGGAATGCCGCAAACATGTTTTGAATCAAGAAAATCAAGAATTGAGTGCGGAATACAACCAAACTTGTTTCGGATCAAGAAAATCAAGAACTGAGTCCGGAATGCCGCAAACATGTTTTGCATCAAGAAAATCAAGAATTGAGCCCGGAATACAACCAAACTTATTTCGGATGAAGAAAATCAAGAACTGAGTCCGGAATACCGCAAACAAGTTTTGCATCAAGAAAATCAAGAATTCAGTGCGGAATAGAACCAAACTTGTTTGGGATCAAGAAAATCAAGAACTGAGTCCGGAATACCGCAAACAAGTTTTGCATCAAGAAAATCAAGAATTTGAGTCCGGAATAGAACCAAACTTGTTTGGGATCAAGAAAATCAAGAACTGAGTCCGGAATACCGCAAACAAGTTGTGCATCAATAAAATCAAGAATTTGAGTCCGGAATACAAACAAGCTTGTTTGGGATCAATAAAATCAAGAACTGAGTCCGGAATACCGCAAACATGTTCTGCATCAAGAAAATCAAGAATTGAGTGCGGAATACAACCAAACTTTTTTCGGATCAAGAAAATAAAAAACTGAGTCCGGAATGCCGTAAACATGTTTTGTATCAAGAAAATCAAGAATTGAGTGCGGAATACAACCAAACTTGTTTGGGATCAAGAAAATGAAGAACTGAGTCCGGAATGCCGCAAACATGTTTTGAATCAAGAAAATCAAGAATTGAGTGCGGAATACAACCAAACTTGTTTCGGATCAAGAAAATCAAGAACTGAGTCCGGAATGCCGCAAACATGTTTTGCATCAAGAAAATCAAGAATTGAGCCCGGAATACAACCAAACTTATTTCGGATTAAGAAAATCAAGAACTGAGTCCGGAATACCGCAAACAAGTTTTGCATCAAGAAAATCAAGAATTCAGTGCGGAATAGAACCAAACTTGTTTGGGATCAAGAAAATCAAGAACTGAGTCCGGAATACCGCAAACAAGTTTTGCATCAAGAAAATCAAGAATTTGATTCCGGAATACAAACAAACTTGTTTGGGATCAAGAAAATCAAGAACTGAGTCCGGAATGCCGCAAAAATGTTTTGCATCAAGAAAATCAAGAATTGACTGCGGAAGACAACCAAACTTTTTTCGGATCAAGAAAATCAAAAACTGAGTCCGGAATACCGCAAACAAGTTTTGTATCAAGAAAATCAAGAATTGAGTGCGGAATACAACCAAACTTGTTTGGGATCAAGAAAATGAAGAACTGAGTCCGGAATGCCGCAAACATGTTTTGAATCAAGAAAATCAAGAATTGAGTGCGGAATACAACCAAACTTGTTTCGGATCAAGAAAATCAAGAACTGAGTCCGGAATGCCGCAAACATGTTTTGCATCAAGAAAATCAAGAATTGAGCCCGGAATACAACCAAACTTATTTCGGATGAAGAAAATCAAGAACTGAGTCCGGAATACCGCAAACAAGTTTTGCATCAAGAAAATCAAGAATTCAGTGCGGAATAGAACCAAACTTGTTTGGGATCAAGAAAATCAAGAACTGAGTCCGGAATACCGCAAACAAGTTTTGCATCAAGAAAATCAAGATGTTGAGTGCGGAATTGAACCAAACTTGTTTGGGATCAAGAAAATCAAGAACTGAGTCCGGAATACCGCAAACAAGTTTTGCATCAAGAAAATCAAGAATTTGATTCCGGAATACAAACAAACTTGTTTGGGATCAAGAAAATCAAGAACTGAATCCGGAATACCGCAAACATGTTCTGCATCAAGAAAATCAAGAATTGAGTGCGGAATACAACCAAACTTTTTTCGGATCAAGAAAATAAAAAACTGAGTCCGGAATACCGCAAACAAGTTTTGCATCAAGAAAATCAAGAATTGAGTGCGGAATAGAACCAAACTTGTTTCGGATCAAGAAAATTAAGAACTGAGTCCGGAATGCCGTAAACATGTTTTGTATCAAGAAAATCAAGAATTGAGTGCGGAATACAACCAAACTTGTTTGGGATCAAGAAAAAATGAAGAACTGAGTCCGGAATGCCGCAAACATGTTTTGAATCAAGAAAATCAAGAATTGAGTGCTGAATACAACCAAACTTGTTTCGGATCAAGAAAATCAAGAACTGAGTCCGGAATGCCGCAAACATGTTTTGCATCAAGAAAATCAAGAATTGAGCCCGGAATACAACCAAACTTATTTCGGATTAAGAAAAATCAAGAACTGAGTCCGGAATACCGCAAACAAGTTTTGCATCAAGAAAATCAAGAATTCAGTGCGGAATAGAACCAAACTTGTTTGGGATCAAGAAAATCAAGAACTGAGTCCGGAATACCGCAAACAAGTTTTGCATCAAGAAAATCAAGAATTTGATTCCGGAATACAAACAAACTTGTTTGGGATCAAGAAAATCAAGAACTGAGTCCGGAATGCCGCAAAAATGTTTTGCATCAAGAAAATCAAGAATTGACTGCGGAAGACAACCAAACTTTTTTCGGATCAAGAAAATCAAAAACTGAGTCCGGAATACCGCAAACAAGTTTTGTATCAAGAAAATCAAGAATTGAGTGCGGAATACAACCAAACTTGTTTGGGATCAAGAAAATGAAGAACTGAGTCCGGAATGCCGCAAACATGTTTTGAATCAAGAAAATCAAGAATTGAGTGCGGAATACAACCAAACTTGTTTCGGATCAAGAAAATCAAGAACTGAGTCCGGAATGCCGCAAACATGTTTTGCATCAAGAAAATCAAGAATTGAGCCCGGAATACAACCAAACTTATTTCGGATGAAGAAAATCAAGAACTGAGTCCGGAATACCGCAAACAAGTTTTGCATCAAGAAAATCAAGAATTCAGTGCGGAATAGAACCAAACTTGTTTGGGATCAAGAAAATCAAGAACTGAGTCCGGAATACCGCAAACAAGTTTTGCATCAAGAAAATCAAGATGTTGAGTGCGGAATAGAACCAAACTTGTTTGGGATCAAGAAAATCAAGAACTGAGTCCGGAATACCGCAAACAAGTTTTGCATCAAGAAAATCAAGAATTTGATTCCGGAATACAAACAAACTTGTTTGGGATCAAGAAAATCAAGAACTGAATCCGGAATACCGCAAACATGTTCTGCATCAAGAAAATCAAGAATTGAGTGCGGAATACAACCAAACTTTTTTCGGATCAAGAAAATAAAAAACTGAGTCCGGAATACCGCAAACAAGTTTTGCATCAAGAAAATCAAGAATTGAGTGCGGAATAGAACCAAACTTGTTTCGGATCAAGAAAATTAAGAACTGAGTCCGGAATGCCGTAAACATGTTTTGTATCAAGAAAATCAAGAATTGAGTGCGGAATACAACCAAACTTGTTTGGGATCAAGAAAAAATGAAGAACTGAGTCCGGAATGCCGCAAACATGTTTTGAATCAAGAAAATCAAGAATTGAGTGCGGAATACAACCAAACTTGTTTCGGATCAAGAAAATCAAGAACTGAGTCCGGAATGCCGCAAACATGTTTTGCATCAAGAAAATCAAGAATTGAGCCCGGAATACAACCAAACTTATTTCGGATTAAGAAAAATCAAGAACTGAGTCCGGAATACCGCAAACAAGTTTTGCATCAAGAAAATCAAGAATTCAGTGCGGAATAGAACCAAACTTGTTTGGGATCAAGAAAATCAAGAACTGAGTCCGGAATACCGCAAACAAGTTTTGCATCAAGAAAATCAAGAATTTGATTCCGGAATACAAACAAACTTGTTTGGGATCAAGAAAATCAAGAACTGAGTCCGGAATGCCGCAAAAATGTTTTGCATCAAGAAAATCAAGAATTGACTGCGGAAGACAACCAAACTTTTTTCGGATCAAGAAAATCAAAAACTGAGTCCGGAATACCGCAAACAAGTTTTGTATCAAGAAAATCAAGAATTGAGTGCGGAATACAACCAAACTTGTTTGGGATCAAGAAAATGAAGAACTGAGTCCGGAATGCCGCAAACATGTTTTGAATCAAGAAAATCAAGAATTGAGTGCGGAATACAACCAAACTTGTTTCGGATCAAGAAAATCAAGAACTGAGTCCGGAATGCCGCAAACATGTTTTGCATCAAGAAAATCAAGAATTGAGCCCGGAATACAACCAAACTTATTTCGGATTAAGAAAATCAAGAACTGAGTCCGGAATACCGCAAACAAGTTTTGCATCAAGAAAATCAAGAATTCAGTGCGGAATAGAACCAAACTTGTTTGGGATCAAGAAAATCAAGAACTGAGTCCGGAATACCGCAAACAAGTTTTGCATCAAGAAAATCAAGAATTTGATTCCGGAATACAAACAAACTTGTTTGGGATCAAGAAAATCAAGAACTGAGTCCGGAATGCCGCAAAAATGTTTTGCATCAAGAAAATCAAGAATTGACTGCGGAAGACAACCAAACTTTTTTCGGATCAAGAAAATCAAAAACTGAGTCCGGAATACCGCAAACAAGTTTTGTATCAAGAAAATCAAGAATTGAGTGCGGAATACAACCAAACTTGTTTGGGATCAAGAAAATGAAGAACTGAGTCCGGAATGCCGCAAACATGTTTTGAATCAAGAAAATCAAGAATTGATTGCGGAATACAACCAAACTTGTTTCGGATCAAGAAAATCAAGAACTGAGTCCGGAATGCCGCAAACATGTTTTGCATCAAGAAAATCAAGAATTGAGCCCGGAATACAACCAAACTTATTTCGGATGAAGAAAATCAAGAACTGAGTCCGGAATACCGCAAACAAGTTTTGCATCAAGAAAATCAAGAATTCAGTGCGGAATAGAACCAAACTTGTTTGGGATCAAGAAAATCAAGAACTGAGTCCGGAATACCGCAAACAAGTTTTGCATCAAGAAAATCAAGAATTTGAGTCCGGAATAGAACCAAACTTGTTTGGGATCAAGAAAATCAAGAACTGAGTCCGGAATACCGCAAACAAGTTGTGCATCAATAAAATCAAGAATTTGAGTCCGGAATACAAACAAACTAGTTTGGGATCAATAAAATCAAGAACTGAGTCCGGAATACCGCAAACATGTTCTGCATCAAGAAAATCAAGAATTGAGTGCGGAATACAACCAAACTTTTTTCGGATCAAGAAAATAAAAAACTGAGTCCGGAATACCGCAAACAAGTTTTGCATCAAGAAAATCAAGAATTGAGTGCGGAATAGAACCAAACTTGTTTCGGATCAAGAAAATTAAGAACTGAGTCCGGAATGCCGTAAACATGTTTTGTATCAAGAAAATCAAGAATTGAGTGCGGAATACAACCAAACTTGTTTGGGATCAAGAAAATGAAGAACTGAGTCCGGAATGCCGCAAACATGTTTTGAATCAAGAAAATCAAGAATTGAGTGCGGAATACAACCAAACTTGTTTCGGATCAAGAAAATCAAGAACTGAGTCCGGAATGCCGCAAACATGTTTTGCATCAAGAAAATCAAGAATTGAGCCCGGAATACAACCAAACTTATTTCGGATTAAGAAAATCAAGAACTGAGTCCGGAATACCGCAAACAAGTTTTGCATCAAGAAAATCAAGAATTCAGTGCGGAATAGAACCAAACTTGTTTGGGATCAAGAAAATCAAGAACTGAGTCCGGAATACCGCAAACAAGTTTTGCATCAAGAAAATCAAGAATTTGATTCCGGAATACAAACAAACTTGTTTGGGATCAAGAAAATCAAGAACTGAGTCCGGAATGCCGCAAAAATGTTTTGCATCAAGAAAATCAAGAATTGACTGCGGAAGACAACCAAACTTTTTTCGGATCAAGAAAATCAAAAACTGAGTCCGGAATACCGCAAACAAGTTTTGTATCAAGAAAATCAAGAATTGAGTGCGGAATACAACCAAACTTGTTTGGGATCAAGAAAATGAAGAACTGAGTCCGGAATGCCGCAAACATGTTTTGAATCAAGAAAATCAAGAATTGAGTGCGGAATACAACCAAACTTGTTTCGGATCAAGAAAATCAAGAACTGAGTCCGGAATGCCGCAAACATGTTTTGCATCAAGAAAATCAAGAATTGAGCCCGGAATACTACCAAACTTATTTCGGATGAAGAAAATCAAGAACTGAGTCCGGAATACCGCAAACAAGTTTTGCATCAAGAAAATCAAGAATTCAGTGCGGAATAGAACCAAACTTGTTTGGGATCAAGAAAATCAAGAACTGAGTCCGGAATACCGCAAACAAGTTTTGCATCAAGAAAATCAAGATGTTGAGTGCGGAATAGAACCAAACTTGTTTGGGATCAAGAAAATCAAGAACTGAGTCCGGAATACCGCAAACAAGTTTTGCATCAAGAAAATCAAGAATTTGATTCCGGAATACAAACAAACTTGTTTGGGATCAAGAAAATCAAGAACTGAGTCCGGAATACCGCAAACATGTTCTGCATCAAGAAAATCAAGAATTGAGTGCGGAATACAACCAAACTTTTTTCGGATCAAGAAAATAAAAAACTGAGTCCGGAATACCGCAAACAAGTTTTGCATCAAGAAAATCAAGAATTGAGTGCGGAATAGAACCAAACTTGTTTCGGATCAAGAAAATTAAGAACTGAGTCCGGAATGCCGTAAACATGTTTTGTATCAAGAAAATCAAGAATTGAGTGCGGAATACAACCAAACTTGTTTGGGATCAAGAAAATGAAGAACTGAGTCCGGAATGCCGCAAACATGTTTTGAATCAAGAAAATCAAGAATTGAGTGCGGAATACAACCAAACTTGTTTCGGATCAAGAAAATCAAGAACTGAGTCCGGAATGCCGCAAACATGTTTTGCATCAAGAAAATCAAGAATTGAGCCCGGAATACAACCAAACTTATTTCGGATTAAGAAAATCAAGAACTGAGTCCGGAATACCGCAAACAAGTTTTGCATCAAGAAAATCAAGAATTCAGTGCGGAATAGAACCAAACTTGTTTGGGATCAAGAAAATCAAGAACTGAGTCCGGAATACCGCAAACAAGTTTTGCATCAAGAAAATCAAGAATTTGATTCCGGAATACAAACAAACTTGTTTGGGATCAAGAAAATCAAGAACTGAGTCCGGAATGCCGCAAAAATGTTTTGCATCAAGAAAATCAAGAATTGAGTGCGGAAGACAACCAAACTTTTTTCGGATCAAGAAAATCAAAAACTGAGTCCGGAATACCGCAAACAAGTTTTGTATCAAGAAAATCAAGAATTGAGTGCGGAATACAACCAAACTTGTTTGGGATCAAGAAAATGAAGAACTGAGTCCGGAATGCCGCAAACATGTTTTGAATCAAGAAAATCAAGAATTGAGTGCGGAATACAACCAAACTTGTTTCGGATCAAGAAAATCAAGAACTGAGTCCGGAATGCCGCAAACATGTTTTGCATCAAGAAAATCAAGAATTGAGCCCGGAATACAACCAAACTTATTTCGGATGAAGAAAATCAAGAACTGAGTCCGGAATACCGCAAACAAGTTTTGCATCAAGAAAATCAAGAATTCAGTGCGGAATAGAACCAAACTTGTTTGGGATCAAGAAAATCAAGAACTGAGTCCGGAATACCGCAAACAAGTTTTGCATCAAGAAAATCAAGATGTTGAGTGCGGAATAGAACCAAACTTGTTTGGGATCAAGAAAATCAAGAACTGAGTCCGGAATACCGCAAACAAGTTTTGCATCAAGAAAATCAAGAATTTGATTCCGGAATACAAACAAACTTGTTTGGGATCAAGAAAATCAAGAACTGAATCCGGAATACCGCAAACATGTTCTGCATCAAGAAAATCAAGAATTGAGTGCGGAATACAACCAAACTTTTTTCGGATCAAGAAAATAAAAAACTGAGTCCGGAATACCGCAAACAAGTTTTGCATCAAGAAAATCAAGAATTGAGTGCGGAATAGAACCAAACTTGTTTCGGATCAAGAAAATTAAGAACTGAGTCCGGAATGCCGTAAACATGTTTTGTATCAAGAAAATCAAGAATTGAGTGCGGAATACAACCAAACTTGTTTGGGATCAAGAAAATGAAGAACTGAGTCCGGAATGCCGCAAACATGTTTTGAATCAAGAAAATCAAGAATTGAGTGCGGAATACAACCAAACTTGTTTCGGATCAAGAAAATCAAGAACTGAGTCCGGAATGCCGCAAACATGTTTTGCATCAAGAAAATCAAGAATTGAGCCCGGAATACAACCAAACTTATTTCGGATTAAGAAAATCAAGAACTGAGTCCGGAATACCGCAAACAAGTTTTGCATCAAGAAAATCAAGAATTCAGTGCGGAATAGAACCAAACTTGTTTGGGATCAAGAAAATCAAGAACTGAGTCCGGAATACCGCAAACAAGTTTTGCATCAAGAAAATCAAGAATTTGATTCCGGAATACAAACAAACTTGTTTGGGATCAAGAAAATCAAGAACTGAGTCCGGAATGCCGCAAAAATGTTTTGCATCAAGAAAATCAAGAATTGACTGCGGAAGACAACCAAACTTTTTTCGGATCAAGAAAATCAAAAACTGAGTCCGGAATACCGCAAACAAGTTTTGTATCAAGAAAATCAAGAATTGAGTGCGGAATACAACCAAACTTGTTTGGGATCAAGAAAATGAAGAACTGAGTCCGGAATGCCGCAAACATGTTTTGAATCAAGAAAATCAAGAATTGATTGCGGAATACAACCAAACTTGTTTCGGATCAAGAAAATCAAGAACTGAGTCCGGAATGCCGCAAACATGTTTTGCATCAAGAAAATCAAGAATTGAGCCCGGAATACAACCAAACTTATTTCGGATGAAGAAAATCAAGAACTGAGTCCGGAATACCGCAAACAAGTTTTGCATCAAGAAAATCAAGAATTCAGTGCGGAATAGAACCAAACTTGTTTGGGATCAAGAAAATCAAGAACTGAGTCCGGAATACCGCAAACAAGTTTTGCATCAAGAAAATCAAGAATTTGAGTCCGGAATAGAACCAAACTTGTTTGGGATCAAGAAAATCAAGAACTGAGTCCGGAATACCGCAAACAAGTTGTGCATCAATAAAATCAATAATTTGAGTCCGGAATACAAACAAACTTGTTTGGGATCAATAAAATCAAGAACTGAGTCCGGAATACCACAAACATGTTCTGCATCAAGAAAATCAAGAATTGAGTGCGGAATACAACCAAACTTTTTTCGGATCAAGAAAATAAAAAACTGAGTCCGGAATACCGCAAACAAGTTTTGCATCAAGAAAATCAAGAATTGAGTGCGGAATAGAACCAAACTTGTTTCGGATCAAGAAAATTAAGAACTGAGTCCGGAATGCCGTAAACATGTTTTGTATCAAGAAAATCAAGAATTGAGTGCGGAATACAACCAAACTTGTTTGGGATCAAGAAAATGAAGAACTGAGTCCGGAATGCCGCAAACATGTTTTGAATCAAGAAAATCAAGAATTGAGTGCGGAATACAACCAAACTTGTTTCGGATCAAGAAAATCAAGAACTGAGTCCGGAATGCCGCAAACATGTTTTGCATCAAGAAAATCAAGAATTGAGCCCGGAATACAACCAAACTTATTTCGGATTAAGAAAATCAAGAACTGAGTCCGAAATACCGCAAACAAGTTTTGCATCAAGAAAATCAAGAATTCAGTGCGGAATAGAACCAAACTTGTTTGGGATCAAGAAAATCAAGAACTGAGTCCGGAATACCGCAAACAAGTTTTGCATCAAGAAAATCAAGAATTTGATTCCGGAATACAAACAAACTTGTTTGGGATCAAGAAAATCAAGAACTGAGTCCGGAATGCCGCAAAAATGTTTTGCATCAAGAAAATCAAGAATTGACTGCGGAAGACAACCAAACTTTTTTCGGATCAAGAAAATCAAAAACTGAGTCCGGAATACCGCAAACAAGTTTTGTATCAAGAAAATCAAGAATTGAGTGCGGAATACAACCAAACTTGTTTGGGATCAAGAAAATGAAGAACTGAGTCCGGAATGCCGCAAACATGTTTTGAATCAAGAAAATCAAGAATTGAGTGCGGAATACAACCAAACTTGTTTCGGATCAAGAAAATCAAGAACTGAGTCCGGAATGCCGCAAACATGTTTTGCATCAAGAAAATCAAGAATTGAGCCCGGAATACAACCAAACTTATTTCGGATGAAGAAAATCAAGAACTGAGTCCGGAATACCGCAAACAAGTTTTGCATCAAGAAAATCAAGAATTCAGTGCGGAATAGAACCAAACGTGTTTGGGATCAAGAAAATCAAGAACTGAGTCCGGAATACCGCAAACAAGTTTTGCATCAAGAAAATCAAGATGTTGAGTGCGGAATAGAACCAAACTTGTTTGGGATCAAGAAAATCAAGAACTGAGTCCGGAATACCGCAAACAAGTTTTGCATCAAGAAAATCAAGAATTTGATTCCGGAATACAAACAAACTTGTTTGGGATCAAGAAAATCAAGAACTGAGTCCGGAATACCGCAAACATGTTCTGCATCAAGAAAATCAAGAATTGAGTGCGGAATACAACCAAACTTTTTTCGGATCAAGAAAATAAAAAACTGAGTCCGGAATACCGCAAACAAGTTTTGCATCAAGAAAATCAAGAATTGAGTGCGGAATAGAACCAAACTTGTTTCGGATCAAGAAAATTAAGAACTGAGTCCGGAATGCCGTAAACATGTTTTGTATCAAGAAAATCAAGAATTGAGTGCGGAATACAACCAAACTTGTTTGGGATCAAGAAAATGAAGAACTGAGTCCGGAATGCCGCAAACATGTTTTGAATCAAGAAAATCAAGAATTGAGTGCGGAATACAACCAAACTTGTTTCGGATCAAGAAAATCAAGAACTGAGTCCGGAATGCCGCAAACATGTTTTGCATCAAGAAAATCAAGAATTGAGCCCGGAATACAACCAAACTTATTTCGGATGAAGAAAATCAAGAACTGAGTCCGGAATACCGCAAACAAGTTTTGCATCAAGAAAATCAAGAATTTGAGTCCGGAATAGAACCAAACTTGTTTGGGATCAAGAAAATCAAGAACTGAGTCCGGAATACCGCAAACAAGTTGTGCATCAATAAAATCAAGAATTTGAGTCCGGAATACAAACAAACTTGTTTGGGATCAATAAAATCAAGAACTGAGTCCGGAATACCGCAAACATGTTCTGCATCAAGAAAATCAAGAATTGAGTGCGGAATACAACCAAACTTTTTTCGGATCAAGAAAATAAAAAACTGAGTCCGGAATACCGCAAACAAGTTTTGCATCAAGAAAATCAAGAATTGAGTGCGGAATAGAACCAAACTTGTTTCGGATCAAGAAAATTAAGAACTGAGTCCGGAATGCCGTAAACATGTTTTGTATCAAGAAAATCAAGAATTGAGTGCGGAATACAACCAAACTTGTTTGGGATCAAGAAAATGAAGAACTGAGTCCGGAATGCCGCAAACATGTTTTGAATCAAGAAAATCAAGAATTGAGGGCGGAATACAACCAAACTTGTTTCGGATCAAGAAAATCAAGAACTGAGTCCGGAATGCCGCAAACATGTTTTGCATCAAGAAAATCAAGAATTGAGCCCGGAATACAACCAAACTTATTTCGGATTAAGAAAATCAAGAACTGAGTCCGGAATACCGCAAACAAGTTTTGCATCAAGAAAATCAAGAATTCAGTGCGGAATAGAACCAAACTTGTTTGGGATCAAGAAAATCAAGAACTGAGTCCGGAATACCGCAAACAAGTTTTGCATCAAGAAAATCAAGAATTTGATTCCGGAATACAAACAAACTTGTTTGGGATCAAGAAAATCAAGAACTGAGTCCGGAATGCCGCAAAAATGTTTTGCATCAAGAAAATCAAGAATTGACTGCGGAAGACAACCAAACTTTTTTCGGATCAAGAAAATCAAAAACTGAGTCCGGAATACCGCAAACAAGTTTTGTATCAAGAAAATCAAGAATTGAGTGCGGAATACAACCAAACTTGTTTGGGATCAAGAAAATGAAGAACTGAGTCCGGAATGCCGCAAACATGTTTTGAATCAAGAAAATCAAGAATTGAGTGCGGAATACAACCAAACTTGTTTCGGATCAAGAAAATCAAGAACTGAGTCCGGAATGCCGCAAACATGTTTTGCATCAAGAAAATCAAGAATTGAGCCCGGAATACAACCAAACTTATTTCGGATGAAGAAAATCAAGAACTGAGTCCGGAATACCGCAAACAAGTTTTGCATCAAGAAAATCAAGAATTCAGTGCGGAATAGAACCAAACTTGTTTGGGATCAAGAAAATCAAGAACTGAGTCCGGAATACCGCAAACAAGTTTTGCATCAAGAAAATCAAGATGTTGAGTGCGGAATAGAACCAAACTTGTTTGGGATCAAGAAAATCAAGAACTGAGTCCGGAATACCGCAAACAAGTTTTGCATCAAGAAAATCAAGAATTTGATTCCGGAATACAAACAAACTTGTTTGGGATCAAGAAAATCAAGAACTGAGTCCGGAATACCGCAAACATGTTCTGCATCAAGAAAATCAAGAATTGAGTGCGGAATACAACCAAACTTTTTTCGGATCAAGAAAATAAAAAACTGAGTCCGGAATACCGCAAACAAGTTTTGCATCAAGAAAATCAAGAATTGAGTGCGGAATAGAACCAAACTTGTTTCGGATCAAGAAAATTAAGAACTGAGTCCGGAATGCCGTAAACATGTTTTGTATCAAGAAAATCAAGAATTGAGTGCGGAATACAACCAAACTTGTTTGGGATCAAGAAAATGAAGAACTGAGTCCGGAATGCCGCAAACATGTTTTGAATCAAGAAAATCAAGAATTGAGTGCGGAATACAACCAAACTTGTTTGGGATCAAGAAAATCAAGAACTGAGTCCGGAATGCCGCAAAAATGTTTTGCATCAAGAAAATCAAGAATTGACTGCGGAAGACAACCAAACTTTTTTCGGATCAAGAAAATCAAAAACTGAGTCCGGAATACCGCAAACAAGTTTTGTATCAAGAAAATCAAGAATTGAGTGCGGAATACAACCAAACTTGTTTGGGATCAAGAAAATGAAGAACTGAGTCCGGAATGCCGCAAACATGTTTTGAATCAAGAAAATCAAGAATTGAGTGCGGAATACAACCAAACTTGTTTCGGATCAAGAAAATCAAGAACTGAGTCCGGAATGCCGCAAACATGTTTTGCATCAAGAAAATCAAGAATTGAGCCCGGAATACAACCAAACTTATTTCGGATGAAGAAAATCAAGAACTGAGTCCGGAATACCGCAAACAAGTTTTGCATCAAGAAAATCAAGAATTCAGTGCGGAATAGAACCAAACTTGTTTGGGATCAAGAAAATCAAGAACTGAGTCCGGAATACCGCAAACAAGTTTTGCATCAAGAAAATCAAGATGTTGAGTGCGGAATAGAACCAAACTTGTTTGGGATCAAGAAAATCAAGAACTGAGTCCGGAATACCGCAAACAAGTTTTGCATACAGAAAATCAAGAATTTGATTCCGGAATACAAACAAACTTGTTTGGGATCAAGAAAATCAAGAACTGAGTCCGGAATACCGCAAACATGTTCTGCATCAAGAAAATCAAGAATTGAGTGCGGAATACAACCAAACTTTTTTCGGATCAAGAAAATAAAAAACTGAGTCCGGAATACCGCAAACAAGTTTTGCATCAAGAAAATCAAGAATTGAGTGCGGAATAGAACCAAACTTGTTTCGGATCAAGAAAATTAAGAACTGAGTCCGGAATGCCGTAAACATGTTTTGTATCAAGAAAATCAAGAATTGAGTGCGGAATACAACCAAACTTGTTTGGGATCAAGAAAATGAAGAACTGAGTCCGGAATGCCGCAAACATGTTTTGAATCAAGAAAATCAAGAATTGAGTGCGGAATACAACCAAACTTGTTTCGGATCAAGAAAATCAAGAACTGAGTCCGGAATGCCGCAAACATGTTTTGCATCAAGAAAATCAAGAATTGAGCCCGGAATACAACCAAACTTATTTCGGATTAAGAAAATCAAGAACTGAGTCCGGAATACCGCAAACAAGTTTTGCATCAAGAAAATCAAGAATTCAGTGCGGAATAGAACCAAACTTGTTTGGGATCAAGAAAATCAAGAACTGAGTCCGGAATACCGCAAACAAGTTTTGCATCAAGAAAATCAAGAATTTGATTCCGGAATACAAACAAACTTGTTTGGGATCAAGAAAATCAAGAACTGAGTCCGGAATGCCGCAAAAATGTTTTGCATCAAGAAAATCAAGAATTGAGTGCGGAAGACAACCAAACTTTTTTCGGATCAAGAAAATCAAAACCTGAGTCCGGAATACCGCAAACAAGTTTTGTATCAAGAAAATCAAGAATTGAGTGCGGAATACAACCAAACTTGTTTGGGATCAAGAAAATGAAGAACTGAGTCCGGAATGCCGCAAACATGTTTTGAATCAAGAAAATCAAGAATTGAGTGCGGAATACAACCAAACTTGTTTCGGATCAAGAAAATCAAGAACTGAGTCCGGAATGCCGCAAACATGTTTTGCATCAAGAAAATCAAGAATTGAGCCCGGAATACAACCAAACTTATTTCGGATGAAGAAAATCAAGAACTGAGTCCGGAATACCGCAAACAAGTTTTGCATCAAGAAAATCAAGAATTCAGTGCGGAATAGAACCAAACTTGTTTGGGATCAAGAAAATCAAGAACTGAGTCCGGAATACCGCAAACAAGTTTTGCATCAAGAAAATCAAGAATTTGAGTCCGGAATAGAACCAAACTTGTTTGGGATCAAGAAAATCAAGAACTGAGTCCGGAATACCGCAAACAAGTTGTGCATCAATAAAATCAAGAATTTGAGTCCGGAATACAAACAAACTTGTTTGGGATCAATAAAATCAAGAACTGAGTCCGGAATACCGCAAACATGTTCTGCATCAAGAAAATCAAGAATTGAGTGCGGAATACAACCAAACTTTTTTCGGATCAAGAAAATAAAAAACTGAGTCCGGAATACCGCAAACAAGTTTTGCATCAAGAAAATCAAGAATTGAGTGCGGAATAGAACCAAACTTGTTTCGGATCAAGAAAATTAAGAACTGAGTCCGGAATGCCGTAAACATGTTTTGTATCAAGAAAATCAAGAATTGAGTGCGGAATACAACCAAACTTGTTTGGGATCAAGAAAATGAAGAACTGAGTCCGGAATGCCGCAAACATGTTTTGAATCAAGAAAATCAAGAATTGAGTGCGGAATACAACCAAACTTGTTTCGGATCAAGAAAATCAAGAACTGAGTCCGGAATGCCGCAAACATGTTTTGCATCAAGAAAATCAAGAATTGAGCCCGGAATACAACCAAACTTATTTCGGATTAAGAAAATCAAGAACTGAGTTCGGAATACCGCAAACAAGTTTTGCATCAAGAAAATCAAGAATTCAGTGCGGAATAGAACCAAACTTGTTTGGGATCAAGAAAATCAAGAACTGAGTCCGGAATACCGCAAACAAGTTTTGCATCAAGAAAATCAAGAATTTGATTCCGGAATACAAACAAACTTGTTTGGGATCAAGAAAATCAAGAACTGAGTCCGGAATGCCGCAAAAATGTTTTGCATCAAGAAAATCAAGAATTGAGTGCGGAAGACAACCAAACTTTTTTCGGATCAAAAAAATCAAAAACTGAGTCCGGAATACCGCAAACAAGTTTTGTATCAAGAAAATCAAGAATTGAGTGCGGAATACAACCAAACTTGTTTGGGATCAAGAAAATGAAGAACTGAGTCCGGAATGCCGCAAACATGTTTTGAATCAAGAAAATCAAGAATTGAGTGCGGAATACAACCAAACTTGTTTCGGATCAAGAAAATCAAGAACTGAGTCCGGAATGCCGCAAACATGTTTTGCATCAAGAAAATCAAGAATTGAGCCCGGAATACAACCAAACTTATTTCGGATGAAGAAAATCAAGAACTGAGTCCGGAATACCGCAAACAAGTTTTGCATCAAGAAAATCAAGAATTCAGTGCGGAATAGAACCAAACTTGTTCGGGATCAAGAAAATCAAGAACTGAGTCCGGAATACCGCAAACAAGTTTTGCATCAAGAAAATCAAGAATTTGAGTCCGGAATAGAACCAAACTTGTTTGGGATCAAGAAAATCAAGAACTGAGTCCGGAATACCGCAAACAAGTTGTGCATCAAGAAAATCAAGAATTTGAGTCCGGAATACAAACAAACTTGTTTGGGATCAATAAAATCAAGAACTGAGTCCGGAATACCGCAAACATGTTCTGCATCAAGAAAATCAAGAATTGAGCGCGGAATACAACCAAACTTATTTCGGATCAAGAAAATCAAGAACTGAGTCCGGAATATCGCAAACAAGTTTTGCATCAAGAAAATCAAGATGTTGAGTGCGGAATACAAACAAACTTGTTTGGGATCAAGAAAATGAAGAACTGAGTCCGGAATACCGCAAACAAGTTTTGCATCAAGAAAATCAAGAATTTGAGTCCGGAATACAATCAAATTTGTTTCGGATCAAGAAAATCAAGAACTGAGTCCGGAATACCGCAAACAAGTTTTGCATCAAGAAAATCAAGAATTTGATTCCGGAATACAAACAAACTTGTTTGGGATCAAGAAAATCAAGAACTGAGTCCGGAATGCCGCAAAAATGTTTTGCATCAAGAAAATCAAGAATTGAGTGCGGAAGACAACCAAACTTTTTTCGGATCAAAAAAATCAAGAACTGAGTCCGGAATACCGCAAACAAGTTTTGTATCAAGAAAATCAAGAATTGAGTGCGGAATACAACCAAACTTGTTTGGGATCAAGAAAATGAAGAACTGAGTCCGGAATGCCGCAAACATGTTTTGAATCAAGAAAATTAAGAATTGAGTGCGGAATACAACCAAACTTGTTTCGGATCAAGAAAATCAAGAACTGAGTCCGGAATGCCGCAAACATGTTTTGCATCAAGAAAATCAAGAATTGAGCCCAGAATACAACCAAACTTATTTCGGATGAAGAAAATCAAGAACTGAGTCCGGAATACCGCAAACAAGTTTTGCATCAAGAAAATCAAGAATTCAGTGCGGAATAGAACCAAACTTGTTCGGGATCAAGAAAATCAAGAACTGAGTCCGGGATACCGCAAACAAGTTTTGCATCAAGAAAATCAAGAATTTGAGTCCGGAATAGAACCAAACTTGTTTGGGATCAAGAAAATCAAGAACTGAGTCCGGAATACCGCAAACAAGTTGTGCATCAAGAAAATCAAGAATTTGAGGCCGGAATACAAACAAACTTGTTTGGGATCAATAAAATCAAGAACTGAGTCCGGAATACCGCAAACATGTTCTGCATCAAGAAAATCAAGAATTGAGCGCGGAATACAACCAAACTTATTTCGGATCAAGAAAATCAAGAACTGAGTCCGGAATATCGCAAACAAGTTTTGCATCAAGAAAATCAAGATGTTGAGTGCGGAATACAACCAAACTTATTTGGGATCAAGAAAATGAAGAACTGAGTCCGGAATACCGCAAACAAGTTTTGCATCAAGAAAATCAAGAATTTGAGTCCGGAATACAACCAAATTTGTTTCGGATCAAGAAAATCAAGAACTGAGTCCGGAATGCCGCAAACAAGTTTTGCATCAAGAAAACAAAGAATTGAGTGCGGAATAGAACCAAACTTGTTTCGGATCAAGAAAATCAAGAACTGAGTTCGGAATGCCGCAAACATGTTTTGCATCAAGAAAATCAAGAATTGAGTGCGTAATACAACCAAACTTGTTTCGGATCAAGAAAATCAAGAACTGAGTCCGGAATGCCGCAAACATGTTTTGCATCAAGAAAATCAAGAATTGAGCGCGGAATACAACCAAACTTGTTTCGGATCAAGAAAATCAAGAACTGAGTCCGGAATACCGCAAACAAGTTGTGCATCAAGAAAATCAAGAATTTGAGTCCGGAATACAAACAAACTTGTTTGGGATCAATAAAATCAAGAACTGAGTCCGGAATACCGCAAACATGTTCTGCATCAAGAAAATCAAGAATTGAGTGCGGAATACAACCAAACTTATTTCGGATTAAGAAAATCAAGAACTGAGTCCGGAATACCGCAAACAAGTTTTGCATCAAGAAAATCAAGAATTCAGTGCGGAATAGAACCAAACTTGTTTGGGATCAAGAAAATCAAGAACTGAGTCCGGAATACCGCAAACAAGTTTTGCATCAAGAAAATCAAGAATTTGATTCCGGAATACAAACAAACTTGTTTGGGATCAAGAAAATCAACAACTGAGTCCGGAATGCCGCAAAAATGTTTTGCATCAAGAAAATCAAGAATTGAGTGCGGAAGACAACCAAACTTTTTTCGGATCAAGAAAATCAAAAACTGAGTCCGAAATACCGCAAACAAGTTTTGCATCAAGAAAATCAAGAATTCAGTGCGGAATAGAACCAAACTTGTTTGGGATCAAGAAAATCAAGAACTGAGTCCGGAATACCGCAAACAAGTTTTGCATCAAGAAAATCAAGAATTCAGTGCGGATTAGAACCAAACTTGTTTGGGATCAAGAAAATCAAGAACTGAGTCCGGAATACCGCAAACAAGTTGTGCATCAAGAAAATCAAGAATTGAGTGCGGAATAGAACCAAACTTGTTTGGGATCAAGAAAATGAAGAACTGAGTCCGGAATGCCGTAAACATGTTTTGACTCAAGAAAATCAAGAATTGAGTGCGGAATACAACCAAACTTGTTTCGGATCAAAAAAATCAAGAACTGAGTCCAGAATGCCGCAAACATGTTTTGAATCAAGAAAATCAAGAATTGAGTGCGGAATACAACCAAACTTGTTTCGGATCAAGAAAATCAAGAACTGAGTCCGGAATTCCGCAAACATGTTTTGCATCAAGAAAATCAAGAATTGAGCCCGGAATACAACCAAACTTATTTCGGATGAAGAAAATCAAGAACTGAGTCCGGAATACCGCAAACAAGTTTTGCATCAAGAAAATCAAGAATTCAGTGCGGAATAGAACCAAACTTGTTTGGGATCAAGAAAATCAAGAACTGAGTCCGGAATACCGCAAACAAGTTTTGCATCAAGAAAATCAAGAATTTGAGTCCGGAATAGAACCAAACTTGTTTGGGATCAAGAAAATCAAGAACTGAGTCCGGAATACCGCAAATAAGTTGTGCATCAAGAAAATCAAGAATTTGAGTCCGGAATACAAACAAACTTGTTTGGGATCAATAAAATCAACAACTGAGTCCGGAATGCCGCAAAAATGTTTTGCATCAAGAAAATCAAGAATTGAGTGCGGAAGACAACCAAACTTTTTTCGGATCAAGAAAATCAAAAACTGAGTCCGAAATACCGCAAACAAGTTTTGCATCAAGAAAATCAAGAATTCAGTGCGGAATAGAACCAAACTTGTTTGGGATCAAGAAAATCAAGAACTGAGTCCGGAATACCGCAAACAAGTTTTGCATCAAGAAAATCAAGAATTCAGTGCGGATTAGAACCAAACTTGTTTGGGATCAAGAAAATCAAGAACTGAGTCCGGAATACCGCAAACAAGTTGTGCATCAAGAAAATCAAGAATTGAGTGCGGAATAGAACCAAACTTGTTTGGGATCAAGAAAATGAAGAACTGAGTCCGGAATGCCGTAAACATGTTTTGACTCAAGAAAATCAAGAATTGAGTGCGGAATACAACCAAACTTGTTTCGGATCAAAAAAATCAAGAACTGAGTCCAGAATGCCGCAAACATGTTTTGAATCAAGAAAATCAAGAATTGAGTGCGGAATACAACCAAACTTGTTTCGGATCAAGAAAATCAAGAACTGAGTCCGGAATTCCGCAAACATGTTTTGCATCAAGAAAATCAAGAATTGAGCCCGGAATACAACCAAACTTATTTCGGATGAAGAAAATCAAGAACTGAGTCCGGAATACCGCAAACAAGTTTTGCATCAAGAAAATCAAGAATTCAGTGCGGAATAGAACCAAACTTGTTTGGGATCAAGAAAATCAAGAACTGAGTCCGGAATACCGCAAACAAGTTTTGCATCAAGAAAATCAAGAATTTGAGTCCGGAATAGAACCAAACTTGTTTGGGATCAAGAAAATCAAGAACTGAGTCCGGAATACCGCAAATAAGTTGTGCATCAAGAAAATCAAGAATTTGAGTCCGGAATACAAACAAACTTGTTTGGGATCAATAAAATCAAGAACTGAGTCCGGAATACCGCAAACATGTTCTGCATCAAGAAAATCAAGAATTGAGCGCGGAATACAACCAAACTTATTTCGGATCAAGAAAATCAAGAACTGAGTCCGGAATATCGCAAACAAGTTTTGCATCAAGAAAATCAAGATGTTGAGTGCGGAATACAACCAAACTTGTTTGGGATCAAGAAAATGAAGAACTGAGTCCGGAATACCGCAAACAAGTTTTGCATCAAGAAAATCAAGAATTTGAGTCCGGAATACAACCAAATTTGTTTCGGATCAAGAAAATCAAGAACTGAGTCCGGAATACCGCAAACAAGTTTTGCATCAAGAAAACAAAGAATTGAGTGCGGAATAGAACCAAACTTGTTTCGGATCAAGAAAATCAAGAACTGAGTTCGGAATGCCGCAAACATGTTTTGCATCAAGAAAATCAAGAATTGAGTGCGTAATACAACCAAACTTGTTTCGGATCAAGAAAATCAAGAACTGAGTCCGGAATGCCGCAAACATGTTTTGCATCAAGAAAATCAAGAATTGAGCGCGGAATACAACCAAACTTGTTTCGGATCAAGAAAATCAAGAACTGAGTCCGGAATACCGCAAACAAGTTTTGCATCAAGAAAATCAAGAATTTGAGTCCGGAATACAAACAAACTTGTTTGGGATCAATAAAATCAAGAACTGAGTCCGGAATACCGCAAACATGTTCTGCATCAAGAAAATCAAGAATTGAGTGCGGAATACAACCAAACTTTTTTCGGATCAAGAAAATAAAAAACTGAGTCCGGAATACCGCAAACAAGTTTTGCATCAAGAAAATCAAGAATTGAGTGCGGAATAGAACCAAACTTGTTTCGGATCAAGAAAATTAAGAACTGAGTCCGGAATGCCGTAAACATGTTTTGTATCAAGAAAATCAAGAATTGAGTGCGGAATACAACCAAACTTGTTTGGGATCAAGAAAATGAAGAACTGAGTCCGGAATGCCGCAAACATGTTTTGAATCAAGAAAATCAAGAATTGAGTGCGGAATACAACCAAACTTGTTTCGGATCAAGAAAATCAAGAACTGAGTCCGGAATGCCGCAAACATGTTTTGCATCAAGAAAATCAAGAATTGAGCCCGGAATACAACCAAACTTATTTCGGATTAAGAAAATCAAGAACTGAGTCCGGAATATCGCAAACAAGTTTTGCATCAAGAAAATCAAGAATTCAGTGCGGAATAGAACCAAACTTGTTTGGGATCAAGAAAATCAAGAACTGAGTCCGGAATACCGCAAACAAGTTTTGCATCAAGAAAATCAAGAATTTGATTCCGGAATACAAACAAACTTGTTTGGGATCAAGAAAATCAACAACTGAGTCCGGAATGCCGCAAAAATGTTTTGCATCAAGAAAATCAAGAATTGAGTGCGGAAGACAACCAAACTTTTTTCGGATCAAGAAAATCAAAAACTGAGTCCGGAATACCGCAAACAAGTTTTGCATCAAGAAAATCAAGAATTGAGTGCGGAATAGAACCAAACTTGTTTGGGATCAAGAAAATGAAGAACTGAGTCCGGAATGCCGTAAACATGTTTTGTATCAAGAAAATCAAGAATTGAGTGCGGAATACAACCAAACTTGTTTGGGATCAAGAAAATGAAGAACTGAGTCCGGAATGCAGCAAACATGTTTTGACTCAAGAAAATCAAGAATTGAGTGCGGAATACAACCAAACTTGTTTCGGATCAAAAAAATCAAGAACTGAGTCCAGAATGCCGCAAACATGTTTTGAATCAAGAAAATCAAGAATTGAGTGCGGAATACAACCAAACTTGTTTCGGATCAAGAAAATCAAGAACTGAGTCCGGAATGCCGCAAACATGTTTTGCATCAAGAAAATCAAGAATTGAGCCCGGAATACAACCAAACTTATTTCGGATTAAGAAAATCAAGAACTGAGTCCGGAATATCGCAAACAAGTTTTGCATCAAGAAAATCAAGAATTCAGTGCGGAATAGAACCAAACTTGTTTGGGATCAAGAAAATCAAGAACTGAGTCCGGAATACCGCAAACAAGTTTTGCATCAAGAAAATCAAGAATTTGATTCCGGAATACAAACAAACTTGTTTGGGATCAAGAAAATCAACAACTGAGTCCGGAATGCCGCAAAAATGTTTTGCATCAAGAAAATCAAGAATTGAGTGCGGAAGACAACCAAACTTTTTTCGGATCAAGAAAATCAAAAACTGAGTCCGGAATACCGCAAACAAGTTTTGCATCAAGAAAATCAAGAATTGAGTGCGGAATAGAACCAAACTTGTTTGGGATCAAGAAAATGAAGAACTGAGTCCGGAATGCCGTAAACATGTTTTGTATCAAGAAAATCAAGAATTGAGTGCGGAATACAACCAAACTTGTTTGGGATCAAGAAAATGAAGAACTGAGTCCGGAATGCAGCAAACATGTTTTGACTCAAGAAAATCAAGAATTGAGTGCGGAATACAACCAAACTTGTTTCGGATCAAAAAAATCAAGAACTGAGTCCAGAATGCCGCAAACATGTTTTGAATCAAGAAAATCAAGAATTGAGTGCGGAATACAACCAAACTTGTTTCGGATCAAGAAAATCAAGAACTGAGTCCGGAATGCCGCAAACATGTTTTGCATCAAGAAAATCAAGAATTGAGCCCGGAATACAACCAAACTTATTTCGGATTAAGAAAATCAAGAACTGAGTCCGGAATACCGCAAACAAGTTTTGCATCAAGAAAATCAAGAATTCAGTGCGGAATAGAACCAAACTTGTTTGGGATCAAGAAAATCAAGAACTGAGTCCGGAATACCGCAAACAAGTTTTGCATCAAGAAAATCAAGAATTTGATTCCGGAATACAAACAAACTTGTTTGGGATCAAGAAAATCAAGAACTGAGTCCGGAATGCCGCAAAAATGTTTTGCATCAAGAAAATCAAGAATTGAGTGCGGAAGACAACCAAACTTTTTTCGGATCAAGAAAATCAAAAACTGAGTCCGGAATACCGCAAACAAGTTTTGCATCAAGAAAATCAAGAATTGAGTGCGGAATAGAACCAAACTTGTTTGGGATCAAGAAAATCAAGAACTGAGTCCGGAATACCGCAAACATGTTTTGCATCAAGAAAATCAAGAATTTGAGTCCGGAATACAACCAAATTTGTTTCGGATCAAGAAAATCAAGAACTGAGTCCGGAATGCCGCAAACATGTTTTGCATCAAGAAAATCAAGAATTGAGCCCGGAATACAACCAAACTTATTTCGGATTAAGAAAATCAAGAACTGAGTCCGGAATACCGCAAAAAAGTTTTGCATCAAGAAAATCAAGAATTCAGTGCGGAATAGAACCAAACTTGTTTGGGATCAAGAAAATCAAGAACTGAGTCCGGAATACCGCAAACAAGTTTTGCATCAAGAAAATCAAGAATTGAGTGCGGAATAGAACCAAACTTGTTTGGGATCAAGAAAATCAAGAACTGAGTCCGGAATACCGCAAACAAGTTTTGCATCAAGAAAATCAAGAATTTGAGTCCGGAATACAACCAAATTTGTTTCGGATCAAGAAAATCAAGAACTGAGTCCGGAATACCGCAAACAAGTTTTGCATCAAGAAAACAAAGAATTGAGTGCGGAATAGAACCAAACTTGTTTCGGATCAAGAAAATCAAGAACTGAGTTCGGAATGCCGCAAACATGTTTTGCATCAAGAAAATCAAGAATTGAGTGCGAAATACAACCAAACTTGTTTCGGATCAAGAAAATCAAGAACTGAGTCCGGAATGCCGCAAACATGTTTTGCATCAAGAAAATCAAGAATTGAGCGCGGAATACAACCAAACTTGTTTCGGATCAAGAAAATCAAGAACTGAGTCCGGAATACCGCAAACAAGTTGTGCATCAAGAAAATCAAGAATTTGAGTCCGGAATACAAACAAACTTGTTTGGGATCAATAAAATCAAGAACTGAGTCCGGAATACCGCAAACATGTTCTGCATCAAGAAAATCAAGAATTGAGTGCGGAATACAACCAAACTTTTTTCGGATCAAGAAAATAAAAAACTGAGTCCCGAATACCGCAAACAAGTTTTGCATCAAGAAAATCAAGAATTGAGTGCGGAATAGAACCAAACTTGTTTCGGATCAAGAAAATTAAGAACTGAGTCCGGAATGCCGTAAACATGTTTTGTATCAAGAAAATCAAGAATTGAGTGCGGAATACAACCAAACTTGTTTGGGATCAAGAAAATGAAGAACTGAGTCCGGAATGCCGCAAACATGTTTTGAATCAAGAAAATCAAGAATTGAGTGCGGAATACAACCAAACTTGTTTCGGATCAAGAAAATCAAGAACTGAGTCCGGAATGCCGCAAACATGTTTTGCATCAAGAAAATCAAGAATTGAGCCCGGAATACAACCAAACTTATTTCGGATTAAGAAAATCAAGAACTGAGTCCGGAATACCGCAAACAAGTTTTGCATCAAGAAAATCAAGAATTCAGTGCGGAATAGAACCAAACTTGTTTGGGATCAAGAAAATCAAAAACTGAGTCCGGAATACCGCAAACAAGTTTTGCATCAAGAAAATCAAGAATTTGATTCCGAAATACAAACAAACTTGTTTGGGATCAAGAAAATCAACAACTGAGTCCGGAATGCCGCAAAAATGTAATGCATCAAGAAAATCAAGAATTGAGTGCGGAAGACAACCAAACTTTTTTCGGATCAAGAAAATCAAAAACTGAGTCCGGAATACCGCAAACAAGTTTTGCATCAAGAAAATCAAGAATTGAGTGCGGAATAGAACCAAACTTGTTTGGGATCAAGAAAATGAAGAACTGAGTCCGGAATGCCGTAAACATGTTTTGTATCAAGAAAATCAAGAATTGAGTGCGGAATACAACCAAACTTGTTTGGGATCAAGAAAATGAAGAACTGAGTCCGGAATGCAGCAAACATGTTTTGACTCAAGAAAATCAAGAATTGAGTGCGGAATACAACCAAACTTGTTTCGGATCAAAAAAATCAAGAACTGAGTCCAGAATGCCGCAAACATGTTTTGAATCAAGAAAATCAAAAATTGAGGGCGGAATACAACCAAACTTGTTTCGGATCAAGAAAATCAAGAACTGAGTCCGGAATGCCGCAAACATGTTTTGCATCAAGAAAATCAAGAATTGAGCCCGGAATACAACCAAACTTATTTCGGATTAAGAAAATCAAGAACTGAGTCCGGAATACCGCAAACAAGTTTTGCATCAAGAAAATCAAGAATTCAGTGCGGAATAGAACCAAACTTGTTTGGGATCAAGAAAATCAAGAACTGAGTCCGGAATGCCGCAAACAAGTTTTGCATCAAGAAAATCAAGAATTTGATTCCGGAATACAAACAAACTTGTTTGGGATCAAGAAAATCAAGAACTGAGTCCGGAATGCCGCAAAAATGTTTTGCATCAAGAAAATCAAGAATTGAGTGCGGAAGACAACCAAACTTTTTTCGGATCAAGAAAATCAAAAACTGAGTCCGGAATACCGCAAACAAGTTTTGCATCAAGAAAATCAAGAATTGAGTGCGGAATAGAACCAAACTTGTTTGGGATCAAGAAAATCAAGAACTGAGTCCGGAATACCGCAAACAAGTTTTGCATCAAGAAAATCAAGAATTGAGTGCGGAATAGAACCAAACTTGTTTCGGATCAAGAAAATTAAGAACTGAGTCCGGAATGCCGCAAACATGTTTTGTATCAAGAAAATCAAGAATTGAGTGCGGAATACAACCAAACTTGTTTGGGATCAAGAAAATCAAGAACTGAGTCCGGAATACCGCAAACAAGTTTTGCATCAAGAAAATCAAGAATTTGAGTCCGGAATACAACCAAACTTGTTTTGGATTAAGAAAATCAAGAACTGAGTCCGGAATACCGCAAACAAGTTTTGCATGAAGAAAATCAAGAATTGAGTGCGGAATAGAACCAAACTTGTTTCGGATCAAGAAAATCAAGAACTGAGTCCGGAATGCCGCAAACATGTTTTGCATCAAGAAAATCAAGAATTGAGTGCGGAATACAACCAAACTTGTTTCGGATCAAGAAAATCAAGAACTGAGTACGGAATGCCGCAAACATGTTTTGCATCAAGAAAATCAAGAATTGAGCGCGGAATACAACCAAACTTGTTTCGGATCAGGAAAATCAAGAACTGATTCCGGAATATCGCAAACGAGTTTTGCATCAAGAAAATCAAGAATTGAGGGCGGAATAGAACCAAACTTGTTTGGGATCAAGAAAATCAAGAACTGAGTCCGGAATACCGCAAACCAGTTGTGCATCAAGAAAATCAAGAATTTGAGTCCGGAATACAAACAAACTTGTTTGGGATCAATAAAATCAAGAACTGAGTCCGGAATACCGCAAACATGTTCTGCATCAAGAAAATCAAGAATTGAGTGCGCAATACAACCAAACTTTTTTCGGATCAAGAAAATAAAAAACTGAGTCCGGAATACCGCAAACAAGTTTTGCATCAAGAAAATCAAGAATTGAGTGCGGAATAGAACCAAACTTGTTTCGGATCAAGAAAATTAAGAACTGAGTCCGGAATGCCGTAAACATGTTTTGTATCAAGAAAATCAAGAATTGAGTGCGGAATACAACCAAACTTGTTTGGGATCAAGAAAATGAAGAACTGAGTCCGGAATGCCGCAAACATGTTTTGAATCAAGAAAATCAAGAATTGAGTGCGGAATACAACCAAACTTGTTTCGGATCAAGAAAATCAAGAACTGAGTCCGGAATGCCGCAAACATGTTTTGCATCAAGAAAATCAAGAATTGAGCCCGGAATACAACCAAACTTATTTCGGATGAAGAAAATCAAGAACTGAGTCCGGAATACCGCAAACAAGTTTTGCATCAAGAAAATCAAGAATTCAGTGCGGAATAGAACCAAACTTGTTTGGGATCAAGAAAATCAAGAACTGAGTCCGGAATACCGCAAACAAGTTGTGCATCAAGAAAATCAAGAATTTGAGTCCGGAATACAAACAAACTTGTTTGGGATCAATAAAATCAAGAACTGAGTCCGGAATACCGCAAACATGTTCTGCATCAAGAAAATCAAGAATTGAGTGCGGAATACAACCAAACTTTTTTCGGATCAAGAAAATAAAAAACTGAGTCCGGAATACCGCAAACAAGTTTTGAATCAAGAAAATCAAGAATTGAGTGCGGAATACAACCAAACTTGTTTCGGATCAAGAAAATCAAGAACTGAGTCCGGAATGCCGCAAACATGTTTTGCATCAAGAAAATCAAGAATTGAGCCCGGAATACAACCAAACTTATTTCGGATGAAGAAAATCAAGAACTGAGTCCGGAATACCGCAAACAAGTTTTGCATCAAGAAAATCAAGAATTCAGTGCGGAATAGAACCAAACTTGTTTGGGATCAAGAAAATCAAGAACTGAGTCCGGAATACCGCAAACAAGTTTTGCATCAAGAAAATCAAGAATTCAGTGCGGAATAGAACCAAACTTGTTTGGGATCAAGAAAATCAAGAACTGAGTCCGGAATACCGCAAACAAGTTGTGCATCAAGAAAATCAAGAATTTGAGTCCGGAATACAAACAAACTTGTTTGGGATCAATAAAATCAAGAACTGAGTCCGGAATACCGCAAACATGTTCTGCATCAAGAAAATCAAGAATTGAGTGCGGAATACAACCAAACTTTTTTCGGATCAAGAAAATAAAAAACTGAGTCCGGAATACCGCAAACAAGTTTTGAATCAAGAAAATCAAGAATTGAGTGCGGAATACAACCAAACTTGTTTCGGATCAAGAAAATCAAGAACTGAGTCCGGAATGCCGCAAACATGTTTTGCATCAAGAAAATCAAGAATTGAGCCTGGAATACAACCAAACTTATTTCGGATGAAGAAAATCAAGAACTGAGTCCGGAATACCGCAAACAAGTTTTGCATCAAGAAAATCAAGAATTCAGTGCGGAATAGAACCAAACTTGTTTGGGATCAAGAAAATCAAGAACTGAGTCCGGAATACCGCAAACAAGTTTTGCATCAAGAAAATCAAGAATTTGATTCCGGAATACAAACAAACTTGTTTGGGATCAAGAAAATCAACAACTGAGTCCGGAATGCCGCAAAAATGTTTTGCATCAAGAAAATCAAGAATTGAGTGCGGAAGACAACCAAACTTTTTTCGGATCAAGAAAATAAAAAACTGAGTCCGGAATACCGCAAACAAGTTTTGCATCAAGAAAATCAAGAATTGAGTGCGGAATAGAACCAAACTTGTTTGGGATCAAGAAAATGAAGAACTGAGTCCGGAATGCCGTAAACATGTTTTGTCTCAAGAAAATCAAGAATTGAGTGCGGAATACAACCAAACTTGTTTGGGATCAAGAAAATGAAGAACTGAGTCCGGAATGCAGCAAACATGTTTTGACTCAAGAAAATCAAGAATTGAGTGCGGAATACAACCAAACTTGCTTCGGATCAAAAAAATCAAGAACTGAGTCCAGAATGCCGCAAACATGTTTTGAATCAAGAAAATCAAGAATTGAGTGCGGAATACAACCAAACTTGTTTCGGATCAAGAAAATGAAGAACTGAGTCCGGAATGCCGTAAACATGTTTTGTATCAAGAAAATCAAGAATTGAGTGCGGAATACAACCAAACTTGTTTGGGATCAAGAAAATGAAGAACTGAGTCCGGAATGCCGCAAACATGTTTTGAATCAAGAAAATCAAGAATTGAGGGCGGAATACAACCAAACTTGTTTCGGATCAAGAAAATCAAGAACTGAGTCCGGAATGCCGCAAACATGTTTTGCATCAAGAAAATCAAGAATTGAGCCCGGAATACAACCAAACTTATTTCGGATGAAGAAAATCAAGAACTGAGTCCGGAATACCGCAAACAAGTTTTGCATCAAGAAAATCAAGAATTCAGTGCGGAATAGAACCAAACTTGTTTGGGATCAAGAAAATCAAGAACTGAGTCCGGAATACCGCAAACAAGTTTTGCATCAAGAAAATCAAGAATTTGAGTCCGGAATAGAACCAAACTTGTTTGGGATCAAGAAAATCAAGAACTGAGTCCGGAATACCGCAAACAAGTTGTGCATCAAGAAAATCAAGAATTTGAGTCCGGAATACAAACAAACTTGTTTGGGATCAATAAAATCAAGAACTGAGTCCGGAATACCGCAAACATGTTCTGCATCAAGAAAATCAAGAATTGAGTGCGCAATACAACCAAACTTTTTTCGGATCAAGAAAATAAAAAACTGAGTCCGGAATACCGCAAACAAGTTTTGCATCAAGAAAATCAAGAATTGAGTGCGGAATAGAACCAAACTTGTTTCGGATCAAGAAAATTAAGAACTGAGTCCGGAATGCCGTAAACATGTTTTGTATCAAGAAAATCAAGAATTGAGTGCGGAATACAACCAAACTTTTTTGGGATCAAGAAAATGTAGAACTGAGTCCGGAATGCCGCAAACATGTTTTGAATCAAGAAAATCAAGAATTGAGGGCGGAATACAACCAAACTTGTTTCGGATCAAGAAAATCAAGAACTGAGTCCGGAATGCCGCAAACATGTTTTGCATCAAGAAAATCAAGAATTGAGCCCGGAATACAACCAAACTTATTTCGGATGAAGAAAATCAAGAACTGAGTCCGGAATACCGCAAACAAGTTTTGCATCAAGAAAATCAAGAATTCAGTGCGGAATAGAACCAAACTTGTTTGGGATCAAGAAAATCAAGAACTGAGTCCGGAATACCGCAAACAAGTTGTGCATCAAGAAAATCAAGAATTTGAGTCCGGAATACAAACAAACTTGTTTGGGATCAATAAAATCAAGAACTGAGTCCGGAATACCGCAAACATGTTCTGCATCAAGAAAATCAAGAATTGAGTGCGGAATACAACCAAACTTTTTTCGGATCAAGAAAATAAAAAACTGAGTCCGGAATACCGCAAACAAGTTTTGAATCAAGAAAATCAAGAATTGAGTGCGGAATACAACCAAACTTGTTTCGGATCAAGAAAATCAAGAACTGAGTCCGGAATGCCGCAAACATGTTTTGCATCAAGAAAATCAAGAATTGAGCCCGGAATACAACCAAACTTATTTCGGATGAAGAAAATCAAGAACTGAGTCCGGAATACCGCAAACAAGTTTTGCATCAAGAAAATCAAGAATTCAGTGCGGAATAGAACCAAACTTGTTTGGGATCAAGAAAATCAAGAACTGAGTCCGGAATACCGCAAACAAGTTTTGCATCAAGAAAATCAAGAATTTGATTCCGGAATACAAACAAACTTGTTTGGGATCAAGAAAATCAACAACTGAGTCCGGAATGCCGCAAAAATGTTTTGCATCAAGAAAATCAAGAATTGAGTGCGGAAGACAACCAAACTTTTTTCGGATCAAGAAAATCAAAAACTGAGTCCGGAATACCGCAAACAAGTTTTGCATCAAGAAAATCAAGAATTGAGTGCGGAATAGAACCAAACTTGTTTGGGATCAAGAAAATGAAGAACTGAGTCCGGAATGCCGTAAACATGTTTTGTCTCAAGAAAATCAAGAATTGAGTGCGGAATACAACCAAACTTGTTTGGGATCAAGAAAATGAAGAACTGAGTCCGGAATGCAGCAAACATGTTTTGACTCAAGAAAATCAAGAATTGAGTGCGGAATACAACCAAACTTGCTTCGGATCAAAAAAATCAAGAACTGAGTCCAGAATGCCGCAAACATGTTTTGAATCAAGAAAATCAAGAATTGAGTGCGGAATACAACCAAACTTGTTTCGGATCAAGAAAATGAAGAACTGAGTCCGGAATGCCGTAAACATGTTTTGTATCAAGAAAATCAAGAATTGAGTGCCGAATACAACCAAACTTGTTTGGGATCAAGAAAATGAAGAACTGAGTCCGGAATGCCGCAAACATGTTTTGAATCAAGAAAATCAAGAATTGAGTGCGGAATACAACCAAACTTGTTTCGGATCAAGAAAATCAAGAACTGAGTCCGGAATGCCGCAAACATGTTTTGCATCAAGAAAATCAAGAATTGAGCCCGGAATACAACCAAACTTATTTCGGATGAAGAAAATCAAGAACTGAGTCCGGAATACCGCAAACAAGTTTTGCATCAAGAAAATCAAGAATTCAGTGCGGAATAGAACCAAACTTGTTTGGGATCAAGAAAATCAAGAACTGAGTCCGGAATACCGCAAACAAGTTTTGCATCAAGAAAATCAAGAATTTGAGTCCGGAATAGAACCAAACTTGTTTGGGATCAAGAAAATCAAGAACTGAGTCCGGAATACCGCAAACAAGTTGTGCATCAAGAAAATCAAGAATTTGAGTCCGGAATACAAACAAACTTGTTTGGGATCAATAAAATCAAGAACTGAGTCCGGAATACCGCAAACATGTTCTGCATCAAGAAAATCAAGAATTGAGTGCGCAATACAACCAAACTTTTTTCGGATCAAGAAAATAAAAAACTGAGTCCGGAATACCGCAAACAAGTTTTGCATCAAGAAAATCAAGAATTGAGTGCGGAATAGAACCAAACTTGTTTGGGATCAAGAAAATGAAGAACTGAGTCCGGAATGCCGTAAACATGTTTTGTCTCAAGAAAATCAAGAATTGAGTGCGGAATACAACCAAACTTGTTTGGGATCAAGAAAATGAAGAACTGAGTCCGGAATGCAGCAAACATGTTTTGACTCAAGAAAATCAAGAATTGAGTGCGGAATACAACCAAACTTGCTTCGGATCAAAAAAATCAAGAACTGAGTCCAGAATGCCGCAAACATGTTTTGAATCAAGAAAATCAAGAATTGAGTGCGGAATACAACCAAACTTGTTTCGGATCAAGAAAATGAAGAACTGAGTCCGGAATGCCGTAAACATGTTTTGTATCAAGAAAATCAAGAATTGAGTGCAGAATACAACCAAACTTGTTTGGGATCAAGAAAATGAAGAACTGAGTCCGGAATGCCGCAAACATGTTTTGAATCAAGAAAATCAAGAATTGAGTGCGGAATACAACCAAACTTGTTTCGGATCAAGAAAATCAAGAACTGAGTCCGGAATGCCGCAAACATGTTTTGCATCAAGAAAATCAAGAATTGAGCCCGGAATACAACCAAACTTATTTCGGATGAAGAAAATCAAGAACTGAGTCCGGAATACCGCAAACAAGTTTTGCATCAAGAAAATCAAGAATTCAGTGCGGAATAGAACCAAACTTGTTTGGGATCAAGAAAATCAAGAACTGAGTCCGGAATACCGCAAACAAGTTGTGCATCAAGAAAATCAAGAATTTGAGTCCGGAATACAAACAAACTTGTTTGGGATCAATAAAATCAAGAACTGAGTCCGGAATACCGCAAACATGTTCTGCATCAAGAAAATCAAGAATTGAGTGCGGAATACAACCAAACTTTTTTCGGATCAAGAAAATAAAAAACTGAGTCCGGAATACCGCAAACAAGTTTTGAATCAAGAAAATCAAGAATTGAGTGCGGAATACAACCAAACTTGTTTCGGATCAAGAAAATCAAGAACTGAGTCCGGAATGCCGCAAACATGTTTTGCATCAAGAAAATCAAGAATTGAGCCCGGAATACAACCAAACTTATTTCGGATGAAGAAAATCAAGAACTGAGTCCGGAATACCGCAAACAAGTTTTGCATCAAGAAAATCAAGAATTCAGTGCGGAATAGAACCAAACTTGTTTGGGATCAAGAAAATCAAGAACTGAGTCCGGAATACCGCAAACAAGTTTTGCATCAAGAAAATCAAGAATTTGATTCCGGAATACAAACAAACTTGTTTGGGATCAAGAAAATCAACAACTGAGTCCGGAATGCCGCAAAAATGTTTTGCATCAAGAAAATCAAGAATTGAGTGCGGAAGACAACCAAACTTTTTTCGGATCAAGAAAATCAAAAACTGAGTCCGGAATACCGCAAACAAGTTTTGCATCAAGAAAATCAAGAATTGAGTGCGGAATAGAACCAAACTTGTTTGGGATCAAGAAAATGAAGAACTGAGTCCGGAATGCCGTAAACATGTTTTGTCTCAAGAAAATCAAGAATTGAGTGCGGAATACAACCAAACTTGTTTGGGATCAAGAAAATGAAGAACTGAGTCCGGAATGCAGCAAACATGTTTTGACTCAAGAAAATCAAGAATTGAGTGCGGAATACAACCAAACTTGCTTCGGATCAAAAAAATCAAGAACTGAGTCCAGAATGCCGCAAACATGTTTTGAATCAAGAAAATCAAGAATTGAGTGCGGAATACAACCAAACTTGTTTCGGATCAAGAAAATGAAGAACTGAGTCCGGAATGCCGTAAACATGTTTTGTATCAAGAAAATCAAGAATTGAGTGCCGAATACAACCAAACTTGTTTGGGATCAAGAAAATGAAGAACTGAGTCCGGAATGCCGCAAACATGTTTTGAATCAAGAAAATCAAGAATTGAGTGCGGAATACAACCAAACTTGTTTCGGATCAAGAAAATCAAGAACTGAGTCCGGAATGCCGCAAACATGTTTTGCATCAAGAAAATCAAGAATTGAGCCCGGAATACAACCAAACTTATTTCGGATGAAGAAAATCAAGAACTGAGTCCGGAATACCGCAAACAAGTTTTGCATCAAGAAAATCAAGAATTCAGTGCGGAATAGAACCAAACTTGTTTGGGATCAAGAAAATCAAGAACTGAGTCCGGAATACCGCAAACAAGTTTTGCATCAAGAAAATCAAGAATTTGAGTCCGGAATAGAACCAAACTTGTTTGGGATCAAGAAAATCAAGAACTGAGTCCGGAATACCGCAAACAAGTTGTGCATCAAGAAAATCAAGAATTTGAGTCCGGAATACAAACAAACTTGTTTGGGATCAATAAAATCAAGAACTGAGTCCGGAATACCGCAAACATGTTCTGCATCAAGAAAATCAAGAATTGAGTGCGCAATACAACCAAACTTTTTTCGGATCAAGAAAATAAAAAACTGAGTCCGGAATACCGCAAACAAGTTTTGCATCAAGAAAATCAAGAATTGAGTGCGGAATAGAACCAAACTTGTTTGGGATCAAGAAAATGAAGAACTGAGTCCGGAATGCCGTAAACATGTTTTGTCTCAAGAAAATCAAGAATTGAGTGCGGAATACAACCAAACTTGTTTGGGATCAAGAAAATGAAGAACTGAGTCCGGAATGCAGCAAACATGTTTTGACTCAAGAAAATCAAGAATTGAGTGCGGAATACAACCAAACTTGCTTCGGATCAAAAAAATCAAGAACTGAGTCCAGAATGCCGCAAACATGTTTTGAATCAAGAAAATCAAGAATTGAGTGCGGAATACAACCAAACTTGTTTCGGATCAAGAAAATGAAGAACTGAGTCCGGAATGCCGTAAACATGTTTTGTATCAAGAAAATCAAGAATTGAGTGCAGAATACAACCAAACTTGTTTGGGATCAAGAAAATGAAGAACTGAGTCCGGAATGCCGCAAACATGTTTTGAATCAAGAAAATCAAGAATTGAGTGCGGAATACAACCAAACTTGTTTCGGATCAAGAAAATCAAGAACTGAGTCCGGAATGCCGCAAACATGTTTTGCATCAAGAAAATCAAGAATTGAGCCCGGAATACAACCAAACTTATTTCGGATGAAGAAAATCAAGAACTGAGTCCGGAATACCGCAAACAAGTTTTGCATCAAGAAAATCAAGAATTCAGTGCGGAATAGAACCAAACTTGTTTGGGATCAAGAAAATCAAGAACTGAGTCCGGAATACCGCAAACAAGTTTTGCATCAAGAAAATCAAGAATTTGAGTCCGGAATAGAACCAAACTTGTTTGGGATCAAGAAAATCAAGAACTGAGTCCGGAATACCGCAAACAAGTTGTGCTTCAAGAAAATCAAGAATTTGAGTCCGGAATACAAACAAACTTGTTTGGGATCAATAAAATCAAGAACTGAGTCCGGAATACCGCAAACATGTTCTGCATCAAGAAAATCAAGAATTGAGTGCGCAATACAACCAAACTTTTTTCGGATCAAGAAAATAAAAAACTGAGTCCGGAATACCGCAAACAAGTTTTGCATCAAGAAAATCAAGAATTGAGTGCGGAATACAACCAAACTTGTTTCGGATCAAGAAAATCAAGAACTGAGTCCGGAATGCCGCAAACATGTTTTGCATCAAGAAAATCAAGAATTGAGCCCGGAATACAACCAAACTTATTTCGGATTAAGAAAATCAAGAACTGAGTGCGGAATACCGCAAACAAGTTTTGCATCAAGAAAATCAAGAATTCAGTGCGGAATAGAACCAAACTTGTTTGGGATCAAGAAAATCAAGAACTGAGTCCGGAATACCGCAAACAAGTTTTGCATCAAGAAAATCAAGAATTTGATTCCGGAATACAAACAAACTTGTTTGGGATCAAGAAAATCAAGAACTGAGTCCGGAATGCCGCAAACATGTTTTGAATCAAGAAAATCAAGAATTGAGTGCGGAATACAACCAAACTTGTTTCGGATCAAGAAAATTAAGAACTGAGTCCGGAATGCCGCAAAAATGTTTTGCATCAAGAAAATCAAGAATTGAGTGCGGAAGACAACCAAACTTTTTTCGGATCAAGAAAATCAAGAACTGAGTACGGAATGCCGCAAACATGTTTTGCATCAAGAAAATCAAGAATTGAGCGCGGAATACAACCAAACTTGTTTGGGATCAAGAAAATCAAGAACTGAGTCCGGAATACCGCAAACAAGTTTTGCATCAAGAAAATCAAGAATTGAGTGCGGAATAGAACCAAACTTGTTTCGGATCAAGAAAATTAAGAACTGAGTCCGGAATGCCGCAAACATGTTTTGTATCAAGAAAATCAAGAATTGAGTGCGGAATACAACCAAACTTGTTTGGGATCAAGAAAATCAAGAACTGAGTCCGGAATACCGCAAACAAGTTTTGCATCAAGAAAATCAAGAATTTGAGTCCGGAATACAACCAAACTTGTTTTGGATGAAAAAAATCAAGAACTGAGTCCGGAATACCGCAAACAAGTTTTGCATGAAGAAAATCAAGAATTGAGTGCGGAATAGAACCAAACTTGTTTCGGATCAAGAAAATCAAGAACTGAGTCCGGAATGCCGCAAACATGTTTTGCATCAAGAAAATCAAGAATTGAGTGCGGAATACAACCAAACTTGTTTCGGATCAAGAAAATCAAGAACTGAGTACGGAATGCCGCAAACATGTTTTGCATCAAGAAAATCAAGAATTGAGCGCGGAATACAACCAAACTTGTTTCGGATCAGGAAAATCAAGAACTGAGTCCGGAATATCGCAAACGAGTTTTGCATCAAGAAAATCAAGAATTGAGGGCGGAATAGAACCAAACTTGTTTGGGATCAAGAAAATCAAGAACTGAGTCCGGAATACCGCAAACAAGTTGTGCATCAAGAAAATCAAGAATTTGAGTCCGGAATACAAACAAACTTGTTTGGGATCAATAAAATCAAGAACTGAGTCCGGAATACCGCAAACATGTTCTGCATCAAGAAAATCAAGAATTGAGTGCGGAATACAACCAAACTTTTTTCGGATCAAGAAAATAAAAAACTGAGTCCGGAATACCGCAAACAAGTTTTGCATCAAGAAAATCAAGAATTGAGTGCGGAATAGAACCAAACTTGTTTCGGATCAAGAAAATTAAGAACTGAGTCCGGAATGCCGTAAACATGTTTTGTATCAACAAAATCAAGAATTGAGTGCGGAATACAACCAAACTTGTTTGGGATCAAGAAAATGAAGAACTGAGTCCGGAATGCCGCAAACAAGTTTTGCATCAAGAAAATCAAGAATTGAGTGCGGAATACAACCAAACTTGTTTCGGATCAAGAAAATTAAGAACTGAGTCCGGAATGCCGTAAACATGTTTTGTATCAAGAAAATCAAGAATTGAGTGCGGAATACAACCAAACTTGTTTGGGATCAAGAAAATCAAGAACTGAGTCCGGAATGCCGCAAACATGTTTTGAATCAAGAAAATCAAGAATTGAGTGCGGAATACAACCAAACTTGTTTCGGATCAAGAAAATCAAGAACTGAGTCCGGAATGCCGCAAACATGTTTTGCATCAAGAAAATCAAGAATTGAGCCCGGAATACAACCAAACTTATTTCGGATTAAGAAAATCAAGAACTGAGTCCGGAATACCGCAAACAAGTTTTGCATCAAGAAAATCAAGAATTCAGTGCGGAATAGAACCAAACTTGTTTGGGATCAAGAAAATCAAGAACTGAGTCCGGAATACCGCAAACAAGTTTTGCATCAAGAAAATCAAGAATTTGATTCCGGAATACAAACAAACTTGTTTGGGATCAAGAAAATCAAGAACTGAGTCCGGAATGCCGCAAAAATGTTTTGCATCAAGAAAATCAAGAATTGAGTGCGGAAGACAACCAAACTTTTTTCGGATCAAGAAAATCAAAAACTGAGTCCGGAATACCGCAAACAAGTTTTGCATCAAGAAAATCAAGAATTGAGTGCGGAATAGAACCAAACTTGTTTGGGATCAAGAAAATGAAGAACTGAGTCCGGAATGCCGTAAACATGTTTTGTCTCAAGAAAATCAAGAATTGAGTGCGGAATACAACCAAACTTGTTTGGGATCAAGAAAATGAAGAACTGAGTCCGGAATGCAGCAAACATGTTTTGACTCAAGAAAATCAAGAATTGAGTGCGGAATACAACCTAACTTGTTTCGGATCAAAAAAATCAAGAACTGAGTCCAGAATGCCGCAAACATGTTTTGAATCAAGAAAATCAAGAATTGAGTGCGGAATACAACCAAACTTGTTTCGGATCAAGAAAATCAAGAACTGAGTCCGGAATGCCGTAAACATGTTTTGTATCAAGAAAATCAAGAATTGAGTGCGGAATACAACCAAACTTGTTTGGGATCAAGAAAATGAAGAACTGAGTCCGGAATGCCGCAAACATGTTTTGAATCAAGAAAATCAAGAATTGAGTGCGGAATACAACCAAACTTGTTTCGGATCAAGAAAATCAAGAACTGAGTCCGGAATGCCGCAAACATGTTTTGCATCAAGAAAATCAAGAATTGAGCCCGGAATACAACCAAACTTATTTCGGATGAAGAAAATCAAGAACTGAGTCCGGAATACCGCAAACAAGTTTTGCATCAAGAAAATCAAGAATTCAGTGCGGAATAGAACCAAACTTGTTTGGGATCAAGAAAATCAAGAACTGAGTCCGGAATACCGCAAACAAGTTTTGCATCAAGAAAATCAAGAATTTGAGTCCGGAATACAAACAAACTTGTTTGGGATCAATAAAATCAAGAACTGAGTCCGGAATACCGCAAACATGTTCTGCATCAAGAAAATCAAGAATTGAGTGCGGAATACAACCAAACTTTTTTCGGATCAAGAAAATAAAAAACTGAGTCCGGAATACCGCAAACAAGTTTTGCATCAAGAAAATCAAGAATTGAGTGCGGAATACAACCAAACTTGTTTCGGATCAAGAAAATCAAGAACTGAGTCCGGAATGCCGCAAACATGTTTTGCATCAAGAAAATCAAGAATTGAGCCCGGAATACAACCAAACTTATTTCGGATTAAGAAAATCAAGAACTGAGTCCGGAATACCGCAAACAAGTTTTGCATCAAGAAAATCAAGAATTCAGTGCGGAATAGAACCAAACTTGTTTGGGATCAAGAAAATCAAGAACTGAGTCCGGAATACCGCAAACAAGTTTTGCATCAAGAAAATCAAGAATTTGATTCCGGAATACAAACAAACTTGTTTGGGATCAAGAAAATCAAGAACTGAGTCCGGAATGCCGCAAAAATGTTTTGCATCAAGAAAATCAAGAATTGAGTGCGGAAGACAACCAAACTTTTTTCGGATCAAGAAAATCAAAAACTGAGTCCGGAATACCGCAAACAAGTTTTGCATCAAGAAAATCAAGAATTGAGTGCGGAATAGAACCAAACTTGTTTGGGATCAAGAAAATGAAGAACTGAGTCCGGAATGCCGTAAACATGTTTTGTCTCAAGAAAATCAAGAATTGAGTGCGGAATACAACCAAACTTGTTTGGGATCAAGAAAATGAAGAACTGAGTCCGGAATGCAGCAAACATGTTTTGACTCAAGAAAATCAAGAATTGAGTGCGGAATACAACCAAACTTGTTTCGGATCAAAAAAATCAAGAACTGAGTCCAGAATGCCGCAAACATGTTTTGAATCAAGAAAATCAAGAATTGAGTGCGGAATACAACCAAACTTGTTTCGGATCAAGAAAATCAAGAACTGAGTCCGGAATGCCGTAAACATGTTTTGTATCAAGAAAATCAAGAATTGAGTGCGGAATACAACCAAACTTGTTTGGGATCAAGAAAATGAAGAACTGAGTCCGGAATGCCGCAAACATGTTTTGAATCAAGAAAATCAAGAATTGAGTGCGGAATACAACCAAACTTGTTTCGGATCAAGAAAATCAAGAACTGAGTCCGGAATGCCGCAAACATGTTTTGCATCAAGAAAATCAAGAATTGAGCCCGGAATACAACCAAACTTATTTCGGATGAAGAAAATCAAGAACTGAGTCCGGAATACCGCAAACAAGTTTTGCATCAAGAAAATCAAGAATTCAGTGCGGAATAGAACCAAACTTGTTTGGGATCAAGAAAATCAAGAACTGAGTCCGGAATACCGCAAACAAGTTTTGCATCAAGAAAATCAAGAATTTGAGTCCGGAATACAAACAAACTTGTTTGGGATCAATAAAATCAAGAACTGAGTCCGGAATACCGCAAACATGTTCTGCATCAAGAAAATCAAGAATTGAGTGCGGAATACAACCAAACTTTTTTCGGATCAAGAAAATAAAAAACTGAGTCCGGAATACCGCAAACAAGTTTTGCATCAAGAAAATCAAGAATTGAGTGCGGAATACAACCAAACTTGTTTCGGATCAAGAAAATCAAGAACTGAGTCCGGAATGCCGCAAACATGTTTTGCATCAAGAAAATCAAGAATTGAGCCCGGAATACAACCAAACTTATTTCGGATTAAGAAAATCAAGAACTGAGTCCGGAATACCGCAAACAAGTTTTGCATCAAGAAAATCAAGAATTCAGTGCGGAATAGAACCAAACTTGTTTGGGATCAAGAAAATCAAGAACTGAGTCCGGAATACCGCAAACAAGTTTTGCATCAAGAAAATCAAGAATTTGATTCCGGAATACAAACAAACTTGTTTGGGATCAAGAAAATCAAGAACTGAGTCCGGAATGCCGCAAAAATGTTTTGCATCAAGAAAATCAAGAATTGAGTGCGGAAGACAACCAAACTTTTTTCGGATCAAGAAAATCAAAAACTGAGTCCGGAATACCGCAAACAAGTTTTGCATCAAGAAAATCAAGAATTGAGTGCGGAATAGAACCAAACTTGTTTGGGATCAAGAAAATCAAGAACTGAGTCCGGAATACCGCAAACAAGTTTTGCATCAAGAAAATCAAGAATTGAGTGCGGAATAGAACCAAACTTGTTTCGGATCAAGAAAATTAAGAACTGAGTCCGGAATGCCGCAAACATGTTTTGTATCAAGAAAATCAAGAATTGAGTGCGGAATACAACCAAACTTGTTTGGGATCAAGAAAATCAAGAACTGAGTCCGGAATACCGCAAACAAGTTTTGCATCAAGAAAATCAAGAATTTGAGTCCGGAATACAAACAAACTTGTTTGGGATCAATAAAATCAAGAACAGAGTCCGGAATACCGCAAACATGTTCTGCATCAAGAAAATCAAGAATTGAGTGCGGAATACAACCAAACTTTTTTCGGATCAAGAAAATAAAAAACTGAGTCCGGAATACCGCAAACAAGTTTTGCATCAAGAAAATCAAGAATTGAGTGCGGAATACAACCAAACTTGTTTCGGATCAAGAAAATCAAGAACTGAGTCCGGAATGCCGCAAACATGTTTTGCATCAAGAAAATCAAGAATTGAGCCCGGAATACAACCAAACTTATTTCGGATTAAGAAAATCAAGAACTGAGTCCGGAATACCGCAAACAAGTTTTGCATCAAGAAAATCAAGAATTCAGTGCGGAATAGAACCAAACTTGTTTGGGATCAAGAAAATCAAGAACTGAGTCCGGAATACCGCAAACAAGTTTTGCATCAAGAAAATCAAGAATTTGATTCCGGAATACAAACAAACTTGTTTGGGATCAAGAAAATCAAGAACTGAGTCCGGAATGCCGCAAAAATGTTTTGCATCAAGAAAATCAAGAATTGAGTGCGGAAGACAACCAAACTTTTTTCGGATCAAGAAAATCAAAAACTGAGTCCGGAATACCGCAAACAAGTTTTGCATCAAGAAAATCAAGAATTGAGTGCGGAATAGAACCAAACTTCTTTGGGATCAAGAAAATCAAGAACTGAGTCCGGAATACCGCAAACAAGTTTTGCATCAAGAAAATCAAGAACTGAGTCCGGAATACAACCAAACTTGTTTTGGATTAAAAAAATCAAGAACTGAGTCCGGAATACCGCAAACAAGTTTTGCATGAAGAAAATCAAGAATTGAGTGCGGAATAGAACCAAACTTGTTTCGGATCAAGAAAATCAAGAACTGAGTCCGGAATGCCGCAAACATGTTTTGCATCAAGAAAATCAAGAATTGAGTGCGGAATACAACCAAACTTGTTTCGGATCAAGAAAATCAAGAACTGAGTACGGAATGCCGCAAACATGTTTTGCATCAAGAAAATCAAGAATTGAGCGCGGAATACAACCAAACTTGTTTCGGATCAGGAAAATCAAGAACTGAGTCCGGAATATCGCAAACGAGTTTTGCATCAAGAAAATCAAGAATTGAGGGCGGAATAGAACCAAACTTGTTTGGGATCAAGAAAATCAAGAACTGAGTCCGGAATACCGCAAACAAGTTGTGCATCAAGAAAATCAAGAATTTGAGTCCGGAATACAAACAAACTTGTTTGGGATCAATAAAATCAAGAACTGAGTCCGGAATACCGCAAACATGTTCTGCATCAAGAAAATCAAGAATTGAGTGCGGAATACAACCAAACTTTTTTCGGATCAAGAAAATAAAAAACTGAGTCCGGAATACCGCAAACAAGTTTTGCATCAAGAAAATCAAGAATTGAGTGCGGAATAGAACCAAACTTGTTTCGGATCAAGAAAATTAAGAACTGAGTCCGGAATGCCGTAAACATGTTTTGTATCAAGAAAATCAAGAATTGAGTGCGGAATACAACCAAACTTGTTTGGGATCAAGAAAATGAAGAACTGAGTCCGGAATGCCGCAAACAAGTTTTGCATCAAGAAAATCAAGAATTGAGTGCGGAATACAACCAAACTTGTTTCGGATCAAGAAAATTAAGAACTGAGTCCGGAATGCCGTAAACATGTTTTGTATCAAGAAAATCAAGAATTGAGTGCGGAATACAACCAAACTTGTTTGGGATCAAGAAAATGAAGAACTGAGTCCGGAATGCCGCAAACAAGTTTTGCATCAAGAAAATCAAGAATTGAGTGCGGAATACAAACAAACTTGTTTGGGATCAATAAAATCAAGAACTGAGTCCGGAATACCGCAAACATGTTCTGCATCAAGAAAATCAAGAATTGAGTGCGGAATACAACCAAACTTTTTTCGGATCAAGAAAATAAAAAACTGAGTCCGGAATACCGCAAACAAGTTTTGCATCAAGAAAATAAAGAATTGAGTGCGGAATAGAACCAAACTTGTTTCGGATCAAGAAAATTAAGAACTGAGTCCGGAATGCCGTAAACATGTTTTGTATCAAGAAAATCAAGAATTGAGTGCGGAATACAACCAAACTTGTTTGGGATCAAGAAAATGAAGAACTGAGTCCGGAATGCCGCAAACAAGTTTTGCATCAAGAAAATCAAGAATTGAGTGCGGAATACAACCAAACTTGTTTCGGATCAAGAAAATTAAGAACTGAGTCCGTAATGCCGTAAACATGTTTTGTATCAAGAAAATCAAGAATTGAGTGCGGAATACAACCAAACTTGTTTGGGATCGAGAAAATCAAGAACTGAGTCCGGAATGCCGCAAACATGTTTTGAATCAAGAAAATCAAGAATTGAGGGCGGAATACAACCAAACTTGTTTCGGATCAAGAAAATCAAGAACTGAGTCCGGAATACCGCAAACATGTTTTGCATCAAGAAAATCAAGAATTGAGCCCGGAATACAACCAAACTTATTTCGGATTAAGAAAATCAAGAACTGAGTCCGGAATACCGCAAACATGTTTTGCATCAAGAAAATCAAGAATTGAGCCCGGAATACAACCAAACTTATTTCGGATTAAGAAAATCAAGAACTGAGTCCGGAATACCGCAAACAAGTTTTGCATCAAGAAAATCAAGAATTCAGTGCGGAATAGAACAAAACTTGTTTGGGATCAAGAAAATCAAGAACTGAGTCCGGAATACCGCAAACAAGTTTTGCATCAAGAAAATCAAGAATTTGATTCCGGAATACAAACAAACTTGTTTGGGATCAAGAAAATCAAGAACTGAGTCCGGAATGCCGCAAAAATGTTTTGCATCAAGAAAATCAAGAATTGAGTGCGGAAGACAACCAAACTTTTTTCGGATCAAGAAAATCAAAAACTGAGTCCGGAATACCGCAAACAAGTTTTGCATCAAGAAAATCAAGAATTGAGTGCGGAATAGAACCAAACTTGTTTGGGATCAAGAAAATGAAGAACTGAGTCCGGAATGCCGTAAACATGTTTTGTATCAAGAAAATCAAGAATTGAGTGCGGAATACAACCAAACTTGTTTGGGATCAAGAAAATGAAGAACTGAGTCCGGAATGCAGCAAACATGTTTTGACTCAAGAAAATCAAGAATTGAGCGCGGAATACAACCAAACTTGTTTCGGATCAAAAAAATCAAGAACTGAGTCCAGAATGCCGCAAACATGTTTTACATCAAGAAAATCAAGAATTGAGCGCGGAATACAACCAAACTTATTTCCGATCAAGAAAATAAAGAACTGAGTCCGGAATACCGCAAACAAGTTTTGCATCAAGAAAATCAAGAATTGAGTGCGGAATAGAACCAAACTTGTTTGGGATCAAGAAAATCAAGAAATGAGTCCGGAATACCGCAAACAAGTTTTGCATCAAGAAAATCAAGAATTTGAGTCCGGAATACAAACAAACTTTTTTGGGATCAAGAAAATCAAGAACTGAGTCCGGAATGCCGCCAACATGTTTTGCATCAAGAAAATCAAGAATTGAGTGCGGAATACAACCAAACTTGTTTCGGATCAAGAAAATCAAGAACTGAGTCCGGAATGCCGCAAACATGTTTTGCATCAAGAAAATCAAGAATTGAGCCCGGAATACAACCAAACTTATTTCGGATGAAGAAAATCAAGAACTGAGTCCGGAATACCGCAAACAAGTTTTGCATTAAGAAAATCAAGAATTCAGTGCGGAATAGAACCAAACTTGTTTCGGATCAAGAAAATTAAGAACTGAGTCCGGAATGCCGCAAACATGTTTTGAATCAAGAAAATCAAGAATTGAGTGCGTAATACAACCAAACTTGTTTCGGATCAAGAAAATCAAGAACTGAGTCCGGAATGCCGCAAACATGTTTTGCATCAAGAAAATCAAGAATTGAGCCCGGAATACAACCAAACTTATTTCGGATGAAGAAAATCAAGAACTGAGTCCGGAATACCGCAAACAAGTTTTGCATCAAGAAAACAAAGAATTGAGTGCGGAATAGAACCAAACTTGTTTCGGATCAAGAAAATCAAGAACTGAGTTCGGAATGCCGCAAACATGTTTTGCATCAAGAAAATCAAGAATTCAGTGCGGAATAGAACCAAACTTGTTTCGGATCAAGAAAATCAAGAACTGAGTTCGGAATGCCGCAAACATGTTTTGCATCAAGAAAATCAAGAATTGAGTGCGTAATACAACCAAACTTGTTTCGGATCAAGAAAATCAAGAACTGAGTCCGGAATGCCGCAAACATGTTTTGCATCAAGAAAATCAAGAATTGAGCGCGGAATACAACCAAACTTCTTTCGGATCAAGAAAATCAAGAACTGAGTCCGGAATACCGCAAACAAGTTGTGCATCAAGAAAATCAAGAATTTGAGTCCGGATTACAAACAAACTTGTTTGGGATCAATAAAATCAAGAACTGAGTCCGGAATACCGCAAACATGTTCTGCATCAAGAAAATCAAGAATTGAGTGCGGAATACAACCAAACTTGTTTGGGATCAAGAAAATGAAGAACTGAGTCCGGAATGCCACAAACATGTTTTGAATCAAGAAAATCAAGAATTGAGTGCGGAATACAACCAAACTTGTTTCGGATCAAGAAAATCAAGAACTGAGTCCGGAATGCCGCAAACATGTTTTGCATCAAGAAAATCAAGAATTGAGCTCGGAATACAACCAAACTTATTTCGGATGAAGAAAATCAAGAACTGAGTCCGGAATACCGCAAACAAGTTTTGCATTAAGAAAATCAAGAATTCAGTGCGGAATAGAACCAAACTTGTTTGGGATCAAGAAAATCAAGAACTGAGTCCGGAATACCGCAAACAAGTTTTGCATCAAAAAAATCAAGAATTTGATTCCGGAATACAAACAAACTTGTTTGGGATCAAGAAAATCAAGAACTGAGTCCGGAATGCCGCAAAAATGTTTTGCATCAAGAAAATCAAGAATTGAGTGCGGAAGACAACCAAACTTTTTTCGGATCAAGAAAATAAAAAACTGAGTCCGGAATACCGCAAACAAGTTTTGCATCAAGAAAATCAAGAATTGAGTGCGGAATAGAACCAAACTTGTTTCGGATCAAGAAAATTAAGAACTGAGTCCGGAATGCCGTAAACATGTTTTGTATCAAGAAAATCAAGAATTGAGTGCGGAATACAACCAAACTTGTTTGGGATCAAGAAAATGAAGAACTGAGTCCGGAATGCCGCAAACATGTTTTAAATCAAGAAAATCAAGAATTGAGTGCGGAATACAACCAAACTTGTTTCGGATCAAGAAAATCAAGAACTGAGTCCGGAATGCCGCAAACATGTTTTGCATCAAGAAAATCAAGAATTGAGCCCGGAATACAACCAAACTTATTTCGGATGAAGAAAATCAAGAACTGAGTCCGGAATACCGCAAACAAGTTTTGCATTAAGAAAATCAAGAATTCAGTGCGGAATAGAACCAAACTTGTTTGGGATCAAGAAAATCAAGAACTGAGTCCGGAATACCGCAAACAAGTTTTGCATCAAGAAAATCAAGAATTTGAGTCCGGAATAGAACCAAACTTGTTTGGGATCAAGAAAATCAAGAACTGAGTCCGGAATACCGCAAACAAGTTGTGCATCAAGAAAATCAAGAATTTGAGTCCGGAATACAAACAAACTTGTTTGGGATCAATAAAATCAAGAACTGAGTCCGGAATACCGCAAACATGTTCTGCATCAAGAAAATCAAGAATTGAGTGCGGAATACAACCAAACTTTTTTCGGATCAAGAAAATAAAAAACTGAGTCCGGAATACCGCAAACAAGTTTTGCATCAAGAAAATCAAGAATTGAGTGCGGAATAGAACCAAACTTGTTTCGGATCAAGAAAATTAAGAACTGAGTCCGGAATGCCGTAAACATGTTTTGTATCAAGAAAATCAAGAATTGAGTGCGGAATACAACCAAACTTGTTTGGGATCAAGAAAATGAAGAACTGAGTCCGGAATGCCGCAAACATGTTTTGAATCAAGAAAATCAAGAATTGAGTGCGGAATACAACCAAACTTGTTTCGGATCAAGAAAATCAAGAACTGAGTCCGGAATGCCGCAAACATGTTTTGCATCAAGAAAATCAAGAATTGAGCCCGGAATACAACCAAACTTATTTCGGATGAAGAAAATCAAGAACTGAGTCCGGAATACCGCAAACAAGTTTTGCATCAAGAAAATCAAGAATTCAGTGCGGAATAGAACCAAACTTGTTTGGGATCAAGAAAATCAAGAACTGAGTCCGGAATACCGCAAACAAGTTTTGCATCAAGAAAATCAAGAATTTGATTCCGGAATACAAACAAACTTGTTTGGGATCAAGAAAATCAAGAACTGAGTCCGGAATGCCGCAAAAATGTTTTGCATCAAGAAAATCAAGAATTGAGTGCGGAAGACAACCAAACTTTTTTCGGATCAAGAAAATCAAAAACTGAGTCCGGAATACCGCAAACAAGTTTTGCATCAAGAAAATCAAGAATTGAGTGCGGAATAGAACCAAACTTGTTTGGGATCAAGAAAATGAAGAACTGAGTCCGGAATGCCGTAAACATGTTTTGTATCAAGAAAATCAAGAATTGAGTGCGGAATACAACCAAACTTGTTTGGGATCAAGAAAATGAAGAACTGAGTCCGGAATGCAGCAAACATGTTTTGACTCAAGAAAATCAAGAATTGAGTGCGGAATACAACCAAACTTGTTTCGGATCAAAAAAATCAAGAACTGAGTCCCGAATGCCGCAAACATGTTTTGCATCAAGAAAATCAAGAATTGAGCGCGGAATACAACCAAACTTATTTCCGATCAAGAAAATCAAGAACTGAGTCCGGAATACCGCAAACAAGTTTTGCATCAAGAAAATCAAGAATTGAGTGCGGAATAGAACCAAACTTGTTTGGGATCAAGAAAATCAAGAAATGAGTCCGGAATACCGCAAACAAGTTTTGCATCAAGAAAATCAAGAATTTGAGTCCGGAATACAAACAAACTTGTTTGGGATCAAGAAAATGAAGAACTGAGTCCGGAATGCCGCCAACATGTTTTGCATCAAGAAAATCAAGAATTGAGTGCGGAATAGAACCAAACTTGTTTCGGATCAAGAAAATTAAGAACTGAATCCGGAATGCCGCAAACATGTTTTGCATCAAGAAAATCAAGAATTGAGCGCGGAATACAACCAAACTTATTTCGGATCAAGAAAATCAAGAACTGAGTCCGGAATACCGCAAACAAGTTTTGCATCAAGAAAATCAAGATGTTGAGTGCGGAATACAACCAAACTTGTTTGGGATCAAGAAAATGAAGAACTGAGTCCGGAATACCGCAAACAAGTTTTGCATCAAGAAAATCAAGAATTTGAGTCCGGAATACAACCAAACTTGTTTCGGATCAAGAAAATCAAGAACTGAGTCCGGAATACCGCAAACAAGTTTTGCATCAAGAAAACAAAGAATTGAGTGCGGAATAGAACCAAACTTGTTTCGGATCAAGAAAATCAAGAACTGAGTTCGGAATGCCGCAAACATGTTTTGCATCAAGAAAATCAAGAATTGAGTGCGTAATACAACCAAACTTGTTTCGGATCAAGAAAATCAAGAACTGAGTCCGGAATGCCGCAAACATGTTTTGCATCAAGAAAATCAAGAATTGAGCGCGGAATACAACCAAACTTGTTTCGGATCAATAAAATCAAGAACTGAGTCCGGAATACCGCAAACAAGTTGTGCATCAAGAAAATCAAGAATTTGAGTCCCGAATACAAACAAACTTGTTTGGGATCAATAAAATCAAGAACTGAGTCCGGAATACCGCAAACATGTTCTGCATCAAGAAAATCAAGAATTGAGTGCGGAATACAACCAAACTTTTTTCGGATCAAGAAAATCAAGAACTGAGTCCGGAATACCGCAAACAAGTTGTGCATCAAGAAAATCAAGAATTTGAGTCCGGAATACAAACAAACTTGTTTGGGATCAATAAAATCAAGAACTGAGTCCGGAATACCGCAAACATGTTCTGCATCAAGAAAATCAAGAATTGAGTGCGGAATACAACCAAACTTGTTTGGGATCAAGAAAATGAAGAACTGAGTCCGGAATGCCACAAACATGTTTTGAATCAAGAAAATCAAGAATTGAGTGCGTAATACAACCAAACTTGTTTCGGATCAAGAAAATCAAGAACTGAGTCCGGAATGCCGCAAACATGTTTTGCATCAAGAAAAATCAAGAATTGAGCCCGGAATACAACCAAACTTATTTCGGATGAAGAAAATCAAGAACTGAGTCCGGAATACCGCAAACAAGTTTTGCATCAAGAAAATCAAGAATTCAGTGCGGAATAGAACCAAACTTGTTTGGGATCAAGAAAATCAAGAACTGAGTCCGGAATATCGCAAACAAGTTTTGCATCAAGAAAATCAAGAATTTGATTCCGGAATACAAACAAACTTGTTTGGGATCAAGAAAATCAAGAACTGAGTCCGGAATGCCGCAAAAATGTTTTGCATCAAGAAAATCAAGAATTGAGTGCGGAAGACAACCAAACTTTTTTCGGATCAAGAAAATAAAAAACTGAGTCCGGAATACCGCAAACAAGTTTTGCATCAAGAAAATCAAGAATTGAGTGCGGAATAGAACCAAACTTGTTTCGGATCAAGAAAATTAAGAACTGAGTCCGGAATGCCGTAAACATGTTTTGTATCAAGAAAATCAAGAATTGAGTGCGGAATACAACCAAACTTGTTTGGGATCAAGAAAATGAAGAACTGAGTCCGGAATGCCGCAAACATGTTTTGAATCAAGAAAATCAAGAATTGAGTGCGGAATACAACCAAACTTGTTTCGGATCAAGAAAATCAAGAACTGAGTCCGGAATGCCGCAAACATGTTTTGCATCAAGAAAATCAAGAATTGAGCCCGGAATACAACCAAACTTATTTCGGATGAAGAAAATCAAGAACTGAGTCCGGAATACCGCAAACAAGTTTTGCATCAAGAAAATCAAGAATTCAGTGCGGAATAGAACCAAACTTGTTTGGGATCAAGAAAATCAAGAACTGAGTCCGGAATACCGCAAACAAGTTTTGCATCAAGAAAATCAAGAATTTGAGTCCGGAATAGAACCAAACTTGTTTGGGATCAAGAAAATCAAGAACTGAGTCCGGAATACCGCAAACAAGTTGTGCATCAAGAAAATCAAGAATTTGAGTCCGGAATACAAACAAACTTGTTTGGGATCAATAAAATCAAGAACTGAGTCCGGAATACCGCAAACATGTTCTGCATCAAGAAAATCAAGAATTGAGTGCGGAATACAACCAAACTTTTTTCGGATCAAGAAAATAAAAAACTGAGTCCGGAATACCGCAAACAAGTTTTGCATCAAGAAAATCAAGAATTGAGTGCGGAATAGAACCAAACTTGTTTCGGATCAAGAAAATTAAGAACTGAGTCCGGAATGCCGTAAACATGTTTTGTATCAAGAAAATCAAGAATTGAGTGCGGAATACAACCAAACTTGTTTGGGATCAAGAAAATGAAGAACTGAGTCCGGAATGCCGCAAACATGTTTTGAATCAAGAAAATCAAGAATTGAGTGCGGAATACAACCAAACTTGTTTCGGATCAAGAAAATCAAGAACTGAGTCCGGAATGCCGCAAACATGTTTTGCATCAAGAAAATCAAGAATTGAGCCCGGAATACAACCAAACTTATTTCGGATGAAGAAAATCAAGAACTGAGTCCGGAATACCGCAAACAAGTTTTGCATCAAGAAAATCAAGAATTCAGTGCGGAATAGAACCAAACTTGTTTGGGATCAAGAAAATCAAGAACTGAGTCCGGAATACCGCAAACAAGTTTTGCATCAAGAAAATCAAGAATTTGATTCCGGAATACAAACAAACTTGTTTGGGATCAAGAAAATCAAGAACTGAGTCCGGAATGCCGCAAAAATGTTTTGCATCAAAAAAATCAAGAATTGAGTGCGGAAGACAACCAAACTTTTTTCGGATCAAGAAAATCAAAAACTGAGTCCGGAATACCGCAAACAAGTTTTGCATCAAGAAAATCAAGAATTGAGTGCGGAATAGAACCAAACTTGTTTGGGATCAAGAAAATGAAGAACTGAGTCCGGAATGCCGTAAACATGTTTTGTATCAAGAAAATCAAGAATTGAGTGCGGAATACAACCAAACTTGTTTGGGATCAAGAAAATGAAGAACTGAGTCCGGAATGCAGCAAACATGTTTTGACTCAAGAAAATCAAGAATTGAGTGCGGAATACAACCAAACTTGTTTCGGATCAAAAAAATCAAGAACTGAGTCCAGAATGCCGCAAACATGTTTTGCATCAAGAAAATCAAGAATTGAGCGCGGAATACAACCAAACTTATTTCCGATCAAGAAAATCAAGAACTGAGTCCGGAATACCGCAAACAAGTTTTGCATCAAGAAAATGAAGAATTGAGTGCGGAATAGAACCAAACTTGTTTGGGATCAAGAAAATCAAGAAATGAGTCCGGAATACCGCAAACAAGTTTTGCATCAAGAAAATCAAGAATTTGAGTCCGGAATACAAACAAACTTGTTTGGGATCAAGAAAATGAAGAACTGAGTCCGGAATGCCGCCAACATGTTTTGCATCAAGAAAATCAAGAATTGAGTGCGGAATAGAACCAAACTTGTTTCGGATCAAGAAAATTAAGAACTGAATCCGGAATGCCGCAAACATGTTTTGCATCAAGAAAATCAAGAATTGAGCGCGGAATACAACCAAACTTATTTCGGATCAAGAAAATCAAGAACTGAGTCCGGAATACCGCAAACAAGTTTTGCATCAAGAAAATCAAGATGTTGAGTGCGGAATACAACCAAACTTGTTTGGGATCAAGAAAATGAAGAACTGAGTCCGGAATACCGCAAACAAGTTTTGCATCAAGAAAATCAAGAATTTGAGTCCGGAATACAACCAAACTTGTTTCGGATCAAGAAAATCAAGAACTGAGTCCGGAATACCGCAAACAAGTTTTGCATCAAGAAAACAAAGAATTGAGTGCGGAATAGAACCAAACTTGTTTCGGATCAAGAAAATCAAGAACTGAGTGCGGAATGCCGCAAACATGTTTTGCATCAAGAAAATCAAGAATTGAGTGCGTAATACAACCAAACTTGTTTCGGATCAAGAAAATCAAGAACTGAGTCCGGAATGCCGCAAACATGTTTTGCATCAAGAAAATCAAGAATTGAGCGCGGAATACAACCAAACTTGTTTCGGATCAATAAAATCAAGAACTGAGTCCGGAATACCACAAACAAGTTGTGCATCAAGAAAATCAAGAATTTGAGTCCGGAATACAAACAAACTTGTTTGGGATCAATAAAATCAAGAACTGAGTCCGGAATACCGCAAACATGTTCTGCATCAAGAAAATCAAGAATTGAGTGCGGAATACAACCAAACTTTTTTCGGATCAAGAAAATCAAGAACTGAGTCCGGAATACCGCAAACAAGTTGTGCATCAAGAAAATCAAGAATTTGAGTCCGGAATACAAACAAACTTGTTTGGGATCAATAAAATCAAGAACTGAGTCCGCAATACCGCAAACATGTTCTGCATCAAGAAAATCAAGAATTGAGTGCGGAATACAACCAAACTTGTTTGGGATCAAGAAAATGAAGAACTGAGTCCGGAATGCCACAAACATGTTTTGAATCAAGAAAATCAAGAATTGAGTGCGGAATACAACCAAACTTGTTTCGGATCAAGAAAATCAAGAACTGAGTCCGGAATGCCGCAAACATGTTTTGCATCAAGAAAATCAAGAATTGAGCCCGGAATACAACCAAACTTATTTCGGATGAAGAAAATCAAGAACTGAGTCCGGAATACCGCAAACAAGTTTTGCATCAAGAAAATCAAGAATTCAGTGCGGAATAGAACCAAACTTGTTTGGGATCAAGAAAATCAAGAACTGAGTCCGGAATACCGCAAACAAGTTTTGCATCAAGAAAATCAAGAATTTGATTTCGGAATACAAACAAACTTGTTTGGGATCAAGAAAATCAAGAACTGAGTCCGGAATGCCGCAAAAATGTTTTGCATCAAGAAAATCAAGAATTGAGTGCGGAAGACAACCAAACTTTTTTCGGATCAAGAAAATAAAAAACTGAGTCCGGAATACCGCAAACAAGTTTTGCATCAAGAAAATCAAGAATTGAGTGCGGAATAGAACCAAACTTGTTTCGGATCAAGAAAATTAAGAACTGAGTCCGGAATGCCGTAAACATGTTTTGTATCAAGAAAATCAAGAATTGAGTGCGGAATACAACCAAACTTGTTTGGGATCAAGAAAATGAAGAACTGAGTCCGGAATGCCGCAAACATGTTTTGAATCAAGAAAATCAAGAATTGAGTGCGGAATACAACCAAACTTGTTTCGGATCAAGAAAATCAAGAACTGAGTCCGGAATGCCGCAAACATGTTTTGCATCAAGAAAATCAAGAATTGAGCCCGGAATACAACCAAACTTATTTCGGATGAAGAAAATCAAGAACTGAGTCCGGAATACCGCAAACAAGTTTTGCATCAAGAAAATCAAGAATTCAGTGCGGAATAGAACCAAACTTGTTTGGGATCAAGAAAATCAAGAACTGAGTCCGGAATACCGCAAACAAGTTTTGCATCAAGAAAATCAAGAATTTGAGTCCGGAATAGAACCAAACTTGTTTGGGATCAAGAAAATCAAGAACTGAGTCCGGAATACCGCAAACAAGTTGTGCATCAAGAAAATCAAGAATTTGAGTCCGGAATACAAACAAACTTGTTTGGGATCAATAAAATCAAGAACTGAGTCCGGAATACCGCAAACAAGTTTTGCATCAAGAAAATCAAGAATTGAGTGCGGAATAGAACCAAACTTGTTTCGGATCAAGAAAATTAAGAACTGAGTCCGGAATGCCGTAAACATGTTTTGTATCAAGAAAATCAAGAATTGAGTGCGGAATACAACCAAACTTGTTTGGGATCAAGAAAATGAAGAACTGAGTCCGGAATGCCGCAAACATGTTTTGAATCAAGAAAATCAAGAATTGAGTGCGGAATACAACCAAACTTGTTTCGGATCAAGAAAATCAAGAACTGAGTCCGGAATGCCGCAAACATGTTTTGCATCAAGAAAATCAAGAATTGAGCCCGGAATACAACCAAACTTATTTCGGATTAAGAAAATCAAGAACTGAGTCCGGAATACCGCAAACAAGTTTTGCATCAAGAAAATCAAGAATTCAGTGCGGAATAGAACCAAACTTGTTTGGGATCAAGAAAATTAAGAACTGAGTCCGGAATACCGCAAACAAGTTGTGCATCACGAAAATCAAGAATTTTAGTCCGGAATACAAACAAACTTGTTTGGGATCAATAAAATCAAGAACTGAGTCCGGAATACCGCAAACATGTTCTGCATCAAGAAAATCAAGAATTGAGTGCGGAATACAACCAAACTTTTTTCGGATCAAGAAAATAAAAAACTGAGTCCGGAATACCGCAAACAAGTTTTGCATCAAGAAAATCAAGAATTGAGTGCGGAATAGAACCAAACTTGTTTCGGATCAAGAAAATTAAGAACTGAGTCCGGAATGCCGTAAACATGTTTTGTATCAAGAAAATCAAGAATTGAGTGCGGAATACAACCAAACTTGTTTGGGATCAAGAAAATGAAGAACTGAGTCCGGAATGCCGCAAACATGTTTTGAATCAAGAAAATCAAGAATTGAGTGCGGAATACAACCAAACTTGTTTCGGATCAAGAAAATCAAGAACTGAGTCCGGAATGCCGCAAACATGTTTTGAATCAAGAAAATCAAGAATTGAGTGCGGAATACAACCAAACTTGTTTCGGATCAAGAAAATCAAGAACTGAGTCCGGAATGCCGCAAACATGTTTTGCATCAAGAAAATCAAGAATTGAGCCCGGAATACAACCAAACTTATTTCGGATGAAGAAAATCAAGAACTGAGTCCGGAATACCGCAAACAAGTTTTGCATCAAGAAAATCAAGAATTCAGTGCGGAATAGAACCAAACTTGTTTGGGATCAAGAAAATCAAGAACTGAGTCCGGAATACCGCAAACAAGTTTTGCATCAAGAAAATCAAGAATTTGAGTCCGGAATAGAACCAAACTTGTTTGGGATCAAGAAAATCAAGAACTGAGTCCGGAATACCGCAAACAAGTTGTGCATCAAGAAAATCAAGAATTTGAGTCCGGAATACAAACAAACTTGTTTGGGATCAATAAAATCAAGAACTGAGTCCGGAATACCGCAAACAAGTTTTGCATCAAGAAAATCAAGAATTGAGTGCGGAATAGAACCAAACTTGTTTCGGATCAAGAAAATTAAGAACTGAGTCCGGAATGCCGTAAACATGTTTTGTATCAAGAAAATCAAGAATTGAGTGCGGAATACAACCAAACTTGTTTGGGATCAAGAAAATGAAGAACTGAGTCCGGAATGCCGCAAACATGTTTTGAATCAAGAAAATCAAGAATTGAGTGCGGAATACAACCAAACTTGTTTCGGATCAAGAAAATCAAGAACTGAGTCCGGAATGCCGCAAACATGTTTTGCATCAAGAAAATCAAGAATTGAGCCCGGAATACAACCAAACTTATTTCGGATGAAGAAAATCAAGAACTGAGTCCGGAATACCGCAAACAAGTTTTGCATCAAGAAAATCAAGAATTCAGTGCGGAATAGAACCAAACTTGTTTGGGATCAAGAAAATCAAGAACTGAGTCCGGAATGCCGCAAACATGTTTTGCATCAAGAAAATCAAGAATTGAGCCCGGAATACAACCAAACTTATTTCGGATGAAGAAAATCAAGAACTGAGTCCGGAATACCGCAAACAAGTTTTGCATCAAGAAAATCAAGAATTCAGTGCGGAATAGAACCAAACTTGTTTGGGATCAAGAAAATCAAGAACTGAGTCCGGAATGCCGCAAAAATGTTTTGCATCAAGAAAATCAAGAATTGAGTGCGGAAGACAACCAAACTTTTTTCGGATCAAGAAAATCAAAAACTGAGTCCGGAATACCGCAAACAAGTTTTGCATCAAGAAAATCAAGAATTGAGTGCGGAATAGAACCAAACTTGTTTGGGATCAAGAAAATGAAGAACTGAGTCCGGAATGCCGTAAACATGTTTTGTATCAAGAAAATCAAGAATTGAGTGCGGAATACAACCAAACTTGTTTGGGATCAAGAAAATGAAGAACTGAGTCCGGAATGCAGCAAACATGTTTTGACTCAAGAAAATCAAGAATTGAGTGCGGAATACAACCAAACTTGTTTCGGATCAAAAAAATCAAGAACTGAGTCCAGAATGCCGCAAACATGTTTTGCATCAAGAAAATCAAGAATTGAGCGCGGAATACAACCAAACTTATTTCCGATCAAGAAAATCAAGAACTGAGTCCGGAATACCGCAAACAAGTTTTGCATCAAGAAAATGAAGAATTGAGTGCGGAATAGAACCAAACTTGTTTGGGATCAAGAAAATCAAGAAATGAGTCCGGAATACCGCAAACAAGTTTTGCATCAAGAAAATCAAGAATTTGAGTCCGGAATACAAACAAACTTGTTTGGGATCAAGAAAATGAAGAACTGAGTCCGGAATGCCGCCAACATGTTTTGCATCAAGAAAATCAAGAACTGAGTCCGGAATGCCGCAAACATGTTTTGCATCAAGAAAATCAAGAATTGAGCCCGGAATACAACCAAACTTATTTCGGATTAAGAAAATCAAGAACTGAGTCCGGAATACCGCAAACAAGTTTTGCATCAAGAAAATCAAGAATTCAGTGCGGAATAGAACCAAACTTGTTTGGGATCAAGAAAATTAAGAACTGAGTCCGGAATACCGCAAACAAGTTGTGCATCACGAAAATCAAGAATTTTAGTCCGGAATACAAACAAACTTGTTTGGGATCAATAAAATCAAGAACTGAGTCCGGAATACCGCAAACATGTTCTGCATCAAGAAAATCAAGAATTGAGTGCGGAATACAACCAAACTTTTTTCGGATCAAGAAAATAAAAAACTGAGTCCGGAATACCGCAAACAAGTTTTGCATCAAGAAAATCAAGAATTGAGTGCGGAATAGAACCAAACTTGTTTCGGATCAAGAAAATTAAGAACTGAGTCCGGAATACCGCAAACAAGTTTTGCATCAAGAAAATCAAGAATTGAGTGCGGAATAGAACCAAACTTGTTTCGGATCAAGAAAATTAAGAACTGAGTCCGGAATGCCGTAAACATGTTTTGTATCAAGAAAATCAAGAATTGAGTGCGGAATACAACCAAACTTGTTTGGGATCAAGAAAATGAAGAACTGAGTCCGGAATGCCGCAAACATGTTTTGAATCAAGAAAATCAAGAATTGAGTGCGGAATACAACCAAACTTGTTTCGGATCAAGAAAATCAAGAACTGAGTCCGGAATGCCGCAAACATGTTTTGCATCAAGAAAATCAAGAATTGAGCCCGGAATACAACCAAACTTATTTCGGATGAAGAAAATCAAGAACTGAGTCCGGAATACCGCAAACAAGTTTTGCATCAAGAAAATCAAGAATTCAGTGCGGAATAGAACCAAACTTGTTTGGGATCAAGAAAATCAAGAACTGAGTCCGGAATACCGCAAACAAGTTTTGCATCAAGAAAATCAAGAATTTGAGTCCGGAATAGAACCAAACTTGTTTGGGATCAAGAAAATCAAGAACTGAGTCCGGAATACCGCAAACAAGTTGTGCATCAAGAAAATCAAGAATTTGAGTCCGGAATACAAACAAACTTGTTTGGGATCAATAAAATCAAGAACTGAGTCCGGAATACCGCAAACAAGTTTTGCATCAAGAAAATCAAGAATTGAGTGCGGAATAGAACCAAACTTGTTTCGGATCAAGAAAATTAAGAACTGAGTCCGGAATGCCGTAAACATGTTTTGTATCAAGAAAATCAAGAATTGAGTGCGGAATACAACCAAACTTGTTTGGGATCAAGAAAATGAAGAACTGAGTCCGGAATGCCGCAAACATGTTTTGAATCAAGAAAATCAAGAATTGAGTGCGGAATACAACCAAACTTGTTTCGGATCAAGAAAATCAAGAACTGAGTCCGGAATGCCGCAAACATGTTTTGCATCAAGAAAATCAAGAATTGAGCCCGGAATACAACCAAACTTATTTCGGATGAAGAAAATCAAGAACTGAGTCCGGAATACCGCAAACAAGTTTTGCATCAAGAAAATCAAGAATTCAGTGCGGAATAGAACCAAACTTGTTTGGGATCAAGAAAATCAAGAACTGAGTCCGGAATACCGCAAACAAGTTTTGCATCAAGAAAATCAAGAATTTGATTCCGGAATACAAACAAACTTGTTTGGGATCAAGAAAATCAAGAACTGAGTCCGGAATGCCGCAAAAATGTTTTGCATCAAGAAAATCAAGAATTGAGTGCGGAAGACAACCAAACTTTTTTCGGATCAAGAAAATCAAAAACTGAGTCCGGAATACCGCAAACAAGTTTTGCATCAAGAAAATCAAGAATTGAGTGCGGAATAGAACCAAACTTGTTTGGGATCAAGAAAATGAAGAACTGAGTCCGGAATGCCGTAAACATGTTTTGTATCAAGAAAATCAAGAATTGAGTGCGGAATACAACCAAACTTGTTTGGGATCAAGAAAATGAAGAACTGAGTCCGGAATGCAGCAAACATGTTTTGACTCAAGAAAATCAAGAATTGAGTGCGGAATACAACCAAACTTGTTTCGGATCAAAAAAATCAAGAACTGAGTCCAGAATGCCGCAAACATGTTTTGCATCAAGAAAATCAAGAATTGAGCGCGGAATACAACCAAACTTATTTCCGATCAAGAAAATCAAGAACTGAGTCCGGAATACCGCAAACAAGTTTTGCATCAAGAAAATGAAGAATTGAGTGCGGAATAGAACCAAACTTGTTTGGGATCAAGAAAATCAAGAAATGAGTCCGGAATACCGCAAACAAGTTTTGCATCAAGAAAATCAAGAATTTGAGTCCGGAATACAAACAAACTTGTTTGGGATCAAGAAAATGAAGAACTGAGTCCGGAATGCCGCCAACATGTTTTGCATCAAGAAAATCAAGAACTGAGTCCGGAATGCCGCAAACATGTTTTGCATCAAGAAAATCAAGAATTGAGCCCGGAATACAACCAAACTTATTTCGGATTAAGAAAATCAAGAACTGAGTCCGGAATACCGCAAACAAGTTTTGCATCAAGAAAATCAAGAATTCAGTGCGGAATAGAACCAAACTTGTTTGGGATCAAGAAAATTAAGAACTGAGTCCGGAATACCGCAAACAAGTTGTGCATCACGAAAATCAAGAATTTTAGTCCGGAATACAAACAAACTTGTTTGGGATCAATAAAATCAAGAACTGAGTCCGGAATACCGCAAACATGTTCTGCATCAAGAAAATCAAGAATTGAGTGCGGAATACAACCAAACTTTTTTCGGATCAAGAAAATAAAAAACTGAGTCCGGAATACCGCAAACAAGTTTTGCATCAAGAAAATCAAGAATTGAGTGCGGAATAGAACCAAACTTGTTTCGGATCAAGAAAATTAAGAACTGAGTCCGGAATACCGCAAACAAGTTTTGCATCAAGAAAATCAAGAATTGAGTGCGGAATAGAACCAAACTTGTTTCGGATCAAGAAAATTAAGAACTGAGTCCGGAATGCCGTAAACATGTTTTGTATCAAGAAAATCAAGAATTGAGTGCGGAATACAACCAAACTTGTTTGGGATCAAGAAAATGAAGAACTGAGTCCGGAATGCCGCAAACATGTTTTGAATCAAGAAAATCAAGAATTGAGTGCGGAATACAACCAAACTTGTTTCGGATCAAGAAAATCAAGAACTGAGTCCGGAATGCCGCAAACATGTTTTGCATCAAGAAAATCAAGAATTGAGCCCGGAATACAACCAAACTTATTTCGGATGAAGAAAATCAAGAACTGAGTCCGGAATACCGCAAACAAGTTTTGCATCAAGAAAATCAAGAATTCAGTGCGGAATAGAACCAAACTTGTTTGGGATCAAGAAAATCAAGAACTGAGTCCGGAATACCGCAAACAAGTTTTGCATCAAGAAAATCAAGAATTTGAGTCCGGAATAGAACCAAACTTGTTTGGGATCAAGAAAATCAAGAACTGAGTCCGGAATACCGCAAACAAGTTGTGCATCAAGAAAATCAAGAATTTGAGTCCGGAATACAAACAAACTTGTTTGGGATCAATAAAATCAAGAACTGAGTCCGGAATACCGCAAACAAGTTTTGCATCAAGAAAATCAAGAATTGAGTGCGGAATAGAACCAAACTTGTTTCGGATCAAGAAAATTAAGAACTGAGTCCGGAATGCCGTAAACATGTTTTGTATCAAGAAAATCAAGAATTGAGTGCGGAATACAACCAAACTTGTTTGGGATCAAGAAAATGAAGAACTGAGTCCGGAATGCCGCAAACATGTTTTGAATCAAGAAAATCAAGAATTGAGTGCGGAATACAACCAAACTTGTTTCGGATCAAGAAAATCAAGAACTGAGTCCGGAATGCCGCAAACATGTTTTGCATCAAGAAAATCAAGAATTGAGCCCGGAATACAACCAAACTTATTTCGGATTAAGAAAATCAAGAACTGAGTCCGGAATACCGCAAACAAGTTTTGCATCAAGAAAATCAAGAATTCAGTGCGGAATAGAACCAAACTTGTTTGGGATCAAGAAAATTAAGAACTGAGTCCGGAATACCGCAAACAAGTTGTGCATCACGAAAATCAAGAATTTTAGTCCGGAATACAAACAAACTTGTTTGGGATCAATAAAATCAAGAACTGAGTCCGGAATACCGCAAACATGTTCTGCATCAAGAAAATCAAGAATTGAGTGCGGAATACAACCAAACTTTTTTCGGATCAAGAAAATAAAAAACTGAGTCCGGAATACCGCAAACAAGTTTTGCATCAAGAAAATCAAGAATTGAGTGCGGAATAGAACCAAACTTGTTTCGGATCAAGAAAATTAAGAACTGAGTCCGGAATGCCGTAAACATGTTTTGTATCAAGAAAATCAAGAATTGAGTGCGGAATACAACCAAACTTGTTTGGGATCAAGAAAATGAAGAACTGAGTCCGGAATGCCGCAAACATGTTTTGAATCAAGAAAATCAAGAATTGAGTGCGGAATACAACCAAACTTGTTTCGGATCAAGAAAATCAAGAACTGAGTCCGGAATGCCGCAAACATGTTTTGAATCAAGAAAATCAAGAATTGAGTGCGGAATACAACCAAACTTGTTTCGGATCAAGAAAATCAAGAACTGAGTCCGGAATGCCGCAAACATGTTTTGCATCAAGAAAATCAAGAATTGAGCCCGGAATACAACCAAACTTATTTCGGATGAAGAAAATCAAGAACTGAGTCCGGAATACCGCAAACAAGTTTTGCATCAAGAAAATCAAGAATTCAGTGCGGAATAGAACCAAACTTGTTTGGGATCAAGAAAATCAAGAACTGAGTCCGGAATACCGCAAACAAGTTTTGCATCAAGAAAATCAAGAATTTGAGTCCGGAATAGAACCAAACTTGTTTGGGATCAAGAAAATCAAGAACTGAGTCCGGAATACCGCAAACAAGTTGTGCATCAAGAAAATCAAGAATTTGAGTCCGGAATACAAACAAACTTGTTTGGGATCAATAAAATCAAGAACTGAGTCCGGAATACCGCAAACAAGTTTTGCATCAAGAAAATCAAGAATTGAGTGCGGAATAGAACCAAACTTGTTTCGGATCAAGAAAATTAAGAACTGAGTCCGGAATGCCGTAAACATGTTTTGTATCAAGAAAATCAAGAATTGAGTGCGGAATACAACCAAACTTGTTTGGGATCAAGAAAATGAAGAACTGAGTCCGGAATGCCGCAAACATGTTTTGAATCAAGAAAATCAAGAATTGAGTGCGGAATACAACCAAACTTGTTTCGGATCAAGAAAATCAAGAACTGAGTCCGGAATGCCGCAAACATGTTTTGCATCAAGAAAATCAAGAATTGAGCCCGGAATACAACCAAACTTATTTCGGATGAAGAAAATCAAGAACTGAGTCCGGAATACCGCAAACAAGTTTTGCATCAAGAAAATCAAGAATTCAGTGCGGAATAGAACCAAACTTGTTTGGGATCAATAAAATCAAGAACTGAGTCCGGAATACCGCAAACAAGTTTTGCATCAAGAAAATCAAGAATTTGATTCCGGAATACAAACAAACTTGTTTGGGATCAAGAAAATCAAGAACTGAGTCCGGAATGCCGCAAAAATGTTTTGCATCAAGAAAATCAAGAATTGAGTGCGGAAGACAACCAAACTTTTTTCGGATCAAGAAAATCAAAAACTGAGTCCGGAATACCGCAAACAAGTTTTGCATCAAGAAAATCAAGAATTGAGTGCGGAATAGAACCAAACTTGTTTGGGATCAAGAAAATGAAGAACTGAGTCCGGAATGCCGTAAACATGTTTTGTATCAAGAAAATCAAGAATTGAGTGCGGAATACAACCAAACTTGTTTGGGATCAAGAAAATGAAGAACTGAGTCCGGAATGCAGCAAACATGTTTTGACTCAAGAAAATCAAGAATTGAGTGCGGAATACAACCAAACTTGTTTCGGATCAAAAAAATCAAGAACTGAGTCCAGAATGCCGCAAACATGTTTTGCATCAAGAAAATCAAGAATTGAGCGCGGAATACAACCAAACTTATTTCCGATCAAGAAAATCAAGAACTGAGTCCGGAATACCGCAAACAAGTTTTGCATCAAGAAAATGAAGAATTGAGTGCGGAATAGAACCAAACTTGTTTGGGATCAAGAAAATCAAGAAATGAGTCCGGAATACCGCAAACAAGTTTTGCATCAAGAAAATCAAGAATTTGAGTCCGGAATACAAACAAACTTGTTTGGGATCAAGAAAATGAAGAACTGAGTCCGGAATGCCGCCAACATGTTTTGCATCAAGAAAATCAAGAATTGAGTGCGGAATAGAACCAAACTTGTTTCGGATCAAGAAAATTAAGAACTGAATCCGGAATGCCGCAAACATGTTTTGCATCAAGAAAATCAAGAATTGAGCGCGGAATACAACCAAACTTATTTCGGATCAAGAAAATCAAGAACTGAGTCCGGAATACCGCAAACAAGTTTTGCATCAAGAAAATCAAGATGTTGAGTGCGGAATACAACCAAACTTGTTTGGGATCAAGAAAATGAAGAACTGAGTCCGGAATACCGCAAACAAGTTTTGCATCAAGAAAATCAAGAATTTGAGTCCGGAATACAACCAAACTTGTTTCGGATCAAGAAAATCAAGAACTGAGTCCGGAATACCGCAAACAAGTTTTGCATCAAGAAAACAAAGAATTGAGTGCGGAATAGAACCAAACTTGTTTCGGATCAAGAAAATCAAGAACTGAGTTCGGAATGCCGCAAACATGTTTTGCATCAAGAAAATCAAGAATTGAGTGCGTAATACAACCAAACTTGTTTCGGATCAAGAAAATCAAGAACTGAGTCCGGAATGCCGCAAACATGTTTTGCATCAAGAAAATCAAGAATTGAGCGCGGAATACAACCAAACTTGTTTCGGATCAAGAAAATCAAGAACTGAGTCCGGAATACCGCAAACAAGTTGTGCATCAAGAAAATCAAGAATTTGAGTCCGGAATACAAACAAACTTGTTTGGGATCAATAAAATCAAGAACTGAGTCCGGAATACCGCAAACATGTTCTGCATCAAGAAAATCAAGAATTGAGTGCGGAATACAACCAAACTTTTTTCGGATCAAGAAAATAAAAAACTGAGTCCGGAATACCGCAAACAAGTTTTGCATCAAGAAAATCAAGAATTGAGTGCGGAATAGAACCAAACTTGTTTCGGATCAAGAAAATTAAGAACTGAGTCCGGAATGCCGGAAACATGTTTTGTATCAAGAAAATCAAGAATTGAGTGCGGAATACAACCAAACTTGTTTGGGATCAAGAAAATGAAGAACTGAGTCCGGAATGCCGCAAACATGTTTTGAATCAAGAAAATCAAGAATTGAGTGCGGAATACAACCAAACTTGTTTCGGATCAAGAAAATCAAGAACTGAGTCCGGAATGCCGCAAACATGTTTTGCATCAAGAAAATCAAGAATTGAGCCCGGAATACAACCAAACTTATTTCGGATTAAGAAAATCAAGAACTGAGTCCGGAATACCGCAAACAAGTTTTGCATCAAGAAAATCAAGATGTTGAGTGCGGAATAGAACCAAACTTGTTTGGGATCAAGAAAATCAAGAACTGAGTCCGGAATACCGCAAACAAGTTTTGCATCAAGAAAATCAAGAATTTGATTCCGGAATACAAACAAACTTGTTTGGGATCAAGAAAATCAAGAACTGAGTCCGGAATGCCGCAAAAATGTTTTGCATCAAGAAAATCAAGAATTGAGTGCGGAAGACAACCAAACTTTTTTCGGATCAAGAAAATCAAAAACTGAGTCCGGAATACCGCAAACAAGTTTTGCATCAAGAAAATCAAGAATTGAGTGCGGAATAGAACCAAACTTGTTTGGGATCAAGAAAATGAAGAACTGAGTCCGGAATGCCGTAAACATGTTTTGTATCAAGAAAATCAAGAATTGAGTGCGGAATACAACCAAACTTGTTTGGGATCAAGAAAATGAAGAACTGAGTCCGGAATGCAGCAAACATGTTTTGACTCAAGAAAATCAAGAATTGAGTGCGGAATACAACCAAACTTGTTTCGGATCAAGAAAATGAAGAACTGAGTCCGGAATACCGCAAACAAGTTTTGCATCAAGAAAATCAAGAATTTGAGTCCGGAATACAACCAAATTTGTTTCGGATCAAGAAAATCAAGAACTGAGTCCGGAATACCGCAAACAAGTTTTGCATCAAGAAAACAAAGAATTGAGTGCGGAATAGAACCAAACTTGTTTCGGATCAAGAAAATCAAGAACTGAGTTCGGAATGCCGCAAACATGTTTTGCATCAAGAAAATCAAGAATTGAGTGCGTAATACAACCAAACTTGTTTCGGATCAAGAAAATCAAGAACTGAGTCCGGAATGCCGCAAACATGTTTTGCATCAAGAAAATCAAGAATTGAGCGCGGAATACAACCAAACTTGTTTCGGATCAAGAAAATCCAAAACTGAGTCCGGAATACCGCAAACAAGTTTTGCATCAAGAAAATCAAGAATTGAGTGCGGAATAGAACCAAACTTGTTTCGGATCAAGAAAATCAAAAACTGAGTCCGGAATACCGCAAACAAGTTTTGCATCAAGAAAATCAAGAATTTGAGTCCGGAATAGAACCAAACTTATTTGGGATCAATAAAATCAAGAACTGAGTTCGGAATGCCGCAAACATGTTTTGCATCAAGAAAATCAAGAATTGAGTGCGGAATACAACCAAACTTGTTTCGGATCAAGAAAATCAAGAACTGAGTCCGGAATGCCGCAAACAAGTTTTGCATCAAGAAAATCAAGAATTTGAGCGCGGAATACAACCAAACTTGTTTCGGATCAAGAAAATCAAGAACTGAGTCCGGAATATCGCAAACAAGTTTTGCATCAAGAAAATCATGAATTGAGTGCGGAATAGAACCAAACTTGTTTCGGATCAAGAAAATCAAGAACTGAGTCCGGAATGCCGCAAACATGTTTTGCATCAAGAAAATCAAGAATTAAGTGCGGAATACAACCAAACTTGTTTCGGATCAAGAAAATCAAGAACTGAGTCCGGAATGCGGCAAACATGTTTTGCATCAAGAAAATCAAGAATTGAGCGCGGAATACAACCAAACTTATTTCGGATCAAGAAAATCAAGAACTGAGTCCGGAATACCGCAAACAAGTTTTGCATCAAGAAAATCAAGAATTGAGGGCGGAATAGAACCAAACTTGTTTGGGATCAAGAAAATCAAGAACTGAGTCCGGAATACCGCAAATAAGTTTTGCATCAAGAAAATCAAGAATTGAGTGCGGAATACAACCAAACTTGTTTCGGATCAAGAAAATGAAGAACTGAGTCCGGAATACCGCAAACAAGTTTTGCATCAAGAAAATCAAGAATTTGAGTCCGGAATACAACCAAATTTGTTTCGGATCAAGAAAATCAAGAACTGAGTCCGGAATACCGCAAACAAGTTTTGCATCAAGAAAACAAAGAATTGAGTGCGGAATAGAACCAAACTTGTTTCGGATCAAGAAAATCAAGAACTGAGTTCGGAATGCCGCAAACATGTTTTGCATCAAGAAAATCAAGAATTGAGTGCGTAATACAACCAAACTTGTTTGGGATCAAGAAAATGAAGAACTGAGTCCGGAATACCGCAAACATGTTCTGCATCAAGAAAATCAAGAATTGAGTGCGGAATAGAACCAAACTTGTTTGGGATCAAGAAAATTAAGAACTGAGTCCGGAATGCCGGAAACATGTTTTGTATCAAGAAAATCAAGAATTGAGTGCGGAATACAACCAAACTTGTTTGGGATCAAGAAAATGAAGAACTGAGTCCGGAATGCCGCAAACATGTTTTGAATCAAGAAAATCAAGAATTGAGTGCGGAATACAACCAAACTTGTTTCGGATCAAGAAAATCAAGAACTGAGTCCGGAATGCCGCAAACATGTTTTGCATCAAGAAAATCAAGAATTGAGCCCGGAATACAACCAAACTTATTTCGGATTAAGAAAATCAAGAACTGAGTCCGGAATACCGCAAACAAGTTTTGCATCAAGAAAATCAAGATGTTGAGTGCGGAATAGAACCAAACTTGTTTGGGATCAAGAAAATCAAGAACTGAGTCCGGAATACCGCAAACAAGTTTTGCATCAAGAAAATCAAGAATTTGATTCCGGAATACAAACAAACTTGTTTGGGATCAAGAAAATCAAGAACTGAGTCCGGAATGCCGCAAAAATGTTTTGCATCAAGAAAATCAAGAATTGAGTGCGGAAGACAACCAAACTTTTTTCGGATCAAGAAAATCAAAAACTGAGTCCGGAATACCGCAAACAAGTTTTGCATCAAGAAAATCAAGAATTGAGTGCGGAATAGAACCAAACTTGTTTGGGATCAAGAAAATGAAGAACTGAGTCCGGAATGCCGTAAACATGTTTTGTATCAAGAAAATCAAGAATTGAGTGCGGAATACAACCAAACTTGTTTGGGATCAAGAAAATGAAGAACTGAGTCCGGAATGCAGCAAACATGTTTTGACTCAAGAAAATCAAGAATTGAGTGCGGAATACAACCAAACTTGTTTCGGATCAAGAAAATGAAGAACTGAGTCCGGAATACCGCAAACAAGTTTTGCATCAAGAAAATCAAGAATTTGAGTCCGGAATACAACCAAATTTGTTTCGGATCAAGAAAATCAAGAACTGAGTCCGGAATACCGCAAACAAGTTTTGCATCAAGAAAACAAAGAATTGAGTGCGGAATAGAACCAAACTTGTTTCGGATCAAGAAAATCAAGAACTGAGTTCGGAATGCCGCAAACATGTTTTGCATCAAGAAAATCAAGAATTGAGTGCGTAATACAACCAAACTTGTTTCGGATCAAGAAAATCAAGAACTGAGTCCGGAATGCCGCAAACATGTTTTGCATCAAGAAAATCAAGAATTGAGCGCGGAATACAACCAAACTTGTTTCGGATCAAGAAAATCCAAAACTGAGTCCGGAATACCGCAAACAAGTTTTGCATCAAGAAAATCAAGAATTGAGTGCGGAATAGAACCAAACTTGTTTCGGATCAAGAAAATCAAAAACTGAGTCCGGAATACCGCAAACAAGTTTTGCATCAAGAAAATCAAGAATTTGAGTCCGGAATAGAACCAAACTTATTTGGGATCAATAAAATCAAGAACTGAGTTCGGAATGCCGCAAACATGTTTTGCATCAAGAAAATCAAGAATTGAGTGCGGAATACAACCAAACTTGTTTCGGATCAAGAAAATCAAGAACTGAGTCCGGAATGCCGCAAACAAGTTTTGCATCAAGAAAATCAAGAATTTGAGCGCGGAATACAACCAAACTTGTTTCGGATCAAGAAAATCAAGAACTGAGTCCGGAATATCGCAAACAAGTTTTGCATCAAGAAAATCATGAATTGAGTGCGGAATAGAACCAAACTTGTTTCGGATCAAGAAAATCAAGAACTGAGTCCGGAATGCCGCAAACATGTTTTGCATCAAGAAAATCAAGAATTAAGTGCGGAATACAACCAAACTTGTTTCGGATCAAGAAAATCAAGAACTGAGTCCGGAATGCGGCAAACATGTTTTGCATCAAGAAAATCAAGAATTGAGCGCGGAATACAACCAAACTTATTTCGGATCAAGAAAATCAAGAACTGAGTCCGGAATACCGCAAACAAGTTTTGCATCAAGAAAATCAAGAATTGAGGGCGGAATAGAACCAAACTTGTTTGGGATCAAGAAAATCAAGAACTGAGTCCGGAATACCGCAAATAAGTTTTGCATCAAGAAAATCAAGAATTGAGTGCGGAATACAACCAAACTTGTTTCGGATCAAGAAAATGAAGAACTGAGTCCGGAATACCGCAAACAAGTTTTGCATCAAGAAAATCAAGAATTTGAGTCCGGAATACAACCAAATTTGTTTCGGATCAAGAAAATCAAGAACTGAGTCCGGAATACCGCAAACAAGTTTTGCATCAAGAAAACAAAGAATTGAGTGCGGAATAGAACCAAACTTGTTTCGGATCAAGAAAATCAAGAACTGAGTTCGGAATGCCGCAAACATGTTTTGCATCAAGAAAATCAAGAATTGAGTGCGTAATACAACCAAACTTGTTTGGGATCAAGAAAATGAAGAACTGAGTCCGGAATACCGCAAACATGTTCTGCATCAAGAAAATCAAGAATTGAGTGCGGAATAGAACCAAACTTGTTTCGGATCAAGAAAATTAAGAACTGAGTCCGGAATGCCGTAAACATGTTTTGTATCAAGAAAATCAAGAATTGAGTGCGGAATACAACCAAACTTGTTTGGGATCAAGAAAATGAAGAACTGAGTCCGGAATGCCGCAAACATGTTTTGAATCAAGAAAATCAAGAATTGAGTGCGGAATACAACCAAACTTGTTTCGGATCAAGAAAATCAAGAACTGAGTCCGGAATGCCGCAAACATGTTTTGCATCAAGAAAATCAAGAATTGAGCCCGGAATACAACCAAACTTATTTCGGATTAAGAAAATCAAGAACTGAGTCCGGAATACCGCAAACAAGTTTTGCATCAAGAAAATCAAGATGTTGAGTGCGGAATAGAACCAAACTTGTTTGGGATCAAGAAAATCAAGAACTGAGTCCGGAATACCGCAAACAAGTTTTGCATCAAGAAAATCAAGAATTTGATTCCGGAATACAAACAAACTTGTTTGGGATCAAGAAAATCAAGAACTGAGTCCGGAATACCGCAAACATGTTCTGCATCAAGAAAATCAAGAATTGAGTGCGGAATACAACCAAACTTTTTTCGGATCAAGAAAATAAAAAACTGAGTCCGGAATACCGCAAACAAGTTTTGCATCAAGAAAATCAAGAATTGAGTGCGGAATAGAACCAAACTTGTTTCGGATCAAGAAAATTAAGAACTGAGTCCGGAATGCCGGAAACATGTTTTGTATCAAGAAAATCAAGAATTGAGTGCGGAATACAACCAAACTTGTTTGGGATCAAGAAAATGAAGAACTGAGTCCGGAATGCCGCAAACATGTTTTGAATCAAGAAAATCAAGAATTGAGTGCGGAATACAACCAAACTTGTTTCGGATCAAGAAAATCAAGAACTGAGTCCGGAATGCCGCAAACATGTTTTGCATCAAGAAAATCAAGAATTGAGCCCGGAATACAACCAAACTTATTTCGGATTAAGAAAATCAAGAACTGAATCCGGAATACCGCAAACAAGTTTTGCATCAAGAAAATCAAGATGTTGAGTGCGGAATAGAACCAAACTTGTTTGGGATCAAGAAAATCAAGAACTGAGTCCGGAATACCGCAAACAAGTTTTGCATCAAGAAAATCAAGAATTTGAGTCCGGAATACAACCAAACTTGTTTCGGATCAAGAAAATCAAGAACTGAGTCCGGAATACCGCAAACAAGTTTTGCATCAAGAAAACAAAGAATTGAGTGCGGAATAGAACCAAACTTGTTTCGGATCAAGAAAATCAAGAACTGAGTTCGGAATGCCGCAAACATGTTTTGCATCAAGAAAATCAAGAATTGAGTGCGTAATACAACCAAACTTGTTTCGGATCAAGAAAATCAAGAACTGAGTCCGGAATGCCGCAAACATGTTTTGCATCAAGAAAATCAAGAATTGAGCGCGGAATACAACCAAACTTGTTTCGGATCAAGAAAATCAAGAACTGAGTCCGGAATACCGCAAACAAGTTGTGCATCAAGAAAATCAAGAATTTGAGTCCGGAATACAAACAAACTTGTTTGGGATCAATAAAATCAAGAACTGAGTCCGGAATACCGCAAACATGTTCTGCATCAAGAAAATCAAGAATTGAGTGCGGAATACAACCAAACTTTTTTCGGATCAAGAAAATAAAAAACTGAGTCCGGAATACCGCAAACAAGTTTTGCATCAAGAAAATCAAGAATTGAGTGCGGAATAGAACCAAACTTGTTTCGGATCAAGAAAATTAAGAACTGAGTCCGGAATGCCGGAAACATGTTTTGTATCAAGAAAATCAAGAATTGAGTGCGGAATACAACCAAACTTGTTTGGGATCAAGAAAATGAAGAACTGAGTCCGGAATGCCGCAAACATGTTTTGAATAAAGAAAATCAAGAATTGAGTGCGGAATACAACCAAACTTGTTTCGGATCAAGAAAATCAAGAACTGAGTCCGGAATGCCGCAAACATGTTTTGCATCAAGAAAATCAAGAATTGAGCCCGGAATACAACCAAACTTATTTCGGATTAAGAAAATCAAGAACTGAGTCCGGAATACCGCAAACAAGTTTTGCATCAAGAAAATCAAGATGTTGAGTGCAGAATAGAACCAAACTTGTTTGGGATCAAGAAAATCAAGAACTGAGTCCGGAATACCGCAAACAAGTTTTGCATCAAGAAAATCAAGAATTTGATTCCGGAATACAAACAAACTTGTTTGGGATCAAGAAAATCAAGAACTGAGTCCGGAATGCCGCAAAAATGTTTTGCATCAAGAAAATCAAGAATTGAGTGCGGAAGACAACCAAACTTTTTTCGGATCAAGAAAATCAAAAACTGAGTCCGGAATACCGCAAACAAGTTTTGCATCAAGAAAATCAAGAATTGAGTGCGGAATAGAACCAAACTTGTTTGGGATCAAGAAAATGAAGAACTGAGTCCGGAATGCCGTAAACATGTTTTGTATCAAGAAAATCAAGAATTGAGTGCGGAATACAACCAAACTTGTTTGGGATCAAGAAAATGAAGAACTGAGTCCGGAATGCAGCAAACATGTTTTGACTCAAGAAAATCAAGAATTGAGTGCGGAATACAACCAAACTTGTTTCGGATCAAGAAAATGAAGAACTGAGTCCGGAATACCGCAAACAAGTTTTGCATCAAGAAAATCAAGAATTTGAGTCCGGAATACAACCAAATTTGTTTCGGATCAAGAAAATCAAGAACTGAGTCCGGAATGCCGCAAACATGTTTTGCATCAAGAAAATCAAGAATTGAGCCCGGAATACAACCAAACTTATTTCGGATTAAGAAAATCAAGAACTGAGTCCGGAATACCGCAAACAAGTTTTGCATCAAGAAAATCAAGATGTTGAGTGCGGAATAGAACCAAACTTGTTTGGGATCAAGAAAATCAAGAACTGAGTCCGGAATACCGCAAACAAGTTTTGCATCAAGAAAATCAAGAATTTGATTCCGGAATACAAACAAACTTGTTTGGGATCAAGAAAATCAAGAACTGAGTCCGGAATACCGCAAACATGTTCTGCATCAAGAAAATCAAGAATTGAGTGCGGAATACAACCAAACTTTTTTCGGATCAAGAAAATAAAAAACTGAGTCCGGAATACCGCAAACAAGTTTTGCATCAAGAAAATCAAGAATTGAGTGCGGAATAGAACCAAACTTGTTTCGGATCAAGAAAATTAAGAACTGAGTCCGGAATGCCGGAAACATGTTTTGTATCAAGAAAATCAAGAATTGAGTGCGGAATACAACCAAACTTGTTTGGGATCAAGAAAATGAAGAACTGAGTCCGGAATGCCGCAAACATGTTTTGAATCAAGAAAATCAAGAATTGAGTGCGGAATACAACCAAACTTGTTTCGGATCAAGAAAATCAAGAACTGAGTCCGGAATGCCGCAAACATGTTTTGCATCAAGAAAATCAAGAATTGAGCCCGGAATACAACCAAACTTATTTCGGATTAAGAAAATCAAGAACTGAGTCCGGAATACCGCAAACAAGTTTTGCATCAAGAAAATCAAGATGTTGAGTGCGGAATAGAACCAAACTTGTTTGGGATCAAGAAAATCAAGAACTGAGTCCGGAATACCGCAAACAAGTTTTGCATCAAGAAAATCAAGAATTTGAGTCCGGAATACAACCAAACTTGTTTCGGATCAAGAAAATCAAGAACTGAGTCCGGAATACCGCAAACAAGTTTTGCATCAAGAAAACAAAGAATTGAGTGCGGAATAGAACCAAACTTGTTTCGGATCAAGAAAATCAAGAACTGAGTTCGGAATGCCGCAAACATGTTTTGCATCAAGAAAATCAAGAATTGAGTGCGTAATACAACCAAACTTGTTTCGGATCAAGAAAATCAAGAACTGAGTCCGGAATGCCGCAAACATGTTTTGCATCAAGAAAATCAAGAATTGAGCGCGGAATACAACCAAACTTGTTTCGGATCAAGAAAATCAAGAACTGAGTCCGGAATACCGCAAACAAGTTGTGCATCAAGAAAATCAAGAATTTGAGTCCGGAATACAAACAAACTTGTTTGGGATCAATAAAATCAAGAACTGAGTCCGGAATACCGCAAACATGTTCTGCATCAAGAAAATCAAGAATTGAGTGCGGAATACAACCAAACTTTTTTCGGATCAAGAAAATAAAAAACTGAGTCCGGAATACCGCAAACAAGTTTTGCATCAAGAAAATCAAGAATTGAGTGCGGAATAGAACCAAACTTGTTTCGGATCAAGAAAATTAAGAACTGAGTCCGGAATGCCGGAAACATGTTTTGTATCAAGAAAATCAAGAATTGAGTGCGGAATACAACCAAACTTGTTTGGGATAAAGAAAATGAAGAACTGAGTCCGGAATGCCGCAAACATGTTTTGAATCAAGAAAATCAAGAATTGAGTGCGGAATACAACCAAACTTGTTTCGGATCAAGAAAATCAAGAACTGAGTCCGGAATGCCGCAAACATGTTTTGCATCAAGAAAATCAAGAATTGAGCCCGGAATACAACCAAACTTATTTCGGATTAAGAAAATCAAGAACTGAGTCCGGAATACCGCAAACAAGTTTTGCATCAAGAAAATCAAGATGTTGAGTGCGGAATAGAACCAAACTTGTTTGGGATCAAGAAAATCAAGAACTGAGTCCGGAATACCGCAAACAAGTTTTGCATCAAGAAAATCAAGAATTTGAGTCCGGAATAGAACCAAACTTATTTGGGATCAATAAAATCAAGAACTGAGTTCGGAATGCCGCAAACATGTTTTGCATCAAGAAAATCAAGAATTGAGTGCGGAATACAACCAAACTTGTTTCGGATCAAGAAAATCAAGAACTGAGTCCGGAATGCCGCAAACATGTTTTGCATCAAGAAAATCAAGAATTTGAGCGCGGAATACAACCAAACTTGTTTCGGATCAAGAAAATCAAGAACTGAGTCCGGAATATCGCAAACAAGTTTTGCATCAAGAAAATCATGAATTGAGTGCGGAATAGAACCAAACTTGTTTCGGATCAAGAAAATCAAGAACTGAGTCCGGAATGCCGCAAACATGTTTTGCATCAAGAAAATCAAGAATTAAGTGCGGAATACAACCAAACTTGTTTCGGATCAAGAAAATCAAGAACTGAGTCCGGAATGCGGCAAACATGTTTTGCATCAAGAAAATCAAGAATTGAGCGCGGAATACAACCAAACTTATTTCGGATCAAGAAAATCAAGAACTGAGTCCGGAATACCGCAAACAAGTTTTGCATCAAGAAAATCAAGAATTGAGGGCGGAATAGAACCAAACTTGTTTGGGATCAAGAAAATCAAGAACTGAGTCCGGAATACCGCAAATAAGTTTTGCATCAAGAAAATCAAGAATTGAGTGCGGAATACAACCAAACTTGTTTCGGATCAAGAAAATGAAGAACTGAGTCCGGAATACCGCAAACAAGTTTTGCATCAAGAAAATCAAGAATTTGAGTCCGGAATACAACCAAATTTGTTTCGGATCAAGAAAATCAAGAACTGAGTCCGGAATACCGCAAACAAGTTTTGCATCAAGAAAACAAAGAATTGAGTGCGGAATAGAACCAAACTTGTTTCGGATCAAGAAAATCAAGAACTGAGTTCGGAATGCCGCAAACATGTTTTGCATCAAGAAAATCAAGAATTGAGTGCGTAATACAACCAAACTTGTTTGGGATCAAGAAAATGAAGAACTGAGTCCGGAATACCGCAAACATGTTCTGCATCAAGAAAATCAAGAAATGAGTGCGGAATAGAACCAAACTTGTTTCGGATCAAGAAAATTAAGAACTGAGTCCGGAATGCCGTAAACATGTTTTGTATCAAGAAAATCAAGAATTGAGTGCGGAATACAACCAAACTTGTTTGGGATCAAGAAAATGAAGAACTGAGTCCGGAATGCCGCAAACATGTTTTGAATCAAGAAAATCAAGAATTGAGTGCGGAATACAACCAAACTTGTTTCGGATCAAGAAAATCAAGAACTGAGTCCGGAATGCCGCAAACATGTTTTGCATCAAGAAAATCAAGAATTGAGCCCGGAATACAACCAAACTTATTTCGGATTAAGAAAATCAAGAACTGAGTCCGGAATACCGCAAACAAGTTTTGCATCAAGAAAATCAAGATGTTGAGTGCGGAATAGAACCAAACTTGTTTGGGATCAAGAAAATCAAGAACTGAGTCTGGAATACCGCAAACAAGTTTTGCATCAAGAAAATCAAGAATTTGATTCCGGAATACAAACAAACTTGTTTGGGATCAAGAAAATCAAGAACTGAGTCCGGAATGCCGCAAAAATGTTTTGCATCAAGAAAATCAAGAATTGAGTGCGGAAGACAACCAAACTTTTTTCGGATCAAGAAAATCAAAAACTGAGTCCGGAATACCGCAAACAAGTTTTGCATCAAGAAAATCAAGAATTAAGAGCGGAATAGAACCAAACTTGTTTGGGATCAAGAAAATGAAGAACTGAGTCCGGAATGCCGTAAACATGTTTTGTATCAAGAAAATCAAGAATTGAGTGCGGAATACAACCAAACTTGTTTGGGATCAAGAAAATGAAGAACTGAGTCCGGAATGCAGCAAACATGTTTTGACTCAAGAAAATCAAGAATTGAGTGCGGAATACAACCAAACTTGTTTCGGATCAAGAAAATGAAGAACTGAGTCCGGAATACCGCAAACAAGTTTTGCATCAAGAAAATCAAGAATTTGAGTCCGGAATACAACCAAATTTGTTTCGGATCAAGAAAATCAAGAACTGAGTCCGGAATACCGCAAACAAGTTTTGCATCAAGAAAACAAAGAATTGAGTGCGGAATAGAACCAAACTTGTTTCGGATCAAGAAAATCAAGAACTGAGTCCGGAATGCCGCAAACATGTTTTGCATCAAGAAAATCAAGAATTGAGCGCGGAATACAACCAAACTTGTTTCGGATCAAGAAAATCCAAAACTGAGTCCGGAATACCGCAAACAAGTTTTGCATCAAGAAAATCAAGAATTGAGTGCGGAATAGAACCAAACTTGTTTCGGATCAAGAAAATCAAAAACTGAGTCCGGAATACCGCAAACAAGTTTTGCATCAAGAAAATCAAGAATTTGAGTCCGGAATAGAACCAAACTTATTTGGGATCAATAAAATCAAGAACTGAGTTCGGAATGCCGCAAACATGTTTTGCATCAAGAAAATCAAGAATTGAGTGCGGAATACAACCAAACTTGTTTCGGATCAAGAAAATCAAGAACTGAGTCCGGAATGCCGCAAACATGTTTTGCATCAAGAAAATCAAGAATTTGAGCGCGGAATACAACCAAACTTGTTTCGGATCAAGAAAATCAAGAACTGAGTCCGGAATACCGCAAACAAGTTTTGCATCAAGAAAATCAAGATGTTGAGTGCGGAATAGAACCAAACTTGTTTGGGATCAAGAAAATCAAGAACTGAGTCCGGAATACCGCAAACAAGTTTTGCATCAAGAAAATCAAGAATTTGATTCCGGAATACAAACAAACTTGTTTGGGATCAAGAAAATCAAGAACTGAGTCCGGAATGCCGCAAAAATGTTTTGCATCAAGAAAATCAAGAATTGAGTGCGGAAGACAACCAAACTTTTTTCGGATCAAGAAAATAAAAAACTGAGTCCGGAATACCGCAAACAAGTTTTGCATCAAGAAAATCAAGAATTAAGTGCGGAATAGAACCAAACTTGTTTGGGATCAAGAAAATGAAGAACTGAGTCCGGAATGCCGTAAACATGTTTTGTATCAAGAAAATCAAGAATTGAGTGCGGAATACAACCAAACTTGTTTGGGATCAAGAAAATGAAGAACTGAGTCCGGAATGCAGCAAACATGTTTTGACTCAAGAAAATCAAGAATTGAGTGCGGAATACAACCAAACTTGTTTCGGATCAAGAAAATGAAGAACTGAGTCCGGAATACCGCAAACAAGTTTTGCATCAAGAAAATCAAGAATTTGAGTCCGGAATACAACCAAATTTGTTTCGGATCAAGAAAATCAAGAACTGAGTCCGGAATACCGCAAACAAGTTTTGCATCAAGAAAACAAAGAATTGAGTGCGGAATAGAACCAAACTTGTTTCGGATCAAGAAAATGAAGAACTGAGTCCGGAATACCGCAAACATGTTTTGCATCAAGAAAATCAAGAATTGAGCGCGGAATACAACCAAACTTGTTTCGGATCAAGAAAATCCAAAACTGAGTCCGGAATACCGCAAACAAGTTTTGCATCAAGAAAATCATGAATTGAGTGCGGAATAGAACCAAACTTGTTTCGGATCAAGAAAATCAAGAACTGAGTCCGGAATGCCGCAAACATGTTTTGCATCAAGAAAATCAAGAATTAAGTGCGGAATACAACCAAACTTGTTTCGGATCAAGAAAATCAAGAACTGAGTCCGGAATGCGGCAAACATGTTTTGCATCAAGAAAATCAAGAATTGAGCGCGGAATACAACCAAACTTATTTCGGATCAAGAAAATCAAGAACTGAGTCCGGAATGCCGCAAACATGTTTTGCATCAAGAAAATCAAGAATTTGAGCGCGGAATACAACCAAACTTGTTTGGGATCAAGAAAATCAAGAACTGAGTCCGGAATATCGCAAACATGTTTTGCATCAAGAAAATCAAGAATTGAGTGCGGAATACAACCAAACTTGTTTCGGATCAAGAAAATCAAGAACTGAGTCCGGAATGCGGCAAACATGTTTTGCATCAAGAAAATCAAGAATTGAGCGCGGAATACAACGAAACTTGTTTCGGATCAAGAAAATCAAGAACTGAGTCCGGAATGCGGCAAACATGTTTTGCATCAAGAAAATCAAGAATTGAGCGCGGAATACAACCAAACTTATTTCGGATCAAGAAAATCAAGAACTGAGTCCGGAATACCGCAAACAAGTTTTGCATCAAGAAAATCAAGAATTGAGTGCGGAATAGAACCAAACTTGTTTCGGATCAAGAAAATTAAGAACTGAGTCCGGAATGCCGCAAACATGTTTTGTATCAAGAAAATCAAGAATTGAGTGCGGAATACAACCAAACTTGTTTGGGATCAAGAAAATGAAGAACTGAGTCCGGAATGCAGCAAACATGTTTTGACTCAAGAAAATCAAGAATTGAGTGCGGAATACAACCAAACTTGTTTCGGATCAAGAAAATGAAGAACTGAGTCCGGAATACCGCAAACAAGTTTTGCATCAAGAAAATCAAGAATTTGAGTCCGGAATACAACCAAATTTGTTTCGGATCAAGAAAATCAAGAACTGAGTCCGGAATACCGCAAACAAGTTTTGCATCAAGAAAACAAAGAATTGAGTGCGGAATAGAACCAAACTTGTTTCGGATCAAGAAAATCAAGAACTGAGTCCGGAATGCCGCAAACATGTTTTGCATCAAGAAAATCAAGAATTGAGCGCGGAATACAACCAAACTTGTTTCGGATCAAGAAAATGAAGAACTGAGTCCGGAATGCCGTAAACATGTTTTGTATCAAGAAAATCAAGAATTGAGTGCGGAATACAACCAAACTTGTTTGGGATCAAGAAAATGAAGAACTGAGTCCGGAATGCAGCAAACATGTTTTGACTCAAGAAAATCAAGAATTGAGTGCGGAATACAACCAAACTTGTTTCGGATCAAGAAAATGAAGAACTGAGTCCGGAATACCGCAAACAAGTTTTGCATCAAGAAAATCAAGAATTTGAGTCCGGAATACAACCAAATTTGTTTCGGATCAAGAAAATCAAGAACTGAGTCCGGAATACCGCAAACAAGTTTTGCATCAAGAAAACAAAGAATTGAGTGCGGAATAGAACCAAACTTGTTTCGGATCAAGAAAATCAAGAACTGAGTCCGGAATACCGCAAACAAGTTTTGCATCAAGAAAATCAAGAATTGAGTGCGGAATAGAACCAAACTTGTTTGGGATCAAGAAAATGAAGAACTGAGTCCGGAATGCCGTAAACATGTTTTGTATCAAGAAAATCAAGAATTGAGTGCGGAATACAACCAAACTTGTTTGGGATCAAGAAAATGAAGAACTGAGTCCGGAATGCAGCAAACATGTTTTGACTCAAGAAAATCAAGAATTGAGTGCGGAATACAACCAAACTTGTTTCGGATCAAGAAAATGAAGAACTGAGTCCGGAATACCGCAAACAAGTTTTGCATCAAGAAAATCAAGAATTTGAGTCCGGAATACAACCAAATTTGTTTCGGATCAAGAAAATCAAGAACTGAGTCCGGAATACCGCAAACAAGTTTTGCATCAAGAAAACAAAGAATTGAGTGCGGAATAGAACCAAACTTGTTTCGGATCAAGAAAATGAAGAACTGAGTCCGGAATACCGCAAACATGTTTTGCATCAAGAAAATCAAGAATTGAGCGCGGAATACAACCAAACTTGTTTCGGATCAAGAAAATCCAAAACTGAGTCCGGAATACCGCAAACAAGTTTTGCATCAAGAAAATCATGAATTGAGTGCGGAATAGAACCAAACTTGTTTCGGATCAAGAAAATGAAGAACTGAGTCCGGAATGCCGCAAACATGTTTTGCATCAAGAAAATCAAGAATTAAGTGCGGAATACAACCAAACTTGTTTCGGATCAAGAAAATCAAGAACTGAGTCCGGAATGCGGCAAACATGTTTTGCATCAAGAAAATCAAGAATTGAGCGCGGAATACAACCAAACTTATTTCGGATCAAGAAAATCAAGAACTGAGTCCGGAATGCCGCAAACATGTTTTGCATCAAGAAAATCAAGAATTTGAGCGCGGAATACAACCAAACTTGTTTGGGATCAAGAAAATCAAGAACTGAGTCCGGAATATCGCAAACATGTTTTGCATCAAGAAAATCAAGAATTGAGTGCGGAATACAACCAAACTTGTTTCGGATCAAGAAAATCAAGAACTGAGTCCGGAATGCGGCAAACATGTTTTGCATCAAGAAAATCAAGAATTGAGCGCGGAATACAACGAAACTTGTTTCGGATCAAGAAAATCAAGAACTGAGTCCGGAATGCGGCAAACATGTTTTGCATCAAGAAAATCAAGAATTGAGCGCGGAATACAACCAAACTTATTTCGGATCAAGAAAATCAAGAACTGAGTCCGGAATACCGCAAACAAGTTTTGCATCAAGAAAATCAAGAATTGAGTGCGGAATAGAACCAAACTTGTTTCGGATCAAGAAAATTAAGAACTGAGTCCGGAATGCCGCAAACATGTTTTGTATCAAGAAAATCAAGAATTGAGTGCGGAATACAACCAAACTTGTTTGGGATCAAGAAAATGAAGAACTGAGTCCGGAATGCAGCAAACATGTTTTGACTCAAGAAAATCAAGAATTGAGTGCGGAACACAACCAAACTTGTTTCGGATCAAGAAAATGAAGAACTGAGTCCGGAATACCGCAAACAAGTTTTGCATCAAGAAAATCAAGAATTTGAGTCCGGAATACAACCAAATTTGTTTCGGATCAAGAAAATCAAGAACTGAGTCCGGAATACCGCAAACAAGTTTTGCATCAAGAAAACAAAGAATTGAGTGCGGAATAGAACCAAACTTGTTTCGGATCAAGAAAATCAAGAACTGAGTCCGGAATGCCGCAAACATGTTTTGCATCAAGAAAATCAAGAATTGAGCGCGGAATACAACCAAACTTGTTTCGGATCAAGAAAATCCAAAACTGATTCCGGAATACCGCAAACAAGTTTTGCATCAAGAAAATCAAGAATTGAGTGCGGAATAGAACCAAACTTGTTTCGGATCAAGAAAATCAAAAACTGAGTCCGGAATACCGCAAACAAGTTTTGCATCAAGAAAATCAAGAATTTGAGTCCGGAATAGAACCAAACTTATTTGGGATCAATAAAATCAAGAACTGAGTTCGGAATGCCGCAAACATGTTTTGCATCAAGAAAATCAAGAATTGAGTGCGGAATACAACCAAACTTGTTTCGGATCAAGAAAATCAAGAACTGAGTCCGGAATGCCGCAAACATGTTTTGCATCAAGAAAATCAAGAATTTGAGCGCGGAATACAACCAAACTTGTTTCGGATCAAGAAAATCAAGAACTGAGTCCGGAATACCGCAAACAAGTTTTGCATCAAGAAAATCAAGATGTTGAGTGCGGAATAGAACCAAACTTGTTTGGGATCAAGAAAATCAAGAACTGAGTCCGGAATACCGCAAACAAGTTTTGCATCAAGAAAATCAAGAATTTGATTCCGGAATACAAACAAACTTGTTTGGGATCAAGAAAATCAAGAACTGAGTCCGGAATGCCGCAAAAATGTTTTGCATCAAGAAAATCAAGAATTGAGTGCGGAAGACAACCAAACTTTTTTCGGATCAAGAAAATAAAAAACTGAGTCCGGAATACCGCAAACAAGTTTTGCATCAAGAAAATCAAGAATTAAGTGCGGAATAGAACCAAACTTGTTTGGGATCAAGAAAATGAAGAACTGAGTCCGGAATGCCGTAAACATGTTTTGTATCAAGAAAATCAAGAATTGAGTGCGGAATACAACCAAACTTGTTTGGGATCAAGAAAATGAAGAACTGAGTCCGGAATGCAGCAAACATGTTTTGACTCAAGAAAATCAAGAATTGAGTGCGGAATACAACCAAACTTGTTTCGGATCAAGAAAATGAAGAACTGAGTCCGGAATACCGCAAACAAGTTTTGCATCAAGAAAATCAAGAATTTGAGTCCGGAATACAACCAAATTTGTTTCGGATCAAGAAAATCAAGAACTGAGTCCGGAATACCGCAAACAAGTTTTGCATCAAGAAAACAAAGAATTGAGTGCGGAATAGAACCAAACTTGTTTCGGATCAAGAAAATGAAGAACTGAGTCCGGAATACCGCAAACATGTTTTGCATCAAGAAAATCAAGAATTGAGCGCGGAATACAACCAAACTTGTTTCGGATCAAGAAAATCCAAAACTGAGTCCGGAATACCGCAAACAAGTTTTGCATCAAGAAAATCATGAATTGAGTGCGGAATAGAACCAAACTTGTTTCGGATCAAGAAAATCAAGAACTGAGTCCGGAATGCCGCAAACATGTTTTGCATCAAGAAAATCAAGAATTAAGTGCGGAATACAACCAAACTTGTTTCGGATCAAGAAAATCAAGAACTGAGTCCGGAATGCGGCAAACATGTTTTGCATCAAGAAAATCAAGAATTGAGCGCGGAATACAACCAAACTTATTTCGGATCAAGAAAATCAAGAACTGAGTCCGGAATGCCGCAAACATGTTTTGCATCAAGAAAATCAAGAATTTGAGCGCGGAATACAACCAAACTTGTTTGGGATCAAGAAAATCAAGAACTGAGTCCGGAATATCGCAAACATGTTTTGCATCAAGAAAATCAAGAATTGAGTGCGGAATACAACCAAACTTGTTTCGGATCAAGAAAATCAAGAACTGAGTCCGGAATGCGGCAAACATGTTTTGCATCAAGAAAATCAAGAATTGAGCGCGGAATACAACGAAACTTGTTTCGGATCAAGAAAATCAAGAACTGAGTCCGGAATGCGGCAAACATGTTTTGCATCAAGAAAATTAAGAATTGAGCGCGGAATACAACCAAACTTATTTCGGATCAAGAAAATCAAGAACTGAGTCCGGAATACCGCAAACAAGTTTTGCATCAAGAAAATCAAGAATTGAGTGCGGAATAGAACCAAACTTGTTTCGGATCAAGAAAATCAAGAACTGAGTCCGGAATGCCGCAAACATGTTTTGCATCAAGAAAATCAAGAATTGAGCGCGGAATACAACCAAACTTATTTCGAATTAAGAAAATCAAGAACTGAGTCTAGAATACCGCAAACAAGTTTTGCATCAAGAAAATCAAGAATTGAGTGCGGAATAGAACCAAACTTGTTTGGGATCAAGAAAATCAAGAACTGAGTCCGGAATACCGCAAACAAGTTTTGCATCAAGAAAACAAAGAATTGAGTGCGGAATAGAACCAAACTTGTTTCGGATCAAGAAAATCAAGAACTGAGTTCGGAATGCCGCAAACATGTTTTGCATCAAGAAAATCAAGAATTGAGTGCGTAATACAACCAAACTTGTTTCGGATCAAGAAAATCAAGAACTGAGTTCGGAATGCCGCAAACATGTTTTGCATCAAGAAAATCAAGAATTGAGTGCGTAATACAACCAAACTTGTTTCGGATCAAGAAAATCAAGAACTGAGTTCGGAATGCCGCAAACATGTTTTGCATCAAGAAAATCAAGAATTGAGTGCGGAATACAACCAAACTTGTTTCGGATCAAGAAAATCAAGAACTGAGTCCGGAATGCCGCAAACATGTTTTGCATCAAGAAAATCAAGAATTTGAGCGCGGAATACAACCAAACTTGTTTCGGATCAAGAAAATCAAGAACTGAGTCCGGAATATCGCAAACAAGTTTTGCATCAAGAAAATAATGAATTGAGTGCGGAATAGAACCAAACTTGTTTCGGATCAAGAAAATCAAGAACTGAGTCCGGAATGCCGCAAACATGTTTTGCATCAAGAAAATCAAGAATTAAGTGCGGAATACAACCAAACTTGTTTCGGATCAAGAAAATCAAGAACTGAGTCCGGAATGCGGCAAACATGTTTTGCATCAAGAAAATCAAGAATTGAGCGCGGAATACAACCAAACTTATTTCGGATCAAGAAAATCAAGAACTGAGTCCGGAATACCGCAAACAAGTTTTGCATCAAGAAAATCAAGAATTTGAGTCCGGAATACAACCAATTTTGTTTCGGATCAAGAAAATCAAGAACTGAGTCCGGAATACCGCAAACAAGTTTTGCATCAAGAAAACAAAGAATTGAGTGCGGAATAGAACCAAACTTGTTTCGGATCAAGAAAATCAAGAACTGAGTTCGGAATGCCGTAAACATGTTTTGCATCAAGAAAATCAAGAATTGATTGCGTAATACAACCAAACTTGTTTCGGATCAAGAAAATCAAGAACTGAGTCCGGAATACCGCAAACAAGTTTTGCATCAAGAAAACAAAGAATTGAGTGCGGAATAGAACCAAACTTGTTTCGGATCAAGAAAATCAAGAACTGAGTCCGGAATGCCGCAAACATGTTTTGCATCAAGAAAATCAAGAATTCAGTGCGGAATACAACCAAACTTGTTTCGGATCAAGAAAATCAAGAACTGAGTCCGGAATGCGGCAAACATGTTTTGCATCAAGAAAATCAAGAATTGAGCGCGGAATACAACCAAACTTATTTCGGATCAAGAAAATCAAGAACTGAGTCCGGAATACCGCAAACAAGTTTTGCATCAAGAAAATCAAGAATTGAGGGCGGAATAGAACCAAACTTGTTTGGGATCAAGAAAATCAAGAACTGAGTCCGGAATACCGCAAATAAGTTTTGCATCAAGAAAATCAAGAATTGAGTGCGGAATACAACCAAACTTGTTTGGGATCAAGAAAATGAAGAACTGAGTCCGGAATACCGCAAACAAGTTTTGCATCAAGAAAATCAAGAATTTGAGTCCGGAATACAACCAAATTTGTTTCGGATCATGAAAATCAAGAACTGAGTCCGGAATACCGCAAACAAGTTTTGCATCAAGAAAACAAAGAATTGAGTGCGGAATAGAACCAAACTTTTTCGGATCAAGAAAATCAAGAACTGAGTTCGGAATGCCGCAAACATGTTTTGCATCAAGAAAATCAAGAATTGAGTGCGTAATACAACCAAACTTGTTTCGGATCAAGAAAATCAAGAACTGAGTCCGGAATGCCGCAAACATGTTTTGCATCAAGAAAATCAAGAATTGAGCGCGGAATACAACCAAACTTGTTTCGGATCAAGAAAATCCAAAACTGAGTCCGGAATACCGCAAACAAGTTTTGCATCAAGAAAATCAAGAATTGAGTGCGGAATAGAACCAAACTTGTTTCGGATCAAGAAAATCAAAAACTGAGTCCGGAATACCGCAAACAAGTTTCGCATCAAGAAAATCAAGAATTTGAGTCCGGAATAGAACCAAACTTATTTGGGATCAATAAAATCAAGAACTGAGTTCGGAATGCCGCAAACATGTTTTGCATCAAGAAAATCAAGAATTGAGCGCGGAATACAACCAAACTTGTTTCGGATCAAGAAAATCAAGAACTGAGTCCGGAATGCGGCAAACATGTTTTGCATCAAGAAAATCAAGAATTGAGCGCGGAATACAACCAAACTTATTTCGGATCAAGAAAATCAAGAACTGAGTCCGGAATACCGCAAACAAGTTTTGCATCAAGAAAATCAAGAATTGAGGGCGGAATAGAACCAAACTTGTTTGGGATCAAGAAAATCAAGAACTGAGTCCGGAATACCGCAAATAAGTTTTGCATCAAGAAAATCAAGAATTGAGTGCGGAATACAACCAAACTTGTTTCGGATCAAGAAAATGAAGAACTGAGTCCGGAATACAGCAAACAAGTTTTGCATCAAGAAAATCAAGAATTTGAGTCCGGAATACAACCAAATTTGTTTCGGATCAAGAAAATCAAGAACTGAGTCCGGAATACCGCAAACAAGTTTTGCATCAAGAAAATCAAGATGTTGAGTGCGGAATAGAACCAAACTTGTTTGGGATCAAGAAAATCAAGAACTGAGTCCGGAATACCGCAAACAAGTTTTGCATCAAGAAAATCAAGAATTTGATTCCGGAATACAAACAAACTTGTTTGGGATCAAGAAAATCAAGAACTGAGTCCGGAATGCCGCAAAAATGTTTTGCATCAAGAAAATCAAGAATTGAGTGCGGAAGACAACCAAACTTTTTTCGGATCAAGAAAATCCAAAACTGAGTCCGGAATACCGCAAACAAGTTTTGCATCAAGAAAATCAAGAATTGAGTGCGGAATAGAACCAAACTTGTTTCGGATCAAGAAAATAAAAAACTGAGTCCGGAATACCGCAAACAAGTTTCGCATCAAGAAAATCAAGAATTTGAGTCCGGAATAGAACCAAACTTATTTGGGATCAATAAAATCAAGAACTGAGTTCGGAATGCCGCAAACATGTTTTGCATCAAGAAAATCAAGAATTGAGCGCGGAATACAACCAAACTTGTTTCGGATCAAGAAAATCAAGAACTGAGTCCGGAATACCGCAAACAAGTTTTGCATCAAGAAAATCAAGATGTTGAGTGCGGAATAGAACCAAACTTGTTTGGGATCAAGAAAATCAAGAACTGAGTCCGGAATACCGCAAACAAGTTTTGCATCAAGAAAATCAAGAATTTGATTCCGGAATACAAACAAACTTGTTTGGGATCAAGAAAATCAAGAACTGAGTCCGGAATGCCGCAAAAATGTTTTGCATCAAGAAAATCAAGAATTGAGTGCGGAAGACAACCAAACTTTTTTCGGATCAAGAAAATAAAAAACTGAGTCCGGAATACCGCAAACAAGTTTTGCATCAAGAAAATCAAGAATTAAGTGCGGAATAGAACCAAACTTGTTTGGGATCAAGAAAATGAAGAACTGAGTCCGGAATGCCGTAAACATGTTTTGTATCAAGAAAATCAAGAATTGAGTGCGGAATACAACCAAACTTGTTTGGGATCTAGAAAATGAAGAACTGAGTCCGGAATGCAGCAAACATGTTTTGACTCAAGAAAATCAAGAATTGAGTGCGGAATACAACCAAACTTGTTTCGGATCAAGAAAATGAAGAACTGAGTCCGGAATACCGCAAACAAGTTTTGCATCAAGAAAATCAAGAATTTGAGTCCGGAATACAACCAAATTTGTTTCGGATCAAGAAAATCAAGAACTGAGTCCGGAATACCGCAAACAAGTTTTGCATCAAGAAAACAAAGAATTGAGTGCGGAATAGAACCAAACTTGTTTCGGATCAAGAAAATGAAGAACTGAGTCCGGAATGCCGCAAACATGTTTTGCATCAAGAAAATCAAGAATTGAGCGCGGAATACAACCAAACTTGTTTCGGATCAAGAAAATCCAAAACTGAGTCCGGAATACCGCAAACAAGTTTTGCATCAAGAAAATCATGAATTGAGTGCGGAATAGAACCAAACTTGTTTCGGATCAAGAAAATCAAGAACTGAGTCCGGAATGCCGCAAACATGTTTTGCATCAAGAAAATCAAGAATTAAGTGCGGAATACAACCAAACTTGTTTCGGATCAAGAAAATCAAGAACTGAGTCCGGAATGCGGCAAACATGTTTTGCATCAAGAAAATCAAGAATTGAGCGCGGAATACAACCAAACTTATTTCGGATCAAGAAAATCAAGAACTGAGTCCGGAATGCCGCAAACATGTTTTGCATCAAGAAAATCAAGAATTTGAGCGCGGAATACAACCAAACTTGTTTGGGATCAAGAAAATCAAGAACTGAGTCCGGAATATCGCAAACATGTTTTGCATCAAGAAAATCAAGAATTGAGTGCGGAATACAACCAAACTTGTTTCGGATCAAGAAAATCAAGAACTGAGTCCGGAATGCGGCAAACATGTTTTGCATCAAGAAAATCAAGAATTGAGCGCGGAATACAACCAAACTTGTTTCGGATCAAGAAAATCAAGAACTGAGTCCGGAATGCGGCAAACATGTTTTGCATCAAGAAAATCAAGAATTGAGCGCGGAATACAACCAAACTTATTTCGGATCAAGAAAATCAAGAACTGAGTCCGGAATACCGCAAACAAGTTTTGCATCAAGAAAATCAAGAATTGAGTGCGGAATAGAACCAAACTTGTTTCGGATCAAGAAAATCAAGAACTGAGTCCGGAATGCCGCAAACATGTTTTGCATCAAGAAAATCAAGAATTGAGCGCGGAATACAACCAAACTTATTTCGAATTAAGAAAATCAAGAACTGAGTCTAGAATACCGCAAACAAGTTTTGCATCAAGAAAATCAAGAATTGAGTGCGGAATAGAACCAAACTTGTTTGGGATCAAGAAAATCAAGAACTGAGTCCGGAATACCGCAAACAAGTTTTGCATCAAGAAAATCAAGAATTGAGTGCGGAATACAACCAAACTTGTTTCGGATCAAGAAAATGAAGAACTGAGTCCGGAATACCGCAAACAAGTTTTGCATCAAGAAAATCAAGAATTTGAGTCCGGAATACAACCAAATTTGTTTCGGATCAAGAAAATCAAGAACTGAGTCCGGAATACCGCAAACAAGTTTTGCATCAAGAAAACAAAGAATTGAGTGCGGAATAGAACCAAACTTGTTTCGGATCAAGAAAATCAAGAACTGAGTTCGGAATGCCGCAAACATGTTTTGCATCAAGAAAATCAAGAATTAAGTGCGGAATAGAACCAAACTTGTTTGGGATCAAGAAAATGAAGAACTGAGTCCGGAATGCCGTAAACATGTTTTGTATCAAGAAAATCAAGAATTGAGTGCGGAATACAACCAAACTTGTTTGGGATCAAGAAAATGAAGAACTGAGTCCGGAATGCAGCAAACATGTTTTGACTCAAGAAAATCAAGAATTGAGTGCGGAATACAACCAAACTTGTTTCGGATCAAGAAAATGAAGAACTGAGTCCGGAATACCGCAAACAAGTTTTGCATCAAGAAAATCAAGAATTTGAGTCCGGAATACAACCAAATTTGTTTCGGATCAAGAAAATCAAGAACTGACTCCGGAATACCGCAAACAAGTTTTGCATCAAGAAAACAAAGAATTGAGTGCGGAATAGAACCAAACTTGTTTCGGATCAAGAAAATGAAGAACTGAGTCCGGAATGCCGCAAACATGTTTTGCATCAAGAAAATCAAGAATTGAGCGCGGAATACAACCAAACTTGTTTCGGATCAAGAAAATCCAAAACTGAGTCCGGAATACCGCAAACAAGTTTTGCATCAAGAAAATCATGAATTGAGTGCGGAATAGAACCAAACTTGTTTCGGATCAAGAAAATCAAGAACTGAGTCCGGAATGCCGCAAACATGTTTTGCATCAAGAAAATCAAGAATTAAGTGCGGAATACAACCAAACTTGTTTCGGATCAAGAAAATCAAGAACTGAGTCCGGAATGCGGCAAACATGTTTTGCATCAAGAAAATCAAGAATTGAGCGCGGAATACAACCAAACTTATTTCGGATCAAGAAAATCAAGAACTGAGTCCGGAATGCCGCAAACATGTTTTGCATCAAGAAAATCAAGAATTTGAGCGCGGAATACAACCAAACTTGTTTGGGATCAAGAAAATCAAGAACTGAGTCCGGAATATCGCAAACATGTTTTGCATCAAGAAAATCAAGAATTGAGTGCGGAATACAACCAAACTTGTTTCGGATCAAGAAAATCAAGAACTGAGTCCGGAATGCGGCAAACATGTTTTGCATCAAGAAAATCAAGAATTGAGCGCGGAATACAACCAAACTTGTTTCGGATCAAGAAAATCAAGAACTGAGTCCGGAATGCGGCAAACATGTTTTGCATCAAGAAAATCAAGAATTGAGCGCGGAATACAACCAAACTTATTTCGGATCAAGAAAATCAAGAACTGAGTCCGGAATACCGCAAACAAGTTTTGCATCAAGAAAATCAAGAATTGAGTGCGGAATAGAACCAAACTTGTTTCGGATCAAGAAAATCAAGAACTGAGTCCGGAATGCCGCAAACATGTTTTGCATCAAGAAAATCAAGAATTGAGCGCGGAATACAACCAAACTTATTTCGAATTAAGAAAATCAAGAACTGAGTCTAGAATACCGCAAACAAGTTTTGCATCAAGAAAATCAAGAATTGAGTGCGGAATAGAACCAAACTTGTTTGGGATCAAGAAAATCAAGAACTGAGTCCGGAATACCGCAAACAAGTTTTGCATCAAGAAAACAAAGAATTGAGTGCGGAATAGAACCAAACTTTTTCGGATCAAGAAAATCAAGAACTGAGTTCGGAATGCCGCAAACATGTTTTGCATCAAGAAAATCAAGAATTGAGTGCGTAATACAACCAAACTTGTTTCGGATCAAGAAAATCAAGAACTGAGTCCGGAATGCCGCAAACATGTTTTGCATCAAGAAAATCAAGAATTGAGTGCGTAATACAACCAAACTTGTTTCGGATCAAGAAAATCAAGAACTGAGTTCGGAATGCCGCAAACATGTTTTGCATCAAGAAAATCAAGAATTGAGTGCGGAATACAACCAAACTTGTTTCGGATCAAGAAAATCAAGAACTGAGTCCGGAATGCCGCAAACATGTTTTGCATCAAGAAAATCAAGAATTTGAGCGCGGAATACAACCAAACTTGTTTCGGATCAAGAAAATCAAGAACTGAGTCCGGAATATCGCAAACAAGTTTTGCATCAAGAAAATCATGAATTGAGTGCGGAATAGAACCAAACTTGTTTCGGATCAAGAAAATCAAGAACTGAGTCCGGAATGCCGCAAACATGTTTTGCATCAAGAAAATCAAGAATTAAGTGCGGAATACAACCAAACTTGTTTCGGATCAAGAAAATCAAGAACTGAGTCCGGAATGCGGCAAACATGTTTTGCATCAAGAAAATCAAGAATTGAGCGCGGAATACAACCAAACTTATTTCGGATCAAGAAAATCAAGAACTGAGTCCGGAATACCGCAAACAAGTTTTGCATCAAGAAAATCAAGAATTTGAGTCCGGAATACAACCAATTTTGTTTCGGATCAAGAAAATCAAGAACTGAGTCCGGAATACCGCAAACAAGTTTTGCATCAAGAAAACAAAGAATTGAGTGCGGAATAGAACCAAACTTGTTTCGGATCAAGAAAATCAAGAACTGAGTTCGGAATGCCGTAAACATGTTTTGCATCAAGAAAATCAAGAATTGATTGCGTAATACAACCAAACTTGTTTCGGATCAAGAAAATCAAGAACTGAGTCCGGAATACCGCAAACAAGTTTTGCATCAAGAAAACAAAGAATTGAGTGCGGAATAGAACCAAACTTGTTTCGGATCAAGAAAATCAAGAACTGAGTCCGGAATGCCGCAAACATGTTTTGCATCAAGAAAATCAAGAATTCAGTGCGGAATACAACCAAACTTGTTTCGGATCAAGAAAATCAAGAACTGAGTCCGGAATGCGGCAAACATGTTTTGCATCAAGAAAATCAAGAATTGAGCGCGGAATACAACCAAACTTATTTCGGATCAAGAAAATCAAGAACTGAGTCCGGAATACCGCAAACAAGTTTTGCATCAAGAAAATCAAGAATTGAGGGCGGAATAGAACCAAACTTGTTTGGGATCAAGAAAATCAAGAACTGAGTCCGGAATACCGCAAATAAGTTTTGCATCAAGAAAATCAAGAATTGAGTGCGGAATACAACCAAACTTGTTTGGGATCAAGAAAATGAAGAACTGAGTCCGGAATACCGCAAACAAGTTTTGCATCAAGAAAATCAAGAATTTGAGTCCGGAATACAACCAAATTTGTTTCGGATCAAGAAAATCAAGAACTGAGTCCGGAATACCGCAAACAAGTTTTGCATCAAGAAAACAAAGAATTGAGTGCGGAATAGAACCAAACTTTTTCGGATCAAGAAAATCAAGAACTGAGTTCGGAATGCCGCAAACATGTTTTGCATCAAGAAAATCAAGAATTGAGTGCGTAATACAACCAAACTTGTTTCGGATCAAGAAAATCAAGAACTGAGTCCGGAATGCCGCAAACATGTTTTGCATCAAGAAAATCAAGAATTGAGCGCGGAATACAACCAAACTTGTTTCGGATCAAGAAAATCCAAAACTGAGTCCGGAATACCGCAAACAAGTTTTGCATCAAGAAAATCAAGAATTGAGTGCGGAATAGAACCAAACTTGTTTCGGATCAAGAAAATCAAAAACTGAGTCCGGAATACCGCAAACAAGTTTCGCATCAAGAAAATCAAGAATTTGAGTCCGGAATAGAACCAAACTTATTTGGGATCAATAAAATCAAGAACTGAGTTCGGAATGCCGCAAACATGTTTTGCATCAAGAAAATCAAGAATTGAGCGCGGAATACAACCAAACTTGTTTCGGATCAAGAAAATCAAGAACTGAGTCCGGAATGCCGCAAACATGTTTTGCATCAAGAAAATCAAGAATTAAGTGCGGAATACAACCAAACTTGTTTCGGATCAAGAAAATCAAGAACTGAGTCCGGAATGCGGCAAACATGTTTTGCATCAAGAAAATCAAGAATTGAGCGCGGAATACAACCAAACTTATTTCGGATCAAGAAAATCAAGAACTGAGTCCGGAATACCGCAAACAAGTTTTGCATCAAGAAAATCAAGAATTGAGGGCGGAATAGAACCAAACTTGTTTGGGATCAAGAAAATCAAGAACTGAGTCCGGAATACCGCAAATAAGTTTTGCATCAAGAAAATCAAGAATTGAGTGCGGAATACAACCAAACTTGTTTCGGATCAAGAAAATGAAGAACTGAGTCCGGAATACCGCAAACAAGTTTTGCATCAAGAAAATCAAGAATTTGAGTCCGGAATACAACCAAATTTGTTTCGGATCAAGAAAATCAAGAACTGAGTCCGGAATACCGCAAACAAGTTTTGCATCAAGAAAACAAAGAATTGAGTGCGGAATAGAACCAAACTTGTTTCGGATCAAGAAAATCAAGAACTGAGTTCGGAATGCCGCAAACATGTTTTGCATCAAGAAAATCAAGAATTGAGTGCGTAATACAACCAAACTTGTTTCGGATCAAGAAAATCAAGAACTGAGTCCGGAATGCCGCAAACATGTTTTGCATCAAGAAAATCAAGAATTGAGCGCGGAATACAACCAAACTTGTTTGGGATCAAGAAAATCAAGAACTGAGTCCGGAATACCGCAAATAAGTTTTGCATCAAGAAAATCAAGAATTGAGTGCGGAATAGAACCAAACTTGTTTCGGATCAAGAAAATTAAGAACTGAGTCCGGGATGCCGCAAACATGTTTTGTATCAAGAAAATCAAGAACTGAGTCCGGAATACCGCAAACAAGTTTTGCATCAAGAAAATCAAGAATTTGAGTCCGGAATACAAACAAACTTATTTGGGATCAAGAAAATCAAGAACTGAGTCCGGAATGCCGCAAACTTGTTTTGCATCAAGAAAATCAAGAATTGAGTTCGGAAGACAACCAAACTTTTTTCGGATCAAGAAAATCCAAAACTGAGTCCGGAATACCGCAAACAAGTTTTGCATCAAGAAAATCAAGAATTGAGTGCGGAATAGAACCAAACTTGTTTCGGATCAAGAAAATCAAGAACTGAGTCCGGAATACCGTAAACTAGTTTTGCATCAAGAAAATCAAGAATTGAGTGCGGAATACAACCAAACTTGTTTCGGATCAAGAAAATCAAGAACTGAGTCCGGAATGCCGCAAACATGTTTTGCATCAAGAAAATCAAGAATTGAGCGCGGAATACAACCAAACTTGTTTCGGATCAAGAAAATCAAGAATTGAGTCCGGAATATCGCAAACAAGTTTTGCATCAAGAAAATCAAGAATTGAGTGGGGAATAGAACCAAACTTGTTTGGGATCAAGAAAATCAAGAACTGAGTCCGGAATACCGCAAACAAGTTTTGCATCAAGAAAATCAAGAATTTGAGTCCGGAATACAAACAAACTTGTTTGGGATGAATAAAATCAAGAACTGAGTCCGGAATACCGCAAACATGTTCTGCATCAAGAAAATCAAGAATTGAGTGCGGAATACAACCAAACTTGTTTCGGATCAAGAAAATCAAGAACTGAATCCGGAATACCGCAAACAAGTTTTGCATCAAGAAAATCAAGAATTTGAGTCCGGAATACAACCAAACTTGTTTCGGATCAAGAAAATCAAGAACCGAGTCCGGAATTCCGCAAACAAGTTTTGCATCAAGAAAATCAAGAATTGAGTGCGGAATAGAACCAAACTTGTTTCGGATCAAGAAAATCAAAACGGAGTCCGGAATGCCGCAAACATGTTTTGCATCAAGAAAATCAAGAATTGAGTGCGGAATACAACCAAACTTGTTTCGGATCAAGAAAATCAAGAACTGAGTCCGGAATGCGGCAAACATGTTTTGCATCAAGAAAATCAAGAATTGAGCGCGGAATACAACCAAACTTGTTTCGGATCAAGAAAATCAAGAACTGAGTCCGGAATGCGGCAAACATGTTTTGCATCAAGAAAATCAAGAATTGAGCGCGGAATACAACCAAACTTATTTCGGATCAAGAAAATCAAGAACTGAGTCCGGAATACCGCAAACAAGTTTTGCATCAAGAAAATCAAGAATTGAGTGCGGAATAGAACCAAACTTGTTTCGGATCAAGAAAATCAAGAACTGAGTCCGGAATGCCGCAAACATGTTTTGCATCAAGAAAATCAAGAATTGAGCGCGGAATACAACCAAACTTATTTCGAATTAAGAAAATCAAGAACTGAGTCTAGAATACCGCAAACAAGTTTTGCATCAAGAAAATCAAGAATTGAGTATGGAATAGAACCAAACTTGTTTGGGATCAAGAAAATCAAGAACTGAGTCCGGAATACCGCAAACAAGTTTTGCATCAAGAAAATCAAGAATTGAGTGCGGAATACAACCAAACTTGTTTCGGATCAAGAAAATGAAGAACTGAGTCCGGAATACCGCAAACAAGTTTTGCATCAAGAAAATCAAGAATTTGAGTCCGGAATACAACCAAATTTGTTTCGGATCAAGAAAATCAAGAACTGAGTCCGGAATACCGCAAACAAGTTTTGCATCAAGAAAACAAAGAATTGAGTGCGGAATAGAACCAAACTTGTTTCGGATCAAGAAAATCAAGAACTGAGTTCGGAATGCCGCAAACATGTTTTGCATCAAGAAAATCAAGAATTGAGTGCGTAATACAACCAAACTTGTTTCGGATCAAGAAAATCAAGAACTGAGTCCGGAATGCCGCAAACATGTTTTGCATCAAGAAAATCAAGAATTGAGCGCGGAATACAACCAAACTTGTTTGGGATCAAGAAAATCAAGAACTGAGTCCGGAATACCGCAAATAAGTTTTGCATCAAGAAAATCAAGAATTGAGTTCGGAATAGAACCAAACTTGTTTCGGATCAAGAAAATTAAGAACTGAGTCCGGGATGCCGCAAACATGTTTTGTATCAAGAAAATCAAGAACTGAGTCCGGAATACCGCAAACAAGTTTTGCATCAAGAAAATCAAGAATTTGAGTCCGGAATACAAACAAACTTATTTGGGATCAAGAAAATCAAGAACTGAGTCCGGAATGCCGCAAACTTGTTTTGCATCAAGAAAATCAAGAATTGAGTTCGGAAGACAACCAAACTTTTTTCGGATCAAGAAAATCCAAAACTGAGTCCGGAATACCGCAAACAAGTTTTGCATCAAGAAAATCAAGAATTGAGTGCGGAATAGAACCAAACTTGTTTCGGATCAAGAAAATCAAGAACTGAGTCCGGAATACCGCAAACTAGTTTTGCATCAAGAAAATCAAGAATTGAGTGCGGAATACAACCAAACTTGTTTCGGATCAAGAAAATCAAGAACTGAGTCCGGAATGCCGCAAACATGTTTTGCATCAAGAAAATCAAGAATTGAGCGCGGAATACAACCAAACTTGTTTCGGATCAAGAAAATCAAGAATTGAGTCCGGAATAGCGCAAACTAGTTTTGCATCAAGAAAATCAAGAATTGAGTGCGGAATAGAACCAAACTTGTTTCGGATCAAGAAAATCAAGAACTGAGTCCGGAATACCGCAAACTAGTTTTGCATCAAGAAAACAAAGAATTGAGTGCGGAATAGAACCAAACTTGTTTCGGATCAAGAAAATCAAGAACTGAGTTCGGAATGCCGCAAACATGTTTTGCATCAAGAAAATCAAGAATTGAGTGCGTAATACAACCAAACTTGTTTCGGATCAAGAAAATCAAGAACTGAGTCCGGAATGCCGCAAACATGTTTTGCATCAAGAAAATCAAGAATTGAGCGCGGAATACAACCAAACTTGTTTGGGATCAAGAAAATCAAGAACTGAGTCCGGAATACCGCAAATAAGTTTTGCATCAAGAAAATCAAGAATTGAGTGCGGAATAGAACCAAACTTGTTTCGGATCAAGAAAATTAAGAACTGAGTCCGGGATGCCGCAAACATGTTTTGTATCAAGAAAATCAAGAACTGAGTCCGGAATACCGCAAACAAGTTTTGCATCAAGAAAATCAAGAATTTGAGTCCGGAATACAAACAAACTTATTTGGGATCAAGAAAATCAAGAACTGAGTCCGGAATGCCGCAAACTTGTTTTGCATCAAGAAAATCAAGAATTGAGTTCGGAAGACAACCAAACTTTTTTCGGATCAAGAAAATCCAAAACTGAGTCCGGAATACCGCAAACAAGTTTTGCATCAAGAAAATCAAGAATTGAGTGCGGAATAGAACCAAACTTGTTTCGGATCAAGAAAATCAAGAACTGAGTCCGGAATACCGTAAACTAGTTTTGCATCAAGAAAATCAAGAATTGAGTGCGGAATACAACCAAACTTGTTTCGGATCAAGAAAATCAAGAACTGAGTCCGGAATGCCGCAAACATGTTTTGCATCAAGAAAATCAAGAATTGAGCGCGGAATACAACCAAACTTGTTTCGGATCAAGAAAATCAAGAATTGAGTCCGGAATATCGCAAACAAGTTTTGCATCAAGAAAATCAAGAATTGAGTGGGGAATAGAACCAAACTTGTTTGGGATCAAGAAAATCAAGAACTGAGTCCGGAATACCGCAAACAAGTTTTGCATCAAGAAAATCAAGAATTTGAGTCCGGAATACAAACAAACTTGTTTGGGATGAATAAAATCAAGAACTGAGTCCGGAATACCGCAAACATGTTCTGCATCAAGAAAATCAAGAATTGAGTGCGGAATACAACCAAACTTGTTTCGGATCAAGAAAATCAAGAACTGAATCCGGAATACCGCAAACAAGTTTTGCATCAAGAAAATCAAGAATTTGAGTCCGGAATACAACCAAACTTGTTTCGGATCAAGAAAATCAAGAACCGAGTCCGGAATTCCGCAAACAAGTTTTGCATCAAGAAAATCAAGAATTGAGTGCGGAATAGAACCAAACTTGTTTCGGATCAAGAAAATCAAAACGGAGTCCGGAATGCCGCAAACATGTTTTGCATCAAGAAAATCAAGAATTGAGTGCGGAATACAACCAAACTTGTTTCGGATCAAGAAAATCAAGAACTGAGTCCGGAATGCGGCAAACATGTTTTGCATCAAGAAAATCAAGAATTGAGCGCGGAATACAACCAAACTTGTTTCGGATCAAGAAAATCAAGAACTGAGTCCGGAATGCGGCAAACATGTTTTGCATCAAGAAAATCAAGAATTGAGCGCGGAATACAACCAAACTTATTTCGGATCAAGAAAATCAAGAACTGAGTCCGGAATACCGCAAACAAGTTTTGCATCAAGAAAATCAAGAATTGAGTGCGGAATAGAACCAAACTTGTTTCGGATCAAGAAAATCAAGAACTGAGTCCGGAATGCCGCAAACATGTTTTGCATCAAGAAAATCAAGAATTGAGCGCGGAATACAACCAAACTTATTTCGAATTAAGAAAATCAAGAACTGAGTCTAGAATACCGCAAACAAGTTTTGCATCAAGAAAATCAAGAATTGAGTATGGAATAGAACCAAACTTGTTTGGGATCAAGAAAATCAAGAACTGAGTCCGGAATACCGCAAACAAGTTTTGCATCAAGAAAATCAAGAATTGAGTGCGGAATACAACCAAACTTGTTTCGGATCAAGAAAATGAAGAACTGAGTCCGGAATACCGCAAACAAGTTTTGCATCAAGAAAATCAAGAATTTGAGTCCGGAATACAACCAAATTTGTTTCGGATCAAGAAAATCAAGAACTGAGTCCGGAATACCGCAAACAAGTTTTGCATCAAGAAAACAAAGAATTGAGTGCGGAATAGAACCAAACTTGTTTCGGATCAAGAAAATCAAGAACTGAGTTCGGAATGCCGCAAACATGTTTTGCATCAAGAAAATCAAGAATTGAGTGCGTAATACAACCAAACTTGTTTCGGATCAAGAAAATCAAGAACTGAGTCCGGAATGCCGCAAACATGTTTTGCATCAAGAAAATCAAGAATTGAGCGCGGAATACAACCAAACTTGTTTGGGATCAAGAAAATCAAGAACTGAGTCCGGAATACCGCAAATAAGTTTTGCATCAAGAAAATCAAGAATTGAGTTCGGAATAGAACCAAACTTGTTTCGGATCAAGAAAATTAAGAACTGAGTCCGGGATGCCGCAAACATGTTTTGTATCAAGAAAATCAAGAACTGAGTCCGGAATACCGCAAACAAGTTTTGCATCAAGAAAATCAAGAATTTGAGTCCGGAATACAAACAAACTTATTTGGGATCAAGAAAATCAAGAACTGAGTCCGGAATGCCGCAAACTTGTTTTGCATCAAGAAAATCAAGAATTGAGTTCGGAAGACAACCAAACTTTTTTCGGATCAAGAAAATCCAAAACTGAGTCCGGAATACCGCAAACAAGTTTTGCATCAAGAAAATCAAGAATTGAGTGCGGAATAGAACCAAACTTGTTTCGGATCAAGAAAATCAAGAACTGAGTCCGGAATACCGCAAACTAGTTTTGCATCAAGAAAATCAAGAATTGAGTGCGGAATACAACCAAACTTGTTTCGGATCAAGAAAATCAAGAACTGAGTCCGGAATGCCGCAAACATGTTTTGCATCAAGAAAATCAAGAATTGAGCGCGGAATACAACCAAACTTGTTTCGGATCAAGAAAATCAAGAATTGAGTCCGGAATAGCGCAAACTAGTTTTGCATCAAGAAAATCAAGAATTGAGTGCGGAATAGAACCAAACTTGTTTCGGATCAAGAAAATCAAGAACTGAGTCCGGAATACCGCAAACTAGTTTTGCATCAAGAAAATCAAGAATTGAGTGCGGAATACAACCAAACTTATTTCGGATCAAGAAAATCAAGAACTGAGTCCGGAATTCCGCAAACAAGTTTTGCATCAAGAAAATCAAGAATTGAGTGCGGAATAGAACCAAACTTGTTTCGGATCAAGAAAATCAAAACGGAGTCCGGAATGCCGCAAACATGTTTTGCATCAAGAAAATCAAGAATTGAGTGCGGAATACAACCAAACTTGTTTCGGATCAAGAAAATCAAGAACTGAGTCCGGAATGCGGCAAACATGTTTTGCATCAAGAAAATCAAGAATTGAGCGCGGAATACAACCAAACTTATTTCGGATCAAGAAAATCAAGAACTGAGTCCGGAATACCGCAAACAAGTTTTGCATCAAGAAAATCAAGAATTGAGTGCGGAATAGAACCAAACTTGTTTCGGATCAAGAAAATCAAGAACTGAGTCCGGAATGCCGCAAACATGTTTTGCATCAAGAAAATCAAGAATTGAGCGCGGAATACAACCAAACTTATTTCGGATTAAGAAAATCAAGAACTGAGTCTAGAATACCGCAAACAAGTTTTGCATCAAGAAAATCAAGAATTGAGTGCGGAATAGAACCAAACTTGTTTGGGATCAAGAAAATCAAGAACTGAGTCCGGAATACCGCAAACAAGTTTTGCATCAAGAAAATCAAGAATTTGAGTCCGGAATACAACCAAACTTGTTTCGGATCAAGAAAATCAAGAACCGAGTCCGGAATTCCGCAAACAAGTTTTGCATCAAGAAAATCAAGAATTGAGTGCGGAATAGAACCAAACTTGTTTCGGATCAAGAAAATCAAGAACTGAGTCCGGAATGCCGCAAACATGTTTTGCATCAAGAAAATCAAGAATTGAGTGCGGAATACAACCAAACTTGTTTCGGATCAAGAAAATCAAGAACTGAGTCCGGAATGCGGCAAACATGTTTTGCATCAAGAAAATCAAGAATTGAGCGCAGAATACAACCAAACTTATTTCGGATCAAGAAAATCAAGAACTGAGTCCGGAATACCGCAAACAAGTTTTGCATCAAGAAAATCAAGAATTGAGTGCGGAATACAACCAAAGTTGTTTCGGATCAAGAAAATTAAGAACTGAGTCCGGAATGCCGCAAACATGTTTTGCATCAAGAAAATCAAGAATTTGAGTCCGGAATAGAACCAAACTTGTTTCGGATCAAGAAAATCAAGAACTGAGTCCGTAATGCCGCAAACATGTTTTGCATCAAGAAAATCAAGAATTTGAGCGCGGAAGACAACCAAACTTGTTTCGGATCAAGAAAATCAAGAACTGAGTCCGGAATGCCGCAAACAAGTTTTGCATCAAGAAAATCAAGAATTGAGTACGGAATAGAACCAAACTTGTTTCGGATCAAGAAAATCAAGAACTGAGTTCGGAATGCCGCAAACATGTTTTGCATCAAGAAAATCAAGAATAGAGTGCGGAATACAACCAAACTTGTTTCGGATCAAGAAAATCAAGAACTGAGTCCGGAATGCCGCAAACATGTTTTGCATCAAGAAAATCAAGAATTGAGCGCGGAATACAAACAAACTTGTTTGGGATCAATAAAATCATGAACTGAGTCCGGAATACCGCAAACATGTTCTGCATCAAGAAAATCAAGAATTGAGTGCGGAATACAACCAAACTTTTTTCGGATCAAGAAAATCAAAAACTGAGTCCGGAATACCGCAAATATGTTCTGCATCAAGAAAATCAAGAATTGAGTGCGGAATACAACCAAACTTGTTTCGGATCAAGAAAATCAAGAACTGAGTTCGGAATGCCGCAAACAAGTTTTGCATCAAGAAAATCAAGAATTGAGCGCGGAATACAACCAAACTTGTTTCGGATCAAGAAAATCAAGAACTGAGTCCGGAACACCGCAAACATGTTCTGCATCAAGAAAATCAAGAATTGAGTGCGGAATACAACCAAACTTGTTTGGGATCAAGAAAATCAAGAACTGAGTCCGGAATGCCGCAAACATGTTTTGCATCAAGAAAATCAAGAATTTGAGTCCGGAATACAAACAAACTTGTTTGGGATGAATAAAATCAAGAACTGAGTCCGGAATACCGCAAACATGTTCTGCATCAAGAAAATCAAGAATTGAGTGCGGAATACAACCAAACTTGTTTCGGATCAAGAAAATCAAGAACTGAATCCGGAATACCGCAAACAAGTTTTGCATCAAGAAAATCAAGAATTGAGTGCGGAATACAACCAAACTTGTTTCGGATCAAGAAAATGAAGAACTGAGTCCGGAATACCGCAAACAAGTTTTGCATCAAGAAAATCAAGAATTTGAGTCCGGAATACAACCAAATTTGTTTCGGATCAAGAAAATCAAGAACTGAGTCCGGAATACCGCAAACAAGTTTTGCATCAAGAAAACAAAGAATTGAGTGCGGAATAGAACCAAACTTGTTTCGGATCAAGAAAATCAAGAACTGAGTTCGGAATGCCGCAAACATGTTTTGCATCAAGAAAATCAAGAATTGAGTGCGTAATACAACCAAACTTGTTTCGGATCAAGAAAATCAAGAACTGAGTCCGGAATGCCGCAAACATGTTTTGTATCAAGAAAATCAAGAATTGAGCGCGGAATACAACCGAACTTGTTTGGGATCAAGAAAATCAAGAACTGAGTCCGGAATACCGCAAATAAGTTTTGCATCAAGAAAATCAAGAATTGAGTTCGGAATAGAACCAAACTTGTTTCGGATCAAGAAAATTAAGAACTGACTCCGGGATGCCGCAAACATGTTTTGTATCAAGAAAATCAAGAACTGAGTCCGGAATACCGCAAACAAGTTTTGCATCAAGAAAATCAAGAATTTGAGTCCGGAATACAAACAAACTTATTTGGGATCAAGAAAATCAAGAACTGAGTCCGGAATGCCGCAAACTTGTTTTGCATCAAGAAAATCAAGAATTGAGTTCGGAAGACAACCAAACTTTTTTCGGATCAAGAAAATCCAAAACTGAGTCCGGAATACCGCAAACAAGTTTTGCATCAAGAAAATCAAGAATTGAGTGCGGAATAGAACCAAACTTGTTTCGGATCAAGAAAATCAAGAACTGAGTCCGGAATACCGCAAACTAGTTTTGCATCAAGAAAATCAAGAATTGAGTGCGGAATACAACCAAACTTGTTTCGGATCAAGAAAATCAAGAACTGAGTCCGGAATGCCGCAAACATGTTTTGCATCAAGAAAATCAAGAATTGAGCGCGGAATACAACCAAACTTGTTTCGGATCAAGAAAATCAAGAATTGAGTCCGGAATACCGCAAACTAGTTTTGCATCAAGAAAATCAAGAATTGAGTGCGGAATAGAACCAAACTTGTTTCGGATCAAGAAAATCAAGAACTGAGTCCGGAATACCGCAAACTAGTTTTGCATCAAGAAAATCAAGAATTGAGTGCGGAATACAACCAAACTTATTTCGGATCAAGAAAATCAAGAACTGAGTCCGGAATTCCGCAAACAAGTTTTGCATCAAGAAAATCAAGAATTGAGTGCGGAATAGAACCAAACTTGTTTCGGATCAAGAAAATCAAAACGGAGTCCGGAATGCCGCAAACATGTTTTGCATCAAGAAAATCAAGAATTGAGTGCGGAATACAACCAAACTTGTTTCGGATCAAGAAAATCAAGAACTGAGTCCGGAATGCGGCAAACATGTTTTGCATCAAGAAAATCAAGAATTGAGCGCGGAATACAACCAAACTTATTTCGGATCAAGAAAATCAAGAACTGAGTCCGGAATACCGCAAACAAGTTTTGCATCAAGAAAATCAAGAATTGAGTGCGGAATAGAACCAAACTTGTTTCGGATCAAGAAAATCAAGAACTGAGTCCGAAATGCCGCAAACATGTTTTGCATCAAGAAAATCAAGAATTGAGCGCGGAATACAACCAAACTTATTTCGGATTAAGAAAATCAAGAACTGAGTCTAGAATACCGCAAACAAGTTTTGCATCAAGAAAATCAAGAATTGAGTGCGGAATAGAACCAAACTTGTTTGGGATCAAGAAAATCAAGAACTGAGTCCGGAATACCGCAAACAAGTTTTGCATCAAGAAAATCAAGAATTTGAGTCCGGAATACAACCAAACTTGTTTCGGATCAAGAAAATCAAGAACCGAGTCCGGAATTCCGCAAACAAGTTTTGCATCAAGAAAATCAAGAATTGAGTGCGGAATAGAACCAAACTTGTTTCGGATCAAGAAAATCAAGAACTGAGTCCGGAATGCCGCAAACATGTTTTGCATCAAGAAAATCAAGAATTGAGTGCGGAATACAACCAAACTTGTTTCGGATCAAGAAAATCAAGAACTGAGTCCGGAATGCGGCAAACATGTTTTGCATCAAGAAAATCAAGAATTGAGCGCAGAATACAACCAAACTTATTTCGGATCAAGAAAATCAAGAACTGAGTCCGGAATACCGCAAACAAGTTTTGCATCAAGAAAATCAAGAATTGAGTGCGGAATACAACCAAAGTTGTTTCGGATCAAGAAAATCAAGAACTGAGTCCGGAATGCCGCAAACATGTTTTGCATCAAGAAAATCAAGAATTTGAGTCCGGAATAGAACCAAACTTGTTTCGGATCAAGAAAATCAAGAACTGAGTCCGTAATGCCGCAAACATGTTTTGCATCAAGAAAATCAAGAATTTGAGCGCGGAAGACAACCAAACTTGTTTCGGATCAAGAAAATCAAGAACTGAGTCCGGAATGCCGCAAACAAGTTTTGCATCAAGAAAATCAAGAATTGAGTACGGAATAGAACCAAACTTGTTTCGGATCAAGAAAATCAAGAACTGAGTTCGGAATGCCGCAAACATGTTTTGCATCAAGAAAATCAAGAATAGAGTGCGGAATACAACCAAACTTGTTTCGGATCAAGAAAATCAAGAACTGAGTCCGGAATGCCGCAAACATGTTTTGCATCAAGAAAATCAAGAATTGAGCGCGGAATACAAACAAACTTGTTTGGGATCAATAAAATCATGAACTGAGTCCGGAATACCGCAAACATGTTCTGCATCAAGAAAATCAAGAATTGAGTGCGGAATACAACCAAACTTTTTTCGGATCAAGAAAATCAAAAACTGAGTCCGGAATACCGCAAATATGTTCTGCATCAAGAAAATCAAGAATTGAGTGCGGAATACAACCAAACTTGTTTCGGATCAAGAAAATCAAGAACTGAGTTCGGAATGCCGCAAACAAGTTTTGCATCAAGAAAATCAAGAATTGAGCGCGGAATACAACCAAACTTGTTTCGGATCAAGAAAATCAAGAACTGAGTCCGGAACACCGCAAACATGTTCTGCATCAAGAAAATCAAGAATTGAGTGCGGAATACAACCAAACTTGTTTGGGATCAAGAAAATCAAGAACTGAGTCCGGAATGCCGCAAACATGTTTTGCATCAAGAAAATCAAGAATTTGAGTCCGGAATACAAACAAACTTGTTTGGGATGAATAAAATCAAGAACTGAGTCCGGAATACCGCAAACATGTTCTGCATCAAGAAAATCAAGAATTGAGTGCGGAATACAACCAAACTTGTTTCGGATCAAGAAAATCAAGAACTGAATCCGGAATACCGCAAACAAGTTTTGCATCAAGAAAATCAAGAATTTGAGTCCGGAATACAACCAAACTTGTTTCGGATCAAGAAAATCAAGAACCGAGTCCGGAATTCCGCAAACAAGTTTTGCATCAAGAAAAATCAAGAATTGAGTGCGGAATAGAACCAAACTTGTTTCGGATCAAGAAAATCAAAACGGAGTCCGGAATGCCGCAAACATGTTTTGCATCAAGAAAATCAAGAATTGAGTGCGGAATACAACCAAACTTGTTTCGGATCAAGAAAATCAAGAACTGAGTCCGGAATGCGGCAAACATGTTTTGCATCAAGAAAATCAAGAATTGAGCGCGGAATACAACCAAACTTATTTCGGATCAAGAAAATCAAGAACTGAGTCCGGAATACCGCAAACAAGTTTTGCATCAAGAAAATCAAGAATTGAGTGCGGAATAGAACCAAACTTGTTTCGGATCAAGAAAATCAAGAACTGAGTCCGGAATGCCGCAAACATGTTTTGCATCAGGAAAATCAAGAATTGAGCGCGGAATACAACCAAACTTATTTCGGATTAAGAAAATCAAGAACTGAGTCTAGAATACCGCAAACAAGTTTTGCATCAAGAAAATCAAGAATTGAGTGCGGAATAGAACCAAACTTGTTTGGGATCAAGAAAATCAAGAACTGAGTCCAGAATACCGCAAACAAGTTTTGCATCAAGAAAATCAAGAATTTGAGTCCGGAATACAACCAAACTTGTTTCGGATCAAGAAAATCAAGAACCGAGTCCGGAATTCCGCAAACAAGTTTTGCATCAAGAAAATCAAGAATTGAGTGCGGAATAGAACCAAACTTGTTTCGGATCAAGAAAATCAAGAACTGAGTCCGGAATGCCGCAAACATGTTTTGCATCAAGAAAATCAAGAATTGAGGGCGGAATACAACCAAACTTGTTTCGGATCAAGAAAATCAAGAACTGAGTCCGGAATGCGGCAAACATGTTTTGCATCAAGAAAATCAAGAATTGAGCGCGGAATACAACCAAACTTATTTCGGATCAAGAAAATCAAGAACTGAGTCCGGAATACCGCAAACAAGTTTTGCATCAAGAAAATCAAGAATTGAGTGCGGAATACAACCAAAGTTGTTTCGGATCAAGAAAATCAAGAACTGAGTCCGGAATGCCGCAAACATGTTTTGCATCAAGAAAATCAAGAATTTGAGTCCGGAATAGAACCAAACTTGTTTCGGATCAAGAAAATCAAGAATTGAGTCCGTAATGCCGCAAACATGTTTTGCATCAAGAAAATCAAGAATTTGAGCGCGGAAGACAACCAAACTTGTTTCGGATAAAGAAAATCAAGAACTGAGTCCGGAATGCCGCAAACAAGTTTTGCATCAAGAAAATCAAGAATTGAGTACGGAATAGAACCAAACTTGTTTCGGATCAAGAAAATCAAGAACTGAGTTCGGAATGCCGCAAACATGTTTTGCATCAAGAAAATCAAGAATAGAGTGCGGAATACAACCAAACTTGTTTCGGATCAAGAAAATCAAGAACTGAGTCCGGAATGCCGCAAACATGTTTTGCATCAAGAAAATCAAGAATTGAGCGCGGAATACAAACAAACTTGTTTGGGATCAATAAAATCATGAACTGAGTCCGGAATACCGCAAACATGTTCTGCATCAAGAAAATCAAGAATTGAGTGCGGAATACAACCAAACTTTTTTCGGATCAAGAAAATCAAAAACTGAGTCCGGAATACCGCAAATATGTTCTGCATCAAGAAAATCAAGAATTGAGTGCGGAATACAACCAAACTTGTTTCGGATCAAGAAAATCAAGAACTGAGTTCGGAATGCCGCAAACAAGTTTTGCATCAAGAAAATCAAGAATTGAGCGCGGAATACAACCAAACTTGTTTCGGATCAGGAAAATCAAGAACTGAGTCCGGAATGCCGCAAACATGTTCTGCATCAAGAAAATCAAGAATTGAGGGCGGAATACAACCAAACTTGTTTGGGATCAAGAAAATCAAGAACTGAGTCCGGGATACCGCAAACATGTTTTGCATCAAGAAAATCAAGAATTGAGTGCGGAATACAATCAAACTTGTTTCGGATCAAGAAAATCAAGAACTGAGTCCGGAATGCGGCAAACATGTTTTGCATCAAGAAAATCAAGAATTAAGCGCGGAATACAACCAAACTTATTTCGGATCAAGAAAATCAAGAACTGAGTCCGGAATACCGCAAACAAGTTTTGCATCAAGAAAATCAAGAATTGAGTGCGGAATAGAACCAAACTAGTTTGGGATCAAGAAAATCAAGAACTGAGTCCGGAATACCGCAAACAAGTTTTGCATTAAGAAAATCAAGAATTGAGTGCGGAATAGAACCAAACTTGTTTGGGATCAAGAAAATCAAGAACTGAGTCCGGAATACCGCAAACAAGTTTTGCATTAAGAAAATCAAGAATTGAGTGCGGAATACAACAAAACTTGTTTGGGATCAAGAAAATCAAGAACTGAGTCCGGAATACCGCAAACAAGTTTTGCATCAAGAAAATCAAGAATTGAGCGCGGAATACAACCAAAGTTGTTTCGGATCAGGAAAATCAAGAACTGAGTCCGGAATGCCGCAAACATGTTCTGCATCAAGAAAATCAAGAATTGAGTGCGGAATACAACCAAACTTGTTTGGGATCAAGAAAATCAAGAACTGAGTCCGGAATACCGCAAACATGTTTTGCATCAAGAAAATCAAGAATTTGAGCGCGGAAGACAACCAAACTTGTTTCGGATCAAGAAAATCAAGAACTGAGTCCGGAATGCCGCAAACAAGTTTTGCATCAAGAAAATCAAGAATTGAGTACGGAATAGAACCAAACTTGTTTCGGATCAAGAAAATCAAGAACTGAGTTCGGAATGCCGCAAACATGTTTTGCATCAAGAAAATCAAGAATAGAGTGCGGAATACAACCAAACTTGTTTCGGATCAAGAAAATCAAGAACTGAGTCCGGAATGCCGCAAACATGTTTTGCATCAAGAAAATCAAGAATTGAGCGCGGAATACAAACAAACTTGTTTGGGATCAATAAAATCATGAACTGAGTCCGGAATACCGCAAACATGTTCTGCATCAAGAAAATCAAGAATTGAGTGCGGAATACAACCAAACTTTTTTCGGATCAAGAAAATCAAAAACTGAGTCCGGAATACCGCAAATATGTTCTGCATCAAGAAAATCAAGAATGGAGTGCGGAATACAACCAAACTTGTTTCGGATCAAGAAAATCAAGAACTGAGTTCGGAATGCCGCAAACAAGTTTTGCATCAAGAAAATCAAGAATTGAGCGCGGAATACAACCAAACTTGTTTCGGATCAGGAAAATCAAGAACTGAGTCCGGAATGCCGCAAACATGTTCTGCATCAAGAAAATCAAGAATTGAGGGCGGAATACAACCAAACTTGTTTGGGATCAAGAAAATCAAGAACTGAGTCCGGGATACCGCAAACATGTTTTGCATCAAGAAAATCAAGAATTGAGTGCGGAATACAATCAAACTTGTTTCGGATCAAGAAAATCAAGAACTGAGTCCGGAATGCGGCAAACATGTTTTGCATCAAGAAAATCAAGAATTGAGCGCGGAATACAACCAAACTTATTTCGGATCAAGAAAATCAAGAACTGAGTCCGGAATACCGCAAACAAGTTTTGCATCAAGAAAATCAAGAATTGAGTGCGGAATAGAACCAAACTAGTTTGGGATCAAGAAAATCAAGAACTGAGTCCGGAATACCGCAAACAAGTTTTGCATTAAGAAAATCAAGAATTGAGTGCGGAATAGAACCAAACTTGTTTGGGATCAAGAAAATCAAGAACTGAGTCCGGAATACCGCAAACAAGTTTTGCATTAAGAAAATCAAGAATTGAGTGCGGAATACAACAAAACTTGTTTGGGATCAAGAAAATCAAGAACTGAGTCCGGAATACCGCAAACAAGTTTTGCATCAAGAAAATCAAGAATTGAGCGCGGAATACAACCAAACTTGTTTCGGATCAGGAAAATCAAGAACTGAGTCCGGAATGCCGCAAACATGTTCTGCATCAAGAAAATCAAGAATTGAGTGCGGAATACAACCAAACTTGTTTGGGATCAAGAAAATCAAGAACTGAGTCCGGAATACCGCAAACATGTTTTGCATCAAGAAAATCAAGAATTGAGTGCGGAATACAACCAAACTTGTTTCGGATCAAGAAAATCAAGAACTGAGTCCAGAATGCGGCAAACATGTTGTGCATCAAGAAAATCAAGAATTGAGCGCGGAATACAACCAAACTTATTTCGGATCAAGAAAATCAAGAACTGAGTCCGGAATACCGCAAACAAGTTTTGCATCAAGAAAATCAAGAATTGAGTGCGGAATAGAACCAAACTTGTTTGGAATCAAGAAAATCAAGAACTGAGTCCGGAATACCGCAAACAAGTTTTGCATCAAGAAAATCAAGAATTTGGTGCGGAATAGAACCAAACTTGTTTCGGATCAAGAAAATGAAGAACTGAGTCCGGAATGCCGCAAACATGTTTTGTATCAAGAAAATCAAGAAGTGAGTGCGGAATACAACAAAACTTATTTGGGATCAAGAAAATCAAGAACTGAGTCCGGAATACCGCAAACAAGTTGTGCATCAAAAAAATCAAGAATTGAGCGCGGAATACAACCAAACTTGTTTGGGATCAATAAAATCAAGAACTGAGTCCGGAATACCGCAAACATGTTCTGCATCAAGAAAATCAAGATTTGAGTGCGGAATAGAACCAAACTTGTTTCGGATCAAGAAAATCAAGAACTGAGTCCGGAATGCCGCAAACAAGTTTTGCATCAAGAAAATCAAGAATTGAGCGCGGAATACAACCAAACTTGTTTCGGATCAGGAAAATCAAGAACTGAGTCCGGAATGCCGCAAACATGTTCTGCATCAAGAAAATCAAGAATTGAGGGCGGAATACAACCAAACTTGTTTGGGATCAAGAAAATCAAGAACTGAGTCCGGGATACCGCAAACATGTTTTGCATCAAGAAAATCAAGAATTGAGTGCGGAATACAATCAAACTTGTTTCGGATCAAGAAAATCAAGAACTGAGTCCGGAATGCGGCAAACATGTTTTGCATCAAGAAAATCAAGAATTGAGCGCGGAATACAACCAAACTTATTTCGGATCAAGAAAATCAAGAACTGAGTCCGGAATACCGCAAACAAGTTTTGCATCAAGAAAATCAAGAATTGAGTGCGGAATAGAACCAAACTAGTTTGGGATCAAGAAAATCAAGAACTGAGTCCGGAATACCGCAAACAAGTTTTGCATTAAGAAAATCAAGAATTGAGTGCGGAATAGAACCAAACTTGTTTGGGATCAAGAAAATCAAGAACTGAGTCCGGAATACCGCAAACAAGTTTTGCATTAAGAAAATCAAGAATTGAGTGCGGAATACAACAAAACTTGTTTGGGATCAAGAAAATCAAGAACTGAGTCCGGAATACCGCAAACAAGTTTTGCATCAAGAAAATCAAGAATTGAGCGCGGAATACAACCAAAGTTGTTTCGGATCAGGAAAATCAAGAACTGAGTCCGGAATGCCGCAAACATGTTCTGCATCAAGAAAATCAAGAATTGAGTGCGGAATACAACCAAACTTGTTTGGGATCAAGAAAATCAAGAACTGAGTCCGGAATACCGCAAACATGTTTTGCATCAAGAAAATCAAGAATTTGAGCGCGGAAGACAACCAAACTTGTTTCGGATCAAGAAAATCAAGAACTGAGTCCGGAATGCCGCAAACAAGTTTTGCATCAAGAAAATCAAGAATTGAGTACGGAATAGAACCAAACTTGTTTCGGATCAAGAAAATCAAGAACTGAGTTCGGAATGCCGCAAACATGTTTTGCATCAAGAAAATCAAGAATAGAGTGCGGAATACAACCAAACTTGTTTCGGATCAAGAAAATCAAGAACTGAGTCCGGAATGCCGCAAACATGTTTTGCATCAAGAAAATCAAGAATTGAGCGCGGAATACAAACAAACTTGTTTGGGATCAATAAAATCATGAACTGAGTCCGGAATACCGCAAACATGTTCTGCATCAAGAAAATCAAGAATTGAGTGCGGAATACAACCAAACTTTTTTCGGATCAAGAAAATCAAAAACTGAGTCCGGAATACCGCAAATATGTTCTGCATCAAGAAAATCAAGAATGGAGTGCGGAATACAACCAAACTTGTTTCGGATCAAGAAAATCAAGAACTGAGTTCGGAATGCCGCAAACAAGTTTTGCATCAAGAAAATCAAGAATTGAGCGCGGAATACAACCAAACTTGTTTCGGATCAGGAAAATCAAGAACTGAGTCCGGAATGCCGCAAACATGTTCTGCATCAAGAAAATCAAGAATTGAGGGCGGAATACAACCAAACTTGTTTGGGATCAAGAAAATCAAGAACTGAGTCCGGGATACCGCAAACATGTTTTGCATCAAGAAAATCAAGAATTGAGTGCGGAATACAATCAAACTTGTTTCGGATCAAGAAAATCAAGAACTGAGTCCGGAATGCGGCAAACATGTTTTGCATCAAGAAAATCAAGAATTGAGCGCGGAATACAACCAAACTTATTTCGGATCAAGAAAATCAAGAACTGAGTCCGGAATACCGCAAACAAGTTTTGCATCAAGAAAATCAAGAATTGAGTGCGGAATAGAACCAAACTAGTTTGGGATCAAGAAAATCAAGAACTGAGTCCGGAATACCGCAAACAAGTTTTGCATTAAGAAAATCAAGAATTGAGTGCGGAATAGAACCAAACTTGTTTGGGATCAAGAAAATCAAGAACTGAGTCCGGAATACCGCAAACAAGTTTTGCATTAAGAAAATCAAGAATTGAGTGCGGAATACAACAAAACTTGTTTGGGATCAAGAAAATCAAGAACTGAGTCCGGAATACCGCAAACAAGTTTTGCATCAAGAAAATCAAGAATTGAGCGCGGAATACAACCAAACTTGTTTCGGATCAGGAAAATCAAGAACTGAGTCCGGAATGCCGCAAACATGTTCTGCATCAAGAAAATCAAGAATTGAGTGCGGAATACAACCAAACTTGTTTGGGATCAAGAAAATCAAGAACTGAGTCCGGAATACCGCAAACATGTTTTGCATCAAGAAAATCAAGAATTGAGTGCGGAATACAACCAAACTTGTTTCGGATCAAGAAAATCAAGAACTGAGTCCGGAATGCGGCAAACATGTTGTGCATCAAGAAAATCAAGAATTGAGCGCGGAATACAACCAAACTTATTTCGGATCAAGAAAATCAAGAACTGAGTCCGGAATACCGCAAACAAGTTTTGCATCAAGAAAATCAAGAATTGAGTGCGGAATAGAACCAAACTTGTTTGGAATCAAGAAAATCAAGAACTGAGTCCGGAATACCGCAAACAAGTTTTGCATCAAGAAAATCAAGAATTTGGTGCGGAATAGAACCAAACTTGTTTCGGATCAAGAAAATGAAGAACTGAGTCCGGAATGCCGCAAACATGTTTTGTATCAAGAAAATCAAGAAGTGAGTGCGGAATACAACAAAACTTATTTGGGATCAAGAAAATCAAGAACTGAGTCCGGAATACCGCAAACAAGTTGTGCATCAAAAAAATCAAGAATTGAGCGCGGAATACAACCAAACTTGTTTGGGATCAATAAAATCAAGAACTGAGTCCGGAATACCGCAAACATGTTCTGCATCAAGAAAATCAAGATTTGAGTGCGGAATAGAACCAAACTTGTTTCGGATCAAGAAAATGAAGAACTGAGTCCGGAATGCCGCAAACATGTTTTGAATCAAGAAAATCAAGAATTGAGTGCGGAATAGAACCAAACTTGTTTCGGATCAAGAAAATCAAGAACTGAGTCCGGAATGCCGCAAACATGTTTTGCATCAAGAAAATCAAGAATTGAGCGCGGAATACAACCAAACTTATTTCGGATTAAGAAAATCAAGAACTGAGTCTAGAATACCGCAAACAAGTTTTGCATCAAGAAAATCAAGAATTGAGTGCGGAATAGAACCAAACTTGTTTGGGATCAAGAAAATCAAGAACTGAGTCCGGAATACCGCAAACAAGTTTTGCTTCAAGAAAATCAAGAATTTGAGTCCGGAATACAAACAAACTTGTTTGGGATCAAGAAAATCAAGAACTGAGTCCGGAATGCCGCAAACATGTTTTGCATCAAGAAAATCAAGAATTGAGTGCGGAAGACAACCAAACTTTTTTCGGATCAAGAAAATCAAAAACTGAGTCCGGAATACCGCAAACAAGTTTTACATCAAGAAAATCAAGAATTGAGTGCGGAATAGAACCAAACTTGTTTCGGATCAAGAAAATTAAGAACTGAGTCCGGAATGCCGCAAACATGTTTTGTATCAAGAAAATCAAGAATTGAGTGCGGAATACAACCAAACTTGTTTGGGATCAAGAAAATCAAGAACTGAGTCCGGAATACCGCAAACAAGTTTTGCATCATGAAAATCAAGAATTTGAGTCCGGAATACAACCAAACTTGTTTCGGATCAAGAAAATCAAGAACTGAGTCCGGAATACCGCAAACAAGTTTTGCATCAAGAAAATCAAGAATTGAGTGCGGAATAGAACCAAACTTGTTTCGGATCAAGAAAATCAAGAACTGAGTCCGGAATACCGCAAACAAGTTTTGCATTAAGAAAATCAAGAATTGAGTGCGGAATAGAACCAAACTTGTTTGGGATCAAGAAAATCAAGAACTGAGTCCGGAATACCGCAAACAAGTTTTGCATTAAGAAAATCAAGAATTGAGTGCGGAATACAACAAAACTTGTTTGGGATCAAGAAAATCAAGAACTGAGTCCGGAATACCGCAAACAAGTTTTGCATCAAGAAAATCAAGAATTGAGCGCGGAATACAACCAAACTTGTTTCGGATCAAGAAAATCAAGAACTGAGTCCGGAATGCCGCAAACATGTTCTGCATCAAGAAAATCAAGAATTGAGGGCGGAATACAACCAAACTTGTTTGGGATCAAGAAAATCAAGAACTGAGTCCGGAATACCGCAAACATGTTTTGCATCAAGAAAATCAAGAATTGAGTGCGGAATACAACCAAACTTGTTTCGGATCAAGAAAATCAAGAACTGAGTCCAGAATGCGGCAAACATGTTGTGCATCAAGAAAATCAAGAATTGAGCGCGGAATACAACCAAACTTATTTCGGATCAAGAAAATCAAGAACTGAGTCCGGAATACCGCAAACAAGTTTTGCATCAAGAAAATCAAGAATTGAGTGCGGAATAGAACCAAACTTGTTTGGAATCAAGAAAATCAAGAACTGAGTCCGGAATACCGCAAACAAGTTTTGCATCAAGAAAATCAAGAATTTGGTGCGGAATAGAACCAAACTTGTTTCGGATCAAGAAAATGAAGAACTGAGTCCGGAATGCCGCAAACATGTTTTGTATCAAGAAAATCAAGAATTGAGTGCGGAATACAACAAAACTTATTTGGGATCAAGAAAATCAAGAACTGAGTCCGGAATACCGCAAACAAGTTGTGCATCAAGAAAATCAAGAATTGAGCGCGGAATACAACCAAACTTGTTTGGGATCAATAAAATCAAGAACTGAGTCCGGAATACCGCAAACAAGTTTTGCATCAAGAAAATCAAGAATTGAGCGCGGAATACAACCAAACTTGTTTCGGATCAGGAAAATCAAGAACTGAGTCCGGAATGCCGCAAACATGTTCTGCATCAAGAAAATCAAGAATTGAGGGCGGAATACAACCAAACTTGTTTGGGATCAAGAAAATCAAGAACTGAGTCCGGAATACCGCAAACATGTTTTGCATCAAGAAAATCAAGAATTGAGTGCGGAATACAACCAAACTTGTTTCGGATCAAGAAAATCAAGAACTGAGTCCAGAATGCGGCAAACATGTTGTGCATCAAGAAAATCAAGAATTGAGCGCGGAATACAACCAAACTTATTTCGGATCAAGAAAATCAAGAACTGAGTCCGGAATACCGCAAACAAGTTTTGCATCAAGAAAATCAAGAATTGAGTGCGGAATAGAACCAAACTTGTTTGGAATCAAGAAAATCAAGAACTGAGTCCGGAATACCGCAAACAAGTTTTGCATCAAGAAAATCAAGAATTTGGTGCGGAATAGAACCAAACTTGTTTCGGATCAAGAAAATGAAGAACTGAGTCCGGAATGCCGCAAACATGTTTTGTATCAAGAAAATCAAGAATTGAGTGCGGAATACAACAAAACTTATTTGGGATCAAGAAAATCAAGAACTGAGTCCGGAATACCGCAAACAAGTTGTGCATCAAGAAAATCAAGAATTGAGCGCGGAATACAACCAAACTTGTTTGGGATCAATAAAATCAAGAACTGAGTCCGGAATGCCGCAAACATGTTTTGCATCAAGAAAATCAAGAATTGAGTGCGGAATAGAACCAAACTTGTTTCGGATCAAGAAAATTAAGAACTGAGTCCGGAATGCCGCAAACATGTTTTGTATCAAGAAAATCAAGAATTGAGTGCGGAATACAACCAAACTTGTTTGGGATCAAGAAAATCAAGAACTGAGTCCGGAATACCGCAAACAAGTTTTGCATCATGAAAATCAAGAATTTGAGTCCGGAATACAACCAAACTTGTTTCGGATCAAGAAAATCAAGAACTGAGTCCGGAATACCGCAAACAAGTTTTGCATCAAGAAAATCAAGAATTGAGTGCGGAATAGAACCAAACTTGTTTCGGATCAAGAAAATCAAGAACTGAGTCCGGAATACCGCAAACAAGTTTTGCATTAAGAAAATCAAGAATTGAGTGCGGAATAGAACCAAACTTGTTTGGGATCAAGAAAATCAAGAACTGAGTCCGGAATACCGCAAACATGTTTTGTATCAAGAAAATCAAGAATTGAGTGCGGAATACAACAAAACTTATTTGGGATCAAGAAAATCAAGAACTGAGTCCGGAATACCGCAAACAAGTTGTGCATCAAGAAAATCAAGAATTGAGCGCGGAATACAACCAAACTTGTTTGGGATCAATAAAATCAAGAACTGAGTCCGGAATGCCGCAAACATGTTTTGCATCAAGAAAATCAAGAATTCAGTGCGGAAGACAACCAAACTTTTTTCGGATCAAGAAAATCAAAAACTGAGTCCGGAATACCGCAAACAAGTTTTACATCAAGAAAATCAAGAATTGAGTGCGGAATAGAACCAAACTTGTTTCGGATCAAGAAAATTAAGAACTGAGTCCGGAATGCCGCAAACATGTTTTGTATCAAGAAAATCAAGAATTGAGTGCGGAATACAACCAAACTTGTTTGGGATCAAGAAAATCAAGAACTGAGTCCGGAATACCGCAAACAAGTTTTGCATCATGAAAATCAAGAATTTGAGTCCGGAATACAACCAAACTTGTTTCGGATCAAGAAAATCAAGAACTGAGTCCGGAATACCGCAAACAAGTTTTGCATCAAGAAAATCAAGAATTGAGTGCGGAATAGAACCAAACTTGTTTCGGATCAAGAAAATCAAGAACTGAGTCCGGAATACCGCAAACAAGTTTTGCATTAAGAAAATCAAGAATTGAGTGCGGAATAGAACCAAACTTGTTTGGGATCAAGAAAATCAAGAACTGAGTCCGGAATACCGCAAACAAGTTTTGCATTAAGAAAATCAAGAATTGAGTGCGGAATACAACAAAACTTGTTTGGGATCAAGAAAATCAAGAACTGAGTCCGGAATACCGCAAACAAGTTTTGCATCAAGAAAATCAAGAATTGAGCGCGGAATACAACCAAACTTGTTTCGGATCAAGAAAATCAAGAACTGAGTCCGGAATGCCGCAAACATGTTCTGCATCAAGAAAATCAAGAATTGAGGGCGGAATACAACCAAACTTGTTTGGGATCAAGAAAATCAAGAACTGAGTCCGGAATACCGCAAACATGTTTTGCATCAAGAAAATCAAGAATTGAGTGCGGAATACAACCAAACTTGTTTCGGATCAAGAAAATCAAGAACTGAGTCCAGAATGCGGCAAACATGTTGTGCATCAAGAAAATCAAGAATTGAGCGCGGAATACAACCAAACTTATTTCGGATCAAGAAAATCAAGAACTGAGTCCGGAATACCGCAAACAAGTTTTGCATCAAGAAAATCAAGAATTGAGTGCGGAATAGAACCAAACTTGTTTGGAATCAAGAAAATCAAGAACTGAGTCCGGAATACCGCAAACAAGTTTTGCATCAAGAAAATCAAGAATTTGGTGCGGAATAGAACCAAACTTGTTTCGGATCAAGAAAATGAAGAACTGAGTCCGGAATGCCGCAAACATGTTTTGTATCAACAAAATCAAGAATTGAGTGCGGAATACAACAAAACTTATTTGGGATCAAGAAAATCAAGAACTGAGTCCGGAATACCGCAAACAAGTTGTGCATCAAGAAAATCAAGAATTGAGCGCGGAATACAACCAAACTTGTTTGGGATCAATAAAATCAAGAACTGAGTCCGGAATACCGCAAACAAGTTTTGCATCAAGAAAATCAAGAATTGAGCGCGGAATACAACCAAACTTGTTTCGGATCAGGAAAATCAAGAACTGAGTCCGGAATGCCGCAAACATGTTCTGCATCAAGAAAATCAAGAATTGAGGGCGGAATACAACCAAACTTGTTTGGGATCAAGAAAATCAAGAACTGAGTCCGGAATACCGCAAACATGTTTTGCATCAAGAAAATCAAGAATTGAGTGCGGAATACAACCAAACTTGTTTCGGATCAAGAAAATCAAGAACTGAGTCCAGAATGCGGCAAACATGTTGTGCATCAAGAAAATCAAGAATTGAGCGCGGAATACAACCAAACTTATTTCGGATCAAGAAAATCAAGAACTGAGTCCGGAATACCGCAAACAAGTTTTGCATCAAGAAAATCAAGAATTGAGTGCGGAATAGAACCAAACTTGTTTGGAATCAAGAAAATCAAGAACTGAGTCCGGAATACCGCAAACAAGTTTTGCATCAAGAAAATCAAGAATTTGGTGCGGAATAGAACCAAACTTGTTTCGGATCAAGAAAATGAAGAACTGAGTCCTGAATGCCGCAAACATGTTTTGTATCAAGAAAATCAAGAATTGAGTGCGGAATACAACAAAACTTATTTGGGATCAAGAAAATCAAGAACTGAGTCCGGAATACCGCAAACAAGTTGTGCATCAAGAAAATCAAGAATTGAGCGCGGAATACAACCAAACTTGTTTGGGATCAATAAAATCAAGAACTGAGTCCGGAATACCGCAAACAAGTTTTGCATCAAGAAAATCAAGAATTGAGCGCGGAATACAACCAAACTTGTTTCGGATCAGGAAAATCAAGAACTGAGTCCGGAATGCCGCAAACATGTTCTGCATCAAGAAAATCAAGAATTGAGGGCGGAATACAACCAAACTTGTTTGGGATCAAGAAAATCAAGAACTGAGTCCGGAATCCCGCAAACATGTTTTGCATCAAGAAAATCAAGAATTGAGCGCGGAATACAACCAAACTTGTTTCGGATCAGGAAAATCAAGAACTGAGTCCGGAATGCCGCAAACATGTTTTGAATCAAGAAAATCAAAAATTGAGTGCGGAATACAACCAAACTTGTTTCGGATCAAGAAAATCAAGAACTGAGTCCAGAATGCCGCAAACATGTTTTGCATCAAGAAAATCAAGAATTGAGCGCGGAATACAACCAAACTTATTTCGGATTAAGAAAATCAAGAACTGAGTCTAGAATACCGCAAACAAGTTTTGCATCAAGAAAATCAAGAATTGAGTGCGGAATAGAACCAAACTTGTTTGGGATCAAGAAAATCAAGAACTGAGTCCGGAATACCGCAAACAAGTTTTGCTTCAAGAAAATCAAGAATTTGAGTCCGGAATACAAACAAACTTGTTTGGGATCAAGAAAATCAAGAACTGAGTCCGGAATGCCGCAAACATGTTTTGCATCAAGAAAATCAAGAATTGAGTGCGGAAGACAACCAAACTTTTTTCGGATCAAGAAAATAAAAAACTGAGTCCGGAATACCGCAAACAAGTTTTACATCAAGAAAATCAAGAATTGAGTGCGGAATAGAACCAAACTTGTTTCGGATCAAGAAAATTAAGAACTGAGTCCGGAATGCCGCAAACATGTTTTGTATCAAGAAAATCAAGAATTGAGTGCGGAATACAACCAAACTTGTTTGGGATCAAGAAAATCAAGAACTGAGTCCGGAATACCGCAAACAAGTTTTGCATCATGAAAATCAAGAATTTGAGTCCGGAATACAACCAAACTTGTTTCGGATCAAGAAAATCAAGAACTGAGTCCGGAATACCGCAAACAAGTTTTGCATCAAGAAAATCAAGAATTGAGTGCGGAATAGAACCAAACTTGTTTCGGATCAAGAAAATCAAGAACTGAGTCCGGAATACCGCAAACAAGTTTTGCATTAAGAAAATCAAGAATTGAGTGCGGAATAGAACCAAACTTGTTTGGGATCAAGAAAATCAAGAACTGAGTCCGGAATACCGCAAACAAGTTTTGCATTAAGAAAATCAAGAATTGAGTGCGGAATACAACAAAACTTGTTTGGGATCAAGAAAATCAAGAACTGAGTCCGGAATACCGCAAACAAGTTTTGCATCAAGAAAATCAAGAATTGAGCGCGGAATACAACCAAACTTGTTTCGGATCAAGAAAATCAAGAACTGAGTCCGGAATGCCGCAAACATGTTCTGCATCAAGAAAATCAAGAATTGAGGGCGGAATACAACCAAACTTGTTTGGGATCAAGAAAATCAAGAACTGAGTCCGGAATACCGCAAACATGTTTTGCATCAAGAAAATCAAGAATTGAGTGCGGAATACAACCAAACTTGTTTCGGATCAAGAAAATCAAGAACTGAGTCCTGAATGCGGCAAACATGTTGTGCATCAAGAAAATCAACAATTGAGCGCGGAATACAACCAAACTTATTTCGGATCAAGAAAATCAAGAACTGAGTCCGGAATACCGCAAACAAGTTTTGCATCAAGAAAATCAAGAATTGAGTGCGGAATAGAACCAAACTTGTTTGGAATCAAGAAAATCAAGAACTGAGTCCGGAATACCGCAAACAAGTTTTGCATCAAGAAAATCAAGAATTTGGTGCGGAATAGAACCAAACTTGTTTCGGATCAAGAAAATGAAGAACTGAGTCCGGAATGCCGCAAACATGTTTTGTATCAAGAAAATCAAGAATTGAGTGCGGAATACAACAAAACTTATTTGGGATCAAGAAAATCAAGAACTGAGTCCGGAATACCGCAAACAAGTTGTGCATCAAGAAAATCAAGAATTGAGCGCGGAATACAACCAAACTTGTTTGGGATCAATAAAATCAAGAACTGAGTCCGGAATACCGCAAACAAGTTTTGCATCAAGAAAATCAAGAATTGAGCGCGGAATACAACCAAACTTGTTTCGGATCAGGAAAATCAAGAACTGAGTCCGTAATGCCGCAAACATGTTCTGCATCAAGAAAATCAAGAATTGAGGGCGGAATACAACCAAACTTGTTTGGGATCAAGAAAATCAAGAACTGAGTCCGGAATACCGCAAACATGTTTTGCATCAAGAAAATCAAGAATTGAGTGCGGAATACAACCAAACTTGTTTCGGATCAAGAAAATCAAGAACTGAGTCCAGAATGCGGCAAACATGTTGTGCATCAAGAAAATCAAGAATTGAGCGCGGAATACAACCAAACTTATTTCGGATCAAGAAAATCAAGAACTGAGTCCGGAATACCGCAAACAAGTTTTGCATCAAGAAAATCAAGAATTGAGTGCGGAATAGAACCAAACTTGTTTGGAATCAAGAAAATCAAGAACTGAGTCCGGAATACCGCAAACAAGTTTTGCATCAAGAAAATCAAGAATTTGGTGCGGAATAGAACCAAACTTGTTTCGGATCAAGAAAATGAAGAACTGAGTCCGGAATGCCGCAAACATGTTTTGTATCAAGAAAATCAAGAATTGAGTGCGGAATACAACAAAACTTATTTGGGATCAAGAAAATCAAGAACTGAGTCCGGAATACCGCAAACAAGTTGTGCATCAAGAAAATCAAGAATTGAGCGCGGAATACAACCAAACTTGTTTGGGATCAATAAAATCAAGAACTGAGTCCGGAATACCGCAAACAAATTTTGCATCAAGAAAATCAAGAATTGAGCGCGGAATACAACCAAACTTGTTTCGGATCAGGAAAATCAAGAACTGAGTCCGGAATGCCGCAAACATGTTCTGCATCAAGAAAATCAAGAATTGAGGGCGGAATACAACCAAACTTGTTTGGGATCAAGAAAATCAAGAACTGAGTCCGGAATACCGCAAACATGTTTTGCATCAAGAAAATCAAGAATTGAGTGCGGAATACAACCAAACTTGTTTCGGATCAAGAAAATCAAGAACTGAGTCCAGAATGCGGCAAACATGTTGTGCATCAAGAAAATCAAGAATTGAGCGCGGAATACAACCAAACTTATTTCGGATCAAGAAAATCAAGAACTGAGTCCGGAATACCGCAAACAAGTTTTGCATCAAGAAAATCAAGAATTGAGTGCGGAATAGAACCAAACTTGTTTGGAATCAAGAAAATCAAGAACTGAGTCCGGAATACCGCAAACAAGTTTTGCATCAAGAAAATCAAGAATTTGGTGCGGAATAGAACCAAACTTGTTTCGGATCAAGAAAATGAAGAACTGAGTCCGGAATGCCGCAAACATGTTTTGTATCAAGAAAATCAAGAATTGAGTGCGGAATACAACAAAACTTATTTGGGATCAAGAAAATCAAGAACTGAGTCCGGAATACCGCAAACAAGTTGTGCATCAAGAAAATCAAGAATTGAGCGCGGAATACAACCAAACTTGTTTGGGATCAATAAAATCAAGAACTGAGTCCGGAATACCGCAAACATGTTCTGCATCAAGAAAATCAAGATTTGAGTGCGGAATAGAACCAAACTTGTTTCGGATCAAGAAAATGAAGAACTGAGTCCGGAATGCCGCAAACATGTTTTGAATCAAGAAAATCAAGAATTGAGTGCGGAATACAACCAAACTTGTTTCGGATCAAGAAAATCAAGAACTGAGTCCGGAATGCCGCAAACATGTTTTGCATCAAGAAAATCAAGTATTGAGCGCGGAATACAACCAAACTTATTTCGGATTAAGAAAATCAAGAACTGAGTCCGGAATACCGCAAACAAGTTTTGCATCAAGAAAATCAAGAATTGAGTGCGGAATAGAACCAAACTTGTTTGGGATCAAGAAAATCAAGAACTGAGTCCGGAATACCGCAAACAAGTTTTGCTTCAAGAAAATCAAGAATTTGAGTCCGGAATACAAACAAACTTCTTTGGGATCAAGAAAATCAAGAACTGAGTCCGGAATGCCGCAAACATGTTTTGCATCAAGAAAATCAAGAATTGAGTGCGGAAGACAACCAAACTTTTTTCGGATCAAGAAAATCAAAAACTGAGTCCGGAATGCCGCAAACAAGTTTTACATCAAGAAAATCAAGAATTGAGTGCGGAATAGAACCAAACTTGTTTCGGATCAAGAAAATTAAGAATTGAGTCCGGAATGCCGCAAACATGTTTTGTATCAAGAAAATCAAGAATTGAGTGCGGAATACAACCAAACTTGTTTCGGATCAAGAAAATCAAGAACTGAGTCCGGAATACCGCAAACAAGTTTTGCATCATGAAAATCAAGAATTTGAGTCCGGAATACAACCAAACTTGTTTCGGATCAAGAAAATCAAGAACTGAGTCCGGAATACCGCAAACAAGTTTTGCATCATGAAAATCAAGAATTTGAGTCCGGAATACAACCAAACTTGTTTCGGATCAAGAAAATCAAGAACTGAGTCCGGAATACCGCAAACAAGTTTTGCATCAAGAAAATCAAGAATTGAGTGCGGAATAGAACCAAACTTGTTTCGGATCAAGAAAATCAAGAACTGAGTCCGGAATACCGCAAACAAGTTTTGCATTAAGAAAATCAAGAATTGAGTGCGGAATAGAACCAAACTTATTTGGGATCAAGAAAATCAAGAACTGAGTCCGGAATACCGCAAACAAGTTTTGCAATAAGAAAATCAAGAATTGAGTGCGGAATACAACAAAAGTTGTTTGGGATCAAGAAAATCAAGAACTGAGTCCGGAATACCGCAAACAAGTTTTGCATCAAGAAAATCAAGAATTGAGCGCGGAATACAACCAAACTTGTTTCGGATCAGGAAAATCAAGAACTGAGTCCGGAATGCCGCAAACATGTTCTGCATCAAGAAAATCAAGAATTGAGGGCGGAATACAACCAAACTTGTTTGGGATCAAGAAAATCAAGAACTGAGTCCGGAATACCGCAAACATGTTTTGCATCAAGAAAATCAAGAATTGAGTGCGGAATACAACCAAACTTGTTTCGGATCAAGAAAATCAAGAACTGAGTCCAGAATGCGGCAAACATGTTGTGCATCAAGAAAATCAAGAATTGAGCGCGGAATACAACCAAACTTATTTCGGATCAAGAAAATCAAGAACTGAGTCCGGAATACCGCAAACAAGTTTTGCATCAAGAAAATCAAGAATTGAGTGCGGAATAGAACCAAACTTGTTTGGAATCAAGAAAATCAAGAACTGAGTCCGGAATACCGCAAACAAGTTTTGCATCAAGAAAATCAAGAATTTGGTGCGGAATAGAACCAAACTTGTTTCGGATCAAGAAAATGAAGAACTGAGTCCGGAATGCCGCAAACATGTTTTGTATCAAGAAAATCAAGAATTGAGTGCGGAATACAACAAAACTTATTTGGGATCAAGAAAATCAAGAACTGAGTCCGGAATACCGCAAACAAGTTGTGCATCAAGAAAATCAAGAATTGAGCGCGGAATACAACCAAACTTGTTTGGGATCAATAAAATCAAGAACTGAGTCCGGAATACCGCAAACATGTTCTGCATCAAGAAAATCAAGATTTGAGTGCGGAATAGAACCAAACTTGTTTCGGATCAAGAAAATGAAGAACTGAGTCCGGAATGCCGCAAACATGTTTTGAATCAAGAAAATCAAGAATTGAGTGCGGAATACAACCAAACTTGTTTCGGATCAAGAAAATCAAGAACTGAGTCCGGAATGCCGCAAACATGTTTTGCATCAAGAAAATCAAGAATTGAGCGCGGAATACAACCAAACTTATTTCGGATTAAGAAAATCAAGAACTGAGTCTAGAATACCGCAAACAAGTTTTGCATCAAGAAAATCAAGAATTGAGTGCGGAATAGAACCAAACTTGTTTGGGATCAAGAAAATCAAGAACTGAGTCCGGAATACCGCAAACAAGTTTTGCTTCAAGAAAATCAAGAATTTGAGTCCGGAATACAAACAAACTTCTTTGGGATCAAGAAAATCAAGAACTGAGTCCGGAATGCCGCAAACATGTTTTGCATCAAGAAAATCAAGAATTGAGTGCGGAAGACAACCAAACTTGTTTGGGATCAATAAAATCAAGAACTGAGTCCGGAATACCGCAAACATGTTCTGCATCAAGAAAATCAAGATTTGAGTGCGGAATAGAACCAAACTTGTTTCGGATCAAGAAAATGAAGAACTGAGTCCGGAATGCCGCAAACATGTTTTGCATCAAGAAAATCAAGTATTGAGCGCGGAATACAACCAAACTTATTTCGGATTAAGAAAATCAAGAACTGAGTCCGGAATACCGCAAACAAGTTTTGCATCAAGAAAATCAAGAATTGAGTGCGGAATAGAACCAAACTTGTTTGGGATCAAGAAAATCAAGAACTGAGTCCGGAATACCGCAAACAAGTTTTGCTTCAAGAAAATCAAGAATTTGAGTCCGGAATACAAACAAACTTCTTTGGGATCAAGAAAATCAAGAACTGAGTCCGGAATGCCGCAAACATGTTTTGCATCAAGAAAATCAAGAATTGAGTGCGGAAGACAACCAAACTTTTTTCGGATCAAGAAAATCAAAAACTGAGTCCGGAATGCCGCAAACAAGTTTTACATCAAGAAAATCAAGAATTGAGTGCGGAATAGAACCAAACTTGTTTCGGATCAAGAAAATTAAGAATTGAGTCCGGAATGCCGCAAACATGTTTTGTATCAAGAAAATCAAGAATTGAGTGCGGAATACAACCAAACTTGTTTCGGATCAAGAAAATCAAGAACTGAGTCCGGAATACCGCAAACAAGTTTTGCATCATGAAAATCAAGAATTTGAGTCCGGAATACAACCAAACTTGTTTCGGATCAAGAAAATCAAGAACTGAGTCCGGAATACCGCAAACAAGTTTTGCATCATGAAAATCAAGAATTTGAGTCCGGAATACAACCAAACTTGTTTCGGATCAAGAAAATCAAGAACTGAGTCCGGAATACCGCAAACAAGTTTTGCATCAAGAAAATCAAGAATTGAGTGCGGAATAGAACCAAACTTGTTTCGGATCAAGAAAATCAAGAACTGAGTCCGGAATACCGCAAACAAGTTTTGCATTAAGAAAATCAAGAATTGAGTGCGGAATAGAACCAAACTTATTTGGGATCAAGAAAATCAAGAACTGAGTCCGGAATACCGCAAACAAGTTTTGCAATAAGAAAATCAAGAATTGAGTGCGGAATACAACAAAAGTTGTTTGGGATCAAGAAAATCAAGAACTGAGTCCGGAATACCGCAAACAAGTTTTGCATCAAGAAAATCAAGAATTGAGCGCGGAATACAACCAAACTTGTTTCGGATCAGGAAAATCAAGAACTGAGTCCGGAATGCCGCAAACATGTTCTGCATCAAGAAAATCAAGAATTGAGGGCGGAATACAACCAAACTTGTTTGGGATCAAGAAAATCAAGAACTGAGTCCGGAATACCGCAAACATGTTTTGCATCAAGAAAATCAAGAATTGAGTGCGGAATACAACCAAACTTGTTTCGGATCAAGAAAATCAAGAACTGAGTCCAGAATGCGGCAAACATGTTGTGCATCAAGAAAATCAAGAATTGAGCGCGGAATACAACCAAACTTATTTCGGATCAAGAAAATCAAGAACTGAGTCCGGAATACCGCAAACAAGTTTTGCATCAAGAAAATCAAGAATTGAGTGCGGAATAGAACCAAACTTGTTTGGAATCAAGAAAATCAAGAACTGAGTCCGGAATACCGCAAACAAGTTTTGCATCAAGAAAATCAAGAATTTGGTGCGGAATAGAACCAAACTTGTTTCGGATCAAGAAAATGAAGAACTGAGTCCGGAATGCCGCAAACATGTTTTGTATCAAGAAAATCAAGAATTGAGTGCGGAATACAACAAAACTTATTTGGGATCAAGAAAATCAAGAACTGAGTCCGGAATACCGCAAACAAGTTGTGCATCAAGAAAATCAAGAATTGAGCGCGGAATACAACCAAACTTGTTTGGGATCAATAAAATCAAGAACTGAGTCCGGAATACCGCAAACATGTTCTGCATCAAGAAAATCAAGATTTGAGTGCGGAATAGAACCAAACTTGTTTCGGATCAAGAAAATGAAGAACTGAGTCCGGAATGCCGCAAACATGTTTTGAATCAAGAAAATCAAGAATTGAGTGCGGAATACAACCAAACTTGTTTCGGATCAAGAAAATCAAGAACTGAGTCCGGAATGCCGCAAACATGTTTTGCATCAAGAAAATCAAGAATTGAGCGCGGAATACAACCAAACTTATTTCGGATTAAGAAAATCAAGAACTGAGTCTAGAATACCGCAAACAAGTTTTGCATCAAGAAAATCAAGAATTGAGTGCGGAATAGAACCAAACTTGTTTGGGATCAAGAAAATCAAGAACTGAGTCCGGAATACCGCAAACAAGTTTTGCTTCAAGAAAATCAAGAATTTGAGTCCGGAATACAAACAAATTTGTTTGGGATCAAGAAAATCAAGAACTGAGTCCGGAATGCCGCAAACATGTTTTGCATCAAGAAAATCAAGAATTGAGTGCGGAAGACAACCAAACTTTTTTCGGATCAAGAAAATCAAAAACTGAGTCCGGAATACCGCAAACAAGTTTTACATCAAGAAAATCAAGAATTGAGTGCGGAATAGAACCAAACTTGTTTCGGATCAAGAAAATTAAGAACTGAGTCCGGAATGCCGCAAACATGTTTTGTATCAAGAAAATCAAGAATTGAGTGCGGAATACAACCAAACTTGTTTGGGATCAAGAAAATCAAGAACTGAGTCCGGAATACCGCAAACAAGTTTTGCATCAAGAAAATCAAGAATTGAGTGCGGAATAGAACCAAACTTGTTTCGGATCAAGAAAATCAAGAACTGAGTCCGGAATACCGCAAACAAGTTTTGCATTAAGAAAATCAAGAATTGAGTGCGGAATAGAACCAAACTTGTTTGGGATCAAGAAAATCAAGAACTGAGTCCGGAATACCGCAAACAAGTTTTGCATTAAGAAAATCAAGAATTGAGTGCGGAATACAACAAAACTTGTTTGGGATCAAGAAAATCAAGAACTGAGTCCGGAATACCGCAAACAAGTTTTGCATCAAGAAAATCAAGAATTGAGCGCGGAATACAACCAAACTTGTTTCGGATCAGGAAAATCAAGAACTGAGTCCGGAATGCCGCAAACATGTTCTGCATCAAGAAAATCAAGAATTGAGGGCGGAATACAACCAAACTTGTTTGGGATCAAGAAAATCAAGAACTGAGTCCGGAATCCCGCAAACATGTTTTGCATCAAGAAAATCAAGAATTGAGTGCGGAATACAACCAAACTTGTTTCGGATCAAGAAAATCAAGAACTGAGTCCAGAATGCGGCAAACATGTTGTGCATCAAGAAAATCAAGAATTGAGCGCGGAATACAACCAAACTTATTTCGGATCAAGAAAATCAAGAACTGAGTCCGGAATACCGCAAACAAGTTTTGCATTAAGAAAATCAAGAATTGAGTGCGGAATAGAACCAAACTTGTTTGGAATCAAGAAAATCAAGAACTGAGTCCGGAATACCGCAAACAAGTTTTGCATCAAGAAAATCAAGAATTTGGTGCGGAATAGAACCAAACTTGTTTCGGATCAAGAAAATGAAGAACTGAGTCCGGAATGCCGCAAACATGTTTTGTATCAAGAAAATCAAGAATTGAGTGCGGAATACAACAAAACTTGTTTGGGATCAAGAAAATCAAGAACTGAGTCCGGAATACCGCAAACAAGTTGTGCATCAAGAAAATCAAGAATTGAGCGCGGAATACAACCTAACTTGTTTGGGATCAATAAAATCAAGAACTGAGTCCGGAATACCGCAAACATGTTCTGCATCAAGAAAATCAAGATTTGAGTGCGGAATAGAACCAAACTTGTTTCGGATCAAGAAAATGAAGAACTGAGTCCGGAATGCCGCAAACATGTTTTGCATCAAGAAAATCAAGAATTGAGCGCGGAATACAACCAAACTTATTTCGGATTAAGAAAATCAAGAACTGAGTCTAGAATACCGCAAACAAGTTTTGCATCAAGAAAATCAAGAATTGAGTGCGGAATAGAACCAAACTTGTTTGGGATCAAGAAAATCAAGAACTGAGTCCGGAATACCGCAAACAAGCTTTGCTTCAAGAAAATCAAGAATTTGAGTCCGGAATACAAACAAACTTGTTTGGGATCAAGAAAATCAAGAACTGAGTCCGGAATGCCGCAAACATGTTTTGCATCAAGAAAATCAAGAATTGAGTGCGGAAGACAACCAAACTTTTTTCGGATCAAGAAAATCAAAAACTGAGTCCGGAATACCGCAAACAAGTTTTACATCAAGAAAATCAAGAATTGAGTGCGGAATAGAACCAAACTTGTTTCGGATCAAGAAAATTAAGAACTGAGTCCGGAATGCCGCAAACATGTTTTGTATCAAGAAAATCAAGAATTGAGTGCGGAATACAACCAAACTTGTTTGGGATCAAGAAAATCAAGAACTGAGTCCGGAATACCGCAAACAAGTTTTGCATCATGAAAATCAAGAATTTGAGTCCGGAATACAACCAAACTTGTTTCGGATCAAGAAAATCAAGAACTGAGTCCGGAATACCGCAAACAAGTTTTGCATCAAGAAAATCAAGAATTGAGTGCGGAATAGAACCAAACTTGTTTCGGATCAAGAAAATCAAGAACTGAGTCCGGAATACCGCAAACAAGTTTTGCATTAAGAAAATCAAGAATTGAGTGCGGAATAGAACCAAACTTGTTTGGGATCAAGAAAATCAAGAACTGAGTCCGGAATACCGCAAACAAGTTTTGCATTAAGAAAATCAAGAATTGAGTGCGGAATACAACAAAACTTGTTTGGGATCAAGAAAATCAAGAACTGAGTCCGGAATACCGCAAACAAGTTTTGCATCAAGAAAATCAAGAATTGAGCGCGGAATACAACCAAACTTGTTTCGGATCAGGAAAATCAAGAACTGAGTCCGGAATGCCGCAAACATGTTCTGCATCAAGAAAATCAAGAATTGAGGGCGGAATACAACCAAACTTGTTTGGGATCAAGAAAATCAAGAACTGAGTCCGGAATACCGCAAACATGTTTTGCATCAAGAAAATCAAGAATTGAGTGCGGAATACAACCAAACTTGTTTCGGATCAAGAAAATCAAGAACTGAGTCCAGAATGCGGCAAACATGTTGTGCATCAAGAAAATCAAGAATTGAGCGCGGAATACAACCAAACTTATTTCGGATCAAGAAAATCAAGAACTGAGTCCGGAATACCGCAAACAAGTTTTGCATCAAGAAAATCAAGAATTGAGTGCGGAATAGAACCAAACTTGTTTGGAATCAAGAAAATCAAGAACTGAGTCCGGAATACCGCAAACAAGTTTTGCATCAAGAAAATCAAGAATTTGGTGCGGAATAGAACCAAACTTGTTTCGGATCAAGAAAATGAAGAACTGAGTCCGGAATGCCGCAAACATGTTTTGTATCAAGAAAATCAAGAATTGAGTGCGGAATACAACAAAACTTGTTTGGGATCAAGAAAATCAAGAACTGAGTCCGGAATACCGCAAACAAGTTGTGCATCAAGAAAATCAAGAATTGAGCGCGGAATACAACCAAACTTGTTTGGGATCAATAAAATCAAGAACTGAGTCCGGAATACCGCAAACATGTTCTGCATCAAGAAAATCAAGATTTGAGTGCGGAATAGAACCAAACTTGTTTCGGATCAAGAAAATGAAGAACTGAGTCCGGAATGCCGCAAACATGTTTTGCATCAAGAAAATCAAGAATTGAGCGCGGAATACAACCAAACTTATTTCGGATTAAGAAAATCAAGAACTGAGTCTAGAATACCGCAAACAAGTTTTGCATCAAGAAAATCAAGAATTGAGTGCGGAATAGAACCAAACTTGTTTGGGATCAAGAAAATCAAGAACTGAGTCCGGAATACCGCAAACAAGTTTTGCTTCAAGAAAATCAAGAATTTGAGTCCGGAATACAAACAAACTTGTTTGGGATCAAGAAAATCAAGAACTGAGTCCGGAATGCCGCAAACATGTTTTGCATCAAGAAAATCAAGAATTGAGTGCGGAAGACAACCAAACTTTTTTCGGATCAAGAAAATCAAAAACTGAGTCCGGAATACCGCAAACAAGTTTTACATCAAGAAAATCAAGAATTGAGTGCGGAATAGAACCAAACTTGTTTCGGATCAAGAAAATTAAGAACTGAGTCCGGAATGCCGCAAACATGTTTTGTATCAAGAAAATCAAGAATTGAGTGCGGAATACAACCAAACTTGTTTCGGATCAAGAAAATCAAGAACTGAGTCCGGAATACCGCAAACAAGTTTTGCATCAAGAAAATCAAGAATTGAGTGCGGAATAGAACCAAACTTGTTTCGGATCAAGAAAATCAAGAACTGAGTCCGGAATACCGCAAACAAGTTTTGCATTAAGAAAATCAAGAATTGAGTGCGGAATAGAACCAAACTTGTTTGGGATCAAGAAAATCAAGAACTGAGTCCGGAATACCGCAAACAAGTTTTGCATTAAGAAAATCAAGAATTGAGTGCGGAATACAACAAAACTTGTTTGGGATCAAGAAAATCAAGAACTGAGTCCGGAATACCGCAAACAAGTTTTGCATCAAGAAAATCAAGAATTGAGCGCGGAATACAACCAAACTTGTTTCGGATCAGGAAAATCAAGAACTGAGTCCGGAATGCCGCAAACATGTTCTGCATCAAGAAAATCAAGAATTGAGGGCGGAATACAACCAAACTTGTTTGGGATCAAGAAAATCAAGAACTGAGTCCGGAATACCGCAAACATGTTTTGCATCAAGAAAATCAAGAATTGAGTGCGGAATACAACCAAACTTGTTTCGGATCAAGAAAATCAAGAACTGAGTCCAGAATGCGGCAAACATGTTGTGCATCAAGAAAATCAAGAATTGAGCGCGGAATACAACCAAACTTATTTCGGATCAAGAAAATCAAGAACTGAGTCCGGAATACCGCAAACAAGTTTTGCATCAAGAAAATCAAGAATTGAGTGCGGAATAGAACCAAACTTGTTTGGAATCAAGAAAATCAAGAACTGAGTCCGGAATACCGCAAACAAGTTTTGCATCAAGAAAATCAAGAATTTGGTGCGGAATAGAACCAAACTTGTTTCGGATCAAGAAAATGAAGAACTGAGTCCGGAATGCCGCAAACATGTTTTGTATCAAGAAAATCAAGAATTGAGTGCGGAATACAACAAAACTTGTTTGGGATCAAGAAAATCAAGAACTGAGTCCGGAATACCGCAAACAAGTTGTGCATCAAGAAAATCAAGAATTGAGCGCGGAATACAACCAAACTTGTTTGGGATCAATAAAATCAAGAACTGAGTCCGGAATACCGCAAACATGTTCTGCATCAAGAAAATCAAGATTTGAGTGCGGAATAGAACCAAACTTGTTTCGGATCAAGAAAATGAAGAACTGAGTCCGGAATGCCGCAAACATGTTTTGCATCAAGAAAATCAAGAATTGAGCGCGGAATACAACCAAACTTATTTCGGATTAAGAAAATCAAGAACTGAGTCTAGAATACCGCAAACAAGTTTTGCATCAAGAAAATCAAGAATTGAGTGCGGAATAGAACCAAACTTGTTTGGGATCAAGAAAATCAAGAACTGAGTCCGGAATACCGCAAACAAGTTTTGCTTCAAGAAAATCAAGAATTTGAGTCCGGAATACAAACAAACTTGTTTGGGATCAAGAAAATCAAGAACTGAGTCCGGAATGCCGCAAACATGTTTTGCATCAAGAAAATCAAGAATTGAGTGCGGAAGACAACCAAACTTTTTTCGGATCAAGAAAATCAAAAACTGAGTCCGGAATACCGCAAACAAGTTTTACATCAAGAAAATCAAGAATTGAGTGCGGAATAGAACCAAACTTGTTTCGGATCAAGAAAATTAAGAACTGAGTCCGGAATGCCGCAAACATGTTTTGTATCAAGAAAATCAAGAATTGAGTGCGGAATACAACCAAACTTGTTTGGGATCAAGAAAATCAAGAACTGAGTCCGGAATACCGCAAACAAGTTTTGCATCATGAAAATCAAGAATTTGAGTCCGGAATACAACCAAACTTGTTTCGGATCAAGAAAATCAAGAACTGAGTCCGGAATACCGCAAACAAGTTTTGCATTAAGAAAATCAAGAATTGAGTGCGGAATAGAACCAAACTTGTTTGGGATCAAGAAAATCAAGAACTGAGTCCGGAATACCGCAAACAAGTTTTGCATTAAGAAAATCAAGAATTGAGTGCGGAATACAACAAAACTTGTTTGGGATCAAGAAAATCAAGAACTGAGTCCGGAATACCGCAAACAAGTTTTGCATCAAGAAAATCAAGAATTGAGCGCGGAATACAACCAAACTTGTTTCGGATCAGGAAAATCAAGAACTGAGTCCGGAATGCCGCAAACATGTTCTGCATCAAGAAAATCAAGAATTGAGGGCGGAATACAACCAAACTTGTTTGGGATCAAGAAAATCAAGAACTGAGTCCGGAATACCGCAAACATGTTTTGCATCAAGAAAATCAAGAATTGAGTGCGGAATACAACCAAACTTGTTTCGGATCAAGAAAATCAAGAACTGAGTCCAGAATGCGGCAAACATGTTGTGCATCAAGAAAATCAAGAATTGAGCGCGGAATACAACCAAACTTATTTCGGATCAAGAAAATCAAGAACTGAGTCCGGAATACCGCAAACAAGTTTTGCATCAAGAAAATCAAGAATTGAGTGCGGAATAGAACCAAACTTGTTTGGAATCAAGAAAATCAAGAACTGAGTCCGGAATACCGCAAACAAGTTTTGCATCAAGAAAATCAAGAATTTGGTGCGGAATAGAACCAAACTTGTTTCGGATCAAGAAAATGAAGAACTGAGTCCGGAATGCCGCAAACATGTTTTGTATCAAGAAAATCAAGAATTGAGTGCGGAATACAACAAAACTTGTTTGGGATCAAGAAAATCAAGAACTGAGTCCGGAATACCGCAAACAAGTTGTGCATCAAGAAAATCAAGAATTGAGCGCGGAATACAACCTAACTTGTTTGGGATCAATAAAATCAAGAACTGAGTCCGGAATACCGCAAACATGTTCTGCATCAAGAAAATCAAGATTTGAGTGCGGAATAGAACCAAACTTGTTTCGGATCAAGAAAATGAAGAACTGAGTCCGGAATGCCGCAAACATGTTTTGCATCAAGAAAATCAAGAATTGAGCGCGGAATACAACCAAACTTATTTCGGATTAAGAAAATCAAGAACTGAGTCTAGAATACCGCAAACAAGTTTTGCATCAAGAAAATCAAGAATTGAGTGCGGAATAGAACCAAACTTGTTTGGGATCAAGAAAATCAAGAACTGAGTCCGGAATACCGCAAACAAGCTTTGCTTCAAGAAAATCAAGAATTTGAGTCCGGAATACAAACAAACTTGTTTGGGATCAAGAAAATCAAGAACTGAGTCCGGAATGCCGCAAACATGTTTTGCATCAAGAAAATCAAGAATTGAGTGCGGAAGACAACCAAACTTTTTTCGGATCAAGAAAATCAAAAACTGAGTCCGGAATACCGCAAACAAGTTTTACATCAAGAAAATCAAGAATTGAGTGCGGAATAGAACCAAACTTGTTTCGGATCAAGAAAATTAAGAACTGAGTCCGGAATGCCGCAAACATGTTTTGTATCAAGAAAATCAAGAATTGAGTGCGGAATACAACCAAACTTGTTTGGGATCAAGAAAATCAAGAACTGAGTCCGGAATACCGCAAACAAGTTTTGCATCATGAAAATCAAGAATTTGAGTCCGGAATACAACCAAACTTGTTTCGGATCAAGAAAATCAAGAACTGAGTCCGGAATACCGCAAACAAGTTTTGCATCAAGAAAATCAAGAATTGAGTGCGGAATAGAACCAAACTTGTTTCGGATCAAGAAAATCAAGAACTGAGTCCGGAATACCGCAAACAAGTTTTGCATTAAGAAAATCAAGAATTGAGTGCGGAATAGAACCAAACTTGTTTGGGATCAAGAAAATCAAGAACTGAGTCCGGAATACCGCAAACAAGTTTTGCATTAAGAAAATCAAGAATTGAGTGCGGAATACAACAAAACTTGTTTGGGATCAAGAAAATCAAGAACTGAGTCCGGAATACCGCAAACAAGTTTTGCATCAAGAAAATCAAGAATTGAGCGCGGAATACAACCAAACTTGTTTCGGATCAGGAAAATCAAGAACTGAGTCCGGAATGCCGCAAACATGTTCTGCATCAAGAAAATCAAGAATTGAGGGCGGAATACAACCAAACTTGTTTGGGATCAAGAAAATCAAGAACTGAGTCCGGAATACCGCAAACATGTTTTGCATCAAGAAAATCAAGAATTGAGTGCGGAATACAACCAAACTTGTTTCGGATCAAGAAAATCAAGAACTGAGTCCAGAATGCGGCAAACATGTTGTGCATCAAGAAAATCAAGAATTGAGCGCGGAATACAACCAAACTTATTTCGGATCAAGAAAATCAAGAACTGAGTCCGGAATACCGCAAACAAGTTTTGCATCAAGAAAATCAAGAATTGAGTGCGGAATAGAACCAAACTTGTTTGGAATCAAGAAAATCAAGAACTGAGTCCGGAATACCGCAAACAAGTTTTGCATCAAGAAAATCAAAAATTTGGTGCGGAATAGAACCAAACTTGTTTCGGATCAAGAAAATGAAGAACTGAGTCCGGAATGCCGCAAACATGTTTTGTATCAAGAAAATCAAGAATTGAGTGCGGAATACAACAAAACTTGTTTGGGATCAAGAAAATCAAGAACTGAGTCCGGAATACCGCAAACAAGTTGTGCATCAAGAAAATCAAGAATTGAGCGCGGAATACAACCAAACTTGTTTGGGATCAATAAAATCAAGAACTGAGTCCGGAATACCGCAAACATGTTCTGCATCAAGAAAATCAAGATTTGAGTGCGGAATAGAACCAAACTTGTTTCGGATCAAGAAAATGAAGAACTGAGTCCGGAATGCCGCAAACATGTTTTGCATCAAGAAAATCAAGAATTGAGCGCGGAATACAACCAAACTTATTTCGGATTAAGAAAATCAAGAACTGAGTCTAGAATACCGCAAACAAGTTTTGCATCAAGAAAATCAAGAATTGAGTGCGGAATAGAACCAAACTTGTTTGGGATCAAGAAAATCAAGAACTGAGTCCGGAATACCGCAAACAAGTTTTGCTTCAAGAAAATCAAGAATTTGAGTCCGGAATACAAACAAACTTGTTTGGGATCAAGAAAATCAAGAACTGAGTCCGGAATGCCGCAAACATGTTTTGCATCAAGAAAATCAAGAATTGAGTGCGGAAGACAACCAAACTTTTTTCGGATCAAGAAAATCAAAAACTGAGTCCGGAATACCGCAAACAAGTTTTACATCAAGAAAATCAAGAATTGAGTGCGGAATAGAACCAAACTTGTTTCGGATCAAGAAAATTAAGAACTGAGTCCGGAATGCCGCAAACATGTTTTGTATCAAGAAAATCAAGAATTGAGTGCGGAATACAACCAAACTTGTTTGGGATCAAGAAAATCAAGAACTGAGTCCGGAATACCGCAAACAAGTTTTGCATCATGAAAATCAAGAATTTGAGTCCGGAATACAACCAAACTTGTTTCGGATCAAGAAAATCAAGAACTGAGTCCGGAATACCGCAAACAAGTTTTGCATCAAGAAAATCAAGAATTGAGTGCGGAATAGAACCAAACTTGTTTCGGATCAAGAAAATCAAGAACTGAGTTCGGAATGCCGCAAACATGTTTTGTATCAAGAAAATCAAGAATTGAGTGCGGAATACAACAAAACTTATTTGGGATCAAGAAAATCAAGAACTGAGTCCGGAATACCGCAAACAAGTTGTGCATCAAGAAAATCAAGAATTGAGCGCGGAATACAACCAAACTTGTTTGGGATCAATAAAATCAAGAACTGAGTCCGGAATACCGCAAACATGTTCTGCATCAAGAAAATCAAGATTTGAGTGCGGAATAGAACCAAACTTGTTTCGGATCAAGAAAATGAAGAACTGAGTCCGGAATGCCGCAAACATGTTTTGAATCAAGAAAATCAAGAATTGAGTGCGGAATACAACCAAACTTGTTTCGGATCAAGAAAATCAAGAACTGAGTCCGGAATGCCGCAAACATGTTTTGCATCAAGAAAATCAAGAATTGAGCGCGGAATACAACCAAACTTATTTCGGATTAAGAAAATCAAGAACTGAGTCTAGAATACCGCAAACAAGTTTTGCATCAAGAAAATCAAGAATTGAGTGCGGAATAGAACCAAACTTGTTTGGGATCAAGAAAATCAAGAACTGAGTCCGGAATACCGCAAACAAGTTTTGCATCAAGAAAATCAAGAATTTGAGTCCGGAATACAAACAAACTTGTTTGGGATCAATAAAATCAAAAACTGAGTCCGGAATACCGCAAACATGTTCCGCATCAAGAAAATCAAGAATTGAGTGCGGAATACAACCAAACTTTTTTCGGATCAAGAAAATCAAAAACTGAGTCCGGAATACCGCAAACAAGTTTTACATCAAGAAAATCAAGAATTGAGTGCGGAATAGAACCAAACTTGTTTCGGATCAAGAAAATTAAGAACTGAGTCCGGAATGCCGCAAACATGTTTTGTATCAAGAAAATCAAGAATTGAGTGCGGAATACAACCAAACTTGTTTGGGATCAAGAAAATCAAGAACTGAGTCCGGAATACCGCAAACAAGTTTTGCATCATGAAAATCAAGAATTTGAGTCCGGAATACAACCAAACTTGTTTCGGATCAAGAAAATCAAGAACTGAGTCCGGAATGCCGCAAACATGTTTTGCATCAAGAAAATCAAGAATTGAGTGCGGAAGACAACCAAACTTTTTTCGGATCAAGAAAATCAAAAACTGAGTCCGGAATACCGCAAACAAGTTTTACATCAAGAAAATCAAGAATTGAGTGCGGAATAGAACCAAACTTGTTTCGGATCAAGAAAATCAAGAACTGAGTCCGGAATACCGCAAACAAGTTTTGCATCAAGAAAATCAAGAATTGAGCGCGGAATACAACCAAACTTGTTTCGGATCAGGAAAATCAAGAACTGAGTCCGGAATGCCGCAAACATGTTCTGCATCAAGAAAATCAAGAATTGAGGGCGGAATACAACCAAACTTGTTTGGGATCAAGAAAATCAAGAACTGAGTCCGGAATACCGCAAACATGTTTTGCATCAAGAAAATCAAGAATTGAGTGCGGAATACAACCAAACTTGTTTCGGATCAAGAAAATCAAGAACTGAGTCCAGAATGCGGCAAACATGTTGTGCATCAAGAAAATCAAGAATTGAGCGCGGAATACAACCAAACTTATTTCGGATCAAGAAAATCAAGAACTGAGTCCGGAATACCGCAAACAAGTTTTGCATCAAGAAAATCAAGAATTGAGTGCGGAATAGAACCAAACTTGTTTGGAATCAAGAAAATCAAGAACTGAGTCCGGAATACCGCAAACAAGTTTTGCATCAAGAAAATCAAAAATTTGGTGCGGAATAGAACCAAACTTGTTTCGGATCAAGAAAATGAAGAACTGAGTCCGGAATGCCGCAAACATGTTTTGTATCAAGAAAATCAAGAATTGAGTGCGGAATACAACAAAACTTGTTTGGGATCAAGAAAATCAAGAACTGAGTCCGGAATACCGCAAACAAGTTGTGCATCAAGAAAATCAAGAATTGAGCGCGGAATACAACCAAACTTGTTTGGGATCAATAAAATCAAGAACTGAGTCCGGAATACCGCAAACATGTTCTGCATCAAGAAAATCAAGATTTGAGTGCGGAATAGAACCAAACTTGTTTCGGATCAAGAAAATGAAGAACTGAGTCCGGAATGCCGCAAACATGTTTTGCATCAAGAAAATCAAGAATTGAGCGCGGAATACAACCAAACTTATTTCGGATTAAGAAAATCAAGAACTGAGTCTAGAATACCGCAAACAAGTTTTGCATCAAGAAAATCAAGAATTGAGTGCGGAATAGAACCAAACTTGTTTGGGATCAAGAAAATCAAGAACTGAGTCCGGAATACCGCAAACAAGTTTTGCTTCAAGAAAATCAAGAATTTGAGTCCGGAATACAAACAAACTTGTTTGGGATCAAGAAAATCAAGAACTGAGTCCGGAATGCCGCAAACATGTTTTGCATCAAGAAAATCAAGAATTGAGTGCGGAAGACAACCAAACTTTTTTCGGATCAAGAAAATCAAAAACTGAGTCCGGAATACCGCAAACAAGTTTTACATCAAGAAAATCAAGAATTGAGTGCGGAATAGAACCAAACTTGTTTCGGATCAAGAAAATTAAGAACTGAGTCCGGAATGCCGCAAACATGTTTTGTATCAAGAAAATCAAGAATTGAGTGCGGAATACAACCAAACTTGTTTGGGATCAAGAAAATCAAGAACTGAGTCCGGAATACCGCAAACAAGTTTTGCATCATGAAAATCAAGAATTTGAGTCCGGAATACAACCAAACTTGTTTCGGATCAAGAAAATCAAGAACTGAGTCCGGAATACCGCAAACAAGTTTTGCATCAAGAAAATCAAGAATTGAGTGCGGAATAGAACCAAACTTGTTTCGGATCAAGAAAATCAAGAACTGAGTTCGGAATGCCGCAAACATGTTTTGTATCAAGAAAATCAAGAATTGAGTGCGGAATACAACAAAACTTATTTGGGATCAAGAAAATCAAGAACTGAGTCCGGAATACCGCAAACAAGTTGTGCATCAAGAAAATCAAGAATTGAGCGCGGAATACAACCAAACTTGTTTGGGATCAATAAAATCAAGAACTGAGTCCGGAATACCGCAAACATGTTCTGCATCAAGAAAATCAAGATTTGAGTGCGGAATAGAACCAAACTTGTTTCGGATCAAGAAAATGAAGAACTGAGTCCGGAATGCCGCAAACATGTTTTGAATCAAGAAAATCAAGAATTGAGTGCGGAATACAACCAAACTTGTTTCGGATCAAGAAAATCAAGAACTGAGTCCGGAATGCCGCAAACATGTTTTGCATCAAGAAAATCAAGAATTGAGCGCGGAATACAACCAAACTTATTTCGGATTAAGAAAATCAAGAACTGAGTCTAGAATACCGCAAACAAGTTTTGCATCAAGAAAATCAAGAATTGAGTGCGGAATAGAACCAAACTTGTTTGGGATCAAGAAAATCAAGAACTGAGTCCGGAATACCGCAAACAAGTTTTGCATCAAGAAAATCAAGAATTTGAGTCCGGAATACAAACAAACTTGTTTGGGATCAATAAAATCAAAAACTGAGTCCGGAATACCGCAAACATGTTCCGCATCAAGAAAATCAAGAATTGAGTGCGGAATACAACCAAACTTTTTTCGGATCAAGAAAATCAAAAACTGAGTCCGGAATACCGCAAACAAGTTTTACATCAAGAAAATCAAGAATTGAGTGCGGAATAGAACCAAACTTGTTTCGGATCAAGAAAATTAAGAACTGAGTCCGGAATGCCGCAAACATGTTTTGTATCAAGAAAATCAAGAATTGAGTGCGGAATACAACCAAACTTGTTTGGGATCAAGAAAATCAAGAACTGAGTCCGGAATACCGCAAACAAGTTTTGCATCATGAAAATCAAGAATTTGAGTCCGGAATACAACCAAACTTGTTTCGGATCAAGAAAATCAAGAACTGAGTCCGGAATACCGCAAACAAGTTTTGCATCAAGAAAATCAAGAATTGAGTGCGGAATAGAACCAAACTTGTTTCGGATCAAGAAAATCAAGAACTGAGTTCGGAATGCCGCAAACATGTTTTGTATCAAGAAAATCAAGAATTGAGTGCGGAATACAACAAAACTTATTTGGGATCAAGAAAATCAAGAACTGAGTCCGGAATACCGCAAACAAGTTGTGCATCAAGAAAATCAAGAATTGAGCGCGGAATACAACCAAACTTGTTTGGGATCAATAAAATCAAGAACTGAGTCCGGAATACCGCAAACATGTTCTGCATCAAGAAAATCAAGATTTGAGTGCGGAATAGAACCAAACTTGTTTCGGATCAAGAAAATGAAGAACTGAGTCCGGAATGCCGCAAACATGTTTTGAATCAAGAAAATCAAGAATTGAGTGCGGAATACAACCAAACTTGTTTCGGATCAAGAAAATCAAGAACTGAGTCCGGAATGCCGCAAACATGTTTTGCATCAAGAAAATCAAGAATTGAGCGCGGAATACAACCAAACTTATTTCGGATTAAGAAAATCAAGAACTGAGTCTAGAATACCGCAAACAAGTTTTGCATCAAGAAAATCAAGAATTGAGTGCGGAATAGAACCAAACTTGTTTGGGATCAAGAAAATCAAGAACTGAGTCCGGAATACCGCAAACAAGTTTTGCTTCAAGAAAATCAAGAATTTGAGTCCGGAATACAAACAAACTTGTTTGGGATCAAGAAAATCAAGAACTGAGTCCGGAATGCCGCAAACATGTTTTGCATCAAGAAAATCAAGAATTGAGTGCGGAAGACAACCAAACTTTTTTCGGATCAAGAAAATCAAAAACTGAGTCCGGAATACCGCAAACAAGTTTTACATCAAGAAAATCAAGAATTGAGTGCGGAATAGAACCAAACTTGTTTCGGATCAAGAAAATTAAGAACTGAGTCCGGAATGCCGCAAACATGTTTTGTATCAAGAAAATCAAGAATTGAGTGCGGAATACAACCAAACTTGTTTGGGATCAAGAAAATCAAGAACTGAGTCCGGAATACCGCAAACAAGTTTTGCATCAAGAAAATCAAGAATTTGAGTCCGGAATACAACCAAACTTGTTTCGGATCAAGAAAATCAAGAACTGAGTCCGGAATACCGCAAACAAGTTTTGCATCAAGAAAATCAAGAATTGAGTGCGGAATAGAACCAAACTTGTTTCGGATCAAGAAAATCAAGAACTGAGTCCGGAATACCGCAAACAAGTTTTGCATCATGAAAATCAAGAATTTGAGTCCGGAATACAACCAAACTTGTTTCGGATCAAGAAAATCAAGAACTGAGTCCGGAATGCCGCAAACATGTTCTGCATCAAGAAAATCAAGAATTGAGGGCGGAATACAACCAAACTTGTTTGGGATCAAGAAAATCAAGAACTGAGTCCGGAATACCGCAAACATGTTTTGCATCAAGAAAATCAAGAATTGAGTGCGGAATACAACCAAACTTGTTTCGGATCAAGAAAATCAAGAACTGAGTCCAGAATGCGGCAAACATGTTGTGCATCAAGAAAATCAAGAATTGAGCGCGGAATACAACCAAACTTATTTCGGATCAAGAAAATCAAGAACTGAGTCCGGAATACCGCAAACAAGTTTTGCATCAAGAAAATCAAGAATTGAGTGCGGAATAGAACCAAACTTGTTTGGAATCAAGAAAATCAAGAACTGAGTCCGGAATACCGCAAACAAGTTTTGCATCAAGAAAATCAAGAATTTGGTGCGGAATAGAACCAAACTTGTTTCGGATCAAGAAAATGAAGAACTGAGTCCGGAATGCCGCAAACATGTTTTGTATCAAGAAAATCAAGAATTGAGTGCGGAATACAACAAAACTTGTTTGGGATCAAGAAAATCAAGAACTGAGTCCGGAATACCGCAAACAAGTTGTGCATCAAGAAAATCAAGAATTGAGCGCGGAATACAACCAAACTTGTTTGGGATCAATAAAATCAAGAACTGAGTCCGGAATACCGCAAACATGTTCTGCATCAAGAAAATCAAGATTTGAGTGCGGAATAGAACCAAACTTGTTTCGGATCAAGAAAATGAAGAACTGAGTCCGGAATGCCGCAAACATGTTTTGCATCCAGAAAATCAAGAATTGAGCGCGGAATACAACCAAACTTATTTCGGATTAAGAAAATCAAGAACTGAGTCTAGAATACCGCAAACAAGTTTTGCATCAAGAAAATCAAGAATTGAGTGCGGAATAGAACCAAACTTGTTTGGGATCAAGAAAATCAAGAACTGAGTCCGGAATACCGCAAACAAGTTTTGCTTCAAGAAAATCAAGAATTTGAGTCCGGAATACAAACAAACTTGTTTGGGATCAAGAAAATCAAGAACTGAGTCCGGAATGCCGCAAACATGTTTTGCATCAAGAAAATCAAGAATTGAGTGCGGAAGACAACCAAACTTTTTTCGGATCAAGAAAATCAAAAACTGAGTCCGGAATACCGCAAACAAGTTTTACATTAAGAAAATCAAGAATTGAGTGCGGAATAGAACCAAACTTGTTTCGGATCAAGAAAATTAAGAACTGAGTCCGGAATGCCGCAAACATGTTTTGTATCAAGAAAATCAAGAATTGAGTGCGGAATACAACCAAACTTGTTTGGGATCAAGAAAATCAAGAACTGAGTCCGGAATACCGCAAACAAGTTTTGCATCATGAAAATCAAGAATTTGAGTCCGGAATACAACCAAACTTGTTTCGGATCAAGAAAATCAAGAACTGAGTCCGGAATACCGCAAACAAGTTTTGCATCAAGAAAATCAAGAATTGAGTGCGGAATAGAACCAAACTTGTTTCGGATCAAGAAAATCAAGAACTGAGTTCGGAATGCCTTAAACATGTTTTGCATCAAGAAAATCAAGAATTGAGTGCGGAATACAACCAAACTTGTTTCGGATCAAGAAAATCAAGAACTGAGTCCGGAATGCCGCAAACATGTTTTGCATCAAGAAAATCAAGAATTGAGCGCGGAATACAACCAAACTTGTTTCGGATCAAGAAAATCAAGAACTGAGTCCGGAATATCGCAAACAAGTTTTGCATCAAGAAAATCAAGAATTGAGTGCGGAATAGAACCAAACTTGTTTGGGATCAAGAAAATCAAGAACTGAGTCCGGAATACCGCAAACAAGTTTTGCATCAAGAAAATCAAGAATTTGAGTCCGGAATACAAACAAACTTGTTTGGGATCAATAAAATCAAAAACTGAGTCCGGAATACCGCAAACATGTTCCGCATCAAGAAAATCAAGAATTGAGTGCGGAATACAACAAAACTTGTTTGGGATCAAGAAAATCAAGAACTGAGTCCGGAATACCGCAAACAAGTTTTGCATCAAGAAAATCAAGAATTGAGCGCGGAATACAACCAAACTTGTTTCGGATCAGGAAAATCAAGAACTGAGTCCGGAATGCCGCAAACATGTTCTGCATCAAGAAAATCAAGAATTGAGGGCGGAATACAACCAAACTTGTTTGGGATCAAGAAAATCAAGAACTGAGTCCGGAATACCGCAAACATGTTTTGCATCAAGAAAATCAAGAATTGAGTGCGGAATACAACCAAACTTGTTTCGGATCAAGAAAATCAAGAACTGAGTCCAGAATGCGGCAAACATGTTGTGCATCAAGAAAATCAAGAATTGAGCGCGGAATACAACCAAACTTATTTCGGATCAAGAAAATCAAGAACTGAGTCCGGAATACCGCAAACAAGTTTTGCATCAAGAAAATCAAGAATTGAGTGCGGAATAGAACCAAACTTGTTTGGAATCAAGAAAATCAAGAACTGAGTCCGGAATACCGCAAACAAGTTTTGCATCAAGAAAATCAAGAATTTGGTGCGGAATAGAACCAAACTTGTTTCGGATCAAGAAAATGAAGAACTGAGTCCGGAATGCCGCAAACATGTTTTGTATCAAGAAAATCAAGAATTGAGTGCGGAATACAACAAAACTTGTTTGGGATCAAGAAAATCAAGAACTGAGTCCGGAATACCGCAAACAAGTTGTGCATCAAGAAAATCAAGAATTGAGCGCGGAATACAACCAAACTTGTTTGGGATCAATAAAATCAAGAACTGAGTCCGGAATACCGCAAACATGTTCTGCATCAAGAAAATCAAGATTTGAGTGCGGAATAGAACCAAACTTGTTTCGGATCAAGAAAATGAAGAACTGAGTCCGGAATGCCGCAAACATGTTTTGCATCAAGAAAATCAAGAATTGAGCGCGGAATACAACCAAACTTATTTCGGATTAAGAAAATCAAGAACTGAGTCTAGAATACCGCAAACAAGTTTTGCATCAAGAAAATCAAGAATTGAGTGCGGAATAGAACCAAACTTGTTTGGGATCAAGAAAATCAAGAACTGAGTCCGGAATACCGCAAACAAGTTTTGCTTCAAGAAAATCAAGAATTTGGTGCGGAATAGAACCAAACTTGTTTCGGATCAAGAAAATGAAGAACTGAGTCCGGAATGCCGCAAACATGTTTTGTATCAAGAAAATCAAGAATTGAGTGCGGAATACAACAAAACTTGTTTGGGATCAAGAAAATCAAGAACTGAGTCCGGAATACCGCAAACAAGTTGTGCATCAAGAAAATCAAGAATTGAGCGCGGAATACAACCAAACTTGTTTGGGATCAATAAAATCAAGAACTGAGTCCGGAATACCGCAAACATGTTCTGCATCAAGAAAATCAAGATTTGAGTGCGGAATAGAACCAAACTTGTTTCGGATCAAGAAAATGAAGAACTGAGTCCGGAATGCCGCAAACATGTTTTGCATCAAGAAAATCAAGAATTGAGCGCGGAATACAACCAAACTTATTTCGGATTAAGAAAATCAAGAACTGAGTCTAGAATACCGCAAACAAGTTTTGCATCAAGAAAATCAAGAATTGAGTGCGGAATAGAACCAAACTTGTTTGGGATCAAGAAAATCAAGAACTGAGTCCGGAATACCGCAAACAAGTTTTGCTTCAAGAAAATCAAGAATTTGAGTCCGGAATACAAACAAACTTGTTTGGGATCAAGAAAATCAAGAACTGAGTCCGGAATGCCGCAAACATGTTTTGCATCAAGAAAATCAAGAATTGAGTGCGGAAGACAACCAAACTTTTTTCGGATCAAGAAAATCAAAAACTGAGTCCGGAATACCGCAAACAAGTTTTACATTAAGAAAATCAAGAATTGAGTGCGGAATAGAACCAAACTTGTTTCGGATCAAGAAAATTAAGAACTGAGTCCGGAATGCCGCAAACATGTTTTGTATCAAGAAAATCAAGAATTGAGTGCGGAATACAACCAAACTTGTTTGGGATCAAGAAAATCAAGAACTGAGTCCGGAATACCGCAAACAAGTTTTGCATCATGAAAATCAAGAATTTGAGTCCGGAATACAACCAAACTTGTTTCGGATCAAGAAAATCAAGAACTGAGTCCGGAATACCGCAAACAAGTTTTGCATCAAGAAAATCAAGAATTGAGTGCGGAATAGAACCAAACTTGTTTCGGATCAAGAAAATCAAGAACTGAGTTCGGAATGCCTTAAACATGTTTTGCATCAAGAAAATCAAGAATTGAGTGCGGAATACAACCAAACTTGTTTCGGATCAAGAAAATCAAGAACTGAGTCCGGAATGCCGCAAACATGTTTTGCATCAAGAAAATCAAGAATTGAGCGCGGAATACAACCAAACTTGTTTCGGATCAAGAAAATCAAGAACTGAGTCCGGAATATCGCAAACAAGTTTTGCATCAAGAAAATCAAGAATTGAGTGCGGAATAGAACCAAACTTGTTTGGGATCAAGAAAATCAAGAACTGAGTCCGGAATACCGCAAACAAGTTTTGCTTCAAGAAAATCAAGAATTTGAGTCCGGAATACAAACAAACTTGTTTGGGATCAAGAAAATCAAGAACTGAGTCCGGAATGCCGCAAACATGTTTTGCATCAAGAAAATCAAGAATTGAGTGCGGAAGACAACCAAACTTTTTTCGGATCAAGAAAATCAAAAACTGAGTCCGGAATACCGCAAACAAGTTTTACATTAAGAAAATCAAGAATTGAGTGCGGAATAGAACCAAACTTGTTTCGGATCAAGAAAATTAAGAACTGAGTCCGGAATGCCGCAAACATGTTTTGTATCAAGAAAATCAAGAATTGAGTGCGGAATACAACCAAACTTGTTTGGGATCAAGAAAATCAAGAACTGAGTCCGGAATACCGCAAACAAGTTTTGCATCAAGAAAATCAAGAATTGAGTGCGGAATAGAACCAAACTTGTTTGGAATCAAGAAAATCAAGAACTGAGTCCGGAATACCGCAAACAAGTTTTGCATCAAGAAAATCAAGAATTTGGTGCGGAATAGAACCAAACTTGTTTCGGATCAAGAAAATGAAGAACTGAGTCCGGAATGCCGCAAACATGTTTTGTATCAAGAAAATCAAGAATTGAGTGCGGAATACAACAAAACTTGTTTGGGATCAAGAAAATCAAGAACTGAGTCCGGAATACCGCAAACAAGTTGTGCATCAAGAAAATCAAGAATTGAGCGCGGAATACAACCAAACTTGTTTGGGATCAATAAAATCAAGAACTGAGTCCGGAATACCGCAAACATGTTCTGCATCAAGAAAATCAAGATTTGAGTGCGGAATAGAACCAAACTTGTTTCGGATCAAGAAAATGAAGAACTGAGTCCGGAATGCCGCAAACATGTTTTGCATCAAGAAAATCAAGAATTGAGCGCGGAATACAACCAAACTTATTTCGGATTAAGAAAATCAAGAACTGAGTCTAGAATACCGCAAACAAGTTTTGCATCAAGAAAATCAAGAATTGAGTGCGGAATAGAACCAAACTTGTTTGGGATCAAGAAAATCAAGAACTGAGTCCGGAATACCGCAAACAAGTTTTGCTTCAAGAAAATCAAGAATTTGAGTCCGGAATACAAACAAACTTGTTTGGGATCAAGAAAATCAAGAACTGAGTCCGGAATGCCGCAAACATGTTTTGCATCAAGAAAATCAAGAATTGAGTGCGGAAGACAACCAAACTTTTTTCGGATCAAGAAAATCAAAAACTGAGTCCGGAATACCGCAAACAAGTTTTACATTAAGAAAATCAAGAATTGAGTGCGGAATAGAACCAAACTTGTTTCGGATCAAGAAAATTAAGAACTGAGTCCGGAATGCCGCAAACATGTTTTGTATCAAGAAAATCAAGAATTGAGTGCGGAATACAACCAAACTTGTTTGGGATCAAGAAAATCAAGAACTGAGTCCGGAATACCGCAAACAAGTTTTGCATCATGAAAATCAAGAATTTGAGTCCGGAATACAACCAAACTTGTTTCGGATCAAGAAAATCAAGAACTGAGTCCGGAATACCGCAAACAAGTTTTGCATCAAGAAAATCAAGAATTGAGTGCGGAATAGAACCAAACTTGTTTCGGATCAAGAAAATCAAGAACTGAGTTCGGAATGCCTTAAACATGTTTTGCATCAAGAAAATCAAGAATTGAGTGCGGAATACAACCAAACTTGTTTCGGATCAAGAAAATCAAGAACTGAGTCCGGAATGCCGCAAACATGTTTTGCATCAAGAAAATCAAGAATTGAGCGCGGAATACAACCAAACTTGTTTCGGATCAAGAAAATCAAGAACTGAGTCCGGAATATCGCAAACAAGTTTTGCATCAAGAAAATCAAGAATTGAGTGCGGAATAGAACCAAACTTGTTTGGGATCAAGAAAATCAAGAACTGAGTCCGGAATACCGCAAACAAGTTTTGCATCAAGAAAATCAAGAATTTGAGTCCGGAATACAAACAAACTTGTTTGGGATCAATAAAATCAAAAACTGAGTCCGGAATACCGCAAACATGTTCCGCATCAAGAAAATCAAGAATTGAGTGCGGAATACAACCAAACTTGTTTCGGATCAAGAAAATCAAGAACTGAATCCGGAATACCGCAAACAAGTTTTGCATCAAGAAAATCAAGAATTTGAGTCCGGAATACAACCAAACTTGTTTCGGATCAAGAAAATCAAGAACCGAGTCCGGAATTCCGCAAACAAGTTTTGCATCAAGAAAATCAAGAATTGAGTGCGGAATAGAACCAAACTTGTTTCGGATCGAGAAAATCAAGAACTGAGTCCGGAATGCCGCAAACATGTTTTGCATCAAGAAAATCAAGAATTGAGTGCGGAATACAACCAAACTTGTTTCGGATCAAGAAAATCAAGAACTGAGTCCGGAATGCGGCAAACATGTTTTGCATCAAGAAAATCAAGAATTGAGCGCGGAATACAACCAAACTTATTTCGGATCAAGAAAATCAAGAACTGAGTCCGGAATACCGCAAACAAGTTTTGCATCAAGAAAATCAAGAATTTGGTGCGGAATAAAACCAAACTTGTTTCGGATCAAGAAAATTAAGAACTGAGTCCGGAATGCCGCAAACATGTGTTGTATCAAGAAAATCAAGAATTGAGTGCGGAATACAACCAAACTTGTTTCGGATCAAGAAAATCAAGAACTGAGTCCGGAATACCGCAAACAAGTTTTGCATCAAGAAAATCAAGAATTGAGTGCGGAATACAACCAAACTTGTTTTGGATCAAGAAAATCAAGAACTGATTCCGGAATACCGCAAACAAGTTTTGCATCAAGAAAATCAAGAATTGAGTGCGGAATACAACCAAACTTGTTTCGGATCAAGAAAATCAAGAACTGAGTCCGGAATACCGCAAACAAGTTTTGCATCAAGAAAATCAAGAATTTGAGTCCGGAATAGAACCAAACTTGTTTCGGATCAAGAAAATCAAGAACTGAGTCCGTAATGCCGCAAACATGTTTTGCATCAAGAAAATCAAGAATTGAGTGCGGAAGACAACCAAACTTTTTTCGGATCAAGAAAATCAAAAACTGAGTCCGAAATACCGCAAACAAGTTTTGCATCAAGAAAATCAAGAATTGAGTGCGGAATAGAACCAAACTTGTTTCGGATCAAGAAAATTAAGAACTGAGTCCGGAATGCCGCAAACATGTTTTGTATCAAGAAAATCAAGAATTGAGTGCGGAATACAACCAAACTTGTTTGGGATCAAGAAAATCAAGAACTGAGTCCGGAATACCGCAAACAAGTTTTGCATCAAGAAAATCAAGAATTTGAGTCCGGAATACAACCAAACTTGTTTCGGATCAAGAAAATCAAGAACAGAGTCCGGAATACCGCAAACAAGTTTTGCATTAAGAAAATCAAGAATTGAGTGCGGAATAGAACCAAACTTGTTTCGGATCAGGAAAATCAAGAACTGAGTTCGGAATGCCGCAAACATGTTTTGCATCAAGAAAATCAAGAATAGAGTGCGGAATACAACCAAACTTGTTTCGGATCAAGAAAATCAAGAACTGAGTCCGGAATGCCGCAAACATGTTTTGCATCAAGAAAATCAAGAATTGAGCGCGGAATACAAACAAACTTGTTTGGGATCAATAAAATCAAGAACTGAGTCCGGAATACCGCAAACATGTTCTTCATCAAGAAAATCAAGAATTGAGTGCGGAATACAACCAAACTTTTTTCGGATCAAGAAAATCAAAAACTGAGTCCGGAATACCGCAAATATGTTCGGCATCAAGAAAATCAAGAATTGAGTGCGGAATACAACCAAACTTGTTTCGGATCAAGAAAATCAAGAACTGAGTCCGGAATGCCGCAAATATATTCTGCATCAAGAAAATCAAGAATTGAGTGCGGAATACAACCAAACTTGTTTCGGATCAAGAAAATCAAGAACTGAGTCCGGAATGCCGCAAACAAGTTTTGCATCAAGAAAATCAAGAATTGAGCGCGGAATACAACCAAACTTGTTTCGGATCAGGAAAATCAAGAACTGAGTCCGGAATGCCGCAAACATGTTCTGCATCAAGAAAATCAAGAATTGAGGGCGGAATACAACCAAACTTGTTTGGGATCAAGAAAATCAAGAACTGAGTCCGGGATACCGCAAACATGTTTTGCATCAAGAAAATCAAGAATTGAGTGCGGAATACAACCAAACTTGTTTCGGATCAAGAAAATCAAGAACTGAGTCCGGAATGCGGCAAACATGTTTTGCATCAAGAAAATCAAGAATTGAGCGCGGAATACAACCAAACTTATTTCGGATCAAGAAAATCAAGAACTGAGTCCGGAATACCGCAAACAAATTTTGCATCAAGAAAATCAAGAATTTGAGTCCGGAATAGAACCAAACTTGTTTCGGATCAAGAAAATCAAGAACTGAGTCCGTAATGCCGCAAACATGTTTTGCATCAAGAAAATCAAGAATTGAGTGCGGAAGACAACCAAACTTTTTTCGGATCAAGAAAATCAAAAACTGAGTCCGAAATACCGCAAACAAGTTTTGCATCAAGAAAATCAAGAATTGAGTGCGGAATAGAACCAAACTTGTTTCGGATCAAGAAAATCAAGAACTGAGTCCGGAATGCGGCAAACATGTTTTGCATCAAGAAAATCAAGAATTGAGCGCGGAATACAACCAAACTTATTTCGGATCAAGAAAATCAAGAACTGAGTCCGGAATCCCGCAAACAAGTTTTGCATCAAGAAAATCAAGAATTGAGTGCGGAATACAACCAAACTTGTTTTGGATCAAGAAAATCAAGAACTGAGTCCGGAATACCGCAAACAAGTTTTGCATCAAGAAAATCAAGAATTGAGTGCGGAATACAACCAAACTTGTTTCGGATCAAGAAAATCAAGAACTGAGTCCGGAATACCGCAAACAAGTTTTGCATCAAGAAAATCAAGAATTTGAGTCCGGAATAGAACCAAACTTGTTTCGGATCAAGAAAATCAAGAACTGAGTCCGTAATGCCGCAAACATGTTTTGCATCAAGAAAATCAAGAATTGAGTGCGGAAGACAACCAAACTTTTTTCGGATCAAGAAAATCAAAAACTGAGTCCGAAATACCGCAAACAAGTTTTGCATCAAGAAAATCAAGAATTGAGTGCGGAATAGAACCAAACTTGTTTCGGATCAAGAAAATTAAGAACTGAGTCCGGAATGCCGCAAACATGTTTTGTATCAAGAAAATCAAGAATTGAGTGCGGAATACAACCAAACTTGTTTGGGATCAAGAAAATCAAGAACTGAGTCCGGAATACCGCAAACAAGTTTTGCATCAAGAAAATCAAGAATTTGAGTCCGGAATACAACCAAACTTGTTTCGGATCAAGAAAATCAAGAACTGAGTCCGGAATACCGCAAACAAGTTTTGCATTAAGAAAATCAAGAATTGAGTGCGGAATAGAACCAAACTTGTTTCGGATCAGGAAAATCAAGAACTGAGTTCGGAATGCCGCAAACATGTTTTGCATCAAGAAAATCAAGAATAGAGTGCGGAATACAACCAAACTTGTTTCGGATCAAGAAAATCAAGAACTGAGTCCGGAATGCCGCAAACATGTTTTGCATCAAGAAAATCAAGAATTGAGCGCGGAATACAAACAAACTTGTTTGGGATCAATAAAATCAAGAACTGAGTCCGGAATACCGCAAACATGTTCTGCATCAAGAAAATCAAGAATTGAGTGCGGAATACAACCAAACTTTTTTCGGATCAAGAAAATCAAAAACTGAGTCCGGAATACCGCAAATATGTTCGGCATCAAGAAAATCAAGAATTGAGTGCGGAATACAACCAAACTTGTTTCGGATCAAGAAAATCAAGAACTGAGTCCGGAATGCCGCAAATATGTTCTGCATCAAGAAAATCAAGAATTGAGTGCGGAATACAACCAAACTTGTTTCGGATCAAGAAAATCAAGAACTGAGTCCGGAATGCCGCAAACAAGTTTTGCATCAAGAAAATCAAGAATTGAGCGCGGAATACAACCAAACTTGTTTCGGATCAGGAAAATCAAGAACTGAGTCCGGAATGCCGCAAACATGTTCTGCATCAAGAAAATCAAGAATTGAGGGCGGAATACAACCAAACTTGTTTGGGATCAAGAAAATCAAGAACTGAGTCCGGAATACCGCAAACAAGTTTTGCATCAAGAAAATCAAGAATTTGAGTCCGGAATACAACCAAACTTGTTTCGGATCAAGAAAATCAAGATCTGAGTCCGGAATACCGCAAACAAGTTTTGCATTAAGAAAATCAAGAATTGAGTGCGGAATACAACCAAACTTGTTTCGGATCAAGAAAATCAAGAACTGAGTCCGGAATGCGGCAAACATGTTTTGCATCAAGAAAATCAAGAATTGAGCGCGGAATACAACCAAACTTATTTCGGATCAAGAAAATCAAGAACTGAGTCCGGAATACAGCAAACAAGTTTTGCATCAAGAAAATCAAGAATTGAGTGCGGAATACAACCAAACTTTTTTCGGATCAAGAAAATCAAAAACTGAGTCCGGAATACCGCAAATATGTTCGGCATCAAGAAAATCAAGAATTGAGTGCGGAATACAACCAAACTTGTTTCGGATCAAAAAAATCAAGAACTGAGTCCGGAATGCCGCAAATATGTTCTGCATCAAGAAAATCAAGAATTGAGTGCGGAATACAACCAAACTTGTTTCGGATCAAGAAAATCAAGAACTGAGTCCGGAATGCCGCAAACAAGTTTTGCATCAAGAAAATCAAGAATTGAGCGCGGAATACAACCAAACTTGTTTCGGATCAGGAAAATCAAGAACTGAGTCCGGAATGCCGCAAACATGTTCTGCATCAAGAAAATCAAGAATTGAGGGCGGAATACAACCAAACTTGTTTGGGATCAAGAAAATCAAGAACTGAGTCCGGGATACCGCAAACATGTTTTGCATCAAGAAAATCAAGAATTGAGTGCGGAATACAACCAAACTTGTTTCGGATCAAGAAAATCAAGAACTGAGTCCGGAATGCGGCAAACATGTTTTGCATCAAGAAAATCAAGAATTGAGCGCGGAATACAACCAAACTTATTTCGGATCAAGAAAATCAAGAACTGAGTCCGGAATACAGCAAACAAGTTTTGCATCAAGAAAATCAAGAATTGAGTGCGGAAGACAACCAAACTTTTTTCGGATCAAGAAAATCAAAAACTGAGTCCGAAATACCGCAAACAAGTTTTGCATCAAGAAAATCAAGAATTGAGTGCGGAATAGAACCAAATTTGTTTCGGATCAAGAAAATCAAGAACTGAGTCCGGAATGCCGCAAATATGTTCTGCATCAAGAAAATCAAGATTTGAGTGCGGAAGACAACCAAACTTTTTTCGGATCAGGAAAATCAAGAACTGAGTCCGGAATGCCGCAAACATGTTTTGCATCAAGAAAATCAAGAATAGAGTGCGGAATACAACCAAACTTGTTTCGGATCAGGAAAATCAAGAACTGAGTCCGGAATGCCGCAAACATGTTCTGCATCAAGAAAATCAAGAATTGAGGGCGGAATACAACCAAACTTGTTTGGGATCAAGAAAATCAAGAACTGAGTCCGGAATACCGCAAACAAGTTTTGCATCAAGAAAATCAAGAATTTGAGTCCGGAATACAACCAAACTTGTTTCGGATCAAGAAAATCAAGATCTGAGTCCGGAATACCGCAAACAAGTTTTGCATTAAGAAAATCAAGAATTGAGTGCGGAATAGAACCAAACTTGTTTCGGATCAAGAAAATCAAGAACTGAGTTCGGAATGCCGCAAACATGTTTTGCATCAAGAAAATCAAGAATAGAGTGCGGAATACAACCAAACTTGTTTCGGATCAAGAAAATCAAGAACTGAGTCCGGAATGCCGCAAACATGTTTTGCATCAAGAAAATCAAGAATTGAGCGCGGAATACAAACAAACTTGTTTGGGATCAATAAAATCAAGAACTGAGTCCGGAATACCGCAAACATGTTCTGCATCAAGAAAATCAAGATTTGAGTGCGGAAGACAACCAAACTTTTTTCGGATCAGGAAAATCAAGAACTGAGTCCGGAATGCCGCAAACAAGTTTTGCATCAAGAAAATCAAGAATTGAGCGCGGAATACAACCAAACTTGTTTTGGATCAGGAAAATCAAGAACTGAGTCCGGAATACCGCAAACAAGTTTTGCATCAAGAAAATCAAGAATTGAGTGCGGAATACAACCAAACTTGTTTCGGATCAAGAAAATCAAGAACTGAGTCCGGAATACCGCAAACAAGTTTTGCATCAAGAAAATCAAGAATTGAGAGCGGAATACAACCAAACTTGTTTCGGATCAAGAAAATCAAGAACTGAGTCCGGAATACCGCAAACAAGTTTTGCATTAAGAAAATCAAGAATTGAGTGCGGAATACAACCAAACTTGTTTCGGATCACGAAAATCCAGAACTGAGTCCGGAATGCCGCAAACAAGTTTTGCATCAAGAAAATCAAGAATTGAGTGCGGAAGACAACCAAACTTGTTTCGGATCAAGAAAATCAAGAACTGAGTCCGGAATACCGCAAACAAGTTTTGCATCAAGAAAATCAAGAATTGAGTGCGGAATAGAACCAAACATGTTTCGGATCAAGAAAATTAAGAACTGAGTCCGGAATGCCGCAAACATGTTTTGTATCAAGAAAATCAAGAATTGAGTGCGGAATACAACCAAACTTGTTTGGGATCAAGAAAATCAAGAACTGAGTCCGGAATACCGCAAACAAGTTTTGCATCAAGAAAATCAAGAATTGAGCGCGGAATACAAACAAACTTGTTTGGGATCAATAAAATCAAGAACTGAGTCCGGAATACCGCAAACATGTTCTGCATCAAGAAAATCAAGAATTGAGTGCGGAATACAACCAAACTTTTTTCGGATCAAGAAAATCAAAAACTGAGTCCGGAATACCGCTAATATGTTCGGCATCAAGAAAATCAAGAATTGAGTGCGGAATACAACCAAACTTGTTTCGGATCAAGAAAATCAAGAACTGAGTCCGGAATGCCGCAAATATGTTCTGCATCAAGAAAATCAAGAATTGAGTGCGGAATACAACCAAACTTGTTTCGGATCAAGAAAATCCAGAACTGAGTCCGGAATGCCGCAAACATGTTTTGCATCAAGAAAATCAAGAATTAAGTGCGGAATACAACCAAACTTGTTTCGGATCAAGAAAATCAAGAACTGAGTCCGGAATACCGCAAACAAGTTTTGCATCAAGAAAATCAAAAATTTGAGTCCGGAATAGAACCAAACTTGTTTCGGATCAAGAAAATCAAGAACTGAGTCCGTAATGCCGCAAACATGTTTTGCATCAAGAAAATCAAGAATTGAGTGCGGAAGACAACCAAACTTTTTTCGGATCAAGAAAATCAAAAACTGAGTCCGAAATACCGCAAACAAGTTTTGCATCAAGAAAATCAAGAATTGAGTGCGGAATAGAACCAAACATGTTTCGGATCAAGAAAATTAAGAACTGAGTCCGGAATGCCGCAAACATGTTTTGTATCAAGAAAATCAAGAATTGAGTGCGGAATACAACCAAACTTGTTTGGGATCAAGAAAATCAAGAACTGAGTCCGGAATACCGCAAACAAGTTTTGCATCAAGAAAATCAAGAATTTGAGTCCGGAATACAACCAAACTTGTTTCGGATCAAGAAAATCAAGAACTGAGTCCGGAATACCGCAAACAAGTTTTGCATTAAGAAAATCAAGAATTGAGTGCGGAATAGAACCAAACTTGTTTCGGATCAAGAAAATCAAGAACTGAGTTCGGAATGCCGCAAACATGTTTTGCATCAAGAAAATCAAGAATTGAGCGCGGAATACAAACAAACTTGTTTGGGATCAATAAAATCAAGAACTGAGTCCGGAATACCGCAAACATGTTCTGCATCAAGAAAATCAAGAATTGAGTGCGGAATACAACCAAACTTGTTTCGGATCAAGAAAATCAAGAACTGAGTCCGGAATACCGCAAACAAGTTTTGCATTAAGAAAATCAAGAATTGAGTGCGGAATAGAACCAAACTTGTTTCGGATCAAGAAAATCCAGAACTGAGTCCGGAATGCCGCAAACATGTTTTGCATCAAGAAAATCAAGAATTAAGTGCGGAATACAACCAAACTTGTTTCGGATCAAGAAAATCAAGAACTGAGTCCGGAATACCGCAAACAAGTTTTGCATCAAGAAAATCAAAAATTTGAGTCCGGAATAGAACCAAACTTGTTTCGGATCAAGAAAATCAAGAACTGAGTCCGTAATGCCGCAAACATGTTTTGCATCAAGAAAATCAAGAATTGAGTGCGGAAGACAACCAAACTTTTTTCGGATCAAGAAAATCAAAAACTGAGTCCGAAATACCGCAAACAAGTTTTGCATCAAGAAAATCAAGAATTGAGTGCGGAATAGAACCAAACATGTTTCGGATCAAGAAAATTAAGAACTGAGTCCGGAATGCCGCAAACATGTTTTGTATCAAGAAAATCAAGAATTGAGTGCGGAATACAACCAAACTTGTTTGGGATCAAGAAAATCAAGAACTGAGTCCGGAATACCGCAAACAAGTTTTGCATCAAGAAAATCAAGAATTTGAGTCCGGAATACAACCAAACTTGTTTCGGATCAAGAAAATCAAGAACTGAGTCCGGAATACCGCAAACAAGTTTTGCATTAAGAAAATCAAGAATTGAGTGCGGAATAGAACCAAACTTGTTTCGGATCAAGAAAATCAAGAACTGAGTTCGGAATGCCGCAAACATGTTTTGCATCAAGAAAATCAAGAATTGAGCGCGGAATACAAACAAACTTGTTTGGGATCAATAAAATCAAGAACTGAGTCCGGAATACCGCAAACATGTTCTGCATCAAGAAAATCAAGAATTGAGTGCGGAATACAACCAAACTTTTTTCGGATCAAGAAAATCAAAAACTGAGTCCGGAATACCGCAAATATGTTCGGCATCAAGAAAATCAAGAATTGAGTGCGGAATACAACCAAACTTGTTTCGGATCAAGAAAATCAAGAACTGAGTCCGGAATACCGCAAACAAGTTTTGCATCAAGAAAATCAAAAATTTGAGTCCGGAATAGAACCAAACTTGTTTCGGATCAAGAAAATCAAGAACTGAGTCCGTAATGCCGCAAACATGTTTTGCATCAAGAAAATCAAGAATTGAGTGCGGAAGACAACCAAACTTTTTTCGGATCAAGAAAATCAAAAACTGAGTCCGAAATACCGCAAACAAGTTTTGCGTCAAGAAAATCAAGAATTGAGTGCGGAATAGAACCAAACATGTTTCGGATCAAGAAAATTAAGAACTGAGTCCGGAATGCAGCAAACATGTTTTGTATCAAGAAAATCAAGAATTGAGTGCGGAATACAACCAAACTTGTTTGGGATCAAGAAAATCAAGAACTGAGTCCGGAATACCGCAAACAAGTTTTGCATCAAGAAAATCAAGAATTTGAGTCCGGAATACAACCAAACTTGTTTCGGATCAAGAAAATCAAGAACTGAGTCCGGAATGCCGCAAACATGTTTTGCATCAAGAAAATCAAGAATAGAGTGCGGAATACAACCAAACTTGTTTCGGATCAAGAAAATCAAGAACTGAGTCCGGAATGCCGCAAACATGTTTTGCATCAAGAAAATCAAGAATTGAGCGCGGAATACAAACAAACTTGTTTGGGATCAATAAAATCAAGAACTGAGTCCGGAATACCGCAAACATGTTCTGCATCAAGAAAATCAAGAATTGAGTGCGGAATACAACCAAACTTTTTTCGGATCAAGAAAATCAAAAACTGAGTCCGGAATACCGCAAACAAGTTTTGCATCAAGAAAATCAAGAATTGAGTGCGGAATACAACCAAACTTGTTTCGGATCAAGAAAATCAAGAACTGAGTCCGGAATACCGCAAACAAGTTTTGCATTAAGAAAATCAAGAATTGAGTGCGGAATAGAACCAAACTTGTTTCGGATCAAGAAAATCCAGAACTGAGTCCGGAATGCCGCAAACATGTTTTGCATCAAGAAAATCAAGAATTAAGTGCGGAATACAACCAAACTTGTTTCGGATCAAGAAAATCAAGAACTGAGTCCGGAATACCGCAAACAAGTTTTGCATCAAGAAAATCAAAAATTTGAGTCCGGAATAGAACCAAACTTGTTTCGGATCAAGAAAATCAAGAACTGAGTCCGTAATGCCGCAAACATGTTTTGCATCAAGAAAATCAAGAATTGAGTGCGGAAGACAACCAAACTTTTTTCGGATCAAGAAAATCAAAAACTGAGTCCGAAATACCGCAAACAAGTTTTGCATCAAGAAAATCAAGAATTGAGTGCGGAATAGAACCAAACTTGTTTCGGATCAAGAAAATCAAGAACTGAGTTCGGAATGCCGCAAACATGTTTTGCATCAAGAAAATCAAGAATAGAGTGCGGAATACAACCAAACTTGTTTCGGATCAAGAAAATCAAGAACTGAGTCCGGAATGCCGCAAACATGTTTTGCATCAAGAAAATCAAGAATTGAGCGCGGAATACAAACAAACTTGTTTGGGATCAATAAAATCAAGAACTGAGTCCGGAATACCGCAAACATGTTCTGCATCAAGAAAATCAAGAATTGAGTGCGGAATACAACCAAACTTTTTTCGGATCAAGAAAATCAAAAACTGAGTCCGGAATACCGCAAACAAGTTTTGCATCAAGAAAATCAAGAATTGAGTGCGGAATACAACCAAACTTGTTTCGGATCAAGAAAATCAAGAACTGAGTCCGGAATACCGCAAACAAGTTTTGCATTAAGAAAATCAAGAATTGAGTGCGGAATAGAACCAAACTTGTTTCGGATCAAGAAAATCCAGAACTGAGTCCGGAATGCCGCAAACATGTTTTGCATCAAGAAAATCAAGAATTAAGTGCGGAATACAACCAAACTTGTTTCGGATCAAGAAAATCAAGAACTGAGTCCGGAATACCGCAAACAAGTTTTGCATCAAGAAAATCAAAAATTTGAGTCCGGAATAGAACCAAACTTGTTTCGGATCAAGAAAATCAAGAACTGAGTCCGTAATGCCGCAAACATGTTTTGCATCAAGAAAATCAAGAATTGAGTGCGGAAGACAACCAAACTTTTTTCGGATCAAGAAAATCAAAAACTGAGTCCGAAATACCGCAAACAAGTTTTGCATCAAGAAAATCAAGAATTGAGTGCGGAATAGAACCAAACATGTTTCGGATCAAGAAAATTAAGAACTGAGTCCGGAATGCCGCAAACATGTTTTGTATCAAGAAAATCAAGAATTGAGTGCGGAATACAACCAAACTTGTTTGGGATCAAGAAAATCAAGAACTGAGTCCGGAATACCGCAAACAAGTTTTGCATCAAGAAAATCAAGAATTTGAGTCCGGAATACAACCAAACTTGTTTCGGATCAAGAAAATCAAGAACTGAGTCCGGAATACCGCAAACAAGTTTTGCATTAAGAAAATCAAGAATTGAGTGCGGAATAGAACCAAACTTGTTTCGGATCAAGAAAATCAAGAACTGAGTTCGGAATGCCGCAAACATGTTTTGCATCAAGAAAATCAAGAATTGAGCGCGGAATACAAACAAACTTGTTTGGGATCAATAAAATCAAGAACTGAGTCCGGAATACCGCAAACATGTTCTGCATCAAGAAAATCAAGAATTGAGTGCGGAATACAACCAAACTTTTTTCGGATCAAGAAAATCAAAAACTGAGTCCGAAATACCGCAAACAAGTTTTGCATCAAGAAAATCAAGAATTGAGTGCGGAATAGAACCAAACATGTTTCGGATCAAGAAAATTAAGAACTGAGTCCGGAATGCCGCAAACATGTTTTGTATCAAGAAAATCAAGAATTGAGTGCGGAATACAACCAAACTTGTTTGGGATCAAGAAAATCAAGAACTGAGTCCGGAATACCGCAAACAAGTTTTGCATCAAGAAAATCAAGAATTTGAGTCCGGAATACAACCAAACTTGTTTCGGATCAAGAAAATCAAGAACTGAGTCCGGAATACCGCAAACAAGTTTTGCATTAAGAAAATCAAGAATTGAGTGCGGAATAGAACCAAACTTGTTTCGGATCAAGAAAATCAAGAACTGAGTTCGGAATGCCGCAAACATGTTTTGCATCAAGAAAATCAAGAATTGAGCGCGGAATACAAACAAACTTGTTTGGGATCAATAAAATCAAGAACTGAGTCCGGAATACCGCAAACATGTTCTGCATCAAGAAAATCAAGAATTGAGTGCGGAATACAACCAAACTTTTTTCGGATCAAGAAAATCAAAAACTGAGTCCGGAATACCGCAAATATGTTCGGCATCAAGAAAATCAAGAATTGAGTGCGGAATACAACCAAACTTGTTTCGGATCAAGAAAATCAAGAACTGAGTCCGGAATACCGCAAACAAGTTTTGCATCAAGAAAATCAAAAATTTGAGTCCGGAATAGAACCAAACTTGTTTCGGATCAAGAAAATCAAGAACTGAGTCCGTAATGCCGCAAACATGTTTTGCATCAAGAAAATCAAGAATTGAGTGCGGAAGACAACCAAACTTTTTTCGGATCAAGAAAATCAAAAACTGAGTCCGAAATACCGCAAACAAGTTTTGCGTCAAGAAAATCAAGAATTGAGTGCGGAATAGAACCAAACATGTTTCGGATCAAGAAAATTAAGAACTGAGTCCGGAATGCAGCAAACATGTTTTGTATCAAGAAAATCAAGAATTGAGTGCGGAATACAACCAAACTTGTTTGGGATCAAGAAAATCAAGAACTGAGTCCGGAATACCGCAAACAAGTTTTGCATCAAGAAAATCAAGAATTTGAGTCCGGAATACAACCAAACTTGTTTCGGATCAAGAAAATCAAGAACTGAGTCCGGAATACCGCAAACAAGTTTTGCATTAAGAAAATCAAGAATTGAGTGCGGAATAGAACCAAACTTGTTTCGGATCAAGAAAATCAAGAACTGAGTTCGGAATGCCGCAAACATGTTTTGCATCAAGAAAATCAAGAATAGAGTGCGGAATACAACCAAACTTGTTTCGGATCAAGAAAATCAAGAACTGAGTCCGGAATGCCGCAAACATGTTTTGCATCAAGAAAATCAAGAATTGAGCGCGGAATACAAACAAACTTGTTTGGGATCAATAAAATCAAGAACTGAGTCCGGAATACCGCAAACATGTTCTGCATCAAGAAAATCAAGAATTGAGTGCGGAATACAACCAAACTTTTTTCGGATCAAGAAAATCAAAAACTGAGTCCGGAATACCGCAAACAAGTTTTGCATCAAGAAAATCAAGAATTGAGTGCGGAATACAACCAAACTTGTTTCGGATCAAGAAAATCAAGAACTGAGTCCGGAATACCGCAAACAAGTTTTGCATTAAGAAAATCAAGAATTGAGTGCGGAATAGAACCAAACTTGTTTCGGATCAAGAAAATCCAGAACTGAGTCCGGAATGCCGCAAACATGTTTTGCATCAAGAAAATCAAGAATTAAGTGCGGAATACAACCAAACTTGTTTCGGATCAAGAAAATCAAGAACTGAGTCCGGAATACCGCAAACAAGTTTTGCATCAAGAAAATCAAAAATTTGAGTCCGGAATAGAACCAAACTTGTTTCGGATCAAGAAAATCAAGAACTGAGTCCGTAATGCCGCAAACATGTTTTGCATCAAGAAAATCAAGAATTGAGTGCGGAAGACAACCAAACTTTTTTCGGATCAAGAAAATCAAAAACTGAGTCCGAAATACCGCAAACAAGTTTTGCATCAAGAAAATCAAGAATTGAGTGCGGAATAGAACCAAACATGTTTCGGATCAAGAAAATTAAGAACTGAGTCCGGAATGCCGCAAACATGTTTTGTATCAAGAAAATCAAGAATTGAGTGCGGAATACAACCAAACTTGTTTGGGATCAAGAAAATCAAGAACTGAGTCCGGAATACCGCAAACAAGTTTTGCATCAAGAAAATCAAGAATTTGAGTCCGGAATACAACCAAACTTGTTTCGGATCAAGAAAATCAAGAACTGAGTCCGGAATACCGCAAACAAGTTTTGCATTAAGAAAATCAAGAATTGAGTGCGGAATAGAACCAAACTTGTTTCGGATCAAGAAAATCAAGAACTGAGTTCGGAATGCCGCAAACATGTTTTGCATCAAGAAAATCAAGAATTGAGCGCGGAATACAAACAAACTTGTTTGGGATCAATAAAATCAAGAACTGAGTCCGGAATACCGCAAACATGTTCTGCATCAAGAAAATCAAGAATTGAGTGCGGAATACAACCAAACTTTTTTCGGATCAAGAAAATCAAAAACTGAGTCCGAAATACCGCAAACAAGTTTTGCATCAAGAAAATCAAGAATTGAGTGCGGAATAGAACCAAACATGTTTCGGATCAAGAAAATTAAGAACTGAGTCCGGAATGCCGCAAACATGTTTTGTATCAAGAAAATCAAGAATTGAGTGCGGAATACAACCAAACTTGTTTGGGATCAAGAAAATCAAGAACTGAGTCCGGAATACCGCAAACAAGTTTTGCATCAAGAAAATCAAGAATTTGAGTCCGGAATACAACCAAACTTGTTTCGGATCAAGAAAATCAAGAACTGAGTCCGGAATACCGCAAACAAGTTTTGCATTAAGAAAATCAAGAATTGAGTGCGGAATAGAACCAAACTTGTTTCGGATCAAGAAAATCAAGAACTGAGTTCGGAATGCCGCAAACATGTTTTGCATCAAGAAAATCAAGAATTGAGCGCGGAATACAAACAAACTTGTTTGGGATCAATAAAATCAAGAACTGAGTCCGGAATACCGCAAACATGTTCTGCATCAAGAAAATCAAGAATTGAGTGCGGAATACAACCAAACTTTTTTCGGATCAAGAAAATCAAAAACTGAGTCCGGAATACCGCAAATATGTTCGGCATCAAGAAAATCAAGAATTGAGTGCGGAATACAACCAAACTTGTTTCGGATCAAGAAAATCAAGAACTGAGTCCGGAATACCGCAAACAAGTTTTGCATCAAGAAAATCAAAAATTTGAGTCCGGAATAGAACCAAACTTGTTTCGGATCAAGAAAATCAAGAACTGAGTCCGTAATGCCGCAAACATGTTTTGCATCAAGAAAATCAAGAATTGAGTGCGGAAGACAACCAAACTTGTTTGGGATCAAGAAAATCAAGAACTGAGTCCGGAATACCGCAAACAAGTTTTGCATCAAGAAAATCAAGAATTTGAGTCCGGAATACAACCAAACTTGTTTCGGATCAAGAAAATCAAGAACTGAGTCCGGAATACCGCAAACAAGTTTTGCATTAAGAAAATCAAGAATTGAGTGCGGAATACAACCAAACTTGTTTCGGATCAAGAAAATCCAGAACTGAGTCCGGAATGCCGCAAACAAGTTTTGCATCAAGAAAATCAAGAATTGAGTGCGGAATAGAACCAAACATGTTTCGGATCAAGAAAATTAAGAACTGAGTCCGGAATGCCGCAAACATGTTTTGTATCAAGAAAATCAAGAATTGAGTGCGGAATACAACCAAACTTGTTTCGGATCAAGAAAATCCAGAACTGAGTCCGAAATACCGCAAACAAGTTTTGCATCAAGAAAATCAAGAATTGAGTGCGGAATAGAACCAAACATGTTTCGGATCAAGAAAATTAAGAACTGAGTCCGGAATGCCGCAAACATGTTTTGTATCAAGAAAATCAAGAATTGAGTGCGGAATACAACCAAACTTGTTTGGGATCAAGAAAATCAAGAACTGAGTCCGGAATACCGCAAACAAGTTTTGCATCAAGAAAATCAAGAATTTGAGTCCGGAATACAACCAAACTTGTTTCGGATCAAGAAAATCAAGAACTGAGTCCGGAATACCGCAAACATGTTTTGCATTAAGAAAATCAAGAATTGAGTGCGGAATACAACCAAACTTGTTTCGGATCAAGAAAATCCAGAACTGAGTCCGGAATGCCGCAAACAAGTTTTGCATCAAGAAAATCAAGAATTGAGTGCGGAAGACAACCAAACTTTTTTCGGATCAAGAAAATCAAAAACTGAGTCCGAAATACCGCAAACAAGTTTTGCATCAAGAAAATCAAGAATTGAGTGCGGAATAGAACCAAACATGTTTCGGATCAAGAAAATTAAGAACTGAGTCCGGAATGCCGCAAACATGTTTTGTATCAAGAAAATCAAGAATTGAGTGCGGAATACAACCAAACTTGTTTGGGATCAAGAAAATCAAGAACTGAGTCCGGAATACCGCAAACAAGTTTTGCATCAAGAAAATCAAGAATTTGAGTCCGGAATACAACCAAACTTGTTTCGGATCAAGAAAATCAAGAACTGAGTCCGGAATACCGCAAACAAGTTTTGCATTAAGAAAATCAAGAATTGAGTGCGGAATAGAACCAAACTTGTTTCGGATCAAGAAAATCAAGAACTGAGTTCGGAATGCCGCAAACATGTTTTGCATCAAGAAAATCAAGAATTAAGTGCGGAATACAACCAAACTTGTTTCGGATCAAGAAAATCAAGAACTGAGTCCGGAATACCGCAAACAAGTTTTGCATCAAGAAAATCAAAAATTTGAGTCCGGAATAGAACCAAACTTGTTTCGGATCAAGAAAATCAAGAACTGAGTCCGTAATGCCGCAAACATGTTTTGCATCAAGAAAATCAAGAATTGAGTGCGGAAGACAACCAAACTTTTTTCGGATCAAGAAAATCAAAAACTGAGTCCGAAATACCGCAAACAAGTTTTGCATCAAGAAAATCAAGAATTGAGTGCGGAATAGAACCAAACATGTTTCGGATCAAGAAAATTAAGAACTGAGTCCGGAATGCCGCAAACATGTTTTGTATCAAGAAAATCAAGAATTGAGTGCGGAATACAACCAAACTTGTTTGGGATCAAGAAAATCAAGAACTGAGTCCGGAATACCGCAAACAAGTTTTGCATCAAGAAAATCAAGAATTTGAGTCCGGAATAGAACCAAACATGTTTCGGATCAAGAAAATTAAGAACTGAGTCCGGAATGCCGCAAACATGTTTTGTATCAAGAAAATCAAGAATTGAGTGCGGAATACAACCAAACTTGTTTGGGATCAAGAAAATCAAGAACTGAGTCCGGAATACCGCAAACAAGTTTTGCATCAAGAAAATCAAGAATTTGAGTCCGGAATACAACCAAACTTGTTTCGGATCAAGAAAATCAAGAACTGAGTCCGGAATACCGCAAACAAGTTTTGCATTAAGAAAATCAAGAATTGAGTGCGGAATAGAACCAAACTTGTTTCGGATCAAGAAAATCAAGAACTGAGTTCGGAATGCCGCAAACATGTTTTGCATCAAGAAAATCAAGAATTGAGCGCGGAATACAAACAAACTTGTTTGGGATCAATAAAATCAAGAACTGAGTCCGGAATACCGCAAACATGTTCTGCATCAAGAAAATCAAGAATTGAGTGCGGAATACAACCAAACTTTTTTCGGATCAAGAAAATCAAAAACTGAGTCCGGAATACCGCAAATATGTTCGGCATCAAGAAAATCAAGAATTGAGTGCGGAATACAACCAAACTTGTTTCGGATCAAGAAAATCAAGAACTGAGTCCGGAATACCGCAAACAAGTTTTGCATCAAGAAAATCAAAAATTTGAGTCCGGAATAGAACCAAACTTGTTTCGGATCAAGAAAATCAAGAACTGAGTCCGTAATGCCGCAAACATGTTTTGCATCAAGAAAATCAAGAATTGAGTGCGGAAGACAACCAAACTTGTTTGGGATCAAGAAAATCAAGAACTGAGTCCGGAATACCGCAAACAAGTTTTGCATCAAGAAAATCAAGAATTTGAGTCCGGAATACAACCAAACTTGTTTCGGATCAAGAAAATCAAGAACTGAGTCCGGAATACCGCAAACAAGTTTTGCATTAAGAAAATCAAGAATTGAGTGCGGAATACAACCAAACTTGTTTCGGATCAAGAAAATCCAGAACTGAGTCCGGAATGCCGCAAACAAGTTTTGCATCAAGAAAATCAAGAATTGAGTGCGGAATAGAACCAAACATGTTTCGGATCAAGAAAATTAAGAACTGAGTCCGGAATGCCGCAAACATGTTTTGTATCAAGAAAATCAAGAATTGAGTGCGGAATACAACCAAACTTGTTTCGGATCAAGAAAATCCAGAACTGAGTCCGAAATACCGCAAACAAGTTTTGCATCAAGAAAATCAAGAATTGAGTGCGGAATAGAACCAAACATGTTTCGGATCAAGAAAATTAAGAACTGAGTCCGGAATGCCGCAAACATGTTTTGTATCAAGAAAATCAAGAATTGAGTGCGGAATACAACCAAACTTGTTTGGGATCAAGAAAATCAAGAACTGAGTCCGGAATACCGCAAACAAGTTTTGCATCAAGAAAATCAAGAATTTGAGTCCGGAATACAACCAAACTTGTTTCGGATCAAGAAAATCAAGAACTGAGTCCGGAATACCGCAAACAAGTTTTGCATTAAGAAAATCAAGAATTGAGTGCGGAATACAACCAAACTTGTTTCGGATCAAGAAAATCCAGAACTGAGTCCGGAATGCCGCAAACAAGTTTTGCATCAAGAAAATCAAGAATTGAGTGCGGAAGACAACCAAACTTTTTTCGGATCAAGAAAATCAAAAACTGAGTCCGAAATACCGCAAACAAGTTTTGCATCAAGAAAATCAAGAATTGAGTGCGGAATAGAACCAAACATGTTTCGGATCAAGAAAATTAAGAACTGAGTCCGGAATGCCGCAAACATGTTTTGTATCAAGAAAATCAAGAATTGAGTGCGGAATACAACCAAACTTGTTTGGGATCAAGAAAATCAAGAACTGAGTCCGGAATACCGCAAACAAGTTTTGCATCAAGAAAATCAAGAATTTGAGTCCGGAATACAACCAAACTTGTTTCGGATCAAGAAAATCAAGAACTGAGTCCGGAATACCGCAAACAAGTTTTGCATTAAGAAAATCAAGAATTGAGTGCGGAATAGAACCAAACTTGTTTCGGATCAAGAAAATCAAGAACTGAGTTCGGAATGCCGCAAACATGTTTTGCATCAAGAAAATCAAGAATTAAGTGCGGAATACAACCAAACTTGTTTCGGATCAAGAAAATCAAGAACTGAGTCCGGAATACCGCAAACAAGTTTTGCATCAAGAAAATCAAAAATTTGAGTCCGGAATAGAACCAAACTTGTTTCGGATCAAGAAAATCAAGAACTGAGTCCGTAATGCCGCAAACATGTTTTGCATCAAGAAAATCAAGAATTGAGTGCGGAAGACAACCAAACTTTTTTCGGATCAAGAAAATCAAAAACTGAGTCCGAAATACCGCAAACAAGTTTTGCATCAAGAAAATCAAGAATTGAGTGCGGAATAGAACCAAACATGTTTCGGATCAAGAAAATTAAGAACTGAGTCCGGAATGCCGCAAACATGTTTTGTATCAAGAAAATCAAGAATTGAGTGCGGAATACAACCAAACTTGTTTGGGATCAAGAAAATCAAGAACTGAGTCCGGAATACCGCAAACAAGTTTTGCATCAAGAAAATCAAGAATTTGAGTCCGGAATAGAACCAAACTTGTTTCGGATCAAGAAAATCAAGAACTGAGTCCGGAATACCGCAAACAAGTTTTGCATTAAGAAAATCAAGAATTGAGTGCGGAATAGAACCAAACTTGTTTCGGATCAAGAAAATCAAGAACTGAGTTCGGAATGCCGCAAACATGTTTTGCATCAAGAAAATCAAGAATTGAGCGCGGAATACAAACAAACTTGTTTGGGATCAATAAAATCAAGAACTGAGTCCGGAATACCGCAAACATGTTCTGCATCAAGAAAATCAAGAATTGAGTGCGGAATACAACCAAACTTTTTTCGGATCAAGAAAATCAAAAACTGAGTCCGAAATACCGCAAACAAGTTTTGCATCAAGAAAATCAAGAATTGAGTGCGGAATAGAACCAAACATGTTTCGGATCAAGAAAATTAAGAACTGAGTCCGGAATGCCGCAAACATGTTTTGTATCAAGAAAATCAAGAATTGAGTGCGGAATACAACCAAACTTGTTTGGGATCAAGAAAATCAAGAACTGAGTCCGGAATACCGCAAACAAGTTTTGCATCAAGAAAATCAAGAATTTGAGTCCGGAATACAACCAAACTTGTTTCGGATCAAGAAAATCAAGAACTGAGTCCGGAATACCGCAAACAAGTTTTGCATTAAGAAAATCAAGAATTGAGTGCGGAATAGAACCAAACTTGTTTCGGATCAAGAAAATCAAGAACTGAGTTCGGAATGCCGCAAACATGTTTTGCATCAAGAAAATCAAGAATTGAGCGCGGAATACAAACAAACTTGTTTGGGATCAATAAAATCAAGAACTGAGTCCGGAATACCGCAAACATGTTCTGCATCAAGAAAATCAAGAATTGAGTGCGGAATACAACCAAACTTTTTTGGGATCAATAAAATCAAAAACTGAGTCCGGAATACCGCAAATATGTTCGGCATCAAGAAAATCAAGAATTGAGTGCGGAATACAACCAAACTTGTTTCGGATCAAGAAAATCAAGAACTGAGTCCGGAATACCGCAAACAAGTTTTGCATCAAGAAAATCAAAAATTTGAGTCCGGAATAGAACCAAACTTGTTTCGGATCAAGAAAATCAAGAACTGAGTCCGTAATGCCGCAAACATGTTTTGCATCAAGAAAATCAAGAATTGAGTGCGGAAGACAACCAAACTTGTTTGGGATCAAGAAAATCAAGAACTGAGTCCGGAATACCGCAAACAAGTTTTGCATCAAGAAAATCAAGAATTTGAGTCCGGAATACAACCAAACTTGTTTCGGATCAAGAAAATCAAGAACTGAGTCCGGAATACCGCAAACAAGTTTTGCATTAAGAAAATCAAGAATTGAGTGCGGAATACAACCAAACTTGTTTCGGATCAAGAAAATCCAGAACTGAGTCCGGAATGCCGCAAACAAGTTTTGCATCAAGAAAATCAAGAATTGAGTGCGGAATAGAACCAAACATGTTTCGGATCAAGAAAATTAAGAACTGAGTCCGGAATGCCGCAAACATGTTTTGTATCAAGAAAATCAAGAATTGAGTGCGGAATACAACCAAACTTGTTTCGGATCAAGAAAATCCAGAACTGAGTCCGAAATACCGCAAACAAGTTTTGCATCAAGAAAATCAAGAATTGAGTGCGGAATAGAACCAAACATGTTTCGGATCAAGAAAATTAAGAACTGAGTCCGGAATGCCGCAAACATGTTTTGTATCAAGAAAATCAAGAATTGAGTGCGGAATACAACCAAACTTGTTTGGGATCAAGAAAATCAAGAACTGAGTCCGGAATACCGCAAACAAGTTTTGCATCAAGAAAATCAAGAATTTGAGTCCGGAATACAACCAAACTTGTTTCGGATCAAGAAAATCAAGAACTGAGTCCGGAATACCGCAAACAAGTTTTGCATTAAGAAAATCAAGAATTGAGTGCGGAATACAACCAAACTTGTTTCGGATCAAGAAAATCCAGAACTGAGTCCGGAATGCCGCAAACAAGTTTTGCATCAAGAAAATCAAGAATTGAGTGCGGAAGACAACCAAACTTTTTTCGGATCAAGAAAATCAAAAACTGAGTCCGAAATACCGCAAACAAGTTTTGCATCAAGAAAATCAAGAATTGAGTGCGGAATAGAACCAAACATGTTTCGGATCAAGAAAATTAAGAACTGAGTCCGGAATGCCGCAAACATGTTTTGTATCAAGAAAATCAAGAATTGAGTGCGGAATACAACCAAACTTGTTTGGGATCAAGAAAATCAAGAACTGAGTCCGGAATACCGCAAACAAGTTTTGCATCAAGAAAATCAAGAATTTGAGTCCGGAATACAACCAAACTTGTTTCGGATCAAGAAAATCAAGAACTGAGTCCGGAATACCGCAAACAAGTTTTGCATTAAGAAAATCAAGAATTGAGTGCGGAATAGAACCAAACTTGTTTCGGATCAAGAAAATCAAGAACTGAGTTCGGAATGCCGCAAACATGTTTTGCATCAAGAAAATCAAGAATTGAGCGCGGAATACAAACAAACTTGTTTGGGATCAATAAAATCAAGAACTGAGTCCGGAATACCGCAAACATGTTCTGCATCAAGAAAATCAAGAATTGAGTGCGGAATACAACCAAACTTTTTTCGGATCAAGAAAATCAAAAACTGAGTCCGAAATACCGCAAACAAGTTTTGCATCAAGAAAATCAAGAATTGAGTGCGGAATAGAACCAAACATGTTTCGGATCAAGAAAATTAAGAACTGAGTCCGGAATGCCGCAAACATGTTTTGTATCAAGAAAATCAAGAATTGAGTGCGGAATACAACCAAACTTGTTTGGGATCAAGAAAATCAAGAACTGAGTCCGGAATACCGCAAACAAGTTTTGCATCAAGAAAATCAAGAATTTGAGTCCGGAATACAACCAAACTTGTTTCGGATCAAGAAAATCAAGAACTGAGTCCGGAATACCGCAAACAAGTTTTGCATTAAGAAAATCAAGAATTGAGTGCGGAATAGAACCAAACTTGTTTCGGATCAAGAAAATCAAGAACTGAGTTCGGAATGCCGCAAACATGTTTTGCATCAAGAAAATCAAGAATTGAGCGCGGAATACAAACAAACTTGTTTGGGATCAATAAAATCAAGAACTGAGTCCGGAATACCGCAAACATGTTCTGCATCAAGAAAATCAAGAATTGAGTGCGGAATACAACCAAACTTTTTTCGGATCAAGAAAATCAAAAACTGAGTCCGGAATACCGCAAATATGTTCGGCATCAAGAAAATCAAGAATTGAGTGCGGAATACAACCAAACTTGTTTCGGATCAAGAAAATCAAGAACTGAGTCCGGAATACCGCAAACAAGTTTTGCATCAAGAAAATCAAAAATTTGAGTCCGGAATAGAACCAAACTTGTTTCGGATCAAGAAAATCAAGAACTGAGTCCGTAATGCCGCAAACATGTTTTGCATCAAGAAAATCAAGAATTGAGTGCGGAAGACAACCAAACTTGTTTGGGATCAAGAAAATCAAGAACTGAGTCCGGAATACCGCAAACAAGTTTTGCATCAAGAAAATCAAGAATTTGAGTCCGGAATACAACCAAACTTGTTTCGGATCAAGAAAATCAAGAACTGAGTCCGGAATACCGCAAACAAGTTTTGCATTAAGAAAATCAAGAATTGAGTGCGGAATACAACCAAACTTGTTTCGGATCAAGAAAATCCAGAACTGAGTCCGGAATGCCGCAAACAAGTTTTGCATCAAGAAAATCAAGAATTGAGTGCGGAATAGAACCAAACATGTTTCGGATCAAGAAAATTAAGAACTGAGTCCGGAATGCCGCAAACATGTTTTGTATCAAGAAAATCAAGAATTGAGTGCGGAATACAACCAAACTTGTTTCGGATCAAGAAAATCCAGAACTGAGTCCGAAATACCGCAAACAAGTTTTGCATCAAGAAAATCAAGAATTGAGTGCGGAATAGAACCAAACATGTTTCGGATCAAGAAAATTAAGAACTGAGTCCGGAATGCCGCAAACATGTTTTGTATCAAGAAAATCAAGAATTGAGTGCGGAATACAACCAAACTTGTTTGGGATCAAGAAAATCAAGAACTGAGTCCGGAATACCGCAAACAAGTTTTGCATCAAGAAAATCAAGAATTTGAGTCCGGAATACAACCAAACTTGTTTCGGATCAAGAAAATCAAGAACTGAGTCCGGAATACCGCAAACAAGTTTTGCATTAAGAAAATCAAGAATTGAGTGCGGAATAGAACCAAACTTGTTTCGGATCAAGAAAATCAAGAACTGAGTTCGGAATGCCGCAAACATGTTTTGCATCAAGAAAATCAAGAATTGAGCGCGGAATACAAACAAACTTGTTTGGGATCAATAAAATCAAGAACTGAGTCCGGAATACCGCAAACATGTTCTGCATCAAGAAAATCAAGAATTGAGTGCGGAATACAACCAAACTTTTTTCGGATCAAGAAAATCAAAAACTGAGTCCGGAATACCGCAAATATGTTCGGCATCAAGAAAATCAAGAATTGAGTGCGGAATACAACCAAACTTGTTTCGGATCAAGAAAATCAAGAACTGAGTCCGGAATACCGCAAACAAGTTTTGCATCAAGAAAATCAAAAATTTGAGTCCGGAATAGAACCAAACTTGTTTCGGATCAAGAAAATCAAGAACTGAGTCCGTAATGCCGCAAACATGTTTTGCATCAAGAAAATCAAGAATTGAGTGCGGAAGACAACCAAACTTGTTTGGGATCAAGAAAATCAAGAACTGAGTCCGGAATACCGCAAACAAGTTTTGCATCAAGAAAATCAAGAATTGAGTGCGGAATACAACCAAACTTGTTTCGGATCAAGAAAATCAAGAACTGAGTCCGGAATACCGCAAACAAGTTTTGCATCAAGAAAATCAAAAATTTGAGTCCGGAATAGAACCAAACTTGTTTCGGATCAAGAAAATCAAGAACTGAGTCCGTAATGCCGCAAACATGTTTTGCATCAAGAAAATCAAGAATTGAGTGCGGAAGACAACCAAACTTGTTTGGGATCAAGAAAATCAAGAACTGAGTCCGGAATACCGCAAACAAGTTTTGCATCAAGAAAATCAAGAATTTGAGTCCGGAATACAACCAAACTTGTTTCGGATCAAGAAAATCAAGAACTGAGTCCGGAATACCGCAAACAAGTTTTGCATTAAGAAAATCAAGAATTGAGTGCGGAATACAACCAAACTTGTTTCGGATCAAGAAAATCCAGAACTGAGTCCGGAATGCCGCAAACAAGTTTTGCATCAAGAAAATCAAGAATTGAGTGCGGAATAGAACCAAACATGTTTCGGATCAAGAAAATTAAGAACTGAGTCCGGAATGCCGCAAACATGTTTTGTATCAAGAAAATCAAGAATTGAGTGCGGAATACAACCAAACTTGTTTCGGATCAAGAAAATCCAGAACTGAGTCCGAAATACCGCAAACAAGTTTTGCATCAAGAAAATCAAGAATTGAGTGCGGAATAGAACCAAACATGTTTCGGATCAAGAAAATTAAGAACTGAGTCCGGAATGCCGCAAACATGTTTTGTATCAAGAAAATCAAGAATTGAGTGCGGAATACAACCAAACTTGTTTGGGATCAAGAAAATCAAGAACTGAGTCCGGAATACCGCAAACAAGTTTTGCATCAAGAAAATCAAGAATTTGAGTCCGGAATACAACCAAACTTGTTTCGGATCAAGAAAATCAAGAACTGAGTCCGGAATACCGCAAACAAGTTTTGCATTAAGAAAATCAAGAATTGAGTGCGGAATAGAACCAAACTTGTTTCGGATCAAGAAAATCAAGAACTGAGTTCGGAATGCCGCAAACATGTTTTGCATCAAGAAAATCAAGAATTGAGCGCGGAATACAAACAAACTTGTTTGGGATCAATAAAATCAAGAACTGAGTCCGGAATACCGCAAACATGTTCTGCATCAAGAAAATCAAGAATTGAGTGCGGAATACAACCAAACTTTTTTCGGATCAAGAAAATCAAAAACTGAGTCCGGAATACCGCAAATATGTTCGGCATCAAGAAAATCAAGAATTGAGTGCGGAATACAACCAAACTTGTTTCGGATCAAGAAAATCAAGAACTGAGTCCGGAATACCGCAAACAAGTTTTGCATCAAGAAAATCAAAAATTTGAGTCCGGAATAGAACCAAACTTGTTTCGGATCAAGAAAATCAAGAACTGAGTCCGTAATGCCGCAAACATGTTTTGCATCAAGAAAATCAAGAATTGAGTGCGGAAGACAACCAAACTTGTTTGGGATCAAGAAAATCAAGAACTGAGTCCGGAATACCGCAAACAAGTTTTGCATCAAGAAAATCAAGAATTTGAGTCCGGAATACAACCAAACTTGTTTCGGATCAAGAAAATCAAGAACTGAGTCCGGAATACCGCAAACAAGTTTTGCATTAAGAAAATCAAGAATTGAGTGCGGAATACAACCAAACTTGTTTCGGATCAAGAAAATCCAGAACTGAGTCCGGAATGCCGCAAACAAGTTTTGCATCAAGAAAATCAAGAATTGAGTGCGGAAGACAACCAAACTTTTTTCGGATCAAGAAAATCAAAAACTGAGTCCGAAATACCGCAAACAAGTTTTGCATCAAGAAAATCAAGAATTGAGTGCGGAATAGAACCAAACATGTTTCGGATCAAGAAAATTAAGAACTGAGTCCGGAATGCCGCAAACATGTTTTGTATCAAGAAAATCAAGAATTGAGTGCGGAATACAACCAAACTTGTTTGGGATCAAGAAAATCAAGAACTGAGTCCGGAATACCGCAAACAAGTTTTGCATCAAGAAAATCAAGAATTTGAGTCCGGAATACAACCAAACTTGTTTCGGATCAAGAAAATCAAGAACTGAGTCCGGAATACCGCAAACAAGTTTTGCATTAAGAAAATCAAGAATTGAGTGCGGAATAGAACCAAACTTGTTTCGGATCAAGAAAATCAAGAACTGAGTTCGGAATGCCGCAAACATGTTTTGCATCAAGAAAATCAAGAATTGAGCGCGGAATACAAACAAACTTGTTTGGGATCAATAAAATCAAGAACTGAGTCCGGAATACCGCAAACATGTTCTGCATCAAGAAAATCAAGAATTGAGTGCGGAATACAACCAAACTTTTTTCGGATCAAGAAAATCAAAAACTGAGTCCGGAATACCGCAAATATGTTCGGCATCAAGAAAATCAAGAATTGAGTGCGGAATACAACCAAACTTGTTTCGGATCAAGAAAATCAAGAACTGAGTCCGGAATACCGCAAACAAGTTTTGCATCAAGAAAATCAAAAATTTGAGTCCGGAATAGAACCAAACTTGTTTCGGATCAAGAAAATCAAGAACTGAGTCCGTAATGCCGCAAACATGTTTTGCATCAAGAAAATCAAGAATTGAGTGCGGAAGACAACCAAACTTTTTTCGGATCAAGAAAATCAAAAACTGAGTCCGAAATACCGCAAACAAGTTTTGCATCAAGAAAATCAAGAATTGAGTGCGGAATAGAACCAAACATGTTTCGGATCAAGAAAATTAAGAACTGAGTCCGGAATGCCGCAAACATGTTTTGTATCAAGAAAATCAAGAATTGAGTGCGGAATACAACCAAACTTGTTTGGGATCAAGAAAATCAAGAACTGAGTCCGGAATACCGCAAACAAGTTTTGCATCAAGAAAATCAAGAATTTGAGTCCGGAATACAACCAAACTTGTTTCGGATCAAGAAAATCAAGAACTGAGTCCGGAATACCGCAAACAAGTTTTGCATTAAGAAAATCAAGAATTGAGTGCGGAATAGAACCAAACTTGTTTCGGATCAAGAAAATCAAGAACTGAGTTCGGAATGCCGCAAACATGTTTTGCATCAAGAAAATCAAGAATAGAGTGCGGAATACAACCAAACTTGTTTCGGATCAAGAAAATCAAGAACTGAGTCCGGAATGCCGCAAACATGTTTTGCATCAAGAAAATCAAGAATTGAGCGCGGAATACAAACAAACTTGTTTGGGATCAATAAAATCAAGAACTGAGTCCGGAATACCGCAAACATGTTCTGCATCAAGAAAATCAAGAATTGAGTGCGGAATACAACCAAACTTTTTTCGGATCAAGAAAATCAAAAACTGAGTCCGGAATACCGCTAATATGTTCGGCATCAAGAAAATCAAGAATTGAGTGCGGAATACAACCAAACTTGTTTCGGATCAAGAAAATCAAGAACTGAGTCCGGAATGCCGCAAATATGTTCTGCATCAAGAAAATCAAGAATTGAGTGCGGAATACAACCAAACTTGTTTCGGATCAAGAAAATCAAGAACTGAGTCCGGAATGCCGCAAACAAGTTTTGCATCAAGAAAATCAAGAATTGAGCGCGGAATACAACCAAACTTGTTTCGGATCAGGAAAATCAAGAACTGAGTCCGGAATGCCGCAAACATGTTCTGCATTAAGAAAATCAAGAATTGAGGGCGGAATACAACCAAACTTGTTTGGGATCAAGAAAATCAAGAACTGAGTCCGGAATACCGCAAACAAGTTTTGCATCAAGAAAATCAAGAATTTGAGTCCGGAATACAACCAAACTTGTTTCGGATCAAGAAAATCAAGAACTGAGTCCGGAATACCGCAAACAAGTTTTGCATTAAGAAAATCAAGAATTGAGTGCAGAATAGAACCAAACTTGTTTCGGATCAAGAAAATCAAGAACTGAGTTCGGAATGCCGCAAACATGTTTTGCATCAAGAAAATCAAGAATAGAGTGCGGAATACAACCAAACTTGTTTCGGATCAAGAAAATCAAGAACTGAGTCCGGAATGCCGCAAACATGTTTTGCATCAAGAAAATCAAGAATTGAGCGCGGAATACAAACAAACTTGTTTGGGATCAATAAAATCAAGAACTGAGTCCGGAATACCGCAAACATGTTCTGCATCACGAAAATCAAGAATTGAGCGCGGAAGACAACCAAACTTTTTTCGGATCAAGAAAATCAAAAACTGAGTCCGGAATACCGCAAACAAGTTTTGCATCAAGAAAATCAAGAATTGAGTGCGGAATAGAACCAAACTTGTTTCGGATCAATAAAATCAAGAACTGAGTCCGGATTACCGCAAACATGTTCTGCATCAAGAAAATCAAGATTTGAGTGCGGAAGACAACCAAACTTTTTTCGGATCAGGAAAATCAAGAACTGAGTCCGGAATGCCGCAAACATGTTTTGCATCAAGAAAATCAAGAATAGAGTGCGGAATACAACCAAACTTGTTTTGGATCAAGAAAATCAAGAACTGAGTCCGGAATACCGCAAACAAGTTTTGCATCAAGAAAATCAAGAATTGAGTGCGGAATACAACCAAACTTGTTTCGGATCAAGAAAATCAAGAACTGAGTCCGGAATACCGCAAACAAGTTTTGCATCAAGAAAATCAAGAATTGAGTGCGGAATACAACCAAACTTGTTTCGGATCAAGAAAATCAAGAACTGAGTCCGGAATACCGCAAACAAGTTTTGCATTAAGAAAATCAAGAATTGAGTGCGGAATAGAACCAAACTTGTTTCGGATCAAGAAAATCCAGAACTGAGTCCGGAATGCCGCAAACATGTTTTGCATCAAGAAAATCAAGAATTAAGTGCGGAATACAACCAAACTTGTTTCGGATCAAGAAAATCAAGAACTGAGTCCGGAATACCGCAAACAAGTTTTGCATCAAGAAAATCAAAAATTTGAGTCCGGAATAGAACCAAACTTGTTTCGGATCAAGAAAATCAAGAACTGAGTCCGTAATGCCGCAAACATGTTTTGCATCAAGAAAATCAAGAATTGAGTGCGGAAGACAACCAAACTTTTTTCGGATCAAGAAAATCAAAAACTGAGTCCGAAATACCGCAAACAAGTTTTGCATCAAGAAAATCAAGAATTGAGTGCGGAATAGAACCAAACATGTTTCGGATCAAGAAAATTAAGAACTGAGTCCGGAATGCCGCAAACATGTTTTGTATCAAGAAAATCAAGAATTGAGTGCGGAATACAACCAAACTTGTTTGGGATCAAGAAAATCAAGACTGAGTCCGGAATACCGCAAACAAGTTTTGCATCAAGAAAATCAAGAATTTGAGTCCGGAATACAACCAAACTTGTTTCGGATCAAGAAAATCAAGAACTGAGTCCGGAATACCGCAAACAAGTTTTGCATTAAGAAAATCAAGAATTGAGTGCGGAATAGAACCAAACTTGTTTCGGATCAAGAAAATCAAGAACTGGGTTCGGAATGCCGCAAGCATGTTTTGCATCAAGAAAATCAAGAATAGAGTGCGGAATACAACCAAACTTGTTTCGGATCAAGAAAATCAAGAACTGAGTCCGGAATGCCGCAAACATGTTGTGCATCAAGAAAATCAAGAATTGAGCGCGGAATACAAACAAACTTGTTTGGGATCAATAAAATCAAGAACTGAGTCCGGAATACCGCAAACATGTTCTGCATCAAGAAAATCAAGAATTGAGTGCGGAATACAACCAAACTTTTTTCGGATCAAGAAAATCAAAAACTGAGCCCGGAATACCGCAAATATGTTCGGCATCAAGAAAATCAAGAATTGAGTGCGGAATACAACCAAACTTGTTTCGGATCAAGAAAATCAGGAACTGAGTCCGGAATGCCGCAAATATGTTCTGCATCAAGAAAATCAAGAATTGAGTGCGGAATACAACCAAACTTGTTTCGGATCAAGAAAATCAAGAACTGAGTCCGGAATGCCGCAAACAAGTTTTGCATCAAGAAAATCAAGAATTGAGCGCGGAATACAACCAAACTTGTTTCGGATCAGGAAAATCAAGAACTGAGTCCGGAATGCCGCAAACATGTTCTGCATCAAGAAAATCAAGAATTGAGGGCGGAATACAACCAAACTTGTTTCGGATCAAGAAAATCAAGAACTGAGTCCGGAATACCGCAAACAAGTTTTGCATCAAGAAAATCAAGAATTTGAGTCCGGAATACAACCAAACTTGTTTCGGATCAAGAAAATCAAGAACTGAGTCCGGAATACCGCAAACAAGTTTTGCATTAAGAAAATCAAGAATTGAGTGCGGAATAGAACCAAACTTGTTTCGGATCAAGAAAATCAAGAACTGAGTTCGGAATGCCGCAAACATGTTTTGCATCAAGAAAATCAAGAATAGAGTGCGGAATACAACCAAACTTGTTTCGGATCAAGAAAATCAAGAACTGAGTCCGGAATGCCGCAAACATGTTTTGCATCAAGAAAATCAAGAATTGAGCGCGGAATACAAACAAACTTGTTTGGGATCAATAAAATCAAGAACTAAGTCCGGAATACCGCAAACATGTTCTGCATCAAGAAAATCAAGAATTGAGCGCGGAATACAAACAAACTTGTTTGGGATCAAGAAAATCAAGAACTGAGTCCGGAATACCGCAAACATGTTCTGCATCAAGAAAATCAAGAATTGAGCGCGGAAGACAACCAAACTTTTTTCGGATCAAGAAAATAAAAAACTGAGTCCGGAATACCGCAAACAAGTTTTGCATCAAGAAAATCAAGAATTGAGTGCGGAATAGAACCAAACTTGTTTCGGATCAATAAAATCAAGAACTGAGTCCGGATTACCGCAAACATGTTCTGCATCAAGAAAATCAAGATTTGAGTGCGGAAGACAACCAAACTTTTTTCGGATCAGGAAAATCAAGAACTGAGTCCGGAATGCCGCAAACATGTTTTGCATCAAGAAAATCAAGAATAGAGTGCGGAATACAACCAAACTTGTTTTGGATCAAGAAAATCAAGAACTGAGTCCGGAATACCGCAAACAAGTTTTGCATCAAGAAAATCAAGAATTGAGTGCGGAATACAACCAAACTTGTTTCGGATCAAGAAAATCAAGAACTGAGTCCGGAATACCGCAAACAAGTTTTGCATCAAGAAAATCAAGAATTGAGTGCGGAATACAACCAAACTTGTTTCGGATCAAGAAAATCAAGAACTGAGTCCGGAATACCGCAAACAAGTTTTGCATTAAGAAAATCAAGAATTGAGTGCGGAATAGAACCAAACTTGTTTCGGATCAAGAAAATCCAGAACTGAGTCCGGAATGCCGCAAACATGTTTTGCATCAAGAAAATCAAGAATTAAGTGCGGAATACAACCAAACTTGTTTCGGATCAAGAAAATCAAGAACTGAGTCCGGAATACCGCAAACAAGTTTTGCATCAAGAAAATCAAAAATTTGAGTCCGGAATAGAACCAAACTTGTTTCGGATCAAGAAAATCAAGAACTGAGTCCGTAATGCCGCAAACATGTTTTGCATCAAGAAAATCAAGAATTGAGTGCGGAAGACAACCAAACTTTTTTCGGATCAAGAAAATCAAAAACTGAGTCCGAAATACCGCAAACAAGTTTTGCATCAAGAAAATCAAGAATTGAGTGCGGAATAGAACCAAACATGTTTCGGATCAAGAAAATTAAGAACTGAGTCCGGAATGCCGTAAACATGTTTTGTATCAAGAAAATCAAGAATTGAGTGCGGAATACAACCAAACTTGTTTGGGATCAAGAAAATCAAGAACTGAGTCCGGAATACCGCAAACAAGTTTTGCATCAAGAAAATCAAGAATTTGAGTCCGGAATACAACCAAACTTGTTTCGGATCAAGAAAATCAAGAACTGAGTCCGGAATACCGCAAACAAGTTTTGCATTAAGAAAATCAAGAATTGAGTGCGGAATAGAACCAAACTTGTTTCGGATCAAGAAAATCAAGAACTGAGTTCGGAATGCCGCAAGCATGTTTTGCATCAAGAAAATCAAGAATAGAGTGCGGAATACAACCAAACTTGTTTCGGATCAAGAAAATCAAGAACTGAGTCCGGAATGCCGCAAACATGTTTTGCATCAAGAAAATCAAGAATTGAGCGCGGAATACAAACAAACTTGTTTGGGATCAATAAAATCAAGAACTGAGTCCGGAATACCGCAAACATGTTCTGCATCAAGAAAATCAAGAATTGAGTGCGGAATACAACCAAACTTTTTTCGGATCAAGAAAATCAAAAACTGAGTCCGGAATACCGCAAATATGTTCGGCATCAAGAAAATCAAGAATTGAGTGCGGAATACAACCAAACTTGTTTCGGATCAAGAAAATCAAGAACTGAGTCCGGAATGCCGCAAATATGTTCTGCATCAAGAAAATCAAGAATTGAGTGCGGAATACAACCAAACTTGTTTCGGATCAAGAAAATCAAGAACTGAGTCCGGAATGCCGCAAACAAGTTTTGCATCAAGAAAATCAAGAATTGAGCGCGGAATACAACCAAACTTGTTTCGGATCAGGAAAATCAAGAACTGAGTCCGGAATGCCGCAAACATGTTCTGCATCAAGAAAATCAAGAATTGAGGGCGGAATACAACCAAACTTGTTTCGGATCAAGAAAATCAAGAACTGAGTCCGGAATACCGCAAACAAGTTTTGCATCAAGAAAATCAAGAATTTGAGTCCGGAATACAACCAAACTTGTTTCGGATCAAGAAAATCAAGAACTGAGTCCGGAATACCGCAAACAAGTTTTGCATTAAGAAAATCAAGAATTGAGTGCGGAATAGAACCAAACTTGTTTCGGATCAAGAAAATCAAGAACTGAGTTCGGAATGCCGCAAACATGTTTTGCATCAAGAAAATCAAGAATAGAGTGCGGAATACAACCAAACTTGTTTCGGATCAAGAAAATCAAGAACTGAGTCCGGAATGCCGCAAACATGTTTTGCATCAAGAAAATCAAGAATTGAGCGCGGAATACAAACAAACTTGTTTGGGATCAATAAAATCAAGAACTGAGTCCGGAATACCGCAAACATGTTCTGCATCAAGAAAATCAAGAATTGAGCGCGGAAGACAACCAAACTTTTTTCGGATCAAGAAAATCAAAAACTGAGTCCGGAATACCGCAAACAAGTTTTGCATCAAGAAAATCAAGAATTGAGTGCGGAATAGAACCAAACTTGTTTCGGATCAATAAAATCAAGAACTGAGTCCGGATTACCGCAAACATGTTCTGCATCAAGAAAATCAAGATTTGAGTGCGGAAGACAACCAAACTTTTTTCGGATCAGGAAAATCAAGAACTGAGTCCGGAATGCCGCAAACATGTTTTGCATCAAGAAAATCAAGAATAGAGTGCGGAATACAACCAAACTTGTTTTGGATCAAGAAAATCAAGAACTGAGTCCGGAATACCGCAAACAAGTTTTGCATGAAGAAAATCAAGAATTGAGTGCGGAATACAACCAAACTTGTTTCGGATCAAGAAAATCAAGAACTGAGTCCGGAATACCGCAAACAAGTTTTGCATCAAGAAAATCAAGAATTGAGTGCGGAATAGAACCAAACTTGTTTCGGATCAAGAAAATCAAGAACTGAGTCCGGAATGCCGCAAATATGTTCTGCATCAAGAAAATCAAGAATTGAGTGCGGAATACAACCAAACTTGTTTCGGATCAAGAAAATCAAGAACTGAGTCCGGAATGCCGCAAACAAGTTTTGCATCAAGAAAATCAAGAATTGAGCGCGGAATACAACCAAACTTGTTTCGGATCAGGAAAATCAAGAACTGAGTCCGGAATGCCGCAAACATGTTCTGCATCAAGAAAATCAAGAATTGAGGGCGGAATACAACCAAACTTGTTTCGGATCAAGAAAATCAAGAACTGAGTCCGGAATACCGCAAACAAGTTTTGCATCAAGAAAATCAAGAATTTGAGTCCGGAATACAACCAAACTTGTTTGGGATCAAGAAAATCAAGAACTGAGTCCGGAATACCGCAAACAAGTTTTGCATTAAGAAAATCAAGAATTGAGTGCGGAATAGAACCAAACTTGTTTCGGATCAAGAAAATCAAGAACTGAGTTCGGAATGCCGCAAACATGTTTTGCATCAAGAAAATCAAGAATAGAGTGCGGAATACAACCAAACTTGTTTCGGATCAAGAAAATCAAGAACTGAGTCCGGAATGCCGCAAACATGTTTTGCATCAAGAAAATCAAGAATTGAGCGCGGAATACAAACAAACTTGTTTGGGATCAATAAAATCAAGAACTGAGTCCGGAATACCGCAAACATGTTCTGCATCAAGAAAATCAAGAATTGAGCGCGGAAGACAACCAAACTTTTTTCGGATCAAGAAAATCAAAAACTGAGTCCGGAATACCGCAAACAAGTTTTGCATCAAGAAAATCAAGAATTGAGTGCGGAATAGAACCAAACTTGTTTCGGATCAATAAAATCAAGAACTGAGTCCGGATTACCGCAAACATGTTCTGCATCAAGAAAATCAAGATTTGAGTGCGGAAGACAACCAAACTTTTTTCGGATCAGGAAAATCAAGAACTGAGTCCGGAATGCCGCAAACATGTTTTGCATCAAGAAAATCAAGAATAGAGTGCGGAATACAACCAAACTTGTTTTGGATCAAGAAAATCAAGAACTGAGTCCGGAATACCGCAAATATGTTCGGCATCAAGAAAATCAAGAATTGAGTGCGGAATACAACCAAACTTGTTTCGGATCAAGAAAATCAAGAACTGAGTCCGGAATGCCGCAAATATGTTCTGCATCAAGAAAATCAAGAATTGAGTGCGGAATACAACCAAACTTGTTTCGGATCAAGAAAATCAAGAACTGAGTCCGGAATGCCGCAAACAAGTTTTGCATCAAGAAAATCAAGAATTGAGCGCGGAATACAACCAAACTTGTTTCGGATCAGGAAAATCAAGAACTGAGTCCGGAATGCCGCAAACATGTTCTGCATCAAGAAAATCAAGAATTGAGGGCGGAATACAACCAAACTTGTTTCGGATCAAGAAAATCAAGAACTGAGTCCGGAATACCGCAAACAAGTTTTGCATCAAGAAAATCAAGAATTTGAGTCCGGAATACAACCAAACTTGTTTCGGATCAAGAAAATCAAGAACTGAGTCCGGAATACCGCAAACAAGTTTTGCATTAAGAAAATCAAGAATTGAGTGCGGAATAGAACCAAACTTGTTTCGGATCAAGAAAATCAAGAACTGAGTTCGGAATGCCGCAAACATGTTTTGCATCAAGAAAATCAAGAATAGAGTGCGGAATACAACCAAACTTGTTTCGGATCAAGAAAATCAAGAACTGAGTCCGGAATGCCGCAAACATGTTTTGCATCAAGAAAATCAAGAATTGAGCGCGGAATACAAACAAACTTGTTTGGGATCAATAAAATCAAGAACTGAGTCCGGAATACCGCAAACATGTTCTGCATCAAGAAAATCAAGAATTGAGCGCGGAAGACAACCAAACTTTTTTCGGATCAAGAAAATCAAAAACTGAGTCCGGAATACCGCAAACAAGTTTTGCATCAAGAAAATCAAGAATTGAGTGCGGAATAGAACCAAACTTGTTTCGGATCAATAAAATCAAGAACTGAGTCCGGATTACCGCAAACATGTTCTGCATCAAGAAAATCAAGATTTGAGTGCGGAAGACAACCAAACTTTTTTCGGATCAGGAAAATCAAGAACTGAGTCCGGAATGCCGCAAACATGTTTTGCATCAAGAAAATCAAGAATAGAGTGCGGAATACAACCAAACTTGTTTTGGATCAAGAAAATCAAGAACTGAGTCCGGAATACCGCAAACAAGTTTTGCATGAAGAAAATCAAGAATTGAGTGCGGAATACAACCAAACTTGTTTCGGATCAAGAAAATCAAGAACTGAGTCCGGAATACCGCAAACAAGTTTTGCATCAAGAAAATCAAGAATTGAGTGCGGAATAGAACCAAACTTGTTTCGGATCAAGAAAATCAAGAACTGAGTCCGGAATGCCGCAAATATGTTCTGCATCAAGAAAATCAAGAATTGAGTGCGGAATACAACCAAACTTGTTTCGGATCAAGAAAATCAAGAACTGAGTCCGGAATGCCGCAAACAAGTTTTGCATCAAGAAAATCAAGAATTGAGCGCGGAATACAACCAAACTTGTTTCGGATCAGGAAAATCAAGAACTGAGTCCGGAATGCCGCAAACATGTTCTGCATCAAGAAAATCAAGAATTGAGGGCGGAATACAACCAAACTTGTTTCGGATCAAGAAAATCAAGAACTGAGTCCGGAATACCGCAAACAAGTTTTGCATCAAGAAAATCAAGAATTTGAGTCCGGAATACAACCAAACTTGTTTGGGATCAAGAAAATCAAGAACTGAGTCCGGAATACCGCAAACAAGTTTTGCATTAAGAAAATCAAGAATTGAGTGCGGAATAGAACCAAACTTGTTTCGGATCAAGAAAATCAAGAACTGAGTTCGGAATGCCGCAAACATGTTTTGCATCAAGAAAATCAAGAATAGAGTGCGGAATACAACCAAACTTGTTTCGGATCAAGAAAATCAAGAACTGAGTCCGGAATGCCGCAAACATGTTTTGCATCAAGAAAATCAAGAATTGAGCGCGGAATACAAACAAACTTGTTTGGGATCAATAAAATCAAGAACTGAGTCCGGAATACCGCAAACATGTTCTGCATCAAGAAAATCAAGAATTGAGCGCGGAAGACAACCAAACTTTTTTCGGATCAAGAAAATCAAAAACTGAGTCCGGAATACCGCAAACAAGTTTTGCATCAAGAAAATCAAGAATTGAGTGCGGAATAGAACCAAACTTGTTTCGGATCAATAAAATCAAGAACTGAGTCCGGATTACCGCAAACATGTTCTGCATCAAGAAAATCAAGATTTGAGTGCGGAAGACAACCAAACTTTTTTCGGATCAGGAAAATCAAGAACTGAGTCCGGAATGCCGCAAACATGTTTTGCATCAAGAAAATCAAGAATAGAGTGCGGAATACAACCAAACTTGTTTTGGATCAAGAAAATCAAGAACTGAGTCCGGAATACCGCAAATATGTTCGGCATCAAGAAAATCAAGAATTGAGTGCGGAATACAACCAAACTTGTTTCGGATCAAGAAAATCAAGAACTGAGTCCGGAATGCCGCAAATATGTTCTGCATCAAGAAAATCAAGAATTGAGTGCGGAATACAACCAAACTTGTTTCGGATCAAGAAAATCAAGAACTGAGTCCGGAATGCCGCAAACAAGTTTTGCATCAAGAAAATCAAGAATTGAGCGCGGAATACAACCAAACTTGTTTCGGATCAGGAAAATCAAGAACTGAGTCCGGAATGCCGCAAACATGTTCTGCATCAAGAAAATCAAGAATTGAGGGCGGAATACAACCAAACTTGTTTCGGATCAAGAAAATCAAGAACTGAGTCCGGAATACCGCAAACAAGTTTTGCATCAAGAAAATCAAGAATTTGAGTCCGGAATACAACCAAACTTGTTTCGGATCAAGAAAATCAAGAACTGAGTCCGGAATACCGCAAACAAGTTTTGCATTAAGAAAATCAAGAATTGAGTGCGGAATAGAACCAAACTTGTTTCGGATCAAGAAAATCAAGAACTGAGTTCGGAATGCCGCAAACATGTTTTGCATCAAGAAAATCAAGAATAGAGTGCGGAATACAACCAAACTTGTTTCGGATCAAGAAAATCAAGAACTGAGTCCGGAATGCCGCAAACATGTTTTGCATCAAGAAAATCAAGAATTGAGCGCGGAATACAAACAAACTTGTTTGGGATCAATAAAATCAAGAACTGAGTCCGGAATACCGCAAACATGTTCTGCATCAAGAAAATCAAGAATTGAGCGCGGAAGACAACCAAACTTTTTTCGGATCAAGAAAATCAAAAACTGAGTCCGGAATACCGCAAACAAGTTTTGCATCAAGAAAATCAAGAATTGAGTGCGGAATAGAACCAAACTTGTTTCGGATCAATAAAATCAAGAACTGAGTCCGGATTACCGCAAACATGTTCTGCATCAAGAAAATCAAGATTTGAGTGCGGAAGACAACCAAACTTTTTTCGGATCAGGAAAATCAAGAACTGAGTCCGGAATGCCGCAAACATGTTTTGCATCAAGAAAATCAAGAATAGAGTGCGGAATACAACCAAACTTGTTTTGGATCAAGAAAATCAAGAACTGAGTCCGGAATACCGCAAACAAGTTTTGCATGAAGAAAATCAAGAATTGAGTGCGGAATACAACCAAACTTGTTTCGGATCAAGAAAATCAAGAACTGAGTCCGGAATACCGCAAACAAGTTTTGCATCAAGAAAATCAAGAATTGAGTGCGGAATAGAACCAAACTTGTTTCGGATCAAGAAAATCAAGAACTGAGTCCGGAATGCCGCAAATATGTTCTGCATCAAGAAAATCAAGAATTGAGTGCGGAATACAACCAAACTTGTTTCGGATCAAGAAAATCAAGAACTGAGTCCGGAATGCCGCAAACAAGTTTTGCATCAAGAAAATCAAGAATTGAGCGCGGAATACAACCAAACTTGTTTCGGATCAGGAAAATCAAGAACTGAGTCCGGAATGCCGCAAACATGTTCTGCATCAAGAAAATCAAGAATTGAGGGCGGAATACAACCAAACTTGTTTCGGATCAAGAAAATCAAGAACTGAGTCCGGAATACCGCAAACAAGTTTTGCATCAAGAAAATCAAGAATTTGAGTCCGGAATACAACCAAACTTGTTTGGGATCAAGAAAATCAAGAACTGAGTCCGGAATACCGCAAACAAGTTTTGCATTAAGAAAATCAAGAATTGAGTGCGGAATAGAACCAAACTTGTTTCGGATCAAGAAAATCAAGAACTGAGTTCGGAATGCCGCAAACATGTTTTGCATCAAGAAAATCAAGAATAGAGTGCGGAATACAACCAAACTTGTTTCGGATCAAGAAAATCAAGAACTGAGTCCGGAATGCCGCAAACATGTTTTGCATCAAGAAAATCAAGAATTGAGCGCGGAATACAAACAAACTTGTTTGGGATCAATAAAATCAAGAACTGAGTCCGGAATACCGCAAACATGTTCTGCATCAAGAAAATCAAGAATTGAGCGCGGAAGACAACCAAACTTTTTTCGGATCAAGAAAATCAAAAACTGAGTCCGGAATACCGCAAACAAGTTTTGCATCAAGAAAATCAAGAATTGAGTGCGGAATAGAACCAAACTTGTTTCGGATCAATAAAATCAAGAACTGAGTCCGGATTACCGCAAACATGTTCTGCATCAAGAAAATCAAGATTTGAGTGCGGAAGACAACCAAACTTTTTTCGGATCAGGAAAATCAAGAACTGAGTCCGGAATGCCGCAAACATGTTTTGCATCAAGAAAATCAAGAATAGAGTGCGGAATACAACCAAACTTGTTTTGGATCAAGAAAATCAAGAACTGAGTCCGGAATACCGCAAACAAGTTTTGCATCAAGAAAATCAAGAATTGAGTGCGGAATACAACCAAACTTGTTTCGGATCAAGAAAATCAAGAACTGAGTCCGGAATACCGCAAACAAGTTTTGCATCAAGAAAATCAAGAATTGAGTGCGGAATAGAACCAAACTTGTTTCGGATCAAGAAAATCAAGAACTGAGTCCGGAATGCCGCAAATATGTTCTGCATCAAGAAAATCAAGAATTGAGTGCGGAATACAACCAAACTTGTTTCGGATCAAGAAAATCAAGAACTGAGTCCGGAATGCCGCAAACAAGTTTTGCATCAAGAAAATCAAGAATTGAGCGCGGAATACAACCAAACTTGTTTCGGATCAGGAAAATCAAGAACTGAGTCCGGAATGCCGCAAACATGTTCTGCATCAAGAAAATCAAGAATTGAGGGCGGAATACAACCAAACTTGTTTCGGATCAAGAAAATCAAGAACTGAGTCCGGAATGCCGCAAATATGTTCTGCATCAAGAAAATCAAGAATTGAGTGCGGAATACAACCAAACTTGTTTCGGATCAAGAAAATCAAGAACTGAGTCCGGAATGCCGCAAACAAGTTTTGCATCAAGAAAATCAAGAATTGAGCGCGGAATACAACCAAACTTGTTTCGGATCAGGAAAATCAAGAACTGAGTCCGGAATGCCGCAAACATGTTCTGCATCAAGAAAATCAAGAATTGAGGGCGGAATACAACCAAACTTGTTTCGGATCAAGAAAATCAAGAACTGAGTCCGGAATACCGCAAACAAGTTTTGCATCAAGAAAATCAAGAATTTGAGTCCGGAATACAACCAAACTTGTTTGGGATCAAGAAAATCAAGAACTGAGTCCGGAATACCGCAAACAAGTTTTGCATTAAGAAAATCAAGAATTGAGTGCGGAATAGAACCAAACTTGTTTCGGATCAAGAAAATCAAGAACTGAGTTCGGAATGCCGCAAACATGTTTTGCATCAAGAAAATCAAGAATAGAGTGCGGAATACAACCAAACTTGTTTCGGATCAAGAAAATCAAGAACTGAGTCCGGAATGCCGCAAACATGTTTTGCATCAAGAAAATCAAGAATTGAGCGCGGAATACAAACAAACTTGTTTGGGATCAATAAAATCAAGAACTGAGTCCGGAATACCGCAAACATGTTCTGCATCAAGAAAATCAAGAATTGAGCGCGGAAGACAACCAAACTTTTTTCGGATCAAGAAAATCAAAAACTGAGTCCGGAATACCGCAAACAAGTTTTGCATCAAGAAAATCAAGAATTGAGTGCGGAATAGAACCAAACTTGTTTCGGATCAATAAAATCAAGAACTGAGTCCGGATTACCGCAAACATGTTCTGCATCAAGAAAATCAAGATTTGAGTGCGGAAGACAACCAAACTTTTTTCGGATCAGGAAAATCAAGAACTGAGTCCGGAATGCCGCAAACATGTTTTGCATCAAGAAAATCAAGAATAGAGTGCGGAATACAACCAAACTTGTTTTGGATCAAGAAAATCAAGAACTGAGTCCGGAATACCGCAAACAAGTTTTGCATCAAGAAAATCAAGAATTGAGTGCGGAATACAACCAAACTTGTTTCGGATCAAGAAAATCAAGAACTGAGTCCGGAATACCGCAAACAAGTTTTGCATCAAGAAAATCAAGAATTGAGTGCGGAATAGAACCAAACTTGTTTCGGATCAAGAAAATCAAGAACTGAGTCCGGAATGCCGCAAATATGTTCTGCATCAAGAAAATCAAGAATTGAGTGCGGAATACAACCAAACTTGTTTCGGATCAAGAAAATCAAGAACTGAGTCCGGAATGCCGCAAACAAGTTTTGCATCAAGAAAATCAAGAATTGAGCGCGGAATACAACCAAACTTGTTTCGGATCAGGAAAATCAAGAACTGAGTCCGGAATGCCGCAAACATGTTCTGCATCAAGAAAATCAAGAATTGAGGGCGGAATACAACCAAACTTGTTTCGGATCAAGAAAATCAAGAACTGAGTCCGGAATGCCGCAAATATGTTCTGCATCAAGAAAATCAAGAATTGAGTGCGGAATACAACCAAACTTGTTTCGGATCAAGAAAATCAAGAACTGAGTCCGGAATGCCGCAAACAAGTTTTGCATCAAGAAAATCAAGAATTGAGCGCGGAATACAACCAAACTTGTTTCGGATCAGGAAAATCAAGAACTGAGTCCGGAATGCCGCAAACATGTTCTGCATCAAGAAAATCAAGAATTGAGGGCGGAATACAACCAAACTTGTTTCGGATCAAGAAAATCAAGAACTGAGTCCGGAATACCGCAAACAAGTTTTGCATCAAGAAAATCAAGAATTTGAGTCCGGAATACAACCAAACTTGTTTGGGATCAAGAAAATCAAGAACTGAGTCCGGAATACCGCAAACAAGTTTTGCATTAAGAAAATCAAGAATTGAGTGCGGAATAGAACCAAACTTGTTTCGGATCAAGAAAATCAAGAACTGAGTTCGGAATGCCGCAAACATGTTTTGCATCAAGAAAATCAAGAATAGAGTGCGGAATACAACCAAACTTGTTTCGGATCAAGAAAATCAAGAACTGAGTCCGGAATGCCGCAAACATGTTTTGCATCAAGAAAATCAAGAATTGAGCGCGGAATACAAACAAACTTGTTTGGGATCAATAAAATCAAGAACTGAGTCCGGAATACCGCAAACATGTTCTGCATCAAGAAAATCAAGAATTGAGCGCGGAAGACAACCAAACTTTTTTCGGATCAAGAAAATCAAAAACTGAGTCCGGAATACCGCAAACAAGTTTTGCATCAAGAAAATCAAGAATTGAGTGCGGAATAGAACCAAACTTGTTTCGGATCAATAAAATCAAGAACTGAGTCCGGATTACCGCAAACATGTTCTGCATCAAGAAAATCAAGATTTGAGTGCGGAAGACAACCAAACTTTTTTCGGATCAGGAAAATCAAGAACTGAGTCCGGAATGCCGCAAACATGTTTTGCATCAAGAAAATCAAGAATAGAGTGCGGAATACAACCAAACTTGTTTGGGATCAAGAAAATCAAGAACTGAGTCCGGAATACCGCAAACAAGTTTTGCATCAAGAAAATCAAGAATTGAGTGCGGAATACAACCAAACTTGTTTCGGATCAAGAAAATCAAGAACTGAGTCCGGAATACCGCAAACAAGTTTTGCATCAAGAAAATCAAGAATTGAGTGCGGAATAGAACCAAACTTGTTTCGGATCAAGAAAATCAAGAACTGAGTCCGGAATGCCGCAAATATGTTCTGCATCAAGAAAATCAAGAATTGAGTGCGGAATACAACCAAACTTGTTTCGGATCAAGAAAATCAAGAACTGAGTCCGGAATGCCGCAAACAAGTTTTGCATCAAGAAAATCAAGAATTGAGCGCGGAATACAACCAAACTTGTTTCGGATCAGGAAAATCAAGAACTGAGTCCGGAATGCCGCAAACATGTTCTGCATCAAGAAAATCAAGAATTGAGGGCGGAATACAACCAAACTTGTTTCGGATCAAGAAAATCAAGAACTGAGTCCGGAATACCGCAAACAAGTTTTGCATCAAGAAAATCAAGAATTTGAGTCCGGAATACAACCAAACTTGTTTCGGATCAAGAAAATCAAGAACTGAGTCCGGAATACCGCAAACAAGTTTTGCATTAAGAAAATCAAGAATTGAGTGCGGAATAGAACCAAACTTGTTTCGGATCAAGAAAATCAAGAACTGAGTTCGGAATGCCGCAAACATGTTTTGCATCAAGAAAATCAAGAATAGAGTGCGGAATACAACCAAACTTGTTTCGGATCAAGAAAATCAAGAACTGAGTCCGGAATGCCGCAAACATGTTTTGCATCAAGAAAATCAAGAATTGAGCGCGGAATACAAACAAACTTGTTTGGGATCAATAAAATCAAGAACTGAGTCCGGAATACCGCAAACATGTTCTGCATCAAGAAAATCAAGAATTGAGCGCGGAAGACAACCAAACTTTTTTCGGATCAAGAAAATCAAAAACTGAGTCCGGAATACCGCAAACAAGTTTTGCATCAAGAAAATCAAGAATTGAGTGCGGAATAGAACCAAACTTGTTTCGGATCAATAAAATCAAGAACTGAGTCCGGATTACCGCAAACATGTTCTGCATCAAGAAAATCAAGATTTGAGTGCGGAAGACAACCAAACTTTTTTCGGATCAGGAAAATCAAGAACTGAGTCCGGAATGCCGCAAACATGTTTTGCATCAAGAAAATCAAGAATAGAGTGCGGAATACAACCAAACTTGTTTTGGATCAAGAAAATCAAGAACTGAGTCCGGAATACCGCAAACAAGTTTTGCATCAAGAAAATCAAGAATTGAGTGCGGAATACAACCAAACTTATTTCGGATCAAGAAAATCAAGAACTGAGTCCGGAATACCGCAAACAAGTTTTGCATCAAGAAAATCAAGAATTGAGTGCGGAATACAACCAAACTTGTTTCGGATCAAGAAAATCAAGAACTGAGTCCGGAATACCGCAAACAAGTTTTGCATTAAGAAAATCAAGAATTGAGTGCGGAATAGAACCAAACTTGTTTCGGATCAAGAAAATCCAGAACTGAGTCCGGAATGCCGCAAACAAGTTTTGCATCAAGAAAATCAAGAATTGAGCGCGGAATACAACCAAACTTGTTTCGGATCAGGAAAATCAAGAACTGAGTCCGGAATGCCGCAAACATGTTCTGCATCAAGAAAATCAAGAATTGAGGGCGGAATACAACCAAACTTGTTTCGGATCAAGAAAATCAAGAACTGAGTCCGGAATGCCGCAAACAAGTTTTGCATCAAGAAAATCAAGAATTGAGCGCGGAATACAACCAAACTTGTTTCGGATCAGGAAAATCAAGAACTGAGTCCGGAATGCCGCAAACATGTTCTGCATCAAGAAAATCAAGAATTGAGGGCGGAATACAACCAAACTTGTTTCGGATCAAGAAAATCAAGAACTGAGTCCGGAATACCGCAAACAAGTTTTGCATCAAGAAAATCAAGAATTTGAGTCCGGAATACAACCAAACTTGTTTCGGATCAAGAAAATCAAGAACTGAGTCCGGAATACCGCAAACAAGTTTTGCATTAAGAAAATCAAGAATTGAGTGCGGAATAGAACCAAACTTGTTTCGGATCAAGAAAATCAAGAACTGAGTTCGGAATGCCGCAAACATGTTTTGCATCAAGAAAATCAAGAATAGAGTGCGGAATACAACCAAACTTGTTTCGGATCAAGAAAATCAAAAACTGAGTCCGGAATGCCGCAAACATGTTTTGCATCAAGAAAATCAAGAATTGAGCGCGGAATACAAACAAACTTGTTTGGGATCAATAAAATCAAGAACTGAGTCCGGAATACCGCAAACATGTTCTGCATCAAGAAAATCAAGAATTGAGCGCGGAATACAACCAAACTTGTTTCGGATCAGGAAAATCAAGAACTGAGTCCGGAATGCCGCAAACATGTTCTGCATCAAGAAAATCAAGAATTGAGGGCGGAATACAACCAAACTTGTTTCGGATCAAGAAAATCAAGAACTGAGTCCGGAATACCGCAAACAAGTTTTGCATCAAGAAAATCAAGAATTTCAGTCCGGAATACAACCAAACTTGTTTCGGATCAAGAAAATCAAGAACTGAGTCCGGAATACCGCAAACAAGTTTTGCATTAAGAAAATCAAGAATTGAGTGCGGAATAGAACCAAACTTGTTTCGGATCAAGAAAATCAAGAACTGAGTTCGGAATGCCGCAAACATGTTTTGCATCAAGAAAATCAAGAATAGAGTGCGGAATACAACCAAACTTGTTTCGGATCAAGAAAATCAAGAACTGAGTCCGGAATGCCGCAAACATGTTTTGCATCAAGAAAATCAAGAATTGAGCGCGGAATACAAACAAACTTGTTTGGAATCAATAAAATCAAGAACTGAGTCCGGAATACCGCAAACATGTTCTGCATCAAGAAAATCAAGAATTGAGCGCGGAAGACAACCAAACTTTTTTCGGATCAAGAAAATCAAAAACTGAGTCCGGAATACCGCAAACAAGTTTTGCATCAAGAAAATCAAGAATTGAGTGCGGAATAGAACCAAACTTGTTTCGGATCAATAAAATCAAGAACTGAGTCCGGATTACCGCAAACATGTTCTGCATCAAGAAAATCAAGATTTGAGTGCGGAAGACAACCAAACTTTTTTCGGATCAGGAAAAATCAAGAACTGAGTCCGGAATGCCGCAAACATGTTTTGCATCAAGAAAATCAAGAATAGAGTGCGGAATACAACCAAACTTGTTTTGGATCAAGAAAATCAAGAACTGAGTCCGGAATACCGCAAACAAGTTTTGCATCAAGAAAATCAAGAATTGAGTGCGGAATACAACCAAACTTGTTTCGGATCAAGAAAATCAAGAACTGAGTCCGGAATACCGCAAACAAGTTTTGCATCAAGAAAATCAAGAATTGAGTGCGGAATAGAACCAAACTTGTTTCGGATCAAGAAAATCAAGAACTGAGTCCGGAATGCCGCAAATATGTTCTGCATCAAGAAAATCAAGAATTGAGTGCGGAATACAACCAAACTTGTTTCGGATCAAGAAAATCAAGAACTGAGTCCGGAATGCCGCAAACAAGTTTTGCATCAAGAAAATCAAGAATTGAGCGTGGAATACAACCAAACTTGTTTCGGATCAGGAAAATCAAGAACTGAGTCCGGAATGCCGCAAACATGTTCTGCATCAAGAAAATCAAGAATTGAGGGCGGAATACAACCAAACTTGTTTCGGATCAAGAAAATCAAGAACTGAGTCCGGAATACCGCAAACAAGTTTTGCATCAAGAAAATCAAGAATTTGAGTCCGGAATACAACCAAACTTGTTTCGGATCAAGAAAATCAAGAACTGAGTCCGGAATACCGCAAACAAGTTTTGCATTAAGAAAATCAAGAATTGAGTGCGGAATAGAACCAAACTTGTTTCGGATCAAGAAAATCAAGAACTGAGTTCGGAATGCCGCAAACATGTTTTGCATCAAGAAAATCAAGAATAGAGTGCGGAATACAACCAAACTTGTTTCGGATCAAGAAAATCAAGAACTGAGTCCGGAATGCCGCAAACATGTTTTGCATCAAGAAAATCAAGAATTGAGCGCGGAATACAAACAAACTTGTTTGGGATCAATAAAATCAAGAACTGAGTCCGGAATACCGCAAACATGTTCTGCATCAAGAAAATCAAGAATTGAGCGCGGAAGACAACCAAACTTTTTTCGGATCAAGAAAATCAAAAACTGAGTCCGGAATACCGCAAACAAGTTTTGCATCAAGAAAATCAAGAATTGAGTGCGGAATAGAACCAAACTTGTTTCGGATCAATAAAATCAAGAACTGAGTCCGGATTACCGCAAACATGTTCTGCATCAAGAAAATCAAGATTTGAGCGCGGAATACAAACAAACTTGTTTGGGATCAATAAAATCAAGAACTGAGTCCGGAATACCGCAAACATGTTCTGCATCAAGAAAATCAAGAATTGAGCGCGGAAGACAACCAAACTTTTTTCGGATCAAGAAAATCAAAAACTGAGTCCGGAATACCGCAAACAAGTTTTGCATCAAGAAAATCAAGAATTGAGTGCGGAATAGAACCAAACTTGTTTCGGATCAATAAAATCAAGAACTGAGTCCGGATTACCGCAAACATGTTCTGCATCAAGAAAATCAAGATTTGAGTGCGGAAGACAACCAAACTTTTTTCGGATCAGGAAAATCAAGAACTGAGTCCGGAATGCCGCAAACATGTTTTGCATCAAGAAAATCAAGAATAGAGTGCGGAATACAACCAAACTTGTTTTGGATCAAGAAAATCAAGAACTGAGTCCGGAATACCGCAAACAAGTTTTGCATCAAGAAAATCAAGAATTGAGTGCGGAATACAACCAAACTTGTTTCGGATCAAGAAAATCAAGAACTGAGTCCGGAATACCGCAAACAAGTTTTGCATCAAGAAAATCAAGAATTGAGTGCGGAATACAACCAAACTTGTTTCGGATCAAGAAAATCAAGAACTGAGTCCGGAATACCGCAAACAAGTTTTGCATTAAGAAAATCAAGAATTGAGTGCGGAATAGAACCAAACTTGTTTCGGATCAAGAAAATCCAGAACTGAGTCCGGAATACCGCAAACAAGTTTTGCATCAAGAAAATCAAAAATTTGAGTCCGGAATAGAACCAAACTTGTTTCGGATCAAGAAAATCAAGAACTGAGTCCGTAATGCCGCAAACATGTTTTGCATCAAGAAAATCAAGAATTGAGTGCGGAAGACAACCAAACTTTTTTCGGATCAAGAAAATCAAAAACTGAGTCCGAAATACCGCAAACAAGTTTTGCATCAAGAAAATCAAGAATTGAGTGCGGAATAGAACCAAACTTGTTTCGGATCAAGAAAATCAAGAACTGAGTTCGGAATGCCGCAAACATGTTTTGCATCAAGAAAATCAAGAATTGAGCGCGGAATACAACCAAACTTGTTTGGGATCAAGAAAATCAAGAACTGAGTCCGGAATACCGCAAACAAGTTTTGCATCAAGAAAATCAAGAATTTGAGTCCGGAATACAACCAAACTTGTTTCGGATCAAGAAAATCAAGAACTGAGTCCGGAATACCGCAAACAAGTTTTGCATCAAGAAAATCAAGAATTGAGTGCGGAATACAACCAAACTTGTTTCGGATCAAGAAAATCAAGAACTGAGTCCGGAATACCGCAAACAAGTTTTGCATCAAGAAAATCAAGAATTGAGTGCGGAATAGAACCAAACTTGTTTCGGATCAAGAAAATCAAGAACTGAGTCCGGAATGCCGCAAATATGTTCTGCATCAAGAAAATCAAGAATTGAGTGCGGAATACAACCAAACTTGTTTCGGATCAAGAAAATCAAGAACTGAGTCCGGAATGCCGCAAACAAGTTTTGCATCAAGAAAATCAAGAATTGAGCGTGGAATACAACCAAACTTGTTTCGGATCAGGAAAATCAAGAACTGAGTCCGGAATGCCGCAAACATGTTCTGCATCAAGAAAATCAAGAATTGAGGGCGGAATACAACCAAACTTGTTTCGGATCAAGAAAATCAAGAACTGAGTCCGGAATACCGCAAACAAGTTTTGCATCAAGAAAATCAAGAATTTGAGTCCGGAATACAACCAAACTTGTTTCGGATCAAGAAAATCAAGAACTGAGTCCGGAATACCGCAAACAAGTTTTGCATTAAGAAAATCAAGAATTGAGTGCGGAATAGAACCAAACTTGTTTCGGATCAAGAAAATCAAGAACTGAGTTCGGAATGCCGCAAACATGTTTTGCATCAAGAAAATCAAGAATAGAGTGCGGAATACAACCAAACTTGTTTCGGATCAAGAAAATCAAGAACTGAGTCCGGAATGCCGCAAACATGTTTTGCATCAAGAAAATCAAGAATTGAGCGCGGAATACAAACAAACTTGTTTGGGATCAATAAAATCAAGAACTGAGTCCGGAATACCGCAAACATGTTCTGCATCAAGAAAATCAAGAATTGAGCGCGGAAGACAACCAAACTTTTTTCGGATCAAGAAAATCAAAAACTGAGTCCGGAATACCGCAAACAAGTTTTGCATCAAGAAAATCAAGAATTGAGTGCGGAATAGAACCAAACTTGTTTCGGATCAATAAAATCAAGAACTGAGTCCGGATTACCGCAAACATGTTCTGCATCAAGAAAATCAAGATTTGAGCGCGGAATACAAACAAACTTGTTTGGGATCAATAAAATCAAGAACTGAGTCCGGAATACCGCAAACATGTTCTGCATCAAGAAAATCAAGAATTGAGCGCGGAAGACAACCAAACTTTTTTCGGATCAAGAAAATCAAAAACTGAGTCCGGAATACCGCAAACAAGTTTTGCATCAAGAAAATCAAGAATTGAGTGCGGAATAGAACCAAACTTGTTTCGGATCAATAAAATCAAGAACTGAGTCCGGATTACCGCAAACATGTTCTGCATCAAGAAAATCAAGATTTGAGTGCGGAAGACAACCAAACTTTTTTCGGATCAGGAAAATCAAGAACTGAGTCCGGAATGCCGCAAACATGTTTTGCATCAAGAAAATCAAGAATAGAGTGCGGAATACAACCAAACTTGTTTTGGATCAAGAAAATCAAGAACTGAGTCCGGAATACCGCAAACAAGTTTTGCATCAAGAAAATCAAGAATTGAGTGCGGAATACAACCAAACTTGTTTCGGATCAAGAAAATCAAGAACTGAGTCCGGAATACCGCAAACAAGTTTTGCATCAAGAAAATCAAGAATTGAGTGCGGAATACAACCAAACTTGTTTCGGATCAAGAAAATCAAGAACTGAGTCCGGAATACCGCAAACAAGTTTTGCATTAAGAAAATCAAGAATTGAGTGCGGAATAGAACCAAACTTGTTTCGGATCAAGAAAATCCAGAACTGAGTCCGGAATACCGCAAACAAGTTTTGCATCAAGAAAATCAAAAATTTGAGTCCGGAATAGAACCAAACTTGTTTCGGATCAAGAAAATCAAGAACTGAGTCCGTAATGCCGCAAACATGTTTTGCATCAAGAAAATCAAGAATTGAGTGCGGAAGACAACCAAACTTTTTTCGGATCAAGAAAATCAAAAACTGAGTCCGAAATACCGCAAACAAGTTTTGCATCAAGAAAATCAAGAATTGAGTGCGGAATAGAACCAAACTTGTTTCGGATCAAGAAAATCAAGAACTGAGTTCGGAATGCCGCAAACATGTTTTGCATCAAGAAAATCAAGAATTGAGCGCGGAATACAACCAAACTTGTTTGGGATCAAGAAAATCAAGAACTGAGTCCGGAATACCGCAAACAAGTTTTGCATCAAGAAAATCAAGAATTTGAGTCCGGAATACAACCAAACTTGTTTCGGATCAATAAAATCAAGAACTGAGTCCGGAATGCCGCAAACATGTTTTGCATCAAGAAAATCAAGAATAGAGTGCGGAATACAACCAAACTTGTTTTGGATCAAGAAAATCAAGAACTGAGTCCGGAATACCGCAAACAAGTTTTGCATCAAGAAAATCAAGAATTGAGTGCGGAATACAACCAAACTTGTTTCGGATCAAGAAAATCAAGAACTGAGTCCGGAATACCGGAAACAAGTTTTGCATCAAGAAAATCAAGAATTGAGTGCGGAATACAACCAAACTTATTTCGGATCAAGAAAATCAAGAACTGAGTCCGGAATACCGCAAACAAGTTTTGCATTAAGAAAATCAAGAATTGAGTGCGGAATAGAACCAAACTTGTTTCGGATCAAGAAAATCCAGAACTGAGTCCGGAATGCCGCAAACATGTTTTGCATCAAGAAAATCAAGAATTAAGTGCGGAATACAACCAAACTTGTTTCGGATCAAGAAAATCAAGAACTGAGTCCGGAATACCGCAAACAAGTTTTGCATCAAGAAAATCAAAAATTTGAGTCCGGAATAGAACCAAACTTGTTTCGGATCAAGAAAATCAAGAACTGAGTCCGTAATGCCGCAAACATGTTTTGCATCAAGAAAATCAAGAATTGAGTGCGGAAGACAACCAAACTTTTTTCGGATCAAGAAAATAAAAAACTGAGTCCGAAATACCGCAAACAAGTTTTGCATCAAGAAAATCAAGAATTGAGTGCGGAATAGAACCAAACATGTTTCGGATCAAGAAAATTAAGAACTGAGTCCGGAATGCCGCAAACATGTTTTGTATCAAGAAAATCAAGAATTGAGTGCGGAATACAACCAAACTTGTTTGGGATCAAGAAAATCAAGAACTGAGTCCGGAATACCGCAAACAAGTTTTGCATCAAGAAAATCAAGAATTTGAGTCCGGAATACAACCAAACTTGTTTCGGATCAATAAAATCAAGAACTGAGTCCGGAATGCCGCAAATATGTTCTGCATCAAGAAAATCAAGAATTGAGTGCGGAATAGAACCAAACTTGTTTCGGATCAAGAAAATCAAGAACTGAGTTCGGAATGCCGCAAACATGTTTTGCATCAAGAAAATCAAGAATAGAGTGCGGAATACAACCAAACTTGTTTCGGATCAAGAAAATCAAGAACTGAGTCCGGAATGCCGCAAACATGTTTTGCATCAAGAAAATCAAGAATTGAGCGCGGAATACAAACAAACTTGTTTGGGATCAATAAAATCAAGAACTGAGTCCGGAATACCGCAAACATGTTCTGCATCAAGAAAATCAAGAATTGAGCGCGGAAGACAACCAAACTTTTTTCGGATCAAGAAAATCAAAAACTGAGTCCGGAATACCGCAAACAAGTTTTGCATCAAGAAAATCAAGAATTGAGTGCGGAATAGAACCAAACTTGTTTCGGATCAATAAAATCAAGAACTGAGTCCGGATTACCGCAAACATGTTCTGCATCAAGAAAATCAAGATTTGAGTGCGGAAGACAACCAAACTTTTTTCGGATCAGGAAAATCAAGAACTGAGTCCGGAATGCCGCAAACATGTTTTGCATCAAGAAAATCAAGAATAGAGTGCGGAATACAACCAAACTTGTTTTGGATCAAGAAAATCAAGAACTGAGTCCGGAATACCGCAAACAAGTTTTGCATCAAGAAAATCAAGAATTGAGTGCGGAATACAACCAAACTTGTTTCGGATCAAGAAAATCAAGAACTGAGTCCGGAATACCGCAAACAAGTTTTGCATCAAGAAAATCAAGAATTGAGTGCGGAATACAACCAAACTTGTTTCGGATCAAGAAAATCAAGAACTGAGTCCGGAATACCGCAAACAAGTTTTGCATTAAGAAAATCAAGAATTGAGTGCGGAATAGAACCAAACTTGTTTCGGATCAAGAAAATCCAGAACTGAGTCCGGAATGCCGCAAACATGTTTTGCATCAAGAAAATCAAGAATTAAGTGCGGAATACAACCAAACTTGTTTCGGATCAAGAAAATCAAGAACTGAGTCCGGAATACCGCAAACAAGTTTTGCATCAAGAAAATCAAAAATTTGAGTCCGGAATAGAACCAAACTTGTTTCGGATCAAGAAAATCAAGAACTGAGTCCGTAATGCCGCAAACATGTTTTGCATCAAGAAAATCAAGAATTGAGTGCGGAAGACAACCAAACTTTTTTCGGATCAAGAAAATCAAAAACTGAGTCCGAAATACCGCAAACAAGTTTTGCATCAAGAAAATCAAGAATTGAGTGCGGAATAGAACCAAACATGTTTCGGATCAAGAAAATTAAGAACTGAGTCCGGAATGCCGCAAACATGTTTTGTATCAAGAAAATCAAGAATTGAGTGCGGAATACAACCAAACTTGTTTGGGATCAAGAAAATCAAGAACTGAGTCCGGAATACCGCAAACAAGTTTTGCATCAAGAAAATCAAGAATTTGAGTCCGGAATACAACCAAACTTGTTTCGGATCAAGAAAATCAAGAACTGAGTCCGGAATACCGCAAACAAGTTTTGCATTAAGAAAATCAAGAATTGAGTGCGGAATAGAACCAAACTTGTTTCGGATCAAGAAAATCAAGAACTGAGTTCGGAATGCCGCAAACATGTTTTGCATCAAGAAAATCAAGAATAGAGTGCGGAATACAACCAAACTTGTTTCGGATCAAGAAAATCAAGAACTGAGTCCGGAATGCCGCAAACATGTTTTGCATCAAGAAAATCAAGAATTGAGCGTGGAATACAAACAAACTTGTTTGGGATCAATAAAATCAAGAACTGAGTCCGGAATACCGCAAACATGTTCTGCATCAAGAAAATCAAGAATTGAGTGCGGAATACAACCAAACTTTTTTCGGATCAAGAAAATCAAAAACTGAGTCCGGAATACCGCAAATATGTTCGGCATCAAGAAAATCAAGAATTGAGTGCGGAATACAACCAAACTTGTTTCGGATCAAGAAAATCAAGAACTGAGTCCGGAATGCCGCAAATATGTTCTGCATCAAGAAAATCAAGAATTGAGTGCGGAATACAACCAAACTTGTTTCGGATCAAGAAAATCAAGAACTGAGTCCGGAATGCCGCAAACAAGTTTTGCATCAAGAAAATCAAGAATTGAGCGCGGAATACAACCAAACTTGTTTCGGATCAGGAAAATCAAGAACTGAGTCCGGAATGCCGCAAACATGTTCTGCATCAAGAAAATCAAGAATTGAGGGCGGAATACAACCAAACTTGTTTCGGATCAAGAAAATCAAGAACTGAGTCCGGAATACCGCAAACAAGTTTTGCATCAAGAAAATCAAGAATTTGAGTCCGGAATACAACCAAACTTGTTTCGGATCAAGAAAATCAAGAACTGAGTCCGGAATACCGCAAACAAGTTTTGCATTAAGAAAATCAAGAATTGAGTGCGGAATAGAACCAAACTTGTTTCGGATCAAGAAAATCAAGAACTGAGTTCGGAATGCCGCAAACATGTTTTGCATCAAGAAAATCAAGAATAGAGTGCGGAATACAACCAAACTTGTTTCGGATCAAGAAAATCAAGAACTGAGTCCGGAATGCCGCAAACGTGTTTTGCATCAAGAAAATCAAGAATTGAGCGCGGAATACAAACAAACTTGTTTGGGATCAATAAAATCAAGAACTGAGTCCGGAATACCGCAAACATGTTCTGCATCAAGAAAATCAAGAATTGAGCGCGGAAGACAACCAAACTTTTTTCGGATCAAGAAAATCAAAAACTGAGTCCGGAATACCGCAAACAAGTTTTGCATCAAGAAAATCAAGAATTGAGTGCGGAATAGAACCAAACTTGTTTCGGATCAATAAAATCAAGAACTGAGTCCGGATTACCGCAAACATGTTCTGCATCAAGAAAATCAAGATTTGAGTGCGGAAGACAACCAAACTTTTTTCGGATCAGGAAAATCAAGAACTGAGTCCGGAATGCCGCAAACATGTTTTGCATCAAGAAAATCAAGAATAGAGTGCGGAATACAACCAAACTTGTTTTGGATCAAGAAAATCAAGAACTGAGTCCGGAATACCGCAAACAAGTTTTGCATCAAGAAAATCAAGAATTGAGTGCGGAATACAACCAAACTTGTTTCGGATCAAGAAAATCAAGAACTGAGTCCGGAATACCGCAAACAAGTTTTGCATCAAGAAAATCAAGAATTGAGTGCGGAATACAACCAAACTTGTTTCGGATCAAGAAAATCAAGAACTGAGTCCGGAATACCGCAAACAAGTTTTGCATTAAGAAAATCAAGAATTGAGTGCGGAATAGAACCAAACTTGTTTCGGATCAAGAAAATCCAGAACTGAGTCCGGAATGCCGCAAACATGTTTTGCATCAAGAAAATCAAGAATTGAGCGCGGAATACAAACAAACTTGTTTGGGATCAATAAAATCAAGAACTGAGTCCGGAATACCGCAAACATGTTCTGCATCAAGAAAATCAAGAATTGAGTGCGGAATACAACCAAACTTTTTTCGGATCAAGAAAATCAAAAACTGAGTCCGGAATACCGCAAATATGTTCGGCATCAAGAAAATCAAGAATTGAGGGCGGAATACAACCAAACTTGTTTCAGATCAAGAAAATCAAGAACTGAGTCCGGAATGCCGCAAATATGTTCTGCATCAAGAAAATCAAGAATTGAGTGCGGAATACAACCAAACTTGTTTCGGATCAAGAAAATCAAGAACTGAGTCCGGAATGCCGCAAACAAGTTTTGCATCAAGAAAATCAAGAATTGAGCGCGGAATACAACCAAACTTGTTTCGGATCAGGAAAATCAAGAACTGAGTCCGGAATGCCGCAAACATGTTCTGCATCAAGAAAATCAAGAATTGAGGGCGGAATACAACCAAACTTGTTTCGGATCAAGAAAATCAAGAACTGAGTCCGGAATACCGCAAACAAGTTTTGCATCAAGAAAATCAAGAATTTGAGTCCGGAATACAACCAAACTTGTTTCGGATCAAGAAAATCAAGAACTGAGTCCGGAATACCGCAAACAAGTTTTGCATTAAGAAAATCAAGAATTGAGTGCGGAATAGAACCAAACTTGTTTCGGATCAAGAAAATCAAGAACTGAGTTCGGAATGCCGCAAACATGTTTTGCATCAAGAAAATCAAGAATAGAGTGCGGAATACAACCAAACTTGTTTCGGATCAAGAAAATCAAGAACTGAGTCCGGAATGCCGCAAACATGTTGTGCATCATGAAAATCAAGAATTGAGCGCGGAATACAAACAAACTTGTTTGGGATCAATAAAATCAAGAACTGAGTCCGGAATACCGCAAACATGTTCTGCATCAAGAAAATCAAGAATTGAGCGCGGAAGACAACCAAACTTTTTTCGGATCAAGAAAATCAAAAACTGAGTCCGGAATACCGCAAACAAGTTTTGCATCAAGAAAATCAAGAATTGAGTGCGGAATAGAACCAAACTTGTTTCGGATCAATAAAATCAAGAACTGAGTCCGGATTACCGCAAACATGTTCTGCATCAAGAAAATCAAGATTTGAGTGCGGAAGACAACCAAACTTTTTTCGGATCAGGAAAATCAAGAACTGAGTCCGGAATGCCGCAAACATGTTTTGCATCAAGAAAATCAAGAATAGAGTGCGGAATACAACCAAACTTGTTTGGGATCAAGAAAATCAAGAACTGAGTCCGGAATGCCGCAAACAAGTTTTGCATCAAGAAAATCAAGAATTGAGCGCGGAATACAACCAAACTTGTTTCGGATCAGGAAAATCAAAAACTGAGTCCGGAATACCGCAAACAAGTTTTGCATCAAGAAAATCAAGAATTGAGTGCGGAATAGAACCAAACATGTTTCGGATCAAGAAAATTAAGAACTGAGTCCGGAATGCCGCAAACATGTTTTGTATCAAGAAAATCAAGAATTGAGTGCGGAATACAACCAAACTTGTTTGGGATCAAGAAAATCAAGAACTGAGTCCGGAATACCGCAAACAAGTTTTGCATCAAGAAAATCAAGAATTTGAGTCCGGAATACAACCAAACTTGTTTCGGATCAAGAAAATCAAGAACTGAGTCCGGAATACCGCAAACAAGTTTTGCATTAAGAAAATCAAGAATTGAGTGCGGAATAGAACCAAACTTGTTTCGGATCAAGAAAATCAAGAACTGAGTTCGGAATGCCGCAAACATGTTTTGCATCAAGAAAATCAAGAATAGAGTGCGGAATACAACCAAACTTGTTTCGGATCAAGAAAATCAAGAACTGAGTCCGGAATGCCGCAAACATGTTTTGCATCAAGAAAATCAAGAATTGAGCGCGGAATACAAACAAACTTTTTTGGGATCAATAAAATCAAGAACTGAGTCCGGAATACCGCAAACATGTTCTGCATCAAGAAAATCAAGAATTGAGCGCGGAAGACAACCAAACTTTTTTCGGATCAAGAAAATCAAAAACTGAGTCCGGAATACCGCAAACAAGTTTTGCATCAAGAAAATCAAGAATTGAGTGCGGAATAGAACCAAACTTGTTTCGGATCAATAAAATCAAGAACTGAGTCCGGATTACCGCAAACATGTTCTGCATCAAGAAAATCAAGATTTGAGTGCGGAAGACAACCAAACTTTTTTCGGATCAGGAAAATCAAGAACTGAGTCCGGAATGCCGCAAACATGTTTTGCATCAAGAAAATCAAGAATTGAGTGCGGAATACAACCAAACTTGTTTCGGATCAAGAAAATCAAGAACTGAGTCCGGAATGCCGCAAACAAGTTTTGCATCAAGAAAATCAAGAATTGAGCGCGGAATACAACCAAACTTGTTTCGGATCAGGAAAATCAAGAACTGAGTCCGGAATGCCGCAAACATGTTCTGCATCAAGAAAATCAAGAATTGAGGGCGGAATACAACCAAACTTGTTTGGGATCAAGAAAATCAAGAACTGAGTCCGGAATACCGCAAACAAGTTTTGCATCAAGAAAATCAAGAATTTGAGTCCGGAATAGAACCAAACTTGTTTCGGATCAAGAAAATCAAGAACTGAGTCCGGAATACCGCAAACAAGTTTTGCATTAAGAAAATCAAGAATTGAGTGCGGAATAGAACCAAACTTGTTTCGGATCAAGAAAATCAAGAACTGAGTTCGGAATGCCGCAAACATGTTTTGCATCAAGAAAATCAAGAATAGAGTGCGGAATACAACCAAACTTGTTTCGGATCAAGAAAATCAAGAACTGAGTCCGTAATGCCGCAAACATGTTTTGCATCAAGAAAATCAAGAATTGAGTGCGGAAGACAACCAAACTTTTTTCGGATCAAGAAAATCAAAAACTGAGTTCGAAATACCGCAAACAAGTTTTGCATCAAGAAAATCAAGAATTGAGTGCGGAATAGAACCAAACATGTTTCGGATCAAGAAAATTAAGAACTGAGTCCGGAATGCCGCAAACATGTTTTGTATCAAGAAAATCAAGAATTGAGTGCGGAATACAACCAAACTTGTTTGGGATCAAGAAAATCAAGAACTGAGTCCGGAATACCGCAAACAAGTTTTGCATCAAGAAAATCAAGAATTTGAGTCCGGAATACAACCAAACTTGTTTCGGATCAAGAAAATCAAGAACTGAGTCCGGAATACCGCAAACAAGTTTTGCATTAAGAAAATCAAGAATTGAGTGCGGAATAGAACCAAACTTGTTTCGGATCAAGAAAATCAAGAACTGAGTTCGGAATGCCGCAAACATGTTTTGCATCAAGAAAATCAAGAATAGAGTGCGGAATACAACCAAACTTGTTTCGGATCAAGAAAATCAAGAACTGAGTCCGGAATGCCGCAAACATGTTTTGCATCAAGAAAATCAAGAATTGAGCGCGGAATACAAACAAACTTGTTTGGGATCAATAAAATCAAGAACTGAGTCCGGAATACCGCAAACATGTTCTGCATCAAGAAAATCAAGAATTGAGTGCGGAATACAACCAAACTTGTTTCGGATCAAGAAAATCAAGAACTGAGTCCGGAATGCCGCAAATATGTTCTGCATCAAGAAAATCAAGAATTGAGTGCGGAATACAACCAAACTTGTTTCGGATCAAGAAAATCAAGAACTGAGTCCGGAATGCCGCAAACAAGTTTTGCATCAGGAAAATCAAGAATTGAGCGCGGAATACAACCAAACTTGTTTCGGATCAGGAAAATCAAGAACTGAGTCCGGAATGCCGCAAACATGTTCTGCATCAAGAAAATCAAGAATTGAGGGCGGAATACAACCAAACTTGTTTCGGATCAAGAAAATCAAGAACTGAGTCCGGAATACCGCAAACAAGTTTTGCATCAAGAAAATCAAGAATTTGAGTCCGGAATACAACCAAACTTGTTTCGGATCAAGAAAATCAAGAACTGAGTCCGGAATGCCGCAAATATGTTCTGCATCAAGAAAATCAAGAATTGAGTGCGGAATACAACCAAACTTGTTTCGGATCAAGAAAATCAAGAACTGAGTCCGGAATGCCGCAAACAAGTTTTGCATCAAGAAAATCAAGAATTGAGCGCGGAATACAACCAAACTTGTTTCGGATCAGGAAAATCAAGAACTGAGTCCGGAATGCCGCAAACATGTTCTGCATCAAGAAAATCAAGAATTGAGGGCGGAATACAACCAAACTTGTTTCGGATCAAGAAAATCAAGAACTGAGTCCGGAATACCGCAAACAAGTTTTGCATCAAGAAAATCAAGAATTTGAGTCCGGAATACAACCAAACTTGTTTCGGATCAAGAAAATCAAGAACTGAGTCCGGAATACCGCAAACAAGTTTTGCATTAAGAAAATCAAGAATTGAGTGCGGAATAGAACCAAACTTGTTTCGGATCAAGAAAATCAAGAACTGAGTTCGGAATGCCGCAAACATGTTTTGCATCAAGAAAATCAAGAATAGAGTGCGGAATACAACCAAACTTGTTTCGGATCAAGAAAATCAAGAACTGAGTCCGGAATGCCGCAAACATGTTTTGCATCAAGAAAATCAAGAATTGAGCGCGGAATACAAACAAACTTGTTTGGGATCAATAAAATCAAGAACTGAGTCCGGAATACCGCAAACATGTTCTGCATCAAGAAAATCAAGAATTGAGCGCGGAAGACAACCAAACTTTTTTCGGATCAAGAAAATCAAAAACTGAGTCCGGAATACCGCAAACAAGTTTTGCATCAAGAAAATCAAGAATTGAGTGCGGAATAGAACCAAACTTGTTTCGGATCAATAAAATCAAGAACTGAGTCCGGATTACCGCAAACATGTTCTGCATCAAGAAAATCAAGATTTGAGTGCGGAAGACAACCAAACTTTTTTCGGATCAGGAAAATCAAGAACTGAGTCCGGAATGCCGCAAACATGTTTTGCATCAAGAAAATCAAGAATAGAGTGCGGAATACAACCAAACTTGTTTGGGATCAAGAAAATCAAGAACTGAGTCCGGAATACCGCAAACAAGTTTTGCATCAAGAAAATCAAGAATTGAGTGCGGAATACAACCAAACTTTTTTCGGATCAAGAAAATCAAAAACTGAGTCCGGAATACCGCAAACAAGTTTTGCATCAAGAAAATCAAGAATTGAGTGCGGAATACAACCAAACTTGTTTCGGATCAAGAAAATCAAGAACTGAGTCCGGAATACCGCAAACAAGTTTTGCATCAAGAAAATCAAGAATTGAGTGCGGAATAGAACCAAACTTGTTTCGGATCAATAAAATCAAGAACTGAGTCCGGATTACCGCAAACATGTTCTGCATCAAGAAAATCAAGAATTGAGCGCGGAAGACAACCAAACTTTTTTCGGATCAAGAAAATCAAAAACTGAGTCCGGAATACCGCAAACAAGTTTTGCATCAAGAAAATCAAGAATTGAGTGCGGAATAGAACCAAACTTGTTTCGGATCAATAAAATCAAGAACTGAGTCCGGATTACCGCAAACATGTTCTGCATCAAGAAAATCAAGATTTGAGTGCGGAAGACAACCAAACTTTTTTCGGATCAGGAAAATCAAGAACTGAGTCCGGAATGCCGCAAACATGTTTTGCATCAAGAAAATCAAGAATAGAGTGCGGAATACAACCAAACTTGTTTGGGATCAAGAAAATCAAGAACTGAGTCCGGAATACCGCAAACAAGTTTTGCATCAAGAAAATCAAGAATTGAGTGCGGAATACAACCAAACTTTTTTCGGATCAAGAAAATCAAAAACTGAGTCCGGAATACCGCAAACAAGTTTTGCATCAAGAAAATCAAGAATTGAGTGCGGAATACAACCAAACTTGTTTCGGATCAAGAAAATCAAGAACTGAGTCCGGAATACCGCAAACAAGTTTTGCATCAAGAAAATCAAGAATTGAGCGCGGAATACAACCAAACTTGTTTCGGATCAGGAAAATCAAGAACTGAGTCCGGAATGCCGCAAACATGTTCTGCATCAAGAAAATCAAGAATTGAGGGCGGAATACAACCAAACTTGTTTCGGATCAAGAAAATCAAGAACTGAGTCCGGAATACCGCAAACAAGTTTTGCATCAAGAAAATCAAGAATTTGAGTCCGGAATACAACCAAACTTGTTTCGGATCAAGAAAATTAAGAACTGAGTCCGGAATACCGCAAACAAGTTTTGCATTAAGAAAATCAAGAATTGAGTGCGGAATAGAACCAAACTTGTTTCGGATCAAGAAAATCAAGAACTGAGTTCGGAATGCCGCAAACATGTTTTGCATCAAGAAAATCAAGAATAGAGTGCGGAATACAACCAAACTTGTTTCGGATCAAGAAAATCAAGAACTGAGTCCGGAATGCCGCAAACATGTTTTGCATCAAGAAAATCAAGAATTGAGCGCGGAATACAAACAAACTTGTTTGGGATCAATAAAATCAAGAACTGAGTCCGGAATACCGCAAACATGTTCTGCATCAAGAAAATCAAGAATTGAGCGCGGAAGACAACCAAACTTTTTTCGGATCAAGAAAATCAAAAACTGAGTCCGGAATACCGCAAACAAGTTTTGCATCAAGAAAATCAAGAATTGAGTGCGGAATAGAACCAAACTTGTTTCGGATCAATAAAATCAAGAACTGAGTCCGGATTACCGCAAACATGTTCTGCATCAAGAAAATCAAGATTTGAGTGCGGAAGACAACCAAACTTTTTTCGGATCAGGAAAATCAAGAACTGAGTCCGGAATGCCGCAAACATGTTTTGCATCAAGAAAATCAAGAATAGAGTGCGGAATACAACCAAACTTGTTTGGGATCAAGAAAATCAAGAACTGAGTCCGGAATACCGCAAACAAGTTTTGCATCAAGAAAATCAAGAATTGAGTGCGGAATACAACCAAACTTTTTTCGGATCAAGAAAATCAAAAACTGAGTCCGGAATACCGCAAACAAGTTTTGCATCAAGAAAATCAAGAATTGAGTGCGGAATACAACCAAACTTGTTTCGGATCAAGAAAATCAAGAACTGAGTCCGGAATACCGCAAACAAGTTTTGCATCAAGAAAATCAAGAATTGAGCGCGGAATACAACCAAACTTGTTTCGGATCAGGAAAATCAAGAACTGAGTCCGGAATGCCGCAAACATGTTCTGCATCAAGAAAATCAAGAATTGAGGGCGGAATACAACCAAACTTGTTTCGGATCAAGAAAATCAAGAACTGAGTCCGGAATACCGCAAACAAGTTTTGCATCAAGAAAATCAAGAATTTGAGTCCGGAATACAACCAAACTTGTTTCGGATCAAGAAAATCAAGAACTGAGTCCGGAATACCGCAAACAAGTTTTGCATTAAGAAAATCAAGAATTGAGTGCGGAATAGAACCAAACTTGTTTCGGATCAAGAAAATCAAGAACTGAGTTCGGAATGCCGCAAACATGTTTTGCATCAAGAAAATCAAGAATAGAGTGCGGAATACAACCAAACTTGTTTCGGATCAAGAAAATCAAGAACTGAGTCCGGAATGCCGCAAACATGTTTTGCATCAAGAAAATCAAGAATAGAGTGCGGAATACAACCAAACTTGTTTGGGATCAAGAAAATCAAGAACTGAGTCCGGAATACCGCAAACAAGTTTTGCATCAAGAAAATCAAGAATTGAGCGCGGAATACAACCAAACTTGTTTCGGATCAGGAAAATCAAGAACTGAGTCCGGAATGCCGCAAACATGTTCTGCATCAAGAAAATCAAGAATTGAGGGCGGAATACAACCAAACTTGTTTCGGATCAAGAAAATCAAGAACTGAGTCCGGAATACCGCAAACAAGTTTTGCATCAAGAAAATCAAGAATTTGAGTCCGGAATACAACCAAACTTGTTTCGGATCAAGAAAATCAAAAACTGAGTCCGGAATACCGCAAACAAGTTTTGCATCAAGAAAATCAAGAATTGAGTGCGGAATAGAACCAAACTTGTTTCGGATCAATAAAATCAAGAACTGAGTCCGGATTACCGCAAACATGTTCTGCATCAAGAAAATCAAGATTTGAGTGCGGAAGACAACCAAACTTTTTTCGGATCAGGAAAATCAAGAACTGAGTCCGGAATGCCGCAAACATGTTTTGCATCAAGAAAATCAAGAATAGAGTGCGGAATACAACCAAACTTGTTTGGGATCAAGAAAATCAAGAACTGAGTCCGGAATACCGCAAACAAGTTTTGCATCAAGAAAATCAAGAATTGAGTGCGGAATACAACCAAACTTTTTTCGGATCAAGAAAATCAAAAACTGAGTCCGGAATACCGCAAACAAGTTTTGCATCAAGAAAATCAAGAATTGAGTGCGGAATAGAACCAAACTTGTTTCGGATCAAGAAAATCAAGAACTGAGTCCGGAATACCGCAAACAAGTTTTGCATCAAGAAAATCAAGAATTGAGTGCGGAATACAACCAAACTTGTTTCGGATCAAGAAAATCCAGAACTGAGTCCGGAATGCCGCAAACATGTTTTGCATCAAGAAAATCAAGAATTAAGTGCGGAATACAACCAAACTTGTTTCGGATCAAGAAAATCAAGAACTGAATCCGGAATACCGCAAACAAGTTTTGCAACAAGAAAATCAAGAATTTGAGTCCGGAATACAACCAAACTTGTTTCGGATCAAGAAAATCAAGAACCGAGTCCGGAATTCCGCAAACAAGTTTTGCATCAAGAAAATCAAGAATTGAGTGCGGAATACAACCAAACTTTTTTCGGATCAAGAAAATCAAAAACTGAGTCCGGAATACCGCAAACAAGTTTTGCATCAAGAAAATCAAGAATTGAGTGCGGAATACAACCAAACTTGTTTCGGATCAAGAAAATCAAGAACTGAGTCCGGAATACCGCAAACAAGTTTTGCATCAAGAAAATCAAGAATTGAGCGCGGAATACAACCAAACTTGTTTCGGATCAGGAAAATCAAGAACTGAGTCCGGAATGCCGCAAACATGTTCTGCATCAAGAAAATCAAGAATTGAGGGCGGAATACAACCAAACTTGTTTCGGATCAAGAAAATCAAGAACTGAGTCCGGAATACCGCAAACAAGTTTTGCATTAAGAAAATCAAGAATTGAGTGCGGAATAGAACCAAACTTGTTTCGGATCAAGAAAATCAAGAACTGAGTTCGGAATGCCGCAAACATGTTTTGCATCAAGAAAATCAAGAATAGAGTGCGGAATACAACCAAACTTGTTTCGGATCAAGAAAATCAAGAACTGAGTCCGGAATGCCGCAAACATGTTTTGCATCAAGAAAATCAAGAATAGAGTGCGGAATACAACCAAACTTGTTTGGGATCAAGAAAATCAAGAACTGAGTCCGGAATACCGCAAACAAGTTTTGCATCAAGAAAATCAAGAATTGAGCGCGGAAGACAACCAAACTTTTTTCGGATCAAGAAAATCAAAAACTGAGTCCGGAATACCGCAAACAAGTTTTGCATCAAGAAAATCAAGAATTGAGTGCGGAATAGAACCAAACTTGTTTCGGATCAATAAAATCAAGAACTGAGTCCGGATTACCGCAAACATGTTCTGCATCAAGAAAATCAAGATTTGAGTGCGGAAGACAACCAAACTTTTTTCGGATCAGGAAAATCAAGAACTGAGTCCGGAATGCCGCAAACATGTTTTGCATCAAGAAAATCAAGAATAGAGTGCGGAATACAACCAAACTTGTTTGGGATCAAGAAAATCAAGAACTGAGTCCGGAATACCGCAAACAAGTTTTGCATCAAGAAAATCAAGAATTGAGTGCGGAATACAACCAAACTTTTTTCGGATCAAGAAAATCAAAAACTGAGTCCGGAATACCGCAAACAAGTTTTGCATCAAGAAAATCAAGAATTGAGTGCGGAATAGAACCAAACTTGTTTCGGATCAAGAAAATCAAGAACTGAGTCCGGAATACCGCAAACAAGTTTTGCATCAAGAAAATCAAGAATTGAGCGCGGAATACAACCAAACTTGTTTCGGATCAGGAAAATCAAGAACTGAGTCCGGAATGCCGCAAACATGTTCTGCATCAAGAAAATCAAGAATTGAGGGCGGAATACAACCAAACTTGTTTCGGATCAAGAAAATCAAGAACTGAGTCCGGAATACCGCAAACAAGTTTTGCATCAAGAAAATCAAGAATTTGAGTCCGGAATACAACCAAACTTGTTTCGGATCAAGAAAATCAAGAACTGAGTCCGGAATACCGCAAACAAGTTTTGCATTAAGAAAATCAAGAATTGAGTGCGGAATAGAACCAAACTTGTTTCGGATCAAGAAAATCAAGAACTGAGTCCGGAATGCCGCAAACATGTTTTGCATCAAGAAAATCAAGAATAGAGTGCGGAATACAACCAAACTTGTTTGGGATCAAGAAAATCAAGAACTGAGTCCGGAATACCGCAAACAAGTTTTGCATCAAGAAAATCAAGAATTGAGTGCGGAATACAACCAAACTTTTTTCGGATCAAGAAAATCAAAAACTGAGTCCGGAATACCGCAAACAAGTTTTGCATCAAGAAAATCAAGAATTGAGTGCGGAATAGAACCAAACTTGTTTCGGATCAAGAAAATCAAGAACTGAGTCCGGAATACCGCAAACAAGTTTTGCATCAAGAAAATCAAGAATTGAGCGCGGAATACAACCAAACTTGTTTCGGATCAGGAAAATCAAGAACTGAGTCCGGAATGCCGCAAACATGTTCTGCATCAAGAAAATCAAGAATTGAGGGCGGAATACAACCAAACTTGTTTCGGATCAAGAAAATCAAGAACTGAGTCCGGAATACCGCAAACAAGTTTTGCATCAAGAAAATCAAGAATTTGAGTCCGGAATACAACCAAACTTGTTTCGGATCAAGAAAATCAAAAACTGAGTCCGGAATACCGCAAACAAGTTTTGCATCAAGAAAATCAAGAATAGAGTGCGGAATAGAACCAAACTTGTTTCGGATCAATAAAATCAAGAACTGAGTCCGGATTACCGCAAACATGTTCTGCATCAAGAAAATCAAGATTTGAGTGCGGAAGACAACCAAACTTTTTTCGGATCAGGAAAATCAAGAACTGAGTCCGGAATGCCGCAAACATGTTTTGCATCAAGAAAATCAAGAATAGAGTGCGGAATACAACCAAACTTGTTTGGGATCAAGAAAATCAAGAACTGAGTCCGGAATACCGCAAACAAGTTTTGCATCAAGAAAATCAAGAATTGAGTGCGGAATACAACCAAACTTTTTTCGGATCAAGAAAATCAAAAACTGAGTCCGGAATACCGCAAACAAGTTTTGCATCAAGAAAATCAAGAATTGAGTGCGGAATAGAACCAAACTTGTTTCGGATCAAGAAAATCAAGAACTGAGTCCGGAATACCGCAAACAAGTTTTGCATCAAGAAAATCAAGAATTGAGTGCGGAATACAACCAAACTTGTTTCGGATCAAGAAAATCCAGAACTGAGTCCGGAATGCCGCAAACATGTTTTGCATCAAGAAAATCAAGAATTAAGTGCGGAATACAACCAAACTTGTTTCGGATCAAGAAAATCAAGAACTGAATCCGGAATACCGCAAACAAGTTTTGCAACAAGAAAATCAAGAATTTGAGTCCGGAATACAACCAAACTTGTTTCGGATCAAGAAAATCAAGAACCGAGTCCGGAATTCCGCAAACAAGTTTTGCATCAAGAAAATCAAGAATTGAGTGCGGAATACAACCAAACTTTTTTCGGATCAAGAAAATCAAAAACTGAGTCCGGAATACCGCAAACAAGTTTTGCATCAAGAAAATCAAGAATTGAGTGCGGAATACAACCAAACTTGTTTCGGATCAAGAAAATCAAGAACTGAGTCCGGAATACCGCAAACAAGTTTTGCATCAAGAAAATCAAGAATTGAGCGCGGAATACAACCAAACTTGTTTCGGATCAGGAAAATCAAGAACTGAGTCCGGAATGCCGCAAACATGTTCTGCATCAAGAAAATCAAGAATTGAGGGCGGAATACAACCAAACTTGTTTCGGATCAAGAAAATCAAGAACTGAGTCCGGAATACCGCAAACAAGTTTTGCATTAAGAAAATCAAGAATTGAGTGCGGAATAGAACCAAACTTGTTTCGGATCAAGAAAATCAAGAACTGAGTTCGGAATGCCGCAAACATGTTTTGCATCAAGAAAATCAAGAATAGAGTGCGGAATACAACCAAACTTGTTTCGGATCAAGAAAATCAAGAACTGAGTCCGGAATGCCGCAAACATGTTTTGCATCAAGAAAATCAAGAATAGAGTGCGGAATACAACCAAACTTGTTTGGGATCAAGAAAATCAAGAACTGAGTCCGGAATACCGCAAACAAGTTTTGCATCAAGAAAATCAAGAATTGAGCGCGGAAGACAACCAAACTTTTTTCGGATCAAGAAAATCAAAAACTGAGTCCGGAATACCGCAAACAAGTTTTGCATCAAGAAAATCAAGAATTGAGTGCGGAATAGAACCAAACTTGTTTCGGATCAATAAAATCAAGAACTGAGTCCGGATTACCGCAAACATGTTCTGCATCAAGAAAATCAAGATTTGAGTGCGGAAGACAACCAAACTTTTTTCGGATCAGGAAAATCAAGAACTGAGTCCGGAATGCCGCAAACATGTTTTGCATCAAGAAAATCAAGAATAGAGTGCGGAATACAACCAAACTTGTTTGGGATCAAGAAAATCAAGAACTGAGTCCGGAATACCGCAAACAAGTTTTGCATCAAGAAAATCAAGAATTGAGTGCGGAATACAACCAAACTTTTTTCGGATCAAGAAAATCAAAAACTGAGTCCGGAATACCGCAAACAAGTTTTGCATCAAGAAAATCAAGAATTGAGTGCGGAATACAACCAAACTTGTTTCGGATCAAGAAAATCAAGAACTGAGTCCGGAATACCGCAAACAAGTTTTGCATCAAGAAAATCAAGAATTGAGCGCGGAATACAACCAAACTTGTTTCGGATCAGGAAAATCAAGAACTGAGTCCGGAATGCCGCAAACATGTTCTGCATCAAGAAAATCAAGAATTGAGGGCGGAATACAACCAAACTTGTTTCGGATCAAGAAAATCAAGAACTGAGTCCGGAATACCGCAAACAAGTTTTGCATCAAGAAAATCAAGAATTTGAGTCCGGAATACAACCAAACTTGTTTCGGATCAAGAAAATCAAGAACTGAGTCCGGAATACCGCAAACAAGTTTTGCATTAAGAAAATCAAGAATTGAGTGCGGAATAGAACCAAACTTGTTTCGGATCAAGAAAATCAAGAACTGAGTTCGGAATGCCGCAAACATGTTTTGCATCAAGAAAATCAAGAATAGAGTGCGGAATACAACCAAACTTGTTTCGGATCAAGAAAATCAAGAACTGAGTCCGGAATGCCGCAAACATGTTTTGCATCAAGAAAATCAAGAATAGAGTGCGGAATACAACCAAACTTGTTTGGGATCAAGAAAATCAAGAACTGAGTCCGGAATACCGCAAACAAGTTTTGCATCAAGAAAATCAAGAATTGAGCGCGGAAGACAACCAAACTTTTTTCGGATCAAGAAAATCAAAAACTGAGTCCGGAATACCGCAAACAAGTTTTGCATCAAGAAAATCAAGAATTGAGTGCGGAATAGAACCAAACTTGTTTCGGATCAATAAAATCAAGAACTGAGTCCGGATTACCGCAAACATGTTCTGCATCAAGAAAATCAAGATTTGAGTGCGGAAGACAACCAAACTTTTTTCGGATCAGGAAAATCAAGAACTGAGTCCGGAATGCCGCAAACATGTTTTGCATCAAGAAAATCAAGAATAGAGTGCGGAATACAACCAAACTTGTTTGGGATCAAGAAAATCAAGAACTGAGTCCGGAATACCGCAAACAAGTTTTGCATCAAGAAAATCAAGAATTGAGTGCGGAATACAACCAAACTTTTTTCGGATCAAGAAAATCAAAAACTGAGTCCGGAATACCGCAAACAAGTTTTGCATCAAGAAAATCAAGAATTGAGTGCGGAATAGAACCAAACTTGTTTCGGATCAAGAAAATCAAGAACTGAGTCCGGAATACCGCAAACAAGTTTTGCATCAAGAAAATCAAGAATTGAGTGCGGAATACAACCAAACTTGTTTCGGATCAAGAAAATCCAGAACTGAGTCCGGAATGCCGCAAACATGTTTTGCATCAAGAAAATCAAGAATTAAGTGCGGAATACAACCAAACTTGTTTCGGATCAAGAAAATCAAGAACTGAATCCGGAATACCGCAAACAAGTTTTGCAACAAGAAAATCAAGAATTTGAGTCCGGAATACAACCAAACTTGTTTCGGATCAAGAAAATCAAGAACCGAGTCCGGAATTCCGCAAACAAGTTTTGCATCAAGAAAATCAAGAATTGAGTGCGGAATAGAACCAAACTTGTTTCGGATCAAGAAAATCAAGAACTGAGTCCGGAATGCCGCAAACATGTTTTGCATCAAGAAAATCAAGAATAGAGTGCGGAATACAACCAAACTTGTTTCGGATCAAGAAAATCAAGAACTGAGTCCGGAATGCCGCAAACATGTTTTGCATCAAGAAAATCAAGAATTGAGCGCGGAATACAAACAAACTTGTTTGGGATCAATAAAATCAAGAACTGAGTCCGGAATACCGCAAACATGTTCTGCATCAAGAAAATCAAGAATTGAGTGCGGAATAGAACCAAACTTGTTTCGGATCAAGAAAATCAAGAACTGAGTTCGGAATGCCGCAAACATGTTTTGCATCAATAAAATCAAGAACTGAGTCCGGAATACCGCAAACATATTCTGCATCAAGAAAATCAAGAATTGAGTGCGGAATACAACCAAACTTTTTTCGGATCAAGAAAATCAAAAACTGAGTCCGGAATACCGCAAATATGTTCGGCATCAAGAAAATCAAGAATTGAGTGCGGAATACAACCAAACTTGTTTCGGATCAAGAAAATCAAGAACTGAGTCCGGAATGCCGCAAATATGTTCTGCATCAAGAAAATCAAGAATTGAGTGCGGAATACAACCAAACTTGTTTCGGATCAAGAAAATCAAGAACTGAGTCCGGAATGCCGCAAACAAGTTTTGCATCAAGAAAATCAAGAATTGAGCGCGGAATACAACCAAACTTGTTTCGGATCAGGAAAATCAAGAACTGAGTCCGGAATGCCGCAAACATGTTCTGCATCAAGAAAATCAAGAATTGAGGGCGGAATACAACCAAACTTGTTTGGGATCAAGAAAATCAAGAACTGAGTCCGGAATTCCGCAAACAAGTTTTGCATCACGAAAATCAAGAATTTGAGTCCGGAATACAACCAAACTTGTTTCGGATCAAGAAAATCAAGAACTGAGTCCGGAATGCCGCAAACATGTTTTGCATCAAGAAAATCAAGAATTGAGCGCGGAATACAAACAAACTTGTTTGGGATCAATAAAATCAAGAACTGAGTCCGGAATACCGCAAACATGTTCTGCATCAAGAAAATCAAGAATTGAGCGCGGAAGACAACCAAACTTTTTTCGGATCAAGAAAATCAAAAACTGAGTCCGGAATACCGCAAACAAGTTTTGCATCAAGAAAATCAAGAATTGAGTGCGGAATAGAACCAAACTTGTTTCGGATCAATAAAATCAAGAACTGAGTCCGGATTACCGCAAACATGTTCTGCATCAAGAAAATCAAGATTTGAGTGCGGAAGACAACCAAACTTTTTTCGGATCAGGAAAATCAAGAACTGAGTCCGGAATGCCGCAAACATGTTTTGCATCAAGAAAATCAAGAATAGAGTGCGGAATACAACCAAACTTGTTTGGGATCAAGAAAATCAAGAACTGAGTCCGGAATACCGCAAACAAGTTTTGCATCAAGAAAATCAAGAATTGAGTGCGGAATACAACCAAACTTGTTTCGGATCAAGAAAATCAAGAACTGAGTCCGGAATACCGCAAACAAGTTTTGCATCAAGAAAATCAAGAATTGAGTGCGGAATACAACCAAACTTGTTTCGGATCAAGAAAATCAAGAACTGAGTCCGGAATACCGCAAACAAGTTTTGCATTAAGAAAATCAAGAATTGAGTGCGGAATAGAACCAAACTTGTTTCGGATGAAGAAAATCCAGAACTGAGTCCGGAATGCCGCAAACATGTTTTGCATCAAGAAAATCAAGAATTAAGTGCGGAATACAACCAAACTTGTTTCGGATCAAGAAAATCAAGAACTGAATCCGGAATACCGCAAACAAGTTTTGCATCAAGAAAATCAAGAATTTGAGTCCGGAATACAACCAAACTTGTTTCGGATCAAGAAAATCCAGAACTGAGTCCGGAATGCCGCAAACATGTTTTGCATCAAGAAAATCAAGAATTTGGTGCGGAATAGAACCAAACTTGTTTCGGATCAAGAAAATTAAGAACTGAGTCCGGAATGCCGCAAACATGTGTTGTATCAAGAAAATCAAGAATTGAGTGCGGAATACAACCAAACTTGTTTCGGATCAAGAAAATTAAGAACTGAGTCCGGAATACCGCAAACATGTTCCGCATCAAGAAAATCAAGAATTGAGTGCGGAATACAACCAAACTTGTTTCGGATCAAGAAAATCAAGAACTGAATCCGGAATACCGCAAACAAGTTTTGCATCAAGAAAATCAAGAATTTGAGTCCGGAATACAACCAAACTTGTTTCGGATCAAGAAAATCAAGAACCGAGTCCGGAATTCCGCAAACAAGTTTTGCATCAAGAAAATCAAGAATTGAGTGCGGAATAGAACCAAACTTGTTTCGGATCAAGAAAATCCAGAACTGAGTCCGGAATGCCGCAAACATGTTTTGCATCAAGAAAATCAAGAATTAAGTGCGGAATACAACCAAACTTGTTTCGGATCAAGAAAATCAAGAACTGAGTCCGGAATGCGGCAAACATGTTTTGCATCAAGAAAATCAAGAATTGAGCGCGGAATACAACCAAACTTATTTCGGATCAAGAAAATCAAGAACTGAGTCCGGAATACCGCAAACAAGTTTTGCATCAAGAAAATCAAGAATTGAGTGCGGAATAGAACCAAACTTGTTTGGGATCAAGAAAATCAAGAACTGAGTCCGGAATACCGCAAACAAGTTTTGCATCAAGAAAATCAAGAATTTGGTGCGGAATAGAACCAAACTTGTTTCGGATCAAGAAAATTAAGAACTGAGTCCGGAATGCCGCAAACATGTGTTGTATCAAGAAAATCAAGAATTGAGTGCGGAATACAACCAAACTTGTTTCGGATCAAGAAAATCAAGAACTGAGTCCGGAATACCGCAAACAAGTTTTGCATCAAGAAAATCAAGAATTGAGTGCGGAATACAACCAAACTTGTTTTGGATCAAGAAAATCAAGAACTGAGTCCGGAATACCGCAAACAAGTTTTGCATCAAGAAAATCAAGAATTGAGTGCGGAATACAACCAAACTTGTTTCGGATCAAGAAAATCAAGAACTGAGTCCGGAATACCGCAAACAAGTTTTGCATCAAGAAAATCAAAAATTTGAGTCCGGAATAGAACCAAACTTGTTTCGGATCAAGAAAATCAAGAACTGAGTCCGTAATGCCGCAAACATGTTTTGCATCAAGAAAATCAAGAATTGAGTGCGGAAGACAACCAAACTTTTTTCGGATCAAGAAAATCAAGAACTGAGTCCGGAATGCCGCAAACAAGTTTTGCATCAAGAAAATCAAGAATTGAGTGCGGAATAGAACCAAACTTGTTTCGGATCAAGAAAATTAAGAACTGAGTCCGGAATACCGCAAACATGTTTTGTATCAAGAAAATCAAGAATTGAGTGCGGAATACAACCAAACTTGTTTGGGATCAAGAAAATCAAGAACTGAGTCCGGAATACCGCAAACAAGTTTTGCATCAAGAAAATCAAGAATTTGAGTCCGGAATACAACCAAACTTGTTTCGGATCAAGAAAATCAAGAACTGAGTCCGGAATACCGCAAACAAGTTTTGCATTAGGAAAATCAAGAATTGAGTGCGGAATAGAACCAAACTTGTTTCGGATCAAGAAAATCAAGAACTGAGTTCGGAATGCCGCAAACATGTTTTGCATCAAGAAAATCAAGAATAGAGTGCGGAATACAACCAAACTTGTTTCGGATCAAGAAAATCAAGAACTGAGTCCGGAATGCCGCAAACATGTTTTGCATCAAGAAAATCAAGAATTGAGCGCGGAATACAAACAAACTTGTTTGGGATCAATAAAATCAAGAACTGAGTCCGGAATACCGCAAACATGTTCTGCTTCAAGAAAATCAAGAATTGAGTGCGGAATACAACCAAACTTTTTTCGGATCAAGAAAATCAAAAATTGAGTCCGGAATACCGCAAATATGTTCGGCATCAAGAAAATCAAGAATTGAGTGCGGAATACAACCAAACTTGTTTCGGATCAAGAAAATCAAGAACTGAGTCCGGAATGCCGCAAATATGTTCTGCATCAAGAAAATCAAGAATTGAGTGCGGAATACAACCAAACTTGTTTCGGATCAAGAAAATCAAGAACTGAGTCCGTAATGCCGCAAACATGTTTTGCATCAAGAAAATCAAGAATTGAGTGCGGAAGACAACCAAACTTTTTTCGGATCAAGAAAATCAAGAACTGAGTCCGGAATGCCGCAAACAAGTTTTGCATCAAGAAAATCAAGAATTGAGTGCGGAATAGAACCAAACTTGTTTCGGATCAAGAAAATTAAGAACTGAGTCCGGAATGCCGCAAACATGTTTTGTATCAAGAAAATCAAGAATTGAGTGCGGAATACAACCAAACTTGTTTGGGATCAAGAAAATCAAGAACTGAGTCCGGAATACCGCAAACAAGTTTTGCATCAAGAAAATCAAGAATTTGAGTCCGGAATACAACCAAACTTGTTTCGGATCAAGAAAATCAAGAACTGAGTCCGGAATACCGCAAACAAGTTTTGCATTAAGAAAATCAAGAATTGAGTGCGGAATAGAACCAAACTTGTTTCGGATCAAGAAAATCAAGAACTGAGTTCGGAATGCCGCAAACATGTTTTGCATCAAGAAAATCAAGAATAGAGTGCGGAATACAACCAAACTTGTTTCGGATCAAGAAAATCAAGAACTGAGTCCGGAATGCCGCAAACATGTTTTGCATCAAGAAAATCAAGAATTGAGCGCGGAATAAAAACAAACTTGTTTGGGATCAATAAAATCAAGAACTGAGTCCGGAATACCGCAAACATGTTCTGCATCAAGAAAATCAAGAATTGAGTGCGGAATACAACCAAACTTTTTTCGGATCAAGAAAATCAAAAACTGAGTCCGGAATACCGCAAATATGTTCGGCATCAAGAAAATCAAGAATTGAGTGCGGAATACAACCAAACTTGTTTCGGATCAAGAAAATCAAGAACTGAGTCCGGAATGCCGCAAATATGTTCTGCATCAAGAAAATCAAGAATTGAGTGCGGAATACAACCAAACTTGTTTCGGATCAAGAAAATCAAGAACTGAGTCCGGAATGCCGCAAACAAGTTTTGCATCAAGAAAATCAAGAATTGAGCGCGGAATACAACCAAACTTGTTTCGGATCAGGAAAATCAAGAACTGAGTCCGGAATGCCGCAAACATGTTCTGCATCAAGAAAATCAAGAATTGAGGGCGGAATACAACCAAACTTGTTTGGGATCAAGAAAATCAAGAACTGAGTCCGGAATACCGCAAACAAGTTTTGCATCAAGAAAATCAAGAATTTGAGTCCGGAATACAACCAAACTTGTTTCGGATCAAGAAAATCAAGAACTGAGTCCGGAATACCGCAAACAAGTTTTGCATTAAGAAAATCAAGAATTGAGTGCGGAATAGAACCAAACTTGTTTCGGATCAAGAAAATTAAGAACTGAGTTCGGAATGCCGCAAACATGTTTTGCATCAAGAAAATCAAGAATTGAGGGCGGAATACAACCAAACTTGTTTGGGATCAAGAAAATCAAGAACTGAGTCCGGAATACCGCAAACAAGTTTTGCATCAAGAAAATCAAGAATTGAGTGCGGAATACAACCAAACTTGTTTCGGATCAAGAAAATCAAGAACTGAGTCCGGAATACCGCAAACAAGTTTTGCATCAAGAAAATCAAAAATTTGAGTCCGGAATAGAACCAAACTTGTTTCGGATCAAGAAAATCAAGAACTGAGTCCGTAATGCCGCAAACATGTTTTGCATCAAGAAAATCAAGAATTGAGTGCGGAAGACAACCAAACTTTTTTCGGATCAAGAAAATCAAGAACTGAGTCCGGAATGCCGCAAACAAGTTTTGCATCAAGAAAATCAAGAATTGAGTGCGGAATAGAACCAAACTTGTTTCGGATCAAAAAAATTAAGAACTGAGTCCGGTATGCCGCAAACATGTTTTGTATCAAGAAAATCAAGAATTGAGTGCGGAATACAACCAAACTTGTTTCGGATCAAGAAAATCAAGAACTGAGTCCGGAATGCCGCAAACAAGTTTTGCATCAAGAAAATCAAGAATTGAGCGCGGAATACAACCAAACTTGTTTCGGATCAGGAAAATCAAGAACTGAGTCCGGAATGCCGCAAACATGTTCTGCATCAAGAAAATCAAGAATTGAGGGCGGAATACAACCAAACTTGTTTGGGATCAAGAAAATCAAGAACTGAGTCCGGAATACCGCAAACAAGTTTTGCATCAAGAAAATCAAGAATTTGAGTCCGGAATACAACCAAACTTGTTTCGGATCAAGAAAATCAAGAACTGAGTCCGGAATGCCGCAAACAAGTTTTGCATCAAGAAAATCAAGAATTGAGTGCGGAATAGAACCAAACTTGTTTCGGATCAAGAAAATTAAGAACTGAGTCCGGAATGCCGCAAACATGTTTTGCATCAAGAAAATCAAGAATTAAGTGCGGAATACAACCAAACTTGTTTCGGATCAAGAAAATCAAGAACTGAGTCCGGAATGCGGCAAACATGTTTTGCATCAAGAAAATCAAGAATTGAGCGCGGAATACAACCAAACTTATTTCGGATCAAGAAAATCAAGAACTGAGTCCGGAATACCGCAAACAAGTTTTGCATCAAGAAAATCAAGAATTGAGTGCGGAATAGAACCAAACTTGTTTGGGATCAAGAAAATCAAGAACTGAGTCCGGAATACCGCAAACAAGTTTTGCATCAAGAAAATCAAGAATTTGGTGCGGAATAGAACCAAACTTGTTTCGGATCAAGAAAATCAAGAACTGAGTCCGGAATGCGGCAAACATGTTTTGCATCAAGAAAATCAAGAATTGAGCGCGGAATACAACCAAACTTTTTTCGGATCAAGAAAATCAAGAACTGAGTCCGGAATGCCGCAAACAAGTTTTGCATCAAGAAAATCAAGAATTGAGTGCGGAATAGAACCAAACTTGTTTCGGATCAAGAAAATTAAGAACTGAGTCCGGAATGCCGCAAACATGTTTTGTATCAAGAAAATCAAGAATTGAGTGCGGAATACAACCAAACTTGTTTGGGATCAAGAAAATCAAGAACTGAGTCCGGAATACCGCAAACAAGTTTTGCATCAAGAAAATCAAGAATTTGGTGCGGAATAGAACCAAACTTGTTTCGGATCAAGAAAATCAAGAACTGAGTCCGGAATACCGCAAACAAGTTTTGCATTAAGAAAATCAAGAATTGAGTGCGGAATAGAACCAAACTTGTTTCGGATCAAGAAAATTAAGAACTGAGTTCGGAATGCCGCAAACATGTTTTGCATCAAGAAAATCAAGAATTGAGGGCGGAATACAACCAAACTTGTTTGGGATCAAGAAAATCAAGAACTGAGTCCGGAATACCGCAAACAAGTTTTGCATCAAGAAAATCAAGAATTGAGTGCGGAATACAACCAAACTTGTTTCGGATCAAGAAAATCAAGAACTGAGTCCGGAATACCGCAAACAAGTTTTGCATCAAGAAAATCAAAAATTTGAGTCCGGAATAGAACCAAACTTGTTTCGGATCAAGAAAATCAAGAACTGAGTCCGTAATGCCGCAAACATGTTTTGCATCAAGAAAATCAAGAATTGAGTGCGGAAGACAACCAAACTTTTTTCGGATCAAGAAAATCAAGAACTGAGTCCGGAATGCCGCAAACAAGTTTTGCATCAAGAAAATCAAGAATTGAGTGCGGAATAGAACCAAACTTGTTTCGGATCAAGAAAATTAAGAACTGAGTCCGGAATGCCGCAAACATGTTTTGTATCAAGAAAATCAAGAATTGAGTGCGGAATACAACCAAACTTGTTTGGGATCAAGAAAATCAAGAACTGAGTCCGGAATACCGCAAACAAGTTTTGCATCAAGAAAATCAAGAATTTGAGTCCGGAATACAACCAAACTTGTTTCGGATCAAGAAAATCAAGAACTGAGTCCGGAATACCGCAAACAAGTTTTGCATTAGGAAAATCAAGAATTGAGTGCGGAATAGAACCAAACTTGTTTCGGATCAAGAAAATCAAGAACTGAGTTCGGAATGCCGCAAACATGTTTTGCATCAAGAAAATCAAGAATAGAGTGCGGAATACAACCAAACTTGTTTCGGATCAAGAAAATCAAGAACTGAGTCCGGAATGCCGCAAACATGTTTTGCATCAAGAAAATCAAGAATTGAGCGCGGAATACAAACAAACTTGTTTGGGATCAATAAAATCAAGAACTGAGTCCGGAATACCGCAAACATGTTCTGCATCAAGAAAATCAAGAATTGAGTGCGGAATACAACCAAACTTTTTTCGGATCAAGAAAATCAAAAATTGAGTCCGGAATACCGCAAATATGTTCGGCATCAAGAAAATCAAGAATTGAGTGCGGAATACAACCAAACTTGTTTCGGATCAAGAAAATCAAGAACTGAGTCCGGAATGCCGCAAATATGTTCTGCATCAAGAAAATCAAGAATTGAGTGCGGAATACAACCAAACTTGTTTCGGATCAAGAAAATCAAGAACTGAGTCCGTAATGCCGCAAACATGTTTTGCATCAAGAAAATCAAGAATTGAGTGCGGAAGACAACCAAACTTTTTTCGGATCAAGAAAATCAAGAACTGAGTCCGGAATGCCGCAAACAAGTTTTGCATCAAGAAAATCAAGAATTGAGTGCGGAATAGAACCAAACTTGTTTCGGATCAAGAAAATTAAGAACTGAGTCCGGAATGCCGCAAACATGTTTTGTATCAAGAAAATCAAGAATTGAGTGCGGAATACAACCAAACTTGTTTGGGATCAAGAAAATCAAGAACTGAGTCCGGAATACCGCAAACAAGTTTTGCATCAAGAAAATCAAGAATTTGAGTCCGGAATACAACCAAACTTGTTTCGGATCAAGAAAATCAAGAACTGAGTCCGGAATACCGCAAACAAGTTTTGCATTAAGAAAATCAAGAATTGAGTGCGGAATAGAACCAAACTTGTTTCGGATCAAGAAAATCAAGAACTGAGTTCGGAATGCCGCAAACATGTTTTGCATCAAGAAAATCAAGAATAGAGTGCGGAATACAACCAAACTTGTTTCGGATCAAGAAAATCAAGAACTGAGTCCGGAATGCCGCAAACATGTTTTGCATCAAGAAAATCAAGAATTGAGCGCGGAATAAAAACAAACTTGTTTGGGATCAATAAAATCAAGAACTGAGTCCGGAATACCGCAAACATGTTCTGCATCAAGAAAATCAAGAATTGAGTGCGGAATACAACCAAACTTTTTTCGGATCAAGAAAATCAAAAACTGAGTCCGGAATACCGCAAATATGTTCGGCATCAAGAAAATCAAGAATTGAGTGCGGAATACAACCAAACTTGTTTCGGATCAAGAAAATCAAGAACTGAGTCCGGAATGCCGCAAATATGTTCTGCATCAAGAAAATCAAGAATTGAGTGCGGAATACAACCAAACTTGTTTCGGATCAAGAAAATCAAGAACTGAGTCCGGAATGCCGCAAACAAGTTTTGCATCAAGAAAATCAAGAATTGAGCGCGGAATACAACCAAACTTGTTTCGGATCAGGAAAATCAAGAACTGAGTCCGGAATGCCGCAAACATGTTCTGCATCAAGAAAATCAAGAATTGAGGGCGGAATACAACCAAACTTGTTTGGGATCAAGAAAATCAAGAACTGAGTCCGGAATACCGCAAACAAGTTTTGCATCAAGAAAATCAAGAATTTGAGTCCGGAATACAACCAAACTTGTTTCGGATCAAGAAAATCAAGAACTGAGTCCGGAATACCACAAACAAGTTTTGCATTAAGAAAATCAAGAATTGAGTGCGGAATAGAACCAAACTTGTTTCGGATCAAGAAAATTAAGAACTGAGTTCGGAATGCCGCAAACATGTTTTGCATCAAGAAAATCAAGAATTGAGGGCGGAATACAACCAAACTTGTTTGGGATCAAGAAAATCAAGAACTGAGTCCGGAATACCGCAAACAAGTTTTGCATCAAGAAAATCAAGAATTGAGTGCGGAATACAACCAAACTTGTTTCGGATCAAGAAAATCAAGAACTGAGTCCGGAATACCGCAAACAAGTTTTGCATCAAGAAAATCAAAAATTTGAGTCCGGAATAGAACCAAACTTGTTTCGGATCAAGAAAATCAAGAACTGAGTCCGTAATGCCGCAAACATGTTTTGCATCAAGAAAATCAAGAATTGAGTGCGGAAGACAACCAAACTTTTTTCGGATCAAGAAAATCAAGAACTGAGTCCGGAATGCCGCAAACAAGTTTTGCATCAAGAAAATCAAGAATTGAGTGCGGAATAGAACCAAACTTGTTTCGGATCAAGAAAATTAAGAACTGAGTCCGGAATACCGCAAACAAGTTTTGCATTAAGAAAATCAAGAATTGAGTGCGGAATAGAACCAAACTTGTTTCGGATCAAGAAAATCAAGAACTGAGTTCGGAATGCCGCAAACATGTTTTGCATCAAGAAAATCAAGAATAGAGTGCGGAATACAACCAAACTTGTTTCGGATCAAGAAAATCAAGAACTGAGTCCGGAATGCCGCAAACATGTTTTGCATCAAGAAAATCAAGAATTGAGCGCGGAATACAAACAAACTTGTTTGGGATCAATAAAATCAAGAACTGAGTCCGGAATACCGCAAACATGTTCTGCATCAAGAAAATCAAGAATTGAGTGCGGAATACAACCAAACTTTTTTCGGATCAAGAAAATCAAAAACTGAGTCCGGAATACCGCAAATATGTTCGGCATCAAGAAAATCAAGAATTGAGTGCGGAATACAACCAAACTTGTTTCGGATCAAGAAAATCAAGAACTGAGTCCGGAATGCCGCAAATATGTTCTGCATCAAGAAAATCAAGAATTGAGTGCGGAATACAACCAAACTTGTTTCGGATCAAGAAAATCAAGAACTGAGTCCGGAATGCCGCAAACAAGTTTTGCATTAAGAAAATCAAGAATTGAGTGCGGAATAGAACCAAACTTGTTTCGGATCAAGAAAATCCAGAACTGAGTCCGGAATGCCGCAAACATGTTCTGCATCAAGAAAATCAAGAATTGAGGGCGGAATACAACCAAACTTGTTTGGGATCAAGAAAATCAAGAACTGAGTCCGTAATGCCGCAAACATGTTTTGCATCAAGAAAATCAAGAATTGAGTGCGGAAGACAACCAAACTTTTTTCGGATCAAGAAAATCAAGAACTGAGTCCTGAATGCCGCAAACAAGTTTTGCATCAAGAAAATCAAGAATTCAGTGCGGAATAGAACCAAACTTGTTTCGGATCAAGAAAATTAAGAACTGAGTCCGGAATGCCGCAAACATGTTTTGTATCAAGAAAATCAAGAATTGAGTGCGGAATACAACCAAACTTGTTTGGGATCAAGAAAATCAAGAACTGAGTCCGGAATACCGCAAACAAGTTTTGCATCAAGAAAATCAAGAATTTGAGTCCGGAATACAACCAAACTTGTTTCGGATCAAGAAAATCAAGAACTGAGTCCGGAATACCGCAAACATGTTCCGCATCAAGAAAATCAAGAATTGAGTGCGGAATACAACCAAACTTGTTTCGGATCAAGAAAATCAAGAACTGAATCCGGAATACCGCAAACAAGTTTTGCATCAAGAAAATCAAGAATTTGAGTCCGGAATACAACCAAACTTGTTTCGGATCAAGAAAATCAAGAACCGAGTCCGGAATTCCGCAAACAATTTTTGGATCAAGAAAATCAAGAATTGAGTGCGGAATAGAACCAAACTTGTTTCGGATCAAGAAAATCCAGAACTGAGTCCGGAATGCCGCAAACATGTTTTGCATCAAGAAAATCAAGAATTAAGTGCGGAATACAACCAAACTTGTTTCGGATCAAGAAAATCAAGAACTGAGTCCGGAATGCGGCAAACATGTTTTGCATCAAGAAAATCAAGAATTGAGCGCGGAATACAACCAAACTTATTTCGGATCAAGAAAATCAAGAACTGAGTCCGGAATACCGCAAACAAGTTTTGCATCAAGAAAATCAAGAATTGAGTGCGGAATAGAACCAAACTTGTTTGGGATCAAGAAAATCAAGAACTGAGTCCGGAATACCGCAAACAAGTTTTGCATCAAGAAAATCAAGAATTTGGTGCGGAATAGAACCAAACTTGTTTCGGATCAAGAAAATTAAGAACTGAGTCCGGAATGCCGCAAACATGTGTTGTATCAAGAAAATCAAGAATTGAGTGCGGAATACAACCAAACTTGTTTCGGATCAAGAAAATCAAGAACTGAGTCCGGAATACCGCAAACAAGTTTTGCATCAAGAAAATCAAGAATTGAGTGCGGAATACAACCAAACTTGTTTGGGATCAAGAAAATCAAGAACTGAGTCCGGAATACCGCAAACAAGTTTTGCATCAAGAAAATCAAGAATTGAGTGCGGAATACAACCAAACTTGTTTCGGATCAAGAAAATCAAGAACTGAGTCCGGAATACCGCAAACAAGTTTTGCATCAAGAAAATCAAAAATTTGAGTCCGGAATAGAACCAAACTTGTTTCGGATCAAGAAAATCAAGAACTGAGTCCGTAATGCCGCAAACATGTTTTGCATCAAGAAAATCAAGAATTGAGTGCGGAAGACAACCAAACTTTTTTCGGATCAAGAAAATCAAGAACTGAGTCCGGAATGCCGCAAACAAGTTTTGCATCAAGAAAATCAAGAATTGAGTGCGGAATAGAACCAAACTTGTTTCGGATCAAGAAAATTAAGAACTGAGTCCGGAATGCCGCAAACATGTTTTGTATCAAGAAAATCAAGAATTGAGTGCGGAATACAACCAAACTTGTTTGGGATCAAGAAAATCAAGAACTGAGTCCGGAATACCGCAAACAAGTTTTGCATCAAGAAAATCAAGAATTTGAGTCCGGAATACAACCAAACTTGTTTCGGATCAAGAAAATCAAGAACTGAGTCCGGAATGCCGCAAACATGTTTTGCATCAAGAAAATCAAGAATTGAGCGCGGAATACAAACAAACTTGTTTGGGATCAATAAAATCAAGAACTGAGTCCGGAATACCGCAAACATGTTCTGCATCAAGAAAATCAAGAATTGAGTGCGGAATACAACCAAACTTTTTTCGGATCAAGAAAATCAAAAACTGAGTCCGGAATACCGCAAATATGTTCGGCATCAAGAAAATCAAGAATTGAGTGCGGAATACAACCAAACTTGTTTCGGATCAAGAAAATCAAGAACTGAGTCCGGAATGCCGCAAATATGTTCTGCATCAAGAAAATCAAGAATTGAGTGCGGAATACAACCAAACTTGTTTCGGATCAAGAAAATCAAGAACTGAGTCCGGAATGCCGCAAACAAGTTTTGCATCAAGAAAATCAAGAATTGAGCGCGGAATACAACCAAACTTGTATCGGATCAGGAAAATCAAGAACTGAGTCCGGAATGCCGCAAACATGTTCTGCATCAAGAAAATCAAGAATTGAGGGCGGAATACAACCAAACTTGTTTGGGATCAAGAAAATCAAGAACTGAGTCCGTAATGCCGCAAACATGTTTTGCATCAAGAAAATCAAGAATTGAGTGCGGAAGACAACCAAACTTTTTTCGGATCAAGAAAATCAAGAACTGAGTCCGGAATGCCGCAAACAAGTTTTGCATCAAGAAAATCAAGAATTGAGTGCGGAATAGAACCAAACTTGTTTCGGATCAAGAAAATTAAGAACTGAGTCCGGAATGCCGCAAACATGTTTTGTATCAAGAAAATCAAGAATTGAGTGCGGAATACAACCAAACTTGTTTGGGATCAAGAAAATCAAGAACTGAGTCCGGAATACCGCAAACAAGTTTTGCATCAAGAAAATCAAGAATTTGAGTCCGGAATACAACCAAACTTGTTTCGGATCAAGAAAATCAAGAACTGAGTCCGGAATACCGCAAACAAGTTTTGCATTAAGAAAATCAAGAATTGAGTGCGGAATAGAACCAAACTTGTTTCGGATCAAGAAAATCAAGAACTGAGTTCGGAATGCCGCAAACATGTTTTGCATCAAGAAAATCAAGAATAGAGTGCGGAATACAACCAAACTTGTTTCGGATCAAGAAAATCAAGAACTGAGTCCGGAATGCCGCAAACATGTTTTGCATCAAGAAAATCAAGAATTGAGCGCGGAATACAAACAAACTTGTTTGGGATCAATAAAATCAAGAACTGAGTCCGGAATACCGCAAACATGTTCTGCATCAAGAAAATCAAGAATTGAGTGCGGAATACAACCAAACTTTTTTCGGATCAAGAAAATCAAAAACTGAGTCCGGAATACCGCAAATATGTTCGGCATCAAGAAAATCAAGAATTGAGTGCGGAATACAACCAAAGTTGTTTCGGATCAAGAAAATCAAGAACTGAGTCCGGAATGCCGCAAATATGTTCTGCATCAAGAAAATCAAGAATTGAGTGCGGAATACAACCAAACTTGTTTCGGATCAAGAAAATCAAGAACTGAGTCCGGAATGCCGCAAACAAGTTTTGCATCAAGAAAATCAAGAATTGAGCGCGGAATACAACCAAACTTGTTTCGGATCAGGAAAATCAAGAACTGAGTCCGGAATGCCGCAAACATGTTCTGCATCAAGAAAATCAAGAATTGAGGGCGGAATACAACCAAACTTGTTTGGGATCAAGAAAATCAAGAACTGAGTCCGGAATACCGCAAACAAGTTTTGCATCAAGAAAATCAAGAATTTGAGTCCGGAATACAACCAAACTTGTTTCGGATCAAGAAAATCAAGAACTGAGTCCGGAATACCGCAAACAAGTTTTGCATCAAGAAAATCAAAAATTTGAGTCCGGAATAGAACCAAACTTGTTTCGGATCAAAAAAATCAAGAACTGAGTCCGTAATGCCGCAAACATGTTTTGCATCAAGAAAATCAAGAATTGAGTGCGGAAGACAACCAAACTTTTTTCGGATCAAGAAAATCAAGAACTGAGTCCGGAATGCCGCAAACAAGTTTTGCATCAAGAAAATCAAGAATTGAGTGCGGAATAGAACCAAACTTGTTTCGGATCAAGAAAATTAAGAACTGAGTCCGGAATGCCGCAAACATGTTTTGTATCAAGAAAATCAAGAATTGAGTGCGGAATACAACCAAACTTGTTTGGGATCAAGAAAATCAAGAACTGAGTCCGGAATACCGCAAACAAGTTTTGCATCAAGAAAATCAAGAATTTGAGTCCGGAATACAACCAAACTTGTTTCGGATCAAGAAAATCAAGAACTGAGTCCGGAATACCGCAAACAAGTTTTGCATTAAGAAAATCAAGAATTGAGTGCGGAATAGAACCAAACTTGTTTCGGATCAAGAAAATCAAGAACTGAGTTCGGAATGCCGCAAACATGTTTTGCATCAAGAAAATCAAGAATAGAGTGCGGAATACAACCAAACTTGTTTCGGATCAAGAAAATCAAGAACTGAGTCCGGAATGCCGCAAACATGTTTTGCATCAAGAAAATCAAGAATTGAGCGCGGAATACAAACAAACTTGTTTGGGATCAATAAAATCAAGAACTGAGTCCGGAATACCGCAAACATGTTCTGCATCAAGAAAATCAAGAATTGAGTGCGGAATACAACCAAACTTTTTTCGGATCAAGAAAATCAAAAACTGAGTCCGGAATACCGCAAATATGTTCGGCATCAAGAAAATCAAGAATTGAGTGCGGAATACAACCAAACTTGTTTCGGATCAAGAAAATCAAGAACTGAGTCCGGAATGCCGCAAATATGTTCTGCATCAAGAAAATCAAGAATTGAGTGCGGAATACAACCAAACTTGTTTCGGATCAAGAAAATCAAGAACTGAGTCCGGAATGCCGCAAACAAGTTTTGCATAGGGAAAATCAAGAATTGAGCGCGGAATACAACCAAACTTGTTTCGGATCAGGAAAATCAAGAACTGAGTCCGGAATGCCGCAAACATGTTCTGCATCAAGAAAATCAAGAATTGAGGGCGGAATACAACCAAACTTGTTTGGGATCAAGAAAATCAAGAACTGAGTCCGGAATACCGCAAACAAGTTTTGCATCAAGAAAATCAAGAATTTGAGTCCGGAATACAACCAAACTTGTTTCGGATCAAGAAAATCAAGAACTGAGTCCGGAATACCGCAAACAAGTTTTGCATTAAGAAAATCAAGAATTGAGTGCGGAATAGAACCAAACTTGTTTCGGATCAAGAAAATCAAGAACTGAGTTCGGAATGCCGCAAACATGTTTTGCATCAAGAAAATCAAGAATAGAGTGCGGAATACAACCAAACTTGTTTCGGATCAAGAAAATCAAGAACTGAGTCCGGAATGCCGCAAACATGTTTTGCATCAAGAAAATCAAGAATTGAGCGCGGAATACAAACAAACTTGTTTCGGATCAATAAAATCAAGAACTGAGTCCGGAATACCGCAAACATGTTCTGCATCAAGAAAATCAAGAATTGAGCGCGGAAGACAACCAAACTTTTTTCGGATCAAGAAAATCAAAAACTGAGTCCGGAATACCGCAAACAAGTTTTGCATCAAGAAAATCAAGAATTGAGTGCGGAATAGAACCAAACTTGTTTCGGATCAAGAAAATCAAGAACTGAGTCCGGAATACCGCAAACAAGTTTTGCATCAAGAAAATCAAGAATTTGGTGCGGAATAGAACCAAACTTGTTTCGGATCAAGAAAATTAAGAACTGAGTCCGGAATGCCGCAAACATGTGTTGTATCAAGAAAATCAAGAATTGAGTGCGGAATACAACCAAACTTTTTTCGGATCAAGAAAATCAAAAACTGAGTCCGGAATACCGCAAATATGTTCGGCATCAAGAAAATCAAGAATTGAGTGCGGAATACAACCAAACTTGTTTCGGATCAAGAAAATCAAGAACTGAGTCCGGAATGCCGCAAATATGTTCTGCATCAAGAAAATCAAGAATTGAGTGCGGAATACAACCAAACTTGTTTCGGATCAAGAAAATCAAGAACTGAGTCCGGAATGCCGCAAACAAGTTTTGCATCAAGAAAATCAAGAATTGAGCGCGGAATACAACCAAACTTGTTTCGGATCAGGAAAATCAAGAACTGAGTCCGGAATGCCGCAAACATGTTCTGCATCAAGAAAATCAAGAATTGAGGGCGGAATACAACCAAACTTGTTTGGGATCAAGAAAATCAAGAACTGAGTCCGGAATACCGCAAACAAGTTTTGCATCAAGAAAATCAAGAATTTGAGTCCGGAATACAACCAAACTTGTTTCGGATCAAGAAAATCAAGAACTGAGTCCGGAATACCGCAAACAAGTTTTGCATTAAGAAAATCAAGAATTGAGTGCGGAATAGAACCAAACTTGTTTCGGATCAAGAAAATCAAGAACTGAGTTCGGAATGCCGCAAACATGTTTTGCATCAAGAAAATCAAGAATAGAGTGCGGAATACAACCAAACTTGTTTCGGATCAAGAAAATCAAGAACTGAGTCCGGAATGCCGCAAACATGTTTTGCATCAAGAAAATCAAGAATTGAGCGCGGAATACAAACAAACTTGTTTGGGATCAATAAAATCAAGAACTGAGTCCGGAATACCGCAAACATGTTCTGCATCAAGAAAATCAAGAATTGAGCGCGGAAGACAACCAAACTTTTTTCGGATCAAGAAAATCAAAAACTGAGTCCGGAATACCGCAAACAAGTTTTGCATCAAGAAAATCAAGAATTGAGTGCGGAATAGAACCAAACTTGTTTCGGATCAAGAAAATCAAGAACTGAGTCCGGAATACCGCAAACAAGTTTTGCATCAAGAAAATCAAGAATTTGGTGCGGAATAGAACCAAACTTGTTTCGGATCAAGAAAATTAAGAACTGAGTCCGGAATGCCGCAAACATGTGTTGTATCAAGAAAATCAAGAATTGAGTGCGGAATACAACCAAACTTGTTTCGGATCAAGAAAATCAAGAACTGAGTCCGGAATACCGCAAACAAGTTTTGCATCAAGAAAATCAAGAATTGAGTGCGGAATACAACCAAACTTGTTTTGGATCAAGAAAATCAAGAACTGAGTCCGGAATACCGCAAACAAGTTTTGCATCAAGAAAATCAAGAATTGAGTGCGGAATACAACCAAACTTGTTTCGGATCAAGAAAATCAAGAACTGAGTCCGGAATACCGCAAACAAGTTTTGCATCAAGAAAATCAAATATTTGAGTCCGGAATAGAACCAAACTTGTTTCGGATCAAGAAAATCAAGAACTGAGTCCGTAATGCCGCAAACATGTTTTGCATCAAGAAAATCAAGAATTGAGTGCGGAAGACAACCAAACTTTTTTCGGATCAAGAAAATCAAGAACTGAGTCCGGAATGCCGCAAACAAGTTTTGCATCAAGAAAATCAAGAATTGAGTGCGGAATAGAACCAAACTTGTTTCGGATCAAGAAAATTAAGAACTGAGTCCGGAATGCCGCAAACATGTTTTGTATCAAGAAAATCAAGAATTGAGTGCGGAATACAACCAAACTTGTTTGGGATCAAGAAAATCAAGAACTGAGTCCGGAATACCGCAAACAAGTTTTGCATCAAGAAAATCAAGAATTTGAGTCCGGAATACAACCAAACTTGTTTCGGATCAAGAAAATCAAGAACTGAGTCCGGAATACCGCAAACAAGTTTTGCATTAAGAAAATCAAGAATTGAGTGCGGAATAGAACCAAACTTGTTTCGGATCAAGAAAATCAAGAACTGAGTTCGGAATGCCGCAAACATGTTTTGCATCAAGAAAATCAAGAATAGAGTGCGGAATACAACCAAACTTGTTTCGGATCAAGAAAATCAAGAACTGAGTCCGGAATGCCGCAAACATGTTTTGCATCAAGAAAATCAAGAATTGAGCGCGGAATACAAACAAACTTGTTTGGGATCAATAAAATCAAGAACTGAGTCCGGAATACCGCAAACATGTTTTGCATCAAGAAAATCAAGAATTGAGTGCGGAATACAACCAAACTTTTTTCGGATCAAGAAAATAAAAAACTGAGTCCGGAATACCGCAAATATGTTCGGCATCAAGAAAATCAAGAATTGAGTGCGGAATACAACCAAACTTGTTTCGGATCAAGAAAATCAAGAACTGAGTCCGGAATACCGCAAACAAGTTTTGCATCAAGAAAATCAAGAATTGAGTGCGGAATACAACCAAACTTGTTTTGGATCAAGAAAATCAAGAACTGAGTCCGGAATACCGCAAACAAGTTTTGCATCAAGAAAATCAAGAATTGAGTGCGGAATACAACCAAACTTGTTTCGGATCAAGAAAATCAAGAACTGAGTCCGGAATACCGCAAACAAGTTTTGCATCAAGAAAATCAAATATTTGAGTCCGGAATAGAACCAAACTTGTTTCGGATCAAGAAAATCAAGAACTGAGTCCGTAATGCCGCAAACATGTTTTGCATCAAGAAAATCAAGAATTGAGTGCGGAAGACAACCAAACTTTTTTCGGATCAAGAAAATCAAGAACTGAGTCCGGAATGCCGCAAACAAGTTTTGCATCAAGAAAATCAAGAATTGAGTGCGGAATAGAACCAAACTTGTTTCGGATCAAGAAAATTAAGAACTGAGTCCGGAATGCCGCAAACATGTTTTGTATCAAGAAAATCAAGAATTGAGTGCGGAATACAACCAAACTTGTTTGGGATCAAGAAAATCAAGAACTGAGTCCGGAATACCGCAAACAAGTTTTGCATCAAGAAAATCAAGAATTTGAGTCCGGAATACAACCAAACTTGTTTCGGATCAAGAAAATCAAGAACTGAGTCCGGAATACCGCAAACAAGTTTTGCATTAAGAAAATCAAGAATTGAGTGCGGAATAGAACCAAACTTGTTTCGGATCAAGAAAATCAAGAACTGAGTTCGGAATGCCGCAAACATGTTTTGCATCAAGAAAATCAAGAATAGAGTGCGGAATACAACCAAACTTGTTTCGGATCAAGAAAATCAAGAACTGAGTCCGGAATGCCGCAAACATGTTTTGCATCAAGAAAATCAAGAATTGAGCGCGGAATACAAACAAACTTGTTTGGGATCAATAAAATCAAGAACTGAGTCCGGAATACCGCAAACATGTTCTGCATCAAGAAAATCAAGAATTGAGTGCGGAATACAACCAAACTTTTTTCGGATCAAGAAAATCAAAAACTGAGTCCGGAATACCGCAAATATGTTCGGCATCAAGAAAATCAAGAATTGAGTGCGGAATACAACCAAACTTGTTTCGGATCAAGAAAATCAAGAACTGAGTCCGGAATGCCGCAAATATGTTCTGCATCAAGAAAATCAAGAATTGAGTGCGGAATACAACCAAACTTGTTTCGGATCAAGAATATCAAGAACTGAGTCCGGAATGCCGCAAACAAGTTTTGCATCAAGAAAATCAAGAATTGAGCGCGGAATACAACCAAACTTGTTTCGGATCAGGAAAGTCAAGAACTGAGTCCGGAATGCCGCAAACATGTTCTGCATCAAGAAAATCAAGAATTGAGGGCGGAATACAACCAAACTTGTTTCGGATCAAGAAAATCAAGAACTGAGTCCGGAATACCGCAAACAAGTTTTGCATTAAGAAAATCAAGAATTGAGTGCGGAATAGAACCAAACTTGTTTCGGATCAAGAAAATCAAGAACTGAGTTCGGAATGCCGCAAACATGTTTTGCATCAAGAAAATCAAGAATAGAGGGCGGAATACAACCAAACTTGTTTCGGATCAAGAAAATCAAGAACTGAGTCCGGAATGCCGCAAACATGTTGTGCATCAAGAAAATCAAGAATTGAGCGCGGAATACAAACAAACTTGTTTGGGATCAATAAAATCAAGAACTGAGTCCGGAATACCGCAAACATGTTCTGCATCAAGAAAATCAAGAATTGAGCGCGGAAGACAACCAAACTTTTTTCGGATCAAGAAAATCAAAAACTGAGTCCGGAATACCGCAAACAAGTTTTGCATCAAGAAAATCAAGAATTGAGTGCGGAATAGAACCAAACTTGTTTCGGATCAAGAAAATCAAGAACTGAGTCCGGAATACCGCAAACAAGTTTTGCATCAAGAAAATCAAGAATTTGGTGCGGAATAGAACCAAACTTGTTTCGGATCAAGAAAATTAAGAACTGAGTCCGGAATGCCGCAAACATGTGTTGTATCAAGAAAATCAAGAATTGAGTGCGGAATACAACCAAACTTGTTTCGGATCAAGAAAATCAAGAACTGAGTCCGGAATACCGCAAACAAGTTTTGCATCAAGAAAATCAAGAATTGAGTGCGGAATACAACCAAACTTGTTTTGGATCAAGAAAATCAAGAACTGAGTCCGGAATACCGCAAACAAGTTTTGCATCAAGAAAATCAAGAATTGAGTGCGGAATACAACCAAACTTGTTTCGGATCAAGAAAATCAAGAACTGAGTCCGGAATACCGCAAACAAGTTTTGCATCAAGAAAATCAAATATTTGAGTCCGGAATAGAACCAAACTTGTTTCGGATCAAGAAAATCAAGAACTGAGTCCGTAATGCCGCAAACATGTTTTGCATCAAGAAAATCAAGAATTGAGTGCGGAAGACAACCAAACTTTTTTCGGATCAAGAAAATCAAAAACTAAGTCCGAAATACCGCAAACAAGTTTTGCATCAAGAAAATCAAGAATTGAGTGCGGAATAGAACCAAACTTGTTTCGGATCAAGAAAATTAAGAACTGAGTCCGGAATGCCGCAAACATGTTTTGTATCAAGAAAATCAAGAATTGAGTGCGGAATACAACCAAACTTGTTTGGGATCAAGAAAATCAAGAACTGAGTCCGGAATACCGCAAACAAGTTTTGCATCAAGAAAATCAAGAATTTGAGTCCGGAATACAACCAAACTTGTTTCGGATCAAGAAAATCAAGAACTGAGTCCGGAATACCGCAAACAAGTTTTGCATTAAGAAAATCAAGAATTGAGTGCGGAATAGAACCAAACTTGTTTCGGATCAAGAAAATCAAGAACTGAGTTCGGAATGCCGCAAACATGTTTTGCATCAAGAAAATCAAGAATAGAGTGCGGAATACAACCAAACTTGTTTCGGATCAAGAAAATCAAGAACTAAGTCCGGAATGCCGCAAACATGTTTTGCATCAAGAAAATCAAGAATTGAGCGCGGAATACAAACAAACTTGTTTGGGATCAATAAAATCAAGAACTGAGTCCGGAATACCGCAAACATGTTCTGCATCAAGAAAATCAAGAATTGAGTGCGGAATACAACCAAACTTTTTTCGGATCAAGAAAATCAAAAACTGAGTCCGGAATACCGCAAATATGTTCGGCATCAAGAAAATCAAGAATTGAGTGCGGAATACAACCAAACTTGTTTCGGATCAAGAAAATCAAGAACTGAGTCCGGAATGCCGCAAATATGTTCTGCATCAAGAAAATCAAGAATTGAGTGCGGAATACAACCAAACTTGTTTCGGATCAAGAATATCAAGAACTGAGTCCGGAATGCCGCAAACAAGTTTTGCATCAAGAAAATCAAGAATTGAGCGCGGAATACAACCAAACTTGTTTCGGATCAGGAAAGTCAAGAACTGAGTCCGGAATGCCGCAAACATGTTCTGCATCAAGAAAATCAAGAATTGAGGGCGGAATACAACCAAACTTGTTTGGGATCAAGAAAATCAAGAACTGAGTCCGGAATACCGCAAACAAGTTTTGCATCAAGAAAATCAAGAATTTGAGTCCGGAATACAACCAAACTTGTTTCGGATCAAGAAAATCAAGAACTGAGTCCGGAATACCGCAAACAAGTTTTGCATTAAGAAAATCAAGAATTGAGTGCGGAATAGAACCAAACTTGTTTCGGATCAAGAAAATCAAGAACTGAGTTCGGAATGCCGCAAACATGTTTTGCATCAAGAAAATCAAGAATAGAGTGCGGAATACAACCAAACTTGTTTCGGATCAAGAAAATCAAGAACTAAGTCCGGAATGCCGCAAACATGTTTTGCATCAAGAAAATCAAGAATTGAGCGCGGAATACAAACAAACTTGTTTGGGATCAATAAAATCAAGAACTGAGTCCGGAATACCGCAAACATGTTCTGCATCAAGAAAATCAAGAATTGAGTGCGGAATACAACCAAACTTTTTTCGGATCAAGAAAATCAAAAACTGAGTCCGGAATACCGCAAATATGTTCGGCATCAAGAAAATCAAGAATTGAGTGCGGAATACAACCAAACTTGTTTCGGATCAAGAAAATCAAGAACTGAGTCCGGAATGCCGCAAATATGTTCTGCATCAAGAAAATCAAGAATTGAGTGCGGAATACAACCAAACTTGTTTCGGATCAAGAATATCAAGAACTGAGTCCGGAATGCCGCAAACAAGTTTTGCATCAAGAAAATCAAGAATTGAGCGCGGAATACAACCAAACTTGTTTCGGATCAGGAAAGTCAAGAACTGAGTCCGGAATGCCGCAAACATGTTCTGCATCAAGAAAATCAAGAATTGAGGGCGGAATACAACCAAACTTGTTTGGGATCAAGAAAATCAAGAACTGAGTCCGGAATACCGCAAACAAGTTTTGCATCAAGAAAATCAAGAATTTGAGTCCGGAATACAACCAAACTTGTTTCGGATCAAGAAAATCAAGAACTGAGTCCGGAATACCGCAAACAAGTTTTGCATTAAGAAAATCAAGAATTGAGTGCGGAATAGAACCAAACTTGTTTCGGATCAAGAAAATCAAGAACTGAGTTCGGAATGCCGCAAACATGTTTTGCATCAAGAAAATCAAGAATAGAGTGCGGAATACAACCAAACTTGTTTCGGATCAAGAAAATCAAGAACTGAGTCCGGAATGCCGCAAACATGTTTTGCATCAAGAAAATCAAGAATTGAGCGCGGAATACAAACAAACTTGTTTGGGATCAATAAAATCAAGAACTGAGTCCGGAATACCGCAAACATGTTCTGCATCAAGAAAATCAAGAATTGAGCGCGGAAGACAACCAAACTTTTTTCGGATCAAGAAAATCAAAAACTGAGTCCGGAATACCGCAAACAAGTTTTGCATCAAGAAAATCAAGAATTGAGTGCGGAATAGAACCAAACTTGTTTCGGATCAAGAAAATCAAGAACTGAGTCCGGAATACCGCAAACAAGTTTTGCATCAAGAAAATCAAGAATTTGGTGCGGAATAGAACCAAACTTGTTTCGGATCAAGAAAATTAAGAACTGAGTCCGGAATGCCGCAAACATGTGTTGTATCAAGAAAATCAAGAATTGAGTGCGGAATACAACCAAACTTGTTTCGGATCAAGAAAATCAAGAACTGAGTCCGGAATACCGCAAACAAGTTCTGCATCAAGAAAATCAAGAATTGAGGGCGGAATACAACCAAACTTGTTTGGGATCAAGAAAATCAAGAACTGAGTCCGGAATACCGCAAACAAGTTTTGCATCAAGAAAATCAAGAATTTGAGTCCGGAATACAACCAAACTTGTTTCGGATCAAGAAAATCAAGAACTGAGTCCGGAATACCGCAAACAAGTTTTGCATTAAGAAAATCAAGAATTGAGTGCGGAATAGAACCAAACTTGTTTCGGATCAAGAAAATCAAGAACTGAGTTCGGAATGCCGCAAACATGTTTTGCATCAAGAAAATCAAGAATAGAGTGCATAATAACAACCAAACTTGTTTCGGATCAAGAAAATCAAGAACTGAGTCCGGAATGCCGCAAACATGTTTTGCATCAAGAAAATCAAGAATTGAGCGCGGAATACAAACAAACTTGTTTGGGATCAATAAAATCAAGAACTGAGTCCGGAATACCGCAAACATGTTCTGCATCAAGAAAATCAAGAATTGAGCGCGGAAGACAACCAAACTTTTTTCGGATCAAGAAAATCAAAAACTGAGTCCGGAATACCGCAAACAAGTTTTGCATCAAGAAAATCAAGAATTGAGTGCGGAATAGAACCAAACTTGTTTCGGATCAAGAAAATCAAGAACTGAGTCCGGAATACCGCAAACAAGTTTTGCATCAAGAAAATCAAGAATTTGGTGCGGAATAGAACCAAACTTGTTTCGGATCAAGAAAATTAAGAACTGAGTCCGGAATGCCGCAAACATGTGTTGTATCAAGAAAATCAAGAATTGAGTGCGGAATACAACCAAACTTGTTTCGGATCAAGAAAATCAAGAACTGAGTCCGGAATACCGCAAACAAGTTTTGCATCAAGAAAATCAAGAATTGAGTGCGGAATACAACCAAACTTGTTTTGGATCAAGAAAATCAAGAACTGAGTCCGGAATACCGCAAACAAGTTTTGCATCAAGAAAATCAAGAATTGAGTGCGGAATACAACCAAACTTGTTTCGGATCAAGAAAATTAAGAACTGAGTCCGGAATGCCGCAAACATGTGTTGTATCAAGAAAATCAAGAATTGAGTGCGGAATACAACCAAACTTGTTTCGGATCAAGAAAATCAAGAACTGAGTCCGGAATACCGCAAACAAGTTTTGCATCAAGAAAATCAAGAATTGAGTGCGGAATACAACCAAACTTGTTTTGGATCAAGAAAATCAAGAACTGAGTCCGGAATACCGCAAACAAGTTTTGCATCAAGAAAATCAAGAATTGAGTGCGGAATACAACCAAACTTTTTTCGGATCAAGAAAATCAAAAACTGAGTCCGGAATACCGCAAACAAGTTTTGCATCAAGAAAATCAAGAATTGAGTGCGGAATAGAACCAAACTTGTTTCGGATCAAGAAAATCAAGAACTGAGTCCGGAATACCGCAAACAAGTTTTGCATCAAGAAAATCAAATATTTGAGTCCGGAATAGAACCAAACTTGTTTCGGATCAAGAAAATCAAGAACTGAGTCCGTAATGCCGCAAACATGTTTTGCATCAAGAAAATCAAGAATTGAGTGCGGAAGACAACCAAACTTTTTTCGGATCAAGAAAATCAAAAACTAAGTCCGGAATGCCGCAAACATGTTTTGTATCAAGAAAATCAAGAATTGAGTGCGGAATACAACCAAACTTGTTTGGGATCAAGAAAATCAAGAACTGAGTCCGGAATACCGCAAACAAGTTTTGCATCAAGAAAATCAAGAATTTGAGTCCGGAATACAACCAAACTTGTTTCGGATCAAGAAAATCAAGAACTGAGTCCGGAATACCGCAAACAAGTTTTGCATTAAGAAAATCAAGAATTGAGTGCGGAATAGAACCAAACTTGTTTCGGATCAAGAAAATCAAGAACTGAGTTCGGAATGCCGCAAACATGTTTTGCATCAAGAAAATCAAGAATAGAGTGCGGAATACAACCAAACTTGTTTCGGATCAAGAAAATCAAGAACTGAGTCCGGAATGCCGCAAACATGTTTTGCATCAAGAAAATCAAGAATTGAGCGCGGAATACAAACAAACTTGTTTGGGATCAATAAAATCAAGAACTGAGTCCGGAATACCGCAAACATGTTCTGCATCAAGAAAATCAAGAATTGAGTGCGGAATACAACCAAACTTTTTTCGGATCAAGAAAATCAAAAACTGAGTCCGGAATACCGCAAATATGTTCGGCATCAAGAAAATCAAGAATTGAGTGCGGAATACAACCAAACTTGTTTCGGATCAAGAAAATCAAGAACTGAGTCCGGAATGCCGCAAATATGTTCTGCATCAAGAAAATCAAGAATTGAGTGCGGAATACAACCAAACTTGTTTCGGATCAAGCATATCAAGAACTGAGTCCGGAATGCCGCAAACAAGTTTTGCATCAAGAAAATCAAGAATTGAGCGCGGAATACAACCAAACTTGTTTCGGATCAGGAAAGTCAAGAACTGAGTCCGGAATGCCGCAAACATGTTCTGCATCAAGAAAATCAAGAATTGAGGGCGGAATACAACCAAACTTGTTTGGGATCAAGAAAATCAAGAACTGAGTCCGGAATACCGCAAACAAGTTTTGCATCAAGAAAATCAAGAATTTGAGTCGGAATAGAACCAAACTTGTTTCGGATCAAGAAAATTAAGAACTGAGTCCGGAATGCCGCAAACATGTGTTGTATCAAGAAAATCAAGAATTGAGTGCGGAATACAACCAAACTTGTTTCGGATCAAGAAAATCAAGAACTGAGTCCGGAATACCGCAAACAAGTTTTGCATCAAGAAAATCAAGAATTGAGTGCGGAATACAACCAAACTTGTTTTGGATCAAGAAAATCAAGAACTGAGTCCGGAATACCGCAAACAAGTTTTGCATCAAGAAAATCAAGAATTGAGTGCGGAATACAACCAAACTTGTTTCGGATCAAGAAAATCAAGAACTGAGTCCGGAATACCGCAAACAAGTTTTGCATCAAGAAAATCAAATATTTGAGTCCGGAATAGAACCAAACTTGTTTCGGATCAAGAAAATCAAGAACTGAGTCCGTAATGCCGCAAACATGTTTTGCATCAAGAAAATCAAGAATTGAGTGCGGAAGACAACCAAACTTTTTTCGGATCAAGAAAATCAAAAACTAAGTCCGAAATACCGCAAACAAGTTTTGCATCAAGAAAATCAAGAATTGAGTGCGGAATAGAACCAAACTTGTTTCGGATCAAGAAAATTAAGAACTGAGTCCGGAATGCCGCAAACATGTTTTGTATCAAGAAAATCAAGAATTGAGTGCGGAATACAACCAAACTTGTTTGGGATCAAGAAAATCAAGAACTGAGTCCGGAATACCGCAAACAAGTTTTGCATCAAGAAAATCAAGAATTTGAGTCCGGAATACAACCAAACTTGTTTCGGATCAAGAAAATCAAGAACTGAGTCCGGAATACCGCAAACAAGTTTTGCATTAAGAAAATCAAGAATTGAGTGCGGAATAGAACCAAACTTGTTTCGGATCAAGAAAATCAAGAACTGAGTTCGGAATGCCGCAAACATGTTTTGCATCAAGAAAATCAAGAATAGAGTGCGGAATACAACCAAACTTGTTTCGGATCAAGAAAATCAAGAACTGAGTCCGGAATGCCGCAAACATGTTTTGCATCAAGAAAATCAAGAATTGAGCGCGGAATACAAACAAACTTGTTTGGAATCAATAAAATCAAGAACTGAGTCCGGAATACCGCAAACATGTTCTGCATCAAGAAAATCAAGAATTGAGTGCGGAATACAACCAAACTTTTTTCGGATCAAGAAAATCAAAAACTGAGTCCGGAATACCGCAAATATGTTCGGCATCAAGAAAATCAAGAACTGAGTCCGGAATACCGCAAACATGTTCTGCATCAAGAAAATCAAGAATTGAGCGCGGAAGACAACCAAACTTTTTTCGGATCAAGAAAATCAAAAACTGAGTCCGGAATACCGCAAACAAGTTTTGCATCAAGAAAATCAAGAATTGAGTGCGGAATAGAACCAAACTTGTTTCGGATCAAGAAAATCAAGAACTGAGTCCGGAATACCGCAAACAAGTTTTGCATCAAGAAAATCAAATATTTGAGTCCGGAATAGAACCAAACTTGTTTCGGATCAAGAAAATCAAGAACTGAGTCCGGAATACCGCAAACAAGTTTTGCATTAAGAAAATCAAGAATTGAGTGCGGAATAGAACCAAACTTGTTTCGGATCAAGAAAATCAAGAACTGAGTTCGGAATGCCGCAAACATGTTTTGCATCAAGAAAATCAAGAATAGAGTGCGGAATACAACCAAACTTGTTTCGGATCAAGAAAATCAAGAACTGAGTCCGGAATGCCGCAAACATGTTTTGCATCAAGAAAATCAAGAATTGAGCGCGGAATACAAACAAACTTGTTTGGGATCAATAAAATCAAGAACTGAGTCCGGAATACCGCAAACATGTTCTGCATCAAGAAAATCAAGAATTGAGTGCGGAATACAACCAAACTTTTTTCGGATCAAGAAAATCAAAAACTGAGTCCGGAATACCGCAAATATGTTCGGCATCAAGAAAATCAAGAATTGAGTGCGGAATACAACCAAACTTGTTTCGGATCAAGAAAATCAAGAACTGAGTCCGGAATGCCGCAAATATGTTCTGCATCAAGAAAATCAAGAATTGAGTGCGGAATACAACCAAACTTGTTTCGGATCAAGCATATCAAGAACTGAGTCCGGAATGCCGCAAACAAGTTTTGCATCAAGAAAATCAAGAATTGAGCGCGGAATACAACCAAACTTGTTTCGGATCAGGAAAGTCAAGAACTGAGTCCGGAATGCCGCAAACATGTTCTGCATCAAGAAAATCAAGAATTGAGGGCGGAATACAACCAAACTTGTTTGGGATCAAGAAAATCAAGAACTGAGTCCGGAATACCGCAAACAAGTTTTGCATCAAGAAAATCAAGAATTTGAGTCGGAATAGAACCAAACTTGTTTCGGATCAAGAAAATTAAGAACTGAGTCCGGAATGCCGCAAACATGTGTTGTATCAAGAAAATCAAGAATTGAGTGCGGAATACAACCAAACTTGTTTCGGATCAAGAAAATCAAGAACTGAGTCCGGAATACCGCAAACAAGTTTTGCATCAAGAAAATCAAGAATTGAGTGCGGAATACAACCAAACTTGTTTTGGATCAAGAAAATCAAGAACTGAGTCCGGAATACCGCAAACAAGTTTTGCATCAAGAAAATCAAGAATTGAGTGCGGAATACAACCAAACTTGTTTCGGATCAAGAAAATCAAGAACTGAGTCCGGAATACCGCAAACAAGTTTTGCATCAAGAAAATCAAATATTTGAGTCCGGAATAGAACCAAACTTGTTTCGGATCAAGAAAATCAAGAACTGAGTCCGTAATGCCGCAAACATGTTTTGCATCAAGAAAATCAAGAATTGAGTGCGGAAGACAACCAAACTTTTTTCGGATCAAGAAAATCAAAAACTAAGTCCGAAATACCGCAAACAAGTTTTGCATCAAGAAAATCAAGAATTGAGTGCGGAATAGAACCAAACTTGTTTCGGATCAAGAAAATTAAGAACTGAGTCCGGAATGCCGCAAACATGTTTTGTATCAAGAAAATCAAGAATTGAGTGCGGAATACAACCAAACTTGTTTGGGATCAAGAAAATCAAGAACTGAGTCCGGAATACCGCAAACAAGTTTTGCATCAAGAAAATCAAGAATTTGAGTCCGGAATACAACCAAACTTGTTTCGGATCAAGAAAATCAAGAACTGAGTCCGGAATACCGCAAACAAGTTTTGCATTAAGAAAATCAAGAATTGAGTGCGGAATAGAACCAAACTTGTTTCGGATCAAGAAAATCAAGAACTGAGTTCGGAATGCCGCAAACATGTTTTGCATCAAGAAAATCAAGAATAGAGTGCGGAATACAACCAAACTTGTTTCGGATCAAGAAAATCAAGAACTGAGTCCGGAATGCCGCAAACATGTTTTGCATCAAGAAAATCAAGAATTGAGCGCGGAATACAAACAAACTTGTTTGGAATCAATAAAATCAAGAACTGAGTCCGGAATACCGCAAACATGTTCTGCATCAAGAAAATCAAGAATTGAGTGCGGAATACAACCAAACTTTTTTCGGATCAAGAAAATCAAAAACTGAGTCCGGAATACCGCAAATATGTTCGGCATCAAGAAAATCAAGAACTGAGTCCGGAATACCGCAAACATGTTCTGCATCAAGAAAATCAAGAATTGAGCGCGGAAGACAACCAAACTTTTTTCGGATCAAGAAAATCAAAAACTGAGTCCGGAATACCGCAAACAAGTTTTGCATCAAGAAAATCAAGAATTGAGTGCGGAATAGAACCAAACTTGTTTCGGATCAAGAAAATCAAGAACTGAGTCCGGAATGCCGCAAACAAGTTTTGCATCAAGAAAATCAAGAATTGAGCGCGGAATACAACCAAACTTGTTTCGGATCAGGAAAATCAAGAACTGAGTCCGGAATGCCGCAAACATGTTCTGCATCAAGAAAATCAAGAATTGAGGGCGGAATACAACCAAACTTGTTTGGGATCAAGAAAATCAAGAACTGAGTCCGGAATACCGCAAACAAGTTTTGCATCAAGAAAATCAAGAATTTGAGTCCGGAATACAACCAAACTTGTTTCGGATCAAGAAAATCAAGAACTGAGTCCGGAATACCGCAAACAAGTTTTGCATTAAGAAAATCAAGAATTGAGTGCGGAATAGAACCAAACTTGTTTCGGATCAAGAAAATCAAGAACTGAGTTCGGAATGCCGCAAACATGTTTTGCATCAAGAAAATCAAGAATAGAGCGCGGAATACAACCAAACTTGTTTCGGATCAAGAAAATCAAGAACTGAGTCCGGAATGCCGCAAACATGTTTTGCATCAAGAAAATCAAGAATTGAGCGCGGAATACAAACAAACTTGTTTGGGATCAATAAAATCAAGAACTGAGTCCGGAATACCGCAAACATGTTCTGCATCAAGAAAATCAAGAATTGAGCGCGGAAGACAACCAAACTTTTTTCGGATCAAGAAAATCAAAAACTGAGTCCGGAATACCGCAAACAAGTTTTGCATCAAGAAAATCAAGAATTGAGTGCGGAATAGAACCAAACTTGTTTCGGATCAAGAAAATCAAGAACTGAGTCCGGAATACCGCAAACAAGTTTTGCATCAAGAAAATCAAGAATTTGGTGCGGAATAGAACCAAACTTGTTTCGGATCAAGAAAATTAAGAACTGAGTCCGGAATGCCGCAAACATGTGTTGTATCAAGAAAATCAAGAATTGAGTGCGGAATACAACCAAACTTGTTTTGGATCAAGAAAATCAAGAACTGAGTCCGGAATATCGCAAACAAGTTTTGCATCAAGAAAATCAAGAATTGAGTGCGGAATACAACCAAACTTGTTTCGGATCAAGAAAATCAAGAACTGAGTCCGGAATACCGCAAACAAGTTTTGCATCAAGAAAATCAAATATTTGAGTCCGGAATAGAACCAAACTTGTTTCGGATCAAGAAAATCAAGAACTGAGTCCGTAATGCCGCAAACATGTTTTGCATCAAGAAAATCAAGAATTGAGTGCGGAATACAACCAAACTTTTTTCGGATCAAGAAAATCAAAAACTAAGTCCGGAATGCCGCAAACATGTTTTGTATCAAGAAAATCAAGAATTGAGTGCGGAATACAACCAAACTTGTTTGGGATCAAGAAAATCAAGAACTGAGTCCGGAATACCGCAAACAAGTTTTGCATCAAGAAAATAAAGAATTTGAGTCCGGAATACAACCAAACTTGTTTCGGATCAAGAAAATCAAGAACTGAGTCCGGAATGCCGCAAACATGTTTTGCATCAAGAAAATCAAGAATTGAGCGCGGAATACAAACAAACTTGTTTGGGATCAATAAAATCAAGAACTGAGTTCGGAATACCGCAAACATGTTCTGCATCAAGAAAATCAAGAATTGAGTGCGGAATACAACCAAACTTTTTTCGGATCAAGAAAATCAAAAACTGAGTCCGGAATACCGCAAATATGTTCGGCATCAAGAAAATCAAGAATTGAGTGCGGAATACAACCAAACTTGTTTCGGATCAAGAAAATCAAGAACTGAGTCCGGAATGCCGCAAATATGTTCTGCATCAAGAAAATCAAGAATTGAGTGCGGAATACAACCAAACTTGTTTCGGATCAAGAAAATCAAGAACTGAGTCCGGAATGCCGCAAATATGTTCTGCATCAAGAAAATCAAGAATTGAGTGCGGAATACAACCAAACTTGTTTCGGATCAAGAAAATCAAGAACTGAGTCCGGAATGCCGCAAACAAGTTTTGCATCAAGAAAATCAAGAATTGAGCGCGGAATACAACCAAACTTGTTTCGGATCAGGAAAATCAAGAACTGAGTCCGGAATGCCGCAAACATGTTCTGCATCAAGAAAATCAAGAATTGAGGGCGGAATACAACCAAACTTGTTTGGGATCAAGAAAATCAAGAACTGAGTCCGGAATACCGCAAACAAGTTTTGCATCAAGAAAATCAAGAATTTGAGTCCGGAATACAACCAAACTTGTTTCGGATCAAGAAAATCAAGAACTGAGTCCGGAATACCGCAAACAAGTTTTGCATTAAGAAAATCAAGAATTGAGTGCGGAATAGAACCAAACTTGTTTCGGATCAAGAAAATCAAGAACTGAGTTCGGAATGCCGCAAACATGTTTTGCATCAAGAAAATCAAGAATAGAGCGCGGAATACAACCAAACTTGTTTCGGATCAAGAAAATCAAGAACTGAGTCCGGAATGCCGCAAACATGTTTTGCATCAAGAAAATCAAGAATTGAGCGCGGAATACAAACAAACTTGTTTGGGATCAATAAAATCAAGAACTGAGTCCGGAATACCGCAAACATGTTCTGCATCAAGAAAATCAAGAATTGAGCGCGGAAGACAACCAAACTTTTTTCGGATCAAGAAAATCAAAAACTGAGTCCGGAATACCGCAAACAAGTTTTGCATCAAGAAAATCAAGAATTGAGTGCGGAATAGAACCAAACTTGTTTCGGATCAAGAAAATCAAGAACTGAGTCCGGAATACCGCAAACAAGTTTTGCATCAAGAAAATCAAGAATTTGGTGCGGAATAGAACCAAACTTGTTTCGGATCAAGAAAATTAAGAACTGAGTCCGGAATGCCGCAAACATGTGTTGTATCAAGAAAATCAAGAATTGAGTGCGGAATACAACCAAACTTGTTTTGGATCAAGAAAATCAAGAACTGAGTCCGGAATACCGCAAACAAGTTTTGCATCAAGAAAATCAAGAATTGAGTGCGGAATACAACCAAACTTGTTTCGGATCAAAAAAATCAAGAACTGAGTCCGGAATACCGCAAACAAGTTTTGCATCAAGAAAATCAAATATTTGAGTCCGGAATAGAACCAAACTTGTTTCGGATCAAGAAAATCAAGAACTGAGTCCGTAATGCCGCAAACATGTTTTGCATCAAGAAAATCAAGAATTGAGTGCGGAAGACAACCAAACTTTTTTCGGATCAAGAAAATCAAAAACTAAGTCCGGAATGCCGCAAACATGTTTTGTATCAAGAAAATCAAGAATTGAGTGCGGAATACAACCAAACTTGTTTGGGATCAAGAAAATCAAGAACTGAGTCCGGAATGCCGCAAACATGTTTTGCATCAAGAAAATCAAGAATAGAGTGCGGAATACAACCAAACTTGTTTCGGATCAAGAAAATCAAGAACTGAGTCCGGAATGCCGCAAACATGTTTTGCATCAAGAAAATCAAGAATTGAGCGCGGAATACAAACAAACTTGTTTGGGATCAATAAAATCAAGAACTGAGTCCGGAATACCGCAAACATGTTCTGCATCAAGAAAATCAAGAATTGAGTGCGGAATACAACCAAACTTTTTTCGGATCAAGAAAATCAAAAACTGAGTCCGGAATAACGCAAATATGTTCGGCATCAAGAAAATCAAGAATTGAGTGCGGAATACAACCAAACTTGTTTCGGATCAAGAAAATCAAGAACTGAGTCCGGAATGCCGCAAATATGTTCTGCATCAATAAAATCAAGAATTGAGTGCGGAATACAACCAAATTTGTTTCGGATCAAGAATATCAAGAACTGAGTCCGGAATGCCGCAAACAAGATTTGCATCAAGAAAATCAAGAATTGAGCGCGGAATACAACCAAACTTGTTTCGGATCAGGAAAGTCAAGAACTGAGTCCGGAATGCCGCAAACATGTTCTGCATCAAGAAAATCAAGAATTGAGGGCGGAATACAACCAAACTTGTTTGGGATCAAGAAAATCAAGAACTGAGTCCGGAATACCGCAAACAAGTTTTGCATCAAGAAAATCAAGAATTTGGTGCGGAATAGAACCAAACTTGTTTCGGATCAAGAAAATTAAGAACTGAGTCCGGAATGCCGCAAACATGTGTTGTATCAAGAAAATCAAGAATTGAGTGCGTAATACAACCAAACTTGTTTCGGATCAAGAAAATCAAGAACTGAGTCCGGAATACCGCAAACAAGTTTTGCATCAAGAAAATCAAGAATTTGGTGCGGAATAGAACCAAACTTGTTTCGGATCAAGAAAATTAAGAACTGAGTCCGGAATGCCGCAAACATGTGTTGTATCAAGAAAATCAAGAATTGAGTGCGGAATACAACCAAACTTGTTTTGGATCAAGAAAATCAAGAACTGAGTCCGGAATACCGCAAACAAGTTTTGCATCAAGAAAATCAAGAATTGAGTGCGGAATACAACCAAACTTGTTTCGGATCAAAAAAATCAAGAACTGAGTCCGGAATACCGCAAACAAGTTTTGCATCAAGAAAATCAAATATTTGAGTCCGGAATAGAACCAAACTTGTTTCGGATCAAGAAAATCAAGAACTGAGTCCGTAATGCCGCAAACATGTTTTGCATCAAGAAAATCAAGAATTGAGTGCGGAAGACAACCAAACTTTTTTCGGATCAAGAAAATCAAAAACTAAGTCCGGAATGCCGCAAACATGTTTTGTATCAAGAAAATCAAGAATTGAGTGCGGAATACAACCAAACTTGTTTGGGATCAAGAAAATCAAGAACTGAGTCCGGAATACCGCAAACAAGTTTTGCATCAAGAAAATCAAGAATTTGAGTCCGGAATACAACCAAACTTGTTTCGGATCAAGAAAATCAAGAACTGAGTCCGGAATACCGCAAACAAGTTTTGCATTAAGAAAATCAAGAATTGAGTGCGGAATAGAACCAAACTTGTTTCGGATCAAGAAAATCAAGAACTGAGTTCGGAATGCCGCAAACATGTTTTGCATCAAGAAAATCAAGAATAGAGTGCGGAATACAACCAAACTTGTTTCGGATCAAGAAAATCAAGAACTGAGTCCGGAATGCCGCAAACATGTTTTGCATCAAGAAAATCAAGAATTGAGCGCGGAATACAAACAAACTTGTTTGGGATCAATAAAATCAAGAACTGAGTCCGGAATACCGCAAACATGTTCTGCATCAAGAAAATCAAGAATTGAGTGCGGAATACAACCAAACTTTTTTCGGATCAAGAAAATCAAAAACTGAGTCCGGAATAACGCAAATATGTTCGGCATCAAGAAAATCAAGAATTGAGTGCGGAATACAACCAAACTTGTTTCGGATCAAGAAAATCAAGAACTGAGTCCGGAATGCCGCAAATATGTTCTGCATCAATAAAATCAAGAATTGAGTGCGGAATACAACCAAATTTGTTTCGGATCAAGAATATCAAGAACTGAGTCCGGAATGCCGCAAACAAGATTTGCATCAAGAAAATCAAGAATTGAGCGCGGAATACAACCAAACTTGTTTCGGATCAGGAAAGTCAAGAACTGAGTCCGGAATGCCGCAAACATGTTCTGCATCAAGAAAATCAAGAATTGAGGGCGGAATACAACCAAACTTGTTTGGGATCAAGAAAATCAAGAACTGAGTCCGGAATACCGCAAACAAGTTTTGCATCAAGAAAATCAAGAATTTGGTGCGGAATAGAACCAAACTTGTTTCGGATCAAGAAAATTAAGAACTGAGTCCGGAATGCCGCAAACATGTGTTGTATCAAGAAAATCAAGAATTGAGTGCGTAATACAACCAAACTTGTTTCGGATCAAGAAAATCAAGAACTGAGTCCGGAATACCGCAAACAAGTTTTGCATCAAGAAAATCAAGAATTGAGTGCGGAATACAACCAAACTTGTTTGGGATCAAGAAAATCAAGAACTGAGTCCGGAATACCGCAAACAAGTTTTGCATCAAGAAAATCAAGAATTGAGTGCGGAATACAACCAAACTTGTTTCGGATCAAGAAAATCAAGAACTGAGTCCGGAATACCGCAAACAAGTTTTGCATCAAGAAAATCAAATATTTGAGTCCGGAATAGAACCAAACTTGTTTCGGATCAAGAAAATCAAGAACTGATTCCGTAATGCCGCAAACATGTTTTGCATCAAGAAAATCAAGAATTGAGTGCGGAAGACAACCAAACTTTTTTCGGATCAAGAAAATCAAAAACTAAGTCCGGAATGCCGCAAACAAGTTTTGCATCAAGAAAATCAAGAATTGAGTGCGGAATAGAACCAAACTTGTTTCGGATCAAGAAAATTAAGAACTGAGTCCGGAATGCCGCAAACATGTTTTGTATCAAGAAAATCAAGAATTGAGTGCGGAATACAACCAAACTTGTTTGGGATCAAGAAAATCAAGAACTGAGTCCGGAATACCGCAAACAAGTTTTGCATCAAGAAAATCAAGAATTTGAGTCCGGAATACAACCAAACTTGTTTCGGATCAAGAAAATCAAGAACTGAGTCCGGAATACCGCAAACAAGTTTTGCATTAAGAAAATCAAGAATTGAGTGCGGAATAGAACCAAACTTGTTTCGGATCAAGAAAATCAAGAACTGAGTTCGGAATGCCGCAAACATGTTTTGCATCAAGAAAATCAAGAATAGAGTGCGGAATACAACCAAACTTGTTTCGGATCAAGAAAATCAAGAACTGAGTCCGGAATGCCGCAAACATGTTTTGCATCAAGAAAATCAAGAATTGAGCGCGGAATACAAACAAACTTGTTTGGGATCAATAAAATCAAGAACTGAGTCCGGAATACCGCAAACATGTTCTGCATCAAGAAAATCAAGAATTGAGTGCGGAATACAACCAAACTTTTTTCGGATCAAGAAAATCAAAAACTAAGTCCGGAATACCGCAAATATGTTCGGCATCAAGAAAATCAAGAATTGAGTGCGGAATACAACCAAACTTGTTTCGGATCAAGAAAATCAAGAACTGAGTCCGGAATGCCGCAAATATGTTCTGCATCAAGAAAATCAAGAATTGAGTGCGGAATACAACCAAACTTGTTTCGGATCAAGAATATCAAGAACTGAGTCCGGAATGCCGCAAACAAGTTTTGCATCAAGAAAATCAAGAATTGAGCGCGGAATACAACCAAACTTGTTTCGGATCAGGAAAGTCAAGAACTGAGTCCGGAATGCCGCAAACATGTTCTGCATCAAGAAAATCAAGAATTGAGGGCGGAATACAACCAAACTTGTTTGGGATCAAGAAAATCAAGAACTGAGTCCGGAATACCGCAAACAAGTTTTGCATCAAGAAAATCAAGAATTTGAGTCCGGAATACAACCAAACTTGTTTCGGATCAAGAAAATCAAGAACTGAGTCCGGAATACCGCAAACAAGTTTTGCATTAAGAAAATTAAGAATTGAGTGCGGAATAGAACCAAACTTGTTTCGGATCAAGAAAATCAAGAACTGAGTTCGGAATGCCGCAAACATGTTTTGCATCAAGAAAATCAAGAATAGAGTGCGGAATACAACCAAACTTGTTTCGGATCAAGAAAATCAAGAACTGAGTCCGGAATGCCGCAAACATGTTTTGCATCAAGAAAATCAAGAATTGAGCGCGGAATACAAACAAACTTGTTTGGGATCAATAAAATCAAGAACTGAGTCCGGAATACCGCAAACATGTTCTGCATCAAGAAAATCAAGAATTGAGTGCGGAATACAACCAAACTTTTTTCGGATCAAGAAAATCAAAAACTGAGTCCGGAATACCGCAAATATGTTCGGCATCAAGAAAATCAAGAATTGAGTGCGGAATACAACCAAACTTGTTTCGGATCAAGAAAATCAAGAACTGAGTCCGGAATGCCGCAAATATGTTCTGCATCAAGAAAATCAAGAATTGAGTGCGGAATACAACCAAACTTGTTTCGGATCAAGAATATCAAGAACTGAGTCCGGAATGCCGCAAACAAGTTTTGCATCAAGAAAATCAAGAATTGAGCGCGGAATACAACCAAACTTGTTTCGGATCAGGAAAGTCAAGAACTGAGTCCGGAATGCCGCAAACATGTTCTGCATCAACAAAATCAAGAATTGAGGGCGGAATACAACCAAACTTGTTTGGGATCAAGAAAATCAAGAACTGAGTCCGGAATACCGCAAACAAGTTTTGCATCAAGAAAATCAAGAATTTGAGTCCGGAATACAACCAAACTTGTTTCGGATCAAGAAAATCAAGAACTGAGTCCGGAATACCGCAAACAAGTTTTGCATTAAGAAAATCAAGAATTGAGTGCGGAATAGAACCAAACTTGTTTCGGATCAAGAAAATCAAGAACTGAGTTCGGAATGCCGCAAACATGTTTTGCATCAAGAAAATCAAGAATAGAGTGCGGAATACAACCAAACTTGTTTCGGATCAAGAAAATCAAGAACTGAGTCCGGAATGCCGCAAACATGTTTTGCATCAAGAAAATCAAGAATTGAGCGCGGAATACAAACAAACTTGTTTGGGATCAATAAAATCAAGAACTGAGTCCGGAATACCGCAAACATGTTCTGCATCAAGAAAATCAAGAATTGAGTGCGGAATACAACCAAACTTTTTTCGGATCAAGAAAATCAAAAACTGAGTCCGGAATACTGCAAATATGTTCGGCATCAAGAAAATCAAGAATTGAGTGCGGAATACAACCAAACTTGTTTCGGATCAAGAAAATCAAGAACTGAGTCCGGAATTCCGCAAATATGTTCTGCATCAAGAAAATCAAGAATTGAGTGCGGAATACAACCAAACTTGTTTCGGATCAAGAAAATCAAGAACTGAGTCCGGAATGCCGCAAACAAGTTTTGCATCAAGAAAATCAAGAATTGAGCGCGGAATACAACCAAACTTGTTTCGGATCAGGAAAATCAAGAACTGAGTCCGGAATGCCGCAAACATGTTCTGCATAAAGAAAATCAAGAATTGAGGGCGGAATACAACCAAACTTGTTTGGGATCAAGAAAATCAAGAACTGAGTCCGGAATACCGCAAACAAGTTTTGCATCAAGAAAATCAAGAATTTGAGTCCGGAATACAACCAAACTTGTTTCGGATCAAGAAAATCAAGAACTGAGTCCGGAATACCGCAAACAAGTTTTGCATTAAGAAAATCAAGAATTGAGGGCGGAATAGAACCAAACTTGTTTCGGATCAAGAAAATCAAGAACTGAGTTCGGAATGCCGCAAACATGTTTTGCATCAAGAAAATCAAGAATAGAGTGCGGAATACAACCAAACTTGTTTCGGATCAAGAAAATCAAGAACTGAGTCCGGAATGCCGCAAACATGTTTTGCATCAAGAAAATCAAGAATTGAGCGCGGAATACAAACAAACTTGTTTGGGATCAATAAAATCAAGAACTGAGTCCGGAATACCGCAAACATGTTCTGCATCAAGAAAATCAAGAATTGAGCGCGGAAGACAACCAAACTTTTTTCGGATCAAGAAAATCAAAAACTGAGTCCGGAATACCGCAAACAAGTTTTGTATCAAGAAAATCAAGAATTGAGTGCGGAATAGAACCAAACTTGTTTCGGATCAAGAAAATCAAGAACTGAGTCCGGAATACCGCAAACAAGTTTTGCATCAAGAAAATCAAGAATTTGGTGCGGAATAGAACCAAACTTGTTTCGGATCAAGAAAATTAAGAACTGAGTCCGGAATGCCGCAAACATGTGTTGTATCAAGAAAATCAAGAATTGAGTGCGGAATACAACCAAACTTGTTTCGGATCAAGAAAATCAAGAACTGAGTCCGGAATACCGCAAACAAGTTTTGCATCAAGAAAATCAAGAATTGAGTGCGGAATACAACCAAACTTGTTTTGGATCAAGAAAATCAAGAACTGAGTCCGGAATACCGCAAACAAGTTTTGCATCAAGAAAATCAAGAATTGAGTGCGGAATACAACCAAACTTGTTTCGGATCAAGAAAATCAAGAACTGAGTCCGGAATACCGCAAACAAGTTTTGCATCAAGAAAATCAAATATTTGAGTCCGGAATAGAACCAAACTTGTTTCGGATCAAGAAAATCAAGAACTGAGTCCGTAATGCCGCAAACATGTTTTGCATCAAGAAAATCAAGAATTGAGTGCGGAAGACAACCAAACTTTTTTCGGATCAAGAAAATCAAAAACTAAGTCCGAAATACCGCAAACAAGTTTTGCATCAAGAAAATCAAGAATTGAGTGCGGAATAGAACCAAACTTGTTTCGGATCAAGAAAATTAAGAACTGAGTCCGGAATGCCGCAAACATGTTTTGTATCAAGAAAATCAAGAATTGAGTGCGGAATACAACCAAACTTGTTTGGGATCAAGAAAATCAAGAACTGAGTCCGGAATACCGCAAACAAGTTTTGCATCAAGAAAATCAAGAATTTGAGTCCGGAATACAACCAAACTTGTTTCGGATCAAGAAAATCAAGAACTGAGTCCGGAATACCGCAAACAAGTTTTGCATTAAGAAAATCAAGAATTGAGTGCGGAATAGAACCAAACTTGTTTCGGATCAAGAAAATCAAGAACTGAGTTCGGAATGCCGCAAACATGTTTTGCATCAAGAAAATCAAGAATAGAGTGCGGAATACAACCAAACTTGTTTCGGATCAAGAAAATCAAGAACTGAGTCCGGAATGCCGCAAACATGTTTTGCATCAAGAAAATCAAGAATTGAGCGCGGAATACAAACAAACTTGTTTGGGATCAATAAAATCAAGAACTGAGTCCGGAATACCGCAAACATGTTCTGCATCAAGAAAATCAAGAATTGAGTGCGGAATACAACCAAACTTTTTTCGGATCAAGAAAATCAAAAACTGAGTCCGGAATACCGCAAATATGTTCGGCATCAAGAAAATCAAGAATTGAGTGCGGAATACAACCAAACTTGTTTCGGATCAAGAAAATCAAGAACTGAGTCCGGAATGCCGCAAATATGTTCTGCATCAAGAAAATCAAGAATTGAGTGCGGAATACAACCAAACTTGTTTCGGATCAAGAATATCAAGAACTGAGTCCGGAATGCCGCAAACAAGTTTTGCATCAAGAAAATCAAGAATTTGAGTCCGGAATACAACCAAACTTGTTTCGGATCAAGAAAATCAAGAACTGAGTCCGGAATACCGCAAACAAGTTTTGCATTAAGAAAATCAAGAATTGAGTGCGGAATAGAACCAAACTTGTTTCGGATCAAGAAAATCAAGAACTGAGTTCGGAATGCCGCAAACATGTTTTGCATCAAGAAAATCAAGAATAGAGTGCGGAATACAACCAAACTTGTTTCGGATCAAGAAAATCAAGAACTGAGTCCGGAATACCGCAAACATGTTCTGCATCAAGAAAATCAAGAATTGAGCGCGGAAGACAACCAAACTTTTTTCGGATCAAGAAAATCAAAAACTGAGTCCGGAATACCGCAAACAAGTTTTGCATCAAGAAAATCAAGAATTGAGTGCGGAATAGAACCAAACTTGTTTCGGATCAAGAAAATCAAGAACTGAGTCCGGAATACCGCAAACAAGTTTTGCATCAAGAAAATCAAGAATTTGGTGCAGAATAGAACCAAACTTGTTTCGGATCAAGAAAATTAAGAACTGAGTCCGGAATGCCGCAAACATGTGTTGTATCAAGAAAATCAAGAATTGAGTGCGGAATACAACCAAACTTGTTTCGGATCAAGAAAATCAAGAACTGAGTCCGGAATACCGCAAACAAGTTTTGCATCAAGAAAATCAAGAATTGAGTGCGGAATACAACCAAACTTGTTTTGGATCAAGAAAATCAAGAACTGAGTCCGGAATACCGCAAACAAGTTTTGCATCAAGAAAATCAAGAATTGAGTGCGGAATACAACCAAACTTGTTTCGGATCAAGAAAATCAAGAACTGAGTCCGGAATACCGCAAACAAGTTTTGCATCAAGAAAATCAAATATTTGAGTCCGGAATAGAACCAAACTTGTTTCGGATCAAGAAAATCAAGAACTGAGTCCGTAATGCCGCAAACATGTTTTGCATCAAGAAAATCAAGAATTGAGTGCGGAAGACAACCAAACTTTTTTCGGATCAAGAAAATCAAGAACTGAGTCCGGAATACCGCAAACATGTTCTGCATCAAGAAAATCAAGAATTGAGTGGGGAATACAACCAAACTTTTTTCGGATCAAGAAAATCAAAAACTGAGTCCGGAATACCGCAAATATGTTCGGCATCAAGAAAATCAAGAATTGAGTGCGGAATACAACCAAACTTGTTTCGGATCAAGAAAATCAAGAACTGAGTCCGGAATGCCGCAAATATGTTCTGCATCAAGAAAATCAAGAATTGAGCGCGGAATACAAACAAACTTGTTTGGGATCAATAAAATCAAGAACTGAGTCCGGAATACCGCAAACATGTTCTGCATCAAGAAAATCAAGAATTGAGTGCGGAATACAACCAAACTTGTTTCGGATCAAGAAAATCAAGAACTGAGTCCGGAATGCCGCAAATATGTTCTGCATCAAGAAAATCAAGAATTGAGTGCGGAATACAACCAAACTTGTTTCGGATCAAGAATATCAAGAACTGAGTCCGGAATGCCGCAAACAAGTTTTGCATCAAGAAAATCAAGAATTGAGCGCGGAATACAACCAAACTTGTTTCGGATCAGGAAAGTCAAGAACTGAGTCCGGAATGCCGCAAACAAGTTTTGCATCAAGAAAATCAAGAATTTGAGTCCGGAATACAACCAAACTTGTTTCGGATCAAGAAAATTAAGAACTGAGTCCGGAATGCCGCAAACATGTTTTGTATCAAGAAAATCAAGAATTGAGTGCGGAATACAACCAAACTTGTTTGGGATCAAGAAAATCAAGAACTGAGTCCGGAATACCGCAAACAAGTTTTGCATCAAGAAAATCAAGAATTTGAGTCCGGAATACAACCAAACTTGTTTCGGATCAAGAAAATCAAGAACTGAGTCCGGAATACCGCAAACAAGTTTTGCATTAAGAAAATCAAGAATTGAGTGCGGAATAGAACCAAACTTGTTTCGGATCAAGAAAATCAAGAACTGAGTTCGGAATGCCGCAAACATGTTTTGCATCAAGAAAATCAAGAATAGAGTGCGGAATACAACCAAACTTGTTTCGGATCAAGAAAATCAAGAACTGAGTCCGGAATGCCGCAAACATGTTTTGCATCAAGAAAATCAAGAATTGAGCGCGGAATACAAACAAACTTGTTTGGGATCAATAAAATCAAGAACTGAGTCCGGAATACCGCAAACATGTTCTGCATCAAGAAAATCAAGAATTGAGTGCGGAATACAACCAAACTTTTTTCGGATCAAGAAAATCAAAAACTGAGTCCGGAATACCGCAAATATGTTCGGCATCAAGAAAATCAAGAATTGAGTGCGGAATACAACCAAACTTGTTTCGGATCAAGAAAATCAAGAACTGAGTCCGGAATGCCGCAAATATGTTCTGCATCAAGAAAATCAAGAATTGAGTGCGGAATACAACCAAACTTGTTTCGGATCAAGAATATCAAGAACTGAGTCCGGAATGCCGCAAACAAGTTTTGCATCAAGAAAATCAAGAATTGAGCGCGGAATACAACCAAACTTGTTTCGGATCAGGAAAGTCAAGAACTGAGTCCGGAATGCCGCAAACAAGTTTTGCATCAAGAAAATCAAGAATTTGAGTCCGGAATACAACCAAACTTGTTTCGGATCAAGAAAATCAAGAACTGAGTCCGGAATACCGCAAACAAGTTTTGCATTAAGAAAATCAAGAATTGAGTGCGGAATAGAACCAAACTTGTTTCGGATCAAGAAAATCAAGAACTGAGTTCGGAATGCCGCAAACATGTTTTGCATCAAGAAAATCAAGAATAGAGTGCGGAATACAACCAAACTTGTTTCGGATCAAGAAAATCAAGAACTGAGTCCGGAATGCCGCAAACATGTTTTGCATCAAGAAAATCAAGAATTGAGCGCGGAATACAAACAAACTTGTTTGGGATCAATAAAATCAAGAACTGAGTCCGGAATACCGCAAACATGTTCTGCATCAAGAAAATCAAGAATTGAGCGCGGAAGACAACCAAACTTTTTTCGGATCAAGAAAATCAAAAACTGAGTCCGGAATACCGCAAACAAGTTTTGCATCAAGAAAATCAAGAATTGAGTGCGGAATAGAACCAAACTTGTTTCGGATCAATAAAATCAAGAACTGAGTCCGGATTACCGCAAACATGTTCTGCATCAAGAAAATCAAGATTTGAGTGCGGAAGACAACCAAACTTTTTTCGGATCAGGAAAATCAAGAACTGAGTCCGGAATGCCGCAAACATGTTTTGCATCAAGAAAATCAAGAATAGAGTGCGGAATACAACCAAACTTGTTTGGGATCAAGAAAATCAAGAACTGAGTTCGGAATACCGCAAACAAGTTTTGCATCAAGAAAATCAAGAATTTGAGTCCGGAATACAACCAAACTTGTTTCGGATCAAGAAAATCAAGAACTGAGTCCGGAATACCGCAAACAAGTTTTGCATTAAGAAAATCAAGAATTGAGTGCGGAATAGAACCAAACTTGTTTCGGATCAAGAAAATCAAGAACTGAGTTCGGAATGCCGCAAACATGTTTTGCATCAAGAAAATCAAGAATTGAGTGCGGAATACAACCAAACTTGTTTCGGATCAAGAAAATCAAGAACTGAGTCCGGAATGCCGCAAACATGTTTTGCATCAAGAAAATCAAGAATTGAGCGCGGAATACAAACAAACTTGTTTGGGATCAATAAAATCAAGAACTGAGTCCGGAATACCGCAAACATGTTCTGCATCAAGAAAATCAAGAATTGAGTGCGGAATACAACCAAACTTTTTTCGGATCAAGAAAATCAAAAACTGAGTCCGGAATACCGCAAATATGTTCGGCATCAAGAAAATCAAGAATTGAGTGCGGAATACAACCAAACTTGTTTCGGATCAAGAAAATCAAGAACTGAGTCCGGAATGCCGCAAATATGTTCTGCATCAAGAAAATCAAGAATTGAGTGCGGAATACAACCAAACTTGTTTCGGATCAAGAATATCAAGAACTGAGTCCGGAATGCCGCAAACAAGTTTTGCATCAAGAAAATCAAGAATTGAGCGCGGAATACAACCAAACTTGTTTCGGATCAGGAAAGTCAAGAACTGAGTCCGGAATGCCGCAAACAAGTTTTGCATCAAGAAAATCAAGAATTTGAGTCCGGAATACAACCAAACTTGTTTCGGATCAAGAAAATTAAGAACTGAGTCCGGAATGCCGCAAACATGTTTTGTATCAAGAAAATCAAGAATTGAGTGCGGAATACAACCAAACTTGTTTGGGATCAAGAAAATCAAGAACTGAGTCCGGAATACCGCAAACAAGTTTTGCATCAAGAAAATCAAGAATTTGAGTCCGGAATACAACCAAACTTGTTTCGGATCAAGAAAATCAAGAACTGAGTCCGGAATACCGCAAACAAGTTTTGCATTAAGAAAATCAAGAATTGAGTGCGGAATAGAACCAAACTTGTTTCGGATCAAGAAAATCAAGAACTGAGTTCGGAATGCCGCAAACATGTTTTGCATCAAGAAAATCAAGAATAGAGTGCGGAATACAACCAAACTTGTTTCGGATCAAGAAAATCAAGAACTGAGTCCGGAATGCCGCAAACATGTTTTGCATCAAGAAAATCAAGAATTGAGCGCGGAATACAAACAAACTTGTTTGGGATCAATAAAATCAAGAACTGAGTCCGGAATACCGCAAACATGTTCTGCATCAAGAAAATCAAGAATTGAGTGCGGAATACAACCAAACTTTTTTCGGATCAAGAAAATCAAAAACTGAGTCCGGAATACCGCAAATATGTTCGGCATCAAGAAAATCAAGAATTGAGTGCGGAATACAACCAAACTTGTTTCGGATCAAGAAAATCAAGAACTGAGTCCGGAATGCCGCAAATATGTTCTGCATCAAGAAAATCAAGAATTGAGTGCGGAATACAACCAAACTTGTTTCGGATCAAGAATATCAAGAACTGAGTCCGGAATGCCGCAAACAAGTTTTGCATCAAGAAAATCAAGAATTGAGCGCGGAATACAACCAAACTTGTTTCGGATCAGGAAAGTCAAGAACTGAGTCCGGAATGCCGCAAACAAGTTTTGCATCAAGAAAATCAAGAATTTGAGTCCGGAATACAACCAAACTTGTTTCGGATCAAGAAAATCAAGAACTGAGTCCGGAATACCGCAAACAAGTTTTGCATTAAGAAAATCAAGAATTGAGTGCGGAATAGAACCAAACTTGTTTCGGATCAAGAAAATCAAGAACTGAGTTCGGAATGCCGCAAACATGTTTTGCATCAAGAAAATCAAGAATAGAGTGCGGAATACAACCAAACTTGTTTCGGATCAAGAAAATCAAGAACTGAGTCCGGAATGCCGCAAACATGTTTTGCATCAAGAAAATCAAGAATTGAGCGCGGAATACAAACAAACTTGTTTGGGATCAATAAAATCAAGAACTGAGTCCGGAATACCGCAAACATGTTCTGCATCAAGAAAATCAAGAATTGAGCGCGGAAGACAACCAAACTTTTTTCGGATCAAGAAAATCAAAAACTGAGTCCGGAATACCGCAAACAAGTTTTGCATCAAGAAAATCAAGAATTGAGTGCGGAATAGAACCAAACTTGTTTCGGATCAATAAAATCAAGAACTGAGTCCGGATTACCGCAAACATGTTCTGCATCAAGAAAATCAAGATTTGAGTGCGGAAGACAACCAAACTTTTTTCGGATCAGGAAAATCAAGAACTATGTCCGGAATGCCGCAAACATGTTTTGCATCAAGAAAATCAAGAATAGAGTGCGGAATACAACCAAACTTGTTTGGGATCAAGAAAATCAAGAACTGAGTTCGGAATACCGCAAACAAGTTTTGCATCAAGAAAATCAAGAATTTGAGTCCGGAATACAACCAAACTTGTTTCGGATCAAGAAAATCAAGAACTGAGTCCGGAATACCGCAAACAAGTTTTGCATTAAGAAAATCAAGAATTGAGTGCGGAATAGAACCAAACTTGTTTCGTATCAAGAAAATCAAGAACTGAGTTCGGAATGCCGCAAACATGTTTTGCATCAAGAAAATCAAGAATTGAGTGCGGAATACAACCAAACTTGTTTCGGATCAAGAAAATCAAGAACTGAGTCCGGAATGCCGCAAACATGTTTTGCATCAAGAAAATCAAGAATTGAGCGCGGAATACAAACAAACTTGTTTGGGATCAATAAAATCAAGAACTGAGTCCGGAATACCGCAAACATGTTCTGCATCAAGAAAATCAAGAATTGAGTGCGGAATACAACCAAACTTTTTTCGGATCAAGAAAATCAAAAACTGAGTCCGGAATACCGCAAATATGTTCGGCATCAAGAAAATCAATTATTGAGTGCGGAATACAACCAAACTTGTTTCGGATCAAGAAAATCAAGAACTGAGTCCGGAATGCCGCAAATATGTTCTGCATCAAGAAAATCAAGAATTGAGTGCGGAATACAACCAAACTTGTTTCGGATCAAGAATATCAAGAACTGAGTCCGGAATGCCGCAAACAAGTTTTGCATCAAGAAAATCAAGAATTGAGCGCGGAATACAACCAAACTTGTTTCGGATCAGGAAAGTCAAGAACTGAGTCCGGAATGCCGCAAACAAGTTTTGCATCAAGAAAATCAAGAATTTGAGTCCGGAATACAACCAAACTTGTTTCGGATCAAGAAAATCAAGAACTGAGTCCGGAATACCGCAAACAAGTTTTGCATTAAGAAAATCAAGAATTGAGTGCGGAATAGAACCAAACTTGTTTCGGATCAAGAAAATCAAGAACTGAGTTCGGAATGCCGCAAACATGTTTTGCATCAAGAAAATCAAGAATAGAGTGCGGAATACAACCAAACTTGTTTCGGATCAAGAAAATCAAGAACTGAGTCCGGAATGCCGCAAACATGTTTTGCATCAAGAAAATCAAGAATTGAGCGCGGAATACAAACAAACTTGTTTGGGATCAATAAAATCAAGAACTGAGTCCGGAATACCGCAAACATGTTCTGCATCAAGAAAATCAAGAATTGAGCGCGGAAGACAACCAAACTTTTTTCGGATCAAGAAAATCAAAAACTGAGTCCGGAATACCGCAAACAAGTTTTGCATCAAGAAAATCAAGAATTGAGTGCGGAATAGAACCAAACTTGTTTCGGATCAATAAAATCAAGAACTGAGTCCGGATTACCGCAAACATGTTCTGCATCAAGAAAATCAAGATTTGAGTGCGGAAGACAACCAAACTTTTTTCGGATCAGGAAAATCAAGAACTGAGTCCGGAATGCCGCAAACATGTTTTGCATCAAGAAAATCAAGAATAGAGTGCGGAATACAACCAAACTTGTTTGGGATCAAGAAAATCAAGAACTGAGTTCGGAATACCGCAAACAAGTTTTGCATCAAGAAAATCAAGAATTTGAGTCCGGAATACAACCAAACTTGTTTCGGATCAAGAAAATCAAGAACTGAGTCCGGAATACCGCAAACAAGTTTTGCATTAAGAAAATCAAGAATTGAGTGCGGAATAGAACCAAACTTGTTTCGGATCAAGAAAATCAAGAACTGAGTTCGGAATGCCGCAAACATGTTTTGCATCAAGAAAATCAAGAATAGAGTGCGGAATACCGCAAACAAGTTTTGCATCAAGAAAATCAAGAATTGAGCGCGGAAGACAACCAAACTTTTTTCGGATCAAGAAAATCAAAAACTGAGTCCGGAATACCGCAAACAAGTTTTGCATCAAGAAAATCAAGAATTGAGTGCGGAATAGAACCAAACTTGTTTCGGATCAATAAAATCAAGAACTGAGTCCGGATTACCGCAAACATGTTCTGCATCAAGAAAATCAAGATTTGAGTGCGGAAGACAACCAAACTTTTTTCGGATCAGGAAAATCAAGAACTGAGTCCGGAATGCCGCAAACATGTTTTGCATCAAGAAAATCAAGAATAGAGTGCGGAATACAACCAAACTTGTTTTGGATCAAGAAAATCAAGAGCTGAGTTCGGAATACCGCAAACAAGTTTTGCATCAAGAAAATCAAGAATTGAGTGCGGAATAGAACCAAACTTGTTTCGGATCAATAAAATCAAGAACTGAGTCCGGATTACCGCAAACATGTTCTGCATCAAGAAAATCAAGATTTGAGTGCGGAAGACAACCAAACTTTTTTCGGATCAGGAAAATCAAGAACTGAGTCCGGAATGCCGCAAACATGTTTTGCATCAAGAAAATCAAGAATAGAGTGCGGAATACAACCAAACTTGTTTCGGATCAAGAAAATCAAGAACTGAGTACGGAATGCCGCAAACAAGTTTTGCATCAAAAAAATCAAGAATTGAGCGCGGAATACAACCAAACTTGTTTCGGATCAGGAAAATCAAGAACCGAGTCCGGAATGCCGCAAACATGTTCTGCATCAAGAAAATCAAGAATTGAGTGCGGAGGACAACCAAACTTGTTTCGGATCAAGAAAATCAACAACTGAGTCCGTAATGCCGCAAACAAGTTTTGCATCAAGAAAATCAAGAATTGAGTGCGGAAGACAACCAAACTTTTTTCGGATCAAGAAAATCAAAAACTGAGTCCGGAATACCGCAAACAAGTTTTGCATCAAGAAAATCAAGAATTGAGTGCGGAATAGAACCAAACTTGTTTCGGATCAATAAAATCAAGAACTGAGTCCGGATTACCGCAAACATGTTCTGCATCAAGAAAATCAAGATTTGAGTGCGGAAGACAACCAAACTTTTTTCGGATCAGGAAAATCAAGAACTGAGTCCGGAATGCCGCAAACATGTTTTGCATCAAGAAAATCAAGAATAGAGTGCGGAATACAACAAACTTGTTTGGGATCAAGAAAATCAAGAACTGAGTCCGGAATACCGCAAACAAGTTTTGCATCAAGAAAATCAAGAATTGAGTGCGGAATACAACCAAACTTGTTTCGGATCAAGAAAATCAAGAACTGAGTCCGGAATACCGCAAACAAGTTTTGCATTAAGAAAATCAAGAATTGAGTGCGGAATAGAACCAAACTTGTTTCGGATCAATAAAATCAAGAACTGAGTCCGGATTACCGCAAACATGTTCTGCATCAAGAAAATCAAGATTTGAGTGCGGAAGACAACCAAACTTTTTTCGGATCAAGAAAATCAAGAACTGAGTCCGGAATGCCGCAAACATGTTTTGCATCAAGAAAATCAAGAATAGAGTGCGGAATACAACCAAACTTGTTTCGGATCAAGAAAATCAAGAACTGAGTCCGGAATGCCGCAAACAAGTTTTGCATCAAAAAAATCAAGAATTGAGCGCGGAATACAACCAAACTTGTTTCGGATCAGGAAAATCAAGAACCGAGTCCGGAATGCCGCAAACATGTTCTGCATCAAGAAAATCAAGAATTGAGGGCGGAATACAACCAAACTTGTTTGGGATCAAGAAAATCAAGAACTGAGTCCGGAATGCCGCAAACATGTTTTGCATCAAGAAAATCAAGAATTAAGTGCGGAATACAACCAAACTTGTTTCGGATCAAGAAAATCAAGAACTGAGTCCGGAATGCGGCAAACATGTTTTGCATCAAGAAAATCAAGAATTGAGCGCGGAATACAACCAAACTTATTTCGGATCAAGAAAATCTAGAACTGAGTCCGGAATACCGCAAACAAGTTTTGCATCAAGAAAATCAAGAATTGAGTGCGGAATAGAACCAAACATGTTTGGGATCAAGAAAATCAAGAACTGAGTCCGGAATACCGCAAACAAGTTTTGCATTAAGAAAATCAAGAATTGAGTGCGGAATAGAACCAAACTTGTTTCGGATCAATAAAATCAAGAACTGAGTCCGGATTACCGCAAACATGTTCTGCATCAAGAAAATCAAGATTTGAGTGCGGAAGACAACCAAACTTGTTTCGGATCAAGAAAATCAAGAACTCAGTCCGGAATACCACAAACAAGTTTTGCATCAAGAAAATCAAGAATTGAGTGCGGAATAGAACCAAACTTGTTTCGGATCAAGAAAATTAAGAACTGAGTCCGGAATGCCGTAAACATGTTTTGTATCAAGAAAATCAAGAATTGAGTGCGGAATACAACCAAACTTGTTTGGGATCAAGAAAATGAAGAACTGAGTCCGGAATGCCGCAGACATGTTTTGAATCAAGAAAATCAAGAATTGAGTGCGGAATAATACCAAACTTGTTTCGGATCAAGAAAATCAAGAACTGAGTCCGGAATGCCGCAAACATGTTTTGCATCAAGAAAATCAAGAATTGAGCGCGGAATACAACCAAACTTATTTCGGATCAAGAAAATCAAGAACTGAGTCTGGAATACAGCAAACAAGTTTTGCATCAAGAAAATCAAGAATTGAGTGCGGAATAGAACCAAACTTGTTTCGGATCAAGAAAATCAAGAACTGAGTCCGGAATACCGCAAACAAGTTTTGCATCAAGAAAATCAAGAATTTGAGTCCGGAATACAAACAAACTTGTTTGGGATCAAGAAAATCAAGAACTGAGTCCGGAATACCGCAAACAAGTTTTGCATTAAGAAAATCAAGAATTGAGTGCGGAATAGAACCAATCTTGTTTCGGATCAAGAAAATTAAGAACTGAGTCCGGAATGCCGCAAACATGTTTTGTATCAAGAAAATCAAGAATTTGGTGCGGAATAGAACCAAACTTGTTTCGGATCAAGAAAATCAAGAACTGAGTCCGGATTACCGCAAACATGTTCTGCATCAAGAAAATCAAGATTTGAGTGCGGAAGACAACCAAACTTTTTTCGGATCAGGAAAATCAAGAACTGAGTCCGGAATGCCGCAAACATGTTTTGCATCAAGAAAATCAAGAATAGAGTGCGGAATACAACCAAACTTGTTTTGGATCAAGAAAATCAAGAACTGAGTCCGGAATACCGCAAACAAGTTTTGCATCAAGAAAATCAAGAATTGAGTGCGGAATACAACCAAACTTGTTTCGGATCAAGAAAATCAAGAACTGAGTCCGGAATACCGCAAACAAGTTTTGCATCAAGAAAATCAAGAATTTGAGTCCGGAATAGAACCAAACTTGTTTCGGATCAAGAAAATCAAGAACTGAGTCCGGAATACCGCAAACAAGTTTTGCATCAAGAAAATCAAGAATTGAGCGCGGACTACAACCAAACTTGTTTCGGATCAGGAAAATCAAGAACTGAGTCCGGAATGCCGCAAACATGTTCTGCATCATGAAAATCAAGAATTGAGGGCGGAATACAACCAAACTTGTTTGGGATCAAGAAAATCAAGAACTGAGTCCGGAATACCTTAAACATGTTTTGCATCAAGAAAATCAAGAATTGAGTGCGGAATACAACCAAACTTGTTTCGGATCAGGAAAATCAAGAACTGAGTCCGGAATGCCGCAAACATGTTCTGCATCAAGAAAATCAAGAATTGAGGGCGGAATACAACCAAACTTGTTTGGGATCAAGAAAATCAAGAACTGAGTCCGGAATACCTTAAACATGTTTTGCATCAAGAAAATCAAGAATTGAGTGCGGAATACAACCAAACTTGTTTCGGATCAAGAAAATCAAGAACTGAGTCCGGAATGCGGCAAACATGTTTTGCATCAAGAAAATCAAGAATTGAGCGCGGAATACAACCAAACTTGTTTCGGATCAAGAAAATCAAGAACTGAGTCCGGAATGCGGCAAACATGTTTTGCATCAAGAAAATCAAGAATTGAGCGCGGAATACAACCAAACTTATTTCGGATTAAGAAAATCAAGAACTGAGTCCGGAATACCGCAAACAAGTTTTGCATCAAGAAAATCAAGAATTGAGCGCGGAATACAACCAAACTTGTTTCGGATCAGGAAAATCAAGAACTGAGTCCGGAATGCCGCAAACATGTTTTGTATCAAGAAAATCAAGAATTGAGGGCGGAATACAACCAAACTTGTTTGGGATCAAGAAAATCAAGAACTGAGTCCGGAATACCTTAAACATGTTTTGCATCAAGAAAATCAAGAATTGAGTGCGGAATACAACCAAACTTGTTTCGGATCAAGAAAATCAAGAACTGAGTCCGGAATGCGGCAAACATGTTTTGCATCAAGAAAATCAAGAATTGAGTGCGGAAGACAACCAAACTTTTTTCGGATCAAGAAAATCAAGAACTGAGTCCGGAATACCGCAAACAAGTTTTGCATCAAGAAAATCAAGAATTTGAGTCCGGAATACAAACAAACTTGTTTGGGATCAAGAAAATCAAGAACTGAGTCCGGAATACCGCAAACAAGTTTTGCATTAAGAAAATCAAGAATTGAGTGCGGAATAGAACCAAACTTGTTTCGGATCAAGAAAATTAAGAACTGAGTCCGGAATGCCGCAAACATGTTTTGTATCAAGAAAATCAAGAATTGAGTGCGGAATACAACAAAACTTGTTTGGGATCAAGAAAATCAAGAACTGAGTCCGGAATACCGCAAACAAGTTTTGCATCAAGAAAATCAAGAATTGAGCGCGGAATACAACCAAACTTGTTTCGGATCAGGAAAATCAAGAACTGAGTCCGGAATGCCGCAGACATGTTTTGAATCAAGAAAATCAAGAATTGAGTGCGGAATAATACCAAACTTGTTTCGGATCAAGAAAATCAAGAACTGAGTCCGGAATGCCGCACACATTTTTTGCATCAAGAAAATCAAGAATTGAGCGCGGAATACAACCAAACTTATTTCGGATCAAGAAAATAAAGAACTGAGTCTGGAATACCGCAAACAAGTTTTGCATCAAGAAAATCAAGAATTGAGTGCGGAATAGAACCAAACTTGTTTCGGATCAAGAAAATCAAGAACTGAGTCCGGAATACCGCAAACAAGTTTTGCATCAAGAAAATCAAGAATTTGAGTCCGGAATACAAACAAACTTGTTTGGGATCAAGAAAATCAAGAACTGAGTCCGGAATACCGCAAACAAGTTTTGCATTAAGAAAATCAAGAATTGAGTGCGGAATAGAACCAAACTTGTTTCGGATCAAGAAAATTAAGAACTGAGTCCGGAATGCCGCAAACATGTTTTGTATCAAGAAAATCAAGAATTTGGTGCGGAATAGAACCAAACTTGTTTCGGATCAAGAAAATCAAGAACTGAGTCCGGATTACCGCAAACATGTTCTGCATCAAGAAAATCAAGATTTGAGTGCGGAAGACAACCAAACTTTTTTCGGATCAGGAAAATCAAGAACTGAGTCCGGAATGCCGCAAACATGTTTTGCATCAAGAAAATCAAGAATAGAGTGCGGAATACAACCAAACTTGTTTTGGATCAAGAAAATCAAGAACTGAGTCCGGAATACCGCAAACAAGTTTTGCATCAAGAAAATCAAGAATTGAGTGCGGAATACAACCAAACTTGTTTCGGATCAAGAAAATCAAGAACTGAGTCCGGAATACCGCAAACAAGTTTTGCATCAAGAAAATCAAGAATTTGAGTCCGGAATAGAACCAAACTTGTTTCGGATCAAGAAAATCAAGAACTGAGTCCGGAATACCGCAAACAAGTTTTGCATCAAGAAAATCAAGAATTGAGCGCGGACTACAACCAAACTTGTTTCGGATCAGGAAAATCAAGAACTGAGTCCGGAATGCCGCAAACATGTTCTGCATCATGAAAATCAAGAATTGAGGGCGGAATACAACCAAACTTGTTTGGGATCAAGAAAATCAAGAACTGAGTCCGGAATACCTTAAACATGTTTTGCATCAAGAAAATCAAGAATTGAGTGCGGAATACAACCAAACTTGTTTCGGATCAGGAAAATCAAGAACTGAGTCCGGAATGCCGCAAACATGTTCTGCATCAAGAAAATCAAGAATTGAGGGCGGAATACAACCAAACTTGTTTGGGATCAAGAAAATCAAGAACTGAGTTCGGAATACCTTAAACATGTTTTGCATCAAGAAAATCAAGAATTGAGTGCGGAATACAACCAAACTTGTTTCGGATCAAGAAAATCAAGAACTGAGTCCGGAATGCGGCAAACATGTTTTGCATCAAAAAAATCAAGAATTGAGTGCGGAATACAACCAAACTTGTTTCGGATCAAGAAAATCAAGAACTGAGTCCGGAATGCGGCAAACATGTTTTGCATCAAGAAAATCAAGAATTGAGCGCGGAATACAACCAAACTTATTTCGGATCAAGAAAATCAAGAACTGAGTCCGGAATACCGCAAACAAGTTTTGCATCAAGAAAATCAAGAATTTGAGTCCGGAATACAAACAAACTTGTTTGGGATCAAGAAAATCAAGAACTGAGTCCGGAATACCGCAAACAAGTTTTGCATTAAGAAAATCAAGAATTGAGTGCGGAATAGAACCAAACTTGTTTCGGATCAAGAAAATTAAGAACTGAGTCCGGAATGCCGCAAACATGTTTTGTATCAAGAAAATCAAGAATTGAGTGCGGAATACAACAAAACTTGTTTGGGATCAAGAAAATCAAGAACTGAGTCCGGAATACCGCAAACAAGTTTTGCATCAAGAAAATCAAGAATTGAGCGCGGAATACAACCAAACTTGTTTCGGATCAGGAAAATCAAGAACTGAGTCCGGAATGCCGCAGACATGTTTTGAATCAAGAAAATCAAGAATTGAGTGCGGAATAATACCAAACTTGTTTCGGATCAAGAAAATCAAGAACTGAGTCCGGAATGCCGCAAACATGTTTTGCATCAAGAAAATCAAGAATTGAGCGCGGAATACAACCAAACTTATTTCGGATCAAGAAAATCAAGAACTGAGTCTGGAATACCGCAAACAAGTTTTGCATCAAGAAAATCAAGAATTGAGTGCGGAATAGAACCAAATTTGTTTCGGATCAAGAAAATCAAGAACTGAGTCCGGAATACCGCAAACAAGTTTTGCATCAAGAAAATCAAGAATTTGAGTCCGGAATACAAACAAACTTGTTTGGGATCAAGAAAATCAAGAACTGAGTCCGGAATACCGCAAACAAGTTTTGCATTAAGAAAATCAAGAATTGAGTGCGGAATAGAACCAAACTTGTTTCGGATCAAGAAAATTAAGAACTGAGTCCGGAATGCCGCAAACATGTTTTGTATCAAGAAAATCAAGAATTTGGTGCGGAATAGAACCAAACTTGTTTCGGATCAAGAAAATCAAGAACTGAGTCCGGATTACCGCAAACATGTTCTGCATCAAGAAAATCAAGATTTGAGTGCGGAAGACAACCAAACTTTTTTCGGATCAGGAAAATCAAGAACTGAGTCCGGAATGCCGCAAACATGTTTTGCATCAAGAAAATCAAGAATAGAGTGCGGAATACAACCAAACTTGTTTTGGATCAAGAAAATCAAGAACTGAGTCCGGAATACCGCAAACAAGTTTTGCATCAAGAAAATCAAGAATTGAGTGCGGAATACAACCAAACTTGTTTCGGATCAAGAAAATCAAGAACTGAGTCCGGAATACCGCAAACAAGTTTTGCATCAAGAAAATCAAGAATTTGAGTCCGGAATAGAACCAAACTTGTTTCGGATCAAGAAAATCAAGAACTGAGTCCGGAATACCGCAAACAAGTTTTGCATCAAGAAAATCAAGAATTGAGCGCGGACTACAACCAAACTTGTTTCGGATCAGGAAAATCAAGAACTGAGTCCGGAATGCCGCAAACATGTTCTGCATCATGAAAATCAAGAATTGAGGGCGGAATACAACCAAACTTGTTTGGGATCAAGAAAATCAAGAACTGAGTCCGGAATACCTTAAACATGTTTTGCATCAAGAAAATCAAGAATTGAGTGCGGAATACAACCAAACTTGTTTCGGATCAGGAAAATCAAGAACTGAGTCCGGAATGCCGCAAACATGTTCTGCATCAAGAAAATCAAGAATTGAGGGCGGAATACAACCAAACTTGTTTGGGATCAAGAAAATCAAGAACTGAGTCCGGAATACCTTAAACATGTTTTGCATCAAGAAAATCAAGAATTGAGTGCGGAATACAACCAAACTTGTTTCGGATCAAGAAAATCAAGAACTGAGTCCGGAATGCGGCAAACATGTTTTGCATCAAAAAAATCAAGAATTGAGCGCGGAATACAACCAAACTTGTTTCGGATCAAGAAAATCAAGAACTGAGTCCGGAATGCGGCAAACATGTTTTGCATCAAGAAAATCAAGAATTGAGCGCGGAATACAACCAAACTTATTTCGGATCAAGAAAATCAAGAACTGAGTCCGGAATACCGCAAACAAATTTTGCATCAAGAAAATCAAGAATTGAGTGCGGAATAGAACCAAACTTGTTTGGGATCAATAAAATCAAGAACTGAGTCCGGAATACCGCAAACAAGTTTTGCATCAAGAAAATCAAGAATTGAGCGCGGAATACAACCAAACTTGTTTCGGATCAGGAAAATCAAGAACTGAGTCCGGAATGCCGCAAACATGTTTTGTATCAAGAAAATCAAGAATTGAGGGCGGAATACAACCAAACTTGTTTGGGATCAAGAAAATCAAGAACTGAGTCCGGAATACCTTAAACATGTTTTGCATCAAGAAAATCAAGAATTGAGTGCGGAATACAACCAAACTTGTTTCGGATCAAGAAAATCAAGAACTGAGTCCGGAATGCGGCAAACATGTTTTGCATCAAGAAAATCAAGAATTGAGTGCGGAAGACAACCAAACTTTTTTCGGATCAAGAAAATCAAGAACTGAGTCCGGAATACCGCAAACAAGTTTTGCATCAAGAAAATCAAGAATTTGAGTCCGGAATACAAACAAACTTGTTTGGGATCAAGAAAATCAAGAACTGAGTCCGGAATACCGCAAACAAGTTTTGCATTAAGAAAATCAAGAATTGAGTGCGGAATAGAACCAAACTTGTTTCGGATCAAGAAAATTAAGAACTGAGTCCGGAATGCCGCAAACATGTTTTGTATCAAGAAAATCAAGAATTTGGTGCGGAATAGAACCAAACTTGTTTCGGATCAAGAAAATCAAGAACTGAGTCCGGATTACCGCAAACATGTTCTGCATCAAGAAAATCAAGATTTGAGTGCGGAAGACAACCAAACTTTTTTCGGATCAGGAAAATCAAGAACTGAGTCCGGAATGCCGCAAACATGTTTTGCATCAAGAAAATCAAGAATAGAGTGCGGAATACAACCAAACTTGTTTTGGATCAAGAAAATCAAGAACTGAGTCCGGAATACCGCAAACAAGTTTTGCATCAAGAAAATCAAGAATTGAGTGCGGAATACAACCAAACTTGTTTCGGATCAAGAAAATCAAGAACTGAGTCCGGAATACCGCAAACAAGTTTTGCATCAAGAAAATCAAGAATTTGAGTCCGGAATAGAACCAAACTTGTTTCGGATCAAGAAAATCAAGAACTGAGTCCGGAATACCGCAAACAAGTTTTGCATCAAGAAAATCAAGAATTGAGCGCGGACTACAACCAAACTTGTTTCGGATCAGGAAAATCAAGAACTGAGTCCGGAATGCCGCAAACATGTTCTGCATCATGAAAATCAAGAATTGAGGGCGGAATACAACCAAACTTGTTTGGGATCAAGAAAATCAAGAACTGAGTCCGGAATACCTTAAACATGTTTTGCATCAAGAAAATCAAGAATTGAGTGCGGAATACAACCAAACTTGTTTCGGATCAGGAAAATCAAGAACTGAGTCCGGAATGCCGCAAACATGTTCTGCATCAAGAAAATCAAGAATTGAGGGCGGAATACAACCAAACTTGTTTGGGATCAAGAAAATCAAGAACTGAGTCCGGAATACCTTAAACATGTTTTGCATCAAGAAAATCAAGAATTGAGTGCGGAATACAACCAAACTTGTTTCGGATCAAGAAAATCAAGAACTGAGTCCGGAATGCGGCAAACATGTTTTGCATCAAAAAAATCAAGAATTGAGCGCGGAATACAACCAAACTTGTTTCGGATCAAGAAAATCAAGAACTGAGTCCGGAATGCGGCAAACATGTTTTGCATCAAGAAAATCAAGAATTGAGCGCGGAATACAACCAAACTTATTTCGGATCAAGAAAATCAAGAACTGAGTCCGGAATACCGCAAACAAATTTTGCATCAAGAAAATCAAGAATTGAGTGCGGAATAGAACCAAACTTGTTTGGGATCAATAAAATCAAGAACTGAGTCCGGAATACCGCAAACAAGTTTTGCATCAAGAAAATCAAGAATTGAGCGCGGAATACAACCAAACTTGTTTCGGATCAGGAAAATCAAGAACTGAGTCCGGAATGCCGCAAACATGTTTTGTATCAAGAAAATCAAGAATTGAGGGCGGAATACAACCAAACTTGTTTGGGATCAAGAAAATCAAGAACTGAGTCCGGAATACCTTAAACATGTTTTGCATCAAGAAAATCAAGAATTGAGTGCGGAATACAACCAAACTTGTTTCGGATCAAGAAAATCAAGAACTGAGTCCGGAATACCGCAAACAAGTTTTGCATCAAGAAAATCAAGAATTGAGCGCGGACTACAACCAAACTTGTTTCGGATCAGGAAAATCAAGAACTGAGTCCGGAATGCCGCAAACATGTTCTGCATCATGAAAATCAAGAATTGAGGGCGGAATACAACCAAACTTGTTTGGGATCAAGAAAATCAAGAACTGAGTCCGGAATACCTTAAACATGTTTTGCATCAAGAAAATCAAGAATTGAGTGCGGAATACAACCAAACTTGTTTCGGATCAGGAAAATCAAGAACTGAGTCCGGAATGCCGCAAACATGTTCTGCATCAAGAAAATCAAGAATTGAGGGCGGAATACAACCAAACTTGTTTGGGATCAAGAAAATCAAGAACTGAGTCCGGAATACCTTAAACATGTTTTGCATCAAGAAAATCAAGAATTGAGTGCGGAATACAACCAAACTTGTTTCGGATCAAGAAAATCAAGAACTGAGTCCGGAATGCGGCAAACATGTTTTGCATCAAAAAAATCAAGAATTGAGCGCGGAATACAACCAAACTTGTTTCGGATCAAGAAAATCAAGAACTGAGTCCGGAATGCGGCAAACATGTTTTGCATCAAGAAAATCAAGAATTGAGCGCGGAATACAACCAAACTTATTTCGGATCAAGAAAATCAAGAACTGAGTCCGGAATACCGCAAACAAATTTTGCATCAAGAAAATCAAGAATTGAGTGCGGAATAGAACCAAACTTGTTTGGGATCAATAAAATCAAGAACTGAGTCCGGAATACCGCAAACAAGTTTTGCATCAAGAAAATCAAGAATTGAGCGCGGAATACAACCAAACTTGTTTCGGATCAGGAAAATCAAGAACTGAGTCCGGAATGCCGCAAACATGTTTTGTATCAAGAAAATCAAGAATTGAGGGCGGAATACAACCAAACTTGTTTGGGATCAAGAAAATCAAGAACTGAGTCCGGAATACCTTAAACATGTTTTGCATCAAGAAAATCAAGAATTGAGTGCGGAATACAACCAAACTTGTTTCGGATCAAGAAAATCAAGAACTGAGTCCGGAATGCGGCAAACATGTTTTGCATCAAGAAAATCAAGAATTGAGTGCGGAAGACAACCAAACTTTTTTCGGATCAAGAAAATCAAGAACTGAGTCCGGAATACCGCAAACAAGTTTTGCATCAAGAAAATCAAGAATTTGAGTCCGGAATACAAACAAACTTGTTTGGGATCAAGAAAATCAAGAACTGAGTCCGGAATACCGCAAACAAGTTTTGCATTAAGAAAATCAAGAATTGAGTGCGGAATAGAACCAAACTTGTTTCGGATCACGAAAATTAAGAACTGAGTCCGGAATGCCGCAAACATGTTTTGTATCAAGAAAATCAAGAATTGAGTGCGGAATGCAACAAAACTTGTTTGGGATCAAGAAAATCAAGAACTGAGTCCGGAATACCGCAAACAAGTTTTGCATCAAGAAAATCAAGAATTGAGCGCGGAATACAACCAAACTTGTTTCGGATCAGGAAAATCAAGAACTGAGTCCGGAATGCCGCAAACATGTTCTGCATCAAGAAAATCAAGAATTGAGGGCGGAATACAACCAAACTTGTTTGGGATCAAGAAAATCAAGAACTGAGTCCGGAATACCTTAAACATGTTTTGCATCAAGAAAATCAAGAATTGAGTGCGGAATACAACCAAACTTGTTTCGGATCAAGAAAATTAAGAACTGAGTCCGGAATGCCGCAAACATGTTTTGTATCAAGAAAATCAAGAATTGAGTGCGGAATACAACAAAACTTGTTTGGGATCAAGAAAATCAAGAACTGAGTCCGGAATACCGCAAACAAGTTTTGCATCAAGAAAATCAAGAATTGAGCGCGGAATACAACCAAACTTGTTTCGGATCAGGAAAATCAAGAACTGAGTCCGGAATGCCGCAAACATGTTCTGCATCAAGAAAATCAAGAATTGAGGGCGGAATACAACCAAACTTGTTTGGGATCAAGAAAATCAAGAACTGAGTCCGGAATACCTTAAACATGTTTTGCATCAAGAAAATCAAGAATTGAGTGCGGAATACAACCAAACTTGTTTCGGATCAAGAAAATCAAGAACTGAGTCCGGAATGCGGCAAACATGTTTTGCATCAAGAAAATCAAGAATTGAGCGCGGAATACAACCATACTTATTTCGGATCAAGAAAATCAAGAACTGAGTCCGGAATACCGCAAACAAGTTTTGCATCAAGAAAATCAAGAATTGAGTGCGGAATAGAACCAAACTTGTTTGGGATCAATAAAATCAAGAACTGAGTCCGGAATACCGCAAACATGTTCTGCATCATGAAAATCAAGAATTGAGCGCGGAATACAACCAAACTTGTTTCGGATCAGGAAAATCAAGAACTGAGTCCGGAATGCCGCAAACATGTTCTGCATCAAGAAAATCAAGAATTGAGGGCGGAATACAACCAAACTTGTTTGGGATCAAGAAAATCAAGAACTGAGTCCGGAATACCTTAAACATGTTTTGCATCAAGAAAATCAAGAATTGAGTGCGGAATACAACCAAACTTGTTTGGGATCAAGAAAATCAAGAACTGAGTCCGGAATACCGCAAACAAGTTTTGCATCAAGAAAATCAAGAATTGAGCGCGGAAGACAACCAAACTTGTTTCGGATCAGGAAAATCAAGAACTGAGTCCGGAATGCCGCAAACATGTTCTGCATCAAGAAAATCAAGAATTGAGGGCGGAATACAACCAAACTTGTTTGGGATCAAGAAAATCAAGAACTGAGTCCGGAATACCTTAAACATGTTTTGCATCAAGAAAATCAAGAATTGAGTGCGGAATACAACCAAACTTGTTTCGGATCAGGAAAATCAAGAATTGAGTCCGGAATGCCGCAAACATGTTCTGCATCAAGAAAATCAAGAATTGAGGGCGGAATACAACCAAACTTGTTTGGAATCAAGAAAATCAAGAACTGAGTCCGGAATACCTTAAACATGTTTTGCATCAAGAAAATCAAGAATTGAGTGCGGAAGACAACCAAACTTTTTTCGGATCAAGAAAATCAAGAACTGAGTCCGGAATACCGCAAACAAGTTTTGCATCAAGAAAATCAAGAATTTGAGTCCGGAATACAAACAAACTTGTTTGGGATCAAGAAAATCAAGAACTGAGTCCGGAATACCGCAAACAAGTTTTGCATTAAGAAAATCAAGAATTGAGTGCGGAATAGAACCAAACTTGTTTCGGATCAAGAAAATTAAGAACTGAGTCCGGAATGCCGCAAACATGTTTTGTATCAAGAAAATCAAGAATTGAGTGCGGAATACAACAAAACTTGTTTGGGATCAAGAAAATCAAGAACTGAGTCCGGAATACCGCAAACAAGTTTTGCATCAAGAAAATCAAGAATTGAGCGCGGAATACAACCAAACTTGTTTCGGATCAGGAAAATCAAGAACTGAGTCCGGAATGCCGCAAACATGTTCTGCATCAAGAAAATCAAGAATTGAGGGCGGAATACAACCAAACTTGTTTGGGATCAAGAAAATCAAGAACTGAGTCCGGAATACCTTAAACATGTTTTGCATCAAGAAAATCAAGAATTGAGTGCGGAATACAACCAAACTTGTTTCGGATCAAGAAAATTAAGAACTGAGTCCGGAATGCCGCAAACATGTTTTGTATCAAGAAAATCAAGAATTGAGTGCGGAATACAACAAAACTTGTTTGGGATCAAGAAAATCAAGAACTGAGTCCGGAATACCGCAAACAAGTTTTGCATCAAGAAAATGAAGAATTGAGCGCGGAATACAACCAAACTTGTTTCGGATCAGGAAAATCAAGAACTGAGTCCGGAATGCCGCAAACATGTTCTGCATCAAGAAAATCAAGAATTGAGGGCGGAATACAACCAAACTTGTTTGGGATCAAGAAAATCAAGAACTGAGTCCGGAATACCTTAAACATGTTTTGCATCAAGAAAATCAAGAATTGAGTGCGGAATACAACCAAACTTGTTTCGGATCAAGAAAATCAAGAACTGAGTCCGGAATGCGGCAAACATGTTTTGCATCAAGAAAATCAAGAATTGAGCGCGGAATACAACCATACTTATTTCGGATCAAGAAAATCAAGAACTGAGTCCGGAATACCGCAAACAAGTTTTGCATCAAGAAAATCAAGAATTGAGTGCGGAATAGAACCAAACTTGTTTGGGATCAATAAAATCAAGAACTGAGTCCGGAATACCGCAAACATGTTCTGCATCAAGAAAATCAAGAATTGAGCGCGGAATACAACCAAACTTGTTTCGGATCAGGAAAATCAAGAACTGAGTCCGGAATGCCGCAAACATGTTCTGCATCAAGAAAATCAAGAATTGAGGGCGGAATACAACCAAACTTGTTTGGGATCAAGAAAATCAAGAACTGAGTCCGGAATACCTTAAACATGTTTTGCATCAAGAAAATCAAGAATTGAGTGCGGAATACAACCAAACTTGTTTGGGATCAAGAAAATCAAGAACTGAGTCCGGAATACCGCAAACAAGTTTTGCATCAAGAAAATCAAGAATTGAGCGCGGAAGACAACCAAACTTGTTTCGGATCAGGAAAATCAAGAACTGAGTCCGGAATGCCGCAAACATGTTCTGCATCAAGAAAATCAAGAATTGAGGGCGGAATACAACCAAACTTGTTTGGGATCAAGAAAATCAAGAACTGAGTCCGGAATACCTTAAACATGTTTTGCATCAAGAAAATCAAGAATTGAGTGCGGAATACAACCAAACTTGTTTCGGATCAGGAAAATCAAGAACTGAGTCCGGAATGCCGCAAACATGTTCTGCATCAAGAAAATCAAGAATTGAGGGCGGAATACAACCAAACTTGTTTGGAATCAAGAAAATCAAGAACTGAGTCCGGAATACCTTAAACATGTTTTGCATCAAGAAAATCAAGAATTGAGTGCGGAATACAACCAAACTTGTTTCGGATCAAGAAAATCAAGAACTGAGTCCGGAATGCGGCAAACATGTTTTGCATCAAGAAAATCAAGAATTGAGCGCGGAATACAACCAAACTTGTTTCGGATCAAGAAAATCAAGAACTGAGTCCGGAATTCCGCAAACATTTTTTGCATCAAGAAAATCAAGAATTGAGTGCGGAATACAACCAAACTTGTTTGGGATCAAGAAAATCAAGAACTGAGTCCGGAATACCGCAAACAAGTTTTGCATCAAGAAAATCAAGAATTTGAGTCCGGAATACAAACAAACTTGTTTGAGATCAATAAAATCAAGAACTGAGTCCGGAATACCGCAAACATGTTCTGCATCAAGAAAATCGAGAATTGAGTGCGGAATACAACCAAACTTGTTTCGGATCAAGAAAATCAAGAACTGAATCCGGAATACCGCAAAAAAGTTTTGCATCAAGAAAATCAAGAATTTGAGTCCGGAATACAACCAAACTTGTTTCGGATCAAGAAAATCAAGAACCGAGTCCGGAATTGCGCAAACAAGTTTTGCATCAAGAAAATCAAGAATTGAGTGCGGAATAGAACCAAACTTGTTTCGGATCAAGAAAATCAAGAACTGAGTCCGGAATGCCGCAAACATGTTTTGCATCAAGAAAATCAAGAATTGAGTGCGGAAGACAACCAAACTTTTTTCGGATCAAGAAAATAAAGAACTGAGTCCGGAATACCGCAAAAAAGTTTTGCATCAAGAAAATCAAGAATTTGAGTCCGGAATACAAACAAACTTGTTTGGGATCAAGAGAATCAAGAACTGAGTCCGGAATACCGCAAACATGTTCTGCATTAAGAAAATCAAGAATTGAGCGCGGAATACAACCAAACTTGTTTCGGATCAGGAAAATCAAGAACTGAGTCCGGAATGCCGCAAACATGTTCTGCATCAAGAAAATCAAGAATTGAGGGCGGAATACAACCAAACTTGTTTGGGATCAAGAAAATCAAGAACTGAGTCCGGAATACCTTAAACATGTTTTGCATCAAGAAAATCAAGAATTGAGGGCGGAATACAACCAAACTTGTTTCGGATCAAGAAAATCAAGAACTGAGTCTGGAATACCGCAAACAAGTTTTGCATCAAGAAAATCAAGAATTGAGTGCGGAATAGAACCAAACTTGTTTGGGATCAAGAAAATCAAGAACTGAGTCCGGAATACCGCAAACAAGTTTTGCATCAAGAAAATCAAGAATTTGAGTCCGGAATACAAACAAACTTGTTTGGGATCAAGAGAATCAAGAACTGAGTCCGGAATGCCGCAAACATGTTTTGCATCAAGAAAATCAAGAATTGAGTGCGGAAGACAACCAAACTTTTTTGGGATCAAGAAAATCAAGAACTGAGTCCGGAATACCGCAAACAAGTTTTGCATCAAGAAAATCAAGAATTTGAGTCCGGAATACAACCAAACTTGTTTCGGATCAAGAAAATCAAGAACTGAGTCCGGAATACCGCAAACAAGTTTTGCATCAAGAAAATCAAGAATTGAGTGCGGAATAGAACCAAACTTGTTTCGGATCAAGAAAATCAAGAACTGAGTTCGGAATGCCGCAAACATGTTTTGCATCAAGAAAATCAAGAATTGAGTGCGGAATACAACCAAACTTGTTTCGGATCAAGAAAATCAAGAACTGAGTCCGGAATGCCGCAAACATGTTTTGCATCAAGAAAATCAAGAATTGAGCGCGGAATACATCCAAACTTGTTTCGGATCAAGAAAATCAAGAGCTGAGTCCGGAATATCGCAAACAAGTTTTGCATCAAGAAAAATCAAGAATTGAGTGCGGAATACAACCAAACTTGTTTCGGATCAAGAAAATCAAAAACTGAGTCCGGAATACCGCAAACAAGTTTTACATCAAGAAAATCAAGAATTGAGCGCGGAATACAACCAAACTTGTTTCGGATCAAGAAAATCAAGAACTGAGTCCGGAATGCCGCAAACATGTTTTGCATCAAGAAAATCAAGAATTGAGCGCGGAATACAACCAAACTTGTTTCGGATCAAGAAAATCAAGAACTGAGTCCGGAATTCCGCAAACATTTTTTGCATCAAGAAAATCAAGAATTGAGTGCGGAATACAACCAAACTTGTTTGGGATCAAGAAAATCAAGAACTGAGTCCGGAATACCGCAAACAAGTTTTGCATCAAGAAAATCAAGAATTTGAGTCCGGAATACAAACAAACTTGTTTGAGATCAATAAAATCAAGAACTGAGTCCGGAATACCGCAAACATGTTCTGCATCAAGAAAATCGAGAATTGAGTGCGGAATACAACCAAACTAGTTTCGGATCAAGAAAATCAAGAACTGAATCCGGAATACCGCAAAAAAGTTTTGCATCAAGAAAATCAAGAATTTGAGTCCGGAATACAACCAAACTTGTTTCGGATCAAGAAAATCAAGAACCGAGTCCGGAATTGCGCAAACAAGTTTTGCATCAAGAAAATCAAGAATTGAGTGCGGAATAGAACCAAACTTGTTTCGGATCAAGAAAATCAAGAACTGAGTCCGGAATGCCGCAAACATGTTTTGCATCAAGAAAATCAAGAATTGAGTGCGGAAGACAACCAAACTTTTTTCGGATCAAGAAAATAAAAAACTGAGTCCGGAATACCGCAAACAAGTTTTGCATCAAGAAAATCAAGAATTTGAGTCCGGAATACAAACAAACTTGTTTGGGATCAAGAGAATCAAGAACTGAGTCCGGAATGCCGCAAACATGTTTTGCATCAAGAAAATCAAGAATTGAGTGCGGAAGACAACCAAACTTTTTTCGGATCAAGAAAATCAAAAACTGAGTCCGGAATACCGCAAACAAGTTTTACATCAAGAAAATCAAGAATTGAGTGCGGAATACAACCAAACTTGTTTCGGATCAAGAAAATTAAGAACTGAGTCCGGAATGCCGCAAACATGTTTTGTATCAAGAAAATCAAGAATTGAGTGCGGAATACAACCAAACTTGTTTGGGATCAAGAAAATCAAGAACTGAGTCCGGAATACCGCAAACAAGTTTTGCATCAAGAAAATCAAGAATTTGAGTCCGGAATACAACCAAACTTGTTTCGGATCAAGAAAATCAAGAACTGAGTCCGGAATACCGCAAACAAGTTTTGCATTAAGAAAATCAAGAATTGAGTGCGGAATAGAACCAAACTTGTTTCGGATCAAGAAAATCAAGAACTGAGTACGGAATGCCGCAAACATGTTTTGCATCAAGAAAATCAAGAATAGAGTGCGGAATACAACCAAACTTGTTTCGGATCAAGAAAATCAAGAACTGAGTCCGGAATGCCGCAAACATGTTTTGCATCAAGAAAATCAAGAATTGAGCGCGGAATACAAACAAACTTGTTTGGGATCAATAAAATCAAGAACTGAGTCCGGAATACCGCAAACATGTTCTGCATCAAGAAAATCAAGAATTGAGTGCGGAATACAACCAAACTTTTTTCGGATCAAGAAAATCAAAAACTGAGTCCGGAATACCGCAAATATGTTCTGCATCAAGAAAATCAAGAATTGAGTGCGGAATACAACCAAACTTGTTTCGGATCAAGAAAATCAAGAACTGAGTCCGGAATGCCGCAAACAAGTTTTGCATCAAGAAAATCAAGAATTGAGCGCGGAATACAACCAAACTTGTTTCGGATCAGGAAAATCAAGAACTGAGTCCGGAATGCCGCAAACAAGTTTTGCATCAAGAAAATCAAGAATTGAGTGCGGAATAGAACCAAACTTGTTTGGGATCAATAAAATCAAGAACTGAGTCCGGAATACCGCAAACATGTTCTGCATCAAGAAAATCAAGATTTGAGTGCGGAAGACAACCAAACTTTTTTCGGATCAAGAAAATCAAAAACTGAGTGCGGAATACCACAAACAAGTTTTGCATCAAGAAAATCAAGAATTGAGTGCGGAATAGAACCAAACTTGTTTCGGATCAAGAAAATTAAGAACTGAGTCCGGAATGCCGTAAACATGTTTTGTATCAAGAAAATCAAGAATTGAGTGCGGAATACAACCAAACTTGTTTCGGATCAAGAAAATGAAGAACTGAGTCCGGAATGCCGCAAACATGTTTTGAATCAAGAAAATCAAGAATTGAGTGCGGAATACAACATAACTTGTTTGGGATCAAGAAAATCAAGAACTGAGTCCGGAATACCGCTAACAAGTTTTGCATCAAGAAAATCAAGAATTTGAGTCCGGAATACAACCAAACTTGTTTCGGATCAAGAAAATCAAGAACTGAGTCCGGAATGCCGCAAACAAGTTTTGCATCAAGAAAATCAAGAATTGAGCGCGGAATACAACCAAACTTGTTTCGGATCAGGAAAATCAAGAACTGAGTCCGGAATGCCGCAAACAAGTTTTGCATCAAGAAAATCAAGAATTGAGTGCGGAATAGAACCAAACTTGTTTGGGATCAATAAAATCAAGAACTGAGTCCGGAATGCCGCAAACATGTTCTGCATCAAGAAAATCAAGATTTGAGTGCGGAAGACAACCAAACTTTTTTCGGATCAAGAAAATCAAGAACTGAATCCGGAATACCACAAACAAGTTTTGCATCAAGAAAATCAAGAATTGAGTGCGGAATACAACCAAACTTGTTTCGGATCAAGAAAATTAAGAACTGAGTCTGGAATGCCGCAAACATGTTTTGCATCAAGAAAATCAAGAATTGAGCGCGGAATACAACCAAACTTATTTCGGATCAAGAAAATCAAGAACTGAGTCAGGAATACCGCAAACAAGTTTTGCATCAAGAAAATCAAGAATTGAGTGCGGAATAGAACCAAACTTGTTTGGGATCAAGAAAATCAAGAACTGAGTCCGGAATACCGCAAACAAGTTTTGCATCAAGAAAATCAAGAATTTGAGTCCGGAATACAAACAAACTTGTTTGGGATCAAGAAAATCAAGAACTGAGTCCGGAATGCCGCAAACATGTTTTGCATCAAGAAAATCAAGAATTGAGTGCGGAAGACAACCAAACTTTTTTCGGATCAAGAAAATCAAAAACTGAGTCCGGAATACCGCAAACAAGTTTTACATCAAGAAAATCAAGAATTGAGTGCGGAATAGAACCAAACTTGTTTCGGATCAAGAAAATTAAGAACTGAGTCCGGAATGCCGCAAACATGTTTTGTATCAAGAAAATCAAGAATTGAGTGCGGAATACAACCAAACTTGTTTGGGATCAAGAAAATCAAGAACTGAGTCCGGAATACCGCAAACAAGTTTTGCATTAAGAAAATCAAGAATTGAGGGCGGAATAGAACCAAACTTGTTTCGGATCAAGAAAATTAAGAACTGAGTCCGGAATGCCGCAAACATGTTTTGTATCAAGAAAATCAAGAATTGAGTGCGGAATACAACAAAACTTGTTTGGGATCAAGAGAATCAAGAACTGAGTCCGGAATACCGCAAACAAGTTTTGCATCAAGAAAATCAAGAATTGAGCGCGGAATACAACCAAACTTGTTTCGGATCAGGAAAATCAAGAACTGAGTCCGGAGTGCCGCAAACAAGTTTTGCATCAAGAAAATCAAGAATTGAGAGCGGAATACAATCAAACTTGTTTGGGATCAAGAAAATCAAGAACTGAGTCCGGACTACAGCAAACATGTTTTGCATCAAGAAAATCAAGAATTGAGTGCGGAATACAACCAAACTTGTTTCGGATCAAGAAAATCAAGAACTGAGTCCGGAATGCGGCAAACATGTTTTGCATCAAGAAAATCAAGAATTGAGCGCGGAATACAACCAAACTTATTTCGGATCAAGAAAATCAAGAACTGAGTCCGGAATGCCGCAAACAAGTTTTGCATCAAGAAAATCAAGAATTGAGTGCGGAATAGAACCAAACTTGTTTGGGATCAATAAAATCAAGAACTGAGTCCGGAATACCGCAAACATGTTCTGCATCAATAAAATCAAGATTTGAGTGCGGAAGACAACCAAACTTTTTTCGGATCAAGAAAATCAAGAACTGAGTCCGGAATACCACAAACAATTTTGGCATCAAGAAAATCAAGAATTGAGTGCGGAATAGAACCAAACTTGTTTCGGATCAAGAAAATTAAGAACTGAGTCCGGAATGCCGTAAACATGTTTTGTATCAAGAAAATCAAGAATTGAGTGCGGAATACAACCAAACTTGTTTCGGATCAAGAAAATGAAGAACTGAGTCCGGAATGCCGCAAACATGTTTTGAATCAAGAAAATCAAGAATTGAGTGCGGAATACAACCAAACTTGTTTCGGATCAAGAAAATCAAGAACTGAGTCCGGAATGCCGCAAACATGTTTTGCATCAAGAAAATCAAGAATTGAGCGCGGAATACAACCAAACTTGTTTGGGATCAAGAAAATCAAGAACTGAGTCCGGGATACCGGAAACATGTTTTGCATCAAGAAAATCAAGAATTCAGTGCGGAATACAACCAAACTTGTTTCGGATCAAGAAAATCAAGAACTGAGTCCGGAATGCGGCAAACATGTTTTGCATCAAGAAAATCAAGAATTGAGCGCAGAATACAACCAAACTTATTTCGGATCAAGAAAATCAAGAACTGAGTCCGGAATACCGCAAACAAGTTTTGCATCAAGAAAATCAAGAATTGAGTTCGGAATAGAACCAAACATGTTTCGGATCAAGAAAATTAAGAACTGAGTCCGGAATGCCGCAAACATGTTTTGTATCAAGAAAATCAAGAATTGAGTGCGGAATACAACAAAACTTGTTTGGGATCAAGAAAATCAAGAACTGAGTCCGGAATACCGCAAACATGTTCTGCATCAAGAAAATCAAGAATTGAGTGCGGAATACAACCAAACTTTTTTCGGATCAAGAAAATCAAAAACTGAGTCCGGAATACCGCAAACAAGTTTTACATCAAGAAAATCAAGAATTGAGCGCGGAATACAACCAAACTTGTTTCGGATCAAGAAAATCAAGAACTGAGTCCGGAATGCCGCAAACATGTTTTGCATCAAGAAAATCAAGAATTGAGCGCGGAATACAACCAAACTTGTTTCGGATCAAGAAAATCAAGAACTGAGTCCGGAATTCCGCAAACATTTTTTGCATCAAGAAAATCAAGAATTGAGTGCGGAATACAACCAAACTTGTTTGGGATCAAGAAAATCAAGAACTGAGTCCGGAATACCGCAAACAAGTTTTGCATCAAGAAAATCAAGAATTTGAGTCCGGAATACAAACAAACTTGTTTGAGATCAATAAAATCAAGAACTGAGTCCGGAATACCGCAAACATGTTCTGCATCAAGAAAATCGAGAATTGAGTGCGGAATACAACCAAACTTGTTTCGGATCAAGAAAATCAAGAACTGAATCCGGAATACCGCAAAAAAGTTTTGCATCAAGAAAATCAAGAATTTGAGTCCGGAATACAACCAAACTTGTTTCGGATCAAGAAAATCAAGAACCGAGTCCGGAATTGCGCAAACAAGTTTTGCATCAAGAAAATCAAGAATTGAGTGCGGAATAGAACCAAACTTGTTTCGGATCAAGAAAATCAAGAACTGAGTCCGGAATGCCGCAAACATGTTTTGCATCAAGAAAATCAAGAATTGAGTGCGGAAGACAACCAAACTTTTTTCGGATCAAGAAAATCAAAAACTGAGTCCGGAATACCGCAAACAAGTTTTACATCAAGAAAATCAAGAATTGAGTGCGGAATACAACCAAACTTGTTTCGGATCAAGAAAATTAAGAACTGAGTCCGGAATGCCGCAAACATGTTTTGTATCAAGAAAATCAAGAATTGAGTGCGGAATACAACCAAACTTGTTTGGGATCAAGAAAATCAAGAACTGAGTCCGGAATACCGCAAACAAGTTTTGCATCAAGAAAATCAAGAATTTGAGTCCGGAATACAACCAAACTTGTTTCGGATCAAGAAAATCAAGAACTGAGTCCGGAATACCGCAAACAAGTTTTGCATTAAGAAAATCAAGAATTGAGTGCGGAATAGAACCAAACTTTTTTGGGATCAAGAAAATCAAGAACTGAGTACGGAATGCCGCAAACATGTTTTGCATCAAGAAAATCAAGAATAGAGTGCGGAATACAACCAAACTTGTTTCGGATCAAGAAAATCAAGAACTGAGTCCGGAATGCCGCAAACATGTTTTGCATCAAGAAAATCAAGAATTGAGCGCGGAATACAAACAAACTTGTTTGGGATCAATAAAATCAAGAACTGAGTCCGGAATACCGCAAACATGTTCTGCATCAAGAAAATCAAGAATTGAGTGCGGAATACAACCAAACTTTTTTCGGATCAAGAAAATCAAAAACTGAGTCCGGAATACCGCAAATATGTTCTGCATCAAGAAAATCAAGAATTGAGTGCGGAATACAACCAAACTTGTTTCGGATCAAGAAAATCAAGAACTGAGTCCGGAATGCCGCAAACAAGTTTTGCATCAAGAAAATCAAGAATTGAGCGCGGAATACAACCAAACTTGTTTCGGATCAGGAAAATCAAGAACTGAGTCCGGAATGCCGCAAACAAGTTTTGCATCAAGAAAATCAAGAATTGAGTGCGGAATAGAACCAAACTTGTTTGGGATCAATAAAATCAAGAACTGAGTCCGGAATACCGCAAACATGTTCTGCATCAAGAAAATCAAGATTTGAGTGCGGAAGACAACCAAACTTTTTTCGGATCAAGAAAATCAAAAACTGAGTGCGGAATACCACAAACAAGTTTTGCATCAAGAAAATCAAGAATTGAGTGCGGAATAGAACCAAACTTGTTTCGGATCAAGAAAATTAAGAACTGAGTCCGGAATGCCGTAAACATGTTTGTTTGCTGTTTAAAAGTTGCCAGGAAAATACACAAATTAAATTGCATGAAATTAATGATATAATTTCATGTGATTTTTATATCAAAGATTTGAAATTATGAAATTATGTTCAATTTCATAAAATTATTTCTTGAAATTAAAGAAACAATTTCATGAAATAGCCATGTCAAATATTAAATCATGAAATTATGTCCAATCTCATGATTTATTAAATCCCAAAATTATTTCTTGAAATTAAAAAGTAATTTCATGAAATAATCATACCAAACCCCCTTCAAAAAATATATACACATGTGTGCAAAAAAAATCTATGCACAAAACCCTAATTATATGAAATCAAGAAACAATTTCATATAATTAAACATGCCAAATCCAAAAAATCATGAATTTCATTCATGAAAAATGCCCCAAATATTATCCCTTGGAATTAAAAATGATTCTTTGGGATAATCATGCCAAAATGTTAATTGTATAAGATTAATATGCCTAATCATATACAATTAATGATTTAAGTGAAATTAATGCCTAATTTCACACCCAAAAATACCAAAAATATTACCCAAAATAACAGAATCATGGAATATATTTTCTGTGATTTTTCAGTAATTTTTCATGGATTTTTGCATGAAGAATAAAATAAAATGGAAAAAAGAATAAAGAAAATACCAAAAATCAGAGCTGGAGATAATTCTGGGTGCAATTTGGGGGATGTGCAACACTCTGGGTGCAATTTGGGGAGCTCAAACACAACCTCAGCCTTTGGGGCCCACCTGTCATACACACAAAGTGTTAAGGGTGGTTTGAATGGACCCAGCACACATGCGCCATACCACTGACAATGCGTTTTGGTGCATGAGAACCGAGACCACGGACTCACCTTCAATTTTTCGCTGAGTCTGAGTCTCATTAAACCCGACATGCGGGGCCCTCTTTCTCAATCTCACTGCCAAGGGGGCCCAGTGTCCAGGCGACCCTTTGGCCAGCGAAGAAAAGAAAAGAAAAGAGGGGGTGGACTCGGCGCAAACTCTCCCTCTCTCTGACAAACCCAAAACCAAAGCACGGTTCATGTGCACCCAACCCAAGCGAGGGAAACCCTTTGAATTTCACTCTCTCTCCCTCCTTTCTTCCTCCCCGAGCTCCGAGCTCAATCAAGGCTTCAAAAATGGAGTTCGGGTGTACAGCTCGAGTTGGTTCAAACCATTTTAGGGACTTAATCTACACCCTAAGGGGAGTTCAATGCCACAAACAGCATTGAAAATAGTAAAGTAAACAAGGAGAAAATCGAAGGAGAAAATACCTCGACCTTGAAGGTGACTGAGCAATTGGGAGCTCGAGAGGCCAAGCCAACACCTGGAGAAGCTTCAAGACACCTCCACGACGCTGCCTGAAGTGCCAATTTGGGGTGAAAAGCACTCAATTGGCAGGTGCACCACTTGGCACCTGGGTCTGATCTGGGTGTGGTCAATTGGCACAACTCAGCACTCAAGCAGCCAAATTGACACGTTGGGCACACTCAGTGGCACTTTGGTGACATGTCAAGCGCCAGCAAGGCTAAGGAATATTCGGGATATACTCACACCCGAAAGGCATGACACACTGACCCAAAGAAGAAGACAAAGCCAACGGCTCCTTCTCTCTCCCCAGGCCTGTGTCAGGGACACGTGTAGGCACCTCAATGGAGAGCTCTGAGCGCCAGTTAGCTGGAGGAATCTTCCAAGGACAAGCCTCAGGCCAGCACAGGCCTGGCTGGCTCAATCCTGGCCACTTGATCAAACCAAGGGCTGGGATGATGCCAGCTCAGCCCTGAGGCTTAAACCATGCCCTCTGGGCTATAAATAGACCCCCAGTGAAGAAGAAGAAAGGGGGGAGAGCAACATAGCTGAAACTCTGCCAAAATCTCAACTCCACCAATTTCCACAAAAAAAGAAAGCCAGCTGAGAAGAAACCAAGCTTTGAATAGCTAGGTAAGGGACATAGGAGTCAAGCCTTGAGCTTGGCTCAGTCCCAATTGAGCTCAAGGAGCCAGTCTCACCTTGCTGGGTGAGATGGCTAGCTCCATGGCTGGGGAGGTGCACATGTGCCTCCCTCCTTCCAGAGCTCAATTGGTAGCTGAGCTTGAGTCTCAGGAGCTCACATGGTGATTTCACCATGGAATTTGACAGTATACTTCAACCAATTGGCACATGCCAATCTGGTTTCATGGGGATGGGCACATGTTCATCCCCTTTCTCTCTCAAGCCCTGTGCACATGTGCAGTGGCTGTGTAAAGCTCAATAATGGCTTTATACAAGCTGTTATGCTGTCAAAATTCCATGGAAAAAACAAAATTCCATGTTTTATATGTGTATTGTATTTCAATTTGTTATAATATATGATATTTTGGTGCAAATTGGTTTTGTTTCCCTCTTTAGTTCCTTCTTTCATGTTTCTATGATGTGCTCGATGGCTCAGAACCCTAATTGAGCAATGGAAAGCAATAAACATCAGTACTGGTTTGAGTCCAGTGAATTCCAGTTTCTGGCCAGCTGAGAGATCAATCCATATCTCTCAGCCTGGTTGTTAATTTCTTATGAAATTTCACAGTCATGTAGATTAGGTTTATATCAACTTACCATATAAATTTTATAATTTTTGGAATTTTCTGTGAATTGTTATGAATTTTACAATCTCATCTGTCAAAAACTCAAAAAAAGTCAACTTTGGGTCAAACTGAGAAGTTCATTCTTCTTTTGATTCAAAAATCCAAAATTTCTTGATTAATTCACCTTTATGACACCTCATGTGATGTTTTAAAGGATTTAGAATAATTAAACCAGGCTTTAATCCATAGGTTAAGCCAAATTTGATTTTTAATAAAGCTGAAAGGGCATTTCTGTCCAGTCTGCTAAAAATACAATAATCATACTTTCTTTTCACTCAATTAACTTAAAATTTCATGAGCATCTAGAACAAGTCTTAATGCACTCACTCACCAAATTTTACCATTTTTGGGATTTTCTGTGATTTTCTGTGAATTTTTGAAATTGGGTCTGTCAAAATTGAAATTGAGTTGGCTCTGGACTATTACCAGAAAAGTGCAAAAATGAAATTAACTCGTGTTCAAGTGAAATTCATGTGTGAAATTGATATAAAACCTTTCTAAAACATGTAATTGACCCAAATGAATATAATCAAACATGCAATTTGAGAAGAATATGATGAAATCAAAAGGAAACCAAATTGAAAATAAAACCAGAAATGACCCAATGTGCATAAAGGACAATGCACATCTAAATTGATGAAATTGATCATCCAAACATGTTCAAACATACTAAACGACACTGTTTGGAAGGTTAATTGAAAGAAAATTGCAAAGGAAAGCTATGAAATACCATTTGGTACCAAAGCCCCGAAACCAGCTTGGTACCAAATGGCCAAAGTTACAAAATTGATGGATTAAACCCAAATTAAATCTCAAAAACTGATTAAATATGCTCTGGCGATGCCACATGACAAAGAAATCGAGTTAATTTGTCAAAAAGCAGCTCAAATTCCTCAAAATTTCATCTCAGCCAACTTCCCAACCGAAACCAAGTGGCTACCCCCATCTCCGGCGATCCAGGCCGCCGCCGCCGCCGAGACCACCACCGATGGACTCCCCACGCTCCGGCGATGCCAGCCATGCCTCCTGATCGGAGATCCGACGCCGGCAGGGCCTCGATCAGTGTCGGGGAGGATGAAGCACGAATATTGATGCATCTCAAAGTGCGAATCTTGATGAAATTCAAACAGCCCAGAGAAGGCTTGATGCGCGCCAGAGATCCAACGGCCCAGTTTAAAAGATGCTTTAAAAACTGAACTTAAGTTCAGATCTTGATGCATGGGCCCAGATCCAACGGCCCATATTAATCTGTTTTGAAAATAAACTTTAAACACCAAGTAAAAATGATTTCTCAAGCCCAAAAATTATGAAAAATATATCAAAAATCATGATTTCATTTATGAATATTTTTAAGACTGTAAAATGTCAATTTTGATTTTATTTTATTTTTATTTATATTTTAAATAAAAGAAAATTCAAAATATATGATATATGTATAAAATAAATTCAAAATACCAAATAGGGTATTTAAAAATAAGTGAAAATTATGATAAAACAAATCAACAATTTTTCAAAAATAATCAAATTAAGTATATTTTGATAAAACAAATCAAAATATTCAAGGATAATTAAAAATATGTCATAAACAAATCAAAAATATTTTTAATAATCAAGCCATGTTATATTTTGATAAAACAAATCAAAAATATTCAAAATAATCAAATTATGATAAAACAAATCAAAATATTCAAAAAATAATTAAATGATGTCATGTTTTGATAAAACAAATCAAAACATTAAAAATAATCAAATTATATTATCAAAATATTCAAAAATGATTAAATATGTTAAACTTTAATAAAGCAAATCAAAATATTCCAAATAATCAAATTATGATAAAACAAATCAAAATTTGCAAAATAATCAAATTATTTTATATTTTGATAAAACAAATCAAAATATTCAAAATAATCAAATTATGTTATATTTTGATAAAACAAATCAAAATATTCAAAATAATTAAATTATGTCATGTTTTGATAAAACAAATCAAAATATTCAAAATGATCAAATTATGTTATATTTTGATAAAACAAATCAAAATATTCAAAATGACCAAATTATGCTATATTTTGATAAAACAAATCAAAATATTCAAAATAATTAAATTATGTCATGTTTTGATAAAACAAATCAAAATATTCAAAATGATCAAATTATGTTATATTTTGATAAAACAAATCAAAATATTCAAAATGACCAAATTATGCTATATTTTGATAAAACAAATCAAAATATTCAAAATATTCAGATTACATTATATTTTGATAAAACAAATTGAAATATTCAAAATAATCAAATTATGTTATATTTTGATAAAACAAATCAAAATATTCAAAAAAAATGATTGAATCATGTTATAAAACAAATCAAAATATTCAAAATAATCAAATTATATTATGTCTTGATAAAACAAGACAAAATATTCAAAATAACCAAACTTTGTCATATTTTGATAAAACAAATTGAAATATTTAAAATATGCAAATATGTCCAAATCTTTGACTAAACATGTCAAATATGTAAATAAACCCAAGTATTCCCAAATATTTGACCAAACATGTCAAACATGCAAATATACCCAAATATTTGACCAAATATGTCAAAAATGCAAATATACCCAAATATTTGACCAAATATGTCAAAAATACAATTATGTCCAAATATTTGACCAAACATGTCAAATATGCAAATATACCCAAATATTTGACCAAATATGTCAAAAATACAATTATGTCCAAATATTTGACTAAACATGTCAAATGTGCAAATATACCCAAATATTTGACCAAATATGTCAAAAATACAAATATGTCCCAATCTTTGACCAAACATGTCAAATATGCAAATATACACAAATATTTGACCAAATATGTCAAAAATACAAATATGTCCAAATATTTGACCAAATATGTCAAACATGCAAATAAACCCAAACATTTGACCAAACATGTTAAATATGCAAATAAACCCAAACATTTGACCAAACATGTCAAATATGCAAATACACCCAAATTTCTGGCCAAACATGCCAAATATACAAATATGTCCAAACTCTTGATAAAATATGTCAAATATGCAAATATGTCCAAATTTCTGGCCAAACATGCCAAATATACAAATATGTCCAAACTCTTGATAAAATATGTCAAATATGCAAATATGTCCAAATCTCTGGTCAAATATGCCAAATATGCAGATAAGTCCAAAACTTGGTGAAAACATACCAACATACCAAATCATATCAACTCATGTTTCGAGAACATTAAATTGGCAGTGCGCTTCAGGTTTAATGTACCTCATTTTGGAAATCGATAAAGAATTATATGTTCCCGATCCTCCAATTTTCCCAGGTTTCGAATTGGCATAGCGCTTCAGATTCGGGATTTGGAAGGTCAATAGACTGTTTAGGATTATACGTCCTTGTCTTTGACATGAACCTTTTTTAGAGATCAAACATCTCTGGTTCTTTGAGTATCGAGTTGGCAGTGCGCTTCACATTCGAACTCCGTGAGATCAATAGGATTATACATCCTCGATCTCTGATTTACGAGAAATTATACGTTTCTCTGACTTTAGATCATACGTCTTTAGTCTTATTATCCAAAGTTATACCTTTGGATTATTTCAAGTATGCATTATAATAAATTGGAAGGAAGAAATAAAGCCACAAATCTGATCCATATATTTTGATTAGTTTAGCCCATTAATCAGAGGTTCCCGAGGCGAGAGCCGGGGTAATTAACGGCGGGGGCTTGCGCCCGTCGGAAAATAAAAGTTCCCACAATCACCTAAATAATAAGTCCTTGAGCGCACAAACACGCGCAGGGATGTACCTGCACCTTCTTCCCCCGTAAGCGAGGACGCCGATGCCTCGCGCGTGGGCCGCGAAAAAGGGCCGCACAGGTTCTGGCACGCCCGGTGGGACATATCTTTCTCCTCTCATCTCTTGGGCTAAAATAATTAAATATATGGATCAAATAAAAAAAAATATATATAATAAATTTTGCATGAAATATGGCTAATTGATTTGTGGAGTTTATATTTTTCAGGAAATGATGTCTGGAGCGAATTCTCCGTTTGCGATCGCTGTCCCCGTCTCCCTCAACGAGGCGGGCCATATGGTGTTCTCATTTGGGGACTTTCCCCAAATGATCGTTCTTCCTCCTACTCCACCGTCACCGACCCCGACAATGGTCGAAGATGATAGTGAAGAGGTCTCCTTCAGGATCACCCAGAAGGGGATTGACAACAAAATCATGGCGCTCCCTCCAAAACCTCAGCGCCCCAGGAGACAACGCTCAGTGAACAAAGTCTCCTCGACCCTTCCAACACCGGTGGCCCCAAAGGTCACCAAGAAACGGGCTCTCCAAGCCTACCAGGATGAATTGGTGGCTGAGCCAAATCTTCCCGTCTCCAACCCCTTCACATCCCTAAGGATTGTGAAAAGGAACTCTCCAACCGCTCGTATCCGGAGCGTTTGGGAGGTTCCACAACCAAAACCTCGCCAAAACCAAAACTTCTCGACCAACTCGGGAAGACCCTCAGGCCTCAAACAGGCCAACCTAGGCAAGTCTCTATATGAGGCTCACCGAGCTCTCAAGGCGCGTAAACAACAGCGCCGAAGCAAACCTCAATCTCCTGCCTCTCAAATCCAGGGGAGACAGGTCCATGTCCCCCGGGAATCGGGGAACCGCCCATATGAACGGGCACAAGGGACCAAACAAACATGGATTCCAAAATCTCGTCTGACCCAAACAAGCCAGACACCATCTACCTATATACAGGTGGCTAAGCCCAAAACACGGGCTACGGTCAAAACCACTGCTCTCTCGAAAAATATCGAGAGTGAAAACGTGTTTAACAGGCTGGGGACAAAGATAAAACCCCAAGCCTCGAGCACGACTGTGTTTGACAGGCTAGGGCCAAAACTAAACCCTAAGCCATTAAAGTCAAGCAAAGGACTGGTTATCACTGTTCCTGATCAGGCCCGAAAGAAGAGGCGGGTCTCTCGTCCGGCACCCTACGCTGATGACGAAGAAGAACACTTCACGGTCTATACTGTGGGGGCGTATGACGAAAGCTCCTCTGACGATCAAGAAGAACGTCACGCCACATATATGGCTGATGATGAAGAAGTGGGCCCATCCCATGACCCACCACCTGGTCGAGATGTCGAGAATGCTCATGCGGCCAGGACCAGAGCCAGGGCCAAAAGAGGGCAGAAAGGAGGCCCTCCAACTGACGACGAATCAGCCCACAATGAGGCAGAAATGGAAGACACTGGTGGCTCCGCGAATGATTTCGTCGCCCAATTAAAACGACAACTGTCTATACGAGAACGGGAAATGGAGGAGTATAGACAGAGAAATGAGCAAGAAATGGGAGAGCTCAGAAAGCAAAATCAAGAGGCTTTAAGCCTGATCAAGTCCTTAAGTGACTTTCTGACCAAGAAGGGGATCACAAATGAAAGGGTGGAAGATGAAGGACCCTCCAAACATACGGGACCTCAACCATCGCAACATCCAAGCCTCAGAGACCCCGACGGTCACAAAGAAGACCTCCCATGTGGAGGAGAGAGCTCTCGAGTCAATATTGCTCGGGGCTCCAACACTCGTATATATACCAACGAGAATCAAGGATTGACTAAGAAGGAGATCCAAGAGATAATTAGTCAACAACTTCAAATAGCGGGCGCAGGATTTACCGTCTCACCCTTGAAACGAACGGGGAGGCCGTATCCAGCCGATTACGACGCTATACCTTACCCAAAGGGGTATATAGTCCCGAAGTTTAAATCCTTCTCGGGAGAGGGTGTAAAAGACACAAACCCAGATCAACACTTGGCCCATTTCATGGCCTCGTGTGGGAATACAGGGAGCAATGATGCCTTGTTGCTGCGTCAATTCCCGCAAAGTCTAACGGGTCCCGCCTTTGAATGGTACTACTCATTAGAAAATGGGAGTATTAAAACGTGGGATGATATGACCGATGCATTCAGGGCAAAGTTCGCGGTCATGACTGACAAAATCAGCATTGCGGACTTGGCCAATACTAGGCCCCAGAAGAATGAGAAAGTTCTGGAGTACATTAGTCGCTGGCGAAACCTCAGCATCAGGTGTGATCGCCCGATAACCCAAAGGGAGGCGGTCGAACTAATACTCAGGAACGTTGACAACTGGATGACACCGTTCTTAGGGATAGCCAAGATTACGACATATCAGGATTTGATAAACTGTGTGTCCAGGCTGGAAAATGCACCTCCAAATTCATGGCCTAACTACTCGGGTCAGAGATTCCAAAGAGGAGGGAAGGCCGAGGCCAAGGTAGCCAGTACAAGCAAATCCGGTGGCAAAAACACGACCGCTAATGTCAACACTGTGAACAATGGTGGCTCGTCGAATAAAAATGACGGCGGCAGCAGCGCAAAACCCGTATATGGAAGTGGGCAACCTCTTAAAAGTCTGGAGGAATTAAAGGGCAAGCCCTATTCATTTAAAAGAGATAAGGTCGCGCGACTTTTCAAAGACGCTTTGAAGGATGGGCTCCAACTACCTAAATGTAAACGGCCCGCCGACATGGAGAAATCCAGTGACCCGAACTACTGTCCATATCACAGAGTGCTTGGGCACCCCATAGAAGATTGTTGGGTGTTCAAAGACTGGATAGAAAGGAGGTACAAGAATGGCGAGATAACTCTGGCTGATAGTATCCTCCAAACGCCAGCCCCGCATGAGCAGGTGAACGCGGTCTCTCATATAGAGATCAATATTGAGGATTCTTCGGCAGAACCTTGGAGCATCCATCTGTCCCGGAAAGCAAAGAAACTCCTCAAATCCATTCAGAAAGAACCAGGTATTTTGTGGAAGAATGATGTAACTCCCATTATCCCTGAACCACCAAGAAAATCGGTGGCCTTCTACAAGAAAGCGAACAAAAATGGCAGCCGCAAACGGGACAAGAAGCCAGTAAAGCCAAAGGAGTATCCGGAAAAGTCAGAACTCCAAAAGTACATTGATGCGCTCGAAGAATATGAACAAGGTCAACCGATACCGGCCATGCTTCGAGACTTCATTCCTAAACGAATTCTCAACAAATTACTGGGTATAGTCGATGCGGACGAAACCACAGATGAAGAAGACGAGTTTTGGGATGAAGAATGCTGTGTCGTCGCCCACGTAGAAACTCATGAAGTGAGCGAATCGGAAGACTCTGATACTCTTCCCCGTCGGGAGGAGCTTTACCTAAATGAGCTTCTCGGGCAAGTCCATCATTTCATGGATGGTCGCGAAAAGACAACCAGCCTAGACTCAAAGTCGACAATTCGAAAATTCAAACCCGAAGGCATAAAAGGGCTAGTGGAAGACATGCCCTGTCGAATGAGGAAAGAATGCGAGAAGGGACCCGAAATGAATGGGTTCCTTAGAGTTGGGTTTACCCGAGACGAGGGAAACTCATCTTCAGGACGCCCGAAAGAGGACATGGTGATCATAGTTTCTCATGGGCATCAATCCAGAAATGAGGCATTTCGGCCAGGTCAAGCCCGAAGGAAACCTCCCAATGTCTTTTTAGTAAACATAGAAGACAAAGAAATGCTGGAAAGCATAGCATGGCAAGATTGCGGCCACGAAGAAAAGCTGACGATTGAAACCACAAATGAGGAAATAAGTGGCGGGTCTCAGGCCGTTTCTACTCAAGCCAGGAATTTCCCCGTTGTAAACCCAAGGAGAGGGTCAATAAACCCTGAGCCAAGGAAAGAAAGTATGCCCGCCGACGGCCGAAAACGCTCTTTTAAAATAGAGAATGGGGAAGAAAGGCAATCAAATCCTCACAAATACACCCGTTCCGCGCCTAACCAAAAAGAATGGTGCCATGCAATTCATCATAATAGCGATTCTGAAGAAGACGCACACTTTCCCGGGAGTCTATTCTATTCCGAAGAAGGTGATGAGGCCACTACCTCTGAACAGGAAAAGACGGAATGTCAGGTCGTTCTGCGTTCGGGCACCTATATCCCTGAACGTCAACTTCCAAAAGAGTCTGACCGAAATGTCGCGAAGACCAAAGGCATGAGCAAAGAGCCAGAAAATGGCATACCCACCCGTGAAAAGTCGAAACTCACGGTAGGAGATTACAATGTGCTGGCACATCTCCGTAAGATCCCAGCCTTACTTAGTGTCTTTGATGCATTGATGATGTCGAAGGATATGCGCGATATATTAATATACGCGCTCCAAAATCCTGAGCAATTTCAGGCGTACTTTGCTGAAAGGCAATCATATGAGACGGCATACGTCAACAGCCGTTCAACGGGTATCCACTTCACTGATGAAGACCTGTTGACTGGCACCGCCGATCACAACCGGCCGTTGTATGTAACTGGCGACTGTGAGGGGCAAAGACTGAATCGCATTTTGGTCGATTCGGGGTCATCGATAAACATTATGCCCTTGAGGATCCTGAAAACCCTAATGCTGGATACCAAACCATTGTCGAATGAGAAAGTAACCATTCATGGGTTCAATCAACATTCACAGAAAGCCATGGGTGCGGTGACCCTAACACTCCAATTCGGGGGCCTGATAACCTCGACCAAATTTTATGTCATTGACGCCGATACGTCATACAAGGCCTTACTCGGTCGCCCTTGGCTGCATGAAAACCGGGTGGTACCATCAACTCTTCACCAATGCATGAAATACATGAAAGACGGAAGGCAAAAAAGGATAAATGGGGACATCAAGCCGTTCGGGGTCCATGAAATTGGCCTTAGTGACGCCCGTTATTTCTTAACGCAGGAGGAGAAGGATCAGCATAAAGCGCTGATGGAATCTCTAAGCTCCGTCTTACAAGGAAATGGCTTGGAAATGCAAACAAGCCAAACCAAACTCACGCCCGATCTGGTGTCATCTCATAATAAAAAGGCACCAACTTTGAGTAATAAACCCATTTATGGGTTGTCCTCTGATGAAGAGGAAGACAAGAAGGAACGAGTGTATGGTGTCACTCCCTTATTTGGCGCATCTTCTGATGAAGAAGATGAGAAAATCTCAACACGCCGGGTTATCCCGTTATACGGGGCCTCAACAGATGATGAGTCAGAAGAGGAAGCTCCTGTAGATGAAGAGGCATATGAATCGGAGAGTGGATCAGAAGAAGAAATTCTGTTTCACGTCAAACCGACATACAACTTCGAAGCTGACGAGAGCCATGAATCGTCTTTAAGGGTTGAAAAGGTACCCGAAAGACATTACAAGGACCTTTCTCCCAAAGAAGTGAACCAAATCCAGAAGTTGCGGACGTTTGTCGTTCCTTCTAAGGTCGAACGCTTACCAGGGAAGACGGTCACTCATAGGCCAATCAGATTCTACAAAATCGATGCAATCAATCCTGATGATAATGCCCTGATCCACGAGTGGAGTGGCTTATTGTCAGAAGACTCCGACGACGGGGAAGTCAATATCGAGGCGTCCCGATATTTCGGGAAGAATCAGGGTCAACTGATGGAAAAAGCTCGGTGTCCTCAAACCACATCGAAATCCAAAATGCACTATTTTGAAAAATTATGGAATGGCTCGACTAATACGGTCAGGGGCCTCGATGACAAGATCAAATACACTCGCGGTTTGGGATACGACTCTGAGTCAGAAGAAGACAGGGATCCCGACGAACGGTGTCGAAGTTTCTTCAAGAACCGAAGAGTTACCTGTCATATGGTATCTGAGGAACCGGAAGAAGAAGACTTCATCCTGGTGGCTAAAAATGCACCAAAAGAGTTAGAGGACGGCGCGCCTAACACCATTGACGAGTTGGTGGAAGTTAACCTCGGGGGAGATGAAGACCCCAGGCCAACCTTCATAAGCGCATCCCTTCCCCAAGAGAAACAGGAACCCTTGAAGGCTTTGCTCCAAGAATATGTTGATTGTTTCGCATGGAGCTATGAAGAAATGCCAGGATTGGATCCCAAAGTTGCGGTCCACAAACTCAAAATTGACCCGAGTATAAAGCCGGTCAAACAGGCACCACGACGAATGAGAATAGAACTCGAAGAAAAAGTCGTGGCTGAAACCAAGAAACTTATTGATGCAGGCTTCGTACGGGAAGAAGAAACTCCCGATTGGGTAGCTAGCATCGTCCCCGTAAAAAAGAAGAACGGGCAAATACGTATATGTGTCGACTTTCGGGACCTGAATAAAGCTTGTCCCAAAGATGACTTTCCTTTACCCGTGACTGAAATCATCATCGACCATACCTCGTCCTATGAAGTATTCTCCTTTATGGATGGATATGCGGGGTATAACCAAATCAAAATGGACGAAGAAGACCAGAAGCACACGGCCTTCCGCACTCCGATGGGTATTTATTGTTACAAGGTTATGCCTTTTGGCCTGAAGAATGCCGGGGCTACATACCAGCGAGCCATGACGAAAATATTTGATGATCTAATTCATAAGATTGTCGAATGCTACGTGGACGATTTGGTCGTAAAGGCAACGTCCTATGACGAGCATCTCAGAAACCTCAAAGTCGTGTTCGACCGCCTGAGGCAACACGCGCTGAAGTTAAACCCGTTAAAGTGCGCCTTTATGGTTTCGTCGGGGAAATTTCTTGGGTTTGTTATTCGACACCGGGGAATAGAAATAGACCCGGGTAAAATCAAGGCAATACAAGAATTGCCGCCACCCAGGAACCTTAAGGAGCTTCGCTCGCTTCAAGGCCGCTTGGCATACATCAGGCGATTCATAGCCAATCTATCGGGTAGGATACAACCTTTCACCCGATTGACCAAGAAGGATGTCCCGTTCAAATGGGACGAAGCCTGCCAACAAGCCCTGAACGACATCAAGGGCTATCTCCTCAAACCGCCAGTACTAGCCGCTCCAATACCAGGAAAAGAGCTAATATTGTACACAACGGCCTTGGATGGATCTCTCGGGGCCTTATTAGCGCAAGAAAATGAACAAGGGAAAGAAAACGCCCTCTATTATTTGAGCCGCATGCTGGTAGGGGCGGAATACGCCTATACACCGATTGAAAAGCATTGTCTGGCATTGGTGTTCGCTGTGAAGAAATTGCGACACTACATGATAGCCCACAAGGTCATCCTCATCTCAAAGATTGACCCCTTAAAATATCTCATGACGAGACCCATGCTTACAGGCAGGTTGGCAAGATGGGCCATAATCCTGACCGAGTTTGATATAACTTTCGCGCCACAAAAGGCCATAAAGGGGCAAGCGATGGCTGATTTCCTAGCGGCCCATCCAATACCCGACGACTCTCCTTTGGCATGCGAATTTCCAGATGAAGAAGTCTTTCATATCAAAGATGAAACCCCAAGTTGGGAAATGTACTTTGATGGGGCATCATCAATACGGCCCACTGCGGGCCCAAACATCCCGCAAATACGGGCCGGGATAGGCTTAGTCTTCGTGACACCAGAAGGAGGAATCATGCGTCATGCCTTAGCATTGACCGAGCCTTGTACAAATAATGAGGCTGAATATGAAGCGCTCATAGCCGGGTTAGAGCTTGCGCTGAATATGGGGATTAGAAAACTCCATGTGTTTGGTGACTCCCAATTGATAATAAATCAAATCACCGGAGCATACAAGGTACTAAAACCAGAGTTGGTGAAGTATCACGCTAGGGTTTTGGAATTAATAGATGAAATTCCCGAAATCCTATTCAAGAAAATCTCGAGAGCCACAAACGGCAAAGCTGATGCACTCGCTCGGGTGGCTAAAGAATTAGGCGAACCTGACGACGGAAATGTGCAAATTACCGTCAAAAACCGACGACCCCTGTCCTCGTGCTTTACGGGGATTAAAGATAAAATCCAGGTGGCCATGGCCAAAGAAATGGAAAGTGACCTGGAAGATGTCATGGTGACACAGCCAAGTGACGATTGGCGCCAACCTTTCGTCGAATACTTCAAATATGGGATTCTCCCGAATGAGAAATCAGCGCGGGAGCAACTCAAAAAGAGAGCGCTTCGCTACGCCTACGTCAATGACACCTTGTACAGGCGATCATACGACCAAATGTGGCTTCGCTGTGTGTCAAACCCAGAAGTCCACCAAATCATGAAGGAAGTTCATTCGGGTCTATGTGGAGCACATCAGCCGGGACCCAAAATGCGACTTAAGATAAAGCGCATGGGCTATTATTGGCCCACCATGGCACGCGATTGCATCGAGCATGCCAAGAAGTGTCACATGTGCCAAATACATGGCACATTCATACACCAACACCCAAATCCGCTTCACCCGACTGTATCATCCTGGCCGTTTGATGCATGGGGTACCGATGTAGTCGGGCCCATTGACCCACCTTCCTCCAAGGGTCATAAGTTTATCTTGGCTGCGACCGATTACTTCACCAAGTGGGCCGAGGCAGTCCCGCTTAGGGAAGTGAAGGCAATCGATGTCGTAAATTTCTTCAAAACCCATATCTTATACCGATTTGGGACCCCGAGGAGAATCATTTCTGATAACGGGGCCGCGTTCAAAAGTGCTAAAGTATACGCACTTGCGGAAAAGTTCAAGATTGATTGGAAATATTCTTCCATATACAATCCCAGAGCAAATGGTTTAGCAGAGGCCTTCAATAAGACCTTGATAAAAATCATGAAAAGGACGTTGAAAGGAAATCAGCGCGACTGGCATGAAAGGCTACAAGAAGCGCTTTGGGCATATCGTACCACATGTCGAACCCCCACTCAAGCGACACCATATTCCCTGGTATTTGGTGTCGAAGCTGTCCTGCCACTTGAGGTGGAACTCCCGTCCTTAAGGGTGGCGCTCCAGAACGAAATGTCGTTAGATGAGCAGAAGCGCCTCAGGCTCGACGAACTCGACGCTATGGATGAAAGGCGAATCATAGCCCAACAAAACTTGGAAATATACCAAGCGAAGATGGCACGGGCCTACGACAAAATGGCCCGCTCAAGAACTTTTCGTCAAGGGGAATTAGTACTCGTTCTCCGAAGGCCCATAATTGGCCGGCATGTCGGCCCAAAGTTTTCACCTAATTGGGAAGGCCCATATGTGGTTGAGAAGGTGTTTGACGGAGGGGCATACCAACTCATAGATCATAAAGGCGAAAGACCATTACCTCCTATAAACGGGCGGTATCTTAAGAAATACCATGCATAATACACCAAGAAGAAAGGTGGCTAAACCCATACACCAAGAAGAAAGGTGGCTAAACCCATACACCAAGAAGAAAGGTGGCTAAACTCATACGCCCAAAAGAAAGGTGGCTTAAGTCCCGGGGTAAAAGGTACTTACCCATGTCCCGCCGGGTGCAAATCGGCCTTGTCGCCTTGAGCCGTCAATCAAGGGTCGTGGATGGTTTCCACTGAAGAAATGCCACAAACAAAGCTGTCCCATCGGGCATAAATCGGCCTTGTCGCCTTGAGCCGTCAATCAAGGGTCGTGGATGGTGTCCACTGAAGAAATACCATAAACCAAGATGTCCTTCCCCCCGGGCATAAATCGGCCTTGTTGCCTTGAGCCGTTAATCAAGGAACACATGTGGTGGCTAACACAAAAGCTACCAAAACCTCGGGCAGGCCAAAAAGAAAGGTTTTGTCCACATCGCCGGATGAAGTCGGCGCCCGAACTTTGGAGCCACTAAAGCGGGGAAATGGTTTTGGTATTTGTGCCTCCAATACAATTACCACTGTGTTTGCCCATTTGATACAGAATAAATATGAAAATGGGCAGCGTTACGATTTGTCGCTTTAAACAAATCATTGCTGAATAAAACATTGCCTTATTAATTAATAGTGAGGCAGAGTATTGAAGGCATAAATAAAAAGCCCTATAATGAATGAAACCTCCTTATCCTTATGATAAGCTTGGATAATTTATCAGGGCGAAATCCTACTCCAAATATACAAATAAATATGCGTGGAGAATGAGTGAAATGTGAGAGTTCCACACTTAATAATGAGTGGAGAGAATAGAAAGGATCCACATTCAAAATGGTTTTGCCAATTTGTACCGTAAACAATTGACACTGGTATGTTCATCTGACCAGTCATAAAGAGATGAACAGGTTTTTTATCTTGTGCCTAACAAAATAACAAAATACCAAAATACCGATAATAATATAAATCTTCCCAAAACATATACTCAATCCATGCATTATACAAAATACAATAACAAACCTAAGCTCCTCAAAATAAATAACTAAAACCATGTCCAAAACAAACAAAATACCAAAAATACAAACAAACCCCACCCTAAAGGCTAGGATAGCGACTGCGCAGCTGAGCTAAGAACCCGTCGATCCGGGTAAACAAAGAACAGGCGGCGGTAAAGTGACGCTCCTCGTCAGCCACTAGGTCGTCTACGCTAGCTCGGGCGGCCTCATAATCATATGAGTAGTCACGAAGGGTAGAGAAGGCGGTGTCTACCAAACCCTCCATGCCCTTGATCTCACTCTTGAGTGACTGGGTCTGATCAGCTAGGTGGCTAGAAGCCCTGTAATCAGTCCCAGAAGCTAGCATACCTGCACTGAAAGCCAGGTGACATGTAAGCTGATCCTGAAGACCCCTGAGGCGGTGGCGAAGCGAGAATAACTCCGACTCGGCACGAGACACCGATGTCGCGAGAGTCGAGAGAGTCTTTCGTCTCTCCCCGAAAGCCCAGGCCAAACGCTCGCGGGTTATACAAGACAAATGCTCTTGACAGGGGACGATCAAGTCGTCAATCACCCCCTGGAAATCAGGAAAGTTCCCGGAAACAGGGACCAAATCCAAAACACGAAGGTCCAATGAACGATGGGCTCGAGTAGAGTTGCTAAGGGAACATAGCTTCTCCAACAGATGCCGCATCTCCAATACAGAAGGACCTACAAACCAAACCAATGTCATCACATGCAATATAAACATGAGATCCAAAGTGAGGGGATATAAGAGCACGTACCATCGGGAGAAATGTCACCCGAGGGTCTCTCCTCCTCAAGGTCCACCTCGAAGTTTTCTTCGGGAACGACGTTGAATCCTGCATCGAGCTCAACCTCTGGCTCTGCCTCAATCTCTTCGTCAGGCTCCTCTTCAATATTGTCGTCGTACCTGACGTCAGACCTATCGCCGAACTCTGTGCCGGTCGCCTCGGCAATGACAAAATCTTCAGGGTCTGAATTAAAAACAAGAATAAGATCCCCGAAGGGAGAAATGAAAAGAGTAAGGTATTGTGAGATGGTGAAATGACAATGGAATCATACCTGAGTCGCTGAGCATGATAGGCTCCTGAAGGACAGCCAAATCTTCCGCTTCCCTTAACGGAGAAACTCTCGCAGGTGAAGCAAATTCTCCGCCGAGAGCTGGTACTAATGGACTCTCAGCGTCCCCTTTTGTTTCAAAGAAGAGTGAAATAAGCAAGGGAAGTTATGTGAAGGATATTTAGTAGAATATTCTGAAAGGAAAAATCATACCTACGACCGCCTCGTTCCCCAAGACGGTGGGTGAGTTTTCCTTGGCCTCCGTTATAGAAAGGTCAGCGCTCTCAAAGCCTGGAAACAAATCAAGGAGAATATAAGGGAAGAATGATCATTTCCCTAAATGTAAAGGACCTTACAAATATAAGTACCTGGCAAACCCGCTCGAAAAATGAAGAGCTCCTCCAAGACGGAGTCAGGTGCCTCTCTGTCGGTCGACCCTCCTGCAATTTCTCCGACATCAGTATATCATAAAGAAGTCACATAAGAAACTTCAAGGATACAAATACAGTAAACAAAAGAGGCCATAAATAATATCACCTGTCTGAGAAGCGATAGGAGAATCTAATGGCACCTTGCTGTCGAAGCCCTGAAAATCAAGTAAGGCGCGAGAAGAGGAAGAGGAAGGAGATCTCCGCCGCTTCTTTTCATTTTTCTTTTTGTCCGGCAGTGGACAAGTCACACGTGCCATATCGACGGGGAGTATCGCCTGATACGCAGAAATAGTGTGAGTATACCACCTATGATACATGGCGGTAAAAATCACCTCTGAGCGTGAAGCCCGAGGCATGGTAAACTGGGAACCTGTACCCACACGAAGTATGGAAGACCAACATCTACTCAAACCCTCCAGGTCTGCAGAAAGCGACTCGGGACGGGAAAGCAACTCGGGAATGCCCTGGTCATATCCAAACTGATGGGCACAACGGTGAGGAGAGTATGGCTCCAAGATAATATGCTCACCGATGCGTAGAGGTAAAAAGCCACACCGAATGCTAATGAGGTGCTCAGTGGCTGCCGAATCCTCTAAAATCCCCTGAACCAACCTAGACCGTGGAATGTCCACAACAAGTCTATCTGAACCTCTGGGCATCCTACGCGAAAAAGCGCGTACCTCAGATCTCTGGAGTGCCCCTCGCGAACGGAAGAAACGATAGCGAGCATCTTTGGGAGAAAGGGATGATGCCGAAGCACAAGCTATATCGGACAAATAGGGTAGTATAACCCGTATCTCCTGAGAAAGTACAGGGCTATAAAGACCCATCCAGTGTGCATGAAGCCAACCACTGATGAAATGAAAGGGGATGACCTCCCCACTGAAAGAAGGATCGCGAGAGGAAACTAACCCGCGAAGAGATCGATAAATGTTGGCCAACGCCGGGATAGCCAGGGAAACCCTATGTCCCCGAGCCAAGATGTTAGCCACAACAAATGAAGAAGGCCTAATCCTGCCAACTGGAGAACTGGGCAAGACGAAATAGCACAGCCACCATGATAGAAAGGCAGTCAATAATGTTTCCTCGTCCACAATCCTGGTAGTAATGGACCCCAAGCCTGGTTTGGACCCCCTATGCACGATACCAGTCGATAATCCTACTCCCAAAGGATCGCAAGGATCGGCAAAAGAGGTACGAGGATGTGTCGGGGCATCGGCAAAGTAAGAAACCCACTGGCCCAAGGATACACCCTCTCGGTCCCCTAAAATCTCATGATAAATCTTATATACCTGACGAAGAGACGCCGGGTACATCGGAGTCCCGTCTGGCCTCAGGCTGAGGAGATCCACTCCACTGAGGCAATGCTCATCATACGGAAGGCCATAGATCGGCAACCCTGATAACTGGGAGAGGTCCCATAGGCTCAAAGTCATCTCACGATCCTCCGTGGATAAGGTGTTCGTGACATAGCTCCAACGCTCAGCAAATGCCCGGAACAAGGATATGTCCTGGGTATATCCAAAAAGCGAGAGGTACACCGCCTCATAAATCCCCGCTTGCTTGAGCATGTTTTCCTCTGTAAGCAAGGTGAACTGAACCCACTCTACTTGCCGGGGGCGCCTTTCCAAAACCCCGCGGAGCACGCGCTTGTCGTCCCAAGGACACGCCCGATATGATGTCATCTCTGTGCCCAGAAGGTGCAAAGGAGGCGGGCTGGTCGTCCCGACACTTGGGCTCAACACCCTCACTGTACATGGAATGTACTCCCTCATGACAAGGTTGTTCCCTATCATGTTGTATGTGCCAGTGTGATCAGGGCCTTGGGGTGTCCAATCTGCTGGGTCTTTCATGAGAGATGGAAAATGACCCGGCGAATATAAAGGCATAGGACCCTGAAAGGAAGCCATGATATCCTGCGAAAAACACAAAATAAAAGATAATAAGCCCATGAAGTAATATAAATCTTTGCAAAAGGAGAAGAGAAAAATCCGGCAGCATCTCCCCTGTACCGGGGGCAATCCTGATTTTTCAAGGGAGCAACGAGGCATGTGCCCAGTGCTTTAACAAGAGAAAGGACATGTGCCCAATCTCATTTTTTTTTCAAAAAGCAAAATAACCAGCCAATAAAACGAGAGACAGGGAGGCACATGTGTACCAATCCCTAACTTGAAGAACAGGGACACACCCTTGTTTCCTCAAGGCTCTTAAAAAAAAGAAGAAAGGAAAAAAAAACATTGGCACCAGAACAGGCCTCTCGGCCAGCAAAGCCTCATGACCAGTTCTGGTGGGTGGCTCTTTGTTTGCTGTTTAAAAGTTGCCAGGAAAATACACAAATTAAATTGCATGAAATTAATGATATAATTTCATGTGATTTTTATATCAAAGATTTGAAATTATGAAATTATGTTCAATTTCATAAAATTATTTCTTGAAATTAAAGAAACAATTTCATGAAATAGCCATGTCAAATATTAAATCATGAAATTATGTCCAATCTCATGATTTATTAAATCCCAAAATTATTTCTTGAAATTAAAAAGTAATTTCATGAAATAATCATACCAAACCCCCTTCAAAAAATATATACACATGTGTGCAAAAAAAATCTATGCACAAAACCCTAATTATATGAAATCAAGAAACAATTTCATATAATTAAACATGCCAAATCCAAAAAATCATGAATTTCATTCATGAAAAATGCCCCAAATATTATCCCTTGGAATTAAAAATGATTCTTTGGGATAATCATGCCAAAATGTTAATTGTATAAGATTAATATGCCTAATCATATACAATTAATGATTTAAGTGAAATTAATGCCTAATTTCACACCCAAAAATACCAAAAATATTACCCAAAATAACAGAATCATGGAATATATTTTCTGTGATTTTTCAGTAATTTTTCATGGATTTTTGCATGAAGAATAAAATAAAATGGAAAAAAGAATAAAGAAAATACCAAAAATCAGAGCTGGAGATAATTCTGGGTGCAATTTGGGGGATGTGCAACACTCTGGGTGCAATTTGGGGAGCTCAAACACAACCTCAGCCTTTGGGGCCCACCTGTCATACACACAAAGTGTTAAGGGTGGTTTGAATGGACCCAGCACACATGCGCCATACCACTGACAATGCGTTTTGGTGCATGAGAACCGAGACCACGGACTCACCTTCAATTTTTCGCTGAGTCTGAGTCTCATTAAACCCGACATGCGGGGCCCTCTTTCTCAATCTCACTGCCAAGGGGGCCCAGTGTCCAGGCGACCCTTTGGCCAGCGAAGAAAAGAAAAGAAAAGAGGGGGTGGACTCGGCGCAAACTCTCCCTCTCTCTGACAAACCCAAAACCAAAGCACGGTTCATGTGCACCCAACCCAAGCGAGGGAAACCCTTTGAATTTCACTCTCTCTCCCTCCTTTCTTCCTCCCCGAGCTCCGAGCTCAATCAAGGCTTCAAAAATGGAGTTCGGGTGTACAGCTCGAGTTGGTTCAAACCATTTTAGGGACTTAATCTACACCCTAAGGGGAGTTCAATGCCACAAACAGCATTGAAAATAGTAAAGTAAACAAGGAGAAAATCGAAGGAGAAAATACCTCGACCTTGAAGGTGACTGAGCAATTGGGAGCTCGAGAGGCCAAGCCAACACCTGGAGAAGCTTCAAGACACCTCCACGACGCTGCCTGAAGTGCCAATTTGGGGTGAAAAGCACTCAATTGGCAGGTGCACCACTTGGCACCTGGGTCTGATCTGGGTGTGGTCAATTGGCACAACTCAGCACTCAAGCAGCCAAATTGACACGTTGGGCACACTCAGTGGCACTTTGGTGACATGTCAAGCGCCAGCAAGGCTAAGGAATATTCGGGATATACTCACACCCGAAAGGCATGACACACTGACCCAAAGAAGAAGACAAAGCCAACGGCTCCTTCTCTCTCCCCAGGCCTGTGTCAGGGACACGTGTAGGCACCTCAATGGAGAGCTCTGAGCGCCAGTTAGCTGGAGGAATCTTCCAAGGACAAGCCTCAGGCCAGCACAGGCCTGGCTGGCTCAATCCTGGCCACTTGATCAAACCAAGGGCTGGGATGATGCCAGCTCAGCCCTGAGGCTTAAACCATGCCCTCTGGGCTATAAATAGACCCCCAGTGAAGAAGAAGAAAGGGGGGAGAGCAACATAGCTGAAACTCTGCCAAAATCTCAACTCCACCAATTTCCACAAAAAAAGAAAGCCAGCTGAGAAGAAACCAAGCTTTGAATAGCTAGGTAAGGGACATAGGAGTCAAGCCTTGAGCTTGGCTCAGTCCCAATTGAGCTCAAGGAGCCAGTCTCACCTTGCTGGGTGAGATGGCTAGCTCCATGGCTGGGGAGGTGCACATGTGCCTCCCTCCTTCCAGAGCTCAATTGGTAGCTGAGCTTGAGTCTCAGGAGCTCACATGGTGATTTCACCATGGAATTTGACAGTATACTTCAACCAATTGGCACATGCCAATCTGGTTTCATGGGGATGGGCACATGTTCATCCCCTTTCTCTCTCAAGCCCTGTGCACATGTGCAGTGGCTGTGTAAAGCTCAATAATGGCTTTATACAAGCTGTTATGCTGTCAAAATTCCATGGAAAAAACAAAATTCCATGTTTTATATGTGTATTGTATTTCAATTTGTTATAATATATGATATTTTGGTGCAAATTGGTTTTGTTTCCCTCTTTAGTTCCTTCTTTCATGTTTCTATGATGTGCTCGATGGCTCAGAACCCTAATTGAGCAATGGAAAGCAATAAACATCAGTACTGGTTTGAGTCCAGTGAATTCCAGTTTCTGGCCAGCTGAGAGATCAATCCATATCTCTCAGCCTGGTTGTTAATTTCTTATGAAATTTCACAGTCATGTAGATTAGGTTTATATCAACTTACCATATAAATTTTATAATTTTTGGAATTTTCTGTGAATTGTTATGAATTTTACAATCTCATCTGTCAAAAACTCAAAAAAAGTCAACTTTGGGTCAAACTGAGAAGTTCATTCTTCTTTTGATTCAAAAATCCAAAATTTCTTGATTAATTCACCTTTATGACACCTCATGTGATGTTTTAAAGGATTTAGAATAATTAAACCAGGCTTTAATCCATAGGTTAAGCCAAATTTGATTTTTAATAAAGCTGAAAGGGCATTTCTGTCCAGTCTGCTAAAAATACAATAATCATACTTTCTTTTCACTCAATTAACTTAAAATTTCATGAGCATCTAGAACAAGTCTTAATGCACTCACTCACCAAATTTTACCATTTTTGGGATTTTCTGTGATTTTCTGTGAATTTTTGAAATTGGGTCTGTCAAAATTGAAATTGAGTTGGCTCTGGACTATTACCAGAAAAGTGCAAAAATGAAATTAACTCGTGTTCAAGTGAAATTCATGTGTGAAATTGATATAAAACCTTTCTAAAACATGTAATTGACCCAAATGAATATAATCAAACATGCAATTTGAGAAGAATATGATGAAATCAAAAGGAAACCAAATTGAAAATAAAACCAGAAATGACCCAATGTGCATAAAGGACAATGCACATCTAAATTGATGAAATTGATCATCCAAACATGTTCAAACATACTAAACGACACTGTTTGGAAGGTTAATTGAAAGAAAATTGCAAAGGAAAGCTATGAAATACCATTTGGTACCAAAGCCCCGAAACCAGCTTGGTACCAAATGGCCAAAGTTACAAAATTGATGGATTAAACCCAAATTAAATCTCAAAAACTGATTAAATATGCTCTGGCGATGCCACATGACAAAGAAATCGAGTTAATTTGTCAAAAAGCAGCTCAAATTCCTCAAAATTTCATCTCAGCCAACTTCCCAACCGAAACCAAGTGGCTACCCCCATCTCCGGCGATCCAGGCCGCCGCCGCCGCCGAGACCACCACCGATGGACTCCCCACGCTCCGGCGATGCCAGCCATGCCTCCTGATCGGAGATCCGACGCCGGCAGGGCCTCGATCAGTGTCGGGGAGGATGAAGCACGAATATTGATGCATCTCAAAGTGCGAATCTTGATGAAATTCAAACAGCCCAGAGAAGGCTTGATGCGCGCCAGAGATCCAACGGCCCAGTTTAAAAGATGCTTTAAAAACTGAACTTAAGTTCAGATCTTGATGCATGGGCCCAGATCCAACGGCCCATATTAATCTGTTTTGAAAATAAACTTTAAACACCAAGTAAAAATGATTTCTCAAGCCCAAAAATTATGAAAAATATATCAAAAATCATGATTTCATTTATGAATATTTTTAAGACTGTAAAATGTCAATTTTGATTTTATTTTATTTTTATTTATATTTTAAATAAAAGAAAATTCAAAATATATGATATATGTATAAAATAAATTCAAAATACCAAATAGGGTATTTAAAAATAAGTGAAAATTATGATAAAACAAATCAACAATTTTTCAAAAATAATCAAATTAAGTATATTTTGATAAAACAAATCAAAATATTCAAGGATAATTAAAAATATGTCATAAACAAATCAAAAATATTTTTAATAATCAAGCCATGTTATATTTTGATAAAACAAATCAAAAATATTCAAAATAATCAAATTATGATAAAACAAATCAAAATATTCAAAAAATAATTAAATGATGTCATGTTTTGATAAAACAAATCAAAACATTAAAAATAATCAAATTATATTATCAAAATATTCAAAAATGATTAAATATGTTAAACTTTAATAAAGCAAATCAAAATATTCCAAATAATCAAATTATGATAAAACAAATCAAAATTTGCAAAATAATCAAATTATTTTATATTTTGATAAAACAAATCAAAATATTCAAAATAATCAAATTATGTTATATTTTGATAAAACAAATCAAAATATTCAAAATAATTAAATTATGTCATGTTTTGATAAAACAAATCAAAATATTCAAAATGATCAAATTATGTTATATTTTGATAAAACAAATCAAAATATTCAAAATGACCAAATTATGCTATATTTTGATAAAACAAATCAAAATATTCAAAATAATTAAATTATGTCATGTTTTGATAAAACAAATCAAAATATTCAAAATGATCAAATTATGTTATATTTTGATAAAACAAATCAAAATATTCAAAATGACCAAATTATGCTATATTTTGATAAAACAAATCAAAATATTCAAAATATTCAGATTACATTATATTTTGATAAAACAAATTGAAATATTCAAAATAATCAAATTATGTTATATTTTGATAAAACAAATCAAAATATTCAAAAAAAATGATTGAATCATGTTATAAAACAAATCAAAATATTCAAAATAATCAAATTATATTATGTCTTGATAAAACAAGACAAAATATTCAAAATAACCAAACTTTGTCATATTTTGATAAAACAAATTGAAATATTTAAAATATGCAAATATGTCCAAATCTTTGACTAAACATGTCAAATATGTAAATAAACCCAAGTATTCCCAAATATTTGACCAAACATGTCAAACATGCAAATATACCCAAATATTTGACCAAATATGTCAAAAATGCAAATATACCCAAATATTTGACCAAATATGTCAAAAATACAATTATGTCCAAATATTTGACCAAACATGTCAAATATGCAAATATACCCAAATATTTGACCAAATATGTCAAAAATACAATTATGTCCAAATATTTGACTAAACATGTCAAATGTGCAAATATACCCAAATATTTGACCAAATATGTCAAAAATACAAATATGTCCCAATCTTTGACCAAACATGTCAAATATGCAAATATACACAAATATTTGACCAAATATGTCAAAAATACAAATATGTCCAAATATTTGACCAAATATGTCAAACATGCAAATAAACCCAAACATTTGACCAAACATGTTAAATATGCAAATAAACCCAAACATTTGACCAAACATGTCAAATATGCAAATACACCCAAATTTCTGGCCAAACATGCCAAATATACAAATATGTCCAAACTCTTGATAAAATATGTCAAATATGCAAATATGTCCAAATTTCTGGCCAAACATGCCAAATATACAAATATGTCCAAACTCTTGATAAAATATGTCAAATATGCAAATATGTCCAAATCTCTGGTCAAATATGCCAAATATGCAGATAAGTCCAAAACTTGGTGAAAACATACCAACATACCAAATCATATCAACTCATGTTTCGAGAACATTAAATTGGCAGTGCGCTTCAGGTTTAATGTACCTCATTTTGGAAATCGATAAAGAATTATATGTTCCCGATCCTCCAATTTTCCCAGGTTTCGAATTGGCATAGCGCTTCAGATTCGGGATTTGGAAGGTCAATAGACTGTTTAGGATTATACGTCCTTGTCTTTGACATGAACCTTTTTTAGAGATCAAACATCTCTGGTTCTTTGAGTATCGAGTTGGCAGTGCGCTTCACATTCGAACTCCGTGAGATCAATAGGATTATACATCCTCGATCTCTGATTTACGAGAAATTATACGTTTCTCTGACTTTAGATCATACGTCTTTAGTCTTATTATCCAAAGTTATACCTTTGGATTATTTCAAGTATGCATTATAATAAATTGGAAGGAAGAAATAAAGCCACAAATCTGATCCATATATTTTGATTAGTTTAGCCCATTAATCAGAGGTTCCCGAGGCGAGAGCCGGGGTAATTAACGGCGGGGGCTTGCGCCCGTCGGAAAATAAAAGTTCCCACAATCACCTAAATAATAAGTCCTTGAGCGCACAAACACGCGCAGGGATGTACCTGCACCTTCTTCCCCCGTAAGCGAGGACGCCGATGCCTCGCGCGTGGGCCGCGAAAAAGGGCCGCACAATGTTTTGTATCAAGAAAATCAAGAATTGAGTGCGGAATACAACCAAACTTGTTTCGGATCAAGAAAATGAAGAACTGAGTCCGGAATGCCGCAAACATGTTTTGAATCAAGAAAATCAAGAATTGAGTGCGGAATACAACCAAACTTGTTTGGGATCAAGAAAATCAAGAACTGAGTCCGGAATACCGCTAACAAGTTTTGCATCAAGAAAATCAAGAATTTGAGTCCGGAATACAACCAAACTTGTTTCGGATCAAGAAAATCAAGAACTGAGTCCGGAATGCCGCAAACAAGTTTTGCATCAAGAAAATCAAGAATTGAGCGCGGAATACAACCAAACTTGTTTCGGATCAGGAAAATCAAGAACTGAGTCCGGAATGCCGCAAACAAGTTTTGCATCAAGAAAATCAAGAATTGAGTGCGGAATAGAACCAAACTTGTTTGGGATCAATAAAATCAAGAACTGAGTCCGGAATGCCGCAAACATGTTCTGCATCAAGAAAATCAAGATTTGAGTGCGGAAGACAACCAAACTTTTTTCGGATCAAGAAAATCAAGAACTGAGTCCGGAATACCACAAACAAGTTTTGCATCAAGAAAATCAAGAATTGAGTGCGGAATACAACCAAACTTGTTTCGGATCAAGAAAATTAAGAACTGAGTCTGGAATGCCGCAAACATGTTTTGCATCAAGAAAATCAAGAATTGAGCGCGGAATACAACCAAACTTATTTCGGATCAAGAAAATCAAGAACTGAGTCAGGAATACCGCAAACAAGTTTTGCATCAAGAAAATCAAGAATTGAGTGCGGAATAGAACCAAACTTGTTTGGGATCAAGAAAATCAAGAACTGAGTCCGGAATACCGCAAACAAGTTTTGCATCAAGAAAATCAAGAATTTGAGTCCGGAATACAAACAAACTTGTTTGGGATCAAGAAAATCAAGAACTGAGTCCGGAATGCCGCAAACATGTTTTGCATCAAGAAAATCAAGAATTGAGTGCGGAAGACAACCAAACTTTTTTCGGATCAAGAAAATCAAAAACTGAGTCCGGAATACCGCAAACAAGTTTTACATCAAGAAAATCAAGAATTGAGTGCGGAATAGAACCAAACTTGTTTCGGATCAAGAAAATTAAGAACTGAGTCCGGAATGCCGCAAACATGTTTTGTATCAAGAAAATCAAGAATTGAGTGCGGAATACAACCAAACTTATTTGGGATCAAGAAAATCAAGAACTGAGTCCGGAATACCGCAAACAAGTTTTGCATTAAGAAAATCAAGAATTGAGGGCGGAATAGAACCAAACTTGTTTCGGATCAAGAAAATTAAGAACTGAGTCCGGAATGCCGCAAACATGTTTTGTATCAAGAAAATCAAGAATTGAGTGCGGAATACAACAAAACTTGTTTGGGATCAAGAGAATCAAGAACTGAGTCCGGAATACCGCAAACAAGTTTTGCATCAAGAAAATCAAGAATTGAGCGCGGAATACAACCAAACTTGTTTCGGATCAGGAAAATCAAGAACTGAGTCCGGAGTGCCGCAAACAAGTTTTGCATCAAGAAAATCAAGAATTGAGGGCGGAATACAATCAAACTTGTTTGGGATCAAGAAAATCAAGAACTGAGTCCGGACTACCGCAAACATGTTTTGCATCAAGAAAATCAAGAATTGAGTGCGGAATACAACCAAACTTGTTTCGGATCAAGAAAATCAAGAACTGAGTCCGGAATGCGGCAAACATGTTTTGCATCAAGAAAATCAAGAATTGAGCGCGGAATACAACCAAACTTATTTCGGATCAAGAAAATCAAGAACTGAGTCCGGAATACCGCAAACAAGTTTTGCATTTAGAAAATCAAGAATTGAGTGTGGAATAGAACCAAACTTGTTTGGGATCAATAAAATCAAGAACTGAGTCCGGAATACCGCAAACATGTTCTGCATCAATAAAATCAAGATTTGAGTGCGGAAGACAACCAAACTTTTTTCGGATCAAGAAAATCAAGAACTGAGTCCGGAATACCACAAACAAGTTTTGCATCAAGAAAATCAAGAATTGAGTGCGGAATAGAACCAAACTTGTTTCGGATCAAGAAAATTAAGAACTGAGTCCGGAATGCCGTAAACATGTTTTGTATCAAGAAAATCAAGAATTGAGTGCGGAATACAACCAAACTTGTTTCGGATCAAGAAAATGAAGAACTGAGTCCGGAATGCCGCAAACATGTTTTGAATCAAGAAAATCAAGAATTGAGTGCGGAATACAACCAAACTTGTTTCGGATCAAGAAAATCAAGAACTGAGTCCGGAATGCCGCAAACATGTTTTGCATCAAGAAAATCAAGAATTGAGCGCGGAATACAACCAAACTTGTTTGGGATCAAGAAAATCAAGAACTGAGTCCGGGATACCGGAAACATGTTTTGCATCAAGAAAATCAAGAATTCAGTGCGGAATACAACCAAACTTGTTTCGGATCAAGAAAATCAAGAACTGAGTCCGGAATGCGGCAAACATGTTTTGCATCAAGAAAATCAAGAATTGAGCGCAGAATACAACCAAACTTATTTCGGATCAAGAAAATCAAGAACTGAGTCCGGAATACCGCAAACAAGTTTTGCATCAAGAAAATCAAGAATTGAGTGCGGAATAGAACCAAACATGTTTCGGATCAAGAAAATTAAGAACTGAGTCCGGAATGCCGCAAACATGTTTTGTATCAAGAAAATCAAGAATTGAGTGCGGAATACAACAAAACTTGTTTGGGATCAAGAAAATCAAGAACTGAGTCCGGAATACCGCAAACATGTTCTGCATCAAGAAAATCAAGAATTGAGTGCGGAATACAACCAAACTTTTTTCGGATCAAGAAAATCAAAAACTGAGTCCGGAATACCGCAAATATGTTCTGCATCAAGAAAATCAAGAATTGAGTGCGGAATACAACCAAACTTGTTTCGGATCAAGAAAATCAAGAACTGAGTCCGGAATGCCGCAAACAAGTTTTGCATCAAGAAAATCAAGAATTGAGCGCGGAATACAACCAAACTTGTTTCGGATCAGGAAAATCAAGAACTGAGTCCGGAATGCCGCAAACATGTTCTGCATCAAGAAAATCAAGAATTGAGGGCGGAATACAACCAAACTTGTTTGGGATCAAGAAAATCAAGAACTGAGTCCGGGATACCGCAAACATGTTTTGCATCAAGAAAATCAAGAATTGAGTGCGGAATACAACCAAACTTGTTTCGGATCAAGAAAATCAAGAACTGAGTCCGGAATGCGGCAAACATGTTTTGCATCAAGAAAATCAAGAATTGAGCGCGGAATACAACCAAACTTATTTCGGATCAAGAAAATCAAGAACTGAGTCCGGAATACCGCAAACAAGTTTTGCATCAAGGAAATCAAGAATTGAGTGCGGAATAGAACCAAACTTGTTTGGGATCAAGAAAATCAAGAACTGAGTCCGGAATACCGCAAACAAGTTTTGCATTAAGAAAATCAAGAATTGAGGGCGGAATAGAACCAAACTTGTTTCGGATCAAGAAAATTAAGAACTGAGTCCGGAATGCCGCAAACATGTTTTGTATCAAGAAAATCAAGAATTGAGTGCGGAATACAACAAAACTTATTTGGGATCAAGAAAATCAAGAACTGAGTCCGGAATACAGCAAACAAGTTTTGCATCAAGAAAATCAAGAATTGAGCGCGGAATACAACCAAACTTGTTTCGGATCAGGAAAATCAAGAACTGAGTCCGGAGTGCCGCAAACATGTTCTGCATCAAGAAAATCAAGAATTGAGGGCGGAATACAATCAAACTTGTTTGGGATCAAGAAAATCAAGAACTGAGTCCGGAATACCGCAAACATGTTTTGCATCAAGAAAATCAAGAATTGAGTGCGGAATAGAACCAAACTTGTTTGGGATCAAGAAAATCAAGAACTGAGTCCGGAATACCGCAAACAAGTTTTGCATCAAGAAAATCAAGATTTGAGTGCGGAAGACAACCAAACTTTTTTCGGATCAAGAAAATCAAGAACTGAGTCCGGAATACCACAAACAAGTTTTGCATCAAGAAAATCAAGAATTGAGCGCGGAATACAACCAAACTTGTTTGGGATCAAGAAAATTAAGAACTGAGTCCGGAATGCCGGAAACATGTTTTGCATCAAGAAAATCAAGAATTGAGTGCGGAATACAACCAAACTTGTTTCGGATCAAGAAAATCAAGAACTGAGTCCGGAATGCGGCAAACATGTTTTGCATCAAGAAAATCAAGAATTGAGCGCAGAATACAACCAAACTTATTTCGGATCAAGAAAATCAAGAACTGAGTCCGGAATACCGCAAACAAGTTTTGCATCAAGAAAATCAAGAATTGAGTGCGGAATAGAACCAAACTTGTTTCGGATCAAGAAAATTAAGAACTGAGTCCGGAATGCCGTAAACATGTTTTGTATCAAGAAAATCAAGAATTGAGTGCGGAATACAACAAAACTTGTTTGGGATCAAGAAAATCAAGAACTGAGTCCGGAATACCGCAAACATGTTCTGCATCAAGAAAATCAAGAATTGAGTGCGGAATACAACCAAACTTGTTTCGGATCAGGAAAATCAAGAACTGAGTCCGGAGTGCCGCAAACATGTTCTGCATCAAGAAAATCAAGAATTGAGGGCGGAATACAATCAAACTTGTTTGGGATCAAGAAAATCAAGAACTGAGTCTGGAATACCGCAAACATGTTTTGCATCAAGAAAATCAAGAATTGAGTGCGGAATAGAACCAAACTTGTTTGGGATCAAGAAAATTAAGAACTGAGTCCGGAATGCCGGAAACATGTTTTGCATCAAGAAAATCAAGAATTGAGTGCGGAATACAACCAAACTTGTTTCGGATCAAGAAAATCAAGAACTGAGTCCGGAATGCGGCAAACATGTTTTGCATCAAGAAAATCAAGAATTGAGCGCGGAATACAACCAAACTTGTTTCGGATCAGGAAAATCAAGAACTGAGTCCGGAATGCCGCAAACATGTTCTGCATCAAGAAAATCAAGAATTGAGTGCGGAATACAACCAAACTTGTTTCGGATCAAGAAAATCAAGAACTGAGTCCGGAATGCCGCAAACATGTTTTGTATCAAGAAAATCAAGAATTGAGTGCGGAATGCAACAAAACTTGTTTGGGATCAAGAAAATCAAGAACTGAGTCCGGAATACCGCAAACAAGTTTTGCATCAAGAAAATCAAGAATTGAGCGCGGAATACAACCAAACTTGTTTCGGATCAGGAAAATCAAGAACTGAGTCCGGAGTGCCGCAAACATGTTCTGCATCAAGAAAATCAAGAATTGAGGGCGGAATACAATCAAACTTGTTTGGGATCAAGAAAATCAAGAACTGAGTCCGGAATACCGCAAACATGTTTTGCATCAAGAAAATCAAGAATTGAGGGCGGAATACAACCAAACTTGTTTCGGATCAAGAAAATCAAGAACTGAGTCCGGAATACCGCAAACAAGTTTTGCATCAAGAAAATCAAGAATTGAGTGCGGAATAGAAGCAAACTTGTTTGGGATCAATAAAATCAAGAACTGAGTCCGGAATGCCGCAAACATGTTTTGTATCAAGAAAATCAAGAATTGAGTGCGGAATACAACAAAACTTGTTTGGGATCAAGAAAATCAAGAACTGAGTCCGGAATACCGCAAACAAGTTTTGCATCAAGAAAATCAAGAATTGAGCGCGGAATACAACCAAACTTGTTTCGGATCAGGAAAATCAAGAACTGAGTCCGGAGTGCCGCAAACATGTTCTGCATCAAGAAAATCAAGAATTGAGGGCGGAATACAATCAAACTTGTTTGGGATCAAGAAAATCAAGAACTGAGTCCGGAATACCGCAAACATGTTTTGCATCAAGAAAATCAAGAATTGAGGGCGGAATACAACCAAACTTGTTTCGGATCAAGAAAATCAAGAACTGAGTCCGGAATGCGGCAAACATGTTTTGCATCAAGAAAATCAAGAATTGAGCGCGGAATACAACCAAACTTATTTCGGATCAAGAAAATCAAGAACTGAGTCCGGAATACCGCAAACAAGTTTTGCATCAAGAAAATCAAGAATTGAGTGCGGAATAGAAGCAAACTTGTTTGGGATCAATAAAATCAAGAACTGAGTCCGGAATACCGCAAACATGTTCTGCATCAAGAAAATCAAGATTTGAGTGCGGAAGACAACCAAACTTTTTTCGGATCAAGAAAATCAAGAACTGAGTCCGGAATACCACAAACAAGTTTTGCATCAAGAAAATCAAGAATTGAGTGCGGAATAGAACCAAACTTGTTTCGGATCAAGAAAATTAAGAACTGAGTCCGGAATGCCGTAAACATGTTTTGTATCAAGAAAATCAAGAATTGAGTGCGGAATACAACCAAACTTGTTTCGGATCAAGAAAATGAAGAACTGAGTCCGGAATGCCGCAAACATGTTTTGAATCAAGAAAATCAAGAATTGAGTGCGGAATACAACCAAACTTGTTTCGGATCAAGAAAATCAAGAACTGAGTCCGGAATGCCGCAAACATGTTTTGCATCAAGAAAATCAAGAATTGAGCGCGGAATACAACCAAACTTGTTTGGGATCAAGAAAATCAAGAACTGAGTCCGGGATACCGGAAACATGTTTTGCATCAAGAAAATCAAGAATTGAGTGCGGAATACAACCAAACTTGTTTCGGATCAAGAAAATCAAGAACTGAGTCCGGAATGCGACAAACATGTTTTGCATCAAGAAAATCAAGAATTGAGCGCGGAATACAACCAAACTTATTTCGGATCAAGAAAATCAAGAACTGAGTCCGGAATACCGCAAACAAGTTTTGCATCAAGAAAATCAAGAATTGAGTGCGGAATAGAACCAAACATGTTTCGGATCAAGAAAATTAAGAACTGAGTCCGGAATGCCGCAAACATGTTTTGTATCAAGAAAATCAAGAATTGAGTGCGGAATACAACAAAACTTGTTTGGGATCAAGAAAATCAAGAACTGAGTCCGGAATGCCGCAAACATGTTTTGTATCAAGAAAATCAAGAATTGAGTGCGGAATACAACAAAACTTGTTTGGGATCAAGAAAATCAAGAACTGAGTCCGGAATACCGCAAACAAGTTTTGCATCAAGAATATCAAGAATTGAGCGCGGAATACAACCAAACTTGTTTCGGATCAGGAAAATCAAGAACTGAGTCCGGAGTGCCGCAAACATGTTCTGCATCAAGAAAATCAAGAATTGAGGGCGGAATACAATCAAACTTGTTTGGGATCAAGAAAATCAAGAACTGAGTCCGGAATACCGCAAACATGTTCTGCATCAAGAAAATCAAGAATTGAGGGCGGAATACAACCAAACTTGTTTCGGATCAAGAAAATCAAGAACTGAGTCCGGAATGCCGCAAACATGTTTTGCATCAAGAAAGTCAAGAATTGAGCGCGGAATACATCCAAACTTGTTTCGGATCAAGAAAATCAAGAGCTGAGTCCGGAATATCGCAAACAAGTTTTGCATCAAGAAAATCAAGAATTGAGTGCGGAATACAACCAAACTTGTTTCGGATCAAGAAAATCAAAAACTGAGTCCGGAATACCGCAAACAAGTTTTACATCAAGAAAATCAAGAATTGAGCGCGGAATACAACCAAACTTGTTTCGGATCAAGAAAATCAAGAACTGAGTCCGGAATGCCGCAAACATGTTTTGCATCAAGAAAATCAAGAATTGAGTGCGGAATACAACCAAACTTGTTTCGGATCAAGAAAATCAAGAACTGAGTCCGGAATGCGGCAAACATGTTTTGCATCAAGAAAATCAAGAATTGAGCGCGGAATACAACCAAACTTATTTCGGATCAAGAAAATCAAGAACTGAGTCCGGAATACCGCAAACAAGTTTTGCTTCAAGAAAATCAAGAATTGAGTGCGGAATAGAACCAAACTTGTTTGGGATCAAGAAAATCAAGAACTGAGTCCGGAATACCGCAAACAAGTTTTGCATTAAGAAAATCAAGAATTGAGGGCGGAATAGAACCAAACTTGTTTCGGATCAAGAAAATTAAGAACTGAGTCCGGAATGCCGCAAACATGTTTTGTATCAAGAAAATCAAGAATTGAGTGCGGAATACAACAAAACTTGTTTGGGATCAAGAAAATCAAGAACTGAGTCCGGAATACCGCAAACAAGTTTTGCATCAAGAAAATCAAGAATTGAGTGCGGAATAGAACCAAACTTGTTTCGGATCAAGAAAATCAAGAACTGAGTCCGGAATGCGGCAAACATGTTTTGCATCAAGAAAATCAAGAATTGAGTGCGGAATACAACCAAACTTGTTTCGGATCAAGAAAATGAAGAACTGAGTCCGGAATGCCGCAAACATGTTTTGAATCAAGAAAATCAAGAATTGAGTGCGGAATACAACCAAACTTGTTTCGGATCAAGAAAATCAAGAACTGAGTCCGGAATGCCGCAAACATGTTTTGCATCAAGAAAATCAAGAATTGAGCGCGGAATACAACCAAACTTGTTTGGGATCAAGAAAATCAAGAACTGAGTCCGGGATACCGGAAACATGTTTTGCATCAAGAAAATCAAGAATTGAGTGCGGAATACAACCAAACTTGTTTCGGATCAAGAAAATCAAGAACTGAGTCCGGAATGCGGCAAACATGTTTTGCATCAAGAAAATAAAGAATTGAGCGCGGAATACAACCAAACTTATTTCGGATCAAGAAAATCAGGAACTGAGTCCGGAATACCGCAAACAAGTTTTGCATCAAGAAAATCAAGAATTGAGTGCGGAATAGAACCAAACATGTTTCGGATCAAGAAAATTAAGAACTGAGTCCGGAATGCCGCAAACATGTTTTGTATCAAGAAAATCAAGAATTGAGTGCGGAATACAACAAAACTTGTTTGGGATCAAGAAAAATCAAGAACTGAGTCCGGAATGCCGCAAACATGTTTTGTATCAAGAAAATCAAGAATTGAGTGCGGAATACAACAAAACTTGTTTGGGATCAAGAAAATCAAGAACTGAGTCCGGAATACCGCAAACAAGTTTTGCATCAAGAAAATCAAAAATTAAGCGCGGAATACAACCAAACTTGTTTCGGATCAGGAAAATCAAGAACTGAGTCCGGAGTGCCGCAAACATGTTCTGCATCAAGAAAATCAAGAATTGAGGGCGGAATACAATCAAACTTGTTTGGGATCAAGAAAATCAAGAACTGAGTCCGGAATACCGCAAACATGTTCTGCATCAAGAAAATCAAGAATTGAGGGCGGAATACAACCAAACTTGTTTCGGATCAAGAAAATCAAGAACTGAGTCCGGAATGCCGCAAACATGTTTTGCATCAAGAAAATCAAGAATTGAGCGCGGAATACATCCAAACTTGTTTCGGATCAAGAAAATCAAGAGCTGAGTCCGGAATATCGCAAACAAGTTTTGCATCAAGAAAATCAAGAATTGAGTGCGGAATAGAACCAAACTTGTTTCGGATCAAGAAAATCAAAAACTGAGTCCGGAATACCGCAAACAAGTTTTACATCAAGAAAATCAAGAATTGAGCGCGGAATACAACCAAACTTGTTTCGGATCAAGAAAATCAAAAACAGAGTCCGGAATACCGCAAACAAGTTTTACATCAAGAAAATCAAGAATTGAGCGCGGAATACAACCAAACTTGTTTCGGATCAAGAAAAACAAGAACTGAGTCCGGAATGCCGCAAACATGTTTTGTATCAAGAAAATCAAGAATTGAGTGCGGAATACAACCAAACTTGTTTCGGATCAAGAAAATCAAGAACTGAGTCCGGAATGCGGCAAACATGTTCTGCATCAAGAAAATCAAGAATTGAGGGCGGAATACAACCAAACTTGTTTGGGATCAAGAAAATCAAGAACTGAGTCCGGAGTGCCGCAAACATGTTCTGCATCAAGAAAATCAAGAATTGAGGGCGGAATACAATCAAACTTGTTTGGGATCAAGAAAATCAAGAACTGAGTCCGGAATACCGCAAACATGTTCTGCATCAAGAAAATCAAGAATTGAGGGCGGAATACAACCAAACTTGTTTCGGATCAAGAAAATCAAGAACTGAGTCCGGAATGCCGCAAACATGTTTTGCATCAAGAAAATCAAGAATTGAGCGCGGAATACATCCAAACTTGTTTCGGATCAAGAAAATCAAGAGCTGAGTCCGGAATATCGCAAACAAGTTTTGCATCAAGAAAATCAAGAATTGAGTGCGGAATACAACCAAACTTGTTTCGGATCAAGAAAATCAAAAACTGAGTCCGGAATACCGCAAACAAGTTTTACATCAAGAAAATCAAGAATTGAGCGCGGAATACAACCAAACTTGTTTCGGATCAAGAAAATCAAGAACTGAGTCCGGAATGCCGCAAACATGTTTTGCATCAAGAAAATCAAGAATTGAGTGCGGAATACAACCAAACTTGTTTCGGATCAAGAAAATCAAGAACTGAGTCCGGAATGCGGCAAACATGTTTTGCATCAAGAAAATCAAGAATTGAGCGCGGAATACAACCAAACTTATTTCGGATCAAGAAAATCAAGAACTGAGTCCGGAATACCGCAAAGAAGTTTTGCTTCAAGAAAATCAAGAATTGAGTGCGGAATAGAACCAAACTTGTTTGGGATCAAGAAAATCAAGAACTGAGTCCGGAATACCGCAAACAAGTTTTGCATTAAGAAAATCAAGAATTGAGGGCGGAATAGAACCAAACTTGTTTCGGATCAAGAAAATTAAGAACTGAGTCCGGAATGCCGCAAACATGTTTTGTATCAAGAAAATCAAGAATTGAGTGCGGAATACAACAAAACTTGTTTGGGATCAAGAAAATCAAGAACTGAGTCCGGAATACCGCAAACAAGTTTTGCATCAAGAAAATCAAGAATTGAGTGCGGAATAGAACCAAACTTGTTTCGGATCAAGAAAATCAAGAACTGAGTCCGGAATGCGGCAAACATGTTTTGCATCAAGAAAATCAAGAATTGAGTGCGGAATACAACCAAACTTGTTTCGGATCAAGAAAATGAAGAACTGAGTCCGGAATGCCGCAAACATGTTTTGAATCAAGAAAATCAAGAATTGAGTGCGGAATACAACCAAACTTGTTTCGGATCAAGAAAATCAAGAACTGAGTCCGGAATGCCGCAAACATGTTTTGCATCAAGAAAATCAAGAATTGAGCGCGGAATACAACCAAACTTGTTTGGGATCAAGAAAATCAAGAACTGAGTCCGGGATACCGGAAACATGTTTTGCATCAAGAAAATCAAGAATTGAGTGCGGAATACAACCAAACTTGTTTCGGATCAAGAAAATCAAGAACTGAGTCCGGAATGCGGCAAACATGTTTTGCATCAAGAAAATAAAGAATTGAGCGCGGAATACAACCAAACTTATTTCGGATCAAGAAAATCAGGAACTGAGTCCGGAATACCGCAAACAAGTTTTGCATCAAGAAAATCAAGAATTGAGTGCGGAATAGAACCAAACATGTTTCGGATCAAGAAAATTAAGAACTGAGTCCGGAATGCCGCAAACATGTTTTGTATCAAGAAAATCAAGAATTGAGTGCGGAATACAACAAAACTTGTTTGGGATCAAGAAAAATCAAGAACTGAGTCCGGAATGCCGCAAACATGTTTTGTATCAAGAAAATCAAGAATTGAGTGCGGAATACAACAAAACTTGTTTGGGATCAAGAAAATCAAGAACTGAGTCCGGAATACCGCAAACAAGTTTTGCATCAAGAAAATCAAAAATTAAGCGCGGAATACAACCAAACTTGTTTCGGATCAGGAAAATCAAGAACTGAGTCCGGAGTGCCGCAAACATGTTCTGCATCAAGAAAATCAAGAATTGAGGGCGGAATACAATCAAACTTGTTTGGGATCAAGAAAATCAAGAACTGAGTCCGGAATACCGCAAACATGTTCTGCATCAAGAAAATCAAGAATTGAGGGCGGAATACAACCAAACTTGTTTCGGATCAAGAAAATCAAGAACTGAGTCCGGAATGCCGCAAACATGTTTTGCATCAAGAAAATCAAGAATTGAGCGCGGAATACATCCAAACTTGTTTCGGATCAAGAAAATCAAGAGCTGAGTCCGGAATATCGCAAACAAGTTTTGCATCAAGAAAATCAAGAATTGAGTGCGGAATAGAACCAAACTTGTTTCGGATCAAGAAAATCAAAAACTGAGTCCGGAATACCGCAAACAAGTTTTACATCAAGAAAATCAAGAATTGAGCGCGGAATACAACCAAACTTGTTTCGGATCAAGAAAATCAAAAACAGAGTCCGGAATACCGCAAACAAGTTTTACATCAAGAAAATCAAGAATTGAGCGCGGAATACAACCAAACTTGTTTCGGATCAAGAAAAACAAGAACTGAGTCCGGAATGCCGCAAACATGTTTTGTATCAAGAAAATCAAGAATTGAGTGCGGAATACAACCAAACTTGTTTCGGATCAAGAAAATCAAGAACTGAGTCCGGAATGCGGCAAACATGTTCTGCATCAAGAAAATCAAGAATTGAGGGCGGAATACAACCAAACTTGTTTGGGATCAAGAAAATCAAGAACTGAGTCCGGGATACCGCAAACATGTTTTGCATCAAGAAAATCAAGAATTGAGGGCGGAATACAATCAAACTTGTTTGGGATCAAGAAAATCAAGAACTGAGTCCGGAATACCGCAAACATGTTCTGCATCAAGAAAATCAAGAATTGAGGGCGGAATACAACCAAACTTGTTTCGGATCAAGAAAATCAAGAACTGAGTCCGGAATGCCGCAAACATGTTTTGCATCAAGAAAATCAAGAATTGAGCGCGGAATACATCCAAACTTGTTTCGGATCAAGAAAATCAAGAGCTGAGTCCGGAATATCGCAAACAAGTTTTGCATCAAGAAAATCAAGAATTGAGTGCGGAATACAACCAAACTTGTTTCGGATCAAGAAAATCAAAAACTGAGTCCGGAATACCGCAAACAAGTTTTACATCAAGAAAATCAAGAATTGAGCGCGGAATACAACCAAACTTGTTTCGGATCAAGAAAATCAAGAACTGAGTCCGGAATGCCGCAAACATGTTTTGCATCAAGAAAATCAAGAATTGAGTGCGGAATACAACCAAACTTGTTTCGGATCAAGAAAATCAAGAACTGAGTCCGGAATGCGGCAAACATGTTTTGCATCAAGAAAATCAAGAATTGAGCGCGGAATACAACCAAACTTATTTCGGATCAAGAAAATCAAGAACTGAGTCCGGAATACCGCAAAGAAGTTTTGCTTCAAGAAAATCAAGAATTGAGTGCGGAATAGAACCAAACTTGTTTGGGATCAAGAAAATCAAGAACTGAGTCCGGAATACCGCAAACAAGTTTTGCATTAAGAAAATCAAGAATTGAGGGCGGAATAGAACCAAACTTGTTTCGGATCAAGAAAATTAAGAACTGAGTCCGGAATGCCGCAAACATGTTTTGTATCAAGAAAATCAAGAATTGAGTGCGGAATACAACAAAACTTGTTTGGGATCAAGAAAATCAAGAACTGAGTCCGGAATACCGCAAACAAGTTTTGCATCAAGAAAATCAAGAATTGAGTGCGGAATAGAACCAAACTTGTTTCGGATCAAGAAAATCAAGAACTGAGTCCGGAATGCTGCAAACATGTTTTGCATCAAGAAAATCAAGAATTGAGTGCGGAATACAACCAAACTTGTTTCGGATCAAGAAAATGAAGAACTGAGTCCGGAATGCCGCAAACATGTTTTGAATCAAGAAAATCAAGAATTGAGTGCGGAATACAACCAAACTTGTTTCGGATCAAGAAAATCAAGAACTGAGTCCGGAATGCCGCAAACATGTTTTGCATCAAGAAAATCAAGAATTGAGCGCGGAATACAACCAAACTTGTTTGGGATCAAGAAAATCAAGAACTGAGTCCGGGATACCGGAAACATGTTTTGCATCAAGAAAATCAAGAATTGAGTGCGGAATACAACCAAACTTGTTTCGGATCAAGAAAATCAAGAACTGAGTCCGGAATGCGGCAAACATGTTTTGCATCAAGAAAATCAAGAATTGAGCGCGGAATACAACCAAACTTATTTCGGATCAAGAAAATCAAGAACTGAGTCCGGAATACCGCAAACAAGTTTTGCATCAAGAAAATCAAGAATTAAGCGCGGAATAGAACCAAACTTGTTTCGGATCAGGAAAATCAAGAACTGAGTCCGGAGTGCCGCAAACATGTTTTGTATCAAGAAAATCAAGAATTGAGGGCGGAATACAATCAAACTTGTTTGGGATCAAGAAAATCAAGAACTGAGTCCGGAATACCGCAAACATGTTCTGCATCAAGAAAATCAAGAATTGAGGGCGGAATACAACCAAACTTGTTTCGGATCAAGAAAATCTAGAACTGAGTCCGGAATGCCGCAAACATGTTTTGCATCAAGAAAATCAAGAATTGAGCGCGGAATACATCCAAACTTGTTTCGGATCAAGAAAATCAAGAGCTGAGTCCGGAATATCGCAAACAAGTTTTGCATCAAGAAAATCAAGAATTGAGTGCGGAATACAACCAAACTTGTTTCGGATCAAGAAAATCAAAAACTGAGTCCGGAATACCGCAAACAAGTTTTACATCAAGAAAATCAAGAATTGAGCGCGGAATACAACCAAACTTGTTTCGGATCAAGAAAATCAAAAACTGAGTCCGGAATACCGCAAACAAGTTTTACATCAAGAAAATCAAGAATTGAGCGCGGAATACAACCAAACTTGTTTCGGATCAAGAAAATCAAGAACTGAGTCCGGAATGCCGCAAACATGTTTTGTATCAAGAAAATCAAGAATTGAGTGCGGAATACAACCAAACTTGTTTCGGATCAAGAAAATCAAGAACTGAGTCCGGAATGCGGCAAACATGTTCTGCATCAAGAAAATCAAGAATTGAGGGCGGAATACAACCAAACTTGTTTGGGATCAAGAAAATCAAGAACTGAGTCCGGGATACCGCAAACATGTTTTGCATCAAGAAAATCAAGAATTGAGTGCGGAATACAACCAAACTTGTTTCGGATCAAGAAAATCAAGAACTGAGTCCGGAATGCGGCAAACATGTTTTGCATCAAGAAAATCAAGAATTGAGCGCGGAATACAACCAAACTTATTTCGGATCAAGAAAATCAAGAACTGAGTCCGGAATACCGCAAACAAGTTTTGCTTCAAGAAAATCAAGAATTGAGTGCGGAATAGAACCAAACTTGTTTGGGATCAAGAAAATCAAGAACTGAGTCCGGAATACCGCAAACAAGTTTTGCATTAAGAAAATCAAGAATTGAGGGCGGAATAGAACCAAACTTGTTTCGGATCAAGAAAATTAAGAACTGAGTCCGGAATGCCGCAAACATGTTTTGTATCAAGAAAATCAAGAATTGAGTGCGGAATACAACAAAACTTGTTTGGGATCAAGAAAATCAAGAACTGAGTCCGGAATACCGCAAACAAGTTTTGCATCAAGAAAATCAAGAATTGAGTGCGGAATACAACCAAACTTGTTTGGGATCAATAAAATCAAGAACTGAGTCCGGAATACCGCAAACAAGTTTTGCATCAAGAAAATCAAGAATTTGAGTCCGGAATACAAACAAACTTGTTTGGGATCAAAAAAATCAAGAACTGAGTCCGGAATGCCGCAAACATGTTTTGCATCAAGAAAATCAAGAATTGAGCGCGGAATACAACCAAACTTATTTCGGATCAAGAAAATCAAAAACTGAGTCCGGAATACCGCAAACAAGTTTTGCTTCAAGAAAATCAAGAATTGAGTGCGGAATAGAACCAAACTTGTTTGGGATCAAGAAAATCAAGAACTGAGTCCGGAATACCGCAAACAAGTTTTGCATTAAGAAAATCAAGAATTGAGGGCGGAATAGAACCAAACTTGTTTCGGATCAAGAAAATTAAGAACTGAGTCCGGAATGCCGCAAACATGTTTTGTATCAAGAAAATCAAGAATTGAGTGCGGAATACAACAAAACTTGTTTGGGATCAAGAAAATCAAGAACTGAGTCCGGAATACCGCAAACAAGTTTTGCATCAAGAAAATCAAGAATTGAGTGCGGAATACAACCAAACTTGTTTGGGATCAATAAAATCAAGAACTGAGTCCGGAATACCGCAAACAAGTTTTGCATCAAGAAAATCAAGAATTTGAGTCCGGAATACAAACAAACTTGTTTGGGATCAAGAAAATCAAGAACTGAGTCCGGAATGCCGCAAACATGTTTTCCATCAAGAAAATCAAGAATTGAGTGCGGAAGACAACCAAACTTTTTTCGGATCAAGAAAATAAAAAACTGAGTCCGGAATACCGCAAACAAGTTTTGCATCAAGAAAATCAAGAATTGAGTGCGGAATAGAACCAAACTTGTTTCGGATCAAGAAAATTAAGAACTGAGTCCGGAATGCCGCAAACATGTTTTGTATCAAGAAAATCAAGAATTGAGTGCGGAATAGAACCAAACTTGTTTCGGATCAGGAAAATCAAGAACTGAGTCCGGAGTGCCGCAAACATGTTCTGCATCAAGAAAATCAAGAATTGAGGGCGGAATACAATCAAACTTGTTTGGGATCAAGAAAATCAAGAACTGAGTCCGGAATACCGCAAACATGTTTTGCATCAAGAAAATCAAGAATTGAGTGCGGAATACAACCAAACTTGTTTCGGATCAAGAAAATCAAGAACTGAGTCCGGAATGCGGCAAACATGTTTTGCATCAAGAAAATCAAGAATTGAGCGCGGAATACAACCAAACTTGTTTCGGATCAAGAAAATCAAGAACTGAGTCCGGGATACCGGAAACATGTTTTGCATCAAGAAAATCAAGAATTGAGTGCGGAATAGAACCAAACATGTTTCGGATCAAGAAAATTAAGAACTGAGTCCGGAATGCCGCAAACATGTTTTGTATCAAGAAAATCAAGAATTGAGTGCGGAATACAACAAAACTTGTTTGGGATCAAGAAAATCAAGAACTGAGTCCGGAATGCCGCAAACATGTTTTGTATCAAGAAAATCAAGAATTGAGTGCGGAATACAACAAAACTTGTTTGGGATCAAGAAAATCAAGAACTGAGTCCGGAATGCCGCAAACATGTTTTGTATCAAGAAAATCAAGAATTGAGTGCGGAATACAACAAAACTTGTTTGGGATCAAGAAAATCAAGAACTGAGTCCGGAATACCGCAAACAAGTTTTGCATCAAGAAAATCAAGAATTAAGCGCGGAATACAACCAAACTTGTTTCGGATCAGGAAAATCAAGAACTGAGTCCGGAGTGCCGCAAACATGTTCTGCATCAAGAAAATCAAGAATTGAGGGCGGAATACAATCAAACTTGTTCGGGATCAAGAAAATCAAGAACTGAGTCCGGAATACCGCAAACATGTTCTGCATCAAGAAAATCAAGAATTGAGGGCGGAATACAACCAAACTTGTTTCGGATCAAGAAAATCAAGAACTGAGTCCGGAATGCCGCAAACATGTTTTGCATCAAGAAAATCAAGAATTGAGCGCGGAATACATCCAAACTTGTTTCGGATCAAGAAAATCAAGAGCTGAGTCCGGAATATCGCAAACAAGTTTTGCATCAAGAAAATCAAGAATTGTGTGCGGAATACAACCAAACTTCTTTCGGATCAAGAAAATCAAAAACTGAGTCCGGAATACCGCAAACAAGTTTTACATCAAGAAAATCAAGAATTGAGCGCGGAATACAACCAAACTTGTTTCGGATCAAGAAAATCAAAAACAGAGTCCGGAATACCGCAAACAAGTTTTACATCAAGAAAATCAAGAATTGAGCGCGGAATACAACCAAACTTGTTTCGGATCAAGAAAATCAAGAACTGAGTCCGGAATGCCGCAAAAATGTTTTGTATCAAGAAAATCAAGAATTGAGTGCGGAATACAACCAAACTTGTTTCGGATCAAGAAAATCAAGAACTGAGTCCGGAATGCGGCAAACATGTTCTGCATCAAGAAAATCAAGAATTGAGGGCGGAATACAACCAAACTTGTTTGGGATCAAGAAAATCAAGAACTGAGTCCGGGATACCGCAAACATGTTTTGCATCAAGAAAATCAAGAATTGAGGGCGGAATACAATCAAACTTGTTTGGGATCAAGAAAATCAAGAACTGAGTCCGGAATACCGCAAACATGTTCTGCATCAAGAAAATCAAGAATTGAGGGCGGAATACAACCAAACTTGTTTCGGATCAAGAAAATCAAGAACTGAGTCCGGAATGCCGCAAACATGTTTTGCATCAAGAAAATCAAGAATTGAGCGCGGAATACATCCAAACTTGTTTCGGATCAAGAAAATCAAGAGCTGAGTCCGGAATATCGCAAACAAGTTTTGCATCAAGAAAATCAAGAATTGAGTGCGGAATACAACCAAACTTGTTTCGGATCAAGAAAATCAAAAACTGAGTCCGGAATACCGCAAACAAGTTTTACATCAAGAAAATCAAGAATTGAGCGCGGAATACAACCAAACTTGTTTCGGATCAAGAAAATCAAGAACTGAGTCCGGAATGCCGCAAACATGTTTTGCATCAAGAAAATCAAGAATTGAGTGCGGAATACAACCAAACTTGTTTCGGATCAAGAAAATCAAGAACTGAGTCCGGAATGCGGCAAACATGTTTTGCATCAAGAAAATCAAGAATTGAGGGCGGAATACAATCAAACTTGTTTGGGATCAAGAAAATCAAGAACTGAGTCCGGAGTGCCGCAAACATGTTCTGCATCAAGAAAATCAAGAATTGAGGGCGGAATACAATCAAACTTGTTTGGGATCAAGAAAATCATGAACTGAGTCCGGAATACCGCAAACATGTTCTGCATCAAGAAAATCAAGAATTGAGGGCGGAATACAACCAAACTTGTTTCGGATCAAGAAAATCAAGAACTGAGTCCGGAATGCCGCAAACATGTTTTGCATCAAGAAAATCAAGAATTGAGCGCGGAATACATCCAAACTTGTTTCGGATCAAGAAAATCAAGAGCTGAGTCCGGAATATCGCAAACAAGTTTTGCATCAAGAAAATCAAGAATTGAGTGCGGAATACAACCAAACTTGTTTCGGATCAAGAAAATCAAAAACTGAGTCCGGAATACCGCAAACAAGTTTTACATCAAGAAAATCAAGAATTGAGCGCGGAATACAACCAAACTTGTTTCGGATCAAGAAAATCAAGAACTGAGTCCGGAATGCCGCAAACATGTTTTGCATCAAGAAAATCAAGAATTGAGTGCGGAATACAACCAAACTTGTTTCGGATCAAGAAAATCAAGAACTGAGTCCGGAATGCGGCAAACATGTTTTGCATCAAGAAAATCAAGAATTGAGCGCGGAATACAACCAAACTTATTTCGGATCAAGAAAATCAAGAACTGAGTCCGGAATACCGCAAACAAGTTTTGCTTCAAGAAAATCAAGAATTGAGTGCGGAATAGAACCAAACTTGTTTGGGATCAAGAAAATCAAGAACTGAGTCCGGAATACCGCAAACAAGTTTTGCATTAAGAAAATCAAGAATTGAGGGCGGAATAGAACCAAACTTGTTTCGGATCAAGAAAATTAAGAACTGAGTCCGGAATGCCGCAAACATGTTTTGTATCAAGAAAATCAAGAATTGAGTGCGGAATACAACAAAACTTGTTTGGGATCAAGAAAATCAAGAACTGAGTCCGGAAAACCGCAAACAAGTTTTGCATCAAGAAAATCAAGAATTGAGTGCGGAATAGAACCAAACTTGTTTCGGATCAAGAAAATCAAGAACTGAGTCCGGAATGCGGCAAACATGTTTTGCATCAAGAAAATCAAGAATTGAGTGCGGAATACAACCAAACTTGTTTCGGATCAAGAAAATGAAGAACTGAGTCCGGAATGCCGCAAACATGTTTTGAATCAAGAAAATCAAGAATTGAGTGCGGAATACAACCAAACTTGTTTCGGATCAAGAAAATCAAGAACTGAGTCCGGAATGCCGCAAACATGTTTTGCATCAAGAAAATCAAGAATTGAGCGCGGAATACAACCAAACTTGTTTGGGATCAAGAAAATCAAGAACTGAGTCCGGGATACCGGAAACATGTTTTGCATCAAGAAAATCAAGAATTGAGTGCGGAATACAACCAAACTTGTTTCGGATCAAGAAAATCAAGAACTGAGTCCGGAATGCGGCAAACATGTTTTGCATCAAGAAAATCAAGAATTGAGCGCGGAATACAACCAAACTTATTTCGGATCAAGAAAATCAAGAACTGAGTCCGGAATACCGCAAACAAGTTTTGCATCAAGAAAATCAAGAATTGAGTGCGGAATAGAACCAAACATGTTTCGGATCAAGAAAATTAAGAACTGAGTCCGGAATGCCGCAAACATGTTTTGTATCAAGAAAATCAAGAATTGAGTGCGGAATACAACAAAACTTGTTTGGGATCAAGAAAATCAAGAACTGAGTCCGGAATGCCGCAAACATGTTTTGTATCAAGAAAATCAAGAATTGAGTGCGGAATACAACAAAACTTGTTTGGGATCAAGAAAATCAAGAACTGAGTCCGGAATACCGCAAACAAGTTTTGCATCAAGAAAATCAAGAATTAAGCGCGGAATACAACCAAACTTGTTTCGGATCAGGAAAATCAAGAACTGAGTCCGGAGTGCCGCAAACATGTTCTGCATCAAGAAAATCAAGAATTGAGGGCGGAATACAATCAAACTTGTTTGGGATCATGAAAATCATGAACTGAGTCCGGAATACCGCAAACATGTTCTGCATCAAGAAAATCAAGAATTGAGGGCGGAATACAACCAAACTTGTTTCGGATCAAGAAAATCAAGAACTGAGTCCGGAATGCCGCAAACATGTTTTGCATCAAGCAAATCAAGAATTGAGCGCGGAATACATCCAAACTTGTTTCGGATCAAGAAAATCAAGAGCTGAGTCCGGAATATCGCAAACAAGTTTTGCATCAAGAAAATCAAGAATTGAGTGCGGAATACAACCAAACTTGTTTCGGATCAAGAAAATCAAAAACTGAGTCCGGAATACCGCAAACAAGTTTTACATCAAGAAAATCAAGAATTGAGCGCGGAATACAACCAAACTTGTTTCGGATCAAGAAAATCAAAAACTGAGTCCGGAATACCGCAAACAAGTTTTACATCAAGAAAATCAAGAATTGAGCGCGGAATACAACCAAACTTGTTTCGGATCAAGAAAATCAAGAACTGAGTCCGGAATGCCGCAAACATGTTTTGTATCAAGAAAATCAAGAATTGAGTGCGGAATACAACCAAACTTGTTTCGGATCAAGAAAATCAAGAACTGAGTCCGGAATGCGGCAAACATGTTCTGCATCAAGAAAATCAAGAATTGAGGGCGGAATACAACCAAACTTGTTTGGGATCAAGAAAATCAAGAACTGAGTCCGGGATACCGCAAACATGTTTTGCATCAAGAAAATCAAGAATTGAGTGCGGAATACAACCAAACTTGTTTCGGATCAAGAAAATCAAGAACTGAGTCCGGAATGCGGCAAACATGTTTTGCATCAAGAAAATCAAGAATTGAGCGCGGAATACAACCAAACTTATTTCGGATCAAGAAAATCAAGAACTGAGTCCGGAATACCGCAAACAAGTTTTGCTTCAAGAAAATCAAGAATTGAGTGCGGAATAGAACCAAACTTGTTTGGGATCAAGAAAATCAAGAACTGAGTCCGGAATACCGCAAACAAGTTTTGCATTAAGAAAATCAAGAATTGAGGGCGGAATAGAACCAAACTTGTTTCGGATCAAGAAAATTAAGAACTGAGTCCGGAATGCCGCAAACATGTTTTGTATCAAGAAAATCAAGAATTGAGTGCGGAATACAACAAAACTTGTTTGGGATCAAGAAAATCAAGAACTGAGTCCGGAATACCGCAAACAAGTTTTGCATCAAGAAAATCAAGAATTGAGTGCGGAATACAACCAAACTTGTTTGGGATCAATAAAATCAAGAACTGAGTCCGGAATACCGCAAACAAGTTTTGCATCAAGAAAATCAAGAATTTGAGTCCGGAATACAAACAAACTTGTTTGGGATCAAAAAAATCAAGAACTGAGTCCGGAATGCCGCAAACATGTTTTGCATCAAGAAAATCAAGAATTGAGCGCGGAATACAACCAAACTTATTTCGGATCAAGAAAATCAAGAACTGAGTCCGGAATACCGCAAACAAGTTTTGCTTCAAGAAAATCAAGAATTGAGTGCGGAATAGAACCAAACTTGTTTGGGATCAAGAAAATCAAGAACTGAGTCCGGAATACCGCAAACAAGTTTTGCATTAAGAAAATCAAGAATTGAGGGCGGAATAGAACCAAACTTGTTTCGGATCAAGAAAATTAAGAACTGAGTCCGGAATGCCGCAAACATGTTTTGTATCAAGAAAATCAAGAATTGAGTGCGGAATACAACAAAACTTGTTTGGGATCAAGAAAATCAAGAACTGAGTCCGGAATACCGCAAACAAGTTTTGCATCAAGAAAATCAAGAATTGAGTGCGGAATACAACCAAACTTGTTTGGGATCAATAAAATCAAGAACTGAGTCCGGAATACCGCAAACAAGTTTTGCATCAAGAAAATCAAGAATTTGAGTCCGGAATACAAACAAACTTGTTTGGGATCAAGAAAATCAAGAACTGAGTCCGGAATGCCGCAAACATGTTTTCCATCAAGAAAATCAAGAATTGAGTGCGGAAGACAACCAAACTTTTTTCGGATCAAGAAAATAAAAAACTGAGTCCGGAATACCGCAAACAAGTTTTGCATCAAGAAAATCAAGAATTGAGTGCGGAATAGAACCAAACTTGTTTCGGATCAAGAAAATTAAGAACTGAGTCCGGAATGCCGCAAACAAGTTTTGTATCAAGAAAATCAAGAATTGAGTGCGGAATAGAACCAAACTTGTTTCGGATCAGGAAAATCAAGAACTGAGTCCGGAGTGCCGCAAACATGTTCTGCATCAAGAAAATCAAGAATTGAGGGCGGAATACAATCAAACTTGTTTGGGATCAAGAAAATCAAGAACTGAGTCCGGAATACCGCAAACATGTTTTGCATCAAGAAAATCAAGAATTGAGTGCGGAATACAACCAAACTTGTTTCGGATCAAGAAAATCAAGAACTGAGTCCGGAATGCGGCAAACATGTTTTGCATCAAGAAAATCAAGAATTGAGCGCGGAATACAACCAAACTTATTTCGGATCAAGAAAATCAAGAACTGAGTCCGGAATACCGCAAACAAGTTTTGCATCAAGAAAATCAAGAATTGAGTGCGGAATAGAACCAAACTTGTTTGGGATCAATAAAATCAAGAACTGAGTCCGGAATACCGCAAACATGTTCTGCATCAAGAAAGTCAAGATTTGAGTGCGGAAGACAACCAAATGTTTTTCGGATCAAGAAAATCAAGAACTGAGTCCGGAATACCACAAACAAGTTTTGCATCAAGAAAATCAAGAATTGAGTGCGGAATAGAACCAAACTTGTTTCGGATCAAGAAAATTAAGAACTGAGTCCGGAATGCCGTAAACATGTTTTGTATCAAGAAAATCAAGAATTGAGTGCGGAATACAACCAAACTTGTTTCGGATCAAGAAAATGAAGAACTGAGTCCGGAATGCCGCAAACATGTTTTGAATCAAGAAAATCAAGAATTGAGTGCGGAATACAACCAAACTTGTTTCGGATCAAGAAAATCAAGAACTGAGTCCGGAATGCCGCAAACATGTTTTGCATCAAGAAAATCAAGAATTGAGCGCGGAATACAACCAAACTTCTTTCGGATCAAGAAAATCAAGAACTGAGTCAGGAATACCGCAAACAAGTTTTGCATCAAGAAAATCAAGAATTGAGTGCGGAATAGAACCAAACTTGTTTGGGATCAAGAAAATCAAGAACTGAGTCCGGAATACCGCAAACAAGTTTTGCATCAAGAAAATCAAGAATTTGAGTCCGGAATACAAACAAACTTGTTTGGGATCAAGAAAATCAAGAACTGAGTCCGGAATGCCGCAAACATGTTTTCCATCAAGAAAATCAAGAATTGACTGCGGAAGACAACCAAACTTTTTTCGGATCAAGAAAATAAAAAACTGAGTCCGGAATACCGCAAACAAGTTTTGCATCAAGAAAATCAAGAATTGAGTGCGGAATAGAACCAAACTTGTTTCGGATCAAGAAAATTAAGAACTGAGTCCGGAATGCCGCAAACAAGTTTTGCATCAAGAAAATCAAGAATTGAGTGCGGAATAGAACCAAACTTGTTTCGGATCAAGAAAATCAAGAACTGAGTCCGGAATGCGGCAAACATGTTTTGCATCAAGAAAATCAAGAATTGAGCGCGGAATACAACCAAACTTATTTCGGATCAAGAAAATCAAGAACTGAGTCCGGAATACCGCAAACAAGTTTTGCATCAAGAAAATCAAGAATTGAGTGCGGAATAGAACCAAACTTGTTTGGGATCAATAAAATCAAGAACTGAGTCCGGAATACCGCAAACATGTTCTGCATCAAGAAAGTCAAGATTTGAGTGCGGAAGACAACCAAATTTTTTTCGGATCAAGAAAATCAAGAACTGAGTCCGGAATACCACAAACAAGTTTTGCATCAAGAAAATCAAGAATTGAGTGCGGAATAGAACCAAACTTGTTTCGGATCAAGAAAATTAAGAACTGAGTCCGGAATGCCGTAAACATGTTTTGTATCAAGAAAATCAAGAATTGAGTGCGGAATACAACCAAACTTGTTTCGGATCAAGAAAATGAAGAACTGAGTCCGGAATGCCGCAAACATGTTTTGAATCAAGAAAATCAAGAATTGAGTGCGGAATACAACCAAACTTGTTTCGGATCAAGAAAATCAAGAACTGAGTCCGGAATGCCGCAAACATGTTTGGCATCAAGAAAATCAAGAATTGAGCGCGGAATACAACCAAACTTCTTTCGGATCAAGAAAATCAAGAACTGAGTCAGGAATACCGCAAACAAGTTTTGCATCAAGAAAATCAAGAATTGAGTGCGGAATAGAACCAAACTTGTTTGGGATCAAGAAAATCAAGAACTGAGTCCGGAATACCGCAAACAAGTTTTGCATCAAGAAAATCAAGAATTTGAGTCCGGAATACAAACAAACTTGTTTGGGATCAAGAAAATCAAGAACTGAGTCCGGAATGCCGCAAACATGTTTTCCATCAAGAAAATCAAGAATTGAGTGCGGAAGACAACCAAACTTTTTTCGGATCAAGAAAATAAAAAACTGAGTCCGGAATACCGCAAACAAGTTTTGCATCAAGAAAATCAAGAATTGAGTGCGGAATAGAACCAAACTTGTTTCGGATCAAGAAAATTAAGAACTGAGTCCGGAATGCCGCAAACAAGTTTTGCATCAAGAAAATCAAGAATTGAGTGCGGAATAGAACCAAACTTGTTTCGGATCAAGAAAATCAAGAACTGAGTCCGGAATGCGGCAAACATGTTTTGCATCAAGAAAATCAAGAATTGAGCGCGGAATACAACCAAACTTATTTCGGATCAAGAAAATCAAGAACTGAGTCCGGAATACCGCAAACAAGTTTTGCATCAAGAAAATCAAGAATTGAGTGCGGAATAGAACCAAACTTGTTTGGGATCAATAAAATCAAGAACTGAGTCCGGAATACCGCAAACATGTTCTGCATCAAGAAAGTCAAGATTTGAGTGCGGAAGACAACCAAATTTTTTTCGGATCAAGAAAATCAAGAACTGAGTCCGGAATACCACAAACAAGTTTTGCATCAAGAAAATCAAGAATTGAGTGCGGAATAGAACCAAACTTGTTTCGGATCAAGAAAATTAAGAACTGAGTCCGGAATGCCGTAAACATGTTTTGTATCAAGAAAATCAAGAATTGAGTGCGGAATACAACCAAACTTGTTTCGGATCAAGAAAATGAAGAACTGAGTCCGGAATGCCGCAAACATGTTTTGAATCAAGAAAATCAAGAATTGAGTGCGGAATACAACCAAACTTGTTTCGGATCAAGAAAATCAAGAACTGAGTCCGGAATGCCGCAAACATGTTTGGCATCAAGAAAATCAAGAATTGAGCGCGGAATACAACCAAACTTCTTTCGGATCAAGAAAATCAAGAACTGAGTCAGGAATACCGCAAACAAGTTTTGCATCAAGAAAATCAAGAATTGAGTGCGGAATAGAACCAAACTTGTTTGGGATCAAGAAAATCAAGAACTGAGTCCGGAATACCGCAAACAAGTTTTGCATCAAGAAAATCAAGAATTTGAGTCCGGAATACAAACAAACTTGTTTGGGATCAAGAAAATCAAGAACTGAGTCCGGAATGCCGCAAACATGTTTTCCATCAAGAAAATCAAGAATTGAGTGCGGAAGACAACCAAACTTTTTTCGGATCAAGAAAATAAAAAACTGAGTCCGGAATACCGCAAACAAGTTTTGCATCAAGAAAATCAAGAATTGAGTGCGGAATAGAACCAAACTTGTTTCGGATCAAGAAAATTAAGAACTGAGTCCGGAATGCCGCAAACAAGTTTTGCATCAAGAAAATCAAGAATTGAGTGCGGAATAGAACCAAACTTGTTTCGGATCAAGAAAATCAAGAACTGAGTCCGGAATGCCGCAAACAAGTTTTGCATCAAGAAAATCAAGAATTGAGCGCGGAATACAACCAAACTTGTTTCGGATCAGGAAAATCAAGAACTGAGTCCGGAATGCCGCAAACATGTTCTGCATCAAGAAAATCAAGAATTGAGGGCGGAATACAACCAAACTTGTTTCGGATCAAGAAAATCAAGAACTGAGTCCGGGATACCGCAAACATGTTTTGCATCAAGAAAATCAAGAATTGAGTGCGGAATACAACCAAACTTATTTCGGATCAAGAAAATCAAGAACTGAGTCCGGAATACCGCAAACAAGTTTTGCTTCAAGAAAATCAAGAATTGAGTGCGGAATAGAACCAAACTTGTTTGGGATCAAGAAAATCAAGAACTGAGTCCGGAATACCGCAAACAAGTTTTGCATTAAGAAAATCAAGAATTGAGGGCGGAATAGAACCAAACTTGTTTCGGATCAAGAAAATTAAGAACTGAGTCCGGAATGCCGCAAACATGTTTTGTATCAAGAAAATCAAGAATTGAGTGCGGAATACAACAAAACTTGTTTGGGATCAAGAAAATCAAGAACTGAGTCCGGAATACCGCAAACAAGTTTTGCATCAAGAAAATCAAGAATTGAGCGCGGAATACAACCAAACTTGTTTCGGATCAGGAAAATCAAGAACTGAGTCCGGAGTGCCGCAAACATGTTCTGCATCAAGAAAATCAAGAATTGAGGGCGGAATACAATCAAACTTGTTTGGGATCAAGAAAATCAAGAACTGAGTCCGGAATACCGCAAACATGTTTTGCATCAAGAAAATCAAGAATTGAGTGCGGAATACAACCAAACTTGTTTCGGATCAAGAAAATCAAGAACTGAGTCCGGAATGCGGCAAACATGTTTTGCATCAAGAAAATCAAGAATTGAGCGCGGAATACAACCAAACTTATTTCGGATCAAGAAAATCAAGAACTGAGTCCGGAATACCGCAAACAAGTTTTGCATCAAGAAAATCAAGAATTGAGTGCGGAATAGAACCAAACTTGTTTGGGATCAATAAAATCAAGAACTGAGTCCGGAATACCGCAAACATGTTCTGCATCAAGAAAATCAAGATTTGAGTGCGGAAGACAACCAAACTTTTTTCGGATCAAGAAAATCAAGAACTGAGTCCGGAATACCACAAACAAGTTTTGCATCAAGAAAATCAAGAATTGAGTGCGGAATAGAACCAAACTTGTTTCGGATCAAGAAAATTAAGAACTGAGTCCGGAATGCCGTAAACATGTTTTGTATCAAGAAAATCAAGAATTGAGTGCGGAATACAACCAAACTTGTTTCGGATCAAGAAAATGAAGAACTGAGTCCGGAATGCCGCAAACATGTTTTGAATCAAGAAAATCAAGAATTGAGTGCGGAATACAACCAAACTTGTTTCGGATCAAGAAAATCAAGAACTGAGTCCGGAATGCCGCAAACATGTTTTGCATCAAGAAAATCAAGAATTGAGCGCGGAATACAACCAAACTTATTTCGGATCAAGAAAATCAAGAACTGAGTCAGGAATACCGCAAACAAGTTTTGCATCAAGAAAATCAAGAATTGAGTGCGAAATAGAACCAAACTTGTTTGGGATCAAGAAAATCAAGAACTGAGTCCGGAATACCGCAAACAAGTTTTGCATCAAGAAAATCAAGAATTTGAGTCCGGAATACAAACAAACTTGTTTGGGATCAAGAAAATCAAGAACTGAGTCCGGAATACCGCAACCAAGTTTTGCATCAAGAAAATCAAGAATTGAGTGCGGAAGACAACCAAACTTTTTTCGGATCAAGAAAATAAAAAACTGAGTCCGGAATACCGCAAACAAGTTTTGCATCAAGAAAATCAAGAATTGAGTGCGGAATAGAACCAAACTTGTTTCGGATCAAGAAAATTAAGAACTGAGTCCGGAATGCCGCAAACAAGTTTTGCATCAAGAAAATCAAGAATTGAGTGCGGAATAGAACCAAACTTGTTTCGGATCAAGAAAATCAAGAACTGAGTCCGGAATGCCGCAAACAAGTTTTGCATCAAGAAAATCAAGAATTGAGCGCGGAATACAACCAAACTTGTTTCGGATCAGGAAAATCAAGAACTGAGTCCGGAATGCCGCAAACATGTTCTGCATCAAGAAAATCAAGAATTGAGGGCGGAATACAACCAAACTTGTTTCGGATCAAGAAAATCAAGAACTGAGTCCGGGATACCGCAAACATGTTTTGCATCAAGAAAATCAAGAATTGAGTGCGGAATACAACCAAACTTATTTCGGATCAAGAAAATCAAGAACTGAGTCCGGAATACCGCAAACAAGTTTTGCTTCAAGAAAATCAAGAATTGAGTGCGGAATAGAACCAAACTTGTTTGGGATCAAGAAAATCAAGAACTGAGTCCGGAATACCGCAAACAAGTTTTGCATTAAGAAAATCAAGAATTGAGGGCGGAATAGAACCAAACTTGTTTCGGATCAAGAAAATTAAGAACTGAGTCCGGAATGCCGCAAACATGTTTTGTATCAAGAAAATCAAGAATTGAGTGCGGAATACAACAAAACTTGTTTGGGATCAAGAAAATCAAGAACTGAGTCCGGAATACCGCAAACAAGTTTTGCATCAAGAAAATCAAGAATTGAGCGCGGAATACAACCAAACTTGTTTCGGATCAGGAAAATCAAGAACTGAGTCCGGAGTGCCGCAAACATGTTCTGCATCAAGAAAATCAAGAATTGAGGGCGGAATACAATCAAACTTGTTTGGGATCAAGAAAATCAAGAACTGAGTCCGGAATACCGCAAACATGTTTTGCATCAAGAAAATCAAGAATTGAGTGCGGAATACAACCAAACTTGTTTCGGATCAAGAAAATCAAGAACTGAGTCCGGAATGCGGCAAACATGTTTTGCATCAAGAAAATCAAGAATTGAGCGCGGAATACAACCAAACTTATTTCGGATCAAGAAAATCAAGAACTGAGTCCGGAATACCGCAAACAAGTTTTGCATCAAGAAAATCAAGAATTGAGTGCGGAATAGAACCAAACTTGTTTGGGATCAATAAAATCAAGAACTGAGTCCGGAATACCGCAAACATGTTCTGCATCAAGAAAATCAAGATTTGAGTGCGGAAGACAACCAAACTTTTTTCGGATCAAGAAAATCAAGAACTGAGTCCGGAATACCACAAACAAGTTTTGCATCAAGAAAATCAAGAATTGAGTGCGGAATAGAACCAAACTTGTTTCGGATCAAGAAAATTAAGAACTGAGTCCGGAATGCCGTAAACATGTTTTGTATCAAGAAAATCAAGAATTGAGTGCGGAATACAACCAAACTTGTTTCGGATCAAGAAAATGAAGAACTGAGTCCGGAATGCCGCAAACATGTTTTGAATCAAGAAAATCAAGAATTGAGTGCGGAATACAACCAAACTTGTTTCGGATCAAGAAAATCAAGAACTGAGTCCGGAATGCCGCAAACATGTTTTGCATCAAGAAAATCAAGAATTGAGCGCGGAATACAACCAAACTTATTTCGGATCAAGAAAATCAAGAACTGAGTCAGGAATACCGCAAACAAGTTTTGCATCAAGAAAATCAAGAATTGAGTGCGAAATAGAACCAAACTTGTTTGGGATCAAGAAAATCAAGAACTGAGTCCGGAATACCGCAAACAAGTTTTGCATCAAGAAAATCAAGAATTTGAGTCCGGAATACAAACAAACTTGTTTGGGATCAAGAAAATCAAGAACTGAGTCCGGAATACCGCAACCAAGTTTTGCATCAAGAAAATCAAGAATTGAGTGCGGAAGACAACCAAACTTTTTTCGGATCAAGAAAATAAAAAACTGAGTCCGGAATACCGCAAACAAGTTTTGCATCAAGAAAATCAAGAATTGAGTGCGGAATAGAACCAAACTTGTTTCGGATCAAGAAAATTAAGAACTGAGTCCGGAATGCCGCAAACAAGTTTTGCATCAAGAAAATCAAGAATTGAGTGCGGAATAGAACCAAACTTGTTTCGGATCAAGAAAATCAAGAACTGAGTCCGGAATGCCGCAAACAAGTTTTGCATCAAGAAAATCAAGAATTGAGCGCGGAATACAACCAAACTTGTTTCGGATCAGGAAAATCAAGAACTGAGTCCGGAATGCCGCAAACATGTTCTGCATCAAGAAAATCAAGAATTGAGGGCGGAATACAACCAAACTTGTTTCGGATCAAGAAAATCAAGAACTGAGTCCGGGATACCGCAAACATGTTTTGCATCAAGAAAATCAAGAATTGAGTGCGGAATACAACCAAACTTATTTCGGATCAAGAAAATCAAGAACTGAGTCCGGAATACCGCAAACAAGTTTTGCTTCAAGAAAATCAAGAATTGAGTGCGGAATAGAACCAAACTTGTTTGGGATCAAGAAAATCAAGAACTGAGTCCGGAATACCGCAAACAAGTTTTGCATTAAGAAAATCAAGAATTGAGGGCGGAATAGAACCAAACTTGTTTCGGATCAAGAAAATTAAGAACTGAGTCCGGAATGCCGCAAACATGTTTTGTATCAAGAAAATCAAGAATTGAGTGCGGAATACAACAAAACTTGTTTGGGATCAAGAAAATCAAGAACTGAGTCCGGAATACCGCAAACAAGTTTTGCATCAAGAAAATCAAGAATTGAGCGCGGAATACAACCAAACTTGTTTCGGATCAGGAAAATCAAGAACTGAGTCCGGAGTGCCGCAAACATGTTCTGCATCAAGAAAATCAAGAATTGAGGGCGGAATACAATCAAACTTGTTTGGGATCAAGAAAATCAAGAACTGAGTCCGGAATACCGCAAACATGTTTTGCATCAAGAAAATCAAGAATTGAGTGCGGAATACAACCAAACTTGTTTCGGATCAAGAAAATCAAGAACTGAGTCCGGAATGCGGCAAACATGTTTTGCATCAAGAAAATCAAGAATTGAGCGCGGAATACAACCAAACTTATTTCGGATCAAGAAAATCAAGAACTGAGTCCGGAATACCGCAAACAAGTTTTGCATCAAGAAAATCAAGAATTGAGTGCGGAATAGAACCAAACTTGTTTGGGATCAATAAAATCAAGAACTGAGTCCGGAATACCGCAAACATGTTCTGCATCAAGAAAATCAAGATTTGAGTGCGGAAGACAACCAAACTTTTTTCGGATCAAGAAAATCAAGAACTGAGTCCGGAATACCACAAACAAGTTTTGCATCAAGAAAATCAAGAATTGAGTGCGGAATAGAACCAAACTTGTTTCGGATCAAGAAAATTAAGAACTGAGTCCGGAATGCCGTAAACATGTTTTGTATCAAGAAAATCAAGAATTGAGTGCGGAATACAACCAAACTTGTTTCGGATCAAGAAAATGAAGAACTGAGTCCGGAATGCCGCAAACATGTTTTGAATCAAGAAAATCAAGAATTGAGTGCGGAATACAACCAAACTTGTTTCGGATCAAGAAAATCAAGAACTGAGTCCGGAATGCCGCAAACATGTTTTGCATCAAGAAAATCAAGAATTGAGCGCGGAATACAACCAAACTTATTTCGGATCAAGAAAATCAAGAACTGAGTCAGGAATACCGCAAACAAGTTTTGCATCAAGAAAATCAAGAATTGAGTGCGAAATAGAACCAAACTTGTTTGGGATCAAGAAAATCAAGAACTGAGTCCGGAATACCGCAAACAAGTTTTGCATCAAGAAAATCAAGAATTTGAGTCCGGAATACAAACAAACTTGTTTGGGATCAAGAAAATCAAGAACTGAGTCCGGAATACCGCAACCAAGTTTTGCATCAAGAAAATCAAGAATTGAGTGCGGAAGACAACCAAACTTTTTTCGGATCAAGAAAATAAAAAACTGAGTCCGGAATACCGCAAACAAGTTTTGCATCAAGAAAATCAAGAATTGAGTGCGGAATAGAACCAAACTTGTTTCGGATCAAGAAAATTAAGAACTGAGTCCGGAATGCCGCAAACATGTTTTGTATCAAGAAAATCAAGAATTGAGTGCGGAATACAACCAAACTTGTTTGGGATCAAGAAAATCAAGAACTGAGTCCGGAATACCGCAAACAAGTTTTGCATTAAGAAAATCAAGAATTGAGGGCGGAATAGAACCAAACTTGTTTCGGATCAAGAAAATTAAGAACTGAGTCCGGAATGCCGCAAACATGTTTTGTATCAAGAAAATCAAGAATTGAGTGCGGAATACAACAAAACTTGTTTGGGATCAAGAAAATCAAGAACTGAGTCCGGAATACCGCAAACAAGTTTTGCAACAAGAAAATCAAGAATTGAGCGCGGAATACAACCAAACTTGTTTCGGATCAGGAAAATCAAGAACTGAGTCCGGAGTGCCGCAAACATGTTCTGCATCAAGAAAATCAAGAATTGAGGGCGGAATACAATCAAACTTGTTTGGGATCAAGAAAATCAAGAACTGAGTCCGGAATACCGCAAACATGTTTTGCATCAAGAAAATCAAGAATTGAGTGCGGAATACAACCAAACTTGTTTCGGATCAAGAAAATCAAGAACTGAGTCCGGAATGCGGCAAACATGTTTTGCATCAAGAAAATCAAGAATTGAGCGCGGAATACAACCAAACTTATTTCGGATCAAGAAAATCAAGAACTGAGTCCGAAATACCGCAAACAAGTTTTGCATCAAGAAAATCAAGAATTGAGTGTGGAATAGAACCAAACTTGTTTGGGATCAATAAAATCAAGAACTGAGTCCGGAATACCGCAAACATGTTCTGCATCAAGAAAATCAAGATTTGAGTGCGGAAGACAACCAAACTTTTTTCGGATCAAGAAAATCAAGAACTGAGTCCGGAATACCACAAACAAGTTTTGCATCAAGAAAATCAAGAATTGAGTGCGGAATAGAACCAAACTTGTTTCGGATCAAGAAAATTAAGAACTGAGTCCGGAATGCCGTAAACATGTTTTGTATCAAGAAAATCAAGAATTGAGTGCGGAATACAACCAAACTTGTTTCGGATCAAGAAAATGAAGAACTGAGTCCGGAATGCCGCAAACATGTTTTGAATCAAGAAAATCAAGAATTGAGCGCGGAATACAACCAAACTTGTTTCGGATCAAGAAAATCAAGAACTGAGTCCGGAATGCCGCAAACATGTTTTGCATCAAGAAAATCAAGAATTGAGCGCGGAATACAACCAAACTTGTTTGGGATCAAGAAAATCAAGAACTGAGTCCGGGATACCGGAAACATGTTTTGCATCAAGAAAATCAAGAATTGAGTGCGGAATACAACCAAACTTGTTTCGGATCAAGAAAATCAAGAACTGAGTCCGGAATGCGGCAAACATGTTTTGCATCAAGAAAATCAAGAATTGAGCGCGGAATACAACCAAACTTATTTCGGATCAAGAAAATCAAGAACTGAGTCCGGAATACCGCAAACAAGTTTTGCATCAAGAAAATCAAGAATTGAGTGCGGAATAGAACCAAACATGTTTCGGATCAAGAAAATTAAGAACTGAGTCCGGAATGCCGCAAACATGTTTTGTATCAAGAAAATCAAGAATTGAGTGCGGAATACAACAAAACTTGTTTGGGATCAAGAAAATCAAGAACTGAGTCCGGAATACCGCAAACAAGTTTTGCATCAAGAAAATCAAGAATTGAGCGCGGAATACAACCAAACTTGTTTCGGATTAGGAAAATCAAGAACTGAGTCCGGAGTGCCGCAAACATGTTCTGCATCAAGAAAATCAAGAATTGAGGGCGGAATACAACCAAACTTGTTTGGGATCAAGAAAATCAAGAACTGAGTCCGGAATACCGCAAACATGTTTTGCCTCAAGAAAATCAAGAATTGAGTGCGGAATACAACCAAACTTATTTCGGATCAAGAAAATCAAGAACTGAGTCCGGAATACCGCAAACAAGTTTTGCATCAAGAAAATCAAGAATTGAGCGCGGAATACAACCAAACTTGTTTCGGATTAGGAAAATCAAGAACTGAGTCCGGAGTGCCGCAAACATGTTCTGCATCAAGAAAATCAAGAATTGAGGGCGGAATACAACCAAACTTGTTTGGGATCAAGAAAATCAAGAACTGAGTCCGGAATACCGCAAACATATTTTGCCTCAAGAAAATCAAGAATTGAGTGCGGAATACAACCAAACTTGTTTCGGATCAAAAAAATCAAGAACTGAGTCCGGAATGCGGCAAACATGTTTTGCATCAAGAAAATCAAGAATTGAGCGCGGAATACAACCAAACTTATTTCGGATCAAGAAAATCAAGAACTGAGTCCGGAATACCGCAAACAAGTTTTGCATCAAGAAAATCAAGAATTGAGTGCGGAATAGAACCAAACTTGTTTGGGATCAATAAAATCAAGAACTGAGTCCGGAATACCGCAAACATGTTCTGCATCAAGAAAATCAAGATTTGAGTGCGGAAGACAACCAAACTTTTTTCGGATCAAGAAAATCAAGAACTGAGTCCGGAATGCCGCAAACATGTTTTGCATCAAGAAAATCAAGAATTGAGTGCGGAATACAACCAAACTTTTTTCGGATCAAGAAAATCAAGAACTGAGTCCGGAATGCCGCAAACATGTTCTGCATCAAGAAAATCAAGAATTGAGGGCGGAATACAATCAAACTTGTTTGGGATCAAGAAAATCAAGAACTGAGTCCGGAATACCGCAAACATGTTTTGCATCAAGAAAATCAAGAATTGAGTGCGGAATACAACCAAACTTGTTTCGGATCAAGAAAATCAAGAACTGAGTCCGGAATGCCGCAAACATGTTTTGTATCAAGAAAATCAAGAATTGAGTGCGGAATACAACAAAACTTGTTTGGGATCAAGAAAATCAAGAACTGAGTCCGGAATACCGCAAACAAGTTTTGCAACAAGAAAATCAAGAATTGAGCGCGGAATACAACCAAACTTGTTTCGGATCAGGAAAATCAAGAACTGAGTCCGGAGTGCCGCAAACATGTTCTGCATCAAGAAAATCAAGAATTGAGGGCGGAATACAATCAAACTTGTTTGGGATCAAGAAAATCAAGAACTGAGTCCGGAATACCGCAAACATGTTTTGCATCAAGAAAATCAAGAATTGAGTGCGGAATACAACCAAACTTGTTTCGGATCAAGAAAATCAAGAACTGAGTCCGGAATGCGGCAAACATGTTTTGCATCAAGAAAATCAAGAATTGAGCGCGGAATACAACCAAACTTATTTCGGATCAAGAAAATCAAGAACTGAGTCCGAAATACCGCAAACAAGTTTTGCATCAAGAAAATCAAGAATTGAGTGTGGAATAGAACCAAACTTGTTTGGGATCAATAAAATCAAGAACTGAGTCCGGAATACCGCAAACATGTTCTGCATCAAGAAAATCAAGATTTGAGTGCGGAAGACAACCAAACTTTTTTCGGATCAAGAAAATCAAGAACTGAGTCCGGAATACCACAAACAAGTTTTGCATCAAGAAAATCAAGAATTGAGTGCGGAATAGAACCAAACTTGTTTCGGATCAAGAAAATTAAGAACTGAGTCCGGAATGCCGTAAACATGTTTTGTATCAAGAAAATCAAGAATTGAGTGCGGAATACAACCAAACTTGTTTCGGATCAAGAAAATGAAGAACTGAGTCCGGAATGCCGCAAACATGTTTTGAATCAAGAAAATCAAGAATTGAGCGCGGAATACAACCAAACTTGTTTCGGATCAAGAAAATCAAGAACTGAGTCCGGAATGCCGCAAACATGTTTTGCATCAAGAAAATCAAGAATTGAGCGCGGAATACAACCAAACTTGTTTGGGATCAAGAAAATCAAGAACTGAGTCCGGGATACCGGAAACATGTTTTGCATCAAGAAAATCAAGAATTGAGTGCGGAATACAACCAAACTTGTTTCGGATCAAGAAAATCAAGAACTGAGTCCGGAATGCGGCAAACATGTTTTGCATCAAGAAAATCAAGAATTGAGCGCGGAATACAACCAAACTTATTTCGGATCAAGAAAATCAAGAACTGAGTCCGGAATACCGCAAACAAGTTTTGCATCAAGAAAATCAAGAATTGAGTGCGGAATAGAACCAAACATGTTTCGGATCAAGAAAATTAAGAACTGAGTCCGGAATGCCGCAAACATGTTTTGTATCAAGAAAATCAAGAATTGAGTGCGGAATACAACAAAACTTGTTTGGGATCAAGAAAATCAAGAACTGAGTCCGGAATACCGCAAACAAGTTTTGCATCAAGAAAATCAAGAATTGAGCGCGGAATACAACCAAACTTGTTTCGGATTAGGAAAATCAAGAACTGAGTCCGGAGTGCCGCAAACATGTTCTGCATCAAGAAAATCAAGAATTGAGGGCGGAATACAACCAAACTTGTTTGGGATCAAGAAAATCAAGAACTGAGTCCGGAATACCGCAAACATGTTTTGCCTCAAGAAAATCAAGAATTGAGTGCGGAATACAACCAAACTTGTTTCGGATCAAGAAAATCAAGAACTGAGTCCGGAATACCGCAAACAAGTTTTGCATCAAGAAAATCAAGAATTGAGCGCGGAATACAACCAAACTTGTTTCGGATTAGGAAAATCAAGAACTGAGTCCGGAGTGCCGCAAACATGTTCTGCATCAAGAAAATCAAGAATTGAGGGCGGAATACAACCAAACTTGTTTGGGATCAAGAAAATCAAGAACTGAGTCCGGAATACCGCAAACATATTTTGCCTCAAGAAAATCAAGAATTGAGTGCGGAATACAACCAAACTTGTTTCGGATCAAAAAAATCAAGAACTGAGTCCGGAATGCGGCAAACATGTTTTGCATCAAGAAAATCAAGAATTGAGCGCGGAATACAACCAAACTTATTTCGGATCAAGAAAATCAAGAACTGAGTCCGGAATACCGCAAACAAGTTTTGCATCAAGAAAATCAAGAATTGAGTGCGGAATAGAACCAAACTTGTTTGGGATCAATAAAATCAAGAACTGAGTCCGGAATACCGCAAACATGTTCTGCATCAAGAAAATCAAGATTTGAGTGCGGAAGACAACCAAACTTTTTTCGGATCAAGAAAATCAAGAACTGAGTCCGGAATGCCGCAAACATGTTTTGCATCAAGAAAATCAAGAATTGAGTGCGGAATACAACCAAACTTTTTTCGGATCAAGAAAATCAAGAACTGAGTCCGGAATGCCGCAAACATGTTCTGCATCAAGAAAATCAAGAATTGAGGGCGGAATACAATCAAACTTGTTTGGGATCAAGAAAATCAAGAACTGAGTCCGGAATACCGCAAACATGTTTTGCATCAAGAAAATCAAGAATTGAGTGCGGAATACAACCAAAGTTGTTTCGGATCAAGAAAATCAAGAACTGAGTCCGGAATGCGGCAAACATGTTTTGCATCAAGAAAATCAAGAATTGAGTGCGGAATACAACCAAACTTATTTCGGATCAAGAAAATCAAGAACTGAGTCGGGAATACCGCAAACAAGTTTTGCATCAAGAAAATCAAGAATTGAGTGCGGAATAGAACCAAACTTGTTTGGGATCAAGAAAATTAAGAACTGAGTCCGGAATACCGCAAACATGTTTTGCATCAAGAAAATCAAGAATTTGAGTCCGGAATACAAACAAACTTGTTTGGGATCAAGAAAATCAAGAACTGAGTCCGGAATGCCGCAAACATGTTTTCCATCAAGAAAATCAAGAATTGAGTGCGGAAGACAACCAAACTTTTTTCGGATCAAGAACATCAAAAACTGAGTCCGGAATACCGCAAACAAGTTTTACATCAATAAAATCAAGAATTGAGTGCGGAATAGAACCAAACTTGTTTCGGATCAAGAAAATTAAGAACTGAGTCCGGAATGCCGCAAACATGTTTTGTATCAAGAAAATCAAGAATTGAGTGCGGAATACAACCAAACTTGTTTGGGATCAAGAAAATCAAGAACTGAGTCCGGAATACCGCAAACAAGTTTTGCATTAAGAAAATCAAGAATTGAGGGCGGAATAGAACCAAACTTGTTTCGGATCAAGAAAATTAAGAACTGAGTCCGGAATGCCGCAAACATGTTTTGTATCAAGAAAATCAAGAATTGAGTGCGGAATACAACAAAACTTGTTTGGGATCAAGAAAATCAAGAACTGAGTCCGGAATACCGCAAACAAGTTTTGCAACAAGAAAATCAAGAATTGAGCGCGGAATACAACCAAACTTGTTTCGGATCAGGAAAATCAAGAACTGAGTCCGGAGTGCCGCAAACATGTTCTGCATCAAGAAAATCAAGAATTGAGGGCGGAATACAATCAAACTTGTTTGGGATCAAGAAAATCAAGAACTGAGTCCGGAATACCGCAAACATGTTTTGCATCAAGAAAATCAAGAATTGAGTGCGGAATACAACCAAACTTGTTTCGGATCAAGAAAATCAAGAACTGAGTCCGGAATGCGGCAAACATGTTTTGCATCAAGAAAATCAAGAATTGAGCGCGGAATACAACCAAACTTATTTCGGATCAAGAAAATCAAGAACTGAGTCCGAAATACCGCAAACAAGTTTTGCATCAAGAAAATCAAGAATTGAGTGTGGAATAGAACCAAACTTGTTTGGGATCAATAAAATCAAGAACTGAGTCCGGAATACCGCAAACATGTTCTGCATCAAGAAAATCAAGACTTGAGTGCGGAAGACAACCAAACTTTTTTCGGATCAAGAAAATCAAGAACTGAGTCCGGAATACCACAAACAAGTTTTGCATCAAGAAAATCAAGAATTGAGTGCGGAATAGAACCAAACTTGTTTCGGATCAAGAAAATTAAGAACTGAGTCCGGAATGCCGTAAACATGTTTTGTATCAAGAAAATCAAGAATTGAGTGCGGAATACAACCAAACTTGTTTCGGATCAAGAAAATGAAGAACTGAGTCCGGAATGCCGCAAACATGTTTTGAATCAAGAAAATCAAGAATTGAGTGCGGAATACAACCAAACTTATTTCGGATCAAGAAAATCAAGAACTGAGTCCGGAATGCCGCAAACATGTTTTGCATCAAGAAAATCAAGAATTGAGCGCGGAATACAACCAAACTTGTTTGGGATCAAGAAAATCAAGAACTGAGTCCGGGATACCGGAAACATGTTTTGCATCAAGAAAATCAAGAATTGAGTGCGGAATACAACCAAACTTGTTTCGGATCAAGAAAATCAAGAACTGAGTCCGGAATGCGGCAAACATGTTTTGCATCAAGAAAATCAAGAATTGAGCGCGGAATACAACCAAACTTATTTCGGATCAAGAAAATCAAGAACTGAGTCCGGAATACCGCAAACAAGTTTTGCATCAAGAAAATCAAGAATTGAGTGCGGAATAGAACCAAACATGTTTCGGATCAAGAAAATTAAGAACTGAGTCCGGAATGCCGCAAACATGTTTTGTATCAAGAAAATCAAGAATTGAGTGCGGAATACAACAAAACTTGTTTGGGATCAAGAAAATCAAGAACTGAGTCCGGAATACCGCAAACAAGTTTTGCATCAAGAAAATCAAGAATTGAGCGCGGAATACAACCAAACTTATTTCGGATTAGGAAAATCAAGAACTGAGTCCGGAGTGCCGCAAACATGTTCTGCATCAAGAAAATCAAGAATTGAGGGCGGAATACAACCAAACTTGTTTGGGATCAAGAAAATCAAGAACTGAGTCCGGAATACCGCAAACATGTTTTGCCTCAAGAAAATCAAGAATTGAGTGCGGAATACAACCAAACTTGTTTCGGATCAAGAAAATCAAGAACTGAGTCCGGAATGCGGCAAACATGTTTTGCATCAAGAAAATCAAGAATTGAGCGCGGAATACAACCAAACTTATTTCGGATCAAGAAAATCAAGAACTGAGTCCGGAATACCGCAAACAAGTTTTGCATCAAGAAAATCAAGAATTGAGTGCGGAATAGAACCAAACTTGTTTGGGATCAATAAAATCAAGAACTGAGTCCGGAATACCGCAAACATGTTCTGCATCAAGAAAATCAAGATTTGAGTGCGGAAGACAACCAAACTTTTTTCGGATCAAGAAAATCAAGAACTGAGTCCGGAATGCCGCAAACATGTTTTGCATCAAGAAAATCAAGAATTGAGTGCGGAATACAACCAAACTTTTTTCGGATCAAGAAAATCAAGAACTGAGTCCGGAATGCCGCAAACATGTTCTGCATCAAGAAAATCAAGAATTGAGGGCGGAATACAATCAAACTTGTTTGGGATCAAGAAAATCAAGAACTGAGTCCGGAATACCGCAAACATGTTTTGCATCAAGAAAATCAAGAATTGAGTGCGGAATACAACCAAAGTTGTTTCGGATCAAGAAAATCAAGAACTGAGTCCGGAATGCGGCAAACATGTTTTGCATCAAGAAAATCAAGAATTGAGTGCGGAATACAACCAAACTTATTTCGGATCAAGAAAATCAAGAACTGAGTCGGGAATACCGCAAACAAGTTTTGCATCAAGAAAATCAAGAATTGAGTGCGGAATAGAACCAAACTTGTTTGGGATCAAGAAAATTAAGAACTGAGTCCGGAATACCGCAAACATGTTTTGCATCAAGAAAATCAAGAATTTGAGTCCGGAATACAAACAAACTTGTTTGGGATCAAGAAAATCAAGAACTGAGTCCGGAATGCCGCAAACATGTTTTCCATCAAGAAAATCAAGAATTGAGTGCGGAAGACAACCAAACTTTTTTCGGATCAAGAACATCAAAAACTGAGTCCGGAATACCGCAAACAAGTTTTACATCAATAAAATCAAGAATTGAGTGCGGAATAGAACCAAACTTGTTTCGGATCAAGAAAATTAAGAACTGAGTCCGGAATGCCGCAAACATGTTTTGTATCAAGAAAATCAAGAATTGAGTGCGGAATACAACCAAACTTGTTTGGGATCAAGAAAATCAAGAACTGAGTCCGGAATACCGCAAACAAGTTTTGCATTAAGAAAATCAAGAATTGAGGGCGGAATAGAACCAAACTTGTTTCGGATCAAGAAAATTAAGAACTGAGTCCGGAATGCCGCAAACATGTTTTGTATCAAGAAAATCAAGAATTGAGTGCGGAATACAAAAAAACTTGTTTGGGATCAAGAAAATCAAGAACTGAGTCCGGAATACCGCAAACAAGTTTTGCAACAAGAAAATCAAGAATTGAGCGCGGAATACAACCAAACTTGTTTCGGATCAGGAAAATCAAGAACTGAGTCCGGAGTGCCGCAAACATGTTCTGCATCAAGAAAATCAAGAATTGAGGGCGGAATACAATCAAACTTGTTTGGGATCAAGAAAATCAAGAACTGAGTCCGGAATACCGCAAACATGTTTTGCATCAAGAAAATCAAGAATTGAGTGCGGAATACAACCAAACTTGTTTCGGATCAAGAAAATCAAGAACTGAGTCCGGAATGCGGCAAACATGTTTTGCATCAAGAAAATCAAGAATTGAGCGCGGAATACAACCAAACTTATTTCGGATCAAGAAAATCAAGAACTGAGTCCGAAATACCGCAAACAAGTTTTGCATCAAGAAAATCAAGAATTGAGTGTGGAATAGAACCAAACTTGTTTGGGATCAATAAAATCAAGAACTGAGTCCGGAATACCGCAAACATGTTCTGCATCAAGAAAATCAAGACTTGAGTGCGGAAGACAACCAAACTTTTTTCGGATCAAGAAAATCAAGAACTGAGTCCGGAATACCACAAACAAGTTTTGCATCAAGAAAATCAAGAATTGAGTGCGGAATAGAACCAAACTTGTTTCGGATCAAGAAAATTAAGAACTGAGTCCGGAATGCCGTAAACATGTTTTGTATCAAGAAAATCAAGAATTGAGTGCGGAATACAACCAAACTTGTTTCGGATCAAGAAAATGAAGAACTGAGTCCGGAATGCCGCAAACATGTTTTGAATCAAGAAAATCAAGAATTGAGTGCGGAATACAACCAAACTTATTTCGGATCAAGAAAATCAAGAACTGAGTCCGGAATGCCGCAAACATGTTTTGCATCAAGAAAATCAAGAATTGAGCGCGGAATACAACCAAACTTGTTTGGGATCAAGAAAATCAAGAACTGAGTCCGGGATACCGGAAACATGTTTTGCATCAAGAAAATCAAGAATTGAGTGCGGAATACAACCAAACTTGTTTCGGATCAAGAAAATCAAGAACTGAGTCCGGAATGCGGCAAACATGTTTTGCATCAAGAAAATCAAGAATTGAGCGCGGAATACAACCAAACTTATTTCGGATCAAGAAAATCAAGAACTGAGTCCGGAATACCGCAAACAAGTTTTGCATCAAGAAAATCAAGAATTGAGTGCGGAATAGAACCAAACATGTTTCGGATCAAGAAAATTAAGAACTGAGTCCGGAATGCCGCAAACATGTTTTGTATCAAGAAAATCAAGAATTGAGTGCGGAATACAACAAAACTTGTTTGGGATCAAGAAAATCAAGAACTGAGTCCGGAATACCGCAAACAAGTTTTGCATCAAGAAAATCAAGAATTGAGCGCGGAATACAACCAAACTTATTTCGGATTAGGAAAATCAAGAACTGAGTCCGGAGTGCCGCAAACATGTTCTGCATCAAGAAAATCAAGAATTGAGGGCGGAATACAACCAAACTTGTTTGGGATCAAGAAAATCAAGAACTGAGTCCGGAATACCGCAAACATGTTTTGCCTCAAGAAAATCAAGAATTGAGTGCGGAATACAACCAAACTTGTTTCGGATCAAGAAAATCAAGAACTGAGTCCGGAATGCGGCAAACATGTTTTGCATCAAGAAAATCAAGAATTGAGCGCGGAATACAACCAAACTTATTTCGGATCAAGAAAATCAAGAACTGAGTCCGGAATACCGCAAACAAGTTTTGCATCAAGAAAATCAAGAATTGAGTGCGGAATAGAACCAAACTTGTTTGGGATCAATAAAATCAAGAACTGAGTCCGGAATACCGCAAACATGTTCTGCATCAAGAAAATCAAGAATTGAGGGCGGAATACAACCAAACTTGTTTGGGATCAAGAAAATCAAGAACTGAGTCCGGAATACCGCAAACATGTTTTGCCTCAAGAAAATCAAGAATTGAGTGCGGAATACAACCAAACTTGTTTCGGATCAAGAAAATCAAGAACTGAGTCCGGAATGCGGCAAACATGTTTTGCATCAAGAAAATCAAGAATTGAGCGCGGAATACAACCAAACTTATTTCGGATCAAGAAAATCAAGAACTGAGTCCGGAATACCGCAAACAAGTTTTGCATCAAGAAAATCAAGAATTGAGTGCGGAATAGAACCAAACTTGTTTGGGATCAATAAAATCAAGAACTGAGTCCGGAATACCGCAAACATGTTCTGCATCAAGAAAATCAAGAATTGAGCGCGGAATACAACCAAACTTATTTCGGATTAGGAAAATCAAGAACTGAGTCCGGAGTGCCGCAAACATGTTCTGCATCAAGAAAATCAAGAATTGAGGGCGGAATACAACCAAACTTGTTTGGGATCAAGAAAATCAAGAACTGAGTCCGGAATACCGCAAACATGTTTTGCCTCAAGAAAATCAAGAATTGAGTGCGGAATACAACCAAACTTGTTTCGGATCAAGAAAATCAAGAACTGAGTCCGGAATGCGGCAAACATGTTTTGCATCAAGAAAATCAAGAATTGAGCGCGGAATACAACCAAACTTATTTCGGATCAAGAAAATCAAGAACTGAGTCCGGAATACCGCAAACAAGTTTTGCATCAAGAAAATCAAGAATTGAGTGCGGAATAGAACCAAACTTGTTTGGGATCAATAAAATCAAGAACTGAGTCCGGAATACCGCAAACATGTTCTGCATCAAGAAAATCAAGATTTGTGTGCGGAAGACAACCAAACTTTTTTCGGATCAAGAAAATCAAGAACTGAGTCCGGAATGCCGCAAACATGTTTTGCATCAAGAAAATCAAGAATTGAGTGCGGAATACAACCAAACTTTTTTCGGATCAAGAAAATCAAGAACTGAGTCCGGAATGCCGCAAACATGTTCTGCATCAAGAAAATCAAGAATTGAGGGCGGAATACAATCAAACTTGTTTGGGATCAAGAAAATCAAGAACTGAGTCCGGAATACCGCAAACATGTTTTGCATCAAGAAAATCAAGAATTGAGTGCGGAATACAACCAAACTTGTTTCGGATCAAGAAAATCAAGAACTGAGTCCGGAATGCGGCAAACATGTTTTGCATCAAGAAAATCAAGAATTGAGTGCGGAATACAACCAAACTTATTTCGGATCAAGAAAATCAAGAACTGAGTCTGGAATACCGCAAACAAGTTTTGCATCAAGAAAATCAAGAATTGAGTGCGGAATAGAACCAAACTTGTTTGGGATCAAGAAAATTAAGAACTGAGTCCGGAATACCGCAAACATGTTTTGCATCAAGAAAATCAAGAATTTGAGTCCGGAATACAGACAAACTTGTTTGGGATCAAGAAAATCAAGAACTGAGTCCGGAATGCCGCAAACATGTTTTCCATCAAGAAAATCAAGAATTGAGTGCGGAAGACAACCAAACTTTTTTCGGATCAAGAAAATCAAAAACTGAGTCCGGAATACCGCAAACAAGTTTTACATCAAGAAAATCAAGAATTGAGTGCGGAATAGAACCAAACTTGTTTCGGATCAAGAAAATTAAGAACTGAGTCCGGAATGCCGCAAACATGTTTTGTATCAAGAAAATCAAGAATTGAGTGCGGAATACAACCAAACTTGTTTAGGATCAAGAAAATCAAGAACTGAGTCCGGAATACCGCAAACAAGTTTTGCATTAAGAAAATCAAGAATTGAGGGCGCAATAGAACCAAACTTGTTTCGGATCAAGAAAATTAAGAACTGAGTCCGGAATGCCGCAAACATGTTTTGTATCAAGAAAATCAAGAATTGAGTGCGGAATACAACAAAACTTGTTTGGGATCAAGAAAATCAAGAACTGAGTCCGGAATACCGCAAACAAGTTTTGCATCAAGAAAATCAAGAATTGAGCGCGGAATACAACCAAACTTGTTTCGGATCAGGAAAATCAAGAACTGAGTCCGGAGTGCCGCAAACATGTTCTGCATCAAGAAAATCAAGAATTGAGGGCGGAATACAATCAAACTTGTTTGGGATCAAGAAAATCAAGAACTGAGTCCGGAATACCGCAAGCATGTTTTGCATCAAGAAAATCAAGAATTGAGTGCGGAATACAACCAAACTTGTTTCGGATCAAGAAAATCAAGAACTGAGTCCGGAATGCGGCAAACATGTTTTGCAACAAGAAAATCAAGAATTGAGCGCGGAATACAACCAAACTTATTTCGGATCAAGAAAATCAAGAACTGAGTCCGAAATACCGCAAACAAGTTTTGCATCAAGAAAATCAAGAATTGAGTGTGGAATAGAACCAAACTTGTTTGGGATCAATAAAATCAAGAACTGAGTCCGGAATACCGCAAACATGTTCTGCATCAAGAAAATCAAGATTTGAGTGCGGAAGACAACCAAACTTTTTTCGGATCAAGAAAATCAAGAACTGAGTCCGGAATACCACAAACAAGTTTTGCATCAAGAAAATCAAGAATTGAGTGCGGAATAGAACCAAACTTGTTTCGGATCAAGAAAATTAAGAACTGAGTCCGGAATGCCGTAAACATGTTTTGTATCAAGAAAATCAAGAATTGAGTGCGGAATACAACCAAACTTGTTTCGGATCAAGAAAATGAAGAACTGAGTCCGGAATGCCGCAAACATGTTTTGAATCAAGAAAATCAAGAATTGAGTGCGGAATACAACCAAACTTGTTTCGGATCAAGAAAATCAAGAACTGAGTCCGGAATGCCGCAAACATGTTTTGCATCAAGAAAATCAAGAATTGAGCGCGGAATACAACCAAACTTGTTTGGGATCAAGAAAATCAAGAACTGAGTCCGGGATACCGGAAACATGTTTTTTGCATCAAGAAAATCAAGAATTGAGTGCGGAATACAACCAAACTTGTTTCGGATCAAGAAAATCAAGAACTGAGTCCGGAATGCGGCAAACATGTTTTGCATCAAGAAAATCAAGAATTGAGCGCGGAATACAACCAAACTTATTTCGGATCAAGAAAATCAAGAACTGAGTCCGGAATACCGCAAACAAGTTTTGCATCAAGAAAATCAAGAATTGAGTGCGGAATAGAACCAAACATGTTTCGGATCAAGAAAATTAAGAACTGAGTCCGGAATGCCGCAAACATGTTTTGTATCAAGAAAATCAAGAATTGAGTGCGGAATACAACAAAACTTGTTTGGGATCAAGAAAATCAAGAACTGAGTCCGGAATACCGCAAACAAGTTTTGCATCAAGAAAATCAAGAATTGAGCGCGGAATACAACCAAACTTGTTTCGGATTAGGAAAATCAAGAACTGAGTCCGGAGTGCCGCAAACATGTTCTGCATCAAGAAAATCAAGAATTGAGGGCGGAATACAACCAAACTTGTTTGGGATCAAGAAAATCAAGAACTGAGTCCGGAATACCGCAAACATGTTTTGCCTCAAGAAAATCAAGAATTGAGTGCGGAATACAACCAAACTTGTTTCGGATCAAGAAAATCAAGAACTGAGTCCGGAATGCGGCAAACATGTTTTGCATCAAGAAAATCAAGAATTGAGCGCGGAATACAACCAAACTTATTTCGGATCAAGAAAATCAAGAACTGAGTCCGGAATACCGCAAACAAGTTTTGCATCAAGAAAATCAAGAATTGAGTGCGGAATAGAACCAAACTTGTTTGGGATCAATAAAATCAAGAACTGAGTCCGGAATACCGCAAACATGTTCTGCATCAAGAAAATCAAGATTTGAGTGCGGAAGACAACCAAACTTTTTTCGGATCAAGAAAATCAAGAACTGAGTCCGGAATGCCGCAAACATGTTTTGCATCAAGAAAATCAAGAATTGAGTGCGGAATACAACCAAACTTTTTTCGGATCAAGAAAATCAAGAACTGAGTCCGGAATACCGAAAACAAGTTTTGCATCAAGAAAATCAAGAATTTGAGTCCGGAATACAACCAAACTTGTTTCGGATCAAGAAAATCAAGAACTGAGTCCGGAATGCGGCAAACATGTTTTGCATCAAGAAAATCAAGAATTGAGTGCGGAATACAACCAAACTTATTTCGGATCAAGAAAATCAAGAACTGAGTCCGGAATATCGCAAACAAGTTTTGCATCAAGAAAATCAAGAATTGAGTGCGGAATAGAACCAAACATGTTTGGGATCAAGAAAATCAAGAACTGAGTCCGGAATACCGCAAACAAGTTTTGCATCAAGAAAATCAAGAATTTGATTCCGGAATACAAACAACCTTGTTTGTGATCAATAAAATCAAGAACTGAGTCCGGAATACCGCAAACATGTTCTGCATCATGAAAATCAAGAATTGAGTGCGGAATACAACCAAACTTGTTTCGGATCAGGAAAATCAAGAACTGAGTCCGGAATGCCGCAAACATGTTCTGCATCAAGAAAATCAAGAATTGAGGGCGGAATACAAGCAAACTTGTTTGGGATCAAGAAAATCAAGAACTGAGTCGGGAATACCGCAAACAAGTTTTGCATCAAGAAAATCAAGAATTGAGTGCGGAATAGAACCAAACTTGTTTGGGATCAATAAAATCAAGAACTGAGTCCGGAATACCGCAAACATGTTCTGCATCAAGAAAATCAAGATTTGAGTGCGGAAGACAACCAAACTTTTTTCGGATCAAGAAAATCAAGAACTGAGTCCGGAATACCGCAAACAAGTTTTGCATCAAAAAAATCAAGAATTGAGTGCGGAATAGAACCAAACTTGTTTCAGATCAAGAAAATTAAGAACTGAGTCCGGAATGCCGCAAACATGTTTTGTATCAAGAAAATCAAGAATTGAGTGCGGAATACAACAAAACTTGTTTGGGATCAAGAAAATCAAGAACTGAGTCCGGAATACCGCAAACAAGTTTTGCATCAAGAAAATCAAGAATTGAGCGCGGAATACAACCAAACTTGTTTCGGATTAGGAAAATCAAGAACTGAGTCCGGAGTGCCGCAAACATGTTCTGCATCAAGAAAAGCAAGAATTGAGGGCGGAATACAACCAAACTTGTTTGGGATCAAGAAAATCAAGAACTGAGTCCGGAATACCGCAAACATGTTTTGCCTCAAGAAAATCAAGAATTGAGTGCGGAATACAACCAAACTTGTTTCGGATCAAGAAAATCAAGAACTGAGTCCGGAATGCGGCAAACATGTTTTGCATCAAGAAAATCAAGAATTGAGCGCGGAATACAACCAAACTTATTTCGGATCAAGAAAATCAAGAACTGAGTCCGGAATACCGCAAACAAGTTTTGCATCAAGAAAATCAAGAATTGAGTGCGGAATAGAACCAAACTTGTTTGGGATCAATAAAATCAAGAACTGAATCCGGAATACCGCAAACATGTTCTGCATCAAGAAAATCAAGATTTGAGTGCGGAAGACAACCAAACTTTTTTCGGATCAAGAAAATCAAGAACTGAGTCCGGAATGCCGCAAACATGTTTTGCATCAAGAAAATCAAGAATTGAGTGCGGAATACAACCAAACTTTTTTCGGATCAAGAAAATCAAGAACTGAGTCCGGAATACCGAAAACAAGTTTTGCATCAAGAAAATCAAGAATTTGAGTCCGGAATATAACCAAACTTGTTTCGGATCAAGAAAATCAAGAACTGAGTCCGGAATGCGGCAAACATGTTTTGCATCAAGAAAATCAAGAATTGAGTGCGGAATACAACCAAACTTATTTCGGATCAAGAAAATCAAGAACTGAGTCCGGAATATCGCAAACAAGTTTTGCATCAAGAAAATCAAGAATTGAGTGCGGAATAGAACCAAACTTGTTTGGGATCAAGAAAATCAAGAACTGAGTCCGGAATACCGCAAACAAGTTTTGCATCAAGAAAATCAAGAATTTGATTCCGGAATACAAACAACCTTGTTTGTGATCAATAAAATCAAGAACTGAGTCCGGAATACCGCAAACATGTTTTGCATCAAGAAAATCAAGAATTGAGTGCGGAATACAACCAAACTTGTTTCGGATCAGGAAAATCAAGAACTGAGTCCGGAATGCCGCAAACATGTTCTGCATCAAGAAAATCAAGAATTGAGGGCGGAATACAAGCAAACTTGTTTGGGATCACGAAAATCAAGAACTAAGTCCGGAATACCGCAAACATGTTTTGCATCAAGAAAATCAAGAATTGAGTGCGGAATACAACCAAACTTGTTTCGGATCAAGAAAATCAAGAACTGAGTCCGGAATGCGGCAAACATGTTTTGCATCAAGAAAATCAAGAATTGAGCGCGGAATACAACCAAACTTATTTCGGATCAAGAAAATCAAGAACTGAGTCGGGAATACCGCAAATAAGTTTTACATCAAGAAAATCAAGAATTGAGTGCGGAATAGAACCAAACTTGTTTGGGATCAATAAAATCAAGAACTGAGTCCGGAATACCGCAAACATGTTCTGCATCAAGAAAATCAAGATTTGAGTGCGGAAGACAACCAAACTTTTTTCGGATCAAGAAAATCAAGAACTGATTCCGGAATACCGCAAACAAGTTTTGCATCAAAAAAATCAAGAATTGAGTGCGGAATAGAACCAAACTTGTTTCAGATCAAGAAAATCAAGAACTGAGTCCGGAATGCCGCAAACATGTTTTGCATCAAGAAAATCAAGAATTGAGGGCGGAATACAACCAAACTTGTTTCGGATCAAGAAAATCAAGAACTGAGTCCGGAATGCCGCAAACATGTTTTGCATCAAGAAAATCAAGAATTGAGTGCGGAATACAACCAAACTTATTTCGGATCAAGAAAATCAAGAACTGAGTCTGGAATACCGCAAACAAGTTTTGCATCAAGAAAATCAAGAATTGAGTGCGGAATAGAACCAAACTTGTTTGGGATCAAGAAAATCAAGAACTGAGTCCGGAATACCGCAAACAAGTTTTGCATCAAGAAAATCAAGAATTTGAGTCCGGAATACAAACAAACTTGTTTGGGATCAAGAAAATCAAGAACTGAGTCCGGAATGCCGCAAACATGTTTTGCATCAAGAAAATCAAGAATTGAGTGCGGAAGACAACCAAACTTTTTCGGATCAAGAAAATAAAAAACTGAGCCCGGAATACCGCAAACAAGTTCTGCATCATGAAAATCAAGAATTGAGTGCGGAATACAACCAAACTTGTTTCGGATCAGGAAAATCAAGAACTGAGTCCGGAATGCCGCAAACATGTTCTGCATCAAGAAAATCAAGAATTGAGGGCGGAATACAATCAAACTTGTTTGGGATCAAGAAAATCAAGAACTGAGTCCGGAATACCGCAAACATGTTTTGCATCAAGAAAATCAAGAATTGAGTGCGGAATACAACCAAACTTGTTTCGGATCAAGAAAATCAAGAACTGAGTCCGGAATGCGGCAAACATGTTTTGCATCAAGAAAATCAAGATTTGAGTGCGGAAGACAACCAAACTTTTTTCGGATCAAGAAAATCAAGAACTGAGTCCGGAATACCACAAACAAGTTTTGCATGAAGAAAATCAAGAATTGAGTGCGGAATAGAACCAAACTTGTTTCGGATCAAGAAAATTAAGAACTGAGTCCGGAATGCCGTAAACATGTTTTGTATCAAGAAAATCAAGAATTGAGTGCGGAATACAACCAAACTTGTTTCGGATCAAGAAAATGAAGAACTGAGTCCGGAATGCCGCAAACATGTTTTGAATCAAGAAAATCAAGAATTGAGTGCGGAATACAACCAAACTGGTTTCGGATCAAGAAAATCAAGAACTGAGTCCGGAATGCCGCAAACATGTTTTGCATCAAGAAAATCAAGAATTGAGCGCGGAATACAACCAAACTTGTTTGGGATCAAGAAAATCAAGAACTGAGTCCGGGATACCGGAAACATGTTTTGCATCAAGAAAATCAAGAATTGAGTGCGGAATACAACCAAACTTGTTTCGGATCAAGAAAATCAAGAACTGAGTCCGGAATGCGGCAAACATGTTTTGCATCAAGAAAATCAAGAATTGAGCGCGGAATACAACCAAACTTATTTCGGATCAAGAAAATCAAGAACTGAGTCCGGAATACCGCAAACAAGTTTTGCATCAAGAAAATCAAGAATTGAGTGCGGAATAGAACCAAACATGTTTCGGATCAAGAAAATTAAGAACTGAGTCCGGAATGCCGCAAACATGTTTTGTATCAAGAAAATCAAGAATTGAGTGCGGAATACAACAAAACTTGTTTGGGATCAAGAAAATCAAGAACTGAGTCCGGAATACCGCAAACAAGTTTTGCATCAAGAAAATCAAGAATTGAGCGCGGAATACAACCAAACTTGTTTCGGATTAGGAAAATCAAGAACTGAGTCCGGAGTGCCGCAAACATGTTCTGCATCAAGAAAAGCAAGAATTGAGGGCGGAATACAACCAAACTTGTTTGGGATCAAGAAAATCAAGAACTGAGTCCGGAATACCGCAAACATGTTTTGCCTCAAGAAAATCAAGAATTGAGTGCGGAATACAACCAAACTTGTTTCGGATCAAGAAAATCAAGAACTGAGTCCGGAATGCGGCAAACATGTTTTGCATCAAGAAAATCAAGAATTGAGCGCGGAATACAACCAAACTTATTTCGGATCAAGAAAATCAAGAACTGAGTCCGGAATACCGCAAACAAGTTTTGCATCAAGAAAATCAAGAATTGAGTGCGGAATAGAACCAAACTTGTTTGGGATCAATAAAATCAAGAACTGAGTCCGGAATACCGCAAACATGTTCTGCATCAAGAAAATCAAGATTTGAGTGCGGAAGACAACCAAACTTTTTTCGGATCAAGAAAATCAAGAACTGAGTCCGGAATGCCGCAAACATGTTTTGCATCAAGAAAATCAAGAATTGAGTGCGGAATACAACCAAACTTTTTTCGGATCAAGAAAATCAAGAACTGAGTCCGGAATACCGAAAACAAGTTTTGCATCAAGAAAATCAAGAATTTGAGTCCGGAATATAACCAAACTTGTTTCGGATCAAGAAAATCAAGAACTGAGTCCGGAATGCGGCAAACATGTTTTGCATCAAGAAAATCAAGAATTGAGTGCGGAATACAACCAAACTTATTTCGGATCAAGAAAATCAAGAACTGAGTCCGGAATATCGCAAACAAGTTTTGCATCAAGAAAATCAAGAATTGAGTGCGGAATAGAACCAAACTTGTTTGGGATCAAGAAAATCAAGAACTGAGTCCGGAATACCGCAAACAAGTTTTGCATCAAGAAAATCAAGAATTTGATTCCGGAATACAAACAAACTTGTTTGTGATCAATAAAATCAAGAACTGAGTCCGGATTACCGCAAACATGTTTTGCATCAAGAAAATCAAGAATTGAGTGCGGAATACAACCAAACTTGTTTCGGATCAGGAAAATCAAGAACTGAGTCCGGAATGCCGCAAACATGTTCTGCATCAAGAAAATCAAGAATTGAGGGCGGAATACAAGCAAACTTGTTTGGGATCACGAAAATCAAGAACTAAGTCCGGAATACCGCAAACATGTTTTGCATCAAGAAAATCAAGAATTGAGTGCGGAATACAACCAAACTTGTTTCGGATCAAGAAAATCAAGAACTGAGTCCGGAATGCGGCAAACATGTTTTGCATCAAGAAAATCAAGAATTGAGCGCGGAATACAACCAAACTTATTTCGGATCAAGAAAATCAAGAACTGAGTCGGGAATACCGCAAATAAGTTTTGCATCAAGAAAATCAAGAATTGAGTGCGGAATAGAACCAAACTTGTTTGGGATCAATAAAATCAAGAACTGAGTCCGGAATACCGCAAACATGTTCTGCATCAAGAAAATCAAGATTTGAGTGCGGAAGACAACCAAACTTTTTTCGGATCAAGAAAATCAAGAACTGATTCCGGAATACCGCAAACAAGTTTTGCATCAAAAAAATCAAGAATTGAGTGCGGAATAGAACCAAACTTGTTTCAGATCAAGAAAATCAAGAACTGAGTCCGGAATGCCGCAAACATGTTTTGCATCAAGAAAATCAAGAATTGAGGGCGGAATACAACCAAACTTGTTTCGGATCAAGAAAATCAAGAACTGAGTCCGGAATGCCGCAAACATGTTTTGCATCAAGAAAATCAAGAATTGAGTGCGGAATACAACCAAACTTATTTCGGATCAAGAAAATCAAGAACTGAGTCTGGAATACCGCAAACAAGTTTTGCATCAAGAAAATCAAGAATTGAGTGCGGAATAGAACCAAACTTGTTTGGGATCAAGAAAATCAAGAACTGAGTCCGGAATACCGCAAACAAGTTTTGCATCAAGAAAATCAAGAATTTGAGTCCGGAATACAAACAAACTTGTTTGGGATCAAGAAAATCAAGAACTGAGTCCGGAATGCCGCAAACATGTTTTGCATCAAGAAAATCAAGAATTGAGTGCGGAAGACAACCAAACTTTTTCGGATCAAGAAAATAAAAAACTGAGCCCGGAATACCGCAAACAAGTTCTGCATCATGAAAATCAAGAATTGAGTGCGGAATACAACCAAACTTGTTTCGGATCAGGAAAATCAAGAACTGAGTCCGGAATGCCGCAAACATGTTCTGCATCAAGAAAATCAAGAATTGAGGGCGGAATACAATCAAACTTGTTTGGGATCAAGAAAATCAAGAACTGAGTCCGGAATACCGCAAACATGTTTTGCATCAAGAAAATCAAGAATTGAGTGCGGAATACAACCAAACTTGTTTCGGATCAAGAAAATCAAGAACTGAGTCCGGAATGCGGCAAACATGTTTTGCATCAAGAAAATCAAGAATTGAGTGCGGAATACAACCAAACTTATTTCGGATCAAGAAAATCAAGAACTGAGTCTGGAATACCGCAAACAAGTTTTGCATCAAGAAAATCAAGAATTGAGTGCGGAATAGAACCAAACTTGTTTGGGATCAAGAAAATCAAGAACTGAGTCCGGAATACCGCAAACAAGTTTTGCATCAAGAAAATCCAGAATTTGAGTCCGGAATACAAACAAACTTGTTTGGGATCAAGAAAATCAAGAACTGAGTCCGGAATGCCGCAAACATGTTTTGCATCAAGAAAATCAAGAATTGAGTGCGGAAGACAACCAAACTATTTTCGGATCAAGAAAATAAAAAACTGAGTCCGGAATGCCGCAAACATATTTTGCATCAAGAAAATCAAGAATTGAGCGCGGAATACAACCAAACTTGTTTCGGATCAAGAAAATCAAGAACTGAGTCCGGAATACCGCAAACAAGTTTTGCATCAAGAAAATCAAGAATTTGAGTCCGGAATACAACCAAACTTGTTTCGGATCAAGAAAATCAAGAACTGAGTCCGGAATACCGCAAACAAGTTTTGCATCAAGAAAATCAAGAATTGAGCGCGGAATACAACCAAACTTGTTTCGGATCAAGAAAATCAAGAACTGAGTCCGGAATGCCGCAAACAAGTTTTGCATCAAGAAAATCAAGAATTGAGGGCGGAATACAATCAAACTTGTTTGGGATCAAGAAAATCAAGAACTGAGTCCGGAATACCGCAAACATGTTTTGCATCAAGAAAATCAAGAATTGAGTGCGGAATACAACCAAACTTGTTTCGGATCAAGAAAATCAAGAACTGAGTCCGGAATGCGGCAAACATGTTTTGCATCAAGAAAATCAAGAATTGAGTGCGGAATACAACCAAACTTATTTCGGATCAAGAAAATCAAGAACTGAGTCTGGAATACCGCAAACAAGTTTTGCATCAAGAAAATCAAGAATTGAGTGCGGAATAGAACCAAACTTGTTTGGGATCAAGAAAATCAAGAACTGAGTCCGGAATACCGCAAACAAGTTTTGCATCAAGAAAATCAAGAATTTGAGTCCGGAATACAACCAAACTTGTTTCGGATTAAGAAAATCAAGAACTGAGTCCGGAATACCGCAAACAAGTTTTGCATCAAGAAAATCAAGAATTGAGTGCGGAATACAAACAAACTTGTTTGGGATCAAGAAAATCAAGAACTGAGTCCGGAATGCCGCAAACATGTTTTGCATCAAGAAAATCAAGAATTGAGTGCGGAAGACAACCAAACTTTTTTCGGATCAAGAAAATAAAAAACTGAGTCCGGAATACCGCAAACAAGTTTTGCATCAAGAAAATCAAGAATTGAGTGCGGAATACAACCAAACTTGTTTCGGATCAAGAAAATCAAGAACTGAGTTCGGAATGCCGCAAACATGTTTTGCATCAAGAAAATCAAGAATTGAGGGCGGAATACAACCAAACTTGTTTCGGATCAAGAAAATCAAGAACTGAGTCCGGAATGCCGCAAACATATTTTGCATCAAGAAAATCAAGAATTGAGCGCGGAATACAACCAAACTTGTTTCGGATCAAAAAAATCAAAAACTGAGTCCGGAATACCGCAAACAAGTTTTGCATCAAGAAAATCAAGAATTTGAGTCCGGAATACAACCAAACTTGTTTCGGATTAAGAAAATCAAGAACTGAGTCCGGAATACCGCAAACAAGTTTTGCATCAAGAAAATCAAGAATTGAGTGCGGAATACAAACAAACTTGTTTGGGATCAAGAAAATCAAGAACTGAGTCCGGAATGCCGCAAACATGTTTTGAATCAAGAAAATCAAGAATTGAGTGCGGAATACAACCAAACTTGTTTCGGATCAAGAAAATCAAGAACTGAGTCCGGAATGCCGCAAACATGTTTTGCATCAAGAAAATCAAGAATTGAGCCCGGAATACAACCAAACTTATTTCGGATTAAGAAAATCAAGAACTGAGTCCGGAATACCGCAAACAAGTTTTGCATCAAGAAAATCAAGAATTGAGTGCGGAATAGAACCAAACATGTTTCGGATCAAGAAAATTAAGAACTGAGTCCGGAATGCCGCAAACATGTTTTGTATCAAGAAAATCAAGAATTGAGTGCGGAATACAACCAAACTTGTTTGGGATCAAGAAAATCAAGAACTGAGTCCGGAATACCGCAAACAAGTTTTGCATCAAGAAAATCAAGAATTTGAGTCCGGAATACAACCAAACTTGTTTCGGATCAAGAAAATCAAGAACTGAGTCCGGAATACCGCAAACAAGTTTTGCATCAAGAAAATCAAGAATTGAGTGCGGAATACAACTAAACTTGTTTCGGATCAAGAAAATCAAGAACTGAGTTCGGAATGCCGCAAACATGTTTTGCATCAAGAAAATCAAGAATTGAGGGCGGAATACAAACAAACTTGTTTCGGATCAAGAAAATCAAGAACTGAGTCCGGAATGCCGCAAACATATTTTGCATCAAGAAAATCAAGAATTGAGCGCGGAATACAACCAAACTTGTTTCGGATCAAAAAAATCAAAAACTGAGTCCGGAATACCGCAAACAAGTTTTGCATCAAGAAAATCAAGAATTTGAGTCCGGAATACAACCAAACTTGTTTCGGATTAAGAAAATCAAGAACTGAGTCCGGAATACCGCAAACAAGTTTTGCATCAAGAAAATCAAGAATTGAGTGCGGAATACAAACAAACTTGTTTGGGATCAAGAAAATCAAGAACTGAGTCCGGAATGCCGCAAACATGTTTTGCATCAAGAAAATCAAGAATTGAGTGCGGAAGACAACCAAACTTTTTTCGGATCAAGAAAATAAAAAACTGAGTCCGGAATACCGCAAACAAGTTTTGCATCAAGAAAATCAAGAATTGAGTGCGGAATAGAACCAAACATGTTTCGGATCAAGAAAATTAAGAACTGAGTCCGGAATGCCGCAAACATGTTTTGCATCAAGAAAATCAAGAATTGAGTGCGGAATAGAACCAAACTTGTTTCGGATCAAGAAAATCAAGAACTGAGTTCGGAATGCCGCAAACAAGTTTTGCATCAAGAAAATCAAGAATTGAGGGCGGAATACAACCAAACTTGTTTCGGATCAAGAAAATCAAGAACTGAGTCCGGAATGCCGCAAACATATTTTGCATCAAGAAAATCAAGAATTGAGCGCGGAATACAACCAAACTTGTTTCGGATCAAGAAAATCAAGAACTGAGTCCGGAATACCGCAAACAAGTTTTGCATCAAGAAAATCAAGAATTTGAGTCCGGAATACAACCAAACTTGTTTCGGATCAAGAAAAAATCAAGAACTGAGTCCGGAATACCGCGAACAAGTTTTGCATCAAGAAAATCAAGAATTTGAGTCCGGAATACAAACAAACTTGTTTGGGATCAATAAAATCAAGAACTGAGTCCGGAATACCGCAAACATGTTCTGCATCAAGAAAATTAAGAATTGAGTGCGGAATACGACCAAACTTGTTTCGGATCAAGAAAATCAAGAACTGAGTCCGGAATGCCGCAAACAAGTTTTGCATCAAGAAAATCAAGAATTGAGCGCGGAATAGAACCAAAATTGTTTGGGATCAAGAAAATCAAGAACTGAGTCCGGAATACCGCAAACAAGTTTTGCGTCAAGAAAATCAAGAATTGAGCGCGGAATAGAATCAAAATTGTTTGGGATCAAGAAAATCAAGAACTGAGTCCGGAATACCGCAAACAAGTTTTGCATCAAGAAAATCAAGAATTTGAGTCCGGAATACACCCAAACTTGTTTCGGATCAAGAAAATCAAGAACTGATTCCGGAATACCGCAAACAAGTTTTGCATCAAGAAAATCAAGAATTAAGTGCGGAATAGAACCAAACTTGTTTCGGATCAAGAAAATCAAGAACTGAGTCCGGAATGCCGCAAACATGTTTTGCATCAAGAAAATCAAGAATTGAGGGCGGAATACAACCAAACTTGTTTCGGATCAAGAAAATCAAGAACTGAGTCCGGAATGCCGCAAACATGTTTTGCGTCAAGAAAATCAAGAATTGAGCGCGGAATACAACCAAACTTGTTTCGGATCAAGAAAATCAAGAACTGAGTCCGGAATACCGCAAACAAGTTTTGCATCAAGAAAATCAAGAATTGAGCGCGGAATACAACCAAACTTGTTTCGGATCAAGAAAATCAAGAACTGAGTCCGGAATGCCGCAAACAAGTTTTGCATCAAGAAAATCAAGAATTGAGGGCGGAATACAATCAAACTTGTTTGGGATCAAGAAAATCAAGAACAGAGTCCGGAATACCGCAAACATGTTTTGCATCAAGAAAATCACGAATTGAGTGCGGAATACAACCAAACTTGTTTCGGATCAAGAAAATCAAGAACTGAGTCCGGAATACCGCAAACAAGTTTTGCATCAAGAAAATCAAGAATTGAGTTTGAAATAGAACCAAACATGTTTCGGATCAAGAAAATTAAGAACTGAGTCCGGAATGCCGCAAACATGTTTTGTATCAAGAAAATCAAGAATTGAGTGCGGAATACAACCAAACTTGTTTGGGATCAAGAAAATCAAGAACTGAGTCCGGAATACCGCAAACAAGTTTTGCATCAAGAAAATCAAGAATTTGAGTCCGGAATACAACCAAACTTGTTTCGGATCAAGAAAATCAAGAACTGAGTCCGGAATACCGCAAACAAGTTTTGCATCAAGAAAATCAAGAATTGAGCGCGGAATACAACCAAACTTGTTTCGGATCAAGAAAATCAAGAACTGAGTCCGGAATGCCGCAAACAAGTTTTGCATCAAGAAAATCAAGAATTGAGGGCGGAATACAATCAAACTTGTTTGGGATCAAGAAAATCAAGAACAGAGTCCGGAATACCGCAAACATGTTTTGCATCAAGAAAATCACGAATTGAGTGCGGAATACAACCAAACTTGTTTCGGATCAAGAAAATCAAGAACTGAGTCCGGAATGCCGCAAACATGTTTTGCATCAAGAAAATCAAGAATTGAGTGCGGAAGACAACCAAACTATTTTTGGATCAAGAAAATAAAAAACTGAGTCCGGAATACCGCAAACAAGTTTTGCATCAAGAAAATCAAGAATTGAGCGCGGAATACAACCAAACTTGTTTCGGATCAAGAAAATCAAGAACTGAGTCCGGAATGCCGCAAACAAGTTTTGCATCAAGAAAATCAAGAATTGAGGGCGGAATACAATCAAACTTGTTTGGGATCAAGAAAATCAAGAACAGAGTCCGGAATACCGCAAACATGTTTTGCATCAAGAAAATCACGAATTGAGTGCGGAATACAACCAAACTTGTTTCGGATCAAGAAAATCAAGAACTGAGTCCGGAATACCGCAAACAAGTTTTGCATCAAGAAAATCAAGAATTGAGTGCGGAATAGAACCAAAATTGTTTGGGATCAAGAAAATCAAGAACTGAGTCCGGAATACCGCAAACAAGTTTTGCGTCAAGAAAATCAAGAATTGAGCGCGGAATAGAATCAAAATTGTTTGGGATCAAGAAAATCAAGAACTGAGTCCGGAATACCGCAAACAAGTTTTGCATCAAGAAAATCAAGAATTTGAGTCCGGAATACACCCAAACTTGTTTCGGATCAAGAAAATCAAGAACTGATTCCGGAATACCGCAAACAAGTTTTGCATCAAGAAAATCAAGAATTAAGTGCGGAATAGAACCAAACTTGTTTCGGATCAAGAAAATCAAGAACTGAGTCCGGAATGCCGCAAACATGTTTTGCATCAAGAAAATCAAGAATTGAGGGCGGAATACAACCAAACTTGTTTCGGATCAAGAAAATCAAGAACTGAGTCCGGAATGCCGCAAACATGTTTTGCGTCAAGAAAATCAAGAATTGAGCACGGAATACAACCAAACTTGTTTCGGATCAAGAAAATCAAGAACTGAGTCCGGAATGCCGCAAACAAGTTTTGCATCAAGAAAATCAAGAATTGAGGGCGGAATACAATCAAACTTGTTTGGGATCAAGAAAATCAAGAACAGAGTCCGGAATACCGCAAACATGTTTTGCATCAAGAAAATCACGAATTGAGTGCGGAATACAACCAAACTTGTTTCGGATCAAGAAAATCAAGAACTGAGTCCGGAATACCGCAAACAAGTTTTGCATCAAGAAAATCAAGAATTGAGTTTGAAATAGAACCAAACATGTTTCGGATCAAGAAAATCAAGAACTGAGTCCGGAATACCGCAAACAAGTTTTGCATCAAGAAAATCAAGAATTTGAGTCCGGAATACAACCAAACTTGTTTCGGATCAAGAAAATCAAGAACTGAGTCCGGAATACCGCAAACAAGTTTTGCATCAAGAAAATCAAGAATTGAGTGCGGAATAGAACCAAACTTGTTTCGGATCAAGAAAATCAAGAACTGAGTTCGGAATGCCGCAAACATGTTTTGCATCAAGAAAATCAAGAATTGAGGGCGGAATACAACCAAACTTGTTTCGGATCAAGAAAATCAAGAACTGAGTCCGCAATGCCGCAAACATATTTTGCATCAAGAAAATCAAGAATTGAGCGCGGAATACAACCAAACTTGTTTCGGATCAAAAAAATCAAGAACTGAGTCCGGAATACCGCAAACAAGTTTTGCATCAAGAAAATCAAGAATTTGAGTCCGGAATACAACCAAACTTGTTTCGGATTAAGAAAATCAAGAACTGAGTCCGGAATACCGCAAACAAGTTTTGCATCAAGAAAATCAAGAATTGAGTGCGGAATACAAACAAACTTGTTTGGGATCAAGAAAATCAAGAACTGAGTCCGGAATGCCGCAAACATGTTTTGCATCAAGAAAATCAAGAATTGAGTGCGGAAGACAACCAAACTTTTTTCGGATCAAGAAAATAAAAAACTGAGTCCGGAATACCGCAAACAAGTTTTGTATCAAGAAAATCAAGAATTGAGTGCGGAATAGAACCAAACATGTTTCGGATCAAGAAAATTAAGAACTGAGTCCGGAATGCCGCAAACATGTTTTGTATCAAGAAAATCAAGAATTGAGTGCGGAATACAACCAAACTTGTTTGGGATCAAGAAAATCAAGAACTGAGTCCGGAATACCGCAAACAAGTTTTGCATCAAGAAAATCAAGAATTTGAGTCCGGAATACAACCAAACTTGTTTCGGATCAAGAAAATCAAGAACTGAGTCCGGAATACCGCAAACAAGTTTTGCATCAAGAAAATCAAGAATTTGAGTCCGGAATACACCCAAACTTGTTTCGGATCAAGAAAATCAAGAACTGATTCCGGAATACCGCAAACAAGTTTTGCATCAAGAAAATCAAGAATTAAGTGCGGAATAGAACCAAACTTGTTTCGGATCAAGAAAATCAAGAATTGAGTCCGGAATGCCGCAAACATGTTTTGCATCAAGAAAATCAAGAATTGAGGGCGGAATACAACCAAACTTGTTTCGGATCAAGAAAATCAAGAACAGAGTCCGGAATGCCGCAAACATGTTTTGCGTCAAGAAAATCAAGAATTGAGCGCGGAATACAACCAAACTTGTTTCGGATCAAGAAAATCAAGAACTGAGTCCGGAATACCGCAAACAAGTTTTGCATCAAGAAAATCAAGAATTGAGCGCGGAATACAACCAAACTTGTTTCGGATCAAGAAAATCAAGAACTGAGTCCGGAATGCCGCAAACAAGTTTTGCATCAAGAAAATCAAGAATTGAGGGCGGAATACAATCAAACTTCTTTGGGATCAAGAAAATCAAGAACAGAGTCCGGAATACCGCAAACATGTTTTGCATCAAGAAAATCAAGAATTAAGTGCGGAATAGAACCAAACTTGTTTCGGATCAAGAAAATCAAGAACTGAGTCCGGAATGCCGCAAACATGTTTTGCATCAAGAAAATCAAGAATTGAGGGCGGAATACAACCAAACTTGTTTCGGATCAAGAAAATCAAGAACTGAGTCCGGAATGCCGCAAACATGTTTTGCGTCAAGAAAATCAAGAATTGAGCGCGGAATACAACCAAACTTGTTTCGGATCAAGAAAATCAAGAACTGAGTCCGGAATACCGCAAACAAGTTTTGCATCAAGAAAATCAAGAATTGAGCGCGGAATACAACCAAACTTGTTTCGGATCAAGAAAATCAAGAACTGAGTCCGGAATGCCGCAAACAAGTTTTGCATCAAGAAAATCAAGAATTGAGGGCGGAATACAATCAAACTTGTTTGGGATCAAGAAAATCAAGAACAGAGTCCGGAATACCGCAAACATGTTTTGCATCAAGAAAATCACAAATTGAGTGCGGAATACAACCAAACTTGTTTCGGATCAAGAAAATCAAAAACTGAGTCCGGAATACCGCAAACAAGTTTTGCATCAAGAAAATCAAGAATTGAGTTTGAAATAGAACCAAACATGTTTCGGATCAAGAAAATTAAGAACTGAGTCCGGAATGCCGCAAACATGTTTTGTATCAAGAAAATCAAGAATTGAGTGCGGAATACAACCAAACTTGTTTGGGATCAAGAAAATCAAGAACTGAGTCCGGAATACCGCAAACAAGTTTTGCATCAAGAAAATCAAGAATTTGAGTCCGGAATACAACCAAACTTGTTTCGGATCAAGAAAATCAAGAACTGAGTCCGGAATACCGCAAACAAGTTTTGCATCAAGAAAATCAAGAATTGAGTGCGGAATAGAACCAAACTTGTTTCGGATCAAGAAAATCAAGAACTGAGTTCGGAATGCCGCAAACATGTTTTGCATCAAGAAAATCAAGAATTGAGGGCGGAATACAACCAAACTTGTTTCGGATCAAGAAAATCAAGAACTGAGTCCGGAATGCCGCAAACATATTTTGCATCAAGAAAATCAAGAATTGAGCGCGGAATACAACCAAACTTGTTTCGGATCAAAAAAATCAAGAACTGAGTCCGGAATACCGCAAACAAGTTTTGCATCAAGAAAATCAAGAATTTGAGTCCGGAATACAACCAAACTTGTTTCGGATTAAGAAAATCAAGAACTGAGTCCGGAATACCGCAAACAAGTTTTGCATCAAGAAAATCAAGAATTGAGTGCGGAATACAAACAAACTTGTTTGGGATCAAGAAAATCAAGAACTGAGTCCGGAATGCCGCAAACATGTTTTGCATCAAGAAAATCAAGAATTGAGTGCGGAAGACAACCAAACTTTTTTCGGATCAAGAAAATAAAAAACTGAGTCCGGAATACCGCAAACAAGTTTTGTATCAAGAAAATCAAGAATTGAGTGCGGAATAGAACCAAACATGTTTCGGATCAAGAAAATTAAGAACTGAGTCCGGAATGCCGCAAACATGTTTTGTATCAAGAAAATCAAGAATTGAGTGCGGAATACAACCAAACTTGTTTGGGATCAAGAAAAATCAAGAACTGAGTCCGGAATACCGCAAACAAGTTTTGCATCAAGAAAATCAAGAATTTGAGTCCGGAATACAACCAAACTTGTTTCGGATCAAGAAAATCAAGAACTGAGTCCGGAATGCCGCAAACATATTTTGCATCAAGAAAATCAAGAATTGAGCGCGGAATACAACCAAACTTGTTTCGGATCAAAAAAATCAAGAACTGAGTCCGGAATACCGCAAACAAGTTTTGCATCAAGAAAATCAAGAATTTGAGTCCGGAATACAACCAAACTTGTTTCGGATCAAAAAAATCAAAAACTGAGTCCGGAATACCGCAAACAAGTTTTGCATCAAGAAAATCAAGAATTTGAGTCCGGAATACAACCAAACTTGTTTCGGATCAAGAAAATCAAGAACTGAGTCCGGAATACCGCAAACAAGTTTTGCATCAAGAAAATCAAGAATTGAGTGCGGAATAGAACCAAACTTGTTTCGGATCAAGAAAATCAAGAACTGAGTTCGGAATGCCGCAAACATGTTTTGCATCAAGAAAAATCAAGAATTGAGGGCGGAATACAACCAAACTTGTTTCGGATCAAGAAAATCAAGAACTGAGTCCGGAATGCCGCAAACATATTTTGCATCAAGAAAATCAAGAATTGAGCGCGGAATACAACCAAACTTGTTTCGGATCAAGAAAATCAAGAACTGAGTCCGGAATGCCGCAAACAAGTTTTGTATCAAGAAAATCAAGAATTGAGTGCGGAATACAAACAAACTTGTTTCGGATCAAGAAAATCAAGAACTGAGTCCGGAATATCGTAAACAAGTTTTGCATCAAGAAAATCAAGAATTGAGTGCGGAATAGAACCAAACTTGTTTGGGATAAAGAAAATCAAGAACTGAGTCCGGAATACCGCAAACAAGTTTTGCATCAAGAAAATCAAGAATTTGAGTCCGGAATACAAACAAACTTGTTTCGGATCAAGAAAATCAAGAACTGAGTCCGGAATACCGCAAACAAGTTTTGCATCAAGAAAATCAAGAATTGAGTGCGGAATAGAACCAAACTTGTTTCGGATCAAGAAAATCAAGAACTGAGTTCGGAATGCCGCAAACATGTTTTGCATCAAGAAAATCAAGAATTGAGGGCGGAATACAACCAAACTTGTTTCGGATCAAGAAAATCAAGAACTGAGTCCGGAATGCCGCAAACATATTTTGCATCAAGAAAATCAAGAATTGAGCGCGGAATACAACCAAACTTGTTTCGGATCAAGAAAATCAAGAACTGAGTCCGGAATACCGCAAACAAGTTTTGCATCAAGAAAATCAAGAATTTGAGTCCGGAATACAACCAAACTTGTTTCGGATCAAGAAAATCAAGAACTGAGTCCGGAATACCGCAAACAAGTTTTGCATCAAGAAAATCAAGAATTGAGTGCGGAATACAAACAAACTTGTTTCGGATCAAGAAAATCAAGAACTGAGTTCGGAATGCCGCAAACATGTTTTGCATCAAGAAAATCAAGAATTGAGTGCGGAATACAACCAAACTTGTTTCGGATCAAGAAAATCAAGAACTGAGTCCGGAATGCGGCAAACATGTTTTGCATCAAGAAAATCAAGAATTGAGTGCGGAATACAACCAAACTTATTTCGGATCAAGAAAATCAAGAACTGAGTCCGGAATGCGGCAAACATGTTTTGCATCAAGAAAATCAAGAATTGAGTGCGGAATACAACCAAACTTGTTTGGGATCAAGAAAATCAAGAACTGAGTCCGGAATACCGCAAACAAGTTTTGCATCAAGAAAATCAAGAATTGAGTGCGGAATACAAACAAACTTGTTTCGGATCAAGAAAATAAAAAACTGAGTTCGGAATGCCGCAAACATGTTTTGCATCAAGAAAATCAAGAATTGAGTGCGGAATACAACCAAACTTGTTTCGGATCAAGAAAATCAAGAACTGAGTCCGGAATGCGGCAAACATGTTTTGCATCAAGAAAATCAAGAATTGAGCGCGGAATACAACCAAACTTGTTTCGGATCAAAAAAATCAAGAACTGAGTCCGGAATACCGCAAACAAGTTTTGCATCAAGAAAATCAAGAATTTGAGTCCGGAATACAACCAAACTTGTTTCGGATTAAGAAAATCAAGAACTGAGTCCGGAATACCGCAAACAAGTTTTGCATCAAGAAAATCAAGAATTGAGTGCGGAATACAAACAAACTTGTTTGGGATCAAGAAAATCAAGAACTGAGTCCGGAATGCCGCAAACATGTTTTGCATCAAGAAAATCAAGAATTGAGTGCGGAAGACAACCAAACTTTTTTCGGATCAAGAAAATAAAAAACTGAGTCCGGAATACCGCAAACAAGTTTTGTATCAAGAAAATCAAGAATTGAGTGCGGAATAGAACCAAACATGTTTCGGATCAAGAAAATTAAGAACTGAGTCCGGAATGCCGCAAACATGTTTTGTATCAAGAAAATCAAGAATTGAGTGCGGAATACAACCAAACTTGTTTGGGATCAAGAAAATCAAGAACTGAGTCCGGAATACCGCAAACAAGTTTTGCATCAAGAAAATCAAGAATTGAGTGCGGAATACAAACAAACTTGTTTGGGATCAAGAAAATCAAGAACTGAGTCCGGAATGCCGCAAACATGTTTTGCATCAAGAAAATCAAGAATTGAGTGCGGAAGACAACCAAACTTTTTTCGGATCAAGAAAATAAAAAACTGAGTCCGGAATACCGCAAACAAGTTTTGTATCAAGAAAATCAAGAATTGAGTGCGGAATAGAACCAAACATGTTTCGGATCAAGAAAATTAAGAACTGAGTCCGGAATGCCGCAAACATGTTTTGTATCAAGAAAATCAAGAATTGAGTGCGGAATACAAACAAACTTGTTTCGGATCAAGAAAATCAAGAACTGAGTCCGGAATATCGTAAACAAGTTTTGCATCAAGAAAATCAAGAATTGAGTGCGGAATAGAACCAAACTTGTTTGGGATAAAGAAAATCAAGAACTGAGTCCGGAATACCGCAAACAAGTTTTGCATCAAGAAAATCAAGAATTTGAGTCCGGAATACAAACAAACTTGTTTCGGATCAAGAAAATCAAGAACTGAGTCCGGAATACCGCAAACAAGTTTTGCATCAAGAAAATCAAGAATTGAGTGCGGAATAGAACCAAACTTGTTTCGGATCAAGAAAATCAAGAACTGAGTTCGGAATGCCGCAAACATGTTTTGCATCAAGAAAATCAAGAATTGAGGGCGGAATACAACCAAACTTGTTTCGGATCAAGAAAATCAAGAACTGAGTCCGGAATGCCGCAAACATATTTTGCATCAAGAAAATCAAGAATTGAGCGCGGAATACAACCAAACTTGTTTCGGATCAAGAAAATCAAGAACTGAGTCCGGAATACCGCAAACAAGTTTTGCATCAAGAAAATCAAGAATTTGAGTCCGGAATACAACCAAACTTGTTTCGGATCAAGAAAATCAAGAACTGAGTCCGGAATACCGCAAACAAGTTTTGCATCAAGAAAATCAAGAATTGAGTGCGGAATACAAACAAACTTGTTTCGGATCAAGAAAATCAAGAACTGAGTTCGGAATGCCGCAAACATGTTTTGCATCAAGAAAATCAAGAATTGAGTGCGGAATACAACCAAACTTGTTTCGGATCAAGAAAATCAAGAACTGAGTCCGGAATGCGGCAAACATGTTTTGCATCAAGAAAATCAAGAATTGAGTGCGGAATACAACCAAACTTATTTCGGATCAAGAAAATCAAGAACTGAGTCCGGAATGCGGCAAACATGTTTTGCATCAAGAAAATCAAGAATTGAGTGCGGAATACAACCAAACTTGTTTGGGATCAAGAAAATCAAGAACTGAGTCCGGAATACCGCAAACAAGTTTTGCATCAAGAAAATCAAGAATTGAGTGCGGAATACAAACAAACTTGTTTCGGATCAAGAAAATAAAAAACTGAGTTCGGAATGCCGCAAACATGTTTTGCATCAAGAAAATCAAGAATTGAGTGCGGAATACAACCAAACTTGTTTCGGATCAAGAAAATCAAGAACTGAGTCCGGAATGCGGCAAACATGTTTTGCATCAAGAAAATCAAGAATTGAGCGCGGAATACAACCAAACTTGTTTCGGATCAAAAAAATCAAGAACTGAGTCCGGAATACCGCAAACAAGTTTTGCATCAAGAAAATCAAGAATTTGAGTCCGGAATACAACCAAACTTGTTTCGGATTAAGAAAATCAAGAACTGAGTCCGGAATACCGCAAACAAGTTTTGCATCAAGAAAATCAAGAATTGAGTGCGGAATACAAACAAACTTGTTTGGGATCAAGAAAATCAAGAACTGAGTCCGGAATGCCGCAAACATGTTTTGCATCAAGAAAATCAAGAATTGAGTGCGGAAGACAACCAAACTTTTTTCGGATCAAGAAAATAAAAAACTGAGTCCGGAATACCGCAAACAAGTTTTGTATCAAGAAAATCAAGAATTGAGTGCGGAATAGAACCAAACATGTTTCGGATCAAGAAAATTAAGAACTGAGTCCGGAATGCCGCAAACATGTTTTGTATCAAGAAAATCAAGAATTGAGTGCGGAATACAACCAAACTTGTTTGGGATCAAGAAAATCAAGAACTGAGTCCGGAATACCGCAAACAAGTTTTGCATCAAGAAAATCAAGAATTTGAGTCCGGAATACAACCAAACTTGTTTGGGATCAAGAAAATCAAGAACTGAGTCCGGAATGCCGCAAACATGTTTTGCATCAAGAAAATCAAGAATTGAGTGCGGAAGACAACCAAACTATTTTCAGATCAAGAAAATAAAAAACTGAGTCCGGAATACCGCAAACAAGTTTTGCATCAAGAAAATCAAGAATTGAGTGCGGAATAGAACCAAACATGTTTCGGATCAAGAAAATTAAGAACTGAGTCCGGAATGCCGCAAACATGTTTTGTATCAAGAAAATCAAGAATTGAGTGCGGAATACAACCAAACTTGTTTGGGATCAAGAAAATCAAGAACTGAGTCCGGAATACCGCAAACAAGTTTTGCATCAAGAAAATCAAGAATTTGAGTCCGGAATACAACCAAACTTGTTTCGGATCAAGAAAATCAAGAACTGAGTCCGGAATACCGCAAACAAGTTTTGCATCAAGAAAATCAAGAATTGAGTGCGGAATACAACCAAACTTGTTTCGGATCAAGAAAATCAAGAACTGAGTTCGGAATGCCGCAAACATGTTTTGCATCAAGAAAATCAAGAATTGAGGGCGGAATACAACCAAACTTGTTTCGGATCAAGAAAATCAAGAACTGAGTCCGGAATGCCGCAAACATATTTTGCATCAAGAAAATCAAGAATTGAGCGCGGAATACAACCAAACTTGTTTCGGATCAAAAAAATCAAAAACTGAGTCCGGAATACCGCAAACAAGTTTTGCATCAAGAAAATCAAGAATTTGAGTCCGGAATACAACCAAACTTGTTTCGGATCAAGAAAATCAAGAACTGAGTCCGGAATACCGCAAACAAGTTTTGCATCAAGAAAATCAAGAATTGAGTGCGGAATAGAACCAAACTTGTTTCGGATCAAGAAAATCAAGAACTGAGTTCGGAATGCCGCAAACATGTTTTGCATCAAGAAAATCAAGAATTGAGGGCGGAATACAACCAAACTTGTTTCGGATCAAGAAAATCAAGAACTGAGTCCGGAATGCCGCAAACATATTTTGCATCAAGAAAATCAAGAATTGAGCGCGGAATACAACCAAACTTGTTTCGGATCAAGAAAATCAAGAACTGAGTCCGGAATACCGCAAACAAGTTTTGCATCAAGAAAATCAAGAATTTGAGTCCGGAATACAACCAAACTTGTTTCGGATCAAGAAAATCAAGAACTGAGTCCGGAATACCGCAAACAAGTTTTGCATTAAGAAAATCAAGAATTGAGTGCGGAATACAAACAAACTTGTTTCGGATCAAGAAAATCAAGAACTGAGTTCGGAATGCCGCAAACATGTTTTGCATCAAGAAAATCAAGAATTTGAGTCCGGAATACAACCAAACTTGTTTCGGATTAAGAAAATCAAGAACTGAGTCCGGAATACCGCAAACAAGTTTTGCATCAAGAAAATCAAGAATTGAGTGCGGAATAGAACCAAACTTGTTTCGGATCAAGAAAATCAAGAACTGAGTTCGGAATGCCGCAAACATGTTTTGCATCAAGAAAATCAAGAATTGAGGGCGGAATACAACCAAACTTGTTTCGGATCAAGAAAATCAAGAACTGAGTCCGGAATGCCGCAAACATATTTTGCATCAAGAAAATCAAGAATTGAGCGCGGAATACAACCAAACTTGTTTCGGATCAAGAAAATCAAGAACTGAGTCCGGAATACCGCAAACAAGTTTTGCATCAAGAAAATCAAGAATTTGAGTCCGGAATACAACCAAACTTGTTTCGGATCAAGAAAATCAAGAACTGAGTCCGGAATACCGCAAACAAGTTTTGCATCAAGAAAATCAAGAATTGAGTGCGGAATACAAACAAACTTGTTTCGGATCAAGAAAATCAAGAACTGAGTTCGGAATGCCGCAAACATGTTTTGCATCAAGAAAATCAAGAATTGAGTGCGGAATACAACCAAACTTGTTTCGGATCAAGAAAATCAAGAACTGAGTCCGGAATGCGGCAAACATGTTTTGCATCAAGAAAATCAAGAATTGAGTGCGGAATACAACCAAACTTATTTCGGATCAAGAAAATCAAGAACTGAGTCCGGAATGCGGCAAACATGTTTTGCATCAAGAAAATCAAGAATTGAGTGCGGAATACAACCAAACTTGTTTGGGATCAAGAAAATCAAGAACTGAGTCCGGAATACCGCAAACAAGTTTTGCATCAAGAAAATCAAGAATTGAGCGCGGAATACAACCAAACTTGTTTCGGATCAAAAAAATCAAAAACTGAGTCCGGAATACCGCAAACAAGTTTTGCATCAAGAAAATCAAGAATTTGAGTCCGGAATACAACCAAACTTGTTTCGGATCAAGAAAATCAAGAACTGAGTCCGGAATACCGCAAACAAGTTTTGCATCAAGAAAATCAAGAATTGAGTGCGGAATAGAACCAAACTTGTTTCGGATCAAGAAAATCAAGAACTGAGTTCGGAATGCCGCAAACATGTTTTGCATCAAGAAAATCAAGAATTGAGGGCGGAATACAACCAAACTTGTTTCGGATCAAGAAAATCAAGAACTGAGTCCGGAATGCCGCAAACATATTTTGCATCAAGAAAATCAAGAATTGAGCGCGGAATACAACCAAACTTGTTTCGGATCAAGAAAATCAAGAACTGAGTCCGGAATACCGCAAACAAGTTTTGCATCAAGAAAATCAAGAATTTGAGTCCGGAATACAACCAAACTTGTTTCGGATCAAGAAAATCAAGAACTGAGTCCGGAATACCGCAAACAAGTTTTGCATTAAGAAAATCAAGAATTGAGTGCGGAATACAAACAAACTTGTTTCGGATCAAGAAAATCAAGAACTGAGTTCGGAATGCCGCAAACATGTTTTGCATCAAGAAAATCAAGAATTTGAGTCCGGAATACAACCAAACTTGTTTCGGATTAAGAAAATCAAGAACTGAGTCCGGAATACCGCAAACAAGTTTTGCATCAAGAAAATCAAGAATTGAGTGCGGAATAGAACCAAACTTGTTTCGGATCAAGAAAATCAAGAACTGAGTTCGGAATGCCGCAAACATGTTTTGCATCAAGAAAATTAAGAATTGAGGGCGGAATACAACCAAACTTGTTTCGGATCAAGAAAATCAAGAACTGAGTCCGGAATGCCGCAAACATATTTTGCATCAAGAAAATCAAGAATTGAGCGCGGAATACAACCAAACTTGTTTCGGATCAAGAAAATCAAGAACTGAGTCCGGAATACCGCAAACAAGTTTTGCATCAAGAAAATCAAGAATTTGAGTCCGGAATACAACCAAACTTGTTTCGGATCAAGAAAATCAAGAACTGAGTCCGGAATACCGCAAACAAGTTTTGCATCAAGAAAATCAAGAATTGAGTGCGGAATACAAACAAACTTGTTTCGGATCAAGAAAATCAAGAACTGAGTTCGGAATGCCGTAAACATGTTTTGCATCAAGAAAATCAAGAATTGAGTGCGGAATACAACCAAACTTGTTTCGGATCAAGAAAATCAAGAACTGAGTCCGGAATGCGGCAAACATGTTTTGCATCAAGAAAATCAAGAATTGAGTGCGGAATACAACCAAACTTATTTCGGATCAAGAAAATCAAGAACTGAGTCCGGAATGCGGCAAACATGTTTTGCATCAAGAAAATCAAGAATTGAGTGCGGAATACAACCAAACTTGTTTGGGATCAAGAAAATCAAGAACTGAGTCCGGAATACCGCAAACAAGTTTTGCATCAAGAAAATCAAGAATTGAGTGCGGAATACAAACAAACTTGTTTCGGATCAAGAAAATAAAAAACTGAGTTCGGAATGCCGCAAACATGTTTTGCATCAAGAAAATCAAGAATTGAGTGCGGAATACAACCAAACTTGTTTCGGATCAAGAAAATCAAGAACTGAGTCCGGAATGCGGCAAACATGTTTTGCATCAAGAAAATCAAGAATTGAGCGCGGAATACAACCAAACTTGTTTCGGATCAAAAAAATCAAGAACTGAGTCCGGAATACCGCAAACAAGTTTTGCATCAAGAAAATCAAGAATTTGAGTCCGGAATACAACCAAACTTGTTTCGGATTAAGAAAATCAAGAACTGAGTCCGGAATACCGCAAACAAGTTTTGCATCAAGAAAATCAAGAATTGAGTGCGGAATACAAACAAACTTGTTTGGGATCAAGAAAATCAAGAACTGAGTCCGGAATGCCGCAAACATGTTTTGCATCAAGAAAATCAAGAATTGAGTGCGGAAGACAACCAAACTTTTTTCGGATCAAGAAAATAAAAAACTGAGTCCGGAATACCGCAAACAAGTTTTGTATCAAGAAAATCAAGAATTGAGTGCGGAATAGAACCAAACATGTTTCGGATCAAGAAAATTAAGAACTGAGTCCGGAATGCCGCAAACATGTTTTGTATCAAGAAAATCAAGAATTGAGTGCGGAATACAACCAAACTTGTTTGGGATCAAGAAAATCAAGAACTGAGTCCGGAATACCGCAAACAAGTTTTGCATCAAGAAAATCAAGAATTTGAGTCCGGAATACAACCAAACTTGTTTGGGATCAAGAAAATCAAGAACTGAGTCCGGAATGCCGCAAACATGTTTTGCATCAAGAAAATCAAGAATTGAGTGCGGAAGACAACCAAACTATTTTCAGATCAAGAAAATAAAAAACTGAGTCCGGAATACCGCAAACAAGTTTTGCATCAAGAAAATCAAGAATTGAGTGCGGAATAGAACCAAACATGTTTCGGATCAAGAAAATTAAGAACTGAGTCCGGAATGCCGCAAACATGTTTTGTATCAAGAAAATCAAGAATTGAGTGCGGAATACAACCAAACTTGTTTGGGATCAAGAAAATCAAGAACTGAGTCCGGAATACCGCAAACAAGTTTTGCATCAAGAAAATCAAGAATTTGAGTCCGGAATACAACCAAACTTGTTTCGGATCAAGAAAATCAAGAACTGAGTCCGGAATACCGCAAACAAGTTTTGCATCAAGAAAATCAAGAATTGAGTGCGGAATACAACCAAACTTGTTTCGGATCAAGAAAATCAAGAACTGAGTTCGGAATGCCGCAAACATGTTTTGCATCAAGAAAATCAAGAATTGAGGGCGGAATACAACCAAACTTGTTTCGGATCAAGAAAATCAAGAACTGAGTCCGGAATGCCGCAAACATATTTTGCATCAAGAAAATCAAGAATTGAGCGCGGAATACAACCAAACTTGTTTCGGATCAAAAAAATCAAAAACTGAGTCCGGAATACCGCAAACAAGTTTTGCATCAAGAAAATCAAGAATTTGAGTCCGGAATACAACCAAACTTGTTTCGGATCAAGAAAATCAAGAACTGAGTCCGGAATACCGCAAACAAGTTTTGCATCAAGAAAATCAAGAATTGAGTGCGGAATAGAACCAAACTTGTTTCGGATCAAGAAAATCAAGAACTGAGTTCGGAATGCCGCAAACATGTTTTGCATCAAGAAAATCAAGAATTGAGGGCGGAATACAACCAAACTTGTTTCGGATCAAGAAAATCAAGAACTGAGTCCGGAATGCCGCAAACATATTTTGCATCAAGAAAATCAAGAATTGAGCGCGGAATACAACCAAACTTGTTTCGGATCAAGAAAATCAAGAACTGAGTCCGGAATACCGCAAACAAGTTTTGCATCAAGAAAATCAAGAATTTGAGTCCGGAATACAACCAAACTTGTTTCGGATCAAGAAAATCAAGAACTGAGTCCGGAATACCGCAAACAAGTTTTGCATTAAGAAAATCAAGAATTGAGTGCGGAATACAAACAAACTTGTTTCGGATCAAGAAAATCAAGAACTGAGTTCGGAATGCCGCAAACATGTTTTGCATCAAGAAAATCAAGAATTGAGTGCGGAATACAACCAAACTTGTTTCGGATCAAGAAAATCAAGAACTGAGTCCTGAATGCCGCAAACATGTTTTGCATTAAGAAAATCAAGAATTGAGCGCGGAATACAACCAAACTTGTTTCGGATCAAGAAAATCAAGAACTGAGTCCGGAATATCGTAAACAAGTTTTGCATCAAGAAAATCAAGAATTGAGTGCGGAATAGAACCAAACTTGTTTGGGATAAAGAAAATCAAGAACTGAGTCCGGAATACCGCAAACAAGTTTTGCATCAAGAAAATCAAGAATTTGAGTCCGGAATACAAACAAACTTGTTTGGGATCAATAAAATCAAGAACTGAGTCCGGAATACCGCAAACAAGTTTTGCATCAAGAAAATCAAGAATTTGAGTCCGGAATACAACCAAACTTGTTTCGGATCAAGAAAATCAAGAACTGAGTCCGGAATACCGCAAACAAGTTTTGCATCAAGAAAATCAAGAATTGAGTGCGGAATAGAACCAAACTTGTTTCGGATCAAGAAAATCAAGAACTGAGTTCGGAATGCCGCAAACATGTTTTGCATCAAGAAAATCAAGAATTGAGGGCGGAATACAACCAAACTTGTTTCGGATCAAGAAAATCAAGAACTGAGTCCGGAATGCCGCAAACATATTTTGCATCAAGAAAATCAAGAATTGAGCGCGGAATACAACGAAACTTGTTTCGGATCAAGAAAATCAAGAACTGAGTCCGGAATACCGCAAACAAGTTTTGCATCAAGAAAATCAAGAATTTGAGTCCGGAATACAACCAAACTTGTTTCGGATCAAGAAAATCAAGAACTGAGTCCGGAATACCGCAAACAAGTTTTGCATCAAGAAAATCAAGAATTGAGTGCGGAATACAAACAAACTTGTTTCGGATCAAGAAAATCAAGAACTGAGTTCGGAATGCCGCAAACATGTTTTGCATCAAGAAAATCAAGAATTGAGTGCGGAATACAACCAAACTTGTTTCGGATCAAGAAAATCAAGAACTGAGTCCGGAATGCGGCAAACATGTTTTGCATCAAGAAAATCAAGAATTGAGTGCGGAATACAACCAAACTTATTTCGGATCAAGAAAATCAAGAACTGAGTCTGGAATACCGCAAACAAGTTTTGCATCAAGAAAATCAAGAATTGAGTGCGGAATAGAACCAAACTTGTTTGGGATCAAGAAAATCAAGAACTGAGTCCGGAATACCGCAAACAAGTTTTGCATCAAGAAAATCAAGAATTTGAGTCCGGAATACAAACAAACTTGTTTGGGATCAAGAAAAGCAAGAACTGAGTCCGGAATGCCGCAAACATGTTTTGCATCAAGAAAATCAAGAATTGAGTGCGGAAGACAACCAAACTTTTTTCGGATCAAGAAAATAAAAAACTGAGTCCGGAATACCGCAAACAAGTTTTGCATCAAGAAAATCAAGAATTGAGTGCGGAATAGAACCAAACATGTTTCGGATCAAGAAAATTAAGAACTGAGTCCGGAATGCCGCAAACATGTTTTGTATCAAGAAAATCAAGAATTGAGTGCGGAATACAACCAAACTTGTTTGGGATCAAGAAAATCAAGAACTGAGTCCGGAATACCGCAAACAAGTTTTGCATCAAGAAAATCAAGAATTTGAGTCCGGAATACAACCAAACTTGTTTCGGATCAAGAAAATCAAGAACTGAGTCCGGAATACCGCAAACAAGTTTTGCATCAAGAAAATCAAGAATTGAGTGCGGAATAGAACCAAACTTGTTTCGGATCAAGAAAATCAAGAACTGAGTTCGGAATGCCGCAAACATGTTTTGCATCAAGAAAATCAAGAATTGAGGGCGGAATACAACCAAACTTGTTTCGGATCAAGAAAATCAAGAACTGAGTCCGGAATGCCGCAAACATGTTTTGCATCAAGAAAATCAAGAATTGAGGGCGGAATACAACCAAACTTGTTTCGGATCAAGAAAATCAAGAACTGAGTCCGGAATGCCGCAAATAAGTTTTGCATCAAGAAAATCAAGAATTGAGCGCGGAATAGAACCAAAATTGTTTGGGATCAAGAAAATCAAGAATTTGAGTCCGGAATACAAACAAACTTGTTTGGGATCAATAAAATCAAGAACTGAGTCCGGAATACCGCAAACAAGTTTTGCATCAAGAAAATCAAGAATTTGAGTCCGGAATACAACCAAACTTGTTTCGGATCAAGAAAATCAAGAACTGAGTCTGGAATACCGCAAACAAGTTTTGCATCAAGAAAATCAAGAATTGAGTGCGGAATAGAACCAAACTTGTTTCGGATCAAGAAAATCAAGAACTGAGTTCGGAATGCCGCAAACATCTTTTGCATCAAGAAAATCAAGAATTGAGGGTGGAATACAACCAAACTTGTTTCGGATCAAAAAAATCAAGAACTGAGTCCGGAATGCCGCAAACATATTTTGCATCAAGAAAATCAAGAATTGAGCGCGGAATACAACCAAACTTGTTTCGGATCAAGAAAATCAAGAACTGAGTCCGGAATACCGCAAACAAGTTTTGCATCAAGAAAATCAAGAATTTGAGTCCGGAATACAACCAAACTTGTTTCGGATCAAGAAAATCAAGAACTGAGTTCGGAATGCCGCAAACAAGTTTTGCATCAAGAAAATCAAGAATTGAGTGCGGAATACAAACAAACTTGTTTCGGATCAAGAAAATCAAGAACTGAGTCCGGAATACCGCAAACAAGTTTTGCATCAAGGAAATCAAGAATTGAGTGCGGAATAGAACCAAACTTGTTTCGGATCAAGAAAATCAAGAACTGAGTCCGGAATGCCGTAAACATGTTTTGCATCAAGAAAATCAAGAATTGAGGGCGGAATACAACCAAACTTGTTTCGGATCAAGAAAATCAAGAACTGAGTCCGGAATGCCGCAAACAAGTTTTGCATCAAGAAAATCAAGAATTGAGCGCGGAATAGAACCAAAATTATTTGGGATCAAGAAAATCAAGAACTGAGTCCGGAATACCGCAAACAAGTTTTGCGTCAAGAAAATCAAGAATTGAGCGCGGAATAGAATCAAAATTGTTTGGGATCAAGAAAATCAAGAACTGAGTCCGGAATACCGCAAACAAGTTTTGCATCAAGAAAATCAAGAATTTGAGTCAGGAATATACCCAAACTTGTTTCGGATCAAGAAAATCAAGAACTGATTCCGGAATACCGCAAACAAGTTTTGCATCAAGAAAATCAAGAATTAAGTGCGGAATAGAACCAAACTTGTTTCGGATCAAGAAAATCAAGAACTGAGTCCGGAATGCCGCAAACATGTTTTGCATCAAGAAAATCAAGAACTGAGGGCGGAATACAACCAAACTTATTTCGGATCAAGAAAATCAAGAACTGAGTCCGGAATGCCGCAAACATGTTTTGCGTCAAGAAAATCAAGAATTGAGCGCGGAATACAACCAAACTTATTTCGGATCAAGAAAATCAAGAACTGAGTCCGGAATACCGCAAACAAGTTTTGCATCAAGAAAATCAAGAATTGAGCGCGGAATACAACCAAACTTGTTTCGGATCAAGAAAATCAAGAACTGAGTCCGGAATGCCGCAAACAAGTTTTGCATCAAGAAAATCAAGAATTTGAGTCCGGAATACAACCAAACTTGTTTCGGATCAAGAAAATCAAGAACAGATTCCGGAATACCGCAAACAAGTTTTGCATCAAGAAAATCAAGAATTGAGTGCGGAATAGAACCAAACATGTTTCGGATCAAGAAAATTAAGAACTGAGTCCGGAATGCCGCAAACATGTTTTGTATCAAGAAAATCAAGAATTGAGTGCGGAATACAACCAAACTTGTTTGGGATCAAGAAAATCAAGAACTGAGTCCGGAATACCGCAAACAAGTTTTGCATCAAGAAAATCAAGAATTTGAGTCCGGAATACAACCAAACTTATTTCGGATCAAGAAAATCAAGAACTGAGTCCGGAATACCGCAAACAAGTTTTGCATCAAGAAAATCAAGAATTGAGTGCGGAATAGAACCAAACTTGTTTCGGATCAAGAAAATCAAGAACTGAGTTCGGAATGCCGCAAACATGTTTTGCATCAAGAAAATCAAGAATTGAGGGCGGAATACAACCAAACTTGTTTCGGATCAAGAAAATCAAGAACTGAGTCCGGAATGCCGCAAACATGTTTTGCATCAAGAAAATCAAGAATTGAGGGCGGAATACAACCAAACTTGTTTCGGATCAAGAAAATCAAGAACTGAGTCCGGAATGCCGCAAATAAGTTTTGCATCAAGAAAATCAAGAATTGAGCGCGGAATAGAACCAAAATTGTTTGGGATCAAGAAAATCAAGAATTTGAGTCCGGAATACAAACAAACTTGTTTGGGATCAATAAAATCAAGAACTGAGTCCGGAATACCGCAAACAAGTTTTGCATCAAGAAAATCAAGAATTTGAGTCCGGAATACAACCAAACTTGTTTCGGATCAAGAAAAACAAGAACTGAGTCTGGAATACCGCAAACAAGTTTTGCATCAAGAAAATCAAGAATTGAGTGCGGAATAGAACCAAACTTGTTTCGGATCAAGAAAATCAAGAACTGAGTTCGGAATGCCGCAAACATCTTTTGCATCAAGAAAATCAAGAATTGAGGGTGGAATACAACCAAACTTGTTTCGGATCAAGAAAATCAAGAACTGAGTCCGGAATGCCGCAAACATATTTTGCATCAAGAAAATCAAGAATTGAGCGCGGAATACAACCAAACTTGTTTCGGATCAAGAAAATCAAGAACTGAGTCCGGAATACCGCAAACAAGTTTTGCATCAAGAAAATCAAGAATTTGAGTCCGGAATACAACCAAACTTGTTTCGGATCAAGAAAATCAAGAACTGAGTTCGGAATGCCGCAAACAAGTTTTGCATCAAGAAAATCAAGAATTGAGTGCGGAATACAAACAAACTTGTTTCGGATCAAGAAAATCAAGAACTGAGTCCGGAATACCGCAAACAAGTTTTGCATCAAGGAAATCAAGAATTGAGTGCGGAATAGAACCAAACTTGTTTCGGATCAAGAAAATCAAGAACTGAGTCCGGAATGCCGTAAACATGTTTTGCATCAAGAAAATCAAGAATTGAGGGCGGAATACAACCAAACTTGTTTCGGATCAAGAAAATCAAGAACTGAGTCCGGAATGCCGCAAACAAGTTTTGCATCAAGAAAATCAAGAATTGAGCGCGGAATAGAACCAAAATTGTTTGGGATCAAGAAAATCAAGAACTGAGTCCGGAATACCGCAAACAAGTTTTGCGTCAAGAAAATCAAGAATTGAGCGCGGAATAGAATCAAAATTGTTTGGGATCAAGAAAATCAAGAACTGAGTCCGGAATACCGCAAACAAGTTTTGCATCAAGAAAATCAAGAATTTGAGTCAGGAATATACCCAAACTTGTTTCGGATCAAGAAAATCAAGAACTGATTCCGGAATACCGCAAACAAGTTTTGCATCAAGAAAATCAAGAATTAAGTGCGGAATAGAACCAAACTTGTTTCGGATCAAGAAAATCAAGAACTGAGTCCGGAATGCCGCAAACATGTTTTGCATCAAGAAAATCAAGAATTGAGGGCGGAATACAACCAAACTTATTTCGGATCAAGAAAATCAAGAACTGAGTCCGGAATGCCGCAAACATGTTTTGCGTCAAGAAAATCAAGAATTGAGCGCGGAATACAACCAAACTTATTTCGGATCAAGAAAATCAAGAACTGAGTCCGGAATACCGCAAACAAGTTTTGCATCAAAAAAATCAAGAATTGAGCGCGGAATACAACCAAACTTGTTTCGGATCAAGAAAATCAAGAACTGAGTCCGGAATGCCGCAAACAAGTTTTGCATCAAGAAAATCAAGAATTTGAGTCCGGAATACAACCAAACTTGTTTCGGATCAAGAAAATCAAGAACAGATTCCGGAATACCGCAAACAAGTTTTGCATCAAGAAAATCAAGAATTTGAGTCCGGAATACAAACAAACTTGTTTGGGATCAATAAAATCAAGAACTGAGTCCGGAATACCGCAAACATGTTCTGCATCAAGATAATCAAGAATTGAGTGCGGAATACGACCAAACTTGTTTCGGATCAAGAAAATCAAGAACTGAGTCTGGAATACTGCAAACAAGTTTTGCATCAAGAAAATCAAGAATTTGAGTCCGGAATACAACCAAACTTGTTTCGGATCAAGAAAATCAAGAACTGAGTCCGGAATACCGCAAACAAGTTTTGCATCAAGAAAATCAAGAATTGAGTGCGGAATAGAACCAAACTTGTTTCGGATCAAGAAAATCAAGAACTGAGTCCGGAATGCCGCAAACATGTTTTGCATCAAGAAAATCAAGAATTGAGTGCGGAATACAACCAAACTTGTTTCGGATCAAGAAAATCAAGAACTGAGTTCGGAATATCGCAAACAAGTTTTGCATCAAGAAAATCAAGAATTTGAGTCCGGAATACAAACAAACTTGTTTGGGATCAAGAAAATCAAGAACTGAGTCCTGAATAATGCAAACATGTTTTGCATCAAGAAAATCAAGAATTGAGTGCGGAATACAACCAAACTTTTTTCGGATCAAGAAAATCAAGAACTGAGTCCGGAATGCCGCAAACAAGTTTTGCATCAAGAAAATCAAGAATTGAGTGCGGAATAGAACCAAACTTGTTTCGGATCAAGAAAATCAAGAACTGAGTCCGGAATGCCGCAAACATGTTTGGCATCGAGAAAATCAAGAATTGAGTGCGGAATACAACCAAACTTGTTTCGGATCAAGAAAATCAAGAACTGAGTTCGGAATATCGCAAACAAGTTTTGCATCAAGAAAATCAAGAATTTGAGTCCGGAATACAAACAAACTTGTTTGGGATCAAGAAAATCAAGAACTGAGTCCTGAATAATGCAAACATGTTTTGCATCAAGAAAATCAAGAATTGAGTGCGGAATACAACCAAACTTTTTTCGGATCAAAAAAATCATGAACTGAGTCCGGAATGCCGCAAACATGTTTTGCATCAAGAAAATCAAGAATTGAGTCCGGAATACAACCAAACTTGTTTCGGATCAAGAAAATCAAGAACTGATTCCGGAATGCCGCAAACATGTTTTGCATCAAGAAAATCAAGAATTGTGCGCGGAATACAACCAAACTTGTTTCGGATCAAGAAAATCAAGAACTGAATCCGGAATTCCGCAAACATGTTTTGCATCAAGAAAATCAAGAATTGAGCGCGGAATACAACCAAACTTGTTTCGGATCAAGAAAATCAAGAACTGAGTCCGGAATATCGCAACCAAGTTTTGCATCAAGTAAATCAAGAATTGAGTGCGGAATAGAACCAAACTTGTTTGGGATAAAGAAATCAAGAACTGAGTCCCGAATGCCGCAAACATGTTTTGCATCAAGAAAATCAAGAATTGAGTGCGGAATACAACCAAACTTGTTTCGGATCAAGAAAATCAAGAACTGAGTCCGGAATGCCGCAAACAAGTTTTGCATCAAGAAAATCAAGAATTTGAGTCCGGAATACAAACAAACTTGTTTGGGATCAATAAAATCAAGAACTGAGTCCGGAATACCGCAAACATGTTCTGCATCAAGAAAATTAAGAATTGAGTGCGGAATACGACCAAACTTGTTTCGGATCAAGAAAATCAAGAACTGAGTCCCGAATACCGCAAACAAGTTTTGCATCAAGAAAATCAAGAATTTGAGTCCGGAATACAACCAAACTTGTTTCGGATCAAGAAAATCAAGAACTGAGTCCGGAATACCGCAAACAAGTTTTGTATCAAGAAAATCAAGAATTGAGTGCGGAATAGAACAAAACTTGTTTCGGATCAAGAAAATCAAGAACTGAGTCCGGAATGCCGCAAACATATTTTGCATCAAGAAAATCAAGAATTAAGGGCGGAATACAACCAAACTTGTTTCGGATCAAGAAAATCAAGAACTGAGTCCGGAATGCCGCAAACAAGTTTTGCATCAAGAAAATCAAGAATTGAGTGCGGAATAGAACCAAACTTGTTTCGGATCAAGAAAATCAAGAACTGAGTCCGGAATGCCGCAAACATGTTTGGCATCTAGAAAATCAAGAATTGAGTGCGGAATACAACCAAACTTGTTTCGGATCAAGAAAATCAAGAACTGAGTTCGGAATAATGCAAACAAGTTTTGCATCAAGAAAATCAAGAATTTGAGTCCGGAATACAACCAAACTTGTTTCGGATCAAGAAAATCAAGAACTGAGTTCGGAATGCCGCAAACAAGTTTTGCATCAAGAAAATCAAGAATTGAGTGCGGAATACAAACAAACTTGTTTCGGATCAAGAAAATCAAGAACTGAGTCCGGAATACCGCAAACAAGTTTTGCATCAAGGAAATCAAGAATTGAGTGCGGAATAGAACCAAACTTGTTTCGGATCAAGAAAATCAAGAACTGAGTCCGGAATGCCGTAAACATGTTTTGCATCAAGAAAATCAAGAATTGAGGGCGGAATACAACCAAACTTGTTTCGGATCAAGAAAATCAAGAACTGAGTCCGGAATGCCGCAAACAAGTTTTGCATCAAGAAAATCAAGAATTGAGCGCGGAATAGAACCAAAATTGTTTGGGATCAAGAAAATCAAGAACTGAGTCCGGAATACCGCAAACAAGTTTTGCGTCAAGAAAATCAAGAATTGAGCGCGGAATAGAATCAAAATTGTTTGGGATCAAGAAAATCAAGAACTGAGTCCGGAATACCGCAAACAAGTTTTGCATCAAGAAAATCAAGAATTTGAGTCCGGAATACACCCAAACTTGTTTCGGATCAAGAAAATCAAGAACTGATTCCGGAATACCGCAAACAAGTTTTGCATCAAGAAAATCAAGAATTGAGGGCGGAATACAACCAAACTTATTTCGGATCAAGAAAATCAAGAACTGAGTCCGGAATGCCGCAAACATGTTTTGCGTCAAGAAAATCAAGAATTGAGCGCGGAATACAACCAAACTTGTTTCGGATCAAGAAAATCAAGAACTGAGTCCGGAATACCGCAAACAAGTTTTGCATCAAGAAAATCAAGAATTGAGCGCGGAATACAACCAAACTTGTTTCGGATCAAGAAAATCAAGAACTGAGTCCGGAATGCCGCAAACAAGTTTTGCATCAAGAAAATCAAGAATTTGTGTCCGGAATACAACCAAACTTGTTTCGGATCAAGAAAATCAAGAACTGATTCCGGAATACCGCAAACAAGTTTTGCATCAAGAAAATCAAGAATTTGAGTCCGGAATACAAACAAACTTGTTTGGGATCAATAAAATCAAGAACTGAGTCCGGAATACCGCAAACATGTTCTGCATCAAGATAATCAAGAATTGAGTGCGGAATACGACCAAACTTGTTTCGGATCAAGAAAATCAAGAACTGAGTCTGGAATACTGCAAACAAGTTTTGCATCAAGAAAATCAAGAATTTGAGTCCGGAATACAACCAAACTTGTTTCGGATCAAGAAAATCAAGAACTGAGTCCGGAATACCGCAAACAAGTTTTGCATCAAGAAAATCAAGAATTGAGTGCGGAATAGAACCAAACTTGTTTCGGATCAAGAAAATCAAGAACTGAGTCCGGAATGCCGCAAACATGTTTTGCATCAAGAAAATCAAGAATTGAGTGCGGAATACAACCAAACTTGTTTCGGATCAAGAAAATCAAGAACTGAGTCCGGAATGCCGCAAACAAGTTTTGCATCAAGAAAATCAAGAATTGAGTGCGGAATAGAACCAAACTTGTTTCGGATCAAGAAAATCAAGAACTGAGTCCGGAATGCCGCAAACATGTTTGGCATCAAGAAAATCAAGAATTGAGTGCGGAATACAACCAAACTTGTTTCGGATCAAGAAAATCAAGAACTGAGTTCGGAATATCGCAAACAAGTTTTGCATCAAGAAAATCAAGAATTTGAGTCCGGAATACAAACAAACTTGTTTGGGATCAAGAAAATCAAGAACTGAGTCCTGAATAATGCAAACATGTTTTGCATCAAGAAAATCAAGAATTGAGTGCGGAATAGAACCAAACTTGTTTCGGATCAAAAAAATCAAGAACTGAGTCCGGAATGCCGCAAACATGTTTTGCATCAAGAAAATCAAGAATTGAGTGCGGAATACAACCAAACTTGTTTCGGATCAAGAAAATCAAGAACTGAGTTCGGAATATCGCAAACAAGTTTTGCATCAAGAAAATCAAGAATTTGAGTCCGGAATACAAACAAACTTGTTTGGGATCAAGAAAATCAAGAACTGAGTCCTGAATAATGCAAACATGTTTTGCATCAAGAAAATCAAGAATTGAGTGCGGAATAGAACCAAACTTGTTTCGGATCAAGAAAATCAAGAACTGAGTCCGGAATGCCGCAAACATGTTTTGCATCAAGAAAATCAAGAATTGAGGGCGGAATACAACCAAACTTATTTCGGATCAAGAAAATCAAGAACTGAGTCCGGAATGCCGCAAACATGTTTTGCATCAAGAAAATCAAGAATTGAGGGCGAAATACAACCAAACTTGTTTCGGATCAAGAAAATCAAGAACTGAGTCCGGAATGCCGCAAATAAGTTTTGCATCAAGAAAATCAAGAATTGAGCGCGGAATAGAACCAAAATTGTTTGGGATCAAGAAAATCAAGAACTGAGTCCGGAATGCCGCAAACATGTTTGGCATCTAGAAAATCAAGAATTGAGTGCGGAATACAACCAAACTTGTTTCGGATCAAGAAAATCAAGAACTGAGTTCGGAATAATGCAAACAAGTTTTGCATCAAGAAAATCAAGAATTTGAGTCCGGAATACAACCAAACTTGTTTCGGATCAAGAAAATCAAGAACTGAGTTCGGAATGCCGCAAACAAGTTTTGCATCAAGAAAATCAAGAATTGAGTGCGGAATACAAACAAACTTGTTTCGGATCAAGAAAATCAAGAACTGAGTCCGGAATACCGCAAACAAGTTTTGCATCAAGGAAATCAAGAATTGAGTGCGGAATAGAACCAAACTTGTTTCGGATCAAGAAAATCAAGAACTGAGTCCGGAATGCCGTAAACATGTTTTGCATCAAGAAAATCAAGAATTGAGGGCGGAATAGAACAAAACTTGTTTCGGATCAAGAAAATCAAGAACTGAGTCCGGAATGCCGCAAACATATTTTGCATCAAGAAAATCAAGAATTGAGGGCGGAATACAACCAAACTTGTTTCGGATCAAGAAAATCAAGAACTGAGTCCGGAATGCCGCAAACAAGTTTTGCATCAAGAAAATCAAGAATTGAGTGCGGAATAGAACCAAACTTGTTTCGGATCAAGAAAATCAAGAACTGAGTCCGGAATGCCGCAAACATGTTTGGCATCTAGAAAATCAAGAATTGAGTGCGGAATACAACCAAACTTGTTTCGGATCAAGAAAATCAAGAACTGAGTTCGGAATAATGCAAACAAGTTTTGCATCAAGAAAATCAAGAATTTGAGTCCGGAATACAACCAAACTTGTTTCGGATCAAGAAAATCAAGAACTGAGTTCGGAATGCCGCAAACAAGTTTTGCATCAAGAAAATCAAGAATTGAGTGCGGAATACAAACAAACTTGTTTCGGATCAAGAAAATCAAGAACTGAGTCCGGAATACCGCAAACAAGTTTTGCATCAAGGAAATCAAGAATTGAGTGCGGAATAGAACCAAACTTGTTTCGGATCAAGAAAATCAAGAACTGAGTCCGGAATGCCGCAAACATGTTTTGCATCAAGAAAATCAAGAATTGAGGGCGGAATACAACCAAACTTATTTCGGATCAAGAAAATCAAGAACTGAGTCCGGAATGCCGCAAACATGTTTTGCATCAAGAAAATCAAGAATTGAGGGCGAAATACAACCAAACTTGTTTCGGATCAAGAAAATCAAGAACTGAGTCCGGAATGCCGCAAATAAGTTTTGCATCAAGAAAATCAAGAATTGAGCGCGGAATAGAACCAAAATTGTTTGGGATCAAGAAAATCAAGAACTGAGTCCGGAATGCCGCAAACATGTTTGGCATCTAGAAAATCAAGAATTGAGTGCGGAATACAACCAAACTTGTTTCGGATCAAGAAAATCAAGAACTGAGTTCGGAATAATGCAAACAAGTTTTGCATCAAGAAAATCAAGAATTTGAGTCCGGAATACAACCAAACTTGTTTCGGATCAAGAAAATCAAGAACTGAGTTCGGAATGCCGCAAACAAGTTTTGCATCAAGAAAATCAAGAATTGAGTGCGGAATACAAACAAACTTGTTTCGGATCAAGAAAATCAAGAACTGAGTCCGGAATACCGCAAACAAGTTTTGCATCAAGGAAATCAAGAATTGAGTGCGGAATAGAACCAAACTTGTTTCGGATCAAGAAAATCAAGAACTGAGTCCGGAATGCCGTAAACATGTTTTGCATCAAGAAAATCAAGAATTGAGGGCGGAATAGAACAAAACTTGTTTCGGATCAAGAAAATCAAGAACTGAGTCCGGAATGCCGCAAACATATTTTGCATCAAGAAAATCAAGAATTGAGGGCGGAATACAACCAAACTTGTTTCGGATCAAGAAAATCAAGAACTGAGTCCGGAATGCCGCAAACAAGTTTTGCATCAAGAAAATCAAGAATTGAGTGCGGAATAGAACCAAACTTGTTTCGGATCAAGAAAATCAAGAACTGAGTCCGGAATGCCGCAAACATGTTTGGCATCTAGAAAATCAAGAATTGAGTGCGGAATACAACCAAACTTGTTTCGGATCAAGAAAATCAAGAACTGAGTTCGGAATAATGCAAACAAGTTTTGCATCAAGAAAATCAAGAATTTGAGTCCGGAATACAACCAAACTTGTTTCGGATCAAGAAAATCAAGAACTGAGTTCGGAATGCCGCAAACAAGTTTTGCATCAAGAAAATCAAGAATTGAGTGCGGAATACAAACAAACTTGTTTCGGATCAAGAAAATCAAGAACTGAGTCCGGAATACCGCAAACAAGTTTTGCATCAAGGAAATCAAGAATTGAGTGCGGAATAGAACCAAACTTGTTTCGGATCAAGAAAATCAAGAACTGAGTCCGGAATACCGCAAACAAGTTTTGCATCAAGAAAATCAAGAATTGAGGGCGGAATACAACCAAACTTGTTTCGGATCAAGAAAATCAAGAACTGAGTCCGGAATGCCGCAAACAAGTTTTGCATCAAGAAAATCAAGAATTGAGCGCGGAATAGAACCAAAATTGTTTGGGATCAAGAAAATCAAGAACTGAGTCCGGAATCCCGCAAACAAGTTTTGCGTCAAGAAAATCAAGAATTGAGCGCGGAATAGAATCAAAATTGTTTGGGATCAAGAAAATCAAGAACTGAGTCCGGAATGCCGCAAACAAGTTTTGCATCAAGAAAATCAAGAATTTGAGTCCGGAATACACCCAAACTTGTTTCGGATCAAGAAAATCAAGAACTGATTCCGGAATACCGCAAACAAGTTTTGCATCAAGAAAATCAAGAATTGAGGGCGGAATACAACCAAACTTATTTCGGATCAAGAAAATCAAGAACTGAGTCCGGAATGCCGCAAACATGTTTTGCGTCAAGAAAATCAAGAATTGAGCGCGGAATACAACCAAACTTGTTTCGGATCAAGAAAATCAAGAACTGAGTCCGGAATACCGCAAACAAGTTTTGCATCAAGAAAATCAAGAATTGAGCGCGGAATACAACCAAACTTGTTTCGGATCAAGAAAATCAAGAACTGAGTCCGGAATGCCGCAAACAAGTTTTGCATCAAGAAAATCAAGAATTTGTGTCCGGAATACAACCAAACTTGTTTCGGATCAAGAAAATCAAGAACTGATTCCGGAATACCGCAAACAAGTTTTGCATCAAGAAAATCAAGAATTTGAGTCCGGAATACAAACAAACTTGTTTGGGATCAATAAAATCAAGAACTGAGTCCGGAATACCGCAAACATGTTCTGCATCAAGATAATCAAGAATTGAGTGCGGAATACGACCAAACTTGTTTCGGATCAAGAAAATCAAGAACTGAGTCTGGAATACTACAAACAAGTTTTGCATCAAGAAAATCAAGAATTTGAGTCCGGAATACAACCAAACTTGTTTCGGATCAAGAAAATCAAGAACTGAGTCCGGAATACCGCAAACAAGTTTTGCATCAAGAAAATCAAGAATTGAGTGCGGAATAGAACCAAACTTGTTTCGGATCAAGAAAATCAAGAACTGAGTCCGGAATGCCGCAAACATGTTTTGCATCAAGAAAATCAAGAATTGAGTGCGGAATACAACCAAACTTGTTTCGGATCAAGAAAATCAAGAACTGAGTCCGGAATGCCGCAAACAAGTTTTGCATCAAGAAAATCAAGAATTGAGTGCGGAATAGAACCAAACTTGTTTCGGATCAAGAAAATCAAGAACTGAGTCCGGAATGCCGCAAACATGTTTGGCATCAAGAAAATCAAGAATTGAGTGCGGAATACAACCAAACTTGTTTCGGATCAAGAAAATCAAGAACTGAGTTCGGAATATCGCAAACAAGTTTTGCATCAAGAAAATCAAGAATTTGAGTCCGGAATACAAACAAACTTGTTTGGGATCAAGAAAATCAAGAACTGAGTCCTGAATAATGCAAACATGTTTTGCATCAAGAAAATCAAGAATTGAGTGCGGAATACAACCAAACTTTTTTCGGATCAAAAAAATCATGAACTGAGTCCGGAATGCCGCAAACATGTTTTGCATCAAGAAAATCAAGAATTGAGTCCGGAATACAACCAAACTTGTTTCGGATCAAGAAAATCAAGAACTGATTCCGGAATGCCGCAAACATGTTTTGCATCAAGAAAATCAAGAATTGTGCGCGGAATACAACCAAACTTGTTTCGGATCAAGAAAATCAAGAACTGAATCCGGAATTCCGCAAACATGTTTTGCATCAAGAAAATCAAGAATTGAGCGCGGAATACAACCAAACTTGTTTCGGATCAAGAAAATCAAGAACTGAGTCCGGAATATCGCAACCAAGTTTTGCATCAAGTAAATCAAGAATTGAGTGCGGAATAGAACCAAACTTGTTTGGGATAAAGAAATCAAGAACTGAGTCCCGAATGCCGCAAACATGTTTTGCATCAAGAAAATCAAGAATTGAGTGCGGAATACAACCAAACTTGTTTCGGATCAAGAAAATCAAGAACTGAGTCCGGAATGCCGCAAACAAGTTTTGCATCAAGAAAATCAAGAATTTGAGTCCGGAATACAAACAAACTTGTTTGGGATCAATAAAATCAAGAACTGAGTCCGGAATACCGCAAACATGTTCTGCATCAAGAAAATTAAGAATTGAGTGCGGAATACGACCAAACTTGTTTCGGATCAAGAAAATCAAGAACTGAGTCCCGAATACCGCAAACAAGTTTTGCATCAAGAAAATCAAGAATTTGAGTCCGGAATACAACCAAACTTGTTTCGGATCAAGAAAATCAAGAACTGAGTCCGGAATACCGCAAACAAGTTTTGTATCAAGAAAATCAAGAATTGAGTGCGGAATAGAACAAAACTTGTTTCGGATCAAGAAAATCAAGAACTGAGTCCGGAATGCCGCAAACATATTTTGCATCAAGAAAATCAAGAATTAAGGGCGGAATACAACCAAACTTGTTTCGGATCAAGAAAATCAAGAACTGAGTCCGGAATGCCGCAAACAAGTTTTGCATCAAGAAAATCAAGAATTGAGTGCGGAATAGAACCAAACTTGTTTCGGATCAAGAAAATCAAGAACTGAGTCCGGAATGCCGCAAACATGTTTGGCATCTAGAAAATCAAGAATTGAGTGCGGAATACAACCAAACTTGTTTCGGATCAAGAAAATCAAGAACTGAGTTCGGAATAATGCAAACAAGTTTTGCATCAAGAAAATCAAGAATTTGAGTCCGGAATACAACCAAACTTGTTTCGGATCAAGAAAATCAAGAACTGAGTTCGGAATGCCGCAAACAAGTTTTGCATCAAGAAAATCAAGAATTGAGTGCGGAATACAAACAAACTTGTTTCGGATCAAGAAAATCAAGAACTGAGTCCGGAATACCGCAAACAAGTTTTGCATCAAGGAAATCAAGAATTGAGTGCGGAATAGAACCAAACTTGTTTCGGATCAAGAAAATCAAGAACTGAGTCCGGAATGCCGTAAACATGTTTTGCATCAAGAAAATCAAGAATTGAGGGCGGAATACAACCAAACTTGTTTCGGATCAAGAAAATCAAGAACTGAGTCCGGAATGCCGCAAACAAGTTTTGCATCAAGAAAATCAAGAATTGAGCGCGGAATAGAACCAAAATTGTTTGGGATCAAGAAAATCAAGAACTGAGTCCGGAATACCGCAAACAAGTTTTGCGTCAAGAAAATCAAGAATTGAGCGCGGAATAGAATCAAAATTGTTTGGGATCAAGAAAATCAAGAACTGAGTCCGGAATACCGCAAACAAGTTTTGCATCAAGAAAATCAAGAATTTGAGTCCGGAATACACCCAAACTTGTTTCGGATCAAGAAAATCAAGAACTGATTCCGGAATACCGCAAACAAGTTTTGCATCAAGAAAATCAAGAATTGAGGGCGGAATACAACCAAACTTATTTCGGATCAAGAAAATCAAGAACTGAGTCCGGAATGCCGCAAACATGTTTTGCGTCAAGAAAATCAAGAATTGAGCGCGGAATACAACCAAACTTGTTTCGGATCAAGAAAATCAAGAACTGAGTCCGGAATACCGCAAACAAGTTTTGCATCAAGAAAATCAAGAATTGAGCGCGGAATACAACCAAACTTGTTTCGGATCAAGAAAATCAAGAACTGAGTCCGGAATGCCGCAAACAAGTTTTGCATCAAGAAAATCAAGAATTTGTGTCCGGAATACAACCAAACTTGTTTCGGATCAAGAAAATCAAGAACTGATTCCGGAATACCGCAAACAAGTTTTGCATCAAGAAAATCAAGAATTTGAGTCCGGAATACAAACAAACTTGTTTGGGATCAATAAAATCAAGAACTGAGTCCGGAATACCGCAAACATGTTCTGCATCAAGATAATCAAGAATTGAGTGCGGAATACGACCAAACTTGTTTCGGATCAAGAAAATCAAGAACTGAGTCTGGAATACTGCAAACAAGTTTTGCATCAAGAAAATCAAGAATTTGAGTCCGGAATACAACCAAACTTGTTTCGGATCAAGAAAATCAAGAACTGAGTCCGGAATACCGCAAACAAGTTTTGCATCAAGAAAATCAAGAATTGAGTGCGGAATAGAACCAAACTTGTTTCGGATCAAGAAAATCAAGAACTGAGTCCGGAATGCCGCAAACATGTTTTGCATCAAGAAAATCAAGAATTGAGTGCGGAATACAACCAAACTTGTTTCGGATCAAGAAAATCAAGAACTGAGTCCGGAATGCCGCAAACAAGTTTTGCATCAAGAAAATCAAGAATTGAGTGCGGAATAGAACCAAACTTGTTTCGGATCAAGAAAATCAAGAACTGAGTCCGGAATGCCGCAAACATGTTTGGCATCAAGAAAATCAAGAATTGAGTGCGGAATACAACCAAACTTGTTTCGGATCAAGAAAATCAAGAACTGAGTTCGGAATATCGCAAACAAGTTTTGCATCAAGAAAATCAAGAATTTGAGTCCGGAATACAAACAAACTTGTTTGGGATCAAGAAAATCAAGAACTGAGTCCTGAATAATGCAAACATGTTTTGCATCAAGAAAATCAAGAATTGAGTGCGGAATAGAACCAAACTTGTTTCGGATCAAAAAAATCAAGAACTGAGTCCGGAATGCCGCAAACATGTTTTGCATCAAGAAAATCAAGAATTGAGTGCGGAATACAACCAAACTTGTTTCGGATCAAGAAAATCAAGAACTGAGTTCGGAATATCGCAAACAAGTTTTGCATCAAGAAAATCAAGAATTTGAGTCCGGAATACAAACAAACTTGTTTGGGATCAAGAAAATCAAGAACTGAGTCCTGAATAATGCAAACATGTTTTGCATCAAGAAAATCAAGAATTGAGTGCGGAATAGAACCAAACTTGTTTCGGATCAAGAAAATCAAGAACTGAGTCCGGAATGCCGCAAACATGTTTTGCATCAAGAAAATCAAGAATTGAGGGCGGAATACAACCAAACTTATTTCGGATCAAGAAAATCAAGAACTGAGTCCGGAATGCCGCAAACATGTTTTGCATCAAGAAAATCAAGAATTGAGGGCGAAATACAACCAAACTTGTTTCGGATCAAGAAAATCAAGAACTGAGTCCGGAATGCCGCAAATAAGTTTTGCATCAAGAAAATCAAGAATTGAGCGCGGAATAGAACCAAAATTGTTTGGGATCAAGAAAATCAAGAACTGAGTCCGGAATGCCGCAAACATGTTTGGCATCTAGAAAATCAAGAATTGAGTGCGGAATACAACCAAACTTGTTTCGGATCAAGAAAATCAAGAACTGAGTTCGGAATAATGCAAACAAGTTTTGCATCAAGAAAATCAAGAATTTGAGTCCGGAATACAACCAAACTTGTTTCGGATCAAGAAAATCAAGAACTGAGTTCGGAATGCCGCAAACAAGTTTTGCATCAAGAAAATCAAGAATTGAGTGCGGAATACAAACAAACTTGTTTCGGATCAAGAAAATCAAGAACTGAGTCCGGAATACCGCAAACAAGTTTTGCATCAAGGAAATCAAGAATTGAGTGCGGAATAGAACCAAACTTGTTTCGGATCAAGAAAATCAAGAACTGAGTCCGGAATGCCGTAAACATGTTTTGCATCAAGAAAATCAAGAATTGAGGGCGGAATAGAACAAAACTTGTTTCGGATCAAGAAAATCAAGAACTGAGTCCGGAATGCCGCAAACATATTTTGCATCAAGAAAATCAAGAATTGAGGGCGGAATACAACCAAACTTGTTTCGGATCAAGAAAATCAAGAACTGAGTCCGGAATGCCGCAAACAAGTTTTGCATCAAGAAAATCAAGAATTGAGTGCGGAATAGAACCAAACTTGTTTCGGATCAAGAAAATCAAGAACTGAGTCCGGAATGCCGCAAACATGTTTGGCATCTAGAAAATCAAGAATTGAGTGCGGAATACAACCAAACTTGTTTCGGATCAAGAAAATCAAGAACTGAGTTCGGAATAATGCAAACAAGTTTTGCATCAAGAAAATCAAGAATTTGAGTCCGGAATACAACCAAACTTGTTTCGGATCAAGAAAATCAAGAACTGAGTTCGGAATGCCGCAAACAAGTTTTGCATCAAGAAAATCAAGAATTGAGTGCGGAATACAAACAAACTTGTTTCGGATCAAGAAAATCAAGAACTGAGTCCGGAATACCGCAAACAAGTTTTGCATCAAGGAAATCAAGAATTGAGTGCGGAATAGAACCAAACTTGTTTCGGATCAAGAAAATCAAGAACTGAGTCCGGAATGCCGCAAACATGTTTTGCATCAAGAAAATCAAGAATTGAGGGCGGAATACAACCAAACTTATTTCGGATCAAGAAAATCAAGAACTGAGTCCGGAATGCCGCAAACATGTTTTGCATCAAGAAAATCAAGAATTGAGGGCGAAATACAACCAAACTTGTTTCGGATCAAGAAAATCAAGAACTGAGTCCGGAATGCCGCAAATAAGTTTTGCATCAAGAAAATCAAGAATTGAGCGCGGAATAGAACCAAAATTGTTTGGGATCAAGAAAATCAAGAACTGAGTCCGGAATGCCGCAAACATGTTTGGCATCTAGAAAATCAAGAATTGAGTGCGGAATACAACCAAACTTGTTTCGGATCAAGAAAATCAAGAACTGAGTTCGGAATAATGCAAACAAGTTTTGCATCAAGAAAATCAAGAATTTGAGTCCGGAATACAACCAAACTTGTTTCGGATCAAGAAAATCAAGAACTGAGTTCGGAATGCCGCAAACAAGTTTTGCATCAAGAAAATCAAGAATTGAGTGCGGAATACAAACAAACTTGTTTCGGATCAAGAAAATCAAGAACTGAGTCCGGAATACCGCAAACAAGTTTTGCATCAAGGAAATCAAGAATTGAGTGCGGAATAGAACCAAACTTGTTTCGGATCAAGAAAATCAAGAACTGAGTCCGGAATGCCGTAAACATGTTTTGCATCAAGAAAATCAAGAATTGAGGGCGGAATAGAACAAAACTTGTTTCGGATCAAGAAAATCAAGAACTGAGTCCGGAATGCCGCAAACATATTTTGCATCAAGAAAATCAAGAATTGAGGGCGGAATACAACCAAACTTGTTTCGGATCAAGAAAATCAAGAACTGAGTCCGGAATGCCGCAAACAAGTTTTGCATCAAGAAAATCAAGAATTGAGTGCGGAATAGAACCAAACTTGTTTCGGATCAAGAAAATCAAGAACTGAGTCCGGAATGCCGCAAACATGTTTGGCATCTAGAAAATCAAGAATTGAGTGCGGAATACAACCAAACTTGTTTCGGATCAAGAAAATCAAGAACTGAGTTCGGAATAATGCAAACAAGTTTTGCATCAAGAAAATCAAGAATTTGAGTCCGGAATACAACCAAACTTGTTTCGGATCAAGAAAATCAAGAACTGAGTTCGGAATGCCGCAAACAAGTTTTGCATCAAGAAAATCAAGAATTGAGTGCGGAATACAAACAAACTTGTTTCGGATCAAGAAAATCAAGAACTGAGTCCGGAATACCGCAAACAAGTTTTGCATCAAGGAAATCAAGAATTGAGTGCGGAATAGAACCAAACTTGTTTCGGATCAAGAAAATCAAGAACTGAGTCCGGAATACCGCAAACAAGTTTTGCATCAAGAAAATCAAGAATTGAGGGCGGAATACAACCAAACTTGTTTCGGATCAAGAAAATCAAGAACTGAGTCCGGAATGCCGCAAACAAGTTTTGCATCAAGAAAATCAAGAATTGAGCGCGGAATAGAACCAAAATTGTTTGGGATCAAGAAAATCAAGAACTGAGTCCGGAATCCCGCAAACAAGTTTTGCGTCAAGAAAATCAAGAATTGAGCGCGGAATAGAATCAAAATTGTTTGGGATCAAGAAAATCAAGAACTGAGTCCGGAATGCCGCAAACAAGTTTTGCATCAAGAAAATCAAGAATTTGAGTCCGGAATACACCCAAACTTGTTTCGGATCAAGAAAATCAAGAACTGATTCCGGAATACCGCAAACAAGTTTTGCATCAAGAAAATCAAGAATTGAGGGCGGAATACAACCAAACTTATTTCGGATCAAGAAAATCAAGAACTGAGTCCGGAATGCCGCAAACATGTTTTGCGTCAAGAAAATCAAGAATTGAGCGCGGAATACAACCAAACTTGTTTCGGATCAAGAAAATCAAGAACTGAGTCCGGAATACCGCAAACAAGTTTTGCATCAAGAAAATCAAGAATTGAGCGCGGAATACAACCAAACTTGTTTCGGATCAAGAAAATCAAGAACTGAGTCCGGAATGCCGCAAACAAGTTTTGCATCAAGAAAATCAAGAATTTGTGTCCGGAATACAACCAAACTTGTTTCGGATCAAGAAAATCAAGAACTGATTCCGGAATACCGCAAACAAGTTTTGCATCAAGAAAATCAAGAATTTGAGTCCGGAATACAAACAAACTTGTTTGGGATCAATAAAATCAAGAACTGAGTCCTGAATAATGCAAACATGTTTTGCATCAAGAAAATCAAGAATTGAGTGCGGAATACAACCAAACTTGTTTCGGATCAAGAAAATCAAGAACTGAGTTCGGAATATCGCAAACAAGTTTTGCATCAAGAAAATCAAGAATTTGAGTCCGGAATACAAACAAACTTGTTTGGGATCAAGAAAATCAAGAACTGAGTCCTGAATAATGCAAACATGTTTTGCATCAAGAAAATCAAGAATTGAGTGCGGAATAGAACCAAACTTGTTTCGGATCAAGAAAATCAAGAACTGAGTCCGGAATGCCGCAAACATGTTTTGCATCAAGAAAATCAAGAATTGAGTGCGGAATACAACCAAACTTGTTTCGGATCAAGAAAATCAAGAACTGAGTCCGGAATGCCGCAAACAAGTTTTGCATCAAGAAAATCAAGAATTGAGTGCGGAATAGAACCAAACTTGTTTCGGATCAAGAAAATCAAGAACTGAGTCCGGAATGCCGCAAACATGTTTGGCATCAAGAAAATCAAGAATTGAGTGCGGAATACAACCAAACTTGTTTCGGATCAAGAAAATCAAGAACTGAGTTCGGAATATCGCAAACAAGTTTTGCATCAAGAAAATCAAGAATTTGAGTCCGGAATACAAACAAACTTGTTTGGGATCAAGAAAATCAAGAACTGAGTCCTGAATAATGCAAACATGTTTTGCATCAAGAAAATCAAGAATTGAGTGCGGAATACAACCAAACTTGTTTCGGATCAAGAAAATCAAGAACTGAGTTCGGAATATCGCAAACAAGTTTTGCATCAAGAAAATCAAGAATTTGAGTCCGGAATACAAACAAACTTGTTTGGGATCAAGAAAATCAAGAACTGAGTCCTGAATAATGCAAACATGTTTTGCATCAAGAAAATCAAGAATTGAGTGCGGAATAGAACCAAACTTGTTTCGGATCAAGAAAATCAAGAACTGAGTCCGGAATGCCGCAAACATGTTTTGCATCAAGAAAATCAAGAATTGAGGGCGGAATACAACCAAACTTGTTTCGGATCAAGAAAATCAAGAACTGAGTCCGGAATGCCGCAAACAAGTTTTGCATCAAGAAAATCAAGAATTGAGCGCGGAATAGAACCAAAATTGTTTGGGATCAAGAAAATCAAGAACTGAGTCCGGAATCCCGCAAACAAGTTTTGCGTCAAGAAAATCAAGAATTGAGCGCGGAATAGAATCAAAATTGTTTGGGATCAAGAAAATCAAGAACTGAGTCCGGAATACCGCAAACAAGTTTTGCATCAAGAAAATCAAGAATTTGAGTCCGGAATACACCCAAACTTGTTTCGGATCAAGAAAATCAAGAACTGATTCCGGAATACCGCAAACAAGTTTTGCATCAAGAAAATCAAGAATTAAGTGCGGAATAGAACCAAACTTGTTTCGGATCAAGAAAATCAAGAACTGAGTCCGGAATGCCGCAAACATGTTTTGCATCAAGAAAATCAAGAATTGAGGGCGGAATACAACCAAACTTATTTCGGATCAAGAAAATCAAGAACTGAGTCCGGAATGCCGCAAACATGTTTTGCGTCAAGAAAATCAAGAATTGAGCGCGGAATACAATCAAACTTGTTTCGGATCAAGAAAATCAAGAACTGAGTCCGGAATACCGCAAACAAGTTTTGCATCAAGAAAATCAAGAATTGAGCGCGGAATACAACCAAACTTGTTTCGGATCAAGAAAATCAAGAACTGAGTCCGGAATGCCGCAAACAAGTTTTGCATCAAGAAAATCAAGAATTTGTGTCCGGAATACAACCAAACTTGTTTCGGATCAAGAAAATCAAGAACTGATTCCGGAATACCGCAAACAAGTTTTGCATCAAGAAAATCAAGAATTTGAGTCCGGAATACAAACAAACTTGTTTGGGATCAATAAAATCAAGAACTGAGTCCGGAATACCGCAAACATGTTCTGCATCAAGATAATCAAAAATTGAGTGCGGAATACGACCAAACTTGTTTCGGATCAAGAAAATCAAGAACTGAGTCTGGAATCCTGCAAACAAGTTTTGCATCAAGAAAATCAAGAATTTGAGTCCGGAATACAACCAAACTTGTTTCGGATCAAGAAAATCAAGAACTGAGTCCGGAATACCGCAAACAAGTTTTGCATCAAGAAAATCAAGAATTGAGTGCGGAATAGAACCAAACTTGTTTCGGATCAAGAAAATCAAGAACTGAGTCCGGAATGCCGCAAACATGTTTTGCATCAAGAAAATCAAGAATTGAGTGCGGAATACAACCAAACTTGTTTCGGATCAAGAAAATCAAGAACTGAGTCCGGAATGCCGCAAACAAGTTTTGCATCAAGAAAATCAAGAATTGAGTGCGGAATAGAACCAAACTTGTTTCGGATCAAGAAAATCAAGAACTGAGTCCGGAATGCCGCAAACATGTTTGGCATCAAGAAAATCAAGAATTGAGTGCGGAATACAACCAAACTTGTTTCGGATCAAGAAAATCAAGAACTGAGTTCGGAATATCGCAAACAAGTTTTGCATCAAGAAAATCAAGAATTTGAGTCCGGAATACAAACAAACTTGTTTGGGATCAAGAAAATCAAGAACTGAGTCCTGAATAATGCAAACATGTTTTGCATCAAGAAAATCAAGAATTGAGTGCGGAATACAACCAAACTTTTTTCGGATCAAGAAAATCAAGAACTGAGTCCGGAATGCCGCAAACATGTTTTGCATCAAGAAAATCAAGAATTGAGTCCGGAATACAACCAAACTTGTTTCGGATCAAGAAAATCAAGAACTGATTCCGGAATGCCGCAAACATGTTTTACATCAAGAAAATCAAGAATTGTGCGCGGAATACAACCAAACTTGTTTCGGATCAAGAAAATCAAGAACTGAATCCGGAATTCCGCAAACATGTTTTGCATCAAGAAAATCAAGAATTGAGCGCGGAATACAACCAAACTTGTTTCGGATCAAGAAAATCAAGAACTGAGTCCGGAATACCGCAACCAAGTTTTGCATCAAGAAAATCAAGAATTGAGTGCGGAATAGAACCAAACTTGTTTGGGATCAAGAAATCAAGAACTGAGTCCCGAATGCCGCAAACATGTTTTGCATCAAGAAAATCAAGAATTGAGTGCGGAATACAACCAAACTTTTTTCGGATCAAGAAAATCAAGAACTGAGTCCGGAATGCCGCAAACAAGTTTTGCATCAAGAAAATCAAGAATTTGAGTCCGGAATACAAACAAACTTGTTTGGGATCAAGAAAATCAAGAACTGAGTCCGGAATGCCGCAAACATGTTTTGCGTCAAGAAAATCAAGAATTGAGCGCGGAATACAACCAAACTTGTTTCGGATCAAGAAAATCAAGAACTGAGTCCGGAATACCGCAAACAAGTTTTGCATCAAGAAAATCAAGAATTGAGCGCGGAATACAACCAAACTTGTTTCGGATCAAGAAAATCAAGAACTGAGTCCGGAATGCCGCAAACAAGTTTTGCATCAAGAAAATCAAGAATTTGTGTCCGGAATACAACCAAACTTGTTTCGGATCAAGAAAATCAAGAACTGATTCCGGAATACCGCAAACAAGTTTTGCATCAAGAAAATCAAGAATTTGAGTCCGGAATACAAACAAACTTGTTTGGGATCAATAAAATCAAGAACTGAGTCCGGAATACCGCAAACATGTTCTGCATCAAGATAATCAAAAATTGAGTGCGGAATACGACCAAACTTGTTTCGGATCAAGAAAATCAAGAACTGAGTCTGGAATACTGCAAACAAGTTTTGCATCAAGAAAATCAAGAATTTGAGTCCGGAATACAACCAAACTTGTTTCGGATCAAGAAAATCAAGAACTGAGTCCGGAATACCGCAAACAAGTTTTGCATCAAGAAAATCAAGAATTGAGTGCGGAATAGAACCAAACTTGTTTCGGATCAAGAAAATCAAGAACTGAGTCCGGAATGCCGCAAACATGTTTTGCATCAAGAAAATCAAGAATTGAGTGCGGAATACAACCAAACTTGTTTCGGATCAAGAAAATCAAGAACTGAGTCCGGAATGCCGCAAACAAGTTTTGCATCAAGAAAATCAAGAATTGAGTGCGGAATAGAACCAAACTTGTTTCGGATCAAGAAAATCAAGAACTGAGTCCGGAATGCCGCAAACATGTTTGGCATCAAGAAAATCAAGAATTGAGTGCGGAATACAACCAAACTTGTTTCGGATCAAGAAAATCAAGAACTGAGTTCGGAATATCGCAAACAAGTTTTGCATCAAGAAAATCAAGAATTTGAGTCCGGAATACAAACAAACTTGTTTGGGATCAAGAAAATCAAGAACTGAGTCCTGAATAATGCAAACATGTTTTGCATCAAGAAAATCAAGAATTGAGTGCGGAATACAACCAAACTTTTTTCGGATCAAGAAAATCAAGAACTGAGTCCGGAATGCCGCAAACATGTTTTGCATCAAGAAAATCAAGAATTGAGTCCGGAATACAACCAAACTTGTTTCGGATCAAGAAAATCAAGAACTGATTCCGGAATGCCGCAAACATGTTTTACATCAAGAAAATCAAGAATTGTGCGCGGAATACAACCAAACTTGTTTCGGATCAAGAAAATCAAGAACTGAATCCGGAATTCCGCAAACATGTTTTGCATCAAGAAAATCAAGAATTGAGCGCGGAATACAACCAAACTTGTTTCGGATCAAGAAAATCAAGAACTGAGTCCGGAATACCGCAACCAAGTTTTGCATCAAGAAAATCAAGAATTGAGTGCGGAATAGAACCAAACTTGTTTGGGATCAAGAAATCAAGAACTGAGTCCCGAATGCCGCAAACATGTTTTGCATCAAGAAAATCAAGAATTGAGTGCGGAATACAACCAAACTTTTTTCGGATAAAGAAAAACAAGAACTGAGTCCGGAATGCCGCAAACAAGTTTTGCATCAAGAAAATCAAGAATTTGAGTCCGGAATACAAACAAACTTGTTTGGGATCAATAAAATCAAGAACTGAGTCCGGAATACCGCAAACATGTTCTGCATCAAGATAATCAAAAATTGAGTGCGGAATACGACCAAACTTGTTTCGGATCAAGAAAATCAAGAACTGAGTCTGGAATACTGCAAACAAGTTTTGCATCAAGAAAATCAAGAATTTGAGTCCGGAATACAACCAAACTTGTTTCGGATCAAGAAAATCAAGAACTGAGTCCGGAATACCGCAAACAAGTTTTGCATCAAGAAAATCAAGAATTGAGTGCGGAATAGAACCAAACTTGTTTCGGATCAAGAAAATCAAGAACTGAGTCCGGAATGCCGCAAACATGTTTTGCATCAAGAAAATCAAGAATTGAGTGCGGAATACAACCAAACTTGTTTCGGATCAAGAAAATCAAGAACTGAGTCCGGAATGCCGCAAACAAGTTTTGCATCAAGAAAATCAAGAATTGAGTGCGGAATAGAACCAAACTTGTTTCGGATCAAGAAAATCAAGAACTGAGTCCGGAATGCCGCAAACATGTTTGGCATCAAGAAAATCAAGAATTGAGTGCGGAATACAACCAAACTTGTTTCGGATCAAGAAAATCAAGAACTGAGTTCGGAATATCGCAAACAAGTTTTGCATCAAGAAAATCAAGAATTTGAGTCCGGAATACAAACAAACTTGTTTGGGATCAAGAAAATCAAGAACTGAGTCCTGAATAATGCAAACATGTTTTGCATCAAGAAAATCAAGAATTGAGTGCGGAATACAACCAAACTTTTTTCGGATCAAGAAAATCAAGAACTGAGTCCGGAATGCCGCAAACATGTTTTGCATCAAGAAAATCAAGAATTGAGTCCGGAATACAACCAAACTTGTTTCGGATCAAGAAAATCAAGAACTGATTCCGGAATGCCGCAAACATGTTTTACATCAAGAAAATCAAGAATTGTGCGCGGAATACAACCAAACTTGTTTCGGATCAAGAAAATCAAGAACTGAATCCGGAATTCCGCAAACATGTTTTGCATCAAGAAAATCAAGAATTGAGCGCGGAATACAACCAAACTTGTTTCGGATCAAGAAAATCAAGAACTGAGTCCGGAATACCGCAACCAAGTTTTGCATCAAGAAAATCAAGAATTGACTGCGGAATAGAACCAAACTTGTTTGGGATCAAGAAATCAAGAACTGAGTCCCGAATGCCGCAAACATGTTTTGCATCAAGAAAATCAAGAATTGAGTGCGGAATACAACCAAACTTTTTTCGGATCAAGAAAATCAAGAACTGAGTCCGGAATGCCGCAAACAAGTTTTGCATCAAGAAAATCAAGAATTTGAGTCCGGAATACAAACAAACTTGTTTGGGATCAAGAAAATCAAGAACTGAGTCCGGAATAATGCAAACATGTTTTGCATCAAGAAAATCAAGAATTGAGTGCGGAATACAACCAAACTTTTTTCGGATCAAGAAAATCAAGAACTGAGTCCGGAATGCCGCAAACATGTTTTGCATCAAGAAAATCAAGAATTGAGTCCGGAATACAACCAAACTTGTTTCGGATCAAGAAAATCAAGAACTGATTCCGGAATGCCGCAAACATGTTTTACATCAAGAAAATCAAGAATTGTGCGCGGAATACAACCAAACTTGTTTCGGATCAAGAAAATCAAGAACTGAATCCGGAATTCCGCAAACATGTTTTGCATCAAGAAAATCAAGAATTGAGCGCGGAATACAACCAAACTTGTTTCGGATCAAGAAAATCAAGAACTGAGTCCGGAATACCGCAACCAAGTTTTGCATCAAGAAAATCAAGAATTGAGTGCGGAATAGAACCAAACTTGTTTGGGATCAAGAAATCAAGAACTGAGTCCCGAATGCCGCAAACATGTTTTGCATCAAGAAAATCAAGAATTGAGTGCGGAATACAACCAAACTTTTTTCGGATCAAGAAAATCAAGAACTGAGTCCGGAATGCCGCAAACAAGTTTTGCATCAAGAAAATCAAGAATTTGTGTCCGGAATACAACCAAACTTGTTTCGGATCAAGAAAATCAAGAACTGATTCCGGAATACCGCAAACAAGTTTTGCATCAAGAAAATCAAGAATTTGAGTCCGGAATACAAACAAACTTGTTTGGGATCAATAAAATCAAGAACTGAGTCCGGAATACCGCAAACATGTTCTGCATCAAGATAATCAAAAATTGAGTGCGGAATACGACCAAACTTGTTTCGGATCAAGAAAATCAAGAACTGAGTCTGGAATACTGCAAACAAGTTTTGCATCAAGAAAATCAAGAATTTGAGTCCGGAATACAACCAAACTTGTTTCGGATCAAGAAAATCAAGAACTGAGTCCGGAATACCGCAAACAAGTTTTGCATCAAGAAAATCAAGAATTGAGTGCGGAATAGAACCAAACTTGTTTCGGATCAAGAAAATCAAGAACTGAGTCCGGAATGCCGCAAACATGTTTTGCATCAAGAAAATCAAGAATTGAGTGCGGAATACAACCAAACTTGTTTCGGATCAAGAAAATCAAGAACTGAGTCCGGAATGCCGCAAACAAGTTTTGCATCAAGAAAATCAAGAATTGAGTGCGGAATAGAACCAAACTTGTTTCGGATCAAGAAAATCAAGAACTGAGTCCGGAATGCCGCAAACATGTTTGGCATCAAGAAAATCAAGAATTGAGTGCGGAATACAACCAAACTTGTTTCGGATCAAGAAAATCAAGAACTGAGTTCGGAATATCGCAAACAAGTTTTGCATCAAGAAAATCAAGAATTTGAGTCCGGAATACAAACAAACTTGTTTGGGATCAAGAAAATCAAGAACTGAGTCCTGAATAATGCAAACATGTTTTGCATCAAGAAAATCAAGAATTGAGTGCGGAATACAACCAAACTTTTTTCGGATCAAGAAAATCAAGAACTGAGTCCGGAATGCCGCAAACATGTTTTGCATCAAGAAAATCAAGAATTGAGTCCGGAATACAACCAAACTTGTTTCGGATCAAGAAAATCAAGAACTGATTCCGGAATGCCGCAAACATGTTTTACATCAAGAAAATCAAGAATTGTGCGCGGAATACAACCAAACTTGTTTCGGATCAAGAAAATCAAGAACTGAATCCGGAATTCCGCAAACATGTTTTGCATCAAGAAAATCAAGAATTGAGCGCGGAATACAACCAAACTTGTTTCGGATCAAGAAAATCAAGAACTGAGTCCGGAATACCGCAACCAAGTTTTGCATCAAGAAAATCAAGAATTGAGTGCGGAATAGAACCAAACTTGTTTGGGATCAAGAAATCAAGAACTGAGTCCCGAATGCCGCAAACATGTTTTGCATCAAGAAAATCAAGAATTGAGTGCGGAATACAACCAAACTTTTTTCGGATCAAGAAAATCAAGAACTGAGTCCGGAATGCCGCAAACAAGTTTTGCATCAAGAAAATCAAGAATTTGAGTCCGGAATACAAACAAACTTGTTTGGGATCAAGAAAATCAAGAACTGAGTCCGGAATGCCGCAAACATGTTTTGCGTCAAGAAAATCAAGAATTGAGCGCGGAATACAACCAAACTTGTTTCGGATCAAGAAAATCAAGAACTGAGTCCGGAATACCGCAAACAAGTTTTGCATCAAGAAAATCAAGAATTGAGCGCGGAATACAACCAAACTTGTTTCGGATCAAGAAAATCAAGAACTGAGTCCGGAATGCCGCAAACAAGTTTTGCATCAAGAAAATCAAGAATTTGTGTCCGGAATACAACCAAACTTGTTTCGGATCAAGAAAATCAAGAACTGATTCCGGAATACCGCAAACAAGTTTTGCATCAAGAAAATCAAGAATTTGAGTCCGGAATACAAACAAACTTGTTTGGGATCAATAAAATCAAGAACTGAGTCCGGAATACCGCAAACATGTTCTGCATCAAGATAATCAAAAATTGAGTGCGGAATACGACCAAACTTGTTTCGGATCAAGAAAATCAAGAACTGAGTCTGGAATACTGCAAACAAGTTTTGCATCAAGAAAATCAAGAATTTGAGTCCGGAATACAACCAAACTTGTTTCGGATCAAGAAAATCAAGAACTGAGTCCGGAATACCGCAAACAAGTTTTGCATCAAGAAAATCAAGAATTGAGTGCGGAATAGAACCAAACTTGTTTCGGATCAAGAAAATCAAGAACTGAGTCCGGAATGCCGCAAACATGTTTTGCATCAAGAAAATTAAGAATTGAGTGCGGAATACAACCAAACTTGTTTCGGATCAAGAAAATCAAGAACTGAGTCCGGAATGCCGCAAACAAGTTTTGCATCAAGAAAATCAAGAATTGAGTGCGGAATAGAACCAAACTTGTTTCGGATCAAGAAAATCAAGAACTGAGTCCGGAATGCCGCAAACATGTTTGGCATCAAGAAAATCAAGAATTGAGTGCGGAATACAACCAAACTTGTTTCGGATCAAGAAAATCAAGAACTGAGTTCGGAATATCGCAAACAAGTTTTGCATCAAGAAAATCAAGAATTTGAGTCCGGAATACAAACAAACTTGTTTGGGATCAAGAAAATCAAGAACTGAGTCCTGAATAATGCAAACATGTTTTGCATCAAGAAAATCAAGAATTGAGTGCGGAATACAACCAAACTTTTTTCGGATCAAGAAAATCAAGAACTGAGTCCGGAATGCCGCAAACATGTTTTGCATCAAGAAAATCAAGAATTGAGTCCGGAATACAACCAAACTTGTTTCGGATCAAGAAAATCAAGAACTGATTCCGGAATGCCGCAAACATGTTTTACATCAAGAAAATCAAGAATTGTGCGCGGAATACAACCAAACTTGTTTCGGATCAAGAAAATCAAGAACTGAATCCGGAATTCCGCAAACATGTTTTGCATCAAGAAAATCAAGAATTGAGCGCGGAATACAACCAAACTTGTTTCGGATCAAGAAAATCAAGAACTGAGTCCGGAATACCGCAACCAAGTTTTGCATCAAGAAAATCAAGAATTGAGTGCGGAATAGAACCAAACTTGTTTGGGATCAAGAAATCAAGAACTGAGTCCCGAATGCCGCAAACATGTTTTGCATCAAGAAAATCAAGAATTGAGTGCGGAATACAACCAAACTTTTTTCGGATCAAGAAAATCAAGAACTGAGTCCGGAATGCCGCAAACAAGTTTTGCATCAAGAAAATCAAGAATTTGAGTCCGGAATACAAACAAACTTGTTTGGGATCAATAAAATCAAGAACTGAGTCCGGAATACCGCAAACATGTTCTGCATCAAGAAAATTAAGAATTGAGTGCGGAATACGACCAAACTTGTTTCGGATCAAGAAAATCAAGAACTGAGTCCCGAATACCGCAAACAAGTTTTGCATCAAGAAAATCAAGAATTTGAGTTCGGAATACAACCAAACTTGTTTCGGATCAAGAAAATCAAGAACTGAGTCCGGAATACCGCAAACAAGTTTTGTATCAAGAAAATCAAGAATTGAGTGCGGAATAGAACCAAACTTGTTTCGGATCAAGAAAATCAAGAACTGAGTCCGGAATGCCGCAAACATGTTTTGCATCAAGAAAATCAAGAATTGAGGGCGGAATACAACCAAACTTATTTCGGATCAAGAAAATCAAGAACTGAGTCCGGAATGCCGCAAACAAGTTTTGCATCAAGAAAATCAAGAATTGAGAGCGGAATAGAACCAAAATTGTTTGGGATCAAGAAAATCAAGAACTGAGTTCGGAATACCGCAAACAAGTTTTGCATCAAGAAAATCAAGAATTTGAGTCCGGAATACACCCAAACTTGTTTCGGATCAAGAAAATCAAGAACTGATTCCGGAATACCGCAAACAAGTTTTGCATCAAGAAAATCAAGAATTTGAGTCCGGAATACAACCAAACTTGTTTCGGATCAAGAAAATCAAGAACTGAGTCCGGAATACCGCAAACAAGTTTTGCATCAAGAAAATCAAGAATTGAGTGCGGAATAGAACCAAACTTGTTTCGGATCAAGAAAATCAAGAACTGAGTCCGGAATGCCGCAAACATGTTTTGCATCAAGAAAATCAAGAATTGAGTGCGGAATACAACCAAACTTGTTTCGGATCAAGAAAATCAAGAACTGAGTCCGGAATGCCGCAAACAAGTTTTGCATCAAGAAAATCAAGAATTGAGTGCGGAATAGAACCAAACTTGTTTCGGATCAAGAAAATCAAGAACTGAGTCCGGAATGCCGCAAACATGTTTGGCATCTAGAAAATCAAGAATTGAGTGCGGAATACAACCAAACTTGTTTCGGATCAAGAAAATCAAGAACTGAGTTCGGAATATCGCAAACAAGTTTTGCATCAAGAAAATCAAGAATTTGAGTCCGGAATACAAACAAACTTGTTTGGGATCAAGAAAATCAAGAACTGAGTCCTGAATAATGCAAACATGTTTTGCATCAAGAAAATCAAGAATTGAGTGCGGAATACAACCAAACTTTTTTCGGATCAAGAAAACCAAGAACTGAGTCCGGAATGCCGCAAACATGTTTTGCATCAAGAAAATCAAAAATTGAGTCCGGAATACAACCAAACTTGTTTCGGATCAAGAAAATCAAGAACTGATTCCGGAATGCCGCAAACATGTTTTGCATCAAGAAAATCAAGAATTGTGCGCGGAATACAACCAAACTTGTTTCGGATCAAGAAAATCAAAAACTGTATCCGGAATTCCGCAAACATGTTTTGCATCAAGAAAATCAAGAATTGAGCGCGGAATACAACCAAACTTGTTTCGGATCAAGAAAATCAAGAACTGAGTCCGGAATACCGCAACCAAGTTTTGCATCAAGAAAATCAAGAATTGAGTGCGGAATAGAACCAAACTTGTTTGGGATCAAGAAATCAAGAACTGAGTCCGGAATGCCGCAAACATGTTTTGCATCAAGAAAATCAAGAATTGAGTGCGGAATACAACCAAACTTGTTTCGGATCAAGAAAATCAAGAACTGAGTCCGGAATGCCGCAAACAAGTTTTGCATCAAGAAAATCAAGAATTGAGTGCGGAATAGAACCAAACTTGTTTCGGATCAAGAAAATCAAGAACTGAGTCCGGAATGCCGCAAACATGTTTGGCATCGAGAAAATCAAGAATTGAGTGCGGAATACAACCAAACTTGTTTCGGATCAAGAAAATCAAGAACTGAGTTCGGAATATCGCAAACAAGTTTTGCATCAAGAAAATCAAGAATTTGAGTCCGGAATACAAACAAACTTGTTTGGGATCAAGAAAATCAAGAACTGAGTCCTGAATAATGCAAACATGTTTTGCATCAAGAAAATCAAGAATTGAGTGCGGAATACAACCAAACTTTTTTCGGATCAAGAAAACCAAGAACTGAGTCCGGAATGCCGCAAACATGTTTTGCATCAAGAAAATCAAAAATTGAGTCCGGAATACAACCAAACTTGTTTCGGATCAAGAAAATCAAGAACTGATTCCGGAATGCCGCAAACATGTTTTGCATCAAGAAAATCAAGAATTGTGCGCGGAATACAACCAAACTTGTTTCGGATCAAGAAAATCAAGAACTGAATCCGGAATTCCGCAAACATGTTTTGCATCAAGAAAATCAAGAATTGAGCGCGGAATACAACCAAACTTGTTTCGGATCAAGAAAATCAAGAACTGAGTCCGGAATACCGCAACCAAGTTTTGCATCAAGAAAATCAAGAATTGAGTGCGGAATAGAACCAAACTTGTTTGGGATCAAGAAATCAAGAACTGAGTCCCGAATGCCGCAAACATGTTTTGCATCAAGAAAATCAAGAATTGAGTGCGGAATACAACCAAACTTTTTTCGGATCAAGAAAATCAAGAACTGAGTCCGGAATGCCGCAAACAAGTTTTGCATCAAGAAAATCAAGAATTTGAGTCCGGAATACAAACAAACTTGTTTGGGATCAATAAAATCAAGAACTGAGTCCGGAATACCGCAAACATGTTCTGCATCAAGAAAATTAAGAATTGAGTGCGGAATACGACCAAACTTGTTTCGGATCAAGAAAATCAAGAACTGAGTCCCGAATACCGCAAACAAGTTTTGCATCAAGAAAATCAAGAATTTGAGTTCGGAATACAACCAAACTTGTTTCGGATCAAGAAAATCAAGAACTGAGTCCGGAATACCGCAAACAAGTTTTGTATCAAGAAAATCAAGAATTGAGTGCGGAATAGAACCAAACTTGTTTCGGATCAAGAAAATCAAGAACTGAGTCCGGAATGCCGCAAACATGTTTTGCATCAAGAAAATCAAGAATTGAGGGCGGAATAAAACCAAACTTATTTCGGATCAAGAAAATCAAGAACTGAGTCCGGAATGCCGCAAACAAGTTTTGCATCAAGAAAATCAAGAATTGAGCGCGGAATAGAACCAAAATTGTTTGGGATCAAGAAAATCAAGAACTGAGTCCGGAATACCGCAAACAAGTTTTGCATCAAGAAAATCAAGAATTTGAGTCCGGAATACACCCAAACTTGTTTCGGATCAAGAAAATCAAGAACTGATTCCGGAATACCGCAAACAAGTTTTGCATCAAGAAAATCAAGAATTTGAGTCCGGAATACAACCAAACTTGTTTCGGATCAAGAAAATCAAGAACTGAGTCCGGAATACCGCAAACAAGTTTTGCATCAAGAAAATCAAGAATTGAGTATGGAATAGAACCAAACTTGTTTCGGATCAAGAAAATCAAGAACTGAGTCCGGAATGCCGCAAACATGTTTTGCATCAAGAAAATCAAGAATTGAGTGCGGAATACAACCAAACTTGTTTCGGATCAAGAAAATCAAGAACTGAGTCCGGAATGCCGCAAACATGTTTGGCATCTAGAAAATCAAGAATTGAGTGCGGAATACAACCAAACTTGTTTCGGATCAAGAAAATCAAGAACTGAGTTCGGAATATCGCAAACAAGTTTTGCATCAAGAAAATCAAGAATTTGAGTCCGGAATACAAACAAACTTGTTTGGGATCAAGAAAATCAAGAACTGAGTCCTGAATAATGCAAACATGTTTTGCATCAAGAAAATCAAGAATTGAGTGCGGAATACAACCAAACTTTTTTCGGATCAAGAAATCAAGAACTGAGTCCGGAATGCCGCAAACATGTTTTGCATCAAGAAAATCAAGAATTGAGTGCGGAATACAACCAAACTTGTTTCGGATCAAGAAAATCAAGAACTGAGTCCGGAATGCCGCAAACAAGTTTTGCATCAAGAAAATCAAGAATTGAGTGCGGAATAGAACCAAACTTGTTTCGGATCAAGAAAATCAAGAACTGAGTCCGGAATGCCGCAAACATGTTTGGCATCGAGAAAATCAAGAATTGAGTGCGGAATACAACCAAACTTGTTTCGGATCAAGAAAATCAAGAACTGAGTTCGGAATATCGCAAACAAGTTTTGCATCAAGAAAATCAAGAATTTGAGTCCGGAATACAAACAAACTTGTTTGGGATCAAGAAAATCAAGAACTGAGTCCTGAATAATGCAAACATGTTTTGCATCAAGAAAATCAAGAATTGAGTGCGGAATACAACCAAACTTTTTTCGGATCAAGAAAACCAAGAACTGAGTCCGGAATGCCGCAAACATGTTTTGCATCAAGAAAATCAAAAATTGAGTCCGGAATACAACCAAACTTGTTTCGGATCAAGAAAATCAAGAACTGATTCCGGAATGCCGCAAACATGTTTTGCATCAAGAAAATCAAGAATTGTGCGCGGAATACAACCAAACTTGTTTCGGATCAAGAAAATCAAGATCTGAATCCGGAATTCCGCAAACATGTTTTGCATCAAGAAAATCAAGAATTGAGCGCGGAATACAACCAAACTTGTTTCGGATCAAGAAAATCAAGAACTGAGTCCGGAATACCGCAACCAAGTTTTGCATCAAGAAAATCAAGAATTGAGTGCGGAATAGAACCAAACTTGTTTGGGATCAAGAAATCAAGAACTGAGTCCCGAATGCCGCAAACATGTTTTGCATCAAGAAAATCAAGAATTGAGTGCGGAATACAACCAAACTTTTTTCGGATCAAGAAAATCAAGAACTGAGTCCGGAATGCCGCAAACAAGTTTTGCATCAAGAAAATCAAGAATTTGAGTCCGGAATACAAACAAACTTGTTTGGGATCAATAAAATCAAGAACTGAGTCCGGAATACCGCAAACATGTTCTGCATCAAGAAAATTAAGAATTGAGTGCGGAATACGACCAAACTTGTTTCGGATCAAGAAAATCAAGAACTGAGTCCCGAATACCGCAAACAAGTTTTGCATCAAGAAAATCAAGAATTAGAGTTCGGAATACAACCAAACTTGTTTCGGATCAAGAAAATCAAGAACTGAGTCCGGAATACCGCAAACAAGTTTTGTATCAAGAAAATCAAGAATTGAGTGCGGAATAGAACCAAACTTGTTTCGGATCAAGAAAATCAAGAACTGAGTCCGGAATGCCGCAAACATGTTTTGCATCAAGAAAATCAAGAATTGAGGGCGGAATAAAACCAAACTTATTTCGGATCAAGAAAATCAAGAACTGAGTCCGGAATGCCGCAAACAAGTTTTGCATCAAGAAAATCAAGAATTGAGCGCGGAATAGAACCAAAATTGTTTGGGATCAAGAAAATCAAGAACTGAGTCCGGAATACCGCAAACAAGTTTTGCATCAAGAAAATCAAGAATTTGAGTCCGGAATACACCCAAACTTGTTTCGGATCAAGAAAATCAAGAACTGATTCCGGAATACCGCAAACAAGTTTTGCATCAAGAAAATCAAGAATTTGAGTCCGGAATACAAACAAACTTGTTTGGGATCAAGAAAATCAAGAACTGAGTCCTGAATAATGCAAACATGTTTTGCATCAAGAAAATCAAGAATTGAGTGCGGAATACAACCAAACTTTTTTCGGATCAAGAAAACCAAGAACTGAGTCCGGAATGCCGCAAACATGTTTTGCATCAAGAAAATCAAAAATTGAGTCCGGAATACAACCAAACTTGTTTCGGATCAACAAAATCAAGAACTGATTCCGGAATGCCGCAAACATGTTTTGCATCAAGAAAATCAAGAATTGTGCGCGGAATACAACCAAACTTGTTTCGGATCAAGAAAATCAAGAACTGAATCCGGAATTCCGCAAACATGTTTTGCATCAAGAAAATCAAGAATTGAGCGCGGAATACAACCAAACTTGTTTCGGATCAAGAAAATCAAGAACTGAGTCCGGAATACCGCAACCAAGTTTTGCATCAAGAAAATCAAGAATTGAGTGCGGAATAGAACCAAACTTGTTTGGGATCAAGAAATCAAGAACTGAGTCCCGAATGCCGCAAACATGTTTTGCATCAAGAAAATCAAGAATTGTGCGCGGAATACAACCAAACTTGTTTCGGATCAAGAAAATCAAAAACTGTATCCGGAATTCCGCAAACATGTTTTGCATCAAGAAAATCAAGAATTGAGCGCGGAATACAACCAAACTTGTTTCGGATCAAGAAAATCAAGAACTGAGTCCGGAATACCGCAACCAAGTTTTGCATCAAGAAAATCAAGAATTGAGTGCGGAATAGAACCAAACTTGTTTGGGATCAAGAAATCAAGAACTGAGTCCGGAATGCCGCAAACATGTTTTGCATCAAGAAAATCAAGAATTGAGTGCGGAATACAACCAAACTTGTTTCGGATCAAGAAAATCAAGAACTGAGTCCGGAATGCCGCAAACAAGTTTTGCATCAAGAAAATCAAGAATTGAGTGCGGAATAGAACCAAACTTGTTTCGGATCAAGAAAATCAAGAACTGAGTCCGGAATGCCGCAAACATGTTTGGCATCGAGAAAATCAAGAATTGAGTGCGGAATACAACCAAACTTGTTTCGGATCAAGAAAATCAAGAACTGAGTTCGGAATATCGCAAACAAGTTTTGCATCAAGAAAATCAAGAATTTGAGTCCGGAATACAAACAAACTTGTTTGGGATCAAGAAAATCAAGAACTGAGTCCTGAATAATGCAAACATGTTTTGCATCAAGAAAATCAAGAATTGAGTGCGGAATACAACCAAACTTTTTTCGGATCAAGAAAACCAAGAACTGAGTCCGGAATGCCGCAAACATGTTTTGCATCAAGAAAATCAAAAATTGAGTCCGGAATACAACCAAACTTGTTTCGGATCAAGAAAATCAAGAACTGATTCCGGAATGCCGCAAACATGTTTTGCATCAAGAAAATCAAGAATTGAGTGCGGAATAGAACCAAACTTGTTTGGGATCAAGAAATCAAGAACTGAGTCCCGAATGCCGCAAACATGTTTTGCATCAAGAAAATCAAGAATTGAGTGCGGAATACAACCAAACTTTTTTCGGATCAAGAAAAAATCAAGAACTGAGTCCGGAATGCCGCAAACAAGTTTTGCATCAAGAAAATCAAGAATTTGAGTCCGGAATACAAACAAACTTGTTTGGGATCAATAAAATCAAGAACTGAGTCCGGAATACCGCAAACATGTTCTGCATCAAGAAAATTAAGAATTGAGTGCGGAATACGACCAAACTTGTTTCGGATCAAGAAAATCAAGAACTGAGTCCCGAATACCGCAAACAAGTTTTGCATCAAGAAAATCAAGAATTTGAGTTCGGAATACAACCAAACTTGTTTCGGATCAAGAAAATCAAGAACTGAGTCCGGAATACCGCAAACAAGTTTTGTATCAAGAAAATCAAGAATTGAGTGCGGAATAGAACCAAACTTGTTTCGGATCAAGAAAATCAAGAACTGAGTCCGGAATGCCGCAAACATGTTTTGCATCAAGAAAATCAAGAATTGAGGGCGGAATAAAACCAAACTTATTTCCGATCAAGAAAATCAAGAACTGAGTCCGGAATGCCGCAAACAAGTTTTGCATCAAGAAAATCAAGAATTGAGCGCGGAATAGAACCAAAATTGTTTGGGATCAAGAAAATCAAGAACTGAGTCCGGAATACCGCAAACAAGTTTTGCATCAAGAAAATCAAGAATTTGAGTCCGGAATACACCCAAACTTGTTTCGGATCAAGAAAATCAAGAACTGATTCCGGAATACCGCAAACAAGTTTTGCATCAAGAAAATCAAGAATTTGAGTCCGGAATACAACCAAACTTGTTTCGGATCAAGAAAATCAAGAACTGAGTCCGGAATGCCGCAAACATGTTTTGCATCAAGAAAATCAAGAATTGAGTGCGGAATACAACCAAACTTGTTTCGGATCAAGAAAATCAAGAACTGAGTCCGGAATGCCGCAAACATGTTTGGCATCGAGAAAATCAAGAATTGAGTGCGGAATACAACCAAACTTGTTTCGGATCAAGAAAATCAAGAACTGAGTTCGGAATATCGCAAACAAGTTTTGCATCAAGAAAATCAAGAATTTGAGTCCGGAATACAAACAAACTTGTTTGGGATCAAGAAAATCAAGAACTGAGTCCTGAATAATGCAAACATGTTTTGCATCAAGAAAATCAAGAATTGAGTGCGGAATACAACCAAACTTTTTTCGGATCAAGAAAACCAAGAACTGAGTCCGGAATGCCGCAAACATGTTTTGCATCAAGAAAATCAAAAATTGAGTCCGGAATACAACCAAACTTGTTTCGGATCAAGAAAATCAAGAACTGATTCCGGAATGCCGCAAACATGTTTTGCATCAAGAAAATCAAGAATTGAGTGCGGAATAGAACCAAACTTGTTTGGGATCAAGAAATCAAGAACTGAGTCCCGAATGCCGCAAACATGTTTTGCATCAAGAAAATCAAGAATTGAGTGCGGAATACAACCAAACTTTTTTCGGATCAAGAAAAAATCAAGAACTGAGTCCGGAATGCCGCAAACAAGTTTTGCATCAAGAAAATCAAGAATTTGAGTCCGGAATACAAACAAACTTGTTTGGGATCAATAAAATCAAGAACTGAGTCCGGAATACCGCAAACATGTTCTGCATCAAGAAAATTAAGAATTGAGTGCGGAATACGACCAAACTTGTTTCGGATCAAGAAAATCAAGAACTGAGTCCCGAATACCGCAAACAAGTTTTGCATCAAGAAAATCAAGAATTTGAGTTCGGAATACAACCAAACTTGTTTCGGATCAAGAAAATCAAGAACTGAGTCCGGAATACCGCAAACAAGTTTTGTATCAAGAAAATCAAGAATTGAGTGCGGAATAGAACCAAACTTGTTTCGGATCAAGAAAATCAAGAACTGAGTCCGGAATGCCGCAAACATGTTTTGCATCAAGAAAATCAAGAATTGAGGGCGGAATAAAACCAAACTTATTTCGGATCAAGAAAATCAAGAACTGAGTCCGGAATGCCGCAAACAAGTTTTGCATCAAGAAAATCAAGAATTGAGCGCGGAATAGAACCAAAATTGTTTGGGATCAAGAAAATCAAGAACTGAGTCCGGAATACCGCAAACAAGTTTTGCATCAAGAAAATCAAGAATTTGAGTCCGGAATACACCCAAACTTGTTTCGGATCAAGAAAATCAAGAACTGATTCCGGAATACCGCAAACAAGTTTTGCATCAAGAAAATCAAGAATTTGAGTCCGGAATACAACCAAACTTGTTTCGGATCAAGAAAATCAAGAACTGAGTCCGGAATACCGCAAACAAGTTTTGCATCAAGAAAATCAAGAATTGAGTGTGGAATAGAACCAAACTTGTTTCGGATCAAGAAAATCAAGAACTGAGTCCGGAATGCCGCAAACATGTTTTGCATCAAGAAAATCAAGAATTGAGTGCGGAATACAACCAAACTTGTTTCGGATCAAGAAAATCAAGAACTGAGTCCGGAATGCCGCAAACATGTTTGGCATCTAGAAAATCAAGAATTGAGTGCGGAATACAACCAAACTTGTTTCGGATCAAGAAAATCAAGAACTGAGTTCGGAATATCGCAAACAAGTTTTGCATCAAGAAAATCAAGAATTTGAGTCCGGAATACAAACAAACTTGTTTGGGATCAAGAAAATCAAGAACTGAGTCCTGAATAATGCAAACATGTTTTGCATCAAGAAAATCAAGAATTGAGTGCGGAATACAACCAAACTTTTTTCGGATCAAGAAAATCAAGAACTGAGTCCGGAATGCCGCAAACATGTTTTGCATCAAGAAAATCAAAAATTGAGTCCGGAATACAACCAAACTTGTTTCGGATCAAGAAAATCAAGAACTGATTCCGGAATGCCGCAAACATGTTTTGCATCAAGAAAATCAAGAATTGTGCGCGGAATACAACCAAACTTGTTTCGGATCAAGAAAATCAAAAACTGTATCCGGAATTCCGCAAACATGTTTTGCATCAAGAAAATCAAGAATTGAGCGCGGAATACAACCAAACTTGTTTCGGATCAAGAAAATCAAGAACTGAGTCCGGAATACCGCAACCAAGTTTTGCATCAAGAAAATCAAGAATTGAGTGCGGAATAGAACCAAACTTGTTTGGGATCAAGAAATCAAGAACTGAGTCCGGAATGCCGCAAACATGTTTTGCATCAAGAAAATCAAGAATTGAGTGCGGAATACAACCAAACTTGTTTCGGATCAAAAAAATCAAGAACTGAGTCCGGAATGCCGCAAACAAGTTTTGCATCAAGAAAATCAAGAATTTGAGTCCGGAATACAAACAAACTTGTTTCGGATCAAGAAAATCAAGAACTGAGTCCGGAATACCGCAAACAAGTTTTGCATCAAGAAAATCAAGAATTGAGTGCGGAATAGAACCAAACTTGTTTCGGATCAAGAAAATCAAGAACTGAGTCCGGAATGCCGCAAACATGTTTGGCATCTAGAAAATCAAGAATTGAGTGCGGAATACAACCAAACTTGTTTCGGATCAAGAAAATCAAGAACTGAGTCCGGAATACAGCAAACAAGTTTTGCGTCAAGAAAATCAAGAATTGAGCGCGGAATAGAACCAAAATTGTTTGGGATCAAGAAAATAAAGAACTGAGTCCGGAATACCGCAAACAAGTTTTGCATCAAGAAAATCAAGAATTTGAGTCCGGAATACACCCAAACTTATTTCGGATCAAGAAAATCAAGAACTGATTCCGGAATACCGCAAACATGTTTTGCATCAAGAAAATCAAGAATTGAGGGCGGAATACAACCAAACTTGTTTCGGATCAAGAAAATCAAGAACTGAGTCCGGAATGCCGCAAACATGTTTTGCGTCAAGAAAATCAAGAATTGAGCGCGGAATAGAACCAAAATTGTTTGGGATCAAGAAAATCAAGAACTGAGTCCGGAATACCGCAAACAAGTTTTGCATCAAGAAAATCAAGAATTTGAGTCCGGAATACAACCAAACTTGTTTCGGATCAAGAAAATCAAGAACTGAGTCCGGAATGCCGCAAACATGTTTTGCATCAAGAAAATCAAGAATTGAGGGCGGAATACAACCAAACTTGTTTCGGATCAAGAAAATCAAGAACTGAGTCCGGAATGCCGCAAACATGTTTTGCGTCAAGAAAATCAAGAATTGAGCGCGGAATAGAACCAAAATTGTTTGGGATCAAGAAAATCAAGAACTGAGTCCGGAATACTGCAAACAAGTTTTGCATCAAGAAAATCAAGAATTTGAGTCCGGAATACAACCAAACTTGTTTCGGATCAAGAAAATCAAGAACTGATTCCGGAATACCGCAAACAAGTTTTGCATCAAGAAAATCAAGAATTTGAGTCCGGAATACAAACAAACTTGTTTGGGATCAATAAAATCAAGAACTGAGTCCGGAATACCGCAAACATGTTCTGCATCAAGAAAATCAAGAATTGAGTGCGGAATACGACCAAACTTGTTTCGGATCAAGAAATTCAAGAACTGAGTCCGGAATACTGCAAACAAGTTTTGCATCAAGAAAATCAAGAATTTGAGTCCGGAATACAACCAAACTTGTTTCGGATCAAGAAAATTAAGAACTGAGTCCGGAATACCGCAAACAAGTTTTGCATCAAGAAAATCAAGAATTGAGTGCGGAATAGAACCAAACTTGTTTCGGATCAAGAAAATCAAGAACTGAGTCCGGAATGCCGCAAACATGTTTTGCATCAAGAAAATCAAGAATTGAGTGCGGAATAAAACCAAACTTGTTTCGGATCAAGAAAATCAAGAACTGAGTCCGGAATGCCGCAAACAAGTTTTGCATCAAGAAAATCAAGAATTGAGTGCGGAATAGAACCAAACTTGTTTCGGAACAAGAAAATCAAGAACTGAGTCCGGAATGCCGCAAACATGTTTGGCATCTAAAAAATCAAGAATTGAGTGCGGAATACAACCAAACTTGTTTCGGATCAAGAAAATCAAGAATTTAGTTCGGAATAATGCAAACAAGTTTTGCATCAAGAAAATCAAGAATTTGAGTCCGGAATACAAACAAACTTGTTTGGGATCAAGAAAATCAAGAACTGAGTCCTGAATAATGCAAACATGTTTTGCATCAAGAAAATCAAGAATTGAGTGCGGAATACAACCAAACTTTTTTCGGATCAAGAAAATCAAGAACTGAGTCCGGAATGCCGCAAACATGTTTTGCATCAAGAAAATCAAGAATTGAGTCCGGAATACAACCAAACTTGTTTCGGATCAAGAAAATCAAGAACTGATTCCGGAATGCCACAAACATGTTTTGCATCAAGAAAATCAAGAATTGTGCGCGGAATACAACCAAACTTGTTTCGGATCAAGAAAATCAAGAACTGAATCCGGAATTCCGCAAACATGTTTTGCATCAAGAAAATCAAGAATTGAGCGCGGAATACAACCAAACTTGTTTCGGATCAAGAAAATCAAGAACTGAGTCCGGAATACCGCAAACATGTTTTGCATCAAGAAAATTAAGAATTGAGTCCGGAATACAACCAAACTTGTTTCGGATCAAGAAAATCAAGAACTGATTCCGGAATGCCGCAAACATGTTTTGCATCAAGAAAATCAAGAATTGTGCGCGGAATACAACCAAACTTGTTTCGGATCAAGAAAATCAAGAACTGAATCCGGAATTCCGCAAACATGTTTTGCATCAAGAAAATCAAGAATTGAGCGCGGAATACAACCAAACTTGTTTCGGATCAAGAAAATCAAGAATTGAGTCCGGAATACAACCAAACTTGTTTCGGATCAAGAAAATCAAGAACTGATTCCGGAATGCCGCAAACATGTTTTGCATCAAGAAAATCAAGAATTGAGTGCGGAATAGAACCAAACTTGTTTCGGATCAAGAAAATCAAGAACTGAGTCCGGAATGCCGCAAACATGTTTTGCATCAAGAAAATCAAGAATTGAGGGCGGAATACAACCAAACTTGTTTCGGATCAAGAAAATCAAGAACTGAGTCCGGAATGCCGCAAACATGTTTTGCGTCAAGAAAATCAAGAATTGAGCGCGGAATAGAACCAAAATTGTTTGGGATCAAGAAAATCAAGAACTGAGTCCGGAATACCGCAAACAAGTTTTGCATCAAGAAAATCAAGAATTTGAGTCCGGAATACAACCAAACTTGTTTCGGATCAAGAAAATCAAGAACTGATTCCGGAATACCGCAAACAAGTTTTGCATCAAGAAAATCAAGAATTTGAGTCCGGAATACAAACAAACTTGTTTGGGATCAATAAAATCAAGAACTGAGTCCGGAATACCGCAAACATGTTCTGCATCAAGAAAATCAAGAATTGAGTGCGGAATACGACCAAACTTGTTTCGGATCAAGAAAATCAAGAACTGAGTCCGGAATACTGCAAATAAGTTTTGCATCAAGAAAATCAAGAATTTGAGTCCGGAATACAACCAAACTTGTTTCGGATCAAGAAAATCAAGAACTGAGTCCGGAATACCGCAAACAAGTTTTGCATCAAGAAAATCAAGAATTGAGTGCGGAATAGAACCAAACTTGTTTCGGATCAAGAAAATCAAGAACTGAGTCCGGAATGCCGCAAACATGTTTTGCATCAAGAAAATCAAGAATTGAGTGCGGAATAAAACCAAACTTGTTTCGGATCAAGAAAATCAAGAACTGAGTCCGGAATGCCGCAAACAAGTTTTGCATCAAGAAAATCAAGAATTGAGTGCGGAATAGAACCAAACTTGTTTCGGATCAAGAAAATCAAGGACTGAGTCCGGAATGCCGCAAACATGTTCTGCATCAAGATAATCAAGAATTGAGTGCGGAATACGACCAAACTTGTTTCGGATCAAGAAAATCAAGAACTGAGTCTGGAATACTGCAAACAAGTTTTGCATCAAGAAAATCAAGAATTTGAGTCCGGAATACAACCAAACTTGTTTCGGATCAAGAAAATCAAGAACTGAGTCCGGAATACAGCAAACATGTTTTGCATCAAGAAAATCAAGAATTGAGTCCGGAATACAACCAAACTTGTTTCGGATCAAGAAAATCAAGAATTGATTCCGGAATGCCGCAAACATGTTTTGCATCAAGAAAATCAAGAATTGTGCGCGGAATACAACCAAACTTGTTTCGGATCAAGAAAATCAAGAACTGAATCCGGAATTCCGCAAACATGTTTTGCATCAAGAAAATCAAGAATTGAGCGCGGAATACAACCAAACTTGTTTCGGATCAAGAAAATCAAGAATTGAGTCCGGAATACAACCAAACTTGTTTCGGATCAAGAAAATCAAGAACTGATTCCGGAATGCCGCAAACATGTTTTGCATCAAGAAAATCAAGAATTGAGTGCGGAATAGAACCAAACTTGTTTCGGATCAAGAAAATCAAGAACTGAGTCCGGAATGCCGCAAACATGTTTTGCATCAAGAAAATCAAGAATTGAGGGCGGAATACAACCAAACTTGTTTCGGATCAAGAAAATCAAGAACTGAGTCCGGAATGCCGCAAACATGTTTTGCGTCAAGAAAATCAAGAATTGAGCGCGGAATAGAACCAAAATTGTTTGGGATCAAGAAAATCAAGAACTGAGTCCGGAATACCGCAAACAAGTTTTGCATCAAGAAAATCAAGAATTTGAGTCCGGAATACAACCAAACTTGTTTCGGATCAAGAAAATCAAGAACTGATTCCGGAATACCGCAAACAAGTTTTGCATCAAGAAAATCAAGAATTTGAGTCCGGAATACAAACAAACTTGTTTGGGATCAATAAAATCAGGAACTGAGTCCGGAATACCGCAAACATGTTCTGCATCAAGAAAATCAAGAATTGAGTGCGGAATACGACCAAACTTGTTTCGGATTAAGAAAATCAAGAACTGAGTCCGGAATACTGCAAACAAGTTTTGCATCAAGAAAATCAAGAATTTGAGTCCGGAATACAACCAAACTTGTTTCGGATCAAGAAAATCAAGAACTGAGTCCGGAATACCGCAAACAAGTTTTGCATCAAGAAAATCAAGAATTGAGTGCGGAATAGAACCAAACTTGTTTCGGATCAAGAAAATCAAGAACTGAGTCCGGAATGCCGCAAACATGTTTTGCATCAAGAAAATCAAGAATTGAGTGCGGAATACAACCAAACTTGTTTCGGATCAAGAAAATCAAGAACTGAGTCCGGAATGCCGCAAACATGTTTGGCATCTAGAAAATCAAGAATTGAGTGCGGAATACAACCAAACTTGTTTCGGATCAAGAAAATCAAGAACTGAGTTCGGAATAATGCAAACAAGTTTTGCATCAAGAAAATCAAGAATTTGAGTCCGGAATACAAACAAACTTGTTTGGGATCAAGAAAATCAAGAACTGAGTCCTGAATAATGCAAACATGTTTTGCATCAAGAAAATCAAGAATTGAGTGCGGAATACAACCAAACTTTTTTCGGATCAAGAAAATCAAGAACTGAGTCCGGAATGCCGCAAACATGTTTTGCATCAAGAAAATCAAGAATTGAGTCCGGAATACAACCAAACTTGTTTCGGATCAAGAAAATCAAGAACTGATTACGGAATGCCGCAAACATGTTTTGCATCAAGAAAATCAAGAATTGAGGGCGGAATACAACCAAACTTGTTTCGGATCAAGAAAATCAAGAACTGAGTCTGGAATGCCGCAAACATGTTTTGCGTCAAGAAAATCAAGAATTGAGCGCGGAATAGAACCAAAATTGTTTGGGATCAAGAAAATCAAGAACTGAGTCCGGAATACCGCAAACAAGTTTTGCATCAAGAAAATCAAGAATTTGAGTCCGGAATACAACCAAACTTGTTTCGGATCAAGAAAATCAAGAACTGATTCCGGAATACCGCAAACAAGTTGTGCATCAAGAAAATCAAGAATTTGAGTCCGGAATACAAACAAACTTGTTTGGGATCAATAAAATCAAGAACTGAGTCCGGAATACCGCAAACATGTTCTGCATCAAGAAAATCAAGAATTGAGTGCGGAATACGACCAAACTTGTTTCAGATCAAGAAAATCAAGAACTGAGTCCGGAATACTGCAAACAAGTTTCGCATCAAGAAAATCAAGAATTTGAGTCCGGAATACAACCAAACTTGTTTCGGATCAAGAAAATCAAGAACTGAGTCCGGAATACCGCAAACAAGTTTTGCATCAAGAAAATCAAGAATTGAGTGCGGAATAGAACCAAACTTGTTTCGGATCAAGAAAATCAAGAACTGAGTCCGGAAAGCCGCAAACATGTTTTGCATCTAGAAAATCAAGAATTGAGTGCGGAATACAACCAAACTTGTTTCGGATCAAGAAAATCAAGAACTGAGTCCGGAATGCCGCAAACATGTTTGGCATCTAGAAAATCAAGAATTGAGTGCGGAATACAACCAAACTTGTTTCGGATCAAGAAAGTCAAGAACTGAGTTCGGAATAATGCAAACAAGTTTTGCATCAAGAAAATCAAGAATTTGAGTCCGGAATACAAACAAACTTGTTTGGGATCAAGAAAATCAAGAACTGAGTCCTGAATAATGCAAACATGTTTTGCATCAAGAAAATCAAGAATTGAGTGCGGAATACAACCAAACTTTTTTCGGATCAAGAAAATCAAGAACTGAGTCCGGAATGCCGCAAACATGTTTTACATCAAGAAAATCAAGAATTGAGTCCGGAATACAACCAAACTTGTTTCGGATCAAGAAAATCAAGAACTGATTCCGGAATGCCGCAAACATGTTTTGCATCAAGAAAATCAAGAATTGTGCGCGGAATACAACCAAACTTGTTTCGGATCAAGAAAATCAAGAACTGAATCCGGAATTCCGCAAACATGTTTTGCATCAAGAAAATCAAGAATTGAGCGCGGAATACAACCAAACTTGTTTCGGATCAAGATAATCAAGAACTGAGTCCTAAATACCGCAACCAAGTTTTGCATCAAGAAAATCAAGAATTGAGTGCGGAATAGAACCAAACTTGTTTGGGATAAAGAAATCAAGAACTGAGTCCGGAATGCTGCAAACATGTTTTGCATCAAGAAAATCAAGAATTGAGTGCGGAATACAACCAAACTTGTTTCGGATCAAGAAAATCAAGAACTGAGTCCGGAATGCCGCAAACAAGTTTTGCATCAAGAAAATCAAGAATTTGAGTCCGGAATACAAACAAACTTGTTTCGGATCAAGAAAATCAAGAACTGAATCCGGAATACCGCAAACAAGTTTTGCATCAAGAAAATCAAGAATTGAGTGCGGAATAGAACCAAACTTGTTTCGGATCAAGAAAATCAAGAACTGAGTCCGGAATGCCGCAAACATGTTTTGCATCAAGAAAATCAAGAATTGAGGGCGGAATACAACCAAACTTGTTTCGGATCAAGAAAATCAAGAACTGAGTCTGGAATGCCGCAAACATGTTTTGCGTCAAGAAAATCAAGAATTGAGCGCGGAATAGAACCAAAATTGTTTGGGATCAAGAAAATCAAGAACTGAGTCCGGAATACCGCAAACAAGTTTGGCATCAAGAAAATCAAGAATTTGAGTCCGGAATACAACCAAACTTGTTTCGGATCAAGAAAATCAAGAACTGATTCCGGAATACCGCAAACAAGTTTTGCATCAAGAAAATCAAGAATTTGAGTCCGGAATACAAACAAACTTGTTTGGGATCAATAAAATCAAGAACTGAGTCCGGAATACCGCAAACATGTTCTGCATCAAGAAAATCAAGAATTGAGTGCGGAATACGACCAAACTTGTTTCGGATCAAGAAAATCAAGAACTGAGTCCGGAATACGGCAAACAAGTTTTGCATCAAGAAAATCAAGAATTTGAGTCCGGAATACAACCAAACTTGTTTCGGATCAAGAAAATCAAGAACTGAGTCCGGAATACCGCAAACAAGTTTTGCATCAAGAAAATCAAGAATTGAGTGCAGAATAGAACCAAACTTGTTTCGGATCAAGAAAATCAAGAACTGAGTCCGGAAAGCCGCAAACATGTTTTGCATCTAGAAAATCAAGAATTGAGTGCGGAATACAACCAAACTTGTTTCGGATCAAGAAAATCAAGAACTGAGTCCGGAATGCCGCAAACATGTTTGGCATCTAGAAAATCAAGAATTGAGTGCGGAATACAACCAAACTTGTTTCGGATCAAAAAAATCAAGAACTGAGTTCGGAATAATGCAAACAAGTTTTGCATCAAGAAAATCAAGAATTTGAGTCCGGAATACAAACAAACTTGTTTGGGATCAAGAAAATCAAGAACTGAGTCCTGAATAATGCAAACATGTTTTGCATCAAGAAAATCAAGAATTGAGTGCGGAATACAACCAAACTTTTTTCGGATCAAGAAAATCAAGAACTGAGTCCGGAATGCCGCAAACATGTTTTGCATCAAGAAAATCAAGAATTGAGTCCGGAATACAACCAAACTTGTTTCGGATCAAGAAAATCAAGAACTGATTCCGGAATGCCGCAAACATGTTTTGCATCAAGAAAATCAAGAATTGTGCGCGGAATACAACCAAACTTGTTTCGGATCAAGAAAATCAAGAACTGAATCCGGAATTCCGCAAACATGTTTTGCATCAAGAAAATCAAGAATTGAGCGCGGAATACAACCAAACTTGTTTTGGATCAAGAAAATCAAGAACTGAGTCCGGAATACCGCAACCAAGTTTTGCATCAAGAAAATCAAGAATTGAGTGCGGAATAGAACCAAACTTGTTTGGGATCAAGAAATCAAGAACTGAGTCCGGAATGCTGCAAACATGTTTTGCATCAAGAAAATCAAGAATTGAGTGCGGAATACAACCAAACTTGTTTCGGATCAAGAAAATCAAGAACTGAGTCCGGAATGCCGCAAACAAGTTTTGCATCAAGAAAATCAAGAATTTGAGTCCGGAATACAAACAAACTTGTTTCGGATCAAGAAAATCAAGAACTGAGTCCGGAATACCGCAAACAAGTTTTGCATCAAGAAAATCAAGAATTGAGTGCGGAATAGAACCAAACTTGTTTCGGATCAAGAAAATCAAGAACTGAGTCCGGAAAGCCGCAAACATGTTTTGCATCTAGAAAATCAAGAATTGAGTGCGGAATACAACCAAACTTGTTTCGGATCAAGAAAATCAAGAACTGAGTCCGGAATGCCGCAAACAAGTTTTGCATCAAGAAAATCAAGAATTTGAGTCCGGAATACAAACAAACTTGTTTGGGATCAAGAAAATCAAGAACTGAGTCCTGAATAATGCAAACATGTTTTGCATCAAGAAAATCAAGAATTGAGTGCGGAATACAACCAAACTTTTTTCGGATCAAGAAACTCAAGAACTGAGTCCGGAATGCCGCAAACATGTTTTGCATCAAGAAAATCAAGAATTTGAGTCCGGAATACAAACAAACTTGTTTCGGATCAGGAAAATCAAGAACTGAGTCCGGAATACCGCAAACAAGTTTTGCATCAAGAAAATCAAGAATTGAGTGCGGAATAGAACCAAACTTGTTTCGGATCAAGAAAATCAAGAACTGAGTCCGGAATGCCGCAAACATGTTTGGCATCTAGAAAATCAAGAATTGAGTGCGGAATACAACCAAACTTGTTTCGGATCAAGAAAATCAAGAACTGAGTCCGGAATACCGCAAACAAGTTTTGCGTCAAGAAAATCAAGAATTGAGCGCGGAATAGAACCAAAATTGTTTGGGATCAAGAAAATCAAGAACTGAGTCCGGAATACCGCAAACAAGTTTTGCATCAAGAAAATCAAGAATTTGAGTCCGCAATACACCCAAACTTGTTTCGGATCAAGAAAATCAAGAACTGATTCCGGAATACCGCAAACAAGTTTTGCATCAAGAAAATCAAGAATTGAGTGCGGAATAGAACCAAACTTGTGTCGGATCAAGAAAATCAAGAACTGAGTCCGGAATGCCGCAAACATGTTTTGCATCAAGAAAATCAAGAATTGAGTGCGGAATACAACCAAACTTGTTTAGGATCAAGAAAATCAAGAACTGAGTCCGGAATGCCGCAAACAAGTTTTGCATCAAGAAAATCAAGAATTGAGTGCGGAATAGAACCAAACTTGTTTCGGATCAAGAAAATCAAGAACTGAGTCCGGAATGCCGCTAACATGTTTGGCATCTAGAAAATCAAGAATTGAGTGCGGAATACAACCAAACTTGTTTCGGATCAAGAAAATCAAGAACTGAGTTCGGAATATCGCAAACAAGTTTTGCATCAAGAAAATCAAGAATTTGAGTCCGGAATACAAACAAACTTGTTTGGATTCAAGAAAATCAAGAACTGAGTCCTGAATAATGCAAACATGTTTTGCATCAAGAAAATCAAGAATTGAGTGCGGAATACAACCAAACTTTTTTCGGATCAAGAAAATCAAGAACTGAGTCCGGAATGCCGCAAACATGTTTTGCATCAAGAAAATCAAGAATTGAGTCCGGAATACAACCAAACTTGTTTCGGATCAAGAAAATCAAGAACTGATTCCGGAATACCGCAAACATATTTTGCATCAAGAAAATCAAGAATTGTGCGCGGAATACAACCAAACTTGTTTCGGATCAAGAAAATCAAGAAATGAATCCGGAATTCCGCAAACATGTTTTGCATCAAGAAAATCAAGAATTGAGCGCGGAATACAACCAAACTTGTTTCGGATCAAGAAAATCAAGAACTGAGTCCGGAATACCGCAACCAAGTTTTGCATCAAGAAAATCAAGAATTGAGTGCGGAATAGAACCAAACTTGTTTGGGATCAAGAAATCAAGAACTGAGTCCGGAATGCCGCAAACATGTTTTGCATCAAGAAAATCAAGAATTGAGTGCGGAATACAACCAAACTTGTTTCGGATCAAGAAAATCAAGAACTGAGTCCGGAATGCCGCAAATAAGTTTTGCATCAAGAAAATCAAGAATTTGAGTCCGGAATACAAACAAACTTGTTTCGGATCAAGAAAATCAAGAACTGAGTCCGGAATACCGCAAACAAGTTTTGCATCAAGAAAATCAAGAATTGAGTGCGGAATAGAACCAAACTTGTTTCGGATCAAGAAAATCAAGAACTGAGTCCGGAATGCCGCAAACATGTTTTGCATCTAGAAAATCAAGAATTGAGTGCGGAATACAACCAAACTTGTTTCGGATCAAGAAAATCAAGAACTGAGTCCGGAATGCCGCAAACAAGTTTTGCATCAAGAAAATCAAGAATTGAGTGCGGAATAGAACCAAACTTGTTTCGGATCAAGAAAATCAAGAACTGAGTCCGGAATGCCGCTAACATGTTTGGCATCTAGAAAATCAAGAATTGAGTGCGGAATACAACCAAACTTGTTTCGGATCAAGAAAATCAAGAACTGAGTTCGGAATATCGCAAACAAGTTTTGCATCAAGAAAATCAAGAATTTGAGTCCGGAATACAAACAAACTTGTTTGGATTCAAGAAAATCAAGAACTGAGTCCTGAATAATGCAAACATGTTTTGCATCAAGAAAATCAAGAATTGAGTGCGGAATACAACCAAACTTTTTTCGGATCAAGAAAATCAAGAACTGAGTCCGGAATGCCGCAAACATGTTTTGCATCAAGAAAATCAAGAATTGAGTCCGGAATACAACCAAACTTGTTTCGGATCAAGAAAATCAAGAACTGATTCCGGAATACCGCAAACATGTTTTGCATCAAGAAAATCAAGAATTGTGCGCGGAATACAACCAAACTTGTTTCGGATCAAGAAAATCAAGAAATGAATCCGGAATTCCGCAAACATGTTTTGCATCAAGAAAATCAAGAATTGAGCGCGGAATACAACCAAACTTGTTTCGGATCAAGAAAATCAAGAACTGAGTCCGGAATACCGCAACCAAGTTTTGCATCCAGAAAATCAAGAATTGAGTGCGGAATAGAACCAAACTTGTTTGGGATCAAGAAATCAAGAACTGAGTCCGGAATGCCGCAAACATGTTTTGCATGAAGAAAATCAAGAATTGAGTGCGGAATACAACCAAACTTGTTTCGGATCAAGAAAATCAAGAACTGAGTCCGGAATGCCGCAAACATGTTTGGCATCTAGAAAATCAAGAATTGAGTGCGGAATACAACCAAACTTGTTTCGGATCAAGAAAATCAAGAACTGAGTCCGGAATACCGCAAACAAGTTTTGCGTCAAGAAAATCAAGAATTGAGCGCGGAATAGAACCAAAATTGTTTGGGATCAAGAAAATCAAGAACTGAGTCCGGAATACCGCAAACAAGTTTTGCATCAAGAAAATCAAGAATTTGAGTCCGGAATACACCCAAACTTGTTTCGGATCAAGAAAATCAAGAACTGATTCCGGAATACCGCAAACAAGTTTTGCATCAAGAAAATCAAGAATTGAGTGCGGAATAGAACCAAACTTGTGTCGGATCAAGAAAATCAAGAACTGAGTCCGGAATGCCGCAAACATGTTTTGCATCAAGAAAATCAAGAATTGAGTGCGGAATACAACCAAACTTGTTTAGGATCAAGAAAATCAAGAACTGAGTCCGGAATGCCGCAAACAAGTTTTGCATCAAGAAAATCAAGAATTGAGTGCGGAATAGAACCAAACTTGTTTCGGATCAAGAAAATCAAGAACTGAGTCCGGAATGCCGCTAACATGTTTGGCATCTAGAAAATCAAGAATTGAGTGCGGAATACAACCAAACTTGTTTCGGATCAAGAAAATCAAGAACTGAGTTCGGAATATCGCAAACAAGTTTTGCATCAAGAAAATCAAGAATTTGAGTCCGGAATACAAACAAACTTGTTTGGATTCAAGAAAATCAAGAACTGAGTCCTGAATAATGCAAACATGTTTTGCATCAAGAAAATCAAGAATTGAGTGCGGAATACAACCAAACTTTTTTCGGATCAAGAAAATCAAGAACTGAGTCCGGAATGCCGCAAACATGTTTTGCATCAAGAAAATCAAGAATTGAGTCCGGAATACAACCAAACTTGTTTCGGATCAAGAAAATCAAGAACTGATTCCGGAATACCGCAAACATGTTTTGCATCAAGAAAATCAAGAATTGTGCGCGGAATACAACCAAACTTGTTTCGGATCAAGAAAATCAAGAAATGAATCCGGAATTCCGCAAACATGTTTTGCATCAAGAAAATCAAGAATTGAGCGCGGAATACAACCAAACTTGTTTCGGATCAAGAAAATCAAGAACTGAGTCCGGAATACCGCAACCAAGTTTTGCATCAAGAAAATCAAGAATTGAGTGCGGAATAGAACCAAACTTGTTTGGGATCAAGAAATCAAGAACTGAGTCCGGAATGCCGCAAACATGTTTTGCATCAAGAAAATCAAGAATTGAGTGCGGAATACAACCAAACTTGTTTCGGATCAAGAAAATCAAGAACTGAGTCCGGAATGCCGCAAATAAGTTTTGCATCAAGAAAATCAAGAATTTGAGTCCGGAATACAAACAAACTTGTTTCGGATCAAGAAAATCAAGAACTGAGTCCGGAATACCGCAAACAAGTTTTGCATCAAGAAAATCAAGAATTGAGTGCGGAATAGAACCAAACTTGTTTCGGATCAAGAAAATCAAGAACTGAGTCCGGAATGCCGCAAACATGTTTTGCATCTAGAAAATCAAGAATTGAGGGCGGAATACAACCAAACTTGTTTCGGATCAAGAAAATCAAGAACTGAGTCCGGAATGCCGCAAACAAGTTTTGCATCAAGAAAATCAAGAATTTGAGTCCGGAATACAAACAAACTTGTTTGGGATCAAGACAATCAAGAACTGAGTCCTGAATAATGCAAACATGTTTTGCATCAAGAAAATCAAGAATTGAGTGCGGAATACAACCAAACTTTTTTCGGATCAAGAAAATCAAGAAATGAGTCCGGAATGCCGCAAACATGTTTTGCATCAAGAAAATCAAGAATTTGAGTCCGGAATACAAACAAACTTGTTTCGGATCAAGAAAATCAAGAACTGAGTCCGGAATACCGCAAATAAGTTTTGCATCAAGAAAATCAAGAATTGAGTGCGGAATAGAACCAAACTTGTTTCGGATCAAGAAAATCAAGAACTGAGTCCGGAATGCCGCAAACATGTTTGGCATCTAGAAAATCAAGAATTGAGTGCGGAATACAACCAAACTTGTTTCGGATCAAGAAAATCAAGAACTGAGTCCGGAATACCGCAAACAAGTTTGGCGTCAAGAAAATCAAGAATTGAGCGCGGAATAGAACCAAAATTGTTTGGGATCAAGAAAATCAAGAACTGAGTCCGGAATACCGCAAACAAGTTTTGCATCAAGAAAATCAAGAATTTGAGTCCGGAATACACCCAAACTTGTTTCGGATCAAGAAAATCAAGAACTGATTCCGGAATACCGCAAACAAGTTTTGCATCAAGAAAATCAAGAATTGAGTGCGGAATAGAACCAAACTTGTTTCGGATCAAGAAAATCAAGAACTGAGTCCGGAATGCCGCAAACATGTTTTGCATCAAGAAAATCAAGAATTGAGGGCGGAATACAACCAAACTTGTTTCGGATCAAGAAAATCAAGAACTGAGTCCGGAATGCCGCAAACATGTTTTGCGTCAAGAAAATCAAGAATTGAGAGCGGAATACAACCAAACTTGTTTCGGATCAAGAAAATCAAGAACTGAGTCCGGAATACCGCAAACAAGTTTTGCATCAAGAAAATCAAGAATTGAGCGCGGAATACAACCAAACTTGTTTCGGATCAAGAAAATCAAGAACTGAGTCCGGAATGCCGCAAACAAGTTTTGCATCAAGAAAATCAAGAATTTGAGTCCGGAATACAACCAAACTTGTTTCGGATCAAGAAAATCAAGAACTGATTCCGGAATACCGCAAACAAGTTTTGCATCAAGAAAATCTAGAATTTGAGTCCGGAATACAAACAAACTTGTTTGGGATCAATAAAATCAAGAAATGAGTCCGGAATACCGCAAACATGTTCTGCATCAAGAAAATCAAGAACTGAGTGCGGAATACGACCAAACTTGTTTCGGATCAAGAAAATCAAGAATTTGAGTCCGGAATACAAACAAACTTGTTTGGGATCAAGAAAATCAAGAACTGAGTCCTGAATAATGCAAACATGTTTTGCATCAAGAAAATCAAGAATTGAGTGCGGAATACAACCAAACTTTTTTCGGATCAAGAAACTCAAGAACTGAGTCCGGAATGCCGCAAACATGTTTTGCATCAAGAAAATCAAGAATTTGAGTCCGGAATACAAACAAACTTGTTTCGGATCAGGAAAATCAAGAACTGAGTCCGGAATACCGCAAACAAGTTTTGCATCAAGAAAATCAAGAATTGAGTGCGGAATAGAACCAAACTTGTTTCGGATCAAGAAAATCAAGAACTGAGTCCGGAATGCCGCAAACATGTTTGGCATCTAGAAAATCAAGAATTGAGTGCGGAATACAACCAAACTTGTTTCGGATCAAGAAAATCAAGAACTGAGTCCGGAATACCGCAAACAAATTTGGCGTCAAGAAAATCAAGAATTGAGCGCGGAATAGAACCAAAATTGTTTGGGATCAAGAAAATCAAGAACTGAGTCCGGAATACCGCAAACAAGTTTTGCATCAAGAAAATCAAGAATTTGAGTCCGGAATACACCCAAACTTGTTTCGGATCAAGAAAATCAAGAACTGATTCCGGAATACCGCAAACAAGTTTTGCATCAAGAAAATCAAGAATTGAGTGCGGAATAGAACCAAACTTGTGTCGGATCAAGAAAATCAAGAACTGAGTCCGGAATGCCGCAAACATGTTTTGCATCAAGAAAATCAAGAATTGAGTGCGGAATACAACCAAACTTGTTTAGGATCAAGAAAATCAAGAACTGAGTCCGGAATGCCGCAAACAAGTTTTGCATCAAGAAAATCAAGAATTGAGTGCGGAATAGAACCAAACTTGTTTCGGATCAAGAAAATCAAGAACTGAGTCCGGAATGCCGCTAACATGTTTGGCATCTAGAAAATCAAGAATTGAGTGCGGAATACAACCAAATTTGTTTCGGATCAAGAAAATCAAGAACTGAGTTCGGAATATCGCAAACAAGTTTTGCATCAAGAAAATCAAGAATTTGAGTCCGGAATACAAACAAACTTGTTTGGATTCAAGAAAATCAAGAACTGAGTCCTGAATAATGCAAACATGTTTTGCATCAAGAAAATCAAGAATTGAGTGCGGAATACAACCAAACTTTTTTCGGATCAAGAAAATCAAGAACTGAGTCCGGAATGCCGCAAACATGTTTTGCATCAAGAAAATCGAGAATTGAGTCCGGAATACAACCAAACTTGTTTCGGATCAAGAAAATCAAGAACTGATTCCGGAATACCGCAAACATGTTTTGCATCAAGAAAATCAAGAATTGTGCGCGGAATACAACCAAACTTGTTTCGGATCAAGAAAATCAAGAAATGAATCCGGAATTCCGCAAACATGTTTTGCATCAAGAAAATCAAGAATTGAGCGCGGAATACAACCAAACTTGTTTCGGATCAAGAAAATCAAGAACTGAGTCCGGAATACCGCAACCAAGTTTTGCATCAAGAAAATCAAGAATTGAGTGCGGAATAGAACCAAACTTGTTTGGGATCAAGAAATCAAGAACTGAGTCCGGAATGCCGCAAACATGTTTTGCATCAAGAAAATCAAGAATTGAGTGCGGAATACAACCAAACTTGTTTCGGATCAAGAAAATCAAGAACTGAGTCCGGAATGCCGCAAATAAGTTTTGCATCAAGAAAATCAAGAATTTGAGTCCGGAATATAAACAAACTTGTTTCGGATCAAGAAAATCAAGAACTGAGTCCGGAATACCGCAAACAAGTTTTGCATCAAGAAAATCAAGAATTGAGTGCGGAATAGAACCAAACTTGTTTCGGATCAAGAAAATCAAGAACTGAGTCCGGAATGCCGCAAACATGTTTTGCATCTAGAAAATCAAGAATTGAGTGCGGAATACAACCAAACTTGTTTCGGATCAAGAAAATCAAGAAGTGAGTCCGGAATGCCGCAAACAAGTTTTGCATCAAGAAAATCAAGAATTTGAGTCCGGAATACAAACAAACTTGTTTGGGATCAAGAAAATCAAGAACTGAGTCCTGAATAATGCAAATGTGTTTTGCATCAAGAAAATCAAGAATTGAGTGCGGAATACAACCAAACTTTTTTCGGATCAAGAAAATCAAGAAATGAGTCCGGAATGCCGCAAACATGTTTTGCATCAAGAAAATCAAGAATTTGAGTCCGGAATACAAACAAACTTGTTTCGGATCAAGAAAATCAAGAACTGAGTCCGGAATACCGCAAATAAGTTTTGCATCAAGAAAATCAAGAATTGAGTGCGGAATAGAACCAAACTTGTTTCGGATCAAGAAAATCAAGAACTGAGTCCGGAATGCCGCAAACATGTTTGGCATCTAGAAAATCAAGAATTGAGTGCGGAATACAACCAAACTTGTTTCGGATCAAGAAAATCAAGAACTGAGTCCGGAATACCGCAAACAAGTTTGGCGTCAAGAAAATCAAGAATTGAGCGCGGAATAGAACCAAAATTGTTTGGGATCAAGAAAATCAAGAACTGAGTCCGGAATACCGCAAACAAGTTTTGCATCAAGAAAATCAAGAATTTTAGTCCGGAATACACCCAAACTTGTTTCGGATCAAGAAAATCAAGAACTGATTCCGGAATACCGCAAACAAGTTTTGCATCAAGAAAATCAAGAATTGAGTGCGGAATAGAACCAAACTTGTTTCGGATCAAGAAAATCAAGAACTGAGTCCGGAATGCCGCAAACATGTTTTGCATCAAGAAAATCAAGAATTGAGGGCGGAATACAACCAAACTTGTTTCGGATCAAGAAAATCAAGAACTGAGTCCGGAATGCCGCAAACATGTTTTGCGTCAAGAAAATCAAGAATTGAGAGCGGAATACAACCAAACTTGTTTCGGATCAAGAAAATCAAGAACTGAGTCCGGAATACCGCAAACAAGTTTTGCATCAAGAAAATCAAGAATTGAGCGCGGAATACAACCAAACTTGTTTCGGATCAAGAAAATCAAGAACTGAGTCCGGAATGCCGCAAACAAGTTTTGCATCAAGAAAATCAAGAATTTGAGTCCGGAATACAACCAAACTTGTTTCGGATCAAGAAAATCAAGAACTGATTCCGGAATACCGCAAACAAGTTTTGCATCAAGAAAATCTAGAATTTGAGTCCGGAATACAAACAAACTTGTTTGGGATCAATAAAATCAAGAAATGAGTCCGGAATACCGCAAACATGTTCTGCATCAAGAAAATCAAGAACTGAGTGCGGAATACGACCAAACTTGTTTCGGATCAAGAAAATCAAGAATTTGAGTCCGGAATACGACCAAACTTGTTTCGGATCAAGAAAATCAAGAACTGAGTCCGGAATACCGCAAACAAGTTTTGCATCAAGAAAATCAAGAATTGAGTGCGGAATAGAACCAAACTTGTTTCGGATCAAGAAAATCAAGAACTGAGTCCGGAATGCCGTAAACATGTTTTGCATCAAGAAAATCAAGAATTGAGTGCGGAATACAACCAAACTTGTTTCGGATCAAGAAAATCAAGAACTGAGTCCGGAATACCGCAAATAAGTTTTGCATCAAGAAAATCAAGAATTGAGTGCGGAATAGAACCAAACTTGTTTCGGATCAAGAAAATCAAGAACTGAGTCCGGAATGCCGCAAACAAGTTTTGCATCAAGAAAATCAAGAATTTGAGTCCGGAATACAAACAAACTTGTTTCGGATCAAGAAAATCAAGAACTGAGTCCGGAATACCGCAAACAAGTTTTGCATCAAGAAAATCAAGAATTGAGTGCGGAATAGAACCAAACTTGTTTCGGATCAAGAAAATCAAGAACTGTGTCCGGAAAGCCGCAAACATGTTTTGCATCTAGAAAATCAAGAATTGAGTGCGGAATACAACGAAACTTGTTTCGGATCAAGAAAACCAAGAACTGAGTCCGGAATGCCGCAAACAAGTTTTGCATCAAGAAAATCAAGAATTTGAGTCCGGAATACAAACAAACTTGTTTGGGATCAAGAAAATCAAGAACTGAGTCCTGAATAATGCAAACATGTTTTGCATCAAGAAAATCAAGAATTGAGTGCGGAATACAACCAAACTTTTTTCGGATCAAGAAACTCAAGAACTGAGTCCGGAATGCCGCAAACATGTTTTGCATCAAGAAAATCAAGAATTTGAGTCCGGAATACAAACAAACTTGTTTCGGATCAGGAAAATCAAGAATTTGATTCCGGAATACACCCAAACTTGTTTCGGATCAAGAAAATCAAGAACTGATTCCGGAATACCGCAAACAAGTTTTGCATCAAGAAAATCAAGAATTGAGTGCGGAATAGAACCAACCTTGTTTCGGATCAAGAAAATCAAGAACTGAGTCCGGAATGCCGCAAACATGTTTTGCATCAAGAAAATCAAGAATTGAGGGCGGAATACAACCAAACTTGTTTCGGATCAAGAAAATCAAGAACTGAGTCCGGAATTCCGCAAACATGTTTTGCGTCAAGAAAATCAAGAATTGAGAGCGGAATACAACCAAACTTGTTTCGGATCAAGAAAATCAAGAACTGAGTCCGGAATACCGCAAACAAGTTTTGCGTCAAGAAAATCAAGAATTGAGCGCGGAATACAACCAAACTTGTTTCGGATCAAGAAAATCAAGAACTGAGTCCGGAATGCCGCAAACAAGTTTTGCATCAAGAAAATCAAGAATTTGAGTCCGGAATACAACCAAACTTGTTTCGGATCAAGAAAATCAAGAACTGATTCCGGAATACCGCAAACAAGTTTTGCATCAAGAAAATCTAGAATTTGAGTCCGGAATACAAACAAACTTGTTTGGGATCAATAAAATCAAGAACTGAGTCCGGAATACCGCAAACATGTTCTGCATCAAGAAAATCAAGAACTGAGTGCGGAATACGACCAAACTTGTTTCGGATCAAGAAAATCAAGAATTTGAGTCCGGAATACAACCAAACTTGTTTCGGATCAAGAAAATCAAGAACTGAGTCCGGAATGCCGCAAATAAGTTTTGCATCAAGAAAATCAAGAATTTGAGTCCGGAATACAAACAAACTTGTTTCGGATCAAGAAAATCAAGAACTGAGTCCAGAATACCGCAAACAAGTTTTGCATCAAGAAAATCAAGAATTGAGTGCGGAATAGAACCAAACTTGTTTCGGATCAAGAAAATCAAGAACTGAGTCCGGAATGCCGCAAACATGTTTTGCATCTAGAAAATCAAGAATTGAGTGCGGAATACAACCAAACTTGTTTCAGATCAAGAAAATCAAGAACTGAGTCCGGAATGCCGCAAACAAGTTTTGCATCAAGAAAATCAAGAATTTGAGTCCGGAATACAAACAAACTTGTTTGGGATCAAGAAAATCAAGAACTGAGTCCTGAATAATGCAAACATGTTTTGCATGAAGAAAAAATCAAGAATTGAGTGCGGAATACAACCAAACTTTTTTCGGATCAAGAAAATCAAGAAATGAGTCCGGAATGCCGCAAACATGTTTTGCATCAAGAAAATCAAGAATTTGAGTCCGGAATACAAACAAACTTGTTTCGGATCAAGAAAATCAAGAACTGAGTCCGGAATACCGCAAATAAGTTTTGCATCAAGAAAATCAAGAATTGAGTGCGGAATAGAACCAAACTTGTTTCGGATCAAGAAAATCAAGAACTGAGTCCGGAATGCCGCAAACATGTTTGGCATCTAGAAAATCAAGAATTGAGTGCGGAATACAACCAAACTTGTTTCGGATCAAGAAAATCAAGAACTGATTCCGGAATACCGCAAACAAGTTTTGCATCAAGAAAATCAAGAATTGAGTGCGGAATAGAACCAACCTTGTTTCGGATCAAGAAAATCAAGAACTGAGTCCGGAATGCCGCAAACATGTTTTGCATCAAGAAAATCAAGAATTGAGGGCGGAATACAACCAAACTTGTTTCGGATCAAGAAAATCAAGAACTGAGTCCGGAATTCCGCAAACATGTTTTGCGTCAAGAAAATCAAGAATTGAGAGCGGAATACAACCAAACTTGTTTCGGATCAAGAAAATCAAGAACTGAGTCCGGAATACCGCAAACAAGTTTTGCGTCAAGAAAATCAAGAATTGAGCGCGGAATACAACCAAACTTGTTTCGGATCAAGAAAATCAAGAACTGAGTCCGGAATGCCGCAAACAAGTTTTGCATCAAGAAAATCAAGAATTTGAGTCCGGAATACAACCAAACTTGTTTCGGATCAAGAAAATCAAGAACTGATTCCGGAATACCGCAAACAAGTTTTGCATCAAGAAAATCTAGAATTTGAGTCCGGAATACAAACAAACTTGTTTGGGATCAATAAAATCAAGAACTGAGTCCGGAATACCGCAAACATGTTCTGCATCAAGAAAATCAAGAACTGAGTGCGGAATACGACCAAACTTGTTTCGGATCAAGAAAATCAAGAATTTGAGTCCGGAATACAACCAAACTTGTTTCGGATCAAGAAAATCAAGAACTGAGTCCGGAATGCCGCAAATAAGTTTTGCATCAAGAAAATCAAGAATTTGAGTCCGGAATACAAACAAACTTGTTTCGGATCAAGAAAATCAAGAACTGAGTCCAGAATACCGCAAACAAGTTTTGCATCAAGAAAATCAAGAATTGAGTGCGGAATAGAACCAAACTTGTTTCGGATCAAGAAAATCAAGAACTGAGTCCGGAATGCCGCAAACATGTTTTGCATCTAGAAAATCAAGAATTGAGTGCGGAATACAACCAAACTTGTTTCAGATCAAGAAAATCAAGAACTGAGTCCGGAATGCCGCAAACAAGTTTTGCATCAAGAAAATCAAGAATTTGAGTCCGGAATACAAACAAACTTGTTTGGGATCAAGAAAATCAAGAACTGAGTCCTGAATAATGCAAACATGTTTTGCATGAAGAAAAAATCAAGAATTGAGTGCGGAATACAACCAAACTTTTTTCGGATCAAGAAAATCAAGAAATGAGTCCGGAATGCCGCAAACATGTTTTGCATCAAGAAAATCAAGAATTTGAGTCCGGAATACAAACAAACTTGTTTCGGATCAAGAAAATCAAGAACTGAGTCCGGAATACCGCAAATAAGTTTTGCATCAAGAAAATCAAGAATTGAGTGCGGAATAGAACCAAACTTGTTTCGGATCAAGAAAATCAAGAACTGAGTCCGGAATGCCGCAAACATGTTTGGCATCTAGAAAATCAAGAATTGAGTGCGGAATACAACCAAACTTGTTTCGGATCAAGAAAATCAAGAACTGAGTCCGGAATACCGCAAACAAGTTTGGCGTCAAGAAAATCAAGAATTGAGCGCGGAATAGAACCAAAATTGTTTGGGATCAAGAAAATCAAGAACTGAGTCCGGAATACCGCAAACAAGTTTTGCATCAAGAAAATCAAGAATTTTAGTCCGGAATACACCCAAACTTGTTTCGGATCAAGAAAATCAAGAACTGATTCCGGAATACCGCAAACAAGTTTTGCATCAAGAAAATCAAGAATTGAGTGCGGAATAGAACCAAACTTGTTTCGGATCAAGAAAATCAAGAACTGAGTCCGGAATGCCGCAAACATGTTTTGCATCAAGAAAATCAAGAATTGAGGGCGGAATACAACCAAACTTGTTTCGGATCAAGAAAATCAAGAACTGAGTCCGGAATGCCGCAAACATGTTTTGCGTCAAGAAAATCAAGAATTGAGAGCGGAATACAACCAAACTTGTTTCGGATCAAGAAAATCAAGAACTGAGTCCGGAATACCGCAAACAAGTTTTGCATCAAGAAAATCAAGAATTGAGCGCGGAATACAACCAAACTTGTTTCGGATCAAGAAAATCAAGAACTGAGTCCGGAATACCGCAAACAAGTTTTGCGTCAAGAAAATCAAGAATTGAGCGCGGAATACAACCAAACTTGTTTCGGATCAAGAAAATCAAGAACTGAGTTCGGAATGCCGCAAACAAGTTTTGCATCAAGAAAATCAAGAATTTGAGTCCGGAATACAACCAAACTTGTTTCGGATCAAGAAAATCAAGAACTGATTCCGGAATACCGCAAACAAGTTTTGCATCAAGAAAATCTAGAATTTGAGTCCGGAATACAAACAAACTTGTTTGGGATCAATAAAATCAAGAACTGAGTCCGGAATACCGCAAACATGTTCTGCATCAAGAAAATCAAGAACTGAGTGCGGAATACGACCAAACTTGTTTCGGATCAAGAAAATCAAGAATTTGAGTCCGGAATACAACCAAACTTGTTTCGGATTAAGAAAATCAAGAACTGAGTCCGGAATGCCGCAAATAAGTTTTGCATCAAGAAAATCAAGAATTTGAGTCCGGAATACAAAAAACTTGTTTCGGATCAAGAAAATCAAGAACTGAGTCCGGAATACCGCAAAAAAGTTTTGCATCAAGAAAATCAAGAATTGAGTGCGGAATAGAACCAAACTTGTTTCGGATCATGAAAATCAAGAACTGAGTCCGGAAAGCCGCAAACATGTTTTGCATCTAGAAAATCAAGAATTGAGTGCGGAATACAACCAAACTTGTTTCGGATCAAGAAAATCAAGAACTGAGTCCGGAATGCCGCAAACAAGTTTTGCATCAAGAAAATCAAGAATTTGAGTCCGGAATACAAACAAACTTGTTGGGGATCAAGAAAATCAAGAACTGAGTCCTGAATAATGCAAACATGTTTTGCATGAAGAAAAAATCAAGAATTGAGTGCGGAATACAACCAAACTTTTTTCGGATCAAGAAAATCAAGAAATGAGTCCGGAATGCCGCAAACATGTTTTGCATCAAGAAAATCAAGAATTTGAGTCCGGAATACAAACAAACTTGTTTCGGATCAAGAAAATCAAGAACTGAGTCCGGAATACCGCAAATAAGTTTTGCATCAAGAAAATCAAGAATTGAGTGCGGAATAGAACCAAACTTGTTTCGGATCAAGAAAATCAAGAACTGAGTCCGGAATGCCGCAAACATGTTTGGCATCTAGAAAATCAAGAATTGAGTGCGGAATACAACCAAACTTGTTTCGGATCAAGAAAATCAAGAACTGAGTCCGGAATACCGCAAACAAGTTTGGCGTCACGAAAATCAAGAATTGAGCGCGGAATAGAACCAAAATTGTTTGGGATCAAGAAAATCAAGAACTGAGTCCTGAATAATGCAAACATGTTTTGCATGAAGAAAAAATCAAGAATTGAGTGCGGAATACAACCAAACTTTTTTCGGATCAAGAAAATCAAGAAATGAGTCCGGAATGCCGCAAACATGTTTTGCATCAAGAAAATCAAGAATTTGAGTCCGGAATACAAACAAACTTGTTTCGGATCAAGAAAATCAAGAACTGAGTCCGGAATACCGCAAATAAGTTTTGCATCAAGAAAATCAAGAATTGAGTGCGGAATAGAACCAAACTTGTTTCGGATCAAGAAAATCAAGAACTGAGTCCGGAATGCCGCAAACATGTTTGGCATCTAGAAAATCAAGAATTGAGTGCGGAATACAACCAAACTTGTTTCGGATCAAGAAAATCAAGAACTGAGTCCGGAATACCGCAAACAAGTTTGGCGTCAAGAAAATCAAGAATTGAGTGCGGAATAGAACCAAACTTGTTTCGGATCAAGAAAATCAAGAACTGAGTCCGGAATGCCGCAAACATGTTTTGCATCAAGAAAATCAAGAATTGAGGGCGGAATACAACCAAACTTGTTTCGGATCAAGAAAATCAAGAACTGAGTCCGGAATGCCGCAAACATGTTTTGCGTCAAGAAAATCAAGAATTGAGAGCGGAATACAACCAAACTTGTTTCGGATCAAGAAAATCAAGAACTGAGTCCGGAATACCGCAAACAAGTTTTGCATCAAGAAAATCAAGAATTGAGCGCGGAATACAACCAAACTTGTTTCGGATCAAGAAAATCAAGAACTGAGTCCGGAATACCGCAAACAAGTTTTGCGTCAAGAAAATCAAGAATTGAGCGCGGAATACAACCAAACTTGTTTCGGATCAAGAAAATCAAGAACTGAGTCCGGAATGCCGCAAACAAGTTTTGCATCAAGAAAATCAAGAATTTGAGTCCGGAATACAACCAAACTTGTTTCGGATCAAGAAAATCAAGAACTGATTCCGGAATACCGCAAACAAGTTTTGCATCAAGAAAATCTAGAATTTGAGTCCGGAATACAAACAAACTTGTTTGGGATCAATAAAATCAAGAACTGAGTCCGGAATACCGCAAACATGTTCTGCATCAAGAAAATCAAGAACTGAGTGCGGAATACGACCAAACTTGTTTCGGATCAAGAAAATCAAGAATTTGAGTCCGGAATACAACCAAACTTGTTTCGGATTAAGAAAATCAAGAACTGAGTCCGGAATGCCGCAAATAAGTTTTGCATCAAGAAAATCAAGAATTTGAGTCCGGAATACAAAAAACTTGTTTCGGATCAAGAAAATCAAGAACTGAGTCCGGAATACCGCAAACAAGTTTTGCATCAAGAAAATCAAGAATTGAGTGCGGAATAGAACCAAACTTGTTTCGGATCAAGAAAATCAAGAACTGAGTCCGGAAAGCCGCAAACATGTTTTGCATCTAGAAAATCAAGAATTGAGTGCGGAATACAACCAAACTTGTTTCGGATCAAGAAAATCAAGAACTGAGTCCGGAATGCCGCAAACAAGTTTTGCATCAAGAAAATCAAGAATTTGAGTCCGGAATACAAACAAACTTGTTGGGGATCAAGAAAATCAAGAACTGAGTCCTGAATAATGCAAACATGTTTTGCATGAAGAAAAAATCAAGAATTGAGTGCGGAATACAACCAAACTTTTTTCGGATCAAGAAAATCAAGAAATGAGTCCGGAATGCCGCAAACATGTTTTGCATCAAGAAAATCAAGAATTTGAGTCCGGAATACAAACAAACTTGTTTCGGATCAAGAAAATCAAGAACTGAGTCCGGAATACCGCAAATAAGTTTTGCATCAAGAAAATCAAGAATTGAGTGCGGAATAGAACCAAACTTGTTTCGGATCAAGAAAATCAAGAACTGAGTCCGGAATGCCGCAAACATGTTTGGCATCTAGAAAATCAAGAATTGAGTGCGGAATACAACCAAACTTGTTTCGGATCAAGAAAATCAAGAACTGAGTCCGGAATACCGCAAACAAGTTTGGCGTCACGAAAATCAAGAATTGAGCGCGGAATAGAACCAAAATTGTTTGGGATCAAGAAAATCAAGAACTGAGTCCTGAATAATGCAAACATGTTTTGCATGAAGAAAAAATCAAGAATTGAGTGCGGAATACAACCAAACTTTTTTCGGATCAAGAAAATCAAGAAATGAGTCCGGAATGCCGCAAACATGTTTTGCATCAAGAAAATCAAGAATTTGAGTCCGGAATACAAACAAACTTGTTTCGGATCAAGAAAATCAAGAACTGAGTCCGGAATACCGCAAATAAGTTTTGCATCAAGAAAATCAAGAATTGAGTGCGGAATAGAACCAAACTTGTTTCGGATCAAGAAAATCAAGAACTGAGTCCGGAATGCCGCAAACATGTTTGGCATCTAGAAAATCAAGAATTGAGTGCGGAATACAACCAAACTTGTTTCGGATCAAGAAAATCAAGAACTGAGTCCGGAATACCGCAAACAAGTTTGGCGTCAAGAAAATCAAGAATTGAGCGCGGAATAGAACCAAAATTGTTTGGGATCAAGAAAATCAAGAACTGAGTCCGGAATACCGCAAATAAGTTTTGCATCAAGAAAATCAAGAATTTGAGTCCGGAATACACCCAAACTTGTTTCGGATCAAGAAAATCAAGAACTGATTCCGGAATACCGCAAATAAGTTTTGCATCAAGAAAATCAAGAATTGAGTGCGGAATAGAACCAAACTTGTTTCGGATCAAGAAAATCAAGAACTGAGTCCGGAATGCCGCAAACATGTTTTGCATCAAGAAAATCAAGAATTGAGGGCGGAATACAACCAAACTTGTTTCGGATCAAGAAAATCAAGAACTGAGTCCGGAATGCCGCAAACATGTTTTGCGTCAAGAAAATCAAGAATTGAGAGCGGAATACAACCAAACTTGTTTCGGATCAAGAAAATCAAGAACTGAGTCCGGAATACCGCAAACAAGTTTTGCATCAAGAAAATCAAGAATTGAGCGCGGAATACAACCAAACTTGTTTCGGATCAAGAAAATCAAGAACTGAGTCCGGAATACCGCAAACAAGTTTTGCGTCAAGAAAATCAAGAATTGAGCGCGGAATACAACCAAACTTGTTTCGGATCAAGAAAATCAAGAACTGAGTCCGGAATGCCGCAAACAAGTTTTGCATCAAGAAAATCAAGAATTTGAGTCCGGAATACAACCAAACTTGTTTCGGATCAAGAAAAATCAAGAACTGATTCCGGAATACCGCAAACAAGTTTTGCATCAAGAAAATCTAGAATTTGAGTCCGGAATACAAACAAACTTGTTTGGGATCAATAAAATCAAGAACTGAGTCCGGAATACCGCAAACATGTTCTGCATCAAGAAAATCAAGAACTGAGTGCGGAATACGACCAAACTTGTTTCGGATCAAGAAAATCAAGAATTTGAGTCCGGAATACAACCAAACTTGTTTCGGATCAAGAAAATTAAGAACTGAGTCCGGAATGCCGCAAATAAGTTTTGCATCAAGAAAATCAAGAATTTGAGTCCGGAATACAAACAAACTTGTTTCGGATCAAGAAAATCAAGAACTGAGTCCGGAATACCGCAAACAAGTTTTGCATCAAGAAAATCAAGAATTGAGTGCGGAATAGAACCAAACTTGTTTCGGATCAAGAAAATCAAGAACTGAGTCCGGAATGCCGCAAACATGTTTTGCATCTAGAAAATCAAGAATTGAGTGCGGAATACAACCAAACTTGTTTCGGATCAAGAAAATCAAGAACTGAGTCCGGAATGCCGCAAACAAGTTTTGCATCAAGAAAATCAAGAATTTGAGTCCGGAATACAAACAAACTTGTTTGGGATCAAGAAAATCAAGAACTGAGTCCTGAATAATGCAAACATGTTTTGCATGAAGAAAAAATCAAGAATTGAGTGCGGAATACAACCAAACTTTTTTCGGATCAAGAAAATCAAGAAATGAGTCCGGAATGCCGCAAACATGTTTTGCATCAAGAAAATCAAGAATTTGAGTCCGGAATACAAACAAACTTGTTTCGGATCAAGAAAATCAAGAACTGAGTCCGGAATACCGCAAATAAGTTTTGCATCAAGAAAATCAAGAATTGAGTGCGGAATAGAACCAAACTTGTTTCGGATCAAGAAAATCAAGAACTGAGTCCGGAATGCCGCAAACATGTTTGGCATCTAGAAAATCAAGAATTGAGTGCGGAATACAACCAAACTTGTTTCGGATCAAGAAAATCAAGAACTGAGTCCGGAATACCGCAAACAAGTTTGGCGTCAAGAAAATCAAGAATTGAGCGCGGAATAGAACCAAAATTGTTTGGGATCAAGAAAATCAAGAACTGAGTCCGGAATACCGCAAACAAGTTTTGCATCAAGAAAATCAAGAATTGAGTGCGGAATAGAACCAAACTTGTTTCGGATCAAGAAAATCAAGAACTGAGTCCGGAATGCCGCAAACATGTTTTGCATCAAGAAAATCAAGAATTGAGTGCGGAATAGAACCAAACTTGTTTCGGATCAAGAAAATCAAGAACTGAGTCCGGAATACCGCAAATAAGTTTTGCATCAAGAAAATCAAGAATTGAGTGCGGAATAGAACCAAACTTGTTTCGGATCAAGAAAATCAAGAACTGAGTCCGGAATGCCGCAAACAAGTTTTGCATCAAGAAAATCAAGAATTTGAGTCCGGAATACAAACAAATTTGTTTCGGATCAAGAAAATCAAGAACTGAGTCCGGAATACCGCAAACAAGTTTTGCATCAAGAAAATCAAGAATTGAGTGCGGAATAGAACCAAACTTGTTTCGGATCAAGAAAATCAAGAACTGTGTCCGGAAAGCCGCAAACATGTTTTGCATCTAGAAAATCAAGAATTGAGTGCGGAATACAACCAAACTTGTTTCGGATCAAGAAAATCAAGAACTGAGTCCGGAATGCCGCAAACAAGTTTTGCATCAAGAAAATCAAGAATTTGAGTCCGGAATACAAACAAACTTGTTTGGGATCAAGAAAATCAAGAACTGAGTCCTGAATAATGCAAACATGTTTTGCATCAAGAAAATCAAGAATTGAGTGCGGAATACAACCAAACATTTTTCGGATCAAGAAACTCAAGAACTGAGTCCGGAATGCCGCAAACATGTTTTGCATCAAGAAAATCAAGAATTTGAGTCCGGAATACAAACAAACTTGTTTCGGATCAGGAAAATCAAGAATTTGATTCCGGAATACACCCAAACTTGTTTCGGATCAAGAAAATCAAGAACTGATTCCGGAATACCGCAAACAAGTTTTGCATCAAGAAAATCAAGAATTGAGTGCGGAATAGAACCAAACTTGTTTCGGATCAAGAAAATCAAGAACTGAGTCCGGAATGCCGCAAACAAGTTTTGCATCAAGAAAATCAAGAATTTGAGTCCGGAATACAAACAAATTTGTTTCGGATCAAGAAAATCAAGAACTGAGTCCGGAATACCGCAAACAAGTTTTGCATCAAGAAAATCAAGAATTGAGTGCGGAATAGAACCAAACTTGTTTCGGATCAAGAAAATCAAGAACTGTGTCCGGAAAGCCGCAAACATGTTTTGCATCTAGAAAATCAAGAATTGAGTGCGGAATACAACCAAACTTGTTTCGGATCAAGAAAATCAAGAACTGAGTCCGGAATGCCGCAAACAAGTTTTGCATCAAGAAAATCAAGAATTTGAGTCCGGAATACAAACAAACTTGTTTGGGATCAAGAAAATCAAGAACTGAGTCCTGAATAATGCAAACATGTTTTGCATCAAGAAAATCAAGAATTGAGTGCGGAATACAACCAAACATTTTTCGGATCAAGAAACTCAAGAACTGAGTCCGGAATGCCGCAAACATGTTTTGCATCAAGAAAATCAAGAATTTGAGTCCGGAATACAAACAAACTTGTTTCGGATCAGGAAAATCAAGAATTTGATTCCGGAATACACCCAAACTTGTTTCGGATCAAGAAAATCAAGAACTGATTCCGGAATACCGCAAACAAGTTTTGCATCAAGAAAATCAAGAATTGAGTGCGGAATAGAACCAAACTTGTTTCGGATCAAGAAAATCAAGAACTGAGTCCGGAATGCCGCAAACATGTTTTGCATCAAGAAAATCAAGAATTGAGGGCGGAATACAACCAAACTTGTTTCGGATCAAGAAAATCAAGAACTGAGTCCGGAATTCCGCAAACATGTTTTGCGTCAAGAAAATCAAGAATTGAGAGCGGAATACAACCAAACTTGTTTCGGATCAAGAAAATCAAGAACTGAGTCCGGAATACCGCAAACAAGTTTTGCATCAAGAAAATCAAGAATTGAGCGCGGAATACAACCGAACTTGTTTCGGATCAAGAAAATCAAGAACTGAGTCCGGAATGCCGCAAACAAGTTTTGCATCAAGAAAATCAAGAATTTGAGTCCGGAATACAACCAAACTAGTTTCGGATCAAGAAAATCAAGAAGTGATTCCGGAATACCGCAAACAAGTTTTGCATCAAGAAAATCTAGAATTTGAGTCCGGAATACAAACAAACTTGTTTGGGATCAATAAAATCAAGAACTGAGTCCGGAATACCGCAAACATGTTCTGCATCAAGAAAATCAAGAACTGAGTGCGGAATACGACCAAACTTGTTTCGGATCAAGAAAATCAAGAATTTGAGTCCGGAATACAACCAAACTTGTTTCGGATCAAGAAAATCAAGAACTGAGTCCGGAATACCGCAAACAAGTTTTGCATCAAGAAAATCAAGAATTGAGTGCGGAATAGAACCAAACTTGTTTCGGATCAAGAAAATCAAGAACTGAGTCCGGAATGCCGCAAACATGTTTTGCATCAAGAAAATCAAGAATTGAGTGCGGAATAGAACCAAACTTGTTTCGGATCAAGAAAATCAAGAACTGAGTCCGGAATGCCGCAAACATGTTTTGCATCAAGAAAATCAAGAATTGAGTGCGGAATACAACCAAACTTGTTTGGGATCAAGAAAATCAAGAACTGAGTCCGGAATACCGCAAACAAGTTTTGCATCAAGAAAATCAAGAATTGAGTGCGGAATAGAACCAAACTTGTTTCGGATCAAGAAAATCAAGAACTTAGTCCGGAATGCCGCAAACAAGTTTTGCATCAAAAAAATCAAGAATTTGAGTCCGGAATACAAACAAACTTGTTTCGGATCAAGAAAATCAAGAACTGAGTCCGGAATACCGCAAACAAGTTTTGCATTAAGAAAATCAAGAATTGAGTGCGGAATAGAACCAAACTTGTTTCGGATCAAGAAAATCAAGAACTGTGTCCGGAAAGCCGCAAATAAGTTTTGCATCAAGAAAATCAAGAATTGAGTGCGGAATAGAACCAAACTTGTTTCGGATCAAGAAAATCAAGAACTGAGTCCGGAATGCCGCAAACATGTTTGGCATCTAGAAAATCAAGAATTGAGTGCGGAATACAACCAAACTTATTTCGGATCACGAAAATCAAGAACTGAGTCCGGAATACCGCAAACAAGTTTGGCGTCAAGAAAATCAAGAATTGAGCGCGGAATAGAACCAAAATTGTTTGGGATCAAGAAAATCAAGAACTGAGTCCGGAATACCGCAAACAAGTTTTGCATCAAGAAAATTGTTTGCTGTCAAAAAAAATATAATACCAAAAATACACACAAGTTAAAATACATGAAATTAACAAATATGATTTCATGTGATTTAATGCCGAAATTTAAAAATTACAAAATTATGCCCAATTTTGTAATTCACCACGTACGAAATTTATTTCTTGGAATTAAGAAACAATTCCATGAAATAATCATGCCAAATATTAAATCATGAAATTATGCTCAATTTCATGATTTATCACATATGAAATTTATCTCTTAAAATTAAGAAATAATTTCATAAAATAATTATTATGTGAGATTAATGCCTAATCTCATATGATACACAATGGTGAAATGAAATTAATGTCTAATTTCATTCCCAAAATGCCAAAAATATTTTTAAAAATCATAGAAAGGCATTCTATGATTTTACAATAATTTTCATGATTTTATTATAAACAATTTCATGAAAAATAATTTAGAAATGAGAAAAGACAAATAAAATAGCAGCTGGGGAAAATTTTGTGTGCAATTTGGGAGCATAGAACATACTTGGGTACAATTTGGAGAGCCAAAGCATGGCTCCCCACTTCTCTCCAGCGAAAAACAGAGGGTGGTCTCGGTTCATGTACACCCACACTCAATGTAATGCTTCGGCTCACGTGAACCGAGCCCACACAAAAGGAAGAAAGAGTATGTGTCTCATTTAATATGACATATGGGACCCCAACCCACTCTCCCACTTACATTGGACCCCACATGGACTTTTAAACAAAAAAATGTAAAAAACAGAGGAGGGGGCTGTGTCACTGCGTGTGGGACCCACTTGACAGGTTCTCCTCCCTCCTCTCTTTCTCCCCTGCCCCAGGCCGAGCCCGGCCAGATCTGGCCGAAAGGAGAGGGCGGCTCTCCGGGCGTCTCACAGCGATTCCTCTTAGCCCCGGGTGGAGATCGACGAGGAGAATTCGGGGAAGCCATCAATTTCAAAAATAGATGAATGAACGGGGAGAAATCGGGTACGAAAGTTATCTCGGTGAAGAGGCCAAATGAGCAAATTGGGGACCAAGAGCTCAAATTGAATGGTCTTGGAGCATCTCAAGGGTGTCACGATGATGTTCAAAGTGTATATTTGAGGTTTGGAACGCTCAATTAATGGGACCACCGATTCACATTCGGGTGTAAACCGAAAAAATCTTAAATTGGCAAAATTAAGATGTGAGAGTTTGGAAAATGCATAAAACATGTAAATGCAACATGTTTGAGACCGGTTGACACGATAAACAAGTGTTAGAGAGGCTTCAATTTAATTGGAACACGTTAAGCCTCAAACCGCCACCGGGAGACACCAAACCGTGCCTTGGATGCTCATTTCCGAGAGCCAGCGCACCAATACACGTGTTAGGCTATGATAGGTGAAGCATCTCTGCGAAAGAAACAGAAGGAATCTTCCAGAAATGAGCTGTTACACCTCTTGAGCCCGGTTGGCTCAATTTCGGCCATACGATTAATTCAACGCTCTAGATCAAATTAGAGCTTCCCTGGAGTGTTGCCCTAGCTCTTGGGTTATAAATAGACCCCCAGAGAAGAGAAATCAGGAGCCAATACCCCCCCATAAGCTCAAGCTTGGCCAAAGCCTTGCCAAAACCGAAATCAAGCCTTAAACCCTCTTCTCTCCAAATAAAGCTCTGTTAGAATAGAAAAAGAAAGTTGTTGTAATTGATTGAGACACAAAGGGGCCAAGCCTTGAGCTTGGCTTGGTCTCAATTGAGCTCTAGGGGCTAGTCTCACCTTGATGGGTGAGATAGTCAAGCTTTCGGGTTGGAGATGGTGCACATGTGTCTCTTCCCTTACCGAGCTCAATTGGTGACCAAGCATGAGTCTCAGGTGCTTACTTATGCGTATTTTCTATGAAATTTGATAAACACACGATAACCGATCGGCACATGTTGATTTGGTTCAATAGGGATGGGCACATGTTCATACCCTCTTCTCAAACCCTGTGCACATGCGCAGTGGTTATATAAAGGCTCAAAACAGCTTAATACAAGCCGTTATGCCGCCAAATTTCATAGAAAATAAAATCCCCCATGTTTATGTGATGTTATATGTTGATATGTTATATTAAATGCAATATTATATGAAGTTTTGATCAAATCTGATTTTTTATCTCTCCTTGATCTTTTATTTTGCATTTTAAACATGTTTGGATGCTCAAAATCATATTTGAGTAAAAGAAAATCAATAAATATGCATGCTGATCTGACTCCAGCAAAGGGGCATTTCTGTCCAGTTGAGAGATCAGTCTATATCTCTCAATATGGTTGTCCATTTTTCATAAAATTTCACAGACCTGTAGAGTAGGTTTATATTAACTTACATTTCGAATTTTATAATTTTTGGAATTTTCTGTGAATTGTTATGATTTTTCAAATCTCATCAGTCCAAAAAATCTCAAAAGTCAACTGATGGTCAAACACCAAACTCAACATCCAAAAAAAAAACTGATTTAAATAAAACAAAATATAGCCTGATAAAGGGTGATTGTTTATTTGATTTGGATTTTTTTTTAGTTGATTAGGATGTGTGAATTGCTTGAAAAAAATAAAAAAAAAAAAGAAAAAAACAGAAAACAGAGCTGGCACAGATCTGGCATGTGCCTTATCTGGCCAGTTCAAAGATCAGCTAATATATCTTGATTTACTCACCCATTTGATCTGAAATTTTGCAAGAATATAGAGTATGTTTTCATAGACATGTTCCCAAAATTTCATATTTTTTTGAATTTTCTGTGATTTTATATGAATTTTTAAAGTTGGGTCTGTCAAAAGGAAAAAACTGGGTTGGTTCTGTTTTTTCCTTTTCTGTTTTTTTTCCTTTCTGATTTTTTTCGTTTTTTTCTCCAGAAATAAAAAATGGTGAAATTGACCACTCAAATATACTGAAACATGGTTAAATATGTTTTTAAAAGAATCAATTGAAGAAAAAACAAGGATAGATGCACGAATTTCCATTCGGTACCAAATCCGTTGGAGCCTATTCGGTACCGGTCGGTGAAACTCACATATTCAGAGATTTAAATTAAAATTAAATTTCACAACTTGTTTGTCATATTCTAACGACGCTACAGCTCGAAGGAATTGAACCAATTTGACAAAACGAGCTCAAAATCGACAAAAAACCGATTCCCCACGAGTTTCCAGCCCTAGCCGAACTGGTGGTGCTATTTCCGGCGATCGCCGGAGCTAGTGGCCCCGAGACCAGGACAGTAGTGTTCTCCTCCCCGAGACGACTCTGGTGGTTCCCCCCGATCGACGATCCGACGCCGGCAGAGCTCCGATCAAGCAAGAGTACGAATATTGATGCATATGAAAGTGTGGATATTGATGAAATTTGAACTCAAGCATATGGGAGGGAAATCGCACGGATCTTGATGCCATCCGACAGCCCAGAAAAGTTCAAAGTTTGGATCTTGATGATCTAGCTTTAAATCAAAGGCTCACATTAATCTGTTTCAAAAAACAGACTTCAAATATTAAATAAAAATAATTCCTTAAGACCAAAAATCATGAAAAATACATCAAAAATCATGGTTTCATTTGAAGATATTTTTGAAACAATAAAAAGTCAATTTTGATTTTATTTTTATTTCATGAAAAATTCGAAACATATAATATGCATATAATCTTGTACAAATATTTTTCTTATATTTTGATAAAACAAATCAAAATATTCAAAATAACCAAGTTATGTTATATTTTGATAAAACAAATCAAAATATTCAAAATAATCAAATTATGTTTTGATAAAACAAATCAAAATATTCAAAATAATCAAATTATGTTATATTTTAATAAAACAAATCAAAATATTCAAAATAATCAAATTATGTTATATTTTGATAAAACAAATCAAAATATTCAAAATAATTAAATTATGTCATGTTTTGATAAAACAAATCAAAATATTCAAAATGATCAATTTATGTTATATTTTGATAAAACAAATCAAAATATTCAAAAATGATTGAATTATGTTATATTTTGATAAAACAAATAAAAATATTCAAAAATGATTAAAATATGTTATATGTTGATAAAACAAATCAAAATTTGCAAAATAATCAAATTATGTTATATTTTGATAAAACAAATCAAAATATTCAAAGATAATCAAATTATGTTATATTTTGATAAAACAAATCAAAATATTCAAAATAATTAAATTATGTCATGTTTTGATAAAACAAATCAAAATATTCAAAATGATCAATTTATGTTATATTTTGATAAAACAAATCAAAATATTCAAAAATGATTGAATTATGTTATATTTTGATAAAACAAATCAAAATATTCAAAATAACCAAATTATGTTATATTTTGATAAAACAAATCAAAATACTCAAAATAATCAAATTATGTTATATTTTGATAAAACAAATCAAAATATTCAAAATAACCAAACTTTGTCATATTTTGATAAAACAAATTGAAATATTTAAAATATGCAAATAAACCCAAGTATTTCCAAATATTTGACCAAATATGTCAAATATACAAATAAATCCAAAATCTTTGACCAAACATGTCAAATATGCAAATATACCCAAATATTTGACCAAATATGTCAAAAATACAAATATTGTCCCAATCTTTGACCAAACATGTCAAATATGCAAATATACCCAAATATTTGACCAAATATGTCAAAAATACAAATATGTCCAAATATTTGACCAAACATGTCAAATATGCAAATATACCCAAATATTTGACCAAACATGTCAAATCTGCAAATATGCCCAAACTTCTGACCAAACATGTCAAATATGCAAATATGCCCAAACTTTTGACCAAACATGTCAAATATGCAAATATGTCTAAATCTTTGACCAAATATGCCAAATATGCAAATATGTCCAAACTCTTGACAAAATATGTCAAATATGCAAATATGTCCAAATCTTTGGCCAAATATGCCAAATATGCAGATAAGTCCAAAACTTGGTAAAACATACCAACATATTAAGTCATATCAAATCATGTTTCGAGAACGTTAAACTGGCAGTGCGCTTCAGGTTTAACGTACCTCATTTTGGAAATCAATAAAGAATTATACGTTCCCGATTCTCCAAATTTCTCAAGTTTCGAATTGGCATAGCGCTTCAGATTCGGGATTTGGAAGGTCAATAGACTGTTTAGGACAATACGTCCTTGTCTTTGACATGAACCTTTCTAGAGATCAAACATCTCTGGTTCTTTGAGTATCGAGTTGGCAGTGCGCTTCATACTCGAACTCCGTGAGATCAATAGGATTATACGTCCTTGATCTCTGATTTATGAGAAATTATACGTTTCTCTGACTTTAGATCATACGTCTTTAGTTTTATTATCAAAAGTTATATCTTTTGGTTATTTTAAACATGTATTATATAAAAGAGGAAGGAAGAAATAAAGCCATAAATCTGATCCATATATTTTAATTAGTTTAGCCCATTAATCAGAGGTTCCCGAGGCGAGAGCCGGGGTAATTAACGGCGGGGGCTTGCGCCCGTCGGAAAATAAAAGTTCCCACAATCACCTAAATAATAAGTCCTTGAGCGCACAAACACGCGCAGGGATGTACCTGCACCTTCTTCCCCCGTGAGCGAGGACGCCGATGCCTCGCGCGTGGGCCGCGAAAAAGGGCCGCACAGGTTCTGGCACGCCCGGTGGGACAGCTTTCTCCTCTCATCTCTTGGGCTAAAATAATTAAATATATGGATCAAATAAAAAATATATATATTAAATTTTGCATGAAATATGGCTAATTGATTTGTGGAGTTTATGTTTTTCAGGAAATGATGTCGGGAGCGAATTCACCGTTTGCGATCGCCGTTCCCGTCTCTCTCAACGAGGCAGGCCACATGGTGTTCTCATTCGGGGACTTTCCCCAAATGATCGTTCTTCCTCCTACTCCACCATCACCTACACCGACAACGGTTGAAGAGGATGATGAGGAAGTCTCCTTCAGGATCACCCAGAAGGGGATTGATAACCAAATACTGGCGCTTCCTCCAAAACCTCAACGCCCCAGGAGACACCGTTCAGCGAACAAAGTCTCCTTGACCCTTCCGACACCGGTGGCCCCAAAGGTCACCAAGAAACGGGCTCTCCAAACGAGTTGGTGGCTGAGCCTAATCTTCTTGTTTCCAACCCCTTCACATCCTTAAGGATTGTGAAAAGGAACTCTCCAACCGCTCGCATCCGGAGCGTTTGGGAGGTTCCACAACCAAAACCACACCTAAACCAAAACTTCTCGACCGAGTCGGGAAGACCCTCAGGCCTCAAACAGGCCAACCTAGGTAAGTCTCTATACGAGACTCACCAAGCTATTAAGGCGCGTAAACAACAGCGCCGGAACAAACCTCAATCTTCTGCCTCTCAAATCCAGGGGAGACAGGTCCACTTCCCCCGGGAATCGGGGAACCGCCCATATGAACGGGCACAAGGGACCAAACAAACATGGATCCCAAAATCTCGTCTGACCCAAACAAGCCAGACACCATCCACCCATATACAGGTGGCTAAGCCCAAAACACGGGCTACGGTCAAAGCCGCCGCTCTCTCGAAAGATATCGAGAGTGAAAGCGCATTTAAAAGGCTGGGGCCAAAGATAAAACCCCAAGCCTCAAGCACAACTGTATTTGACAGGCTAGGGCCAAAACTAAACCCTAAGCCATTAAAGTCAAGCAAAGGACTGGTTATCACTATTCCTGATCAGGCCCGAAAGAAGAGGCGGGTCTCTCGTCCAGCACCTTACGCTGATGACGAAGAAGAACACTTCACAGTCTATACTGTGGGGGCGTATGACGAAAGCTCCTCTGACGATCAAGAAGAACGTCACGCCACATATATGGCTGATGATGAAGAAGTGGGCCCATCCAATGACCCACCGCCTGGTCGAGACGTCGAGAATGCTCATGCGGCCAGGACCAGAGCCAGGACCAAAAGAGGGCAAAAAGGGGGCCCTCCAACTGACGACGAATCAGCCCACAATGAGGCAGAAATGGAAGACACTGGTGGCTCCGCGAATGATTTCGTCGCCCAATTAAAACGACAACTGTCTATACGAGAACGAGAAATGGAGGAGTATAGACAGAGAAATGAGCAAGAAATGGGAGAGCTCAGAAAGCAAAATCAAGAGGCTTTAAGTCTGATCAAATCCTTAAGTGACTTCTTGACCAAAAAAGGGATCACGAATGAGAGGATGGAAGATGAAGGACCCTCCAAACATGCGGGACCTCAACCATCGCAACATCCAAGCTTCAGAGACCCCGATGGTCGCAAAGAAGACCTCCCATGTGGAGGAGAGAGCTCTCGAGTCAATATTGCTCGGGGCTCCAACACTCGCACATATACTAATGAGAATCAAGGATTGACTAAAAAGGAGATCCAGGAGATAATTAGTCAACAACTTCAAATACCGGGCGCAGGATTTACCGTCTCACCCTTGAAACGAACGGGGAGGCCGTATCCAGCCGATTACGACGCTATACCTTACCCAAAGGGGTATATAGTCCCGAAGTTTAAGTCCTTCTCGGGAGAAGGTGTAAAAGACACCAACCCAGATCAACACTTGGCCCATTTCATGGCCTCGTGTGGGAATACAGGGAGCAATGATGCCTTGTTGCTGCGTCAATTCCCGCAAAGTCTAACAGGTCCCGCCTTTGAATGGTACTACTCATTAGAAAATGGGAGTATTAAAACGTGGGATGACATGACTGATGCCTTCAGGGCAAAGTTCGCGGTCATGACTGACAAAATCAGCATTGCGGACTTGGCCAATACTAGGCCCCAGAAGAATGAAAAAGTTCTGGAATACATTAGTCGCTGGCGAAACCTCAGCATCAGGTGTGATCGCCCGATAACCCAAAGGGAGGCGGTCGAACTAATACTCAGGAACGTTGACAATTGGATGACACCGTTCTTGGGGATAGCCAAAATTACGACATATCAGGATTTGATAAACTGTGTGTCCAGGCTCGAAAATGCACCTCCAAATTCATGGCCCAACTACTCGGGTCAGAGATTCCAAAGAGGAGGGAAGGCCGAGGCCAAGGTAGCCAGTACAAGCAAATCCAGCGGCAAAAACACGACCGCTAATGTCAACACTGTGAACAATGGTGGCTCGTCAAATAAAAATGACGGCGGCAGCAGTGCAAAGCCCGTATACGGAAGCGGGCAGCCTCTTAAAAGTCTAGAGGAATTAAAGGGCAAGCCTTATTCATTTAAAAGGGATAAAGTCGCGCGACTTTTCAAAGACGCTTTGAAGGACGGGCTCCAACTACCTAAGTGTAAACGGCCCGCTGATATGGAGAAATCCAGTGACCCGAACTACTGTCCATATCACAGAGTGCTTGGGCACCCTATAGAAGATTGTTGGGTGTTCAAGGACTGGATAGAAAGGAGGTACAAGAATGGCGAGATAACTTTGGCCGATAGTATCCTCCAAACACCAGCCCCGCATGAGCAGGTGAACGCGGTCTCTCATATAGAGGTCAATATTGAGGATTCTTCGGCAGAACCTTGGAGCACCCATCTGTCCCGTAAAGCAAAGAAGCTTCTCAAATCCATCCAGAAAGAACCAGGCATTTTGTGGAAAAATGAGGTGACTCCCATTATCCCTGAACCACCAAGAAAACCGGTGGCTTTCTACAAGAAAGCGAACAAAAATGGCAGCCGCAAGCGGGACAAGAAGCCAGTAAAGCCAAGGGAGTATCCGGAAAAGTCAGAACTCCAGAAATATATTGATGCGCTGGAGGAATATGAGCAAGGTCAGCCGATACCGGCCATGCTTCGAGACTTCATTCCTAAACGAATCCTCAACAAATTGCTGGGTATAGTTGATGAAGACGAAACCACGAATGAAGGAGATGAGTTCTGGGATGAAGAATGCTGTGTCATCACCCACGTAGAAACTCATGAAGTGAGCGAATCGGAAGACTCCGATACTCTTCCCCGTCGGGAGGAGCTTTACCTCAATGAGCTTCTCGGGCAAGTCCATCATTTCATGGAAGGTCGCGAAAAGACAACCAGCATAGACTCAAAGTCGACAATTCGGAAATTCAAACCCGAAGGCATAAAAGGGCTAGTGGAAGACATGCCCTGTCGAATGAGAAAAGAATGCGAGAAGGGACCTGAAATGAATGGGTTCCTTAGAGTTGGATTTACCCGAGACGAGGGAAACTCATCTTCGGGGCGCCCGAAAGAGGACATGGTGATCATAGTTTCTCATGGGCATCAATCCAGAAATGAGGCGTTTCGGCCAGGTCAAGCCCGAAGGAAACCTCCCAATGTCTTTTTAGTAAACATAGAAGACAAAGAAATGCTGGAAAGCATAGCATGGCAAGATTGCGGCCACGAAGAAAGGCTGACGATTGAAACCGCAAGTGAAGAAAGGGGTGGCGAATCCCAGGCCATTTCTACTCAAGCCAGGAATTTCTCCATTGCAAACCCAAGGAGAGGGTCAACGAATCCTGAGTCAAGGAAAGAGGGTAGGCCCGTCGACGGCCGAAAACGCTCTTTTAAAATAGAGAATGAAGAGGAAGGGCAATCAAATCCTCACAAATACACCCGTTCCGCGCCTAACCAAAAAGAATGGTGTCATGCAATTCATCATAATAGCGATTCTGAAGAAGACGCACACTTTCCTGGGAATCTATTCTATCCCGAAGAAGGTAATGAGGCCACTACCTCTGAAAAGGAAAAGACGGAATGTCAGGTTGTTCTGCGTTCGGGCACCTATATCCCTGAACGTCAACCTCCGAAAGAGTCTGACCGAAATGTCGCGAAGGCCAAAAACACGGGCAAAGAGCCGGAAAATGGCTTACCCATCCGTGAAAAGTCAAAACTCACGGTAGGAGATTACAATGTGCTGGCGCATCTCCGTAAGATCCCAGCCTTGCTTAGTGTCTTTGATGCATTGATGATGTCAAAGGATATGCGCGATATATTAATATACGCGCTCCAAAATCCTGAGCAATTTCAGGCCTACTTTGCTGAAAAGCAATCACATGAGACGGCATACGTCAATAGCCGTTCAACGGGTATCCACTTCACTGATGAAGACCTGTTGACTGGCACCGCCGATCACAACCGGCCGTTGTATGTAACTGGCGACTGTGAGGGGCAAAGATTGAATCGCATTTTGGTCGATTCGGGGTCATCGATAAACATTATGCCCTTGAGGATCCTGAAAACCCTAATGCTGGATACCAAACCATTGTCGAATGAGAAAGTGACCATTCATGGGTTCAATCAACATTCACAGAAAGCCATGGGTGCGGTGACCCTAACACTCCAATTCGGGGGCCTGATAACCTCGACCAAATTTTATGTCATTGACGCTGATACGTCATACAAGGCCTTACTCGGTCGCCCTTGGCTGCATGAGAACCGGGTGGTACCATCAACTCTTCACCAATGCATGAAATACATGAAAGACGGAAGGCAAAAAAGGATAAATGGGGACATCAAGCCGTTCGGGGTCCATGAAATTGGCCTTAGCGATGCCCGTTATTTCTTAACGCAGGAGGAGAAGGATCAGCATAAAGCGCTGATGGAGTCTCTAAGCTCCGTCTTACGAGGAAATGGCTTAGAAATGCAAACAAACCAAGCCAAACCCACGCCCGATCTGGTGTCATCTCATGATAAAAAGGCACCAACTTTGAGCAATAAACCCATTTATGGGTTATCCTCTGATGAAGAGGAAGACAAGGAGGAACGAGTGTATGGTGTCACTCCCTTATTTGGCGCATCTTCTGATGAAGAAGATGAGAAGATCTCAACACGCCGGGTTATCCCATTATACGGGGCCTCAACAGACGATGAGTCAGAAGAGGAAGCTCCTATAAATGGAGAGGCGTATGAATCGGAAAGTGGATCAGAAGAAGAAATCCTATTTCACGTTAAGCCGACATACAACTTCGAAACTGACGAGAGCCATGAATCGTCTTTAAGGGTTGAAAAGGTACCCGAAAGACATTACAAGGACCTTTCTCCCAAAGAAGTGAACCAAATCCAGAAGTTGCGGACGTTTGTCGTTCCTTCAAAGGTCGAACGCTTGCCAGGGAAGACGGTCACTCATAGACCAATCAGATTCTACAAAATCGATGCAATCAATCCTGGTGATAATGCCCTGATCCACGAGTGGAGTGGCTTATTGTCAGAAGACTCCGACGACGGGGAAGTCAATATCGAGGCGTCCCGGTATTTCGGTAAGAATCAGGGTCAACTGATGGAAAAAGCCCGGTGTCCTCAAACCATATCGAAATCCAAGATGTATTATTTTGAGAAGTTATGGAATGGCTCGACTAATACGGTCAGGGGCCTTGATGACAAGATCAAATACACTCGCGGTTTGGGATATGACTCTGAGTCAGAAGAAGACGGGGATCCCGACGAACGGTGTCGAAGCTTCTTCAAAAACCAAAGAGTCACTTGTCATATGGTATCTGAGGAGCCGGAAGAAGAAGACTTCATCCTGGTGGCTAAAAATGCACCAAAAGAGTTGGAGGACGGCGCGCCAAACACCATTGACGAGTTGGTGGAAGTTAACCTCGGGACAGATGAAGACCCCAGGCCAACCTTCATAAGCGCATCCCTCCCCCAAGAGAAACGGGAACCCTTGAGGGCCTTGCTCTAAGAATATGTTGATTGCTTCGCATGGAGCTATGAAGAAATGCCGGGTTTGGATCCCAAAGTCGCGGTTCACAAACTCAAAATTGACCCGAGTATGAAGCCGGTCAAACAGGCACCACGACGAATGAGAATAGAACTCGAAGAAAAAGTCGTGGCTGAAACCAAGAAACTTATTGATGCAGGCTTCGTACGGGAAGAAGAAACTCCCGATTGGGTGGCTAGCATCGTTCCCGTAAAGAAGAAGAACGGGCAAATACGTATATGTGTCGACTTTCGGGACCTGAATAAAGCTTGTCCCAAAGATGACTTTCCTTTACCCGTGACTGAAATCATCATCGACCATACCTCGTCCTATGAAGTATTCTCCTTTATGGATGGATATGCGGGGTATAACCAAATCAAAATGGACGAAGAAGACCAGAAGCACACGGCCTTCCGCACTCCGATGGGTATTTATTGTTACAAGGTTATGCCTTTTGGCCTGAAAAATGCCGGGGCTACATACCAGCGAGCCATGACGAAAATATTTGATGATCTAATTCATAAGATTGTCGAATGCTACGTGGACGATTTGGTCGTAAAGGCAACGTCCTATGACGAGCATCTCAGAAACCTCAAAGTCGTGTTCGACCGCCTGAGGCAACACGCGCTGAAGTTAAACCCGTTAAAGTGCGCCTTTATGGTCTCGTCGGGGAAATTTCTTGGGTTTGTCATTCGACACCGAGGGATCGAGATAGACCCGAATAAAATTAAGGCAATACAAGAATTGCCGCCGCCTAGGAACCTTAAAGAGCTTCGCTCGCTTCAAGGCCGCTTGGCATACATCAGGCGATTTATAGCCAATCTATCGGGTAGGATACAACCTTTCACCCGATTGACCAAGAAGGATGTCCCGTTTAAATGGGACGAAGCCTGTCAACAAGCCCTGAACGACATCAAGGGCTATCTCCTCAAACCGCCAGTACTAGCCGCTCCAATACCAGGAAAAGAGCTGATATTATACACAACGGCCTTGGATGGATCTCTCGGGGCCTTATTAGCGCAAGAAAATGAACAAGGGAAAGAAAACGCCCTCTATTATTTGAGCCGCATGCTGGTAGGGGCGGAATACGCCTATACACCGATTGAAAAGCATTGTCTGGCATTGGTGTTCGCTGTGAAGAAATTGCGACACTACATGATAGCCCACAAGGTCATCCTTATCTCAAAGATTGACCCCTTAAAATATCTCATGACGAGACCCATGCTTACAGGCAGGTTGGCAAGATGGGCCATAATCCTGACCGAGTTTGATATAACTTTCGCGCCACAAAAGGCCATAAAGGGGCAAGCGATGGCTGATTTCCTAGCGGCCCATCCAATACCCGACGACTCTCCTTTGGCATGCGAATTTCCAGATGAAGAAGTCTTTCATATCAAAGATGAAACCCCAAGTTGGGAAATGTACTTTGATGGGGCATCATCAATACGGCCCACCGCGAGCCCAAACATCCCGCAAATACGGGCCGGGATAGGCTTAGTCTTCGTGACACCAGAAGGAGGAATCATGCGTCATGCCTTAGCATTGACCGAGCCTTGTACAAATAATGAGGCTGAATATGAAGCGCTCATAGCCGGGTTAGAGCTTGCGCTGAATATGGGGATTAGAAAACTCCATGTGTTTGGTGACTCCCAATTGATAATAAATCAAATCACCGGAGCATACAAGGTACTAAAACCAGAGTTGGTGAAGTATCACGCTAGGGTTTTGGAATTAATAGATGAAATTCCCGAAATCCTATTCAAGAAAATCTCGAGAGCCACAAACGGCAAAGCTGATGCACTCGCTCGGGTGGCTAAAGAATTACCGTCAAAAACCGACGACCCCTGTCCTCGTGCTTTACGGGGATTAAAGATAAAATCCAGGTGGCTATGGCCGAAGAAATGGAAAGTGACCTGGAAGATGTCATGGTGACACAGCCAAGTGACGATTGGCGCCAATCTTTCGTCGAATACTTCAAATATGGGATTCTCCCGAATGAGAAATCAGCGCGGGAGCAACTCAAAAAGAGAGCGCTTCGCTACGCCTACGTCAATGACACCTTATACAGGCGATCATACGACCAAATGTGGCTTCGCTGTGTGTCAAACCCGGAAGTCCACCAAATCATGAAGGAAGTTCATTCGGGTCTATGTGGAGCACATCAGCCGGGACCCAAAATGCGACTTAAGATAAAGCGCATGGGCTATTATTGGCCCACCATGGCACGCGATTGCATCGAGCATGCCAAGAAGTGTCACATGTGCCAAATACATGGCACATTCATACATCAACACCCAAATCCGCTTCACCCGACTGTATCATCCTGGCCGTTTGATGCATGGGGTACCGATGTAGTCGGGCCCATTGACCCACCTTCCTCCAAGGGTCATAAGTTTATTTTGGCTGCGACCGATTACTTCACCAAGTGGGCCGAGGCAGTCCCGCTTAGGGAAGTGAAGGCAATCGATGTCGTGAATTTCTTCAAAACCCATATCTTATACCGATTTGGGACCCCGAGGAGAATCATTTCTGATAACGGGGCCGCGTTCAAAAGTGCTAAAGTATACGCACTTGCGGAAAAGTTCAAGATTGATTGGAAATATTCTTCCATATACAATCCCAGAGCAAATGGTTTAGCAGAGGCCTTCAATAAAACCTTGATAAAAATCATGAAAAGGACGTTGAAAGGAAATCAGCGTGACTGGCATGAAAGGCTACAAAAAGCGCTTTGGGCATATCGTACCACATGTCGAACCCCCACTCAAGCGACACCATATTCCCTGGTATTTGGTGTCGAAGCTGTCCTGCCACTTGAGGTGGAACTCCCGTCCTTAAGGGTGGCGCTCCAGAACGAAATGTCGTTAGATGAGCAGAAGCGCCTCAGGCTCGACGAACTCGACGCTATGGATGAAAGGCGAATCATAGCCCAACAAAACTTGGAAATATACCAAGCGAAGATGGCACGGGCCTACGACAAAATGGCCCGCTCAAGAACTTTTCGTCAAGGGGAATTAGTACTCGTTCTCCGAAGGCCCATAATTGGCCGGCATGTCGGCCCAAAGTTTTCACCTAATTGGGAAGGCCCATATGTGGTTGAGAAGGTGTTTGACGGAGGTGCATACCAACTCATAGATCATAAAGGCGAAAGACCATTACCTCCTATAAACGGGCGGTATCTTAAGAAATACCATGCATGATACACCAAGAAGAAAGGTGGCTAAACCCATACACCAAGAAGAAAGGTGGCTAAACTGATACACCAAGAAGAAAGGTGGCTAAACCCATACACCAAGAAGAAAGGTGGTTAAACCCATACACCAAGAAGAAAGGTGGCTAAACCCATACACCAAGAAGAAAGGTGGCTAAACCCAAACACCAAAAAGAAAGGTGGCTAAACCCATACACCCAAAAGAAAGGTGGCTTAAGTCCCGGGTTAAAAGGTATTTATCCATGTCCCGCCGGGCATAAATCGGCCTTGTCGCCTTGAGCCGTTAATCAAGGGACGTGGATGGTGTCCACTGAAGAAATACCACAACCAAGATGTCCCATTGGGCGTAAATCGGCCTTGTCGCCTTGAGCCGTTAATCAAGGGACGTGGATGGTGTCCACTGAAGAAATACCACAACCAAAGATGTCCCATTGGGCGTAAATCGGCCTTGTCGCCTTGAGCCGTTAATCAAGGGACGTGGATGGTGTCCACTGAAGAAATACCACAAACAAAGCTGTCCCATCGGGCATAAATCGGCCTTGTCGCCTTGAGCCGTTAATCAAGGGACGTGGATGGTGTCCACTGAAGAAATACCACAAACAAAGCTGTCCCATCGGGCATAAATCGGCCTTGTCGCCTTGAACCGTTAATCAAGGGACGTGGATGGTGTCCACTGAAGAAATACCACAACCAAAGATGTCCCATTGGGCGCAAATCGGCCTTGTCGCCTTGAGCCGTTAATCAAGGGACGTGGATGGTGTCCACTGAAGAAATACCACAAACAAAGCTGCCCCATCAGGCATGAATCGGCCTTGTCGCCTTGAGCCGTTAATCAAGGGACGTGGATGGTGTCCACTGAAGAAATACCATAATCCAAAATGTCCCCTCGGGCATAAATCGGCTTTGTTGCCTTGAGCCGTTAATCAAGGAACACATGTGGTGGCTAATATAAGAGCCACCAAAACCTCTGGCAGGCCAAAAAGAAAGGTTTTGTCCACATCGCCGGATGAAGTCGGCGCCCGAACTATGGGGCCACTAAAGCGGAGAAAATGGTTTTGGTATTTGTGCCTCCAATACAATTACCACTGTGTTTGCCCGTTTGATACAGAATAAATATGAAAATGGGTAGCGTTACGATTTGTCGCTTTAAACAAATCATTGCTGAATAAAACATTGCCTTATTAATTAATAGTAAGGCAGAGTATTGAAGGCATAAATAAAAAGCCCTATAATAAATGAAACCTTCTTATCCTTATGATAAGGTGGGATAATTTATCAGGACGAAATTCCACTCCAAATATATAAACATGCGTGGAGAATGAGTGAAATGTGAGGATTCCACACTTAATAATGAGTGGAGAGAATAGAAAGGATCCACATTCAAAATGGTTTTGCCAATTTGTACCATAAACAATTGACACTGGTATGTTCATCTGACCAGTCATAAAGAGATGAACAGGCTTTTTATTTTGTGCCTGACAAAATAACAAAATACCAAAATACCGATAATAATATAAATCTTCCCAAAACACATATCCAATCCATGCATCATACAAAATACAATAACAAACATAAGTTCCTCAAAATAAGTGACTAAAGCCATGTCCAAAACAAACAAAAAAAATTATATAATAAATACGAACAAACCCACCCAAATAAATGAATAAATAAGAGGGGAGCGATGCAAGATTCCACCGAATAAATAAATAAAGGAGAGAAAATGTAAGGTTCCTTCAAATAAAATGACTTTGGTATTTGTGTCTTTAATACAATTACCACTGGGTTCGTCCATTTGATACAGAATAAATATAAAAATGGACAAGTGTTTGCAATTTGTCCCTTTAAAACAAATTGCTGCCTAACGAAAGGATTATTTCATTTTTTATGATGAGATAAACCTTTGAAGGCAATTCCACCAAATAAAATTGAGTGGAGAATGAGCGAAAGTGAGGATTCCACACCAAACCTATAAAATGAGTGGAAAGAATGCGAGAATCCACTTCAAAATGGTTTTGCCAATTTGTACCATAAACAATTGACACTGGTTCGTTCATCCGACCAGTCATAAAGGGATGAACATGCTTTATATTTTGTGCTTAACAAAATAGATTGTAGTATCTTGCACGGACCAACTGCAAAAACCTCGACAAATCATGCTACAATCAAAACCAAGCCAAACATGCTAAAACCAAGCCAAACATGCTAAAACCAAAACAAACCTTGGGCTTTGAAAGCTGATGAAATTCATGTAAGTCCCAACCATTTAAACCAAATCCCAAATCATGCTTAAACCTGGGCTTTGAAAGCTGATGAAATTCATGTAAGCCCCAACCATTTAAACCAAATCCCAAATCATGCTTAAACCTGGGCTTTGAAAGTTGATAAAATTCATGTAAGCCCCAACACTTTATATCAAACCAAAACCAAACCTACATATGCCAAACATACTGAAGCAAAACCAAATTTGTGGAAGCCAAACATGCCGAAGCAACCAAACATGCAGACGCCAAACATGCCGAAGCAACCAAACCTGTGAAAGCCAAAAATGCTGAAACAGAACCAAACCTGTGAAAACCAAAATTGCCGAAGCAACCAAACCTTGCGAAGGCCAAATATGTTGAAGCAAAACCAAATATCAAAGATAAACCAATCAAATTAGAAGGCTTCTACGCTGTAAACTAATTTGGTGCACCAGAGCAGGCCCTTCAGCCTCTACGGTCTTCATGACATGCTCTGGTGGGTGGCTCTTTGTTTGCTGTCAAAAAAAATATAATACCAAAAATACACACAAGTTAAAATACATGAAATTAACAAATATGATTTCATGTGATTTAATGCCGAAATTTAAAAATTACAAAATTATGCCCAATTTTGTAATTCACCACGTACGAAATTTATTTCTTGGAATTAAGAAACAATTCCATGAAATAATCATGCCAAATATTAAATCATGAAATTATGCTCAATTTCATGATTTATCACATATGAAATTTATCTCTTAAAATTAAGAAATAATTTCATAAAATAATTATTATGTGAGATTAATGCCTAATCTCATATGATACACAATGGTGAAATGAAATTAATGTCTAATTTCATTCCCAAAATGCCAAAAATATTTTTAAAAATCATAGAAAGGCATTCTATGATTTTACAATAATTTTCATGATTTTATTATAAACAATTTCATGAAAAATAATTTAGAAATGAGAAAAGACAAATAAAATAGCAGCTGGGGAAAATTTTGTGTGCAATTTGGGAGCATAGAACATACTTGGGTACAATTTGGAGAGCCAAAGCATGGCTCCCCACTTCTCTCCAGCGAAAAACAGAGGGTGGTCTCGGTTCATGTACACCCACACTCAATGTAATGCTTCGGCTCACGTGAACCGAGCCCACACAAAAGGAAGAAAGAGTATGTGTCTCATTTAATATGACATATGGGACCCCAACCCACTCTCCCACTTACATTGGACCCCACATGGACTTTTAAACAAAAAAATGTAAAAAACAGAGGAGGGGGCTGTGTCACTGCGTGTGGGACCCACTTGACAGGTTCTCCTCCCTCCTCTCTTTCTCCCCTGCCCCAGGCCGAGCCCGGCCAGATCTGGCCGAAAGGAGAGGGCGGCTCTCCGGGCGTCTCACAGCGATTCCTCTTAGCCCCGGGTGGAGATCGACGAGGAGAATTCGGGGAAGCCATCAATTTCAAAAATAGATGAATGAACGGGGAGAAATCGGGTACGAAAGTTATCTCGGTGAAGAGGCCAAATGAGCAAATTGGGGACCAAGAGCTCAAATTGAATGGTCTTGGAGCATCTCAAGGGTGTCACGATGATGTTCAAAGTGTATATTTGAGGTTTGGAACGCTCAATTAATGGGACCACCGATTCACATTCGGGTGTAAACCGAAAAAATCTTAAATTGGCAAAATTAAGATGTGAGAGTTTGGAAAATGCATAAAACATGTAAATGCAACATGTTTGAGACCGGTTGACACGATAAACAAGTGTTAGAGAGGCTTCAATTTAATTGGAACACGTTAAGCCTCAAACCGCCACCGGGAGACACCAAACCGTGCCTTGGATGCTCATTTCCGAGAGCCAGCGCACCAATACACGTGTTAGGCTATGATAGGTGAAGCATCTCTGCGAAAGAAACAGAAGGAATCTTCCAGAAATGAGCTGTTACACCTCTTGAGCCCGGTTGGCTCAATTTCGGCCATACGATTAATTCAACGCTCTAGATCAAATTAGAGCTTCCCTGGAGTGTTGCCCTAGCTCTTGGGTTATAAATAGACCCCCAGAGAAGAGAAATCAGGAGCCAATACCCCCCCATAAGCTCAAGCTTGGCCAAAGCCTTGCCAAAACCGAAATCAAGCCTTAAACCCTCTTCTCTCCAAATAAAGCTCTGTTAGAATAGAAAAAGAAAGTTGTTGTAATTGATTGAGACACAAAGGGGCCAAGCCTTGAGCTTGGCTTGGTCTCAATTGAGCTCTAGGGGCTAGTCTCACCTTGATGGGTGAGATAGTCAAGCTTTCGGGTTGGAGATGGTGCACATGTGTCTCTTCCCTTACCGAGCTCAATTGGTGACCAAGCATGAGTCTCAGGTGCTTACTTATGCGTATTTTCTATGAAATTTGATAAACACACGATAACCGATCGGCACATGTTGATTTGGTTCAATAGGGATGGGCACATGTTCATACCCTCTTCTCAAACCCTGTGCACATGCGCAGTGGTTATATAAAGGCTCAAAACAGCTTAATACAAGCCGTTATGCCGCCAAATTTCATAGAAAATAAAATCCCCCATGTTTATGTGATGTTATATGTTGATATGTTATATTAAATGCAATATTATATGAAGTTTTGATCAAATCTGATTTTTTATCTCTCCTTGATCTTTTATTTTGCATTTTAAACATGTTTGGATGCTCAAAATCATATTTGAGTAAAAGAAAATCAATAAATATGCATGCTGATCTGACTCCAGCAAAGGGGCATTTCTGTCCAGTTGAGAGATCAGTCTATATCTCTCAATATGGTTGTCCATTTTTCATAAAATTTCACAGACCTGTAGAGTAGGTTTATATTAACTTACATTTCGAATTTTATAATTTTTGGAATTTTCTGTGAATTGTTATGATTTTTCAAATCTCATCAGTCCAAAAAATCTCAAAAGTCAACTGATGGTCAAACACCAAACTCAACATCCAAAAAAAAAACTGATTTAAATAAAACAAAATATAGCCTGATAAAGGGTGATTGTTTATTTGATTTGGATTTTTTTTTAGTTGATTAGGATGTGTGAATTGCTTGAAAAAAATAAAAAAAAAAAAGAAAAAAACAGAAAACAGAGCTGGCACAGATCTGGCATGTGCCTTATCTGGCCAGTTCAAAGATCAGCTAATATATCTTGATTTACTCACCCATTTGATCTGAAATTTTGCAAGAATATAGAGTATGTTTTCATAGACATGTTCCCAAAATTTCATATTTTTTTGAATTTTCTGTGATTTTATATGAATTTTTAAAGTTGGGTCTGTCAAAAGGAAAAAACTGGGTTGGTTCTGTTTTTTCCTTTTCTGTTTTTTTTCCTTTCTGATTTTTTTCGTTTTTTTCTCCAGAAATAAAAAATGGTGAAATTGACCACTCAAATATACTGAAACATGGTTAAATATGTTTTTAAAAGAATCAATTGAAGAAAAAACAAGGATAGATGCACGAATTTCCATTCGGTACCAAATCCGTTGGAGCCTATTCGGTACCGGTCGGTGAAACTCACATATTCAGAGATTTAAATTAAAATTAAATTTCACAACTTGTTTGTCATATTCTAACGACGCTACAGCTCGAAGGAATTGAACCAATTTGACAAAACGAGCTCAAAATCGACAAAAAACCGATTCCCCACGAGTTTCCAGCCCTAGCCGAACTGGTGGTGCTATTTCCGGCGATCGCCGGAGCTAGTGGCCCCGAGACCAGGACAGTAGTGTTCTCCTCCCCGAGACGACTCTGGTGGTTCCCCCCGATCGACGATCCGACGCCGGCAGAGCTCCGATCAAGCAAGAGTACGAATATTGATGCATATGAAAGTGTGGATATTGATGAAATTTGAACTCAAGCATATGGGAGGGAAATCGCACGGATCTTGATGCCATCCGACAGCCCAGAAAAGTTCAAAGTTTGGATCTTGATGATCTAGCTTTAAATCAAAGGCTCACATTAATCTGTTTCAAAAAACAGACTTCAAATATTAAATAAAAATAATTCCTTAAGACCAAAAATCATGAAAAATACATCAAAAATCATGGTTTCATTTGAAGATATTTTTGAAACAATAAAAAGTCAATTTTGATTTTATTTTTATTTCATGAAAAATTCGAAACATATAATATGCATATAATCTTGTACAAATATTTTTCTTATATTTTGATAAAACAAATCAAAATATTCAAAATAACCAAGTTATGTTATATTTTGATAAAACAAATCAAAATATTCAAAATAATCAAATTATGTTTTGATAAAACAAATCAAAATATTCAAAATAATCAAATTATGTTATATTTTAATAAAACAAATCAAAATATTCAAAATAATCAAATTATGTTATATTTTGATAAAACAAATCAAAATATTCAAAATAATTAAATTATGTCATGTTTTGATAAAACAAATCAAAATATTCAAAATGATCAATTTATGTTATATTTTGATAAAACAAATCAAAATATTCAAAAATGATTGAATTATGTTATATTTTGATAAAACAAATAAAAATATTCAAAAATGATTAAAATATGTTATATGTTGATAAAACAAATCAAAATTTGCAAAATAATCAAATTATGTTATATTTTGATAAAACAAATCAAAATATTCAAAGATAATCAAATTATGTTATATTTTGATAAAACAAATCAAAATATTCAAAATAATTAAATTATGTCATGTTTTGATAAAACAAATCAAAATATTCAAAATGATCAATTTATGTTATATTTTGATAAAACAAATCAAAATATTCAAAAATGATTGAATTATGTTATATTTTGATAAAACAAATCAAAATATTCAAAATAACCAAATTATGTTATATTTTGATAAAACAAATCAAAATACTCAAAATAATCAAATTATGTTATATTTTGATAAAACAAATCAAAATATTCAAAATAACCAAACTTTGTCATATTTTGATAAAACAAATTGAAATATTTAAAATATGCAAATAAACCCAAGTATTTCCAAATATTTGACCAAATATGTCAAATATACAAATAAATCCAAAATCTTTGACCAAACATGTCAAATATGCAAATATACCCAAATATTTGACCAAATATGTCAAAAATACAAATATTGTCCCAATCTTTGACCAAACATGTCAAATATGCAAATATACCCAAATATTTGACCAAATATGTCAAAAATACAAATATGTCCAAATATTTGACCAAACATGTCAAATATGCAAATATACCCAAATATTTGACCAAACATGTCAAATCTGCAAATATGCCCAAACTTCTGACCAAACATGTCAAATATGCAAATATGCCCAAACTTTTGACCAAACATGTCAAATATGCAAATATGTCTAAATCTTTGACCAAATATGCCAAATATGCAAATATGTCCAAACTCTTGACAAAATATGTCAAATATGCAAATATGTCCAAATCTTTGGCCAAATATGCCAAATATGCAGATAAGTCCAAAACTTGGTAAAACATACCAACATATTAAGTCATATCAAATCATGTTTCGAGAACGTTAAACTGGCAGTGCGCTTCAGGTTTAACGTACCTCATTTTGGAAATCAATAAAGAATTATACGTTCCCGATTCTCCAAATTTCTCAAGTTTCGAATTGGCATAGCGCTTCAGATTCGGGATTTGGAAGGTCAATAGACTGTTTAGGACAATACGTCCTTGTCTTTGACATGAACCTTTCTAGAGATCAAACATCTCTGGTTCTTTGAGTATCGAGTTGGCAGTGCGCTTCATACTCGAACTCCGTGAGATCAATAGGATTATACGTCCTTGATCTCTGATTTATGAGAAATTATACGTTTCTCTGACTTTAGATCATACGTCTTTAGTTTTATTATCAAAAGTTATATCTTTTGGTTATTTTAAACATGTATTATATAAAAGAGGAAGGAAGAAATAAAGCCATAAATCTGATCCATATATTTTAATTAGTTTAGCCCATTAATCAGAGGTTCCCGAGGCGAGAGCCGGGGTAATTAACGGCGGGGGCTTGCGCCCGTCGGAAAATAAAAGTTCCCACAATCACCTAAATAATAAGTCCTTGAGCGCACAAACACGCGCAGGGATGTACCTGCACCTTCTTCCCCCGTGAGCGAGGACGCCGATGCCTCGCGCGTGGGCCGCGAAAAAGGGCCGCACAAAAATCAAGAATTTGAGTCCGGAATACACCCAAACTTGTTTCGGATCAAGAAAATCAAGAACTGATTCCGGAATACCGCAAACAAGTTTTGCATCAAGAAAATCAAGAATTGAGTGCGGAATAGAACCAAACTTGTTTCGGATCAAGAAAATCAAGAACTGAGTCCGGAATTCCGCAAACATGTTTTGCATCAAGAAAATCAAGAATTGAGGGCGGAATACAACCAAACTTGTTTCGGATCAAGAAAATCAAGAACTGAGTCCGGAATGCCGCAAACATGTTTTGCGTCAAGAAAATCAAGAATTGAGAGCGGAATACAACCAAACTTGTTTCGGATCAAGAAAATCAAGAACTGAGTCCGGAATACCGCAAACAAGTTTTGCATCAAGAAAATCAAGAATTGAGCGCGGAATACAACCAAACTTGTTTCGGATCAAGAAAATCAAGAACTGAGTCCGGAATGCCGCAAACAAGTTTTGCATCAAGAAAATCAAGAATTTGAGTCCGGAATACAACCAAACTTGTTTCGGATCAAGAAAATCAAGAACTGATTCCGGAATACCGCAAACAAGTTTTGCATCAAGAAAATCTAGAATTTGAGTCCGGAATACAAACAAACTTGTTTGGGATCAATAAAATCAAGAACTGAGTCCGGAATACCGCAAACATGTTCTGCATCAAGAAAATCAAGAACTGAGTGCGGAATACGACCAAACTTGTTTCGGATCAAGAAAATCAAGAATTTGAGTCCGGAATACAACCAAACTTGTTTCGGATCAAGAAAATCAAGAACTGAGTCCGGAATACCGCAAACAAGTTTTGCATCAAGAAAATCAAGAATTGAGTGCGGAATAGAACCAAACTTGTTTCGGATCAAGAAAATCAAGAACTGAGTCCGGAATACCGCAAACAAGTTTTGCATCAAGAAAATCAAGAATTGAGTGCGGAATACAACCAAACTTTTTTCGGATCAAGAAACTCAAGAACTGAGTCCGGAATGCCGCAAACATGTTTTGCATCAAGAAAATCAAGAATTTGAGTCCGGAATACAAACAAACTTGTTTCGGATCAGGAAAATCAAGAATTTGATTCCGGAATACACCCAAACTTGTTTCGGATCAAGAAAATGAAGAACTGATTCCGGAATACCGCAAACAAGTTTTGCATCAAGAAAATCAAGAATTGAGTGCGGAATAGAACCAAACTTGTTTCGGATCAAGAAAATCAAGAACTGAGTCCGGAATGCCGCAAACATGTTTTGCATCAAGAAAATCAAGAATTGAGGGCGGAATACAACCAAACTTGTTTCGGATCAAGAAAATCAAGAACTGAGTCCGGAATTCCGCAAACATGTTTTGCGTCAAGAAAATCAAGAATTGAGAGCGGAATACAACCAAACTTGTTTCGGATCAAGAAAATCAAGAACTGAGTCCGGAATACCGCAAACAAGTTTTGCATCAAGAAAATCAAGAATTGAGCGCGGAATACAACCAAACTTGTTTCGGATCAAGAAAATCAAGAACTGAGTCCGGAATGCCGCAAACAAGTTTTGCATCAAGAAAATCAAGAATTTGAGTCCGGAATACAACCAAACTAGTTTCGGATCAAGAAAATCAAGAACTGATTCCGGAATACCGCAAACAAGTTTTGCATCAAGAAAATCTAGAATTTGAGTCCGGAATACAAACAAACTTGTTTGGGATCAATAAAATCAAGAACTGAGTCCGGAATACCGCAAACATGTTCTGCATCAAGAAAATCAAGAACTGAGTGCGGAATACGACCAAACTTGTTTCGGATCAAGAAAATCAAGAATTTGAGTCCGGAATACAACCAAACTTGTTTCGGATCAAGAAAATCAAGAACTGAGTCCGGAATACCGCAAACAAGTTTTGCATCAAGAAAATCAAGAATTGAGTGCGGAATAGAACCAAACTTGTTTCGGATCAAGAAAATCAAGAACTGAGTCCGGAATGCCACAAACATGTTTTGCATCAAGAAAATCAAGAATTGAGTGCGGAATAGAACCAAACTTGTTTCGGATCAAGAAAATCAAGAACTGAGTCCGGAATGCCGCAAACATGTTTTGCATCAAGAAAATCAAGAATTGAGTGCGGAATACAACCAAACTTGTTTTGGATCAAGAAAATCAAGAACTGAGTCCGGAATACCGCAAACAAGTTTTGTATCAAGAAAATCAAGAATTGAGTGCGGAATAGAACCAAACTTGTTTCGGATCAAGAAAATCAAGAACTGAGTCCGGAATGCCGCAAACAAGTTTTGCATCAAGAAAATCAAGAATTTGAGTCCGGAATACAAACAAACTTGTTTCGGATCAAGAAAATCAAGAACTGAGTCCGGAATACCGGAAACAAGTTTTGCATCAAGAAAATCAAGAATTGAGTGCGGAATAGAACCAAACTTGTTTCGGATCAAGAAAATCAAGAACTGTGTCCGGAAAGCCGCAAACATGTTTTGCATCTAGAAAATCAAGAATTGAGTGCGGAATACAACCAAACTTGTTTCGGATCAAGAAAATCAAGAACTGAGTCCGGAATGCCGCAAACAAGTTTTGCATCAAGAAAATCAAGAATTGAGTGCGGAATAGAACCAAACTTGTTTCGGATCAAGAAAATCAAGAACTGAGTCCGGAATGCCGCAAACATGTTTTGCATCAAGAAAATCAAGAATTGAGTGCGGAATAGAACCAAACTTGTTTCGTATCAAGAAAATCAAGAACTGAGTCCGGAATGCCGCAAACAAGTTTTGCATCAAGAAAATCAAGAATTGAGCGCGGAATACAACCAAACTTGTTTCGGATCAAGAAAATCAAGAACTGAGTCCGGAATGCCGCAAACAAGTTTTGCATCAAGAAAATCAAGAATTTGAGTCCGGAATACAAACAAACTTGTTTGGGATCAAGAAAATCAAGAACTGAGTCCTGAATAATGCAAACATGTTTTGCATCAAGAAAATCAAGAATTCAGTGCGGAATACAACCAAACTTTTTTCGGATCAAGAAACTCAAGAACTGAGTCCGGAATGCCGCAAACATGTTTTGCATCAAGAAAATCAAGAATTTGAGTCCGGAATACAAACAAACTTGTTTCGGATCAGGAAAATCAAGAATTTGATTCCGGAATACACCCAAACTTGTTTCGGATCAAGAAAATGAAGAACTGATTCCGGAATACCGCAAACAAGTTTTGCATCAAGAAAAGCAAGAATTGAGTGCGGAATAGAACCAAACTTGTTTCGGATCAAGAAAATCAAGAACTGAGTCCGGAATGCCGCAAACATGTTTTGCATCAAGAAAATCAAGAATTGAGGGCGGAATACAACCAAACTTGTTTCGGATCAAGAAAATCAAGAACTGAGTCCGGAATTCCGCAAACATGTTTTGCGTCAAGAAAATAAAGAATTGAGAGCGGAATACAACCAAACTTGTTTCGGATCAAGAAAATCAAGAACTGAGTCCGGAATACCGCAAACAAGTTTTGCATCAAGAAAATCAAGAATTGAGCGCGGAATACAACCAAACTTGTTTCGGATCAAGAAAATCAAGAACTGAGTCCGGAATGCCGCAAACAAGTTTTGCATCAAGAAAATCAAGAATTTGAGTCCGGAATACAACCAAACTAGTTTCGGATCAAGAAAATCAAGAACTGATTCCGGAATACCGCAAACAAGTTTTGCATCAAGAAAATCTAGAATTTGAGTCCGGAATACAAACAAACTTGTTTGGGATCAATAAAATCAAGAACTGAGTCCGGAATACCGCAAACATGTTCTGCATCAAGAAAATCAAGAACTGAGTGCGGAATACGACCAAACTTGTTTCGGATCAAGAAAATCAAGAATTTGAGTCCGGAATACAACCAAACTTGTTTCGGATCAAGAAAATCAAGAACTGAGTCCGGAATACCGCAAACAAGTTTTGCATCAAGAAAATCAAGAATTGAGTGCGGAATAGAACCAAACTTGTTTCGGATCAAGAAAATCAAGAACTGAGTCCGGAATGCCGCAAACATGTTTTGCATCAAGAAAATCAAGAATTGAGTGCGGAATAGAACCAAACTTGTTTCGGATCAAGAAAATCAAGAACTGAGTCCGGAATGCCGCAAACATGTTTTGCATCAAGAAAATCAAGAATTGAGTGCGGAATACAACCAAACTTGTTTTGGATCAAGAAAATCAAGAACTGAGTCCGGAATACCGCAAACAAGTTTTGCATCAAGAAAATCAAGAATTGAGTGCGGAATAGAACCAAACTTGTTTCGGATCAAGAAAATCAAGAACTGAGTCCGGAATGCCGCAAACAAGTTTTGCATCAAGAAAATCAAGAATTTGAGTCCGGAATACAAACAAACTTGTTTCGGATCAAGAAAATCAAGAACTGAGTCCGGAATACCGGAAACAAGTTTTGCATCAAGAAAATCAAGAATTGAGTGCGGAATAGAACCAAACTTGTTTCGGATCAAGAAAATCAAGAACTGTGTCCGGAAAGCCGCAAACATGTTTTGCATCTAGAAAATCAAGAATTGAGTGCGGAATACAACCAAACTTGTTTCGGATCAAGAAAATCAAGAACTGAGTCCGGAATGCCGCAAACAAGTTTTGCATCAAGAAAATCAAGAATTGAGTGCGGAATAGAACCAAACTTGTTTCGGATCAAGAAAATCAAGAACTGAGTCCGGAATGCCGCAAACATGTTTTGCATCAAGAAAATCAAGAATTGAGTGCGGAATAGAACCAAACTTGTTTCGTATCAAGAAAATCAAGAACTGAGTCCGGAATGCCGCAAACAAGTTTTGCATCAAGAAAATCAAGAATTGAGCGCGGAATACAACCAAACTTGTTTCGGATCAAGAAAATCAAGAACTGAGTCCGGAATGCCGCAAACAAGTTTTGCATCAAGAAAATCAAGAATTTGAGTCCGGAATACAACCAAACTAGTTTCGGATCAAGAAAATCAAGAACTGATTCCGGAATACCGCAAACAAGTTTTGCATCAAGAAAATCTAGAATTTGAGTCCGGAATACAAACAAACTTGTTTGGGATCAATAAAATCAAGAACTGAGTCCGGAATACCGCAAACATGTTCTGCATCAAGAAAATCAAGAACTGAGTGCGGAATACGACCAAACTTGTTTCGGATCAAGAAAATCAAGAATTTGAGTCCGGAATACAACCAAACTTGTTTCGGATCAAGAAAATCAAGAACTGAGTCCGGAATACCGCAAACAAGTTTTGCATCAAGAAAATCAAGAATTGAGTGCGGAATAGAACCAAACTTGTTTCGGATCAAGAAAATCAAGAACTGAGTCCGGAATGCCGCAAACATGTTTTGCATCAAGAAAATCAAGAATTGAGTGCGGAATAGAACCAAACTTGTTTCGGATCAAGAAAATCAAGAACTGAGTCCGGAATGCCGCAAACATGTTTTGCATCAAGAAAATCAAGAATTGAGTGCGGAATACAACCAAACTTGTTTTGGATCAAGAAAATCAAGAACTGAGTCCGGAATACCGCAAACAAGTTTTGCATCAAGAAAATCAAGAATTGAGTGCGGAATAGAACCAAACTTGTTTCGGATCAAGAAAATCAAGAACTGAGTCCGGAATGCCGCAAACAAGTTTTGCATCAAGAAAATCAAGAATTTGAGTCCGGAATACAAACAAACTTGTTTCGGATCAAGAAAATCAAGAACTGAGTCCGGAATACCGGAAACAAGTTTTGCATCAAGAAAATCAAGAATTGAGTGCGGAATAGAACCAAACTTGTTTCGGATCAAGAAAATCAAGAACTGTGTCCGGAAAGCCGCAAACATGTTTTGCATCTAGAAAATCAAGAATTGAGTGCGGAATACAACCAAACTTGTTTCGGATCAAGAAAATCAAGAACTGAGTCCGGAATGCCGCAAACAAGTTTTGCATCAAGAAAATCAAGAATTGAGTGCGGAATAGAACCAAACTTGTTTCGGATCAAGAAAATCAAGAACTGAGTCCGGAATGCCGCAAACATGTTTTGCATCAAGAAAATCAAGAATTGAGTGCGGAATAGAACCAAACTTGTTTCGGATCAAGAAAATCAAGAACTGAGTCCGGAATGCCGCAAACAAGTTTTGCATCAAGAAAATCAAGAATTTGAGTCCGGAATACAAACAAACTTGTTTGGGATCAAGAAAATCAAGAACTGAGTCCTGAATAATGCAAACATGTTTTGCATCAAGAAAATCAAGAATTGAGTGCGGAATACAACCAAACTTTTTTCGGATCAAGAAACTCAAGAACTAAGTCCGGAATGCCGCAAACATGTTTTGCATCAAGAAAATCAAGAATTTGAGTCCGGAATACAAACAAACTTGTTTCGGATCAGGAAAATCAAGAATTTGAGTCCGGAATACACCCAAACTTGTTTCGGATCAAGAAAATCAAGAACTGATTCCGGAATACCGCAAACAAGTTTTGCATCAAGAAAATCAAGAATTGAGTGCGGAATAGAACCAAACTTGTTTCGGATCAAGAAAATCAAGAACTGAGTCCGGAATGCCGCAAACATGTTTTGCATCAAGAAAATCAAGAATTGAGGGCGGAATACAACCAAACTTGTTTCGGATCAAGAAAATCAAGAACTGAGTCCGGAATTCCGCAAACATGTTTTGCGTCAAGAAAATCAAGAATTGAGAGCGGAATACAACCAAACTTGTTTCGGATCAAGAAAATCAAGAACTGAGTCCGGAATGCCGCAAACAAGTTTTGCATCAAGAAAATCAAGAATTTGAGTCCGGAATACAAACAAACTTGTTTGGGATCAAGAAAATCAAGAACTGAGTCCTGAATAATGCAAACATGTTTTGCATCAAGAAAATCAAGAATTGAGTGCGGAATACAACCAAACTTTTTTCGGATCAAGAAACTCAAGAACTAAGTCCGGAATAACGCAAACATGTTTTGCATCAAGAAAATCAAGAATTTGAGTCCGGAATACAAACAAACTTGTTTCGGATCAGGAAAATCAAGAATTTGAGTCCGGAATACACCCAAACTTGTTTCGGATCAAGAAAATCAAGAACTGATTCCGGAATACCGCAAACAAGTTTTGCATCCAGAAAATCTAGAATTGAGTGCGGAATAGAACCAAACTTGTTTCGGATCAAGAAAATCAAGAACTGAGTCCGGAATGCCGCAAACATGTTTTGCATCAAGAAAATCAAGAATTGAGGGCGGAATACAACCAAACTTGTTTCGGATCAAGAAAATCAAGAACTGAGTCCGGAATTCCGCAAACATGTTTTGCGTCAAGAAAATCAAGAATTGAGAGCGGAATACAACCAAACTTGTTTCGGATCAAGAAAATCAAGAACTGAGTCCGGAATACCGCAAACAAGTTTTGCATCAAGAAAATCAAGAATTGAGCGCGGAATACAACCAAACTTGTTTCGGATCAAGAAAATCAAGAACTGAGTCCGGAATGCCTCAAACAAGTTTTGCATCAAAAAAATCAAGAATTTGAGTCCGGAATACAACCAAACTTGTTTCGGATCAAGAAAATCAAGAACTGATTCCGGAATACCGCAAACAAGTTTTGCATCAAGAAAATCTAGAATTTGAGTCCGGAATACAAACAAACTTGTTTGGGATCAATAAAATCAAGAACTGAGTCCGGAATACCGCAAACATGTTCTGAATCAAGAAAATCAAGAACTGAGTGCGGAATACGACCAAACTTGTTTCGGATCAAGAAAATCAAGAATTTGAGTCCGGAATACAACCAAACTTGTTTCGGATCAAGAAAATCAAGAACTGAGTCCGGAATACCGCAAACAAGTTTTGCATCAAGAAAATCAAGAATTGAGTGCGGAATAGAACCAAACTTGTTTCGGATCAAGAAAATCAAGAACTGAGTCCGGAATGCCGCAAACATGTTTTGCATCAAGAAAATCAAGAATTGAGTGCGGAATACAACCAAACTTGTTTCGGATCAAGAAAATCAAGAACTGAGTCCGGAATACCGCAAACAAGTTTTGCATCAAGAAAATCAAGAATTGAGTGCGGAATAGAACCAAACTTGTTTCGGATCAAGAAAATCAAGAACTGAGTCCGGAAAGCCGCAAACATGTTTTGCATCTAGAAAATCAAGAATTGAGTGCGGAATACAACCAAACTTGTTTCGGATCAAGAAAATCAAGAACTGAGTCCGGAATGCAGCAAACAAGTTTTGCATCAAGAAAATCAAGAATTTGAGTTCGGAATACAAACAAACTTGTTTGGGATCAAGAAAATCAAGAACTGAGTCCGGAAAGATGCAAACATGTTTTGCATCAAGAAAATCAAGAATTGAGTGCGGAATACAACCAAACTTTTTTCGGATCAAGAAACTCAAGAACTGAGTCCGGAATGCCGCAAACATGTTTTGCATCAAGAAAATCAAGAATTTGAGTCCGGAATACAAACAAACTTGTTTCGGATCAGGAAAATCAAGAACTGAGTCCGGAATACCGCAAACAAGTTTTGCATCAAGAAAATCAAGAATTGAGTGCGGAATAGAACCAAACTTGTTTCGGATCAAGAAAATCAAGAACTGAGTCCGGAATGCCGCAAACATGTTTGGCATCTAGAAAATCAAGAATTGAGTGCGGAATACAACCAAACTTGTTTCGGATCAAGAAAATCAAGAACTGAGTCCGGAATACCGCAAACAAGTTTTGCGTCAAGAAAATGAAGAATTGAGCGCGGAATACAACCAAAATTGTTTGGGATCAAGAAAATCAAGAACTGAGTCCGGAATACCGCAAACAAGTTTTGCATCAAGAAAATCAAGAATTTGAGTCCGGAATACACCCAAACTTGTTTCGGATCAAGAAAATCAAGAACTGATTCCGGAATACCGCAAACAAGTTTTGCATCAAGAAAATCAAGAATTGAGCGCGGAATACAACCAAACTTGTTTCGGATCAAGAAAATCAAGAACTGAGTCCGGAATGCCGCAAACATGTTTTGCATCAAGAAAATCAAGAATTGAGTGCGGAATACAACCAAACTTGTTTCGGATCAAGAAAATCAAGAACTGAGTCCGGAATGCCGCAAACAAGTTTTGCATCAAGAAAATCAAGAATTTGAGTTCGGAATACAAAAAAACTTGTTTGGGATCAAGAAAATCAAGAACTGAGTCCTGAATAATGCAAACATGTTTTGCATCAAGAAAATCAAGAATTGAGTGCGGAATACAACCAAACTTTTTTCGGATCAAGAAACTCAAGAACTGAGTCCGGAATGCCGCAAACATGTTTTGCATCAAGAAAATCAAGAATTTGAGTCCGGAATACAAACAAACTTGTTTCGGATCAAGAAAATCAAGAACTGAGTCCGGAATACCGGAAACAAGTTTTGCATCAAGAAAATCAAGAATTGAGTGCGGAATAGAACCAAACTTGTTTCGGATCAAGAAAATCAAGAACTGTGTCCGGAAAGCCGCAAACATGTTTTGCATCTAGAAAATCAAGAATTGAGTGCGGAATACAACCAAACCTGTTTCGGATCAAGAAAATCAAGAACTGAGTCCGGAATGCCGCAAACAAGTTTTGCATCAAGAAAATCAAGAATTTGAGTCCGGAATACAAACAAACTTGTTTGGGATCAAGAAAATCAAGAACTGATTCCGGAATACCGCAAACAAGTTTTGCATCAAGAAAATCAAGAATTGAGTGCGGAATAGAACCAAACTTGTTTCGGATCAAGAAAATCAAGAACTGAGTCCGGAATGCCGCAAACATGTTTGGCATCAAGAAAATCAAGAATTGAGTGCGGAATACAACCAAACTTGTTTCGGATCAAGAAAATCAAGAACTGAGTCCGGAATGCCGCAAACAAGTTTTGCATCAAGAAAATCAAGAATTGAGTGCGGAATAGAACCAAACTTGTTTCGGATCAAGAAAATCAAGAACTGAGTCCGGAATGCCGCTAACATGTTTGGCATCTAGAAAATCAAGAATTGAGTGCGGAATACAACCAAACTTGTTTCGGATCAAGAAAATCAAGAACTGAGTTCGGAATATCGCAAACAAATTTTGCATCAAGAAAATCAAGAATTTGAGTCCGGAATACAAACAAACTTGTTTGGGATCAAGAAAATCAAGAACGGAGTCCTGAATAATGCAAACATGTTTTGCATCAAGAAAATCAAGAATTGAGTGCGGAATACAACCAAACTTTTTTCGGATCAAGAAAATCAAGAACTGAGTCCGGAATGCCGCAAACATGTTTTGCATCAAGAAAATCAAGAATTGAGTCCGGAATACAACCAAACTTGTTTCGGATCAAGAAAATCAAGAACTGAGTCCGGAATACCGCAAACAAGTTTTGCATCAAGAAAATCAAGAATTTAGTGCGGAATTGAACCAAATTTGTTTCGGATCAAGAAAATCAAGAACTGAGTCCGGAATGCCGCAAACATGTTTTGCATCAAGAAAATCAAGAATTGAGTGCGGAATACAACCAAACTTGTTTCGGATCAAGAAAATCAAGAACTGAGTCCGGAATACCGCAAACAAGTTTTGCATCAAGAAAATCAAGAATTGAGTGCGGAATAGAACCAAACTTGTTTCGGATCAAGAAAATCAAGAACTGAGTCCGGAATGCCGCAAACATGTTTTGCATCAAGAAAATCAAGAATTTGAGACAGAATACAACCAAACTTGTTTCGGATCAAGAAAATCAAGAACTGAGTCCGGAATACCGCACACAAATTTTGCATTAAGAAAATCAAGAATTGAGTGCGGAATACAACCAAACTTTTTTCGGATCAAGAAAATCAAGAAATGAGTCCGGAATGCCGCAAACATGTTTTGCATCAAGAAAATCAAGAATTTGAGTCCGGAATACAAACAAACTTGTTTCGGATCAAGAAAATCAAGAACTGAGTCCGGAATACCGCAAACAAGTTTTGCATCAAGAAAATCAAGAATTGAGTGCGAAATAGAACCAAACTTGTTTCAGATCAAGAAAATCAAGAACTGAGTCCGGAATGCCGCAAACATGTTTGGCATCTAGAAAATCAAGAATTGAGTGCGGAATACAACCAAACTTGTTTCGGATCAAGAAAATCAAGAACTGAGTCCGGAATACCGCAAACAAGTTTTGCGTCAAGAAAATCAAGAATTGAGCGCGGAATAGAACCAAAATTGTTTGGGATCAAGAAAATCAAGAACTGAGTCCGGAATACCGCAAACAAGTTTTGCATCAAGAAAATCAAGAATTTGAGTCCGGAATACACCCAAACTTGTTTCGGATCAAGAAAATCAAGAACTGATTCCGGAATACCGCAAACAAGTTTTGCATCAAGAAAATCAAGAATTGAGTGCGGAATAGAACCAAACTTGTTTCGGATCAAGAAAATCAAGAACTGAGTCCGGAATGCCGCAAACATGTTTTGCATCAAGAAAATCAAGAATTGAGTGCGGAATACAACCAAACTTGTTTCGGATCAAGAAAATCAAGAACTGAGTCCGGAATGCCGCAAACAAGTTTTGCATCAAGAAAATCAAGAATTGAGTGCGGAATAGAACCAAACTTGTTTCGGATCAAGAAAATCAAGAACTGAGTCCGGAATGCCGCTAACATGTTTGGCATCTAGAAAATCAAGAATTGAGTGCGGAATACAACCAAACTTGTTTCGGATCAAGAAAATCAAGAACTGAGTCCTGAATAATGCAAACATGTTTTGCATCAAGAAAATCAAGAATTGAGTGCGGAATACAACCAAACTTTTTTCGGATCAAGAAACTCAAGAACTGAGTCCGGAATGCCGCAAACATGTTTTGCATCAAGAAAATCAAGAATTTGAGTCCGGAATACAAACAAACTTGTTTCGGATCAAGAAAATCAAGAACTGAGTCCGGAATACCGGAAACAAGTTTTGCATCAAGAAAATCAAGAATTGAGTGCGGAATAGAACCAAACTTGTTTCGGATCAAGAAAATCAAGAACTGTGTCCGGAAAGCCGCAAACATGTTTTGCATCTAGAAAATCAAGAATTGTGTGCGGAATACAACCAAACCTGTTTCGGATCAAGAAAATCAAGAACTGAGTCCGGAATGCCGCAAACAAGTTTTGCATCAAGAAAATCAAGAATTTGAGTCCGGAATACAAACAAACTTGTTTGGGATCAAGAAAATCAAGAACTGATTCCGGAATACCGCAAACAAGTTTTGCATCAAGAAAATCAAGAATTGAGTGCGGAATAGAACCAAACTTGTTTCGGATCAAGAAAATCAAGAACTGAGTCCGGAATGCCGCAAACATGTTTGGCATCAAGAAAATCAAGAATTGAGTGCGGAATACAACCAAACTTGTTTCGGATCAAGAAAATCAAGAACTGAGTCCGGAATGCCGCAAACAAGTTTTGCATCAAGAAAATCAAGAATTGAGTGCGGAATAGAACCAAACTTGTTTCGGATCAAGAAAATCAAGAACTGAGTCCGGAATGCCGCTAACATGTTTGGCATCTAGAAAATCAAGAATTGAGTGCGGAATACAACCAAACTTGTTTCGGATCAAGAAAATCAAGAACTGAGTTCGGAATATCGCAAACAAATTTTGCATCAAGAAAATCAAGAATTTGAGTCCGGAATACAAACAAACTTGTTTGGGATCAAGAAAATCAAGAACGGAGTCCTGAATAATGCAAACATGTTTTGCATCAAGAAAATCAAGAATTGAGTGCGGAATACAACCAAACTTTTTTCGGATCAAGAAAATCAAGAACTGAGTCCGGAATGCCGCAAACATGTTTTGCATCAAGAAAATCAAGAATTGAGTCCGGAATACAACCAAACTTGTTTCGGATCAAGAAAATCAAGAACTGAGTCCGGAATACCGCAAACAAGTTTTGCATCAAGAAAATCAAGAATTTAGTGCGGAATTGAACCAAATTTGTTTCGGATCAAGAAAATCAAGAACTGAGTCCGGAATGCCGCAAACATGTTTTGCATCAAGAAAATCAAGAATTGAGTGCGGAATACAACCAAACTTGTTTCGGATCAAGAAAATCAAGAACTGAGTCCGGAATACCGCAAACAAGTTTTGCATCAAGAAAATCAAGAATTGAGTGCGGAATAGAACCAAACTTGTTTCGGATCAAGAAAATCAAGAACTGAGTCCGGAATGCCGCAAACATGTTTTGCATCAAGAAAATCAAGAATTTGAGACAGAATACAACCAAACTTGTTTCGGATCAAGAAAATCAAGAACTGAGTCCGGAATACCGCACACAAATTTTGCATTAAGAAAATCAAGAATTGAGTGCGGAATACAACCAAACTTTTTTCGGATCAAGAAAATCAAGAAATGAGTCCGGAATGCCGCAAACATGTTTTGCATCAAGAAAATCAAGAATTTGAGTCCGGAATACAAACAAACTTGTTTCGGATCAAGAAAATCAAGAACTGAGTCCGGAATACCGCAAACAAGTTTTGCATCAAGAAAATCAAGAATTGAGTGCGAAATAGAACCAAACTTGTTTCAGATCAAGAAAATCAAGAACTGAGTCCGGAATGCCGCAAACATGTTTGGCATCTAGAAAATCAAGAATTGAGTGCGGAATACAACCAAACTTGTTTCGGATCAAGAAAATCAAGAACTGAGTCCGGAATACCGCAAACAAGTTTTGCGTCAAGAAAATCAAGAATTGAGCGCGGAATAGAACCAAAATTGTTTGGGATCAAGAAAATCAAGAACTGAGTCCGGAATACCGCAAACAAGTTTTGCATCAAGAAAATCAAGAATTTGAGTCCGGAATACACCCAAACTTGTTTCGGATCAAGAAAATCAAGAACTGATTCCGGAATACCGCAAACAAGTTTTGCATCAAGAAAATCAAGAATTGAGTGCGGAATAGAACCAAACTTGTTTCGGATCAAGAAAATCAAGAACTGAGTCCGGAATGCCGCAAACATGTTTTGCATCAAGAAAATCAAGAATTGAGTGCGGAATACAACCAAACTTGTTTCGGATCAAGAAAATCAAGAACTGAGTCCGGAATGCCGCAAACAAGTTTTGCATCAAGAAAATCAAGAATTGAGTGCGGAATAGAACCAAACTTGTTTCGGATCAAGAAAATCAAGAACTGAGTCCGGAATGCCGCTAACATGTTTGGCATCTAGAAAATCAAGAATTGAGTGCGGAATACAACCAAACTTGTTTCGGATCAAGAAAATCAAGAACTGAGTTCGGAATATCGCAAACAAATTTTGCATCAAGAAAATCAAGAATTTGAGTCCGGAATACAAACAAACTTGTTTGGGATCAAGAAAATCAAGAACTGAGTCCTGAATAATGCAAACATGTTTTGCATCAAGAAAATCAAGAATTGAGTGCGGAATACAACCAAACTTTTTTCGGATCAAGAAAATCAAGAACTGAGTCCGGAATGCCGCAAACATGTTTTGCATCAAGAAAATCAAGAATTGAGTCCGGAATACAACCAAACTTGTTTCGGATCAAGAAAATCAAGAACTGAGTCCGGAATACCGCAAACAAGTTTTGCATCAAGAAAATCAAGAATTTAGTGCGGAATTGAACCAAACTTGTTTCGGATCAAGAAAATCAAGAACTGAGTCCGGAATGCCGCAAACATGTTTTGCATCAAGAAAATCAAGAATTGAGTGCGGAATACAACCAAACTTGTTTCGGATCAAGAAAATCAAGAACTGAGTCCGGAATACCGCAAACAAGTTTTGCATCAAGAAAATCAAGAATTGAGTGCGGAATAGAACCAAACTTGTTTCGGATCAAGAAAATCAAGAACTGAGTCCGGAATGCCGCAAACATGTTTTGCATCAAGAAAATCAAGAATTTGAGACGGAATACAACCAAACTTGTTTCGGATCAAGAAAATCAAGAACTGAGTCCGGAATACCGCACACAAATTTTGCATGAAGAAAATCAAGAATTGAGTGCGGAATACAACCAAACTTTTTTCGGATCAAGAAAATCAAGAAATGAGTCCGGAATGCCGCAAACATGTTTTGCATCAAGAAAATCAAGAATTTGAGTCCGGAATACAAACAAACTTGTTTCGGATCAAGAAAATCAAGAACTGAGTCCGGAATACCGCAAACAAGTTTTGCATCAAGAAAATCAAGAATTAAGTGCGAAATAGAACCAAACTTGTTTCGGATCAAGAAAATCAAGAACTGAGTCCGGAATGCCGCAAACATGTTTGGCATCTAGAAAATCAAGAATTGAGTGCGGAATACAACCAAACTTGTTTCGGATCAAGAAAATCAAGAACTGAGTCCGGAATACCGCAAACAAGTTTTGCGTCAAGAAAATCAAGAATTGAGCGCGGAATAGAACCAAAATTGTTTGGGATCAAGAAAATCAAGAACTGAGTCCGGAATACCGCAAACAAGTTTTGCATCAAGAAAATCAAGAATTTGAGTCCGGAATACACCCAAACTTGTTTCGGATCAAGAAAATCAAGAACTGATTCCGGAATACCGCAAACAAGTTTTGCATCAAGAAAATCAAGAATTGAGTGCGGAATAGAACCAAACTTGTTTCGGATCAAGAAAATCAAGAACTGAGTCCGGAATGCCGCAAACATGTTTTGCATCAAGAAAATCAAGAATTGAGTGCGGAATACAACCAAACTTGTTTCGGATCAAGAAAATCAAGAACTGAGTCCGGAATGCCGCAAACAAGTTTTGCATCAAGAAAATCAAGAATTGAGTGCGGAATAGAACCAAACTTGTTTCGGATCAAGAAAATCAAGAACTGAGTCCGGAATGCCGCTAACATGTTTGGCATCTAGAAAATCAAGAATTGAGTGCGGAATACAACCAAACTTGTTTCGGATCAAGAAAATCAAGAACTGAGTTCGGAATATCGCAAACAAGTTTTGCATCAAGAAAATCAAGAATTTGAGTCCGGAATACAAACAAACTTGTTTGGGATCAAGAAAATCAAGAACTGAGTCCGAAATACCGCAAACAAGTTTTGCATCAAGAAAATCAAGAATTTGAGTCCGGAATACACCCAAACTTGTTTCGGATCAAGAAAATCAAGAACTGATTCCGGAATACCGCAAACAAGTTTTGCATCAAGAAAATCAAGAATTGAGTGCGGAATAGAACCAAACTTGTTTCGGATCAAGAAAATCAAGAACTGAGTCCGGAATGCCGCAAACATGTTTGGCATCAAGAAAATCAAGAATTGAGTGCGGAATACAACCAAACTTGTTTCGGATCAAGAAAATCAAGAACTGAGTCCGGAATGCCGCAAACAAGTTTTGCATCAAGAAAATCAAGAATTGAGTGCGGAATAGAACCAAACTTGTTTCGGATCAAGAAAATCAAGAACTGAGTCCGGAATGCCGCTAACATGTTTGGCATCTAGAAAATCAAGAATTGAGTGCGGAATACAACCAAACTTGTTTCGGATCAACAAAATCAAGAACTGAGTTCGGAATATCGCAAACAAATTTTGCATCAAGAAAATCAAGAATTTGAGTCCGGAATACAAACAAACTTGTTTGGGATCAAGAAAATCAAGAACTGAGTCCTGAATAATGCAAACATGTTTTGCATCAAGAAAATCAAGAATTGAGTGCGGAATACAACCAAACTTTTTTCGGATCAAGAAAATCAAGAACTGAGTCCGGAATGCCGCAAACATGTTTTGCATCAAGAAAATCAAGAATTGAGTCCGGAATACAACCAAACTTGTTTCGGATCAAGAAAATCAAGAACTGAGTCCGGAATACCGCAAACAAGTTTTGCATCAAGAAAATCAAGAATTTAGTGCGGAATTGAACCAAACTTGTTTCGGATCAAGAAAATCAAGAACTGAGTCCGGAATGCCGCAAACATGTTTTGCATCAAGAAAATCAAGAATTGAGTGCGGAATACAACCAAACTTGTTTCGGATCAAGAAAATCAAGAACTGAGTCCGGAATACCGCAAACAAGTTTTGCATCAAGAAAATCAAGAATTGAGTGCGGAATAGAACCAAACTTGTTTCGGATCAAGAAAATCAAGAACTGAGTCCGGAATGCCGCAAACATGTTTTGCATCAAGAAAATCAAGAATTTGAGACGGAATACAACCAAACTTGTTTCGGATCAAGAAAATCAAGAACTGAGTCCGGAATACCGCACACAAATTTTGCATGAAGAAATTCAAGAATTGAGTGCGGAATACAACCAAACTTTTTTCGGATCAAGAAAATCAAGAAATGAGTCCGGAATGCCGCAAACATGTTTTGCATCAAGAAAATCAAGAATTTGAGTCCGGAATACAAACAAACTTGTTTCGGATCAAGAAAATCAAGAACTGAGTCCGGAATACCGCAAACAAGTTTTGCATCAAGAAAATCAAGAATTGAGTGCGAAATAGAACCAAACTTGTTTCGGATCAAGAAAATCAAGAACTGAGTCCGGAATGCCGCAAACATGTTTGGCATCTAGAAAATCAAGAATTGAGTGCGGAATACAACCAAACTTGTTTCGGATCAAGAAAATCAAGAACTGAGTCCGGAATACCGCAAACAAGTTTTGCGTCAAGAAAATCAAGAATTGAGCGCGGAATAGAACCAAAATTGTTTGGGATCAAGAAAATCAAGAACTGAGTCCGGAATACCGCAAACAAGTTTTGCATCAAGAAAATCAAGAATTTGAGTCCGGAATACACCCAAACTTGTTTCGGATCAAGAAAATCAAGAACTGATTCCGGAATACCGCAAACAAATTTTGCATCAAGAAAATCAAGAATTGAGTGCGGAATAGAACCAAACTTGTTTCGGATCAAGAAAATCAAGAACTGAGTCCGGAATGCCGCAAACATGTTTTGCATCAAGAAAATCAAGAATTGAGTGCGGAATACAACCAAACTTGTTTCGGATCAAGAAAATCAAGAACTGAGTCTGGAATGCCGCAAACATGTTTTGCATCAAGAAAATCAAGAATTGAGTCCGGAATACAACCAAACTTGTTTCGGATCAAGAAAATCAAGAACTGAGTCCGGAATACCGCAAACAAGTTTTGCATCAAGAAAATCAAGAATTTAGTGCGGAATTGAACCAAACTTGTTTCGGATCAAGAAAATCAAGAACTGAGTCCGGAATGCCGCAAACATGTTTTGCATCAAGAAAATCAAGAATTGAGTGCGGAATACAACCAAACTTGTTTCGGATCAAGAAAATCAAGAACTGAGTCCGGAATACCGCAAACAAGTTTTGCATCAAGAAAATCAAGAATTGAGTGCGGAATAGAACCAAACTTGTTTCGGATCAAGAAAATCAAGAACTGAGTCCGGAATGCCGCAAACATGTTTTGCATCAAAAAATCAAGAATTTGAGACGGAATACAACCAAACTTGTTTCGGATCAAGAAAATCAAGAACTGAGTCCGGAATACCGCACACAAATTTTGCATGAAGAAAATCAAGAATTGAGTGCGGAATACAACCAAACTTTTTTCGGATCAAGAAAATCAAGAAATGAGTCCGGAATGCCGCAAACATGTTTTGCATCAAGAAAATCAAGAATTTGAGTCCGGAATACAAACAAACTTGTTTCGGATCAAGAAAATCAAGAACTGAGTCCGGAATACCGCAAACAAGTTTTGCATCAAGAAAATCAAGAATTGAGTGCGAAATAGAACCAAACTTGTTTCGGATCAAGAAAATCAAGAACTGAGTCCGGAATGCCGCAAACATGTTTGGCATCTAGAAAATCAAGAATTGAGTGCGGAATACAACCAAACTTGTTTCGGATCAAGAAAATCAAGAACTGAGTCCGGAATACCGCAAACAAGTTTTGCGTCAAGAAAATCAAGAATTGAGCGCGGAATAGAACCAAAATTGTTTGGGATCAAGAAAATCAAGAACTGAGTCCGGAATACCGCAAACAAGTTTTGCATCAAGAAAATCAAGAATTTGAGTCCGGAATACACCCAAACTTGTTTCGGATCAAGAAAATCAAGAACTGATTCCGGAATACCGCAAACAAATTTTGCATCAAGAAAATCAAGAATTGAGTGCGGAATAGAACCAAACTTGTTTCGGATCAAGAAAATCAAGAACTGAGTCCGGAATGCCGCAAACATGTTTTGCATCAAGAAAATCAAGAATTGAGTGCGGAATACAACCAAACTTGTTTCGGATCAAGAAAATCAAGAACTGAGTCTGGAATGCCGCAAACATGTTTTGCGTCAAGAAAATCAAGAATTGAGAGCGGAATACAACCAAACTTGTTTCGGATCAAGAAAATCAAGAACTGAGTCCGGAATGCCGCAAACAAGTTTTGCATCAAGAAAATCAAGAATTTGAGTCCGGAATACAACCAAACTTGTTTCGGATCAAGAAAATCAAGAACTGATTCCGGAATACCGCAAACAAGTTTTGCATCAAGAAAATCTAGAATTTGAGTCCGGAATACAAACAAACTTGTTTGGGATCAATAAAATCAAGAACTGAGTCCGGAATACCGCAAACATGTTCTGCATCAAGAAAATCAAGAACTGAGTGCGGAATACGACCAAACTTGTTTCGGATCAAGAAAATCAAGAATTTGAGTCCGGAATACAACCAAACTTGTTTCGGATCAAGAAAATCAAGAACTGAGTCCGGAATACCGCAAACAAGTTTTGCATCAAGAAAATCAAGAATTTAGTGCGGAATTGAACCAAACTTGTTTCGGATCAAGAAAATCAAGAACTGAGTCCGGAATGCCGCAAACATGTTTTGCATCAAGAAAATCAAGAATTGAGTGCGGAATACAACCAAACTTGTTTCGGATCAAGAAAATCAAGAACTGAGTCCGGAATGCCGCAAACAAGTTTTGCATCAAGAAAATCAAGAATTTGAGTCCGGAATACAACCAAACTTGTTTCGGATCAAGAAAATCAAGAACTGATTCCGGAATACCGCAAACAAGTTTTGCATCAAGAAAATCTAGAATTTGAGTCCGGAATACAAACAAACTTGTTTGGGATCAATAAAATCAAGAACTGAGTCCGGAATACCGCAAACATGTTCTGCATCAAGAAAATCAAGAACTGAGTGCGGAATACGACCAAACTTGTTTCGGATCAAGAAAATCAAGAATTTGAGTCCGGAATACAACCAAACTTGTTTCGGATCAAGAAAATCAAGAACTGAGTCCGGAATACCGCAAACAAGTTTTGCATCAAGAAAATCAAGAATTTAGTGCGGAATTGAACCAAACTTGTTTCGGATCAAGAAAATCAAGAACTGAGTCCGGAATGCCGCAAACATGTTTTGCATCAAGAAAATCAAGAATTGAGTGCGGAATACAACCAAACTTGTTTCGGATCAAGAAAATCAAGAACTGAGTCTGGAATGCCGCAAACATGTTTTGCATCAAGAAAATCAAGAATTGAGTCCGGAATACAACCAAACTTGTTTCGGATCAAGAAAATCAAGAACTGAGTCCGGAATACCGCAAACAAGTTTTGCATCAAGAAAATCAAGAATTTAGTGCGGAATTGAACCAAACTTGTTTCGGATCAAGAAAATCAAGAACTGAGTCCGGAATGCCGCAAACATGTTTTGCATCAAGAAAATCAAGAATTGAGTGCGGAATACAACCAAACTTGTTTCGGATCAAGAAAATCAAGAACTGAGTCCGGAATACCGCAAACAAGTTTTGCATCAAGAAAATCAAGAATTGAGTGCGGAATAGAACCAAACTTGTTTCGGATCAAGAAAATCAAGAACTGAGTCCGGAATGCCGCAAACATGTTTTGCATCAAAAAATCAAGAATTTGAGACGGAATACAACCAAACTTGTTTCGGATCAAGAAAATCAAGAACTGAGTCCGGAATACCGCACACAAATTTTGCATGAAGAAAATCAAGAATTGAGTGCGGAATACAACCAAACTTTTTTCGGATCAAGAAAATCAAGAAATGAGTCCGGAATGCCGCAAACATGTTTTGCATCAAGAAAATCAAGAATTTGAGTCCGGAATACAAACAAACTTGTTTCGGATCAAGAAAATCAAGAACTGAGTCCGGAATACCGCAAACAAGTTTTGCATCAAGAAAATCAAGAATTGAGTGCGAAATAGAACCAAACTTGTTTCGGATCAAGAAAATCAAGAACTGAGTCCGGAATGCCGCAAACATGTTTGGCATCTAGAAAATCAAGAATTGAGTGCGGAATACAACCAAACTTGTTTCGGATCAAGAAAATCAAGAACTGAGTCCGGAATACCGCAAACAAGTTTTGCGTCAAGAAAATCAAGAATTGAGCGCGGAATAGAACCAAAATTGTTTGGGATCAAGAAAATCAAGAACTGAGTCCGGAATACCGCAAACAAGTTTTGCATCAAGAAAATCAAGAATTTGAGTCCGGAATACACCCAAACTTGTTTCGGATCAAGAAAATCAAGAACTGATTCCGGAATACCGCAAACAAATTTTGCATCAAGAAAATCAAGAATTGAGTGCGGAATAGAACCAAACTTGTTTCGGATCAAGAAAATCAAGAACTGAGTCCGGAATGCCGCAAACATGTTTTGCATCAAGAAAATCAAGAATTGAGTGCGGAATACAACCAAACTTGTTTCGGATCAAGAAAATCAAGAACTGAGTCTGGAATGCCGCAAACATGTTTTGCGTCAAGAAAATCAAGAATTGAGAGCGGAATACAACCAAACTTGTTTCGGATCAAGAAAATCAAGAACTGAGTCCGGAATGCCGCAAACAAGTTTTGCATCAAGAAAATCAAGAATTTGAGTCCGGAATACAACCAAACTTGTTTCGGATCAAGAAAATCAAGAACTGATTCCGGAATACCGCAAACAAGTTTTGCATCAAGAAAATCTAGAATTTGAGTCCGGAATACAAACAAACTTGTTTGGGATCAATAAAATCAAGAACTGAGTCCGGAATACCGCAAACATGTTCTGCATCAAGAAAATCAAGAACTGAGTGCGGAATACGACCAAACTTGTTTCGGATCAAGAAAATCAAGAATTTGAGTCCGGAATACAACCAAACTTGTTTCGGATCAAGAAAATCAAGAACTGAGTCCGGAATACCGCAAACAAGTTTTGCATCAAGAAAATCAAGAATTTAGTGCGGAATTGAACCAAACTTGTTTCGGATCAAGAAAATCAAGAACTGAGTCCGGAATGCCGCAAACATGTTTTGCATCAAGAAAATCAAGAATTGAGTGCGGAATACAACCAAACTTGTTTCGGATCAAGAAAATCAAGAACTGAGTCCGGAATACCGCAAACAAGTTTTGCATCAAGAAAATCAAGAATTGAGTGCGGAATAGAACCAAACTTGTTTCGGATCAAGAAAATCAAGAACTGAGTCCGGAATGCCGCAAACATGTTTTGCATCAAGAAAATCAAGAATTTGAGACGGAATACAACCAAACTTGTTTCGGATCAAGAAAATCAAGAACTGAGTCCGGAATACCGCACACAAATTTTGCATGAAGAAAATCAAGAATTGAGTGCGGAATACAACCAAACTTTTTTCGGATCAAGAAAATCAAGAAATGAGTCCGGAATGCCGCAAACATGTTTTGCATCAAGAAAATCAAGAATTTGAGTCCGGAATAGAAACAAACTTGTTTCGGATCAAGAAAATCAAGAACTGAGTCCGGAATACCGCAAACAAGTTTTGCATCAAGAAAATCAAGAATTGAGTGCGCAATAGAACCAAACTTGTTTCGGATCAAGAAAATCAAGAACTGAGTCCGGAATGCCGCAAACATGTTTGGCATCTAGAAAATCAAGAATTGAGTGCGGAATACAACCAAACTTGTTTCGGATCAAGAAAATCAAGAACTGAGTCCGGAATACCGCAAACAAGTTTTGCGTCAAGAAAATCAAGAATTGAGCGCGGAATAGAACCAAAATTGTTTGGGATCAAGAAAATCAAGAACTGAGTCCGGAATACCGCAAACAAGTTTTGCATCAAGAAAATCAAGAATTTGAGTCCGGAATACACCCAAACTTGTTTCGGATCAAGAAAATCAAGAACTGATTCCGGAATACCGCAAACAAGTTTTGCATCAAGAAAATCAAGAATTGAGTGCGGAATAGAACCAAACTTGTTTCGGATCAAGAAAATCAAGAACTGAGTCCGGAATGCCGCAAACATGTTTTGCATCAAGAAAATCAAGAATTGAGTGCGGAATACAACCAAACTTGTTTCGGATCAAGAAAATCAAGAACTGAGTCCGGAATGCCGCAAACAAGTTTTGCATCAAGAAAATCAAGAATTGAGTGCGGAATAGAACCAAACTTGTTTCGGATCAAGAAAATCAAGAACTGAGTCCGGAATGCCGCTAACATGTTTGGCATCTAGAAAATCAAGAATTGAGTGCGGAATACAACCAAACTTGTTTCGGATCAAGAAAATCAAGAACTGAGTCCGGAATACCGCAAACAAGTTTTGCATCAAGAAAATCAAGAATTTGAGTCCGGAATACAAACAAACTTGTTTGGGATCAAGAAAATCAAGAACTGAGTCCGAAATACCGCAAACAAGTTTTGCATCAAGAAAATCAAGAATTTGAGTCCGGAATACACCCAAACTTGTTTCGGATCAAGAAAATCAAGAACTGATTCCGGAATACCGCAAACAAGTTTTGCATCAAGAAAATCAAGAATTGAGTGCGGAATAGAACCAAACTTGTTTCGGATCAAGAAAATCAAGAACTGAGTCCGGAATGCCGCAAACATGTTTGGCATCAAGAAAATCAAGAATTGAGTGCGGAATACAACCAAACTTGTTTCGGATCAAGAAAATCAAGAACTGAGTCCGGAATGCCGCAAACAAGTTTTGCATCAAGAAAATCAAGAATTGAGTGCGGAATAGAACCAAACTTGTTTCGGATCAAGAAAATCAAGAACTGAGTCCGGAATGCCGCTAACATGTTTGGCATCTAGAAAATCAAGAATTGAGTGCGGAATACAACCAAACTTGTTTCGGATCAAGAAAATCAAGAACTGAGTTCGGAATATCGCAAACAAATTTTGCATCAAGAAAATCAAGAATTTGAGTCCGGAATACAAACAAACTTGTTTGGGATCAAGAAAATCAAGAACTGAGTCCTGAATAATGCAAACATGTTTTGCATCAAGAAAATCAAGAATTGAGTGCGGAATACAACCAAACTTTTTTCGGATCAAGAAAATCAAGAACTGAGTCCGGAATGCCGCAAACATGTTTTGCATCAAGAAAATCAAGAATTTGAGACGGAATACAACCAAACTTGTTTCGGATCAAGAAAATCAAGAACTGAGTCCGGAATACCGCACACAAATTTTGCATGAAGAAAATCAAGAATTGAGTGCGGAATACAACCAAACTTTTTTCGGATCAAGAAAATCAAGAAATGAGTCCGGAATGCCGCAAACATGTTTTGCATCAAGAAAATCAAGAATTTGAGTCCGGAATAGAAACAAACTTGTTTCGGATCAAGAAAATCAAGAACTGAGTCCGGAATACCGCAAACAAGTTTTGCATCAAGAAAATCAAGAATTGAGTGCGCAATAGAACCAAACTTGTTTCGGATCAAGAAAATCAAGAACTGAGTCCGGAATGCCGCAAACATGTTTGGCATCTAGAAAATCAAGAATTGAGTGCGGAATACAACCAAACTTGTTTCGGATCAAGAAAATCAAGAACTGAGTCCGGAATACCGCAAACAAGTTTTGCGTCAAGAAAATCAAGAATTGAGCGCGGAATAGAACCAAAATTGTTTGGGATCAAGAAAATCAAGAACTGAGTCCGGAATACCGCAAACAAGTTTTGCATCAAGAAAATCAAGAATTTGAGTCCGGAATACACCCAAACTTGTTTCGGATCAAGAAAATCAAGAACTGATTCCGGAATACCGCAAACAAGTTTTGCATCAAGAAAATCAAGAATTGAGTGCGGAATAGAACCAAACTTGTTTCGGATCAAGAAAATCAAGAACTGAGTCCGGAATGCCGCAAACATGTTTTGCATCAAGAAAATCAAGAATTGAGTGCGGAATACAACCAAACTTGTTTCGGATCAAGAAAATCAAGAACTGAGTCCGGAATGCCGCAAACAAGTTTTGCATCAAGAAAATCAAGAATTGAGTGCGGAATAGAACCAAACTTGTTTCGGATCAAGAAAATCAAGAACTGAGTCCGGAATGCCGCTAACATGTTTGGCATCTAGAAAATCAAGAATTGAGTGCGGAATACAACCAAACTTGTTTCGGATCAAGAAAATCAAGAACTGAGTCCGGAATACCGCAAACAAGTTTTGCATCAAGAAAATCAAGAATTTGAGTCCGGAATACAAACAAACTTGTTTGGGATCAAGAAAATCAAGAACTGAGTCCGAAATACCGCAAACAAGTTTTGCATCAAGAAAATCAAGAATTTGAGTCCGGAATACACCCAAACTTGTTTCGGATCAAGAAAATCAAGAACTGATTCCGGAATACCGCAAACAAGTTTTGCATCAAGAAAATCAAGAATTGAGTGCGGAATAGAACCAAACTTGTTTCGGATCAAGAAAATCAAGAACTGAGTCCGGAATGCCGCAAACATGTTTGGCATCAAAAAAGTCAAGAATTGAGTGCGGAATACAACCAAACTTGTTTCGGATCAAGAAAATCAAGAACTGAGTCCGGAATGCCGCAAACAAGTTTTGCATCAAGAAAATCAAGAATTGAGTGCGGAATAGAACCAAACTTGTTTCGGATCAAGAAAATCAAGAACTGAGTCCGGAATGCCGCTAACATGTTTGGCATCTAGAAAATCAAGAATTGAGTGCGGAATACAACCAAACTTGTTTCGGATCAAGAAAATCAAGAACTGAGTTCGGAATATCGCAAACAAATTTTGCATCAAGAAAATCAAGAATTTGAGTCCGGAATACAAACAAACTTGTTTGGGATCAAGAAAATCAAGAACTGAGTCCTGAATAATGCAAACATGTTTTGCATCAAGAAAATCAAGAATTGAGTGCGGAATACAACCAAACTTTTTTCGGATCAAGAAAATCAAGAACTGAGTTCGGAATGCCGCAAACATGTTTTGCATCAAGAAAATCAAGAATTGAGTCCGGAATACAACCAAACTTGTTTCGGATCAAGAAAATCAAGAACTGAGTCCGGAATACCGCAAACAAATTTTGCATCAAGAAAATCAAGAATTTAGTGCGGAATTGAACCAAACTTGTTTCGGATCAAGAAAATCAAGAACTGAGTCCGGAATGCCGCAAACATGTTTTGCATCAAGAAAATCAAGAATTGAGGGCGGAATACAACCAAACTTGTTTCGGATCAAGAAAATCAAGAACTGAGTCCGGAATACCGCAAACAAGTTTTGCATCAAGAAAATCAAGAATTGAGTGCGGAATAGAACCAAACTTGTTTCGGATCAAGAAAATCAAGAACTGAGTCCGGAATGCCGCAAACATGTTTTGCATCAAGAAAATCAAGAATTTGAGACGGAATACAACCAAACTTGTTTCGGATCAAGAAAATCAAGAACTGAGTCCGGAATACCGCACACAAATTTTGCATGAAGAAAATCAAGAATTGAGTGCGGAATACAACCAAACTTTTTTCGGATCAAGAAAATCAAGAAATGAGTCCGGAATGCCGCAAACATGTTTTGCATCAAGAAAATCAAGAATTTGAGTCCGGAATACAAACAAACTTGTTTCGGATCAAGAAAATCAAGAACTGAGTCCGGAATACCGCAAACAAGTTTTGCATCAAGAAAATCAAGAATTGAGTGCGAAATAGAACCAAACTTGTTTCGGATCAAGAAAATCAAGAACTGAGTCCGGAATGCCGCAAACATGTTTGGCATCTAGAAAATCAAGAATTGAGTGCGGAATACAACCAAACTTGTTTCGGATCAAGAAAATCAAGAACTGAGTCCGGAATGCCGCAAACAAGTTTTGCATCAAGAAAATCAAGAATTGAGTGCGGAATAGAACCAAACTTGTTTCGGATCAAGAAAATCAAGAACTGAGTCCGGAATGCCGCTAACATGTTTGGCATCTAGAAAATCAAGAATTGAGTGCGGAATACAACCAAACTTGTTTCGGATCAAGAAAATCAAGAACTGAGTTCGGAATATCGCAAACAAATTTTGCATCAAGAAAATCAAGAATTTGAGTCCGGAATACAAACAAACTTGTTTGGGATCAAGAAAATCAAGAACTGAGTCCTGAATAATGCAAACATGTTTTGCATCAAGAAAATCAAGAATTGAGTGCGGAATACAACCAAACTTTTTTCGGATCAAGAAAATCAAGAACTGAGTTCGGAATGCCGCAAACATGTTTTGCATCAAGAAAATCAAGAATTGAGTCCGGAATACAACCAAACTTGTTTCGGATCAAGAAAATCAAGAACTGAGTCCGGAATACCGCAAACAAATTTTGCATCAAGAAAATCAAGAATTTAGTGCGGAATTGAACCAAACTTGTTTCGGATCAAGAAAATCAAGAACTGAGTCCGGAATGCCGCAAACATGTTTTGCATCAAGAAAATCAAGAATTGAGGGCGGAATACAACCAAACTTGTTTCGGATCAAGAAAATCAAGAACTGAGTCCGGAATACCGCAAACAAGTTTTGCATCAAGAAAATCAAGAATTGAGTGCGGAATAGAACCAAACTTGTTTCGGATCAAGAAAATCAAGAACTGAGTCCGGAATGCCGCAAACATGTTTTGCATCAAGAAAATCAAGAATTTGAGACGGAATACAACCAAACTTGTTTCGGATCAAGAAAATCAAGAACTGAGTCCGGAATACCGCACACAAATTTTGCATGAAGAAAATCAAGAATTGAGTGCGGAATACAACCAAACTTTTTTCGGATCAAGAAAATCAAGAAATGAGTCCGGAATGCCGCAAACATGTTTTGCATCAAGAAAATCAAGAATTTGAGTCCGGAATACAAACAAACTTGTTTCGGATCAAGAAAATCAAGAACTGAGTCCGGAATACCGCAAACAAGTTTTGCATCAAGAAAATCAAGAATTGAGTGCGAAATAGAACCAAACTTGTTTCGGATCAAGAAAATCAAGAACTGAGTCCGGAATGCCGCAAACATGTTTGGCATCTAGAAAATCAAGAATTGAGTGCGGAATACAACCAAACTTGTTTCGGATCAAGAAAATCAAGAACTGAGTCCGGAATACCGCAAACAAGTTTTGCGTCAAGAAAATCAAGAATTGAGCGCGGAATAGAACCAAAATTGTTTGGGATCAAGAAAATCAAGAACTGAGTCCGGAATACCGCAAACAAGTTTTGCATCAAGAAAATCAAGAATTTGAGTCCGGAATACACCCAAACTTGTTTCGGATCAAGAAAATCAAGAACTGATTCCGGAATACCGCAAACAAATTTTGCATCAAACAAATCAAGAATTGAGTGCGGAATAGAACCAAACTTGTTTCGGATCAAGAAAATCAAGAACTGAGTCCGGAATGCCGCAAACATGTTTTGCATCAAGAAAATCAAGAATTGAGTGCGGAATACAACCAAACTTGTTTCGGATCAAGAAAATCAAGAACTGAGTCCGGAATACCGCAAACAAGTTTTGCATCAAGAAAATCAAGAATTGAGCGCGGAATACAACCAAACTTGTTTCGGATCAAGAAAATCAAGAACTGAGTCCGGAATGCCGCAAACAAGTTTTGCATCAAGAAAATCAAGAATTTGAGTCCGGAATACAACCAAACTTGTTTCGGATCAAGAAAATCAAGAACTGATTCCGGAATACCGCAAACAAGTTTTGCATCAAGAAAATCTAGAATTTGAGTCCGGAATACAAACAAACTTGTTTGGGATCAATAAAATCAAGAACTGAGTCCGGAATACCGCAAACATGTTCTGCATCAAGAAAATCAAGAACTGAGTGCGGAATACGACCAAACTTGTTTCGGATCAAGAAAATCAAGAATTTGAGTCCGGAATACAACCAAACTTGTTTCGGATCAAGAAAATCAAGAACTGAGTCCGGAATACCGCAAACAAGTTTTGCATCAAGAAAATCAAGAATTTAGTGCGGAATAGAACCAAACTTGTTTCGGATCAAGAAAATCAAGAACTGAGTCCGGAATGCCGCAAACATGTTTTGCATCAAAAAAATCAAGAATTGAGTGCGGAATACAACCAAACTTGTTTCGGATCAAGAAAATCAAGAACTGAGTCCGGAATACCGCAAACAAGTTTTGCATCAAGAAAATCAAGAATTGAGTGCGGAATAGAACCAAACTTGTTTCGGATCAAGAAAATCAAGAACTGAGTCCGGAATGCCGCAAACATGTTTTGCATCAAGAAAATCAAGAATTGAGTGCGGAATAGAACCAAACTTGTTTCGGATCAAGAAAATCAAGAACTGAGTCCGGAATGCCGCAAAAATGTTTTGCATCAAGAAAATCAAGAATTGAGTGCGGAATACAACCAAACTTGTTTCGGATCAAGAAAATCAAGAACTGAGTCCGGAATGCCGCAAACAAGTTTTGCATCAAGAATATCAAGAATTTGAGTCCGGAATACAAACAAACTTGTTTGGGATCAAGAAAATCAAGAACTGAGTCCTGAATAATGCAAACATGTTTTGCATCAAGAAAATCAAGAATTGAGTGCGGAATACAACCAAACTTTTTTCGGATCAAGAAAATCAAGAACTGAGTCCGGTATGTCGCAAAAATGTTTTGCATCAAGAAAATCAAGAATTGAGGGCGGAATACAACCAAACTTGTTTCGGATCAAGAAAATCAAGAACTGAGTCCGGAATACCGCAAACAAGTTTTGCATCAAGAAAATCAAGAATTGAGTGCGGAATAGAACCAAACTTGTTTCGGATCAAGAAAATCAAGAACTGAGTCCGGAATGCCGCAAACATGTTTTGCATCAAGAAAATCAAGAATTGAGTGCGGAATAGAACCAAACTTGTTTCGGATCAAGAAAATCAAGAACTGAGTCCGGTATGTCGCAAAAATGTTTTGCATCAAGAAAATCAAGAATTGAGGGCGGAATACAACCAAACTTGTTTCGGATCAAGAAAATCAAGAACTGAGTCCGGAATGCCGCAAACAAGTTTTGCATCAAGAAAATCAAGAATTTGAGTCCGGAATACAAACAAACTTGTTTGGGATCAAGAAAATCAAGAACTGAGTCCTGAATAATGCAAACATGTTTTGCATCAAGAAAATCAAGAATTGAGTAAGGAATACAACCAAACTTTTTTCGGATCAAGAAAATCAAGAACTGAGTCCGGAATACCGCAAACAAGTTTTGCGTCAAGAAAATCAAGAATTGAGCGCGGAATAGAACCAAAATTTTTTGGGATCAAGAAAATCAAGAACTGAGTCCGGAATACCGCAAACAAGTTTTGCATCAAGAAAATCAAGAATTTGAGTCCGGAATACACCCAAACTTGTTTCGGATCAAGAAAATCAAGAACTGAGTCCGGTATGTCGCAAAAATGTTTTGCATCAAGAAAATCAAGAATTGAGGGCGGAATACAACCAAACTTGTTTCGGATCAAGAAAATCAAGAACTGAGTCCGGAATGCCGCAAACAAGTTTTGCATCAAGAAAATCAAGAATTTGAGTCCGGAATACAAACAAACTTGTTTGGGATCAAGAAAATCAAGAACTGAGTCCTGAATAATGCAAACATGTTTTGCATCAAGAAAATCAAGAATTGAGTGCGGAATACAACCAAACTTTTTTCGGATCAAGAAAATCAAGAACTGAGTCCGGAATACCGCAAACAAGTTTTGCGTCAAGAAAATCAAGAATTGAGCGCGGAATAGAACCAAAATTTTTTGGGATCAAGAAAATCAAGAACTGAGTCCGGAATACCGCAAACAAGTTTTGCATCAAGAAAATCAAGAATTTGAGTCCGGAATACACCCAAACTTGTTTCGGATGAAGAAAATCAAGAACTGATTCCGGAATACCGCAAACAAGTTTTGCATCAAGAAAATCAAGAATTGAGTGCGGAATAGACAAACTTGTTTCGGATCAAGAAAATCAAGAACTGAGTCCGGAATGCCGCAAACATGTTTTGCATCAAGAAAATCAAGAATTGAGTGCGGAATAGAACCAAACTTGTTTCGGATCAAGAAAAGCAAGAACTGAGTCCGGAATACCGCAAAAATGTTTTGCATCAAGAAAATCAAGAATTGAGTGCGGAATACAACCAAACTTGTTTCGGATCAAGAAAATCAAGAACTGAGTCCGGAATACCGCAAACAAGTTTTGCATCAAGAAAATCAAGAATTGAGTGCGGAATAGAACCAAACTTGTTTCGGATCAAGAAAATCAAGAACTGAGTCCGGAATGCCGCAAACATGTTTTGCATCAAGAAAATCAAGAATTGAGTGCGGAATAGAACCAAACTTGTTTCGGATCAAGAAAATCAAGAACTGAGTCCGGAATGCCGCAAAAATGTTTTGCATCAAGAAAATCAAGAATTGAGTGCGGAATACAACCAAACTTGTTTCGGATCAAGAAAATCAAGAACTGAGTCCGGAATGCCGCAAACAAGTTTTGCATCAAGAAAATCAAGAATTTGAGTCCGGAATACAAACAAACTTGTTTGGGATCAAGAAAATCAAGAACTGAGTCCTGAATAATGCAAACATGTTTTGCATCAAGAAAATCAAGAATTGAGTGCGGAATACAACCAAACTTTTTTCGGATCAAGAAAATCAAGAACTGAGTCCGGAATGCCGCAAACATGTTTTGCATCAAGAAAATCAAGAATTGAGTGCGGAATAGAACCAAACTTGTTTCGGATCAAGAAAATCAAGAACTGAGTCCGGTATGTCGCAAAAATGTTTTGCATCAAGAAAATCAAGAATTGAGGGCGGAATACAACCAAACTTGTTTCGGATCAAGAAAATCAAGAACTGAGTCCGGAATGCCGCAAACAAGTTTTGCATCAAGAAAATCAAGAATTTGAGTCCGGAATACAAACAAACTTGTTTGGGATCAAGAAAATCAAGAACTGAGTCCTGAATAATGCAAACATGTTTTGCATCAAGAAAATCAAGAATTGAGTGCGGAATACAACCAAACTTTTTTCGGATCAAGAAAATCAAGAACTGAGTCCGGAATACCGCAAACAAGTTTTGCGTCAAGAAAATCAAGAATTGAGCGCGGAATAGAACCAAAATTGTTTGGGATCAAGAAAATCAAGAACTGAGTCCGGAATACCGCAAACAAGTTTTGCATCAAGAAAATCAAGAATTTGAGTCCGGAATACACCCAAACTTGTTTCGGATGAAGAAAATCAAGAACTGATTCCGGAATACCGCAAACAAGTTTTGCATCAAGAAAATCAAGAATTGAGTGCGGAATAGAACCAAACTTGTTTCGGATCAAGAAAATCAAGAACTGAGTCCGGAATGCCGCAAACATGTTTTGCATCAAGAAAATCAAGAATTGAGTGCGGAATAGAACCAAACTTGTTTCGGATCAAGAAAAGCAAGAACTGAGTCCGGAATACCGCAAAAATGTTTTGCATCAAGAAAATCAAGAATTGAGTGCGGAATACAACCAAACTTGTTTCGGATCAAGAAAATCAAGAACTGAGTCCGGAATGCCGCAAACATGTTTTGCGTCAAGAAAATCAAGAATTGAGCGCGGAATACAAACAAACTTGTTTCGGATCAAGAAAATCAAGAACTGAGTCCGGAATACCGCAAACAAGTTTTGCATCAAGAAAATCAAGAATTGAGTGCGGAATAGAACCAAACTTGTTTCGGATCAAGAAAATCAAGAACTGAGTCCGGAATGCCGCAAACATGTTTTGCATCAAGAAAATCAAGAATTGAGTGCGGAATAGAACCAAACTTGTTTCGGATCAAGAAAATCAAGAACTGAGTCCGGTATGTCGCAAAAATGTTTTGCATCAAGAAAATCAAGAATTGAGGGCGGAATACAACCAAACTTGTTTCGGATCAAGAAAATCAAGAACTGAGTCCGGAATGCCGCAAACAAGTTTTGCATCAAGAAAATCAAGAATTTGAGTCCGGAATACAAACAAACTTGTTTGGGATCAAGAAAATCAAGAACTGAGTCCTGAATAATGCAAACAAGTTTTGCATCAAGAAAATCAAGAATTTGAGTCCGGAATACACCCAAACTTGTTTCGGATCAAGAAAATCAAGAACTGATTCCGGAATACCGCAAACAAGTTTTGCATCAAGAAAATCAAGAATTGAGTGCGGAATAGAACCAAACTTGTTTCGGATCAAGAAAATCAAGAACTGAGTCCGGAATGCCGCAAACATGTTTTGCATCAAGAAAATCAAGAATTGAGTGCGGAATAGAACCAAACTTGTTTCGGATCAAGAAAAGCAAGAACTGAGTCCGGAATACCGCAAAAATGTTTTGCATCAAGAAAATCAAGAATTGAGTGCGGAATACAACCAAACTTGTTTCGGATCAAGAAAATCAAGAACTGAGTCCGGAATGCCGCAAACAAGTTTTGCATCAAGAAAATCAAGAATTTGATTCCGGAATACAAACAAACTTGTTTGGGATCAAGAAAATCAAGAACTGAGTCCTGAATAATGCAAACATGTTTTGCATCAAGAAAATCAAGAATTGAGTGCGGAATACAACCAAACTTTTTTCGGATCAAGAAAATCAAGAACTGAGTCCGGAATGCCGCAAACATGTTTTGCATCAAGAAAATCAAGAATTTGAGTCCGGAATACAAACAAACTTGTTTCGGATCAAGAAAATCAAGAACTGAGTCCGGAATACCGCAAACAAGTTTTGCATCAAGAAAATCAAGAATTGAGCGCGGAATACAACCAAACTTGTTTCGGATCAAGAAAATCAAGAACTGAGTCCGGAATGCCGCAAACAAGTTTTGCATCAAGAAAATCAAGAATTGAGTGCGGAATACAACCAAACTTGTTTCGGATCAAGAAAATCAAGAACTGAGTCCGGAATACCGCAAACAAGTTTTGCGTCAAGAAAATCAAGAATTGAGCGCGGAATAGAACCAAAATTGTTTGGGATCAAGAAAATCAAGAACTGAGTCCGGAATACCGCAAACAAGTTTTGCGTCAAGAAAATCAAGAATTGAGCGCGGAATAGAACCAAAATTGTTTGGGATCAAGAAAATCAAGAACTGAGTCCGGAATACCGCAAACAAGTTTTGCATCAAGAAAATCAAGAATTGAGCGCGGAATACAACCAAACTTGTTTCGGATCAAGAAAATCAAGAACTGAGTCCGGAATGCCGCAAACAAGTTTTGCATCAAGAAAATCAAGAATTGAGTGCGGAATACAACCAAACTTGTTTCGGATCAAGAAAATCAAGAACTGAGTCCGGAATACCGCAAACAAGTTTTGCGTCAAGAAAATCAAGAATTGAGCGCGGAATAGAACCAAAATTGTTTGGGATCAAGAAAATCAAGAACTGAGTCCGGAATACCGCAAACAAGTTTTGCATCAAGAAAATCAAGAATTTGAGTCCGGAATACACCCAAACTTGTTTCGGATCAAGAAAATCAAGAACTGATTCCGGAATACCGCAAACAAGTTTTGCATCAAGAAAATCAAGAATTGAGTGCGGAATAGAACCAAACTTGTTTCGGATCAAGAAAATCAAGAACTGAGTCCGGAATGCCGCAAACATGTTTTGCATCAAGAAAATCAAGAATTGAGTGCGGAATAGAACCAAACTTATTTCGGATCAAGAAAAGCAAGAACTGAGTCCGGAATACCGCAAAAATGTTTTGCATCAAGAAAATCAAGAATTGAGTGCGGAATACAACCAAACTTGTTTCGGATCAAGAAAATCAAGAACTGAGTCCGGAATGCCGCAAACAAGTTTTGCATCAAGAAAATCAAGAATTTGAGTCCGGAATACAAACAAACTTGTTTGGGATCAAGAAAATCAAGAACTGAGTCCTGAATAATGCAAACATGTTTTGCATCAAGAAAATCAAGAATTGAGTGCGGAATACAACCAAACTTTTTTCGGATCAAGAAAATCAAGAACTGAGTCCGGAATGCCGCAAACATGTTTTGCATCAAGAAAATCAAGAATTTGAGTCCGGAATACAAACAAACTTGTTTCGGATCAAGAAAATCAAGAACTGAGTCCGGAATACCGCAAACAAGTTTTGCATCAAGAAAATCAAGAATTGAGTGCGGAAAAGAACCAAACTTGTTTCGGATCAAGAAAATCAAGAACTGAGTCCGGAATGCCGCAAACATGTTTGGCATCTAGAAAATCAAGAATTGAGTGCGGAATACAACCAAACTTGTTTCGGATCAAGAAAATCAAGAACTGAGTCCGGAATACCGCAAACAAGTTTTGCGTCAAGAAAATCAAGAATTGAGCGCGGAATAGAACCAAAATTGTTTGGGATCAAGAAAATCAAGAACTGAGTCCGGAATACCGCAAACAAGTTTTGCATCAAGAAAATCAAGAATTTGAGTCCGGAATACACCCAAACTTGTTTCGGATCAAGAAAATCAAGAACTGATTCCGGAATACCGCAAACAAGTTTTGCATCAAGAAAATCAAGAATTGAGTGCGGAATAGAACCAAACTTGTTTCGGATCAAGAAAATCAAGAACTGAGTCCGGAATGCCGCAAACATGTTTTGCATCAAGAAAATCAAGAATTGAGGGCGGAATACAACCAAACTTGTTTCGGATCAAGAAAATCAAGAACTGAGTCCGGAATGCCGCAAACATGTTTTGCGTCAAGAAAATCAAGAATTGAGCGCGGAATACAACCAAACTTGTTTCGGATCAAGAAAATCAAGAACTGAGTCCGGAATACCGCAAACAAGTTTTGCATCAAGAAAATCAAGAATTGAGCGCGGAATACAACCAAACTTGTTTCGGATCAAGAAAATCAAGAACTGAGTCCGGAATGCCGCAAACAAGTTTTGCATCAAGAAAATCAAGAATTGAGTGCGGAATACAACCAAACTTGTTTCGGATCAAGAAAATCAAGAACTGAGTCCGGAATACCGCAAACATGTTTTGCATCAAGAAAATCAAGAATTGATCGCGGAATACAACCAAACTTGTTTCGGATCAAGAAAATCAAGAACTGAGTCCGGAATACCGCAAACAAGTTTTGCATCAAGAAAATCAAGAATTGAGCGCGGAATACAACCAAACTTGTTTCGGATCAAGAAAATCAAGAACTGAGTCCGGAATGCCGCAAACAAGTTTTGCATCAAGAAAATCAAGAATTGAGTGCGGAATACAACCAAACTTGTTTCGGATCAAGAAAATCAAGAACTGAGTCCGGAATACCGCAAACATGTTTTGCATCAAGAAAATCAAGAATTGAGCGCGGAATACAACCAAACTTGTTTCGGATCAAGAAAATCAAGAACTGAGTCCGGAATTCCGCAAACATGTTTTGCATCAAGAAAATCAAGAATTGAGCGCGGAATACAACCAAACTTGTTTCGGATCAAGAAAATCAAGAACTGAGTCCGGAATACCGCAAACAAGTTTTGCATCAAGAAAATCAAGAATTGAGGGCGGAATAGAACCAAACCTGTTTCGGATCAAAAAAATCAAGAACTGAGTCCGGAATGCCGCAAACATGTTTTGCATCATGAAAATCAAGAATTGAGCGCGGAATACAACCAAATTTGTTTGGGATCATGAAAATCAAGAACTGAGTCCGGAATACCGCAAACAAGTTTTGCGTGAAGAAAATCAAGAATTTGAGTCCGGAATACAAACAAACTTGTTAGGGATCAATAAAATCAAGAACTGAGTCCGGAATACCGCAAACATGTTCAGCATCAAGAAAATCAAGAATTTATTGCAGAATACAACCAAACTTTTTCCGGATCAAGAAAATCAAGAACTGGGTCCGAAATACCGCAAACAAGTTTTGCATCAAGAAAATCAAGAATTGAGTGCGGAATAGAACCAAACCTGTTTCGGATCAAAAAAATCAAGAACTGAGTCCGGAATGCCGCAAACATGTTTTGCATCATGAAAATCAAGAATTGAGCGCGGAATACAACCAAAACTTGTTTCGGATCAAGAAAATCAAGAACTGAGTCCGGAATTCCGCAAACATGTTTTGCATCAAGAAAATCAAGAATTGAGCGCGGAATACAACCAAACTTGTTTCGGATCAAGAAAATCAAGAACTGAGTCCGGAATATCGCAAACAAGTTTTGCATCAAGAAAATCAAGAATTGAGTGCGGAATAGAACCAAACCTGTTTCGGATCAAGAAAATCAAGAACTGAGTCCGGAATACCGCAAACAAGTTTTGCGTGAAGAAAATCAAGAATTTGAGTCCGGAATACAAACAAACTTGTTAGGGATCAATAAAATCAAGAACTGAGTCCGGAATACCGCAAACATGTTCTGCATCAAGAAAATCAAGAATTTAGTGCGGAATACAACCAAACTTTTTTCGGATCAAGAAAATCAAGAACTGAGTCCGGAATACCGCAAACAAGTTTTGCATCAAGAAAAAATCAAGAATTGAGTGCGGAATAGAACCAAACCTGTTTCGGATCAAGAAAATCAAGAACTGAGTCCGGAATACCGCAAACAAGTTTTGCGTCAAGAAAATCAAGAATTGAGCGCGGAATAGAACCAAAATTGTTTGGGATCAAGAAAATCAAGAACTGAGTCCGGAATACCGCAAACTAGTTTTGCATCAAGAAAATCAAGAATTTGAGTCCGGAATACACCCAAACTTGTTTCGGATCAAGAAAATCAAGAACTGATTCCGGAATACCGCAAACAAGTTTTGCATCAAGAAAATCAAGAATTGAGTGCGGAATAGAACCAAACTTGTTTCGGATCAAGAAAATCAAGAACTGAGTCCGGAATGCCGCAAACATGTTTTGCATCAAGAAAATCAAGAATTGAGTGCGGAATAGAACCAAACTTGTTTCGGATCAAGAAAAGCAAGAACTGAGTCCGGAATACCGCAAAAATGTTTTGCATCAAGAAAATCAAGAATTGAGTGCGGAATACAACCAAACTTGTTTCGGATCAAGAAAATCAAGAACTGAGTCCGGAATGCCGCAAACAAGTTTTGCATCAAGAAAATCAAGAATTTGAGTCCGGAATACAAACAGACTTGTTTGGGATCAAGAAAATCAAGAACTGAGTCCTGAATAATGCAAACATGTTTTGCATCAAGAAAATCAAGAATTGAGTGCGGAATACAACCAAACTTTTTTCGGATCAAAAAAAAATCAAGAACTGAGTCCGGAATGCCGCAAACATGTTTTGCATCAAGAAAATCAAGAATTTGAGTCCGGAATACAAACTAACTTGTTTCGGATCAAGAAAATCACGAACTGAGTCCGGAATACCGCAAACAAGTTTTGCATCAAGAAAATCAAGAATTGAGTGCGGAAAAGAACCAAACTTGTTTCGGATCAAGAAAATCAAGAACTGAGTCCGGAATGCCGCAAACATGTTTGGCATCTAGAAAATCAAGAATTGAGTGCGGAATACAACCAAACTTGTTTCGGATCAAGAAAATCAAGAACTGAGTCCGGAATACCGCAAACAAGTTTTGCGTCAAGAAAATCAAGAATTGAGCGCGGAATAGAACCAAAATTGTTTGGGATCAAGAAAATCAAGAACTGAGTCCGGAATACCGCAAACAAGTTTTGCATCAAGAAAATCAAGAATTTGAGTCCGGAATACACCCAAACTTGTTTCGGATCAAGAAAATCAAGAACTGATTCCGGAATACCGCAAACAAGTTTTGCATCAAGAAAATCAAGAATTGAGTGCGGAATAGAACCAAACTTGTTTCGGATCAAGAAAATCAAGAACTGAGTCCGGAATGCCGCAAACATGTTTTGCATCAAGAAAATCAAGAATTGAGGGCGGAATACAACCAAACTTGTTTCGGATCAAGAAAATCAAGAACTGAGTCCGGAATGCCGCAAACATGTTTTGCGTCAAGAAAATCAAGAATTGAGCGCGGAATACAACCAAACTTGTTTCGGATCAAGAAAATCAAGAACTGAGTCCGGAATACCGCAAACAAGTTTTGCATCAAGAAAATCAAGAATTGAGCGCGGAATACAACCAAACTTGTTTCGGATCAAGAAAATCAAGAACTGAGTCCGGAATGCCGCAAACAAGTTTTGCATCAAGAAAATCAAGAATTGAGTGCGGAATACAACCAAACTTGTTTCGGATCAAGAAAATCAAGAACTGAGTCCGGAATACCGCAAACATGTTTTGCATCAAGAAAATCAAGAATTGAGCGCGGAATACAACCAAACTTGTTTCGGATCAAGAAAATCAAGAACTGAGTCCGGAATACCGCAAACAAGTTTTGCATCAAGAAAATCAAGAATTGAGCGCGGAATACAACCAAACTTGTTTCGGATCAAGAAAATCAAGAACTGAGTCCGGAATGCCGCAAACAAGTTTTGCATCAAGAAAATCAAGAATTGAGTGCGGAATACAACCAAACTTGTTTCGGATCAAGAAAATCAAGAACTGAGTCCGGAATACCGCAAACATGTTTTGCATCAAGAAAATCAAGAATTGAGCGCGGAATACAACCAAACTTGTTTCGGATCAAGAAAATCAAGAACTGAGTCCGGAATTCCGCAAACATGTTTTGCATCAAGAAAATCAAGAATTGAGCGCGGAATACAACCAAACTTGTTTCGGATCAAGAAAATCAAGAACTGAGTCCGGAATACCGCAAACAAGTTTTGCATCAAGAAAATCAAGAATTTAGTGCGTAATAGAACCAAACCTGTTTCGGATCAAAAAAATCAAGAACTGAGTCCGGAATGCCGCAAACATGTTTTGCATCATGAAAATCAAGAATTGAGCGCGGAATACAACCAAACTTGTTTCGGATAAAGAAAATCAAGAACTGAGTCCTGAATACCGCAAACAAGTTTTGCATCAAGAAAATCAAGAATTTGAGTCCGGAATACAACCAAACTTGTTTCGGATCTAGAAAATCAAGAACTGAGTCCGGAATACCGCACACAAGTTTTGCATCAAGAAAATCAAGAATTGAGTGCGGAATAGAACCAAATTTGTTTGGGATCATGAAAATCAAGAGCTGAGTCCGGAATACCGCAAACAAGTTTTGCGTGAAGAAAATCAAGAATTTGAGTCCGGAATACAAACAAACTTGTTAGGGATCAATAAAATCAAGAACTGAGTCCGGAATACCGCAAACATGTTCAGCATCAAGAAAATCAAGAATTTATTGCAGAATACAACCAAACTTTTTCCGGATCAAGAAAATCAAGAACTGGGTCCGAAATACCGCAAACAAGTTTTGCATCAAGAAAATCAAGAATTGAGTGCGGAATAGAACCAAACCTGTTTCGGATCAAAAAAATCAAGAACTGAGTCCGGAATGCCGCAAACATGTTTTGCATCATGAAAATCAAGAATTGAGCGCGGAATACAACCAAAACTTGTTTCGGATCAAGAAAATCAAGAACTGAGTCCGGAATACCGCAAACAAGTTTTGCATCAAGAAAATCAAGAATTGAGCGCGGAATACAACCAAACTTGTTTCGGATCAAGAAAATCAAGAACTGAGTCCGGAATATCGCAAACAAGTTTTGCATCAAGAAAATCAAGAATTGAGTGCGGAATAGAACCAAACCTGTTTCGGATCAAGAAAATCAAGAACTGAGTCCGGAATACCGCAAACAAGTTTTGCGTGAAGAAAATCAAGAATTTGAGTCCGGAATACAAACAAACTTGTTAGGGATCAATAAAATCAAGAACTGAGTCCGGAATACCGCAAACATGTTCTGCATCAAGAAAATCAAGAATTTAGTGCGGAATACAACCAAACTTTTTTCGGATCAAGAAAATCAAGAACTGAGTCCGGAATACCGCAAACAAGTTTTGCATCAAGAAAATCAAGAATTGAGTGCGGAATAGAACCAAACCTGTTTCGGATCAAGAAAATCAAGAAATGAGTACGGAATGCCGCAAACATGTTTTGCATGAAGAAAATCAAGATTTGAGCGCGGAATACAACCAAACTTGTTTCGGATCAAGAAAATCAAGAACTGAGTCCGGAATACCGCAAGCAAGTTTTGCATCAAGAAAATCAAGAATTGAGTGCGGAATAGAACCAAACTTGTTTCGGATCAAGAAAATCAAGAACTGAGTCCGGAATGCCGCAAACATGTTTTGCATCAAGAAAATCAAGAATTGAGTGCGGAATACAACCAAACTTGTTTCGGATCAAGAAAATCAAGAACTGAGTCCGGAATGCCGCAAACATGTTTTGCATCAAGAAAATCAAGAATTGAGCGCGGAATACAACCAAACTTGTTTCGGATCAAGAAAATCAAGAACTGAGTCCGGAATTCCGCAAACATGTTTTGCATCAAGAAAATCAAGAATTGAGCGCGGAATACAACCAAACTTTTTTCGGATCAAGAAAATCAAGAACAGAGTCCGGAATACAGCAAACAAGTTTTGCATCAAGAAAATCAAGAATTGAGTGCGGAATAGAACCAAACTTGTTTCGGATCAAGAAAATCAAAAACTGAGTCCGGAATGCCGCAAACATGTTTTGCATTAAGAAAAATCAAGAATTGAGTGCGGAATAGAACCAAACTTGTTTCGGATCAAGAAAATCAAGAACTGAGTCCGGAATGCCGCAAAAATGTTTTGCATCAAGAAAATCAAGAATTGAGTGCGGAATACAACCAAACTTGTTTCGGATCAAGAAAATCAAGAACTGAGTCCGGAATGCCGCAAACAAGTTTTGCATCAAGAAAATCAAGAATTTGAGTCCGGAATACAAACAAACTTGTTTGGGATTAAGAAAATCAAGAACTGAGTACTGAATAATGCAAACATGTTTTGCATCAAGAAAATCAAGAATTGAGTGCGGAATACAACCAAACTTTTTTCGGATCAAGAAAATCAAGAACTGAGTCCGGAATGCCGCAAACATGTTTTGCATCAAGAAAATCAAGAATTGAGTGCGGAATAGAACCAAACTTGTTTCGGATCAAGAAAATCAAGAACTGAGTCCGGTATGCCGCAAAAATGTTTTGCATCAAGAAAATCAAGAATTGAGGGCGGAATACAACCAAACTTGTTTCGGATCAAGAAAATCAAGAACTGAGTCCGGAATGCCGCAAACAAGTTTTGCATCAAGAAAATCAAGAATTTGAGTCCGGAATACAAACAAACTTGTTTGGGATCAAGAAAATCAAGAACTGAGTCCTGAATAATGCAAACATGTTTTGCATCAAGAAAATCAAGAATTGAGTGCGGAATACAACCAAACTTGTTTCGGATCAAGAAAATCAAGAACTGAGTCCGGAATACCGCAAACATGTTTTGCATCAAGAAAATCAAGAATTGAGCGCGGAATACAACCAAACTTGTTTCGGATCAAGAAAATCAAGAACTGAGTCCGGAATTCCGCAAACATGTTTTGCATCAAGAAAATCAAGAATTGAGCGCGGAATACAACCAAACTTGTTTCGGATCAAGAAAATCAAGAACTGAGTCCGGAATACCGCAAACAAGTTTTGCATCAAGAAAATCAAGAATTTAGTGCGTAATAGAACCAAACCTGTTTCGGATCAAAAAAATCAAGAACTGAGTCCGGAATGCCGCAAACATGTTTTGCATCATGAAAATCAAGAATTGAGCGCGGAATACAACCAAACTTGTTTCGGATAAAGAAAATCAAGAACTGAGTCCGGAATACCGCAAACAAGTTTTGCATCAAGAAAATCAAGAATTTGAGTCCGGAATACAACCAAACTTGTTTCGGATCAAGAAAATCAAGAACTGAGTCCGGAATACCGCACACAAGTTTTGCATCAAGAAAATCAAGAATTGAGTGCGGAATAGAACCAAATTTGTTTGGGATCATGAAAATCAAGAGCTGAGTCCGGAATACCGCAAACAAGTTTTGCGTGAAGAAAATCAAGAATTTGAGTCCGGAATACAAACAAACTTGTTAGGGATCAATAAAATCAAGAACTGAGTCCGGAATACCGCAAACATGTTCAGCATCAAGAAAATCAAGAATTTATTGCAGAATACAACCAAACTTTTTCCGGATCAAGAAAATCAAGAACTGGGTCCGAAATACCGCAAACAAGTTTTGCATCAAGAAAATCAAGAATTGAGTGCGGAATAGAACCAAACCTGTTTCGGATCAAAAAAATCAAGAACTGAGTCCGGAATGCCGCAAACATGTTTTGCATCATGAAAATCAAGAATTGAGCGCGGAATACAACCAAAACTTGTTTCGGATCAAGAAAATCAAGAACTGAGTCCGGAATTCCGCAAACATGTTTTGCATCAAGAAAATCAAGAATTGAGCGCGGAATACAACCAAACTTGTTTCGGATCAAGAAAATCAAGAACTGAGTCCGGAATATCGCAAACAAGTTTTGCATCAAGAAAATCAAGAATTGAGTGCGGAATAGAACCAAACCTGTTTCGGATCAAGAAAATCAAGAACTGAGTCCGGAATACCGCAAACAAGTTTTGCGTGAAGAAAATCAAGAATTTGAGTCCGGAATACAAACAAACTTGTTAGGGATCAATAAAATCAAGAACTGAGTCCGGAATACCGCAAACATGTTCTGCATCAAGAAAATCAAGAATTTAGTGCGGAATACAACCAAACTTTTTTCGGATCAAGAAAATCAAGAACTGAGTCCGGAATACCGCAAACAAGTTTTGCATCAAGAAAATCAAGAATTGAGTGCGGAATAGAACCAAACCTGTTTCGGATCAAGAAAATCAAGAAATGAGTACGGAATGCCGCAAACATGTTTTGCATGAAGAAAATCAAGATTTGAGCGCGGAATACAACCAAACTTGTTTCGGATCAAGAAAATCAAGAACTGAGTCCGGAATACCGCAAGCAAGTTTTGCATCAAGAAAATCAAGAATTGAGTGCGGAATAGAACCAAACTTGTTTCGGATCAAGAAAATCAAGAACTGAGTCCGGAATGCCGCAAACATGTTTTGCATCAAGAAAATCAAGAATTGAGTGCGGAATACAACCAAACTTGTTTCGGATCAAGAAAATCAAGAACTGAGTCCGGAATGCCGCAAACATGTTTTGCATCAAGAAAATCAAGAATTGAGCGCGGAATACAACCAAACTTGTTTCGGATCAAGAAAATCAAGAACTGAGTCCGGAATTCCGCAAACATGTTTTGCATCAAGAAAATCAAGAATTGAGCGCGGAATACAACCAAACTTTTTTCGGATCAAGAAAATCAAGAACAGAGTCCGGAATACAGCAAACAAGTTTTGCATCAAGAAAATCAAGAATTGAGTGCGGAATAGAACCAAACTTGTTTCGGATCAAGAAAATCAAAAACTGAGTCCGGAATGCCGCAAACATGTTTTGCATTAAGAAAAATCAAGAATTGAGTGCGGAATAGAACCAAACTTGTTTCGGATCAAGAAAATCAAGAACTGAGTCCGGAATGCCGCAAAAATGTTTTGCATCAAGAAAATCAAGAATTGAGTGCGGAATACAACCAAACTTGTTTCGGATCAAGAAAATCAAGAACTGAGTCCGGAATGCCGCAAACAAGTTTTGCATCAAGAAAATCAAGAATTTGAGTCCGGAATACAAACAAACTTGTTTGGGATTAAGAAAATCAAGAACTGAGTACTGAATAATGCAAACATGTTTTGCATCAAGAAAATCAAGAATTGAGTGCGGAATACAACCAAACTTTTTTCGGATCAAGAAAATCAAGAACTGAGTCCGGAATGCCGCAAACATGTTTTGCATCAAGAAAATCAAGAATTGAGTGCGGAATAGAACCAAACTTGTTTCGGATCAAGAAAATCAAGAACTGAGTCCGGTATGCCGCAAAAATGTTTTGCATCAAGAAAATCAAGAATTGAGGGCGGAATACAACCAAACTTGTTTCGGATCAAGAAAATCAAGAACTGAGTCCGGAATGCCGCAAACAAGTTTTGCATCAAGAAAATCAAGAATTTGAGTCCGGAATACAAACAAACTTGTTTGGGATCAAGAAAATCAAGAACTGAGTCCTGAATAATGCAAACATGTTTTGCATCAAGAAAATCAAGAATTGAGTGCGGAATACAACCAAACTTTTTTCGGATCAAGAAAATCAAGAACTTAGTCCGGAATACCGCAAACAAGTTTTGCATCAAGAAAATCAAGAATTGAGTGCGGAATAGAACCAAACTTGTTTCGGATCAAGAAAATCAAGAACTGAGTCCGGAATGCCGCAAACATGTTTGGCATCTAGAAAATCAAGAATTGAGTGCGGAATACAACCAAACTTGTTTCGGATCAAGAAAATCAAGAACTGAGTCCGGAATACCGCAAACAAGTTTTGCGTCAAGAAAATCAAGAATTGAGCGCGGAATAGAACCAAAATTGTTTGGGATCAAGAAAATCAAGAACTGAGTCCGGAATACCGCAAACAAGTTTTGCATCAAGAAAATCAAGAATTTGAGTCCGGAATACACCCAAACTTGTTTCGGATCAAGAAAATCAAGAACTGATTCCGGAATACCGCAAACAAGTTTTGCATCAAGAAAATCAAGAATTGAGTGCGGAATAGAACCAAACTTGTTTCGGATCAAGAAAATCAAGAACTGAGTCCGGAATGCCGCAAACATGTTTTGCATCAAGAAAATCAAGAATTGAGGGCGGAATACAACCAAACTTGTTTCGGATCAAGAAAATCAAGAACTGAGTCCGGAATGCCGCAAACATGTTTTGCATCAAAAAAATCAAGAATTGAGCGCGGAATACAACCAAACTTGTTTCGGATCAAGAAAATCAAGAACTGAGTCCGGAATACCGCAAACAAGTTTTGCATCAAGAAAATCAAGAATTGAGTGCGGAATAGAACCAAACTTGTTTCGGATCAAGAAAATCAAGAACTGAGTCCGGAATGCCGCAAACATGTTTTGCATCAAGAAAATCAAGAATTGAGTGCGGAATAGAACCAAACTTGTTTCGGATCAAGAAAAGCAAGAACTGAGTCCGGAATACCGCAAAAATGTTTTGCATCAAGAAAATCAAGAATTGAGTGCGGAATACAACCAAACTTGTTTCGGATCAAGAAAATCAAGAACTGAGTCCCGAATGCCGCAAACAAGTTTTGCATCAAGAAAATCAAGAATTTGAGTCCGGAATACAAACAAACTTGTTTGGGATCAAGAAAATCAAGAACTGAGTCCGGAATACCGCAAACAAGTTTTGCATCAAGAAAATCAAGAATTGAGTGCGGAAAAGAACCAAACTTGTTTCGGATCAAGAATATCAAGAACTGAGTCCGGAATGCCGCAAACATGTTTGGCATCTAGAAAATCAAGAATTGAGTGCGGAATACAACCAAACTTGTTTCGGATCAAGAAAATCAAGAACTGAGTCCGGAATACCGCAAACAAGTTTTGCGTCAAGAAAATCAAGAATTGAGCGCGGAATAGAACCAAAATTTTTTGGGATCAAGAAAATCAAGAACTGAGTCCGGAATACCGCAAACAAGTTTTGCATCAAGAAAATCAAGAATTGAGTGCGGAAAAGAACCAAACTTGTTTCGGATCAAGAAAATCAAGAACTGAGTCCGGAATACCGCAAAAATGTTTTGCATCAAGAAAATCAAGAATTGAGTGCGGAATACAACCAAACTTTTTTCGGATCAAGAAAATTAAGAACTGAGTCCGGAATGCCGCAAACATGTTTTGCATCAAGAAAATCAAGAATTTGAGTCCGGAATACAAACAAACTTGTTTCGGATCAAGAAAATCAAGAACTGAGTCCGGAATACCGCAAACAAGTTTTGCATCAAGAAAATCAAGAATTGAGTGCGGAATAGAACCAAACCTGTTTCGGATCAAGAAAATCAAGAAATGAGTACGGAATGCCGCAAACATGTTTTGCATGAAGAAAATCAAGATTTGAGCGCGGAATACAACCAAACTTGTTTCGGATCAAGAAAATCAAGAACTGAGTCCGGAATACCGCAAGCAAGTTTTGCATCAAGAAAATCAAGAATTGAGTGCGGAATAGAACCAAACTTGTTTCGGATCAAGAAAATCAAGAACTGAGTCCGGAATGCCGCAAACATGTTTTGCATCAAGAAAATCAAGAATTGAGTGCGGAATACAACCAAACTTGTTTCGGATCAAGAAAATCAAGAACTGAGTCCGGAATGCCGCAAACATGTTTTGCATCAAGAAAATCAAGAATTGAGCGCGGAATACAACCAAACTTGTTTCGGATCAAGAAAATCAAGAACTGAGTCCGGAATTCCGCAAACATGTTTTGCATCAAGAAAATCAAGAATTGAGCGCGGAATACAACCAAACTTTTTTCGGATCAAGAAAATCAAGAACAGAGTCCGGAATACAGCAAACAAGTTTTGCATCAAGAAAATCAAGAATTGAGTGCGGAATAGAACCAAACTTGTTTCGGATCAAGAAAATCAAAAACTGAGTCCGGAATGCCGCAAACATGTTTTGCATTAAGAAAAATCAAGAATTGAGTGCGGAATAGAACCAAACTTGTTTCGGATCAAGAAAATCAAGAACTGAGTCCGGAATGCCGCAAAAATGTTTTGCATCAAGAAAATCAAGAATTGAGTGCGGAATACAACCAAACTTGTTTCGGATCAAGAAAATCAAGAACTGAGTCCGGAATGCCGCAAACAAGTTTTGCATCAAGAAAATCAAGAATTTGAGTCCGGAATACAAACAAACTTGTTTGGGATTAAGAAAATCAAGAACTGAGTACTGAATAATGCAAACATGTTTTGCATCAAGAAAATCAAGAATTGAGTGCGGAATACAACCAAACTTTTTTCGGATCAAGAAAATCAAGAACTGAGTCCGGAATGCCGCAAACATGTTTTGCATCAAGAAAATCAAGAATTGAGTGCGGAATAGAACCAAACTTGTTTCGGATCAAGAAAATCAAGAACTGAGTCCGGTATGCCGCAAAAATGTTTTGCATCAAGAAAATCAAGAATTGAGGGCGGAATACAACCAAACTTGTTTCGGATCAAGAAAATCAAGAACTGAGTCCGGAATGCCGCAAACAAGTTTTGCATCAAGAAAATCAAGAATTTGAGTCCGGAATACAAACAAACTTGTTTGGGATTAAGAAAATCAAGAACTGAGTACTGAATAATGCAAACATGTTTTGCATCAAGAAAATCAAGAATTGAGTGCGGAATACAACCAAACTTTTTTCGGATCAAGAAAATCAAGAACTGAGTCCGGAATGCCGCAAACATGTTTTGCATCAAGAAAATCAAGAATTGAGGGCGGAATACAACCAAACTTGTTTCGGATCAAGAAAATCAAGAACTGAGTCCGGAATGCCGCAAACATGTTTTGCATCAAAAAAATCAAGAATTGAGCGCGGAATACAACCAAACTTGTTTCGGATCAAGAAAATCAAGAACTGAGTCCGGAATACCGCAAACAAGTTTTGCATCAAGAAAATCAAGAATTGAGTGCGGAATAGAACCAAACTTGTTTCGGATCAAGAAAATCAAGAACTGAGTCCGGAATGCCGCAAACATGTTTTGCATCAAGAAAATCAAGAATTGAGTGCGGAATAGAACCAAACTTGTTTCGGATCAAGAAAAGCAAGAACTGAGTCCGGAATACCGCAAAAATGTTTTGCATCAAGAAAATCAAGAATTGAGTGCGGAATACAACCAAACTTGTTTCGGATCAAGAAAATCAAGAACTGAGTCCCGAATGCCGCAAACAAGTTTTGCATCAAGAAAATCAAGAATTTGAGTCCGGAATACAAACAAACTTGTTTGGGATCAAGAAAATCAAGAACTGAGTCCGGAATACCGCAAACAAGTTTTGCATCAAGAAAATCAAGAATTGAGTGCGGAAAAGAACCAAACTTGTTTCGGATCAAGAATATCAAGAACTGAGTCCGGAATGCCGCAAACATGTTTGGCATCTAGAAAATCAAGAATTGAGTGCGGAATACAACCAAACTTGTTTCGGATCAAGAAAATCAAGAACTGAGTCCGGAATACCGCAAACAAGTTTTGCGTCAAGAAAATCAAGAATTGAGCGCGGAATAGAACCAAAATTTTTTGGGATCAAGAAAATCAAGAACTGAGTCCGGAATACCGCAAACAAGTTTTGCATCAAGAAAATCAAGAATTGAGTGCGGAAAAGAACCAAACTTGTTTCGGATCAAGAAAATCAAGAACTGAGTCCGGAATACCGCAAAAATGTTTTGCATCAAGAAAATCAAGAATTGAGTGCGGAATACAACCAAACTTTTTTCGGATCAAGAAAATCAAGAACTGAGTCCGGAATGCCGCAAACATGTTTTGCATCAAGAAAATCAAGAATTTGAGTCCGGAATACAAACAAACTTGTTTCGGATCAAGAAAATCAAGAACTGAGTCCGGAATACCGCAAACAAGTTTTGCATCAAGAAAATCAAGAATTGAGTGCGGAATAGAACCAAACCTGTTTCGGATCAAGAAAATCAAGAAATGAGTACGGAATGCCGCAAACATGTTTTGCATGAAGAAAATCAAGATTTGAGCGCGGAATACAACCAAACTTGTTTCGGATCAAGAAAATCAAGAACTGAGTCCGGAATACCGCAAGCAAGTTTTGCATCAAGAAAATCAAGAATTGAGTGCGGAATAGAACCAAACTTGTTTCGGATCAAGAAAATCAAGAACTGAGTCCGGAATACCGCAAAAATGTTTTGCATCAAGAAAATCAAGAATTGAGTGCGGAATACAACCAAACTTTTTTCGGATCAAGAAAATCAAGAACTGAGTCCGGAATGCCGCAAACATGTTTTGCATCAAGAAAATCAAGAATTTGAGTCCGGAATACAAACAAACTTGTTTCGGATCAAGAAAATCAAGAACTGAGTCCGGAATACCGCAAACAAGTTTTGCATCAAGAAAATCAAGAATTGAGTGCGGAAAAGAACCAAACTTGTTTCGGATCAAGAATATCAAGAACTGAGTCCGGAATGCCGCAAACATGTTTGGCATCTAGAAAATCAAGAATTGAGTGCGGAATACAACCAAACTTGTTTCGGATCAAGAAAATCAAGAACTGAGTCCGGAATACCGCAAACAAGTTTTGCGTCAAGAAAATCAAGAATTGAGCGCGGAATAGAACCAAAATTTTTTGGGATCAAGAAAATCAAGAACTGAGTCCGGAATACCGCAAACAAGTTTTGCATCAAGAAAATCAAGAATTGAGTGCGGAAAAGAACCAAACTTGTTTCGGATCAAGAAAATCAAGAACTGAGTCCGGAATACCGCAAAAATGTTTTGCATCAAGAAAATCAAGAATTGAGTGCGGAATACAACCAAACTTTTTTCGGATCAAGAAAATCAAGAACTGAGTCCGGAATGCCGCAAACATGTTTTGCATCAAGAAAATCAAGAATTTGAGTCCGGAATACAAACAAACTTGTTTCGGATCAAGAAAATCAAGAACTGAGTCCGGAATACCGCAAACAAGTTTTGCATCAAGAAAATCAAGAATTGAGTGCGGAATAGAACCAAACCTGTTTCGGATCAAGAAAATCAAGAAATGAGTACGGAATGCCGCAAACATGTTTTGCATGAAGAAAATCAAGATTTGAGCGCGGAATACAACCAAACTTGTTTCGGATCAAGAAAATCAAGAACTGAGTCCGGAATACCGCAAGCAAGTTTTGCATCAAGAAAATCAAGAATTGAGTGCGGAATAGAACCAAACTTGTTTCGGATCAAGAAAATCAAGAACTGAGTCCGGAATGCCGCAAACATGTTTTGCATCAAGAAAATCAAGAATTGAGTGCGGAATACAACCAAACTTGTTTCGGATCAAGAAAATCAAGAACTGAGTCCGGAATGCCGCAAACATGTTTTGCATCAAGAAAATCAAGAATTGAGCGCGGAATACAACCAAACTTGTTTCGGATCAAGAAAATCAAGAACTGAGTCCGGAATTCCGCAAACATGTTTTGCATCAAGAAAATCAAGAATTGAGCGCGGAATACAACCAAACTTTTTTCGGATCAAGAAAATCAAGAACAGAGTCCGGAATACAGCAAACAAGTTTTGCATCAAGAAAATCAAGAATTGAGTGCGGAATAGAACCAAACTTGTTTCGGATCAAGAAAATCAAAAACTGAGTCCGGAATGCCGCAAACATGTTTTGCATTAAGAAAAATCAAGAATTGAGTGCGGAATAGAACCAAACTTGTTTCGGATCAAGAAAATCAAGAACTGAGTCCGGAATGTCGCAAAAATGTTTTGCATCAAGAAAATCAAGAATTGAGTGCGGAATACAACCAAACTTGTTTCGGATCAAGAAAATCAAGAACTGAGTCCGGAATGCCGCAAACAAGTTTTGCATCAAGAAAATCAAGAATTTGAGTCCGGAATACAAACAAACTTGTTTGGGATTAAGAAAATCAAGAACTGAGTACTGAATAATGCAAACATGTTTTGCATCAAGAAAATCAAGAATTGAGTGCGGAATACAACCAAACTTTTTTCGGATCAAGAAAATCAAGAACTGAGTCCGGAATGCCGCAAACATGTTTTGCATCAAGAAAATCAAGAATTGAGTGCGGAATAGAACCAAACTTGTTTCGGATCAAGAAAATCAAGAACTGAGTCCGGTATGCCGCAAAAATGTTTTGCATCAAGAAAATCAAGAATTGAGGGCGGAATACAACCAAACTTGTTTCGGATCAAGAAAATCAAGAACTGAGTCCGGAATGCCGCAAACAAGTTTTGCATCAAGAAAATCAAGAATTGAGTGCGGAATACAACCAAACTTTTTTCGGATCAAGAAAATCAAGAACTTAGTCCGGAATACCGCAAACAAGTTTTGCATCAAGAAAATCAAGAATTGAGTGCGGAATAGAACCAAACTTGTTTCGGATCAAGAAAATCAAGAACTGAGTCCGGAATGCCGCAAACATGTTTGGCATCTAGAAAATCAAGAATTGAGTGCGGAATACAACCAAACTTGTTTCGGATCAAGAAAATCAAGAACTGAGTCCGGAATACCGCAAACAAGTTTTGCGTCAAGAAAATCAAGAATTGAGCGCGGAATAGAACCAAAATTGTTTGGGATCAAGAAAATCAAGAACTGAGTCCGGAATACCGCAAACAAGTTTTGCATCAAGAAAATCAAGAATTTGAGTCCGGAATACACCCAAACTTGTTTCGGATCAAGAAAATTAAGAACTGATTCCGGAATACCGCAAACAAGTTTTGCATCAAGAAAATCAAGAATTGAGTGCGGAATAGAACCAAACTTGTTTCGGATCAAGAAAATCAAGAACTGAGTCCGGAATGCCGCAAACATGTTTTGCATCAAGAAAATCAAGAATTGAGGGCGGAATACAACCAAACTTGTTTCGGATCAAGAAAATCAAGAACTGAGTCCGGAATGCCGCAAACATGTTTTGCATCAAAAAAATCAAGAATTGAGCGCGGAATACAACCAAACTTGTTTCGGATCAAGAAAATCAAGAACTGAGTCCGGAATACCGCAAACAAGTTTTGCATCAAGAAAATCAAGAATTGAGTGCGGAATAGAACCAAACTTGTTTCGGATCAAGAAAATCAAGAACTGAGTCCGGAATGCCGCAAACATGTTTTGCATCAAGAAAATCAAGAATTGAGTGCGGAATAGAACCAAACTTGTTTCGGATCAAGAAAAGCAAGAACTGAGTCCGGAATACCGCAAAAATGTTTTGCATCAAGAAAATCAAGAATTGAGTGCGGAATACAACCAAACTTGTTTCGGATCAAGAAAATCAAGAACTGAGTCCCGAATGCCGCAAACAAGTTTTGCATCAAGAAAATCAAGAATTTGAGTCCGGAATACAAACAAACTTGTTTGGGATCAAGAAAATCAAGAACTGAGTCCGGAATACCGCAAACAAGTTTTGCATCAAGAAAATCAAGAATTGAGTGCGGAAAAGAACCAAACTTGTTTCGGATCAAGAATATCAAGAACTGAGTCCGGAATGCCGCAAACATGTTTGGCATCTAGAAAATCAAGAATTGAGTGCGGAATACAACCAAACTTGTTTCGGATCAAGAAAATCAAGAACTGAGTCCGGAATACCGCAAACAAGTTTTGCGTCAAGAAAATCAAGAATTGAGCGCGGAATAGAACCAAAATTTTTTGGGATCAAGAAAATCAAGAACTGAGTCCGGAATACCGCAAACAAGTTTTGCATCAAGAAAATCAAGAATTGAGTGCGGAAAAGAACCAAACTTGTTTCGGATCAAGAAAATCAAGAACTGAGTCCGGAATACCGCAAAAATGTTTTGCATCAAGAAAATCAAGAATTGAGTGCGGAATACAACCAAACTTTTTTCGGATCAAGAAAATCAAGAACTGAGTCCGGAATGCCGCAAACATGTTTTGCATCAAGAAAATCAAGAATTTGAGTCCGGAATACAAACAAACTTGTTTCGGATCAAGAAAATCAAGAACTGAGTCCGGAATACCGCAAACAAGTTTTGCATCAAGAAAATCAAGAATTGAGTGCGGAAAAGAACCAAACTTGTTTCGGATCAAGAAAATCAAGAACTGAGTCCGGAATGCCGCAAACATGTTTGGCATCTAGAAAATCAAGAATTGAGTGCGGAATACAACCAAACTTGTTTCGGATCAAGAAAATCAAGAACTGAGTCCGGAATACCGCAAACAAGTTTTGCATCAAGAAAATCAAGAATTGAGTGCGGAAAAGAACCAAACTTGTTTCGGATCAAGAATATCAAGAACTGAGTCCGGAATGCCGCAAACATGTTTGGCATCAAGAAAATCAAGAATTGAGCGCGGAATACAACCAAACTTGTTTCGGATCAAGAAAATCAAGAACTGAGTCCGGAATGCCGCAAACAAGTTTTGCATCAAGAAAATCAAGAATTGAGTGCGGAATACAACCAAACTTGTTTCGGATCAAGAAAATCAAGAACTGAGTCCGGAATACCGCAAACAAGTTTTGCGTCAAGAAAATCAAGAATTGAGCGCGGAATAGAACCAAAATTTTTTGGGATCAAGAAAATCAAGAACTGAGTCCGGAATACCGCAAACAAGTTTTGCATCAAGAAAATCAAGAATTTAGTGCGGAAAAGAACCAAACTTGTTTCGGATCAAGAAAATCAAGAACTGAGTCCGGAATACCGCAAAAATGTTTTGCATCAAGAAAATCAAGAATTGAGTGCGGAATACAACCAAACTTTTTTCGGATCAAGAAAATCAAGAACTGAGTCCGGAATGCCGCAAACATGTTTTGCATCAAGAAAATCAAGAATTTGAGTCCGGAATACAAACAAACTTGTTTCGGATCAAGAAAATCAAGAACTGAGTCCGGAATACCGCAAACAAGTTTTGCATCAAGAAAATCAAGAATTGAGTGCGGAAAAGAACCAAACTTGTTTCGGATCAAGAAAATCAAGAACTGAGTCCGGAAGGCCGCAAACATGTTTGGCATCTAGAAAATCAAGAATTGAGTGCGGAATACAACCAAACTTGTTTCGGATCAAGAAAATCAAGAACTGAGTCCGGAATACCGCAAACAAGTTTTGCATCAAGAAAATCAAGAATTGAGTGCGGAAAAGAACCAAACTTGTTTCGGATCAAGAATATCAAGAACTGAGTCCGGAATGCCGCAAACATGTTTGGCATCTAGAAAATCAAGAATTGAGTGCGGAATACAACCAAACTTGTTTCGGATCAAGAAAATCAAGAACTGAGTCCGGAATACCGCAAACAAGTTTTGCGTCAAGAAAATCAAGAATTGAGCGCGGAATAGAACCAAAATTTTTTGGGATCAAGAAAATCAAGAACTGAGTCCGGAATACCGCAAACAAGTTTTGCATCAAGAAAATCAAGAATTGAGTGCGGAAAAGAACCAAACTTGTTTCGGATCAAGAAAATCAAGAACTGAGTCCGGAATACCGCAAAAATGTTTTGCATCAAGAAAATCAAGAATTGAGTGCGGAATACAACCAAACTTTTTTCGGATCAAGAAAATCAAGAACTGAGTCCGGAATGCCGCAAACATGTTTTGCATCAAGAAAATCAAGAATTTGAGTCCGGAATACAAACAAACTTGTTTCGGATCAAGAAAATCAAGAACTGAGTCCGGAATACCGCAAACAAGTTTTGCATCAAGAAAATAAAGAATTGAGTGCGGAAAAGAACCAAACTTGTTTCGGATCAAGAAAATCAAGAACTGAGTCCGGAATGCCGCAAACATGTTTGGCATCTAGAAAATCAAGAATTGAGTGCGGAATACAACCAAACTTGTTTCGGATCAAGAAAATCAAGAACTGAGTCCGGAATACCGCAAACAAGTTTTGCGTCAAGAAAATCAAGAATTGAGCGCGGAATAGAACCAAAATTTTTTGGGATCAAGAAAATCAAGAACTGAGTCCGGAATACCGCAAACAAGTTTTGCATCAAGAAAAGCAAGAATTTGAGACGGAATACAACCAAACTTGTTTCGGATCAAGAAAATCAAGAACTGAGTCCGGAATGCCGCAAACATGTTTTGCGTCAAGAAAATCAAGAATTGAGGGCGGAATACAACCAAACTTGTTTCGGATCAAGAAAATCAAGAACTGAGTCCGGAATGCCGCAAACATGTTTTGCGTCAAGAAAATCAAGAATTGAGCGTGGAATACAACCAAACTTGTTTCGGATCAAGAAAATCAAGAACTGAGTCCGGAATACCGCAAACAAGTTTTGCATCAAGAAAATCAAGAATTGAGCGCGGAATACAACCAAACTTGTTTCGGATCAAGAAAATCAAGAACTGAGTCCGGAATGCCGCAAACAAGTTTTGCATCAAGAAAATCAAGAATTGAGTGCGGAATACAACCAAACTTGTTTCGGATCAAGAAAATCAAGAACTGAGTCCGGAATATCGCAAACATGTTTTGCATCAAGAAAATCAAGAATTGAGCGCGGAATACAACCAAACTTGTTTCGGATCAAGAAAATCAAGAACTGAGTCCGGAATGCCGCAAACAAGTTTTGCATCAAGAAAATCAAGAATTGAGTGCGGAATACAACCAAACTTGTTTCGGATCAAGAAAATCAAGAACTGAGTCCGGAATACCGCAAACATGTTTTGCATCAAGAAAATCAAGAATTGAGCGCGGAATACAACCAAACTTGTTTCGGATCAAGAAAATCAAGAACTGAGTCCGGAATTCCGCAAACATGTTTTGCATCAAGAAAATCAAGAATTGAGCGCGGAATACAACCAAACTTGTTTCGGATCAAGAAAATCAAGAACTGAGTCCGGAATACCGCAAACAAGTTTTGAATCAAGAAAATCAAGAATTGAGTGCGGAATAGAACCAAACTTGTTTCGGATCAAGAAAATCAAGAACTGAGTCCGGAATGCCGCAAACATGTTTTGCATCAAGAAAATCAAGAATTGAGTGCGGAATAGAACCAAACTTGTTTCGGATCAAGAAAAGCAAGAACTGAGTCCGGAATACCGCAAAAATGTTTTGCATCAAGAAAATCAAGAATTGAGTGCGGAATACAACCAAACTTGTTTCGGATCAAGAAAATCAAGAACTGAGTCCCGAATGCCGCAAACAAGTTTTGCATCAAGAAAATCAAGAATTTGAGTCCGGAATACAAACAAACTTGTTTGGGATCAAGAAAATCAAGAACTGAGTCCGGAATACCGCAAACAAGTTTTGCATCAAGAAAATCAAGAATTGAGTGCGGAAAAGAACCAAACTTGTTTCGGATCAAGAATATCAAGAACTGAGTCCGGAATGCCGCAAACATGTTTGGCATCTAGAAAATCAAGAATTGAGTGCGGAATACAACCAAACTTGTTTCGGATCAAGAAAATCAAGAACTGAGTCCGGAATACCGCAAACAAGTTTTGCGTCAAGAAAATCAAGAATTGAGCGCGGAATAGAACCAAAATTTTTTGGGATCAAGAAAATCAAGAACTGAGTCCGGAATACCGCAAACAAGTTTTGCATCAAGAAAATCAAGAATTGAGTGCGGAAAAGAACCAAACTTGTTTCGGATCAAGAAAATCAAGAACTGAGTCCGGAATACCGCAAAAATGTTTTGCATCAAGAAAATCAAGAATTGAGTGCGGAATACAACCAAACTTTTTTCGGATCAAGAAAATCAAGAACTGAGTCCGGAATGCCGCAAACATGTTTTGCATCAAGAAAATCAAGAATTTGAGTCCGGAATACAAACAAACTTGTTTCGGATCAAGAAAATCAAGAACTGAGTCCGGAATACCGCAAACAAGTTTTGCATCAAGAAAATCAAGAATTGAGTGCGGAAAAGAACCAAACTTGTTTCGGATCAAGAAAATCAAGAACTGAGTCCGGAATGCCGCAAACATGTTTGGCATCTAGAAAATCAAGAATTGAGTGCGGAATACAACCAAACTTGTTTCGGATCAAGAAAATCAAGAACTGAGTCCGGAATACCGCAAACAAGTTTTGCATCAAGAAAATCAAGAATTGAGTGCGGAAAAGAACCAAACTTGTTTCGGATCAAGAATATCAAGAACTGAGTCCGGAATGCCGCAAACATGTTTGGCATCTAGAAAATCAAGAATTGAGTGCGGAATACAACCAAACTTGTTTCGGATCAAGAAAATCAAGAACTGAGTCCGGAATACCGCAAACAAGTTTTGCGTCAAGAAAATCAAGAATTGAGCGCGGAATAGAACCAAAATTTTTTGGGATCAAGAAAATCAAGAACTGAGTCCGAAATACCGCAAACAAGTTTTGCATCAAGAAAATCAAGAATTGAGTGCGGAAAAGAACCAAACTTGTTTCGGATCAAGAAAATCAAGAACTGAGTCCGGAATACCGCAAAAATGTTTTGCATCAAGAAAATCAAGAATTGAGTGCGGAATACAACCAAACTTTTTTCGGATCAAGAAAATCAAGAACTGAGTCCGGAATGCCGCAAACATGTTTTGCATCAAGAAAATCAAGAATTTGAGTCCGGAATACAAACAAACTTGTTTCGGATCAAGAAAATCAAGAACTGAGTCCGGAATACCGCAAACAAGTTTTGCATCAAGAAAATCAAGAATTGAGTGCGGAAAAGAACCAAACTTGTTTCGGATCAAGAAAATCAAGAACTGAGTCCGGAATGCCGCAAACATGTTTGGCATCTAGAAAATCAAGAATTGAGTGCGGAATACAACCAAACTTGTTTCGGATCAAGAAAATCAAGAACTGAGTCCGGAATACCGCAAACAAGTTTTGCATCAAGAAAATCAAGAATTGAGTCCGGAAAAGAACCAAACTTGTTTCGGATCAAGAATATCAAGAACTGAGTCCGGAATGCCGCAAACATGTTTGGCATCTAGAAAATCAAGAATTGAGTGCGGAATACAACCAAACTTGTTTCGGATCAAGAAAATCAAGAACTGAGTCCGGAATACCGCAAACAAGTTTTGCGTCAAGAAAATCAAGAATTGAGTGCGGAATAGAACCAAAATTTTTTGGGATCAAGAAAATCAAGAACTGAGTCCGGAATACCGCAAAAATGTTTTGCATCAAGAAAATCAAGAATTGAGTGCGGAATACAACCAAACTTTTTTCGGATCAAGAAAATCAAGAACTGAGTCCGGAATGCCGCAAACATGTTTTGCATCAAGAAAATCAAGAATTTGAGTCCGGAATACAAACAAACTTGTTTCGGATCAAGAAAATCAAGAACTGAGTCCGGAATACCGCAAACAAGTTTTGCATCAAGAAAATCAAGAATTGAGTGCGGAAAAGAACCAAACTTGTTTCGGATCAAGAAAATCAAGAACTGAGTCCGGAATGCCGCAAACATGTTTGGCATCTAGAAAATCAAGAATTGAGTGCGGAATACAACCAAACTTGTTTCGGATCAAGAAAATCAAGAACTGAGTCCGGAATACCGCAAACAAGTTTTGCATCAAGAAAATCAAGAATTGAGTGCGGAAAAGAACCAAACTTGTTTCGGATCAAGAATATCAAGAACTGAGTCCGGAATGCCGCAAACATGTTTGGCATCTAGAAAATCAAGAATTGAGTGCGGAATACAACCAAACTTGTTTCGGATCAAGAAAATCAAGAACTGAGTCCGGAATGCCGCAAACATGTTTTGCGTCAAGAAAATCAAGAATTGAGCGCGGAATACAACCAAACTTGTTTCGGATCAAGAAAATCAAGAACTGAGTCCGGAATACCGCAAACAAGTTTTGCATCAAGAAAATCAAGAATTGAGCGCGGAATACAACCAAACTTGTTTCGGATCAAGAAAATCAAGAACTGAGTCCGGAATACCGCAAACAAGTTTTGCATCAAGAAAATCAAGAATTGAGCGCGGAATACAACCAAACTTGTTTCGGATCAAGAAAATCAAGAACTGAGTCCGGAATATCGCAAACATGTTTTGCATCAAGAAAATCAAGAATTGAGCGCGGAATACAACCAAACTTGTTTCGGATCAAGAAAATCAAGAACTGAGTCCGGAATGCCGCAAACAAGTTTTGCATCAAGAAAATCAAGAATTGAGTGCGGAATACAACCAAACTTGTTTCGGATCAAGAAAATCAAGAACTGAGTCCGGAATACCGCAAACATGTTTTGCATCAAGAAAATCAAGAATTGAGCGCGGAATACAACCAAACTTGTTTCGGATCAAGAAAATCAAGAACTGAGTCCGGAATTCCGCAAACATGTTTTGCATCAAGAAAATCAAGAATTGAGCGCGGAATACAACCAAACTTGTTTCGGATCAAGAAAATCAAGAACTGAGTCCGGAATACCGCAAACAAGTTTTGCATCAAGAAAATCAAGAATTGAGTGCGGAATAGAACCAAACCTGTTTCGGATCAAAAAAATCAAGAACTGAGTCCGGAATGCCGCAAACATGTTTTGCATCATGAAAATCAAGAATTGAGCGCGGAATACAACCAAACTTGTTTCGGATAAAGAAAATCAAGAACTGAGTCCGGAATACCGCAAACAAGTTTTGCATCAAGAAAATCAAGAATTTGAGTCCGGAATACAACCAAACTTATTTCGGATCAAGAAAATCAAGAATTGAGTCCGGAATACCGCAAACAAGTTTTGCATCAAGAAAATCAAGAATTGAGTGCGGAATAGAACCAAATTTGTTTGGGATCATGAAAATCAAGAACTGAGTCCGGAATACCGCAAACAAGTTTTGCGTGAAGAAAATCAAGAATTTGAGTCCGGAATACAAACAAACTTGTTAGGGATCAATAAAATCAAGAACTGAGTCCGGAATACCGCAAACATGTTCAGCATCAAGAAAATCAAGAATTTATTGCAGAATACAACCAAACTTTTTCCGGATCAAGAAAATCAAGAACTGGGTCCGAAATACCGCAAACAAGTTTTGCATCAAGAAAATCAAGAATTGAGTGCGGAATAGAACCAAACCTGTTTCGGATCAAAAAAATCAAGAACTGAGTCCGGAATACCGCAAACAAGTTTTGCATCAAGAAAATCAAGAATTGAGCGCGGAATACAACCAAACTTGTTTCGGATCAAGAAAATCAAGAACTGAGTCCGGAATGCCGCAAACAAGTTTTGCATCAAGAAAATCAAGAATTGAGTGCGGAATACAACCAAACTTGTTTCGGATCAAGAAAATCAAGAACTGAGTCCGGAATATCGCAAACATGTTTTGCATCAAGAAAATCAAGAATTGAGCGCGGAATACAACCAAACTTGTTTCGGATCAAGAAAATCAAGAACTGAGTCCGGAATGCCGCAAACAAGTTTTGCATCAAGAAAATCAAGAATTGAGTGCGGAATACAACCAAACTTGTTTCGGATCAAGAAAATCAAGAACTGAGTCCGGAATACCGCAAACATGTTTTGCATCAAGAAAATCAAGAATTGAGCGCGGAATACAACCAAACTTGTTTCGGATCAAGAAAATCAAGAACTGAGTCCGGAATTCCGCAAACATGTTTTGCATCAAGAAAATCAAGAATTGAGCGCGGAATACAACCAAACTTGTTTCGGATCAAGAAAATCAAGAACTGAGTCCGGAATACCGCAAACAAGTTTTGCATCAAGAAAATCAAGAATTGAGTGCGGAATAGAACCAAACTTGTTTCGGATCAAGAAAATCAAGAACTGAGTCCGGAATGCCGCAAACATGTTTTGCATCAAGAAAATCAAGAATTGAGTGCGGAATAGAACCAAACTTGTTTCGGATCAAGAAAAGCAAGAACTGAGTCCGGAATACCGCAAAAATGTTTTGCATCAAGAAAATCAAGAATTGAGCGCGGAATACAACCAAACTTGTTTCGGATCAAGAAAATCAAGAACTGAGTCCAGAATGCCGCAAACAAGTTTTGCATCAAGAAAATCAAGAATTTGAGTCCGGAATACAAACAAACTTGTTTGGGATCAAGAAAATCAAGAACTGAGTCCGGAATACCGCAAACAAGTTTTGCATCAAGAAAATCAAGAATTGAGTGCGGAAAAGAACCAAACTTGTTTCGGATCAAGAATATCAAGAACTGAGTCCGGAATGCCGCAAACATGTTTGGCATCTAGAAAATCAAGAATTGAGTGCGGAATACAACCAAACTTGTTTCGGATCAAGAAAATCAAGAACTGAGTCCGGAATACCGCAAACAAGTTTTGCGTCAAGAAAATCAAGAATTGAGCGCGGAATAGAACCAAAATTTTTTGGGATCAAGAAAATCAAGAACTGAGTCCGGAATACCGCAAACAAGTTTTGCATCAAGAAAATCAAGAATTGAGTGCGGAAAAGAACCAAACTTGTTTCGGATCAAGAAAATCAAGAACTGAGTCCGGAATACCGCAAAAATGTTTTGCATCAAGAAAATCAAGAATTGAGTGCGGAATACAACCAAACTTTTTTCGGATCAAGAAAATCAAGAACTGAGTCCGGAATGCCGCAAACATGTTTTGCATCAAGAAAATCAAGAATTTGAGTCCGGAATACAAACAAACTTGTTTCGGATCAAGAAAATCAAGAACTGAGTCCGGAATACCGCAAACAAGTTTTGCATCAAGAAAATCAAGAATTGAGTGCGGAAAAGAACCAAACTTGTTTCGGATCAAGAAAATCAAGAACTGAGTCCGGAATGCCGCAAACATGTTTGGCATCTAGAAAATCAAGAATTGAGTGCGGAATACAACCAAACTTGTTTCGGATCAAGAAAATCAAGAACTGAGTCCGGAATACCGCAAACAAGTTTTGCATCAAGAAAATCAAGAATTGAGTGCGGAAAAGAACCAAACTTGTTTCGGACCAAGAATATCAAGAACTGAGTCCGGAATGCCGCAAACATGTTTGGCATCTAGAAAATCAAGAATTGAGTGCGGAATACAACCAAACTTGTTTCGGATCAAGAAAATCAAGAACTGAGTCCGGAATACCGCAAACAAGTTTTGCGTCAAGAAAATCAAGAATTGAGCGCGGAATAGAACCAAAATTTTTTGGGATCAAGAAAATCAAGAACTGAGTCCGGAATACCGCAAACAAGTTTTGCATCAAGAAAATCAAGAATTGAGTGCGGAAAAGAACCAAACTTGTTTCGGATCAAGAAAATCAAGAACTGAGTCCGGAATACCGCAAAAATGTTTTGCATCAAGAAAATCAAGAATTGAGTGCGGAATACAACCAAACTTTTTTCGGATCAAGAAAATCAAGAACTGAGTCCGGAATGCCGCAAACATGTTTTGCATCAAGAAAATCAAGAATTTGAGTCCGGAATACAAACAAACTTGTTTCGGATCAAGAAAATCAAGAACTGAGTCCGGAATACCGCAAACAAGTTTTGCATCAAGAAAATCAAGAATTGAGTGCGGAAAAGAACCAAACTTGTTTCGGATCAAGAAAATCAAGAACTGAGTCCGGAATGCCGCAAACATGTTTGGCATCTAGAAAATCAAGAATTGAGTGCGGAATACAACCAAACTTGTTTCGGATCAAGAAAATCAAGAACTGAGTCCGGAATACCGCAAACAAGTTTTGCGTCAAGAAAATCAAGAATTGAGCGCGGAATAGAACCAAAATTTTTTGGGATCAAGAAAATGAAGAACTGAGTCCGGAATACCGCAAACAAGTTTTGCATCAAGAAAATCAAGAATTTGAGTCCGGAATACACCCAAACTTGTTTCGGATCAAGAAAATCAAGAACTGATTCCGGAATACCGCAAACAAGTTTTGCATCAAGAAAATCAAGAATTGAGTGCGGAATAGAACCAAACTTGTTTCGGATCAAGAAAATCAAGAACTGAGTCCGGAATGCCGCAAACATGTTTTGCATCAAGAAAATCAAGAATTGAGGGCGGAATACAACCAAACTTGTTTCGGATCAAGAAAATCAAGAACTGAGTCCGGAATGCCGCAAACATGTTTTGCGTCAAGAAAATCAAGAATTGAGCGCGGAATACAACCAAACTTGTTTCGGATCAAGAAAATCAAGAACTGAGTCCGGAATACCGCAAACAAGTTTTGCATCAAGAAAATCAAGAATTGAGCGCGGAATACAACCAAACTTGTTTCGGATCAAGAAAATCAAGAACTGAGTCCGGAATGCCGCAAACAAGTTTTGCATCAAGAAAATCAAGAATTGAGCGCGGAATACAACCAAACTTGTTTCGGATCAAGAAAATCAAGAACTGAGTCCGGAATATCGCAAACATGTTTTGCATCAAGAAAATCAAGAATTGAGCGCGGAATACAACCAAACTTGTTTCGGATCAAGAAAATCAAGAACTGAGTCCGGAATGCCGCAAACAAGTTTTGCATCAAGAAAATCAAGAATTGAGTGCGGAATACAACCAAACTTGTTTCGGATCAAGAAAATCAAGAACTGAGTCCGGAATACCGCAAACATGTTTTGCATCAAGAAAATCAAGAATTGAGCGCGGAATACAACCAAACTTGTTTCGGATCAAGAAAATCAAGAACTGAGTCCGGAATTCCGCAAACATGTTTTGCATCAAGAAAATCATGAATTGAGCGCGGAATACAACCAAACTTGTTTCGGATCAAGAAAATCAAGAACTGAGTCCGGAATACCGCAAACAAGTTTTGCATCAAGAAAATCAAGAATTGAGTGCGGAATAGAACCAAACCTGTTTCGGATCAAAAAAATCAAGAACTGAGTCCGGAATGCCGCAAACATGTTTTGCATCATGAAAATCAAGAATTGAGCGCGGAATACAACCAAACTTGTTTCGGATAAAGAAAATCAAGAACTGAGTCCGGAATACCGCAAACAAGTTTTGCATCAAGAAAATCAAGAATTTGAGTCCGGAATACAACCAAACTTGTTTCGGATCAAGAAAATCAAGAATTGAGTCCGGAATACCGCAAACAAGTTTTGCATCAAGAAAATCAAGAATTGAGTGCGGAATAGAACCAAATTTGTTTGGGATCATGAAAATCAAGAACTGAGTCCGGAATACCGCAAACAAGTTTTGCGTCAAGAAAATCAAGAATTTGAGTCCGGAATACAAACAAACTTGTTAGGGATCAATAAAATCAAGAACTGAGTCCGGAATACCGCAAACATGTTCAGCATCAAGAAAATCAAGAATTTATTGCAGAATACAACCAAACTTTTTCCGGATCAAGAAAATCAAGAACTGGGTCCGAAATACCGCAAACAAGTTTTGCATCAAGAAAATCAAGAATTGAGTGCGGAATAGAACCAAACCTGTTTCAGATCAAAAAAATCAAGAACTGAGTCCGGAATGCCGCAAACATGTTTTGCATCATGAAAATCAAGAATTGAGCGCGGAATACAACCAAAACTTGTTTCGGATCAAGAAAATCAAGAACTGAGTCCGGAATTCCGCAAACATGTTTTGCATCAAGAAAATCAAGAATTGAGCGCGGAATACAACCAAACTTGTTTCGGATCAAGAAAATCAAGAACTGAGTCCGGAATATCGCAAACAAGTTTTGCATCAAGAAAATCAAGAATTGAGTGCGGAATAGAACCAAACCTGTTTCGGATCAAGAAAATCAAGAACTGAGTCCGGAATACCGCAAACAAGTTTTGCGTGAAGAAAATCAAGAATTTGAGTCCGGAATACAAACAAACTTGTTAGGGATCAATAAAATCAAGAACTGAGTCCGGAATACCGCAAACATGTTCTGCATCAAGAAAATCAAGAATTTAGTGCGGAATACAACCAAACTTTTTTCGGATCAAGAAAATCAAGAACTGAGTCCGGAATACCGCAAACAAGTTTTGCATCAAGAAAATCAAGAATTGAGTGCGGAATAGAACCAAACCTGTTTCGGATCAAGAAAATCAAGAACTGAGTACGGAATGCCGCAAACATGTTTTGCATGAAGAAAATCAAGATTTGAGCGCGGAATACAACCAAACTTGTTTCGGATCAAGAAAATCAAGAACTGAGTCCGGAATACCGCAAGCAAGTTTTGCATCAAGAAAATCAAGAATTGAGTGCGGAATAGAACCAAACTTGTTTCGGATCAAGAAAATCAAGAACTGAGTCCGGAATGCCGCAAACATGTTTTGCATCAAGAAAATCAAGAATTGAGTGCGGAATACAACCAAACTTGTTTCGGATCAAGAAAATCAAGAACTGAGTCCGGAATGCCGCAAACATGTTTTGCATCAAGAAAATCAAGAATTGAGCGCGGAATACAACCAAACTTGTTTCGGATCAAGAAAATCAAGAACTGAGTCCGGAATTCCGCAAACATGTTTTGCACCAAGAAAATCAAGAATTGAGCGCGGAATACAACCAAACTTTTTTCGGATCAAGAAAATCAAGAACAGAGTCCGGAATACAGCAAACAAGTTTTGCATCAAGAAAATCAAGAATTGAGTGCGGAATAGAACCAAACCTGTTTCGGATCAAAAAAATCAAGAACTGAGTCCGGAATGCCGCAAACATGTTTTGCATCATGAAAATCAAGAATTGAGCGCGGAATACAACCAAACTTGTTTCGGATAAAGAAAATCAAGAACTGAGTCCGGAATACCGCAAACAAGTTTTGCATCAAGAAAATCAAGAATTTGAGTCCGGAATACAACCAAACTTGTTTCGGATCAAGAAAATCAAGAACTGAGTCCGGAATACCGCACACAAGTTTTGCATCAAGAAAATCAAGAATTGAGTGCGGAATAGAACCAAATTTGTTTGGGATCAAGAAAATCAAGAACTGAGTCCGGAATACCGCAAACAAGTTTTTCGTGAAGAAAATCAAGAATTTGAGTCCGGAATACAAACAAACTTGTTAGGGATCAATAAAATCAAGAACTGAGTCCGGAATACCGCAAACATGTTCAGCATCAAGAAAATCAAGAATTTATTGCAGAATACAACCAAACTTTTTCCGGATCAAGAAAATCAAGAACTTGGTCCGGAATACCGCAAACAAGTTTTGCATCAAGAAAATCAAGAATTGAGTGCGGAATAGAACCAAACCTGTTTCGGATCAAGAAAATCAAGAACTGAGTCCGGAATGCCGCAAACATGTTTTGCGTCAAGAAAATCAAGAATTGAGCGTGGAATACAACCAAACTTGTTTCGGATCAAGAAAATCAAGAACTGAGTCCGGAATGCCGCAAACATGTTTTGCGTCAAGAAAATCAAGAATTGAGCGTGGAATACAACCAAACTTGTTTCGGATCAAGAAAATCAAGAACTGAGTCCGGAATACCGCAAACAAGTTTTGCATCAAGAAAATCAAGAATTGAGCGCGGAATACAACCAAACTTGTTTCGGATAAAAAAAATCAAGAACTGAGTCCGGAATCCCGCAAACAAGTTTTGCATCAAGAAAATCAAGAATTTGAGTCCGGAATAAAACCAAACTTGTTTGGGATCAAGAAAATCAAGAACTGAGTCCGAAATACCGCAAACAAGTTTTGCATCAAGAAAATGAAGAATTGAGTGCGGAATAGAACCAAACTTGTTTCGGATCAAGAAAATCAAGAACTGAGTCCGGAATGCCGCAAACATGTTTTGCATCATGAAAATCAAGAATTGAGCGCGGAATACAACCAAACTTGTTTCGGATAAAGAAAATCAAGAACTGAGTCCGGAATACCGCAAACAAGTTTTGCATCAAGAAAATCAAGAATTGAGTGCGGAATAGAACCAAACTTGTTTGGGATCAAGAAAATCAAGAACTGAGTCCGGAATACCGCAAACAAGTTTTGAATCAAGAAAATCAAGAATTGAGTGCGGAATACAACCAAACTTGTTTCGGATCAAGAAAATCAAGAACTGAGTACGGAATGCCGCAAACATGTTTTGCATGAAGAAAATCAAGATTTGAGCGCGGAATACAACCAAACTTGTTTCGGATCAAGAAAATCAAGAACTGAGTCCGGAATACCGCAAGCAAGTTTTGCATCAAGAAAATCAAGAATTGAGTGCGGAATAGAACCAAACTTGTTTCGGATCAAGAAAATCAAGAACTGAGTCCGGAATGCCGCAAACATGTTTTGCATCAAGAAAATCAAGAATTGAGTGCGGAATACAACCAAACTTGTTTCGGATCAAGAAAATCAAGAACTGAGTCCGGAATGCCGCAAACATGTTTTGCATCAAGAAAATCAAGAATTGAGCGCGGAATACAACCAAACTTGTTTCGGATCAAGAAAATCAAGAACTGAGTCCGGAATTCCGCAAACATATTTTGCATCAAGAAAATCAAGAATTGAGCGCGGAATACAACCAAACTTTTTTCGGATCAAGAAAATCAAGAACAGAGTCCGGAATACAGCAAACAAGTTTTGCATCAAGAAAATCAAGAATTGAGTGCGGAATAGAACCAAACCTGTTTCGGATCAAAAAAATCAAGAACTGAGTCCGGAATGCCGCAAACATGTTTTGCATCATGAAAATCAAGAATTGAGCGCGGAATACAACCAAACTTGTTTCGGATAAAGAAAATCAAGAACTGAGTCCGGAATACCGCAAACAAGTTTTGCATCAAGAAAATCAAGAATTTGAGTCCGGAATACAACCAAACTTGTTTCGGATCAAGAAAATCAAGAACTGAGTCCGGAATACCGCACACAAGTTTTGCATCAAGAAAATCAAGAATTGAGTGCGGAATAGAACCAAATTTGTTTGGGATCAAGAAAATCAAGAACTGAGTCCGGAATACCGCAAACAAGTTTTGCGTGAAGAAAATCAAGAATTTGAGTCCGGAATACAAACAAACTTGTTAGGGATCAATAAAATCAAGAACTGAGTCCGGAATACCGCAAACATGTTCAGCATCAAGAAAATCAAGAATTTATTGCAGAATACAACCAAACTTTTTCCGGATCAAGAAAATCAAGAACTTGGTCCGGAATACCGCAAACAAGTTTTGCATCAAGAAAATCAAGAATTGAGTGCGGAATAGAACCAAACCTGTTTCGGATCAAGAAAATCAAGAACTGAGTCCGGAATGCCGCAAACATGTTTTGCGTCAAGAAAATCAAGAATTGAGCGTGGAATACAACCAAACTTGTTTCGGATCAAGAAAATCAAGAACTGAGTCCGGAATGCCGCAAACATGTTTTGCGTCAAGAAAATCAAGAATTGAGCGTGGAATACAACCAAACTTGTTTCGGATCAAGAAAATCAAGAACTGAGTCCGGAATACCGCAAACAAGTTTTGCATCAAGAAAATCAAGAATTGAGCGCGGAATACAACCAAACTTGTTTCGGATAAAAAAAATCAAGAACTGAGTCCGGAATCCCGCAAACAAGTTCTGCATCAAGAAAATCAAGAATTTGAGTCCGGAATACAACCAAACTTGTTTGGGATCAAGAAAATCAAGAACTGAGTCCGAAATACCGCAAACAAGTTTTGCATCAAGAAAATGAAGAATTGAGTGCGGAATAGAACCAAACTTGTTTCGGATCAAGAAAATCAAGAACTGAGTCCGGAATGCCGCAAACATGTTTTGCATCATGAAAATCAAGAATTGAGCGCGGAATACAACCAAACTTGTTTCGGATAAAGAAAATCAAGAACTTAGTCCGGAATACCGCAAACAAGTTTTGCATCAAGAAAATCAAGAATTGAGTGCGGAATAGAACCAAACTTGTTTGGGATCAAGAAAATCAAGAACTGAGTCCGGAATACCGCAAACAAGTTTTGAATCAAGAAAATCAAGAATTGAGTGCGGAATACAACCAAACTTGTTTCGGATCAAGAAAATTAAGAACTGAGTCCGGAATGCCGCAAACATGTTTTGCATCAAGAAAATCAAGAATTGATCGCGGAATACAACCAAACTTGTTTCGGATCAAGAAAATCAAGAACTGAGTCCGGAATACAGCAAACAAGTTTTGCATCAAGAAAATCAAGAATTGAGTGCGGAATAGAACCAAACTTGTTTCGGATCAAGAAAATCAAGAACTGAGTCCGGAATGCCGCAAACATGTTTTGCATCAAGAAAATCAAGAATTTGAGACGGAATACAACCAAACTTGTTTCGGATCAAGAAAATCAAGAACTGAGTCCGGAATGCCGCAAACATGTTTTGCATCAAGAAAATCAAGAATTGAGCGCGGAATACAACCAAACTTGTTTCGGATCAAGAAAATCAAGAACTGAGTCCGGAATGCCGCAAACATGTTTTGCATCAAGAAAATCAAGAATTGAGCGCGGAATACAACCAAACTTGTTTCGGATCAAGAAAATCAAGAACTGAGTCCGGAATGCCGCAAACATGTTTTGCATCAAGAAAATCAAGAATTGAGCGCGGAATACAACTAAACTTGTTTCGGATCAAGAAAATCAAGAACTGAGTCCGGAATTCCGCAAACATGTTTTGCATCAAGAAAATCAAGAATTGAGCGCGGAATACAACCAAACTTGTTTCGGATCAAGAAAATCAAGAAACTGAGTCCGGAATACCGCAAACAAGTTTTGCGTGAAGAAAATCAAGAATTTGAGTCCGGAATACAAACAAACTTGTTAGGGATCAATAAAATCAAGAACTGAGTACGGAATGCCGCAAACATGTTTTGCATGAAGAAAATCAAGATTTGAGCGCGGAATACAACCAAACTTTTTTCGGATCAAGAAAATCAAGAACTGAGTCCGGAATACCGCAAACAAGTTTTGCATCAAGAAAATCAAGAATTGAGTGCGGAATAGAACCAAACTTGTTTCGGATCAAGAAAATCAAGAACTGAGTCCGGAATGCCGCAAACATGTTTTGCATCAAGAAAATCAAGAATTGAGTGCGGAATACAACCAAACTTGTTTCGGATCAAGAAAATCAAGAACTGAGTCCGGAATGCCGCAAACATGTTTTGCATCAAGAAAATCAAGAATTGAGCGCGGAATACAACCAAACTTGTTTCGGATCAAGAAAATCAAGAACTGAGTCCGGAATACCGCAAACAAGTTTTGCATCAAGAAAATCAAGAATTTAGTGCGGAATAGAACCAAACTTGTTTCGGATCAAGAAAATCAAGAACTGAGTCCGGAATGCCGCAAACATGTTTTGCATCAAGAAAAGCAAGAATTTGAGACGGAATACAACCAAACTTGTTTCGGATCAAGAAAATCAAGAACTGAGTCCGGAATGCCGCAAACATGTTTTGCATCAAGAAAATCAAGAATTGAGCGCGGAATACAACCAAACTTGTTTCGGATCAAGAAAATCAAGAACTGAGTCCGGAATTCCGCAAACATGTTTTGCATCAAGAAAATCAAGAATTGAGCGCGGAATACAACCAAACTTGTTTCGGATCAAGAAAATCAAGAAACTGAGTCCGGAATACCGCAAACAAGTTTTGCGTGAAGAAAATCAAGAATTTGAGTCCGGAATACAAACAAACTTGTTAGGGATCAATAAAATCAAGAACTGAGTACGGAATGCCGCAAACATGTTTTGCATGAAGAAAATCAAGATTTGAGCGCGGAATACAACCAAACTTGTTTCGGATCAAGAAAATCAAGAACTGAGTCCGGAATGCCGCAAACAAGTTTTGCATCAAGAAAATCAAGAATTGAGTGCGGAATAGAACCAAACTTGTTTCGGATCAAGAAAATCAAGAACTGAGTCCGGAATGCCGCAAACATGTTTTGCATCAAGAAAATCAAGAATTGAGTGCGGAATACAACCAAACTTGTTTCGGATCAAGAAAATCAGGAACTGAGTCCGGAATGCCGCAAACATGTTTTGCATCAAGAAAATCAAGAATTGAGCGCGGAATACAACCAAACTTGTTTCGGATCAAGAAAATCAAGAACTGAGTCCGGAATGCCGCAAACTTGTTTTGCATCAAGAAAATCAAGAATTGAGCGCTGAATACAACCAAACTTGTTTCGGATCAAGAAAATCAAGAACTGAGTCCGGAATACCGCAAACATGTTTTGCATCAAGAAAATCAAGAATTGAGTGCGGAATAGAACCAAACTTGTTTCGGATCAAGAAAATCAAGAACTGAGTCCGGAATGCCGCAAACATGTTTTGCATCAAGAAAATCAAGAATTGAGTGCGGAATACAACCAAACTTGTTTCGGATCAAGAAAATCAAGAACTGAGTCCGGAATGCCGCAAACTTGTTTTGCATCAAGAAAATCAAGAATTGAGCGCTGAATACAACCAAACTTGTTTCGGATCAAGAAAATCAAGAACTGAGTCCGGAATACCGCAAACAAGTTTTGCATCAAGAAAATCAAGAATTGAGTGCGGAATAGAACCAAACTTGTTTCGGATCAAGAAAATCAAGAACTGAGTCCGGAATGCCGCAAACATGTTTTGCATCAAGAAAATCAAGAATTTGAGACGGAATAAAACCAAACTTGTTTCGGTTCAAGAAAATCAAGAACTGAGTCCGGAATACCGCACACAAATTTTGCATGAAGAAAATCAAGAATTGAGTGCGGAATAGAACCAAACTTGTTTGGGATCAAGAAAATCAAGAACTGAGTCCGGAATACCGCAAACAAGTTTTGCGTGAAGAAAATCAAGAATTTGAGTCCGGAATACAAACAAACTTGTTAGGGATCAATAAAATCAAGAACTGAGTCCGGAATGCCGCAAACATGTTTTGCATCAAAAAAATCAAGAATTGAGGGCGGAATACAACCAAACTTGTTTCGGATCAAGAAAATCAAGAACTGAGTCCGGAATGCCGCAAACATGTTTTGCATCAAGAAAATCAAGAATTGAGCGCGGAATACAACCAAACTTGTTTCGGATCAAGAAAATCAAGAACTGAGTCCGGAATACCGCAAACAAGTTTTGCATCAAGAAAATCAAGAATTGAGTGCGGAATAGAACCAAACTTGTTTCGGATCAAGAAAATCAAGAACTGAGTCCGGAATGCCGCAAACATGTTTTGCATCAAGAAAATCAAGAATTTGAGACGGAATACAACCAAACTTGTTTCGGATCAAGAAAATCAAGAACTGAGTCCGGAATGCCGCAAACATGTTTTGCATCAAGAAAATCAAGAATTGAGCGCGGAATACAACTAAACTTGTTTCGGATCAAGAAAATCAAGAACTGAGTCCGGAATTCCGCAAACATGTTTTGCATCAAGAAAATCAAGAATTGAGCGCGGAATACAACCAAACTTGTTTCGGATCAAGAAAATCAAGAAACTGAGTCCGGAATACCGCAAACAAGTTTTGCGTGAAGAAAATCAAGAATTTGAGTCCGGAATATAAACAAACTTGTTAGGGATCAATAAAATCAAGAACTGAGTCCGGAATACCGCAAACATGTTCTGCCTCAAGAAAATCAAGAATTTAGTGCGGAATACAACCAAACTTTTTTCGGATCAAGAAAATCAAGAACTGAGTCCGGAATGCCGCAAACATGTTTTGCATCAAGAAAATCAAGAATTGAGTGCGGAATACAACCAAACTTGTTTCGGATCAAGAAAATCAAGAACTGAGTCCGGAATGCCGCAAACTTGTTTTGCATCAAGAAAATCAAGAATTGAGCGCTGAATACAACCAAACTTGTTTCGGATCAAGAAAATCAAGAACTGAGTCCGGAATACCGCACACAAGTTTTGCATCAAGAAAATCAAGAATTGAGTGCGGAATAGAACCAAACTTGTTTGGGATCAAGAAAATCAAGAACTGAGTCCGGAATACCGCAAACAAGTTTTGCGTGAAGAAAATCAAGAATTTGACTCCGGAATACAAACAAACTTGTTAGGGATCAATAAAATCAAGAACTGAGTCCGGAATACCGCAAACATGTTCTGCATCAAGAAAATCAAGAATTGAGTGCGGAATAGAACCAAACCTGTTACGGATCAAGAAAATCAAGAACTGAGTACGGAATGCCGCAAACATGTTTTGCATGAAGAAAATCAAGATTTGAGCGCGGAATACAACCAAACTTGTTTCGGATCAAGAAAATCAAGAACTGAGTCCGGAATGCCGCAAACAAGTTTTGCATCAAGAAAATCAAGAATTGAGTGCGGAATAGAACCAAACTTGTTTCGGATCAAGAAAATCAAGAACTGAGTCCGGAATGCCGCAAACATGTTTTGCATCAAGAAAATCAAGAATTGAGTGCGGAATACAACCAAACTTGTTTCGGATCAAGAAAATCAAGAACTGAGTCCGGAATGCCGCAAACATGTTTTGCATCAAGAAAATCAAGAATTGAGCGCGGAATACAACCAAACTTGTTTCGGATCAAGAAAATCAAGAACTGAGTCCGGAATGCCGCAAACTTGTTTTGCATCAAGAAAATCAAGAATTGAGCGCTGAATACAACCAAACTTGTTTCGGATCAAGAAAATCAAGAACTGAGTCCGGAATACCGCAAACATGTTTTGCATCAAGAAAATCAAGAATTGAGTGCGGAATAGAACCAAACTTGTTTCGGATCAAGAAAATCAAGAACTGAGTCCGGAATGCCGCAAACATGTTTTGCATCAAGAAAATCAAGAATTGAGTGCGGAATACAACCAAACTTGTTTCGGATCAAGAAAATCAAGAACTGAGTCCGGAATGCCGCAAACTTGTTTTGCATCAAGAAAATCAAGAATTGAGCGCTGAATACAACCAAACTTGTTTCGGATCAAGAAAATCAAGAACTGAGTCCGGAATACCGCAAACAAGTTTTGCATCAAGAAAATCAAGAATTGAGTGCGGAATAGAACCAAACTTGTTTCGGATCAAGAAAATCAAGAACTGAGTCCGGAATGCCGCAAACATGTTTTGCATCAAGAAAATCAAGAATTTGAGACGGAATAAAACCAAACTTGTTTCGGTTCAAGAAAATCAAGAACTGAGTCCGGAATACCGCACACAAATTTTGCATGAAGAAAATCAAGAATTGAGTGCGGAATAGAACCAAACTTGTTTGGGATCAAGAAAATCAAGAACTGAGTCCGGAATACCGCAAACAAGTTTTGCGTGAAGAAAATCAAGAATTTGAGTCCGGAATACAAACAAACTTGTTAGGGATCAATAAAATCAAGAACTGAGTCCGGAATGCCGCAAACATGTTTTGCATCAAAAAAATCAAGAATTGAGTGCGGAATACAACCAAACTTGTTTCGGATCAAGAAAATCAAGAACTGAGTCCGGAATGCCGCAAACATGTTTTGCATCAAGAAAATCAAGAATTGAGCGCGGAATACAACCAAACTTGTTTCGGATCAAGAAAATCAAGAACTGAGTCCGGAATGCCGCAAACATGTTTTGCATCAAGAAAATCAAGAATTGAGCGCGGAATACAACTAAACTTGTTTCGGATCAAGAAAATCAAGAACTGAGTCCGGAATGCCGCAAACATGTTTTGCATCAAGAAAATCAAGAATTGAGCGCGGAATACAACTAAACTTGTTTCGGATCAAGAAAATCAAGAACTGAGTCCGGAATTCCGCAAACATGTTTTGCATCAAGAAAATCAAGAATTGAGCGCGGAATACAACCAAACTTGTTTCGGATCAAGAAAATCAAGAAACTGAGTCCGGAATACCGCAAACAAGTTTTGCGTGAAGAAAATCAAGAATTTGAGTCCGGAATACAAACAAACTTGTTAGGGATCAATAAAATCAAGAACTGAGTACGGAATGCCGCAAACATGTTTTGCATGAAGAAAATCAAGATTTGAGCGCGGAATACAACCAAACTTGTTTCGGATCAAGAAAATCAAGAACTGAGTCCGGAATACCGCAAACAAGTTTTGCATCAAGAAAATCAAGAATTGAGTGCGGAATAGAACCAAACTTGTTTCGGATCAAGAAAATCAAGAACTGAGTCCGGAATGCCGCAAACATGTTTTGCATCAAGAAAATCAAGAATTGAGTGCGGAATACAACCAAACTTGTTTCGGATCAAGAAAATCAAGAACTGAGTCCGGAATGCCGCAAACATGTTTTGCATCAAGAAAATCAAGAATTGAGCGCGGAATACAACCAAACTTGTTTCGGATTAAGAAAATCAAGAACTGAGTCCGGAATACCGCAAACAAGTTTTGCATCAAGAAAATCAAGAATTTAGTGCGGAATAGAACCAAACTTGTTTCGGATCAAGAAAATCAAGAACTGAGTCCGGAATGCCGCAAACATGTTTTGCATCAAGAAAAGCAAGAATTTGAGACGGAATATAACCAAACTTGTTTCGGATCAAGAAAATCAAGAACTGAGTCCGGAATGCCGCAAACATGTTTTGCATCAAGAAAATCAAGAATTGAGCGCGGAATACAACTAAACTTGTTTCGGATCAAGAAAATCAAGAACTGAGTCCGGAATTCCGCAAACATGTTTTGCATCAAGAAAATCAAGAATTGAGCGCGGAATACAACCAAACTTGTTTCGGATCAAGAAAATGAAGAAACTGAGTCCGGAATACCGCAAACAAGTTTTGCGTGAAGAAAATCAAGAATTTGAGTCCGGAATATAAACAAACTTGTTAGGGATCAATAAAATCAAGAACTGAGTCCGGAATACCGCAAACATGTTCTGCCTCAAGAAAATCAAGAATTTAGTGCGGAATACAACCAAACTTTTTTCGGATCAAGAAAATCAAGAACTGAGTCCGGAATGCCGCAAACATGTTTTGCATCAAGAAAATCAAGAATTGAGTGCGGAATACAACCAAACTTGTTTCGGATCAAAAAAATCAAGAACTGAGTCCGGAATGCCGCAAACTTGTTTTGCATCAAGAAAATCAAGAATTGAGCGCTGAATACAACCAAACTTGTTTCGGATCAAGAAAATCAAGAACTGAGTCCGGAATACCGCACACAAGTTTTGCATCAAGAAAATCAAGAATTGAGTGCGGAATAGAACCAAACTTGTTTGGGATCAAGAAAATCAAGAACTGAGTCCGGAATACCGCAAACAAGTTTTGCGTGAAGAAAATCAAGAATTTGACTCCGGAATACAAACAAACTTGTTAGGGATCAATAAAATCAAGAACGGAGTCCGGAATACCGCAAACATGTTCTGCATCAAGAAAATCAAGAATTGAGTGCGGAATAGAACCAAACCTGTTACGGATCAAGAAAATCAAGAACTGAGTACGGAATGCCGCAAACATCCTTTGCATGAAGAAAATCAAGATTTGAGCGCGGAATACAACCAAACTTGTTTCGGATCAAGAAAATCAAGAACTGAGTCCGGAATACCGCAAACAAGTTTTGCATCAAGAAAATCAAGAATTGAGTGCGGAATAGAACCAAACTTGTTTCGGATCAAGAAAATCAAGAACTGAGTCCGGAATGCCGCAAACATGTTTTGCATCAAGAAAATCAAGAATTGAGCGCGGAATACAACCAAACTTGTTTCGGATCAAGAAAATCAAGAACTGAGTCCGGAATGCCGCAAACATGTTTTGCATCAAGAAAATCAAGAATTGAGTGCGGAATACAACCAAACTTGTTTCGGATCAAGAAAATCAAGAACTGAGTCCGGAATGCCGCAAACATGTTTTGCATCAAGAAAATCAAGAATTGAGCGCGGAATACAACCAAACTTGTTTCGGATCAAGAAAATCAAGAACTGAGTCCGGAATGCCGCAAACATGTTTTGCATCAAGAAAATCAAGAATTGAGCGCGGAATACAACTAAACTTGTTTCGGATCAAGAAAATCAAGAACTGAGTCCGGAATTCCGCAAACATGTTTTGCATCAAGAAAATCAAGAATTGAGCGCGGAATACAACCAAACTTGTTTCGGATCAAGAAAATCAAGAAACTGAGTCCGGAATACCGCAAACAAGTTTTGCGTGAAGAAAATCAAGAATTTGAGTCCGGAATACAAACAAACTTGTTAGGGATCAATAAAATCAAGAACTGAGTACGGAATGCCGCAAACATATTTTGCATGAAGAAAATCAAGATTTGAGCGCGGAATACAACCAAACTTGTTTCGGATCAAGAAAATCAAGAACTGAGTCCGGAATACCGCAAACAAGTTTTGCATCAAGAAAATCAAGAATTGAGTGCGGAATAGAACCAAACTTGTTTCGGATCAAGAAAATCAAGAACTGAGTCCGGAATGCCGCAAACATGTTTTGCATCAAGAAAATCAAGAATTGAGTGCGGAATACAACCAAACTTGTTTCGGATCAAGAAAATCAAGAACTGAGTCCGGAATGCCGCAAACATGTTTTGCATCAAGAAAATCAAGAATTGAGCGCGGAATACAACCAAACTTGTTTCGGATCAAGAAAATCAAGAACTGAGTCCGGAATGCCGCAAACTTGTTTTGCATCAAGAAAATCAAGAATTGAGCGCTGAATACAACCAAACTTGTTTCGGATCAAGAAAATCAAGAACTGAGTCCGGAATACCGCAAACAAGTTTTGCATCAAGAAAATCAAGAATTGAGTGCGGAATAGAACCAAACTTGTTTCGGATCAAGAAAATCAAGAACTGAGTCCGGAATGCCGCAAACATGTTTTGCATCAAGAAAATCAAGAATTTGAGACGGAATACAACCAAACTTGTTTCGGATCAAGAAAATCAAGAACTGAGTCCGGAATGCCGCAAACAAGTTTTGCATCAAGAAAATCAAGAATTGAGTGCGGAATAGAACCAAACTTGTTTGGGATCAAGAAAATCAAGAACTGAGTCCGGAATACCGCAAACAAGTTTTGCGTGAAGAAAATCAAGAATTTGAGTCCGGAATACAAACAAACTTGTTAGGGATCAATAAAATCAAGAACTGAGTCCGGAATACCGCAAACATGTTCTGCATCAAGAAAATCAAGAATTGAGTGCGGAATAGAACCAAACCTGTTACGGATCAAGAAAATCAAGAACTGAGTACGGAATGCCGCAAACATGTTTTGCATGAAGAAAATCAAGATTTGAGCGCGGAATACAACCAAACTTGTTTCGGATCAAGAAAATCAAGAACTGAGTCCGGAATACCGCAAACAAGTTTTGCATCAAGAAAATCAAGAATTGAGTGCGGAATAGAACCAAACTTGTTTCGGATCAAGAAAATCAAGAACTGAGTCCGGAATGCCGCAAACATGTTTTGCATCAAGAAAATCAAGAATTGAGTGCGGAATACAACCAAACTTGTTTCGGATCAAGAAAATCAAGAACTGAGTCCGGAATGCCGCAAACATGTTTTGCATCAAGAAAATCAAGAATTGAGCGCGGAATACAACCAAACTTGTTTCGGATCAAGAAAATCAAGAACTGAGTCCGGAATGCCGCAAACTTGTTTTGCATCAAGAAAATCAAGAATTGAGCGCTGAATACAACCAAACTTGTTTCGGATCAAGAAAATCAAGAACTGAGTCCGGAATACCGCAAACATGTTTTGCATCAAGAAAATCAAGAATTGAGTGCGGAATAGAACCAAACTTGTTTCGGATCAAGAAAATCAAGAACTGAGTCCGGAATGCCGCAAACATGTTTTGCATCAAGAAAATCAAGAATTGAGTGCGGAATACAACCAAACTTGTTTCGGATCAAGAAAATCAAGAACTGAGTCCGGAATGCCGCAAACTTGTTTTGCATCAAGAAAATCAAGAATTGAGCGCTGAATACAACCAAACTTGTTTCGGATCAAGAAAATCAAGAACTGAGTCCGGAATACCGCAAACAAGTTTTGCATCAAGAAAATCAAGAATTGAGTGCGGAATAGAACCAAACTTGTTTCGGATCAAGAAAATCAAGAACTGAGTCCGGAATGCCGCAAACATGTTTTGCATCAAGAAAATCAAGAATTTGAGACGGAATACAACCAAACTTGTTTCGGTTCAAGAAAATCAAGAACTGAGTCCGGAATACCGCACACAAATTTTGCATGAAGAAAATCAAGAATTGAGTGCGGAATAGAACCAAACTTGTTTGGGATCAAGAAAATCAAGAACTGAGTCCGGAATACCGCAAACAAGTTTTGCGTGAAGAAAATCAAGAATTTGAGTCCGGAATACAAACAAACTTGTTAGGGATCAATAAAATCAAGAACTGAGTCCGGAATGCCGCAAACATGTTTTGCATCAAAAAAATCAAGAATTGAGTGCGGAATACAACCAAACTTGTTTCGGATCAAGAAAATCAAGAACTGAGTCCGGAATGCCGCAAACATGTTTTGCATCAAGAAAATCAAGAATTGAGCGCGGAATACAACCAAACTTGTTTCGGATCAAGAAAATCAAGAACTGAGTCCGGAATACCGCAAACAAGTTTTGCATCAAGAAAATCAAGAATTGAGTGCGGAATAGAACCAAACTTGTTTCGGATCAAGAAAATCAAGAACTGAGTCCGGAATGCCGCAAACATGATTTGCATCAAGAAAATCAAGAATTTGAGACGGAATACAACCAAACTTGTTTCGGATCAAGAAAATCAAGAACTGAGTCCGGAATGCCGCAAACATGTTTTGCATCAAGAAAATCAAGAATTGAGCGCGGAATACAACTAAACTTGTTTCGGATCAAGAAAATCAAGAACTGAGTCCGGAATTCCGCAAACATGTTTTGCATCAAGAAAATCAAGAATTGAGCGCGGAATACAACCAAACTTGTTTCGGATCAAGAAAATCAAGAAACTGAGTCCGGAATACCGCAAACAAGTTTTGCGTGAAGAAAATCAAGAATTTGAGTGCGGAATAGAACCAAACTTGTTTCGGATCAAGAAAATCAAGAATGAGTCCGGAATGCCGCAAACAAGTTTTGCATCAAGAAAATCAAGAATTGAGTGCGGAATAGAACCAAACTTGTTTCGGATCAAGAAAATCAAGAACTGAGTCCGGAATGCCGCAAACATGTTTTGCATCAAGAAAATCAAGAATTGAGTGCGGAATACAACCAAACTTGTTTCGGATCAAGAAAATCAAGAATTGAGTCCGGAATGCCGCAAACATGTTTTGCATCAAGAAAATCAAGAATTGAGCGCGGAATACAACCAAACTTGTTTCGGATCAAGAAAATCAAGAACTGAGTCCGGAATACCGCAAACAAGTTTTGCGTGAAGAAAATCAAGAATTTGAGTCCGGAATACAACCAAACTTGTTTCGGATCAAGAAAATCAAGAACTGAGTCCGGAATACCGCAAACAAGTTTTGCATCAAGAAAATCAAGAATTGAGTGCGGAATAGAACCAAACCTGTTACGGATCAAGAAAATCAAGAACTGAGTACGGAATGCCGCAAACATGTTTTGCATGAAGAAAATCAAGATTTGAGCGCGGAATACAACCAAACTTGTTAGGGATCAATAAAATCAAGAACTGAGTCCGGAATACCGCAAACATGTTCTGAATCAAGAAAATCAAGAATTTAGTGCGGAATAGAACCAAACTTGTTTCGGATCAAGAAAATCAAGAACTGAGTCCGGAATGCCGCAAACATGTTTTGCATCAAGAAAATCAAGAATTGAGTGCGGAATACAACCAAACTTGTTTCGGATCAAGAAAATCAAGAACTGAGTCCGGAATTCCGCAAACATGTTTTGCATCAAGAAAATCAAGAATTGAGCGCGGAATACAACCAAACTTGTTTCGGATCAAGAAAATCAAGAAACTGAGTCCGGAATACCGCAAACAAGTTTTGCGTGAAGAAAATCAAGAATTTGAGTCCGGAATACAAACAAACTTGTTAGGGATCAATAAAATCAAGAACTGAGTCCGGAATACCGCAAACATGTTCTGCCTCAAGAAAATCAAGAATTTAGTGCGGAATACAACCAAACTTGTTTCGGATCAAGAAAATCAAGAAACTGAGTCCGGAATACCGCAAACAAGTTTTGCGTGAAGAAAATCAAGAATTTGAGTCCGGAATACAAACAAACTTGTTAGGGATCAATAAAATCAAGAACTGAGTCCGGAATACCGCAAACATGTTCTGCCTCAAGAAAATCAAGAATTTAGTGCGGAATACAACCAAACTTTTTTCGGATCAAGAAAATCAAGAACTGAGTCCGGAATGCCGCAAACATGTTTTGCATCAAGAAAATCAAGAATTGAGTGCGGAATAGAACCAAACTTGTTTGGGATCAAGAAAATCAAGAACTGAGTCCGGAATACCGCAAACAAGTTTTGCGTGAAGAAAATCAAGAATTTGAGTCCGGAATACAAACAAACTTGTTAGGGATCAATAAAATCAAGAACTGAGTCCGGAATACCGCAAACATGTTCTGCATCAAGAAAATCAAGAATTGAGTGCGGAATAGAACCAAACCTGTTACGGATCAAGAAAATCAAGAACTGAGTACGGAATGCCGCAAACATGTTTTGCATGAAGAAAATCAAGATTTGAGCGCGGAATACAACCAAACTTGTTTCGGATCAAGAAAATCAAGAACTGAGTCCGGAATACCGCAAACAAGTTTTGCATCAAGAAAATCAAGAATTGAGTGCGGAATAGAACCAAACTTGTTTCGGATCAAGAAAATCAAGAACTGAGTCCGGAATGCCGCAAACATGTTTTGCATCAAGAAAATCAAGAATTGAGCGCGGAATACAACCAAACTTGTTTCGGATCAAGAAAATCAAGAACTGAGTCCGGAATGCCGCAAACAAGTTTTGCATCAAGAAAATCAAGAATTGAGTGCGGAATAGAACCAAACTTGTTTCGGATCAAGAAAATCAAGAACTGAGTCCGGAATACCGCAAACAAGTTTTGCATCAAGAAAATCAAGAATTGAGTGCGGAATAGAACCAAACTTGTTTCGGATCAAGAAAATCAAGAACTGAGTCCGGAATGCCGCAAACATGTTTTGCATCAAGAAAATCAAGAATTGAGCGCGGAATACAACCAAACTTGTTTCGGATCAAGAAAATCAAGAACTGAGTCCGGAATACCGCAAACAAGTTTTGCATCAAGAAAATCAAGAATTGAGTGCGGAATAGAACCAAACTTGTTTCGGATCAAGAAAATCAAGAACTGAGTCCGGAATGCCGCAAACATGTTTTGCATCAAGAAAATCAAGAATTTGAGACGGAATACAACCAAACTTGTTTCGGATCAAGAAAATCAAGAACTGAGTCCGGAATGCAGCAAACAAGTTTTGCATCAAGAAAATCAAGAATTGAGCGCGGAATACAACTAAACTTGTTTCGGATCAAGAAAATCAAGAACTGAGTCCGGAATTCCGCAAACATGTTTTGCATCAAGAAAATCAAGAATTGAGCGCGGAATACAACCAAACTTGTTTCGGATCAAGAAAATCAAGAAACTGAGTCCGGAATACCGCAAACAAGTTTTGCGTGAAGAAAATCAAGAATTTGAGTCCGGAATACAAACAAACTTGTTAGGGATCAATAAAATCAAGAACTGAGTCCGGAATACCGCAAACATGTTCTGCCTCAAGAAAATCAAGAATTTAGTGCGGAATACAACCAAACTTTTTTCGGATCAAGAAAATCAAGAACTGAGTCCGGAATGCCGCAAACATGTTTTGCATCAAGAAAATCAAGAATTGAGTGCGGAATAGAACCAAACTTGTTTGGGATCAAGAAAATCAAGAACTGAGTCCGGAATACCGCAAACAAGTTTTGCGTGAAGAAAATCAAGAATTTGAGTCCGGAATACAAACAAACTTGTTAGGGATCAATAAAATCAAGAACTGAGTCCGGAATACCGCAAACATGTTCTGCATCAAGAAAATCAAGAATTGAGTGCGGAATAGAACCAAACCTGTTACGGATCAAGAAAATCAAGAACTGAGTACGGAATGCCGCAAACATGTTTTGCATGAAGAAAATCAAGATTTGAGCGCGGAATACAACCAAACTTGTTTCGGATCAAGAAAATCAAGAACTGAGTCCGGAATACCGCAAACAAGTTTTGCATCAAGAAAATCAAGAATTGAGTGCGGAATAGAACCAAACTTGTTTCGGATCAAGAAAATCAAGAACTGAGTCCGGAATGCCGCAAACATGTTTTGCATCAAGAAAATCAAGAATTGAGCGCGGAATACAACCAAACTTGTTTCGGATCAAGAAAATCAAGAACTGAGTCCGGAATACCGCAAACAAGTTTTGCATCAAGAAAATCAAGAATTGAGTGCGGAATAGAACCAAACTTGTTTCGGATCAAGAAAATCAAGAACTGAGTCCGGAATACCGCAAACAAGTTTTGCATCAAGAAAATCAAGAATTGAGCGCGGAATAGAACCAAACTTGTTTCGGATCAAGAAAATCAAGAACTGAGTCCGGAATGCCGCAAACATGTTTTGCATCAAGAAAATCAAGAATTGAGCGCGGAATACAACCAAACTTGTTTCGGATCAAGAAAATCAAGAACTGAGTCCGGAATACCGCAAACAAGTTTTGCATCAAGAAAATCAAGAATTGAGTGCGGAATAGAACCAAACTTGTTTCGGATCAAGAAAATCAAGAACTGAGTCCGGAATGCCGCAAACATGTTTTGCATCAAGAAAATCAAGAATTTGAGACGGAATACAACCAAACTTGTTTCGGATCAAGAAAATCAAGAACTGAGTCCGGAATGCAGCAAACAAGTTTTGCATCAAGAAAATCAAGAATTGAGCGCGGAATACAACTAAACTTGTTTCGGATCAAGAAAATCAAGAACTGAGTCCGGAATTCCGCAAACATGTTTTGCATCAAGAAAATCAAGAATTGAGCGCGGAATACAACCAAACTTGTTTCGGATCAAGAAAATCAAGAAACTGAGTCCGGAATACCGCAAACAAGTTTTGCGTGAAGAAAATCAAGAATTTGAGTCCGGAATACAAACAAACTTGTTAGGGATCAATAAAATCAAGAACTGAGTCCGGAATACCGCAAACATGTTCTGCCTCAAGAAAATCAAGAATTTAGTGCGGAATACAACCAAACTTTTTTCGGATCAAGAAAATCAAGAACTGAGTCCGGAATGCCGCAAACATGTTTTGCATCAAGAAAATCAAGAATTGAGTGCGGAATACAACCAAACTTGTTTCGGATCAAGAAAATCAAGAACTGAGTCCGGAATGCCGCAAACTTGTTTTGCATCAAGAAAATCAAGAAATGAGCGCTGAATACAACCAAACTTGTTTCGGATCAAGAAAATCAAGAACTGAGTCCGGAATACCGCAAACAAGTTTTGCATCAAGAAAATCAAGAATTGAGTGCGGAATAGAACCAAACTTGTTTCGGATCAAGAAAATCAAGAACTGAATCCGGAATGCCGCAAACATGTTTTGCATCAAGAAAATCAAGAATTTGAGACGGAATACAACCAAACTTGTTTCGGATCAAGAAAATCAAGAACTGAGTCCGGAATACCGCACACAAGTTTTGCAACAAGAAAATCAAGAATTGAGTGCGGAATAGAACCAAACTTGTTTGGGATCAAGAAAATCAAGAACTGAGTCCGGAATACCGCAAACAAGTTTTGCGTGAAGAAAATCAAGAATTTGAGTCCGGAATACAAACAAACTTGTTAGGGATCAATAAAATCAAGAACTGAGTCCGGAATACCGCAAACATGTTCTGAATCAAGAAAATCAAGAATTGAGTGCGGAATAGAACCAAACTTGTTTCGGATCAAGAAAATCAAGAACTGAGTCCGGAATACCGCAAACAAGTTTTGCATCAAGAAAATCAAGAATTGAGTGCGGAATAGAACCAAACCTGTTTCGGATACAGAAAATCAAGAAATGAGTACGGAATGCCGCAAACATGTTTTGCATGAAGAAAATCAAGATTTGAGCGCGGAATACAACCAAACTTGTTTCGGATCAAGAAAATCAAGAACTGAGTCCGGAATACCGCAAACAAGTTTTGCATCAAGAAAATCAAGAATTGAGTGCGGAATAGAACCAAACTTGTTTCGGATCAAGAAAATCAAGAACTGAGTCCGGAATGCCGCAAACATGTTTTGCATCAAGAAAATCAAGAATTTGAGACGGAATACAACCAAACTTGTTTCGGATCAAGAAAATCAAGAACTGAGTCCGGAATACCGCACACAAATTTTGCATCAAGAAAATCAAGAATTGAGCGCGGAATAGAACCAAACTTGTTTGGGATCAAGAAAATCAAGAACTGAGTCCGGAATACCGCAAACAAGTTTTGCGTCAAGAAAATCAAAAATCGAGCGCGGAATACAACCAAACTTGTTTCGGATCAAGAAAATCAAGAACTGAGTCCGGAATACCGCAAACAAGTTTTGCATCAAGAAAATCAAGAATTGAGTGCGGAATAGAACCAAACCTGTTTCGGATCAAAAAAATCAAGAACTGAGTCCGGAATGCCGCAAACATGTTTTGCATCATGAAAATCAAGAATTGATACAACCAAACTTGTTTCGGATAAAGAAAATCAAGAACTGAGTCCGGAATACCGCAAACAAGTTTTGCATCAAGAAAATCAAGAATTTGAGTCCGGAATACAACCAAACTTGTTTCGGATCAAGAAAATCAAGAACTGAGTCCGGAATACCGCACACAAGTTTTGCATCAAGAAAATCAAGAATTGAGTGCGGAATAGAACCAAACTTATTTGGGATCAAGAAAATCAAGAACTGAGTCCGGAATACCGCAAACAAGTTTTGCGTGAAGAAAATGAAGAATTTGAGTCCGGAATACAAACAAATTTGTTAGGGATCAATAAAATCAAGAACTGAGTCCGGAATACCGCAAACATGTTCTGCATCAAGAAAATCAAGAATTTATTGCGGAATACAACCAAACTTATTTGGGATCAAGAAAATCAAGAACTGAGTCCGGAATACCGCAAACAAGTTTTGCGTGAAGAAAATCAAGAATTTGAGTCCGGAATACAAACAAATTTGTTAGGGATCAATAAAATCAAGAACTGAGTCCGGAATACCGCAAACAAGTTGTGCATCAAGAAAATCAAGAATTTTAGTCCGGAATACAAACAAACTTGTTTGGGATCAAAAAAATCAAGAACTGAGTCCGGAATACCGCAAACATGTTCTGCATCAAGAAAATCAAGAATTGAGTGCGGAATACAACCAAACTTTTTTCGGATCAAGAAAATAAAAAACTGAGTCCGGAATACCGCAAACAAGTTTTGCATCAAGAAAATCAAGAATTGAGTGCGGAATAGAACCAAACTTGTTTCGGATCAAGAAAATTAAGAACTGAGTCCGGAATGCCGTAAACATGTTTTGTATCAAGAAAATCAAGAATTGAGTGCGGAATACAACCAAACTTGTTTGGGATCAAGAAAATGAAGAACTGAGTCCGGAATGCCGCAAACATGTTTTGAATCAAGAAAATCAAGAATTGAGTGCGGAATACAACCAAACTTGTTTCGGATCAAGAAAATCAAGAACTGAGTCCGGAATGCCGCAAACATGTTTTGCATCAAGAAAATCAAGAATTGAGCCCGGAATACAACCAAACTTATTTCGGATTAAGAAAATCAAGAACTGAGTCCGGAATACCGCAAACAAGTTTTGCATCAAGAAAATCAAGAATTCAGTGCGGAATAGAACCAAACTTGTTTCGGATCAAGAAAATCAAGAACTGAGTCCGGAATACCGCAAACAAGTTGTGCATCAAGAAAATCAAGAATTTTAGTCCGGAATACAAACAAACTTGTTTGGGATCAATAAAATCAAGAACTGAGTCCGGAATACCGCAAACATGTTCTGCATCAAGAAAATCAAGAATTGAGTGCGGAATACAACCAAACTTTTTTCGGATCAAGAAAATCAAGAACTGAGTCCGGAATACCGCAAACAAGTTTTGCATCAAGAAAATCAAGAATTGAGTGCGGAATAGAACCAAACCTGTTTCGGATCAAGAAAATCAAGAACTGAGTACGGAATGCCGCAAACATGTTTTGCATGAAGAAAATCAAGATTTGAGCGCGGAATACAACCAAACTTGTTTCGGATCAAGAAAATCAAGAACTGAGTCCGGAATACCGCAAACAAGTTTTGCATCAAGAAAATCAAGAATTGAGTGCGGAATAGAACCAAACTTGTTTCGGATCAAGAAAATCAAGAACTGAGTCCGGAATGCCGCAAACATGTTTTGCATCAAGAAAATCAAGAATTGAGTGCGGAATACAACCAAACTTGTTTCGGATCAAGAAAATCAAGAACTGATTCCGGAATGCCGCAAACATGTTTTGCATCAAGAAAATCAAGAATTGAGCGCGGAATACAACCAAACTTGTTTCGGATCAAGAAAATCAAGAACTGAGTCCGGAATTCCGCAAACATGTTTTGCATCAAGAAAATCAAGAATTGAGCGCGGAATACAACCAAACTTGTTTCGGATCAAGAAAATCAAGAACTGACTCCGGAATACCGCAAACAAGTTTTGCATCAAGAAAATCAAGAATTGAGTGCGGAATAGAACCAAACCTGTTTCGGATCAAGAAAATCAAGAACTGAGTCCGGAATGCCGCAAACATGTTTTGGATCAAGAAAATCAAGAATTTGAGACGGAATACAACCAAACTTGTTTCGGATCAAGAAAATCAAGAACTGAGTCCGGAATGCCGCAAACATGTTTTGCATCAAGAAAATCAAGAATTGAGCGCGGAATACAACTAAACTTGTTTCGGATCAAGAAAATCAAGAACTGAGTCCGGAATTCCGCAAACATGTTTTGCATCAAGAAAATCAAGAATTGAGCGCGGAATACAACCAAACTTGTTTCGGATCAAGAAAATCAAGAAACTGAGTCCGGAATACCGCAAACAAGTTTTGCATCAAGAAAATCAAGAATTGAGTGCGGAATAGAACCAAACTTGTTTCGGATCAAGAAAATCAAGAACTGAATCCGGAATGCCGCAAACATGTTTTGCATCAAGAAAATCAAGAATTTGAGACGGAATACAACCAAACTTGTTTCGGATCAAGAAAATCAAGAACTGAGTCCGGAATACCGCAAACAAGTTTTGCGTGAAGAAAATCAAGAATTTGAGTCCGGAATACAAACAAACTTGTTAGGGATCAATAAAATCAAGAACTGAGTCCGGAATACCGCAAACATGTTCTGAATCAAGAAAATCAAGAATTGAGTGCGGAATAGAACCAAACTTGTTTCGGATCAAGAAAATCAAGAACTGAGTCCGGAATACCGCAAACAAGTTTTGCATCAAGAAAATCAAGAATTGAGTGCGGAATAGAACCAAACCTGTTTCGGATACAGAAAATCAAGAAATGAGTACGGAATGCCGCAAACATGTTTTGCATGAAGAAAATCAAGATTTGAGCGCGGAATACAACCAAACTTGTTTCGGATCAAGAAAATCAAGAACTGAGTCCGGAATACCGCAAACAAGTTTTGCATCAAGAAAATCAAGAATTGAGTGCGGAATAGAACCAAACTTGTTTCGGATCAAGAAAATCAAGAACTGAGTCCGGAATGCCGCAAACATGTTTTGCATCAAGAAAATCAAGAATTTGAGACGGAATACAACCAAACTTGTTTCGGATCAAGAAAATCAAGAACTGAGTCCGGAATACCGCACACAAATTTTGCATCAAGAAAATCAAGAATTGAGCGCGGAATAGAACCAAACTTGTTTGGGATCAAGAAAATCAAGAACTGAGTCCGGAATACCGCAAACAAGTTTTGCGTCAAGAAAATCAAAAATTGAGCGCGGAATACAACCAAACTTGTTTCGGATCAAGAAAATCAAGAACTGAGTCCGGAATACCGCAAACAAGTTTTGCATCAAGAAAATCAAGAATTGAGTGCGGAATAGAACCAAACCTGTTTCGGATCAAAAAAATCAAGAACTGAGTCCGGAATGCCGCAAACATGTTTTGCATCATGAAAATCAAGAATTGATACAACCAAACTTGTTTCGGATAAAGAAAATCAAGAACTGAGTCCGGAATACCGCAAACAAGTTTTGCATCAAGAAAATCAAGAATTTGAGTCCGGAATACAACCAAACTTGTTTCGGATCAAGAAAATCAAGAACTGAGTCCGGAATACCGCACACAAGTTTTGCATCAAGAAAATCAAGAATTGAGTGCGGAATAGAACCAAACTTATTTGGGATCAAGAAAATCAAGAACTGAGTCCGGAATACCGCAAACAAGTTTTGCGTGAAGAAAATCAAGAATTTGAGTCCGGAATACAAACAAATTTGTTAGGGATCAATAAAATCAAGAACTGAGTCCGGAATACCGCAAACATGTTCTGCATCAAGAAAATCAAGAATTTATTGCGGAATACAACCAAACTTATTTGGGATCAAGAAAATCAAGAACTGAGTCCGGAATACCGCAAACAAGTTTTGCGTGAAGAAAATCAAGAATTTGAGTCCGGAATACAAACAAATTTGTTAGGGATCAATAAAATCAAGAACTGAGTCCGGAATACCGCAAACAAGTTGTGCATCAAGAAAATCAAGAATTTTAGTCCGGAATACAAACAAACTTGTTTGGGATCAATAAAATCAAGAACTGAGTCCGGAATACCGCAAACATGTTCTGCATCAAGAAAATCAAGAATTGAGTGCGGAATACAACCAAACTTTTTTCGGATCAAGAAAATAAAAAACTGAGTCCGGAATACCGCAAACAAGTTTTGCATCAAGAAAATCAAGAATTGAGTGCGGAATAGAACCAAACTTGTTTCGGATCAAGAAAATTAAGAACTGAGTCCGGAATGCCGTAAACATGTTTTGTATCAAGAAAATCAAGAATTGAGTGCGGAATACAACCAAACTTGTTTGGGATCAAGAAAATGAAGAACTGAGTCCGGAATGCCGCAAACATGTTTTGAATCAAGAAAATCAAGAATTGAGTGCGGAATACAACCAAACTTGTTTCGGATCAAGAAAATCAAGAACTGAGTCCGGAATGCCGCAAACATGTTTTGCATCAAGAAAATCAAGAATTGAGCCCGGAATACAACCAAACTTATTTCGGATTAAGAAAATCAAGAACTGAGTCCGGAATACCGCAAACAAGTTTTGCATCAAGAAAATCAAGAATTCAGTGCGGAATAGAACCAAACTTGTTTCGGATCAAGAAAATCAAGAACTGAGTCCGGAATACCGCAAACAAGTTGTGCATCAAGAAAATCAAGAATTTTAGTCCGGAATACAAACAAACTTGTTTGGGATCAATAAAATCAAGAACTGAGTCCGGAATACCGCAAACATGTTCTGCATCAAGAAAATCAAGAATTGAGTGCGGAATACAACCAAACTTTTTTCGGATCAAGAAAATCAAGAACTGAGTCCGGAATACCGCAAACAAGTTTTGCATCAAGAAAATCAAGAATTGAGTGCGGAATAGAACCAAACCTGTTTCGGATCAAGAAAATCAAGAACTGAGTACGGAATGCCGCAAACATGTTTTGCATGAAGAAAATCAAGATTTGAGCGCGGAATACAACCAAACTTGTTTCGGATCAAGAAAATCAAGAACTGAGTCCGGAATACCGCAAACAAGTTTTGCATCAAGAAAATCAAGAATTGAGTGCGGAATAGAACCAAACTTGTTTCGGATCAAGAAAATCAAGAACTGAGTCCGGAATGCCGCAAACATGTTTTGCATCAAGAAAATCAAGAATTGAGTGCGGAATACAACCAAACTTGTTTCGGATCAAGAAAATCAAGAACTGAGTCCGGAATGCCGCAAACATGTTTTGCATCAAGAAAATCAAGAATTGAGCGCGGAATACAACCAAACTTGTTTCGGATCAAGAAAATCAAGAACTGAGTCCGGAATTCCGCAAACATGTTTTGCATCAAGAAAATCAAGAATTGAGCGCGGAATACAACCAAACTTGTTTCGGATCAAGAAAATCAAGAACTGAGTCCGGAATACCGCAAACAAGTTTTGCATCAAGAAAATCAAGAATTGAGTGCGGAATAGAACCAAACCTGTTTCGGATCAAGAAAATCAAGAACTGAGTCCGGAATGCCGCAAACATGTTTTGCATCAAGAAAATCAAGAATTTGAGACGGAATACAACCAAACTTGTTTCGGATCAAGAAAATCAAGAACTGAGTCCGGAATGCCGCAAACATGTTTTGCATCAAGAAAATCAAGAATTGAGCGCGGAATACAACTAAACTTGTTTCGGATCAAGAAAATCAAGAACTGAGTCCGGAATTCCGCAAACATGTTTTGCATCAAGAAAATCAAGAATTGAGCGCGGAATACAACCAAACTTGTTTCGGATCAAGAAAATCAAGAAACTGAGTCCGGAATACCGCAAACAAGTTTTGCGTGAAGAAAATCAAGAATTTGAGTCCGGAATACAAACAAACTTGTTAGGGATCAATAAAATCAAGAACTGAATCCGGAATACCGCAAACATGTTCTGCCTCAAGAAAATCAAGAATTGAGTGCGGAATAGAACCAAACTTATTTGGGATCAAGAAAATCAAGAACTGAGTCCGGAATACCGCAAACAAGTTTTGCGTGAAGAAAATCAAGAATTTGAGTCCGGAATACAAACAAATTTGTTAGGGATCAATAAAATCAAGAACTGAGTCCGGAATACCGCAAACATGTTCTGCATCAAGAAAATCAAGAATTGAGTGCGGAATAGAACCAAACTTGTTTGGGATCAAGAAAATCAAGAACTGAGTCCGGAATACCGCAAACAAGTTTTGCGTGAAGAAAATCAAGAATTTGAGTCCGGAATACAAACAAACTTGTTAGGGATCAATAAAATCAAGAACTGAGTCCGGAATACCGCAAACATGTTCTGAATCAAGAAAATCAAGAATTTAGTGCGGAATACAACCAAACTTTTTTCGGATCAAGAAAATCAAGAACTGAGTCCGGAATACCGCAAACAAGTTTTGCATCAAGAAAATCAAGAATTGAGTGCGGAATAGAACCAAACCTGTTTCGGATCAAGAAAATCAAGAAATGAGTACGGAATGCCGCAAACATGTTTTGCATGAAGAAAATCAAGATTTGAGCGCGGAATACAACCAAACTTGTTTCGGATCAAGAAAATCAAGAACTGAGTCCGGAATACCGCAAACAAGTTTTGCATCAAGAAAATCAAGAATTGAGTGCGGAATAGAACCAAACTTGTTTCGGATCAAGAAAATCAAGAACTGAGTCCGGAATGCCGCAAACATGTTTTGCATCAAGAAAATCAAGAATTTGAGACGGAATACAACCAAACTTGTTTCGGATCAAGAAAATCAAGAACTGAGTCCGGAATACCGCACACAAATTTTGCATCAGGAAAATCAAGAATTGAGCGCGGAATAGAACCAAACTTGTTTGGGATCAAGAAAATCAAGAACTGAGTCCGGAATACCGCAAACAAGTTTTGCGTCAAGAAAATCAAGAATTGAGCGCGGAATACAACCAAACTTGTTTCGGATCAAGAAAATCAAGAACTGAGTCCGGAATACCGCAAACAAGTTTTGCATCAAGAAAATCAAGAATTGAGTGCGGAATAGAACCAAACCTGTTTCGGATCAAAAAAATCAAGAACTGAGTCCGGAATGCCGCAAACATGTTTTGCATCATGAAAATCAAGAATTGATACAACCAAACTTGTTTCGGATAAAGAAAATCAAGAACTGAGTCCGGAATACCGCAAACAAGTTTTGCATCAAGAAAATCAAGAATTTGAGTCCGGAATACAACCAAACTTGTTTCGGATCAAGAAAATCAAGAACTGAGTCCGGAATACCGCACACAAGTTTTGCATCAAGAAAATCAAGAATTGAGTGCGGAATAGAACCAAACTTATTTGGGATCAAGAAAATCAAGAACTGAGTCCGGAATACCGCAAACAAGTTTTGCGTGAAGAAAATCAAGAATTTGAGTCCGGACTACAAACAAATTTGTTAGGGATCAATAAAATCAAGAACTGAGTCCGGAATACCGCAAACATGTTCTGCATCAAGAAAATCAAGAATTTATTGCGGAATACAACCAAACTTTTTTCGGATCAAGAAAATCAAGAACTGAGTCCGGAATACCGCAAACAAGTTTTGCATCAAGAAAATCAAGAATTGAGTGCGGAATAGAACCAAACCTGTTTCGGATCAAGAAAATCAAGAACTGAGTACGGAATGCCGCAAACATGTTTTGCATGAAGAAAATCAAGATTTGAGCGCGGAATACAACCAAACTTGTTTCGGATCAAGAAAATCAAGAACTGAGTCCGGAATACCGCAAACAAGTTTTGCATCAAGAAAATCAAGAATTGAGTGCGGAATAGAACCAAACTTGTTTCGGATCAAGAAAATCAAGAACTGAGTCCGGAATGCCGCAAACATGTTTTGCATCAAGAAAATCAAGAATTGAGTGCGGAATACAACCAAACTTGTTTCGGATCAAGAAAATCAAGAACTGAGTCCGGAATGCCGCAAACATGTTTTGCATCAAGAAAATCAAGAATTGAGCGCGGAATACAACCAAACTTGTTTCGGATCAAGAAAATCAAGAACTGAGTCCGGAATTCCGCAAACATGTTTTGCATCAAGAAAATCAAGAATTGAGCGCGGAATACAACCAAACTTGTTTCGGATCAAGAAAATCAAGAACTGAGTCCGGAATACCGCAAACAAGTTTTGCATCAAGAAAATCAAGAATTGAGTGCGGAATAGAACCAAACCTGTTTCGGATCAAGAAAATCAAGAACTGAGTCCGGAATGCCGCAAACATGTTTTGCATCAAGAAAATCAAGAATTTGAGACGGAATACAACCAAACTTGTTTCGGATCAAGAAAATCAAGAACTGAGTCCGGAATGCCGCAAACATGTTTTGCATCAAGAAAATCAAGAATTGAGCGCGGAATACAACTAAACTTGTTTCGGATCAAGAAAATCAAGAACTGAGTCCGGAATTCCGCAAACATGTTTTGCATCAAGAAAATCAAGAATTGAGCGCGGAATACAACCAAACTTGTTTCGGATCAAGAAAATCAAGAAACTGAGTCCGGAATACCGCAAACAAGTTTTGCGTGAAGAAAATCAAGAATTTGAGTCCGGAATACAAACAAACTTGTTAGGGATCAATAAAATCAAGAACTGAATCCGGAATACCGCAAACATGTTCTGCCTTAAGAAAATCAAGAATTGAGTGCGGAATAGAACCAAACTTATTTGGGATCAAGAAAATCAAGAACTGAGTCCGGAATACCGCAAACAAGTTTTGCGTGAAGAAAATCAAGAATTTGAGTCCGGAATACAAACAAATTTGTTAGGGATCAATAAAATCAAGAACTGAGTCCGGAATACCGCAAACATGTTCTGCATCAAGAAAATCAAGAATTTATTGCGGAATACAACCAAACTTTTTTCGGATCAAGAAAATCAAGAACTGAGTCCGGAATACCGCAAACAAGTTTTGCATCAAGAAAATCAAGAATTGAGTGCGGAATAGAACCAAACCTGTTTCGGATCAAGAAAATCAAGAACTGAGTACGGAATGCCGCAAACATGTTTTGCATGAAGAAAATCAAGATTTGAGCGCGGAATACAACCAAACTTGTTTCGGATCAAGAAAATCAAGAACTGAGTCCGGAATACCGCAAACAAGTTTTGCATCAAGAAAATCAAGAATTGAGTGCGGAATAGAACCAAACTTGTTTCGGATCAAGAAAATCAAGAACTGAGTCCGGAATGCCGCAAACATGTTTTGCATCAAGAAAATCAAGAATTGAGTGCGGAATACAACCAAACTTGTTTCGGATCAAGAAAATCAAGAACTGAGTCCGGAATGCCGCAAACATGTTTTGCATCAAGAAAATCAAGAATTGAGCGCGGAATACAACCAAACTTGTTTCGGATCAAGAAAATCAAGAACTGAGTCCGGAATTCCGCAAACATGTTTTGCATCAAGAAAATCAAGAATTGAGCGCGGAATACAACCAAACTTGTTTCGGATCAAGAAAATCAAGAACTGAGTCCGGAATACCGCAAACAAGTTTTGCATCAAGAAAATCAAGAATTGAGTGCGGAATAGAACCAAACCTGTTTCGGATCAAGAAAATCAAGAACTGAGTCCGGAATGCCGCAAACATGTTTTGCATCAAGAAAATCAAGAATTTGAGACGGAATACAACCAAACTTGTTTCGGATCAAGAAAATCAAGAACTGAGTCCGGAATGCCGCAAACATGTTTTGCATCAAGAAAATCAAGAATTGAGCGCGGAATACAACTAAACTTGTTTCGGATCAAGAAAATCAAGAACTGAGTCCGGAATTCCGCAAACATGTTTTGCATCAAGAAAATCAAGAATTGAGCTCGGAATACAACCAAACTTGTTTCGGATCAAGAAAATCAAGAAACTGAGTCCGGAATACCGCAAACAAGTTTTGCGTGAAGAAAATCAAGAATTTGAGTCCGGAATACAAACAAACTTGTTAGGGATCAATAAAATCAAGAACTGAATCCGGAATACCGCAAACATGTTCTGCCTCAAGAAAATCAAGAATTTAGTGCGGAATACAACCAAACTTTTTTCGGATCAAGAAAATCAAGAACTGAGTCCGGAATGCCGCAAACATGTTTTGCATCAAGAAAATCAAGAATTGAGTGCGGAATACAACCAAACTTGTTTCGGATCAAGAAAATCAAGAACTGAGTCCGGAATGCCGCAAACTTGTTTTGCATCAAGAAAATCAAGAATTGAGCGCTGAATACAACCAAACTTGTTTCGGATCAAGAAAATCAAGAACTGAGTCCGGAATACCGCAAACAAGTTTTGCGTGAAGAAAATCAAGAATTTGAGTCCGGACTACAAACAAATTTGTTAGGGATCAATAAAATCAAGAACTGAGTCCGGAATACCGCAAACATGTTCTGCATCAAGAAAATCAAGAATTTATTGCGGAATACAACCAAACTTTTTTCGGATCAAGAAAATCAAGAACTGAGTCCGGAATACCGCAAACAAGTTTTGCATCAAGAAAATCAAGAATTGAGTGCGGAATAGAACCAAACCTGTTTCGGATCAAGAAAATCAAGAACTGAGTACGGAATGCCGCAAACATGTTTTGCATGAAGAAAATCAAGATTTGAGCGCGGAATACAACCAAACTTGTTTCGGATCAAGAAAATCAAGAACTGAGTCCGGAATACCGCAAACAAGTTTTGCATCAAGAAAATCAAGAATTGAGTGCGGAATAGAACCAAACTTGTTTCGGATCAAGAAAATCAAGAACTGAGTCCGGAATGCCGCAAACATGTTTTGCATCAAGAAAATCAAGAATTGAGTGCGGAATACAACCAAACTTGTTTCGGATCAAGAAAATCAAGAACTGAGTCCGGAATGCCGCAAACATGTTTTGCATCAAGAAAATCAAGAATTGAGCGCGGAATACAACCAAACTTGTTTCGGATCAAGAAAATCAAGAACTGAGTCCGGAATTCCGCAAACATGTTTTGCATCAAGAAAATCAAGAATTGAGCGCGGAATACAACCAAACTTGTTTCGGATCAAGAAAATCAAGAACTGAGTCCGGAATACCGCAAACAAGTTTTGCATCAAGAAAATCAAGAATTGAGTGCGGAATAGAACCAAACCTGTTTCGGATCAAGAAAATCAAGAACTGAGTCCGGAATGCCGCAAACATGTTTTGCATCAAGAAAATCAAGAATTTGAGACGGAATACAACCAAACTTGTTTCGGATCAAGAAAATCAAGAACTGAGTCCGGAATGCCGCAAACATGTTTTGCATCAAGAAAATCAAGAATTGAGCGCGGAATACAACTAAACTTGTTTCGGATCAAGAAAATCAAGAACTGAGTCCGGAATTCCGCAAACATGTTTTGCATCAAGAAAATCAAGAATTGAGCGCGGAATACAACCAAACTTGTTTCGGATCAAGAAAATCAAGAAACTGAGTCCGGAATACCGCAAACAAGTTTTGCGTGAAGAAAATCAAGAATTTGAGTCCGGAATACAAACAAACTTGTTAGGGATCAATAAAATCAAGAACTGAATCCGGAATACCGCAAACATGTTCTGCCTCAAGAAAATCAAGAATTGAGTGCGGAATAGAACCAAACTTATTTGGGATCAAGAAAATCAAGAACTGAGTCCGGAATACCGCAAACAAGTTTTGCGTGAAGAAAATCAAGAATTTGAGTCCGGAATACAAACAAATTTGTTAGGGATCAATAAAATCAAGAACTGAGTCCGGAATACCGCAAACATGTTCTGCATCAAGAAAATCAAGAATTTATTGCGGAATACAACCAAACTTTTTTCGGATCAAGAAAATCAAGAACTGAGTCCGGAATACCGCAAACAAGTTTTGCATCAAGAAAATCAAGAATTGAGTGCGGAATAGAACCAAACCTGTTTCGGATCAAGAAAATCAAGAACTGAGTCCGGAATGCCGCAAACATGTTTTGCATCAAGAAAATCAAGAATTGAGTGCGGAATACAACCAAACTTGTTTCGGATCAAGAAAATCAAGAACTGAGTCCGGAATGCCGCAAACATGTTTTGCATCAAGAAAATCAAGAATTGAGCGCGGAATACAACCAAACTTGTTTCGGATCAAGAAAATCAAGAACTGAGTCCGGAATTCCGCAAACATGTTTTGCATCAAGAAAATCAAGAATTGAGCGCGGAATACAACCAAACTTGTTTCGGATCAAGAAAATCAAGAACTGAGTCCGGAATACCGCAAACAAGTTTTGCATCAAGAAAATCAAGAATTGAGTGCGGAATAGAACCAAACCTGTTTCGGATCAAGAAAATCAAGAACTGAGTCCGGAATGCCGCAAACATGTTTTGCATCAAGAAAATCAAGAATTTGAGACGGAATACAACCAAACTTGTTTCGGATCAAGAAAATCAAGAACTGAGTCCGGAATGCCGCAAACATGTTTTGCATCAAGAAAATCAAGAATTGAGCGCGGAATACAACCAAACTTGTTTCGGATCAAGAAAATCAAGAACTGAGTCCGGAATTCCGCAAACATGTTTTGCATCAAGAAAATCAAGAATTGAGCGCGGAATACAACCAAACTTGTTTCGGATCAAGAAAATCAAGAAACTGAGTCCGGAATACCGCAAACAAGTTTTGCGTGAAGAAAATCAAGAATTTGAGTCCGGAATACAAACAAACTTGTTAGGGATCAATAAAATCAAGAACTGAATCCGGAATACCGCAAACATGTTCTGCCTCAAGAAAATCAAGAATTTAGTGCGGAATACAACCAAACTTTTTTCGGATCAAGAAAATCAAGAACTGAGTCCGGAATGCCGCAAACATGTTTTGCATCAAGAAAATCAAGAATTGAGTGCGGAATACAACCAAACTTGTTTCGGATCAAGAAAATCAAGAACTGAGTCCGGAATGCCGCAAACTTGTTTTGCATCAAGAAAATCAAGAATTGAGCGCTGAATACAACCAAACTTGTTTCGGATCAAGAAAATCAAGAAACTGAGTCCGGAATACCGCAAACAAGTTTTGCGTGAAGAAAATCAAGAATTTGAGTCCGGAATACAAACAAACTTGTTAGGGATCAATAAAATCAAGAACTGAATCCGGAATACCGCAAACATGTTCTGCCTCAAGAAAATCGAGAATTTAGTCCGGAATACAACCAAACTTTTTTCGGATCAAGAAAATCAAGAACTGAGTCCGGAATGCCGCAAACATGTTTTGCATCAAGAAAATCAAGAATTGAGTGCGGAATACAACCAAACTTGTTTCGGATCAAGAAAATCAAGAACTGAGTCCGGAATGCCGCAAACTTGTTTTGCATCAAGAAAATCAAGAATTGAGCGCTGAATACAACCAAACTTGTTTCGGATCAAGAAAATCAAGAACTGAGTCCGGAATACCGCAAACAAGTTTTGCATCAAGAAAATCAAGAATTGAGTGCGGAATAGAACCAAACTTGTTTCGGATCAAGAAAATCAAGAACTGAGTCCGGAATGCCGCAAACATGTTTTGCATCAAGAAAATCAAGAATTTGAGACGGAATACAACCAAACTTGTTTCGGATCAAGAAAATCAAGAACTGAGTCCGGAATACCGCACACAAGTTTTGCATCAAGAAAATCAAGAATTGAGTGCGGAATAGAACCAAACTTGTTTGGGATCAAGAAAATCAAGAACTGAGTCCGGAATACCGCAAACAAGTTTTGCGTGAAGAAAATCAAGAATTTGAGTCCGGAATACAAACAAACTTGTTAGGGATCAATAAAATCAAGAACTGAGTCCGGAATACCGCAAACATGTTCTGAATCAAGAAAATCAAGAATTTAGTGCGGAATACAACCAAACTTTTTTCGGATCAAGAAAATCAAGAACTGAGTGCGGAATACCGCAAACAAGTTTTGCATCAAGAAAATCAAGAATTTAGTGCGGAATACAACCAAACCTGTTTCGGATCAAGAAAATCAAGAAATGAGTACGGAATGCCGCAAACATGTTTTGCATGAAGAAAATCAAGATTTGAGCGCGGAATACAACCAAACTTGTTTCGGATCAAGAAAATCAAGAACTGAGTCCGCAATACCGCAAACAAGTTTTGCATCAAGAAAATCAAGAATTGAGTGCGGAATAGAACCAAACTTGTTTCGGATCAAGAAAATCAAGAACTGAGTCCGGAATGCCGCAAACATGTTTTGCATCAAGAAAATCAAGAATTTGAGACGGAATACAACCAAACTTGTTTCGGATCAAGAAAATCAAGAACTGAGTCCGGAATACCGCAAACAAGTTTTGCGTGAAGAAAATCAAGAATTTGAGTCCGGAATACAAACAAACTTGTTAGGGATCAATAAAATCAAGAACTGAGTCCGGAATACCGCAAACATGTTCTGAATCAAGAAAATCAAGAATTTAGTGCGGAATAGAACCAAACTTGTTTCGGATCAAGAAAATCAAGAACTGAGTCCGGAATGCCGCAAACATGTTTTGCATCAAGAAAATCAAGAATTGAGTGCGGAATACAACCAAACTTGTTTCGGATCAAGAAAATCAAGAACTGAGTCCGGAATGCCGCAAACATGTTTTGCATCAAGAAAATCAAGAATTGAGCGCGGAATACAACCAAACTTGTTTCGGATCAAGAAAATCAAGAACTGGGTCCGGAATTCCGCAAACATGTTTTGCATGAAGAAAATCAAGAATTGAGCGCGGAATACAACCAAACTTGTTTCGGATCAAGAAAATCAAGAACTGAGTCCGGAATACCGCAAACAAGTTTTGCATCAAGAAAATCAAGAATTGAGTGCGGAATAGAACCAAACCTGTTTCGGATCAAGAAAATCAAGAACTGAGTCCGGAATGCCGCAAACATGTATTGCATCAAGAAAATCAAGAATTTGAGACGGAATACAACCAAACTTGTTTCGGATCAAGAAAATCAAGAACTGAGTCCGGAATGCCGCAAACATGTTTTGCATCAAGAAAATCAAGAATTGAGCGCGGAATACAACTAAACTTGTTTCGGATCAAGAAAATCAAGAACTGAGTCCGGAATTCCGCAAACATGTTTTGCATCAAGAAAATCAAGAATTGAGCGCGGAATACAACCAAACTTGTTTCGGATCAAGAAAATCAAGAAACTGAGTCCGGAATACCGCAAACAAGTTTTGCGTGAAGAAAATCAAGAATTTGAGTCCGGAATACAAACAAACTTGTTAGGGATCAATAAAATCAAGAACTGAGTCCGGAATACCGCAAACATGTTCTGCCTCAAGAAAATCAAGAATTTAGTGCGGAATACAACCAAACTTTTTTCGGATCAAGAAAATCAAGAACTGAGTCCGGAATGCCGCAAACATGTTTTGCATCAAGAAAATCAAGAATTGAGTGCGGAATACAACCAAACTTGTTTCGGATCAAGAAAATCAAGAACTGAGTCCGGAATGCCGCAAACTTGTTTTGCATCAAGAAAATCAAGAATTGAGCGCTGAATACAACCAAACTTGTTTCGGATCAAGAAAATCAAGAACTGAGTCCGGAATCCCGCAAACAAGTTTTGCATCAAGAAAATCAAGAATTGAGTGCGGAATAGAACCAAACTTGTTTCGGATCAAGAAAATCAAGAACTGAGTCCGGAATGCCGCAAACATGTTTTGCATCAAGAAAATCAAGAATTTGAGACGGAATACAACCAAACTTGTTTCGGATCAAGAAAATCAAGAACTGAGTCCGGAATACCGCACACAAGTTTTGCATCAAGAAAATCAAGAATTGAGTGCGGAATAGAACCAAACTTGTTTGGGATCAAGAAAATCAAGAACTGAGTCCGGAATACCGCAAACAAGTTTTGCGTGAAGAAAATCAAGAATTTGAGTCCGGAATACAAACAAACTTGTTAGGGATCAATAAAATCAAGAACTGAGTCCGGAATACCGCAAACATGTTCTGAATCAAGAAAATCAAGAATTTAGTGCGGAATACAACCAAACTTTTTTCGGATCAAGAAAATCAAGAACTGAGTCCGGAATACCGCAAACAAGTTTTGCATCAAGAAAATCAAGAATTGAGTGCGGAATAGAACCAAACCTGTTTCGGATCAAGAAAATCAAGAAATGAGTACGGAATGCCGCAAACATGTTTTGCATGAAGAAAATCAAGATTTGAGCGCGGAATACAACCAAACTTGTTTCGGATCAAGAAAATCAAGAACTGAGTCCGGAATACCGCAAACAAGTTTTGCATCAAGAAAATCAAGAATTGAGTGCGGAATAGAACCAAACTTGTTTCGGATCAAGAAAATCAAGAACTGAGTCCGGAATGCCGCAAACATGTTTTGCATCAAGAAAATCAAGAATTTGAGACGGAATACAACCAAACTTGTTTCGGATCAAGAAAATCAAGAACTGAGTCCGGAATACCGCACACAAATTTTGCATCAAGAAAATCAAGAATTGAGCGCGGAATAGAACCAAACTTGTTTGGGATCAAGAAAATCAAGAACTGAGTCCGGAATACCGCAAACAAGTTTTGCGTCAAGAAAATCAAGAATTGAGCGTGGAATACAACCAAACTTGTTTCGGATAAAGAAAATCAAGAACTGAGTCCGGAATACCGCAAACAAGTTTTGCATCAAGAAAATCAAGAATTTGAGTCCGGAATACAACCAAACTTGTTTCGGATCAAGAAAATCAAGAACTGAGTCCGGAATACCGCACACAAGTTTTGCATCAAGAAAATCAAGAATTGAGTGCGGAATAGAACCAAACTTATTTGGGATCAAGAAAATCAAGAACTGAGTCCGGAATACCGCAAACAAGTTTTGCGTGAAGAAAATCAAGAATTTGAGTCCGGAATACAAACAAACTTGTTAGGGATCAATAAAATCAAGAACTGAGTCCGGAATACCGCAAACATGTTCTGAATCAAGAAAATCAAGAATTTAGTGCGGAATACAACCAAACTTTTTTCGGATCAAGAAAATCAAGAACTGAGTCCGGAATACCGCAAACAAGTTTTGCATCAAGAAAATCAAGAATTGAGTGCGGAATAGAACCAAACCTGTTTCGGATCAAGAAAATCAAGAAATGAGTACGGAATGCCGCAAACATGTTTTGCATGAAGAAAATCAAGATTTGAGCGCGGAATACAACCAAACTTGTTTCGGATCAAGAAAATCAAGAACTGAGTCCGGAATACCGCAAACAAGTTTTGCATCAAGAAAATCAAGAATTGAGTGCGGAATAGAACCAAACTTGTTTCGGATCAAGAAAATCAAGAACTGAGTCCGGAATGCCGCAAACATGTTTTGCATCAAGAAAATCAAGAATTTGAGACGGAATACAACCAAACTTGTTTCGGATCAAGAAAATCAAGAACTGAGTCCGGAATACCGCACACAAATTTTGCATCAAGAAAATCAAGAATTGAGCGCGGAATAGAACCAAACTTGTTTGGGATCAAGAAAATCAAGAACTGAGTCCGGAATACCGCAAACAAGTTTTGCGTCAAGAAAATCAAGAATTGAGCGCGGAATACAACCAAACTTGTTTCGGATAAAGAAAATCAAGAACTGAGTCCGGAATACCGCAAACAAGTTTTGCATCAAGAAAATCAAGAATTTGAGTCCGGAATACAACCAAACTTGTTTCGGATCAAGAAAATCAAGAACTGAGTCCGGAATACCGCACACAAGTTTTGCATCAAGAAAATCAAGAATTGAGTGCGGAATAGAACCAAACTTATTTGGGATCAAGAAAATCAAGAACTGAGTCCGGAATACCGCAAACAAGTTTTGCGTGAAGAAAATCAAGAATTTGAGTCCGGAATACAAACAAACTTGTTAGGGATCAATAAAATCAAGAACTGAGTCCGGAATACCGCAAACATGTTCTGAATCAAGAAAATCAAGAATTTAGTGCGGAATACAACCAAACTTTTTTCGGATCAAGAAAATCAAGAACTGAGTCCGGAATACCGCAAACAAGTTTTGCATCAAGAAAATCAAGAATTGAGTGCGGAATAGAACCAAACCTGTTTCGGATCAAGAAAATCAAGAAATGAGTACGGAATGCCGCAAACATGTTTTGCATGAAGAAAATCAAGATTTGAGCGCGGAATACAACCAAACTTGTTTCGGATCAAGAAAATCAAGAACTGAGTCCGGAATACCGCAAACAAGTTTTGCATCAAGAAAATCAAGAATTGAGTGCGGAATAGAACCAAACTTGTTTCGGATCAAGAAAATCAAGAACTGAGTCCGGAATGCCGCAAACATGTTTTGCATCAAGAAAATCAAGAATTTGAGACGGAATACAACCAAACTTGTTTCGGATCAAGAAAATCAAGAACTGAGTCCGGAATACCGCACACAAATTTTGCATCAAGAAAATCAAGAATTGAGCGCGGAATAGAACCAAACTTGTTTGGGATCAAGAAAATCAAGAACTGAGTCCGGAATACCGCAAACAAGTTTTGCGTCAAGAAAATCAAGAATTGAGCGCGGAATACAACCAAACTTGTTTCGGATAAAGAAAATCAAGAACTGAGTCCGGAATACCGCAAACAAGTTTTGCATCAAGAAAATCAAGAATTTGAGTCCGGAATACAACCAAACTTGTTTCGGATCAAGAAAATCAAGAACTGAGTCCGGAATACCGCACACAAGTTTTGCATCAAGAAAATCAAGAATTGAGTGCGGAATAGAACCAAACTTATTTGGGATCAAGAAAATCAAGAACTGAGTCCGGAATACCGCAAACAAGTTTTGCGTGAAGAAAATCAAGAATTTGACCCGGAATACAAACAAACTTGTTAGGGATCAATAAAATCAAGAACTGAGTCCGGAATACCGCAAACATGTTCTGCATCAAGAAAATCAAGAATTTATTGCGGAATACAACCAAACTTTTTTCGGATCAAGAAAATCAAGAACTGAGTCCGGAATACCGCAAACAAGTTTTGCATTAAGAAAATCAAGAATTGAGTGCGGAATAGAACCAAACCTGTTTCGGATCAAGAAAATCAAGAACTGAGTACGGAATGCCGCAAACATGTTTTGCATGAAGAAAATCAAGATTTGAGCGCGGAATACAACCAAACTTGTTTCGGATCAAGAAAATCAAGAACTGAGTCCGGAATACCGCAAACAAGTTTTGCATCAAGAAAATCAAGAATTGAGTGCGGAATAGAACCAAACTTGTTTCGGATCAAGAAAATCAAGAACTGAGTCCGGAATGCCGCAAACATGTTTTGCATCAAGAAAATCAAGAATTGAGCGCGGAATACAACCAAACTTGTTTCGGATCAAGAAAATCAAGAACTGAGTCCGGAATTCCGCAAACATGTTTTGCATCAAGAAAATCAAGAATTGAGCGCGGAATACAACCAAACTTGTTTCGGATCAAGAAAATCAAGAACTGAGTCCGGAATACCGCAAACAAGTTTTGCATCAAGAAAATCAAGAATTGAGTGCGGAATAGAACCAAACCTGTTTCGGATCAAAAAAATCAAGAACTGAGTCCGGAATGCCGCAAACATGTTTTGCATCATGAAAATCAAGAATTGAGCGCGGAATACAACCAAACTTGTTTCGGATAAAGAAAATCAAGAACTGAGTCCGGAATACCGCAAACAAGTTTTGCATCAAGAAAATCAAGAATTTGAGTCCGGAATACAACCAAACTTGTTTCGGATCAAGAAAATCAAGAACTGAGTCCGGAATACCGCACACAAGTTTTGCATCAAGAAAATCAAGAATTGAGTGCGGAATAGAACCAAACTTGTTTGGGATCAAGAAAATCAAGAACTGAGTCCGGAATACCGCAAACAAGTTTTGCGTGAAGAAAATCAAGAATTTGAGTCCGGAATACAAACAAACTTGTTAGGGATCAATAAAATCAAGAACTGAGTCCGGAATACCGCAAACATGTTCAGCATCAAGAAAATCAAGAATTTATTGCAGAATACAACCAAACTTTTTCCGGATCAAGAAAATCAAGAACTGGATCCTGAATACCGCAAACAAGTTTTGCATCAAGAAAATCAAGAATTGAGTGCGGAATAGAACCAAACCTGTTTCGGATCAAGAAAATCAAGAACTGAGTCCGGAATGCCGCAAACATGTTTTGCATCAAGAAAATCAAGAATTGAGCGCGGAATACAACCAAATTTGTTTCGGATAAAGAAAATCAAGAACTGAGTCCGGAATCCCGCAAACAAGTTTTGCATCAAGAAAATCAAGAATTGAGTGCGGAATAGAACCAAACCTGTTTCGGATCAAGAAAATCAAGAACTGAGTCCGGATTGCCGCAAACATGTTTTGCATCATGAAAATCAAGAATTGAGCGCGGAATAGAACCAAACTTGTTTCGGATAAAGAAAATCAAGAACTGAGTCCGGAATACCGCAAACAAGTTTTGCATCAAGAAAATCAAGAATTTGAGTCCGGAATACAACCAAACTTGTTTCGGATCAAGAAAATCAAGAACTGAGTCCGGAATACCGCACACAAGTTTTGCATCAAGAAAATCAAGAATTGAGTGCGGAATAGAACCAAACTTGTTTGGGATCAAGAAAATCAAGAACTGAGTCCGGAATACCACAAATAAGTTTTGCGTGAAGAAAATCAAGAATTTGAGTCCGGAATACAAACAAACTTGTTAGGGATCAATAAAATCAAGAACTGAGTCCGGAATACCGCAAACATGTTCTGCATCAAGAAAATCAAGAATTTAGTGCGGAATACAACCAAACTTTTTTCGGATCAAGAAAATCAAGAACTGAGTCCGGAATACCGCAAACAAGTTGTGCATCAAGAAAATCAAGAATTGAGTGCGGAATAGAACCAAACCTGTTTCGGATCAAGAAAATCAAGAACTGAGTACGGAATGCCGCAAACATGTTTTGCATGAAGAAAATCAAGATTTAAGCGCGGAATACAACCAAACTTGTTTCGGATCAAGAAAATCAAGAACTGAGTCCGGAATACCGCAAACAAGTTTTGCATCAAGAAAATCAAGAATTGAGTGCGGAATAGAACCAAACTTGTTTCGGATCAAGAAAATCAAGAACTGAGTCCGGAATGCCGCAAACATGTTTTGCATCAAGAAAATCAAGAATTGAGTGCGGAATACAACCAAACTTGTTTCGGATCAAGAAAATCAAGAACTGAATCCGGAATGCCGCAAACATGTTTTGCATCAAGAAAATCAAGAATTGAGCGCGGAATACAACCAAACTTGTTTCGGATCAAGAAAATCAAGAACTGAGTCCGGAATTCCGCAAACATGTTTTGCATCAAGAAAATCAAGAATTGAGCGCGGAATACAACCAAACTTGTTTCGGATCAATAAAATCAAAAAACTGAGTCCGGAATACCGCAAACAAGTTTTGCATCAAGAAAATCAAGAATTGAGTGCGGAATAGAACCAAACCTGTTTCGGATCAAAAAAATCAAGAACTGAGTCCGGAATGCCGCAAAAATGTTTTGCATCATGAAAATCAAGAATTGAGCGCGGAATACAACCAAACTTGTTTCGGATAAAGAAAATCAAGAACTGAGTCCGGAATACCGCAAACAAGTTTTGCATCAAGAAAATCAAGAATTTGAGTCCGGAATACAACCAAACTTGTTTCGGATCAAGAAAATCAAGAACTGAGTCCGGAATACCGCAGACAAGTTTTGCATTAAGAAAATCAAGAATTGAGTGCGGAATAGAACCAAACTTGTTTGGGATCAAGAAAATCAAGAACTGAGTCGGGAATACAGCAAACAAGTTTTGCGTGAAGAAAATCAAGAATTTGAGTCCGGAATACAAACAAACTTGTTAGGGATCAATAAAATCAAGAACTGAGTCCGGAATACCGCAAACATGTTCAGCATCAAGAAAATCAAGAATTTATTGCAGAATACAACCAAACTTTTTCCGGATCAAGAAAATCAAGAACTGGATCCGGAATACCGCAAACAAGTTTTGCATCAAGAAAATCAAGAATTGAGTGCGGAATAGAACCAAACCTGTTTCGGATCAAGAAAATCAAGAACTGAGTCCGGAATGCCGCGAACATGTTTTGCATCAAGAAAATCAAGAATTGAGCGCGGAATACAACCAAACTTGTTTCGGATAAAGAAAATCAAGAACTGAGTCCGGAATCCCGCAAACAAGTTTTGCATCAAGAAAATCAAGAATTGAGTGCGGAATAGAACCAAACCTGTTTCGGATCAAAAAAATCAAGAACTGAGTCCGGAATGCCGCAAACATGTTTTGCATCATGAAAATCAAGAATTGAGCGCGGAATACAACCAAACTTGTTTCGGATAAAGAAAATCAAGAACTGAGTCCGGAATACCACAAACAAGTTTTGCATCAAGAAAATCAAGAATTTGAGTCCGGAATACAACCAAACTTGTTTCGGATCAAGAAAATCAAGAACTGAGTCCGGAATACCGCACACAAGTTTTGCATCAAGAAAATCAAGAATTGAGTGCGGAATACATCCAAACTTGTTTGGGATCAAGAAAATCAAGAACTGAGTCCGGAATACCGCAAACAAGTTTTGCGTGAAGAAAATCAAGAATTTGAGTCCGGAATACAAACAAACTTGTTAGGGATCAATAAAATCAAGAACTGAGTCCGGAATACCGCAAACATGTTCTGCATCAAGAAAATCAAGAATTTAGTGCGGAATACAACCAAATTTTTTCCGGATCAAGAAAATCAAGAACTGAGTCCGGAATACCGCAAACAAGTTTTGCATCAAGAAAATCAAGAATTGAGTGCGGAATAGAACCAAACCTGTTTCGGATCAAGAAAATCAAGAACTGAGTACGGAATGCCGCAAACATGTTTTGCATGAAGAAAATCAAGATTTGAGCGCGGAATACAACCAAACTTGTTTCGGATCAAGAAAATCAAGAACTGAGTCCGGAATACCGCAAACAAGTTTTGCATCAAGAAAATCAAGAATTGAGTGCGGAATAGAACCAAACTTGTTTCGGATCAAGAAAATCAAGAACTGACTCCGGAATGCCGCAAACATGTTTTGCATCAAGAAAATCAAGAATTGAGTGCGGAATACAACCAAACTTGTTTCGGATCAAGAAAATCAAGAACTGAGTCCGGAATGCCGCAAACATGTTTTGCATCAAGAAAATCAAGAATTGAGCGCGGAATACAACCAAACTTGTTTCGGAACAAGAAAATCAAGAACTCAGTCCGGAATAACGCAAACATGTTTTGCATCAAGAAAATCAAGAATTGAGTGCGGAAAACAACCAAACTTGTTTTTGAACAAGAAAATCAAGAACTGAGTCCGGAATAACGCAAACATGTTTTGCATCAAGAAAATCAAGAATTTAGTGCGGAATACAACCAAACTTGTTTCGGATCAAGAAAATCAAGAACTGAGTCCGGAATAACGCAAACATGTTTTGCATCAAGAAAATCAAGAATTGAGTGCGGAAAACAACCAAACTTGTTTCGGAACAAGAAAATCAAGAACTGAGTCCGGAATAACGCAAACATGTTTTGCATCAAGAAAATCAAGAATTGAGTGCGGAATACAACCAAACTTGTTTGGGATCAAGAAAATCAAGAACTGAGTCCGGAATAATGCAACCATGTTTTGCATCAAAAAAATCAAGAATTGAGTGCGGAAAACAACCAAACTTGTTTTTGAACAAGAAAATCAAGAACTGAGTCCGGAATAACGCAAACATGTTTTGCATCAAGAAAATCAAGAATTGAGTGCGGAATACAAACAAAATTGTTTCGGAAGAAGAAAATCAAGAACTGAGTCAGGAATACCGCAAACATGTTTTGCATCAAGAAAATCAAGAATTGAGTGCGGAAAACAACCAAATTTGTTTCGGAACAAGAAAATCAAGAACTGAGTCCGGAATAACGCAAACATGTTTTGCATCAAGAAAATCAAGAATTGAGTGCGGAATACAACCAAACTTATTTCGGAACAAGAAAATCAAGAACTGACTCCGGAATAACGCAAACATATTTTGCATCAAGAAAATCAAGAATTGAGTGCGGAAAACAACCAAACTTATTTCGCAACAAGAAAATCAAGAACTGACTCCGGAATAACGCAAACATGTTTTGCATCAAGAAAATCAAGAATTGAGTGCGGAAAACAACCAAACTTGTTTTTGAACAAGAAAATCAAGAACTGAGTCCGGAATAACGCAAACATGTTTTGCATCAAGAAAATCAAGAATTTAGTGCGGAATACAACCAAACTTGTTTCGGATCAAGAAAATCAAGAACTGAGTCCGGAATAACGCAAACATGTTTTGCATCAAGAAAATCAAGAATTGAGTGCGGAATACAACCAAACTTGTTTCGGAACAAGAAAATCAAGAACTGACTCCGGAATAACGCAAACATATTTTGCATCAAGAAAATCAAGAATTGAGTGCGGAAAACAACCAAACTTATTTCGGAACAAGAAAATCAAGAACTGAGTCAGGAATACCGCAAACATGTTTTGCATCAAGAAAATCAAGAATTGAGTGCGGAAAACAACCAAACTTGTTTCGGAACAAGAAAATCAAGAACTGAGTCCGGAATAACGCAAACATGTTTTGCATCAAGAAAATCAAGAATTGAGTGCGGAAAACAACCAAACTTATTTCGGAACAAGAAAATCAAGAACTGAGTCAGGAATACCGCAAACATGTTTTGCATCAAGAAAATCAAGAATTGAGTGCGGAAAACAACCAAATTTGTTTCGGAACAAGAAAATCAAGAACTGAGTCCGTAATAACGCAAACATGTTTTGCATCAAGAAAATCAAGAATTTAGTGCGGAATACAACCAAACTTGTTTCGGAACAAGAAAATCAAGAACTGAGTCCGGAATAACGCAAACATGTTTTGCATCAAGAAAATCAAGAATTTAGTGCGGAATACAACCAAACTTGTTTCGGATCAAGAAAATCAAGAACTGAGTCCGGAATAACGCAAACATGTTTTGCATCAAGAAAATCAAGAATTGAGTGCGGAATACAACCAAACTTATTTCGGAACAAGAAAATCAAGAACTGACTCCGGAATAACGCAAACATTTTTTGCATCAAGAAAATCAAGAATTGAGTGCGGAAAACAACCAAACTTATTTCGCAACAAGAAAATCAAGAACTGACTCCGGAATAACGCAAACATGTTTTGCATCAAGAAAATCAAGAATTGAGTGCGGAAAACAACCAAACTTGTTTTTGAACAAGAAAATCAAGAACTGAGTCCGGAATAACGCAAACATGTTTTGCATCAAGAAAATCAATAATTTAGTGCGGAATACAACCAAACTTGTTTCGGATCAAGAAAATCAAGAACTGAGTCCGGAATAACGCAAACATGTTTTGCATCAAGAAAATCAAGAATTGAGTGCGGAATACAACCAAACTTGTTTCGGAACAAGAAAATCAAGAACTGACTCCGGAATAACGCAAACATATTTTGCATCAAGAAAATCAAGAATTGAGTGCGGAATACAACCAAACTTGTTTTTGAACAAGAAAATCAAGAACTGAGTCCGGAATACCGCAAACAAGTTTTGCATCAAGAAAATCAAGAATTGAGTGCGGAATAGAACCAAACCTGTTTCGGATCAAGAAAATCAAGAACTGAGTACGGAATGCCGCAAACATGTTTTGCATGAAGAAAATCAAGATTTGAGCGCGGAATACAACCAAACTTGTTTCGGATCAAGAAAATCAAGAACTGAGTCCGGAATACCGCAAACAAGTTTTGCATCAAGAAAATCAAGAATTGAGTGCGGAATACAACCAAACTTATTTCGGAACAAGAAAATCAAGAACTGACTCCGGAATAACGCAAACATATTTTGCATCAAGAAAATCAAGAATTGAGTGCGGAAAACAACCAAACTTATTTCGCAACAAGAAAATGAAGAACTTACTCCGGAATAACGCAAACATGTTTTGCATCAAGAAAATCAAGAATTGAGCGCGGAATACAACCAAACTTGTTTCGGAACAAGAAAATCAAGAACTCAGTCCGGAATAACGCAAACATGTTTTGCATCAAGAAAATCAAGAATTGAGTGCGGAAAACAACCAAACTTGTTTTTGAACAAGAAAATCAAGAACTGAGTCCGGAATAACGCAAACATGTTTTGCATCAAGAAAATCAAGAATTTAGTGCGGAATACAACCAAACTTGTTTCGGATCAAGAAAATCAAGAACTGAGTCCGGAATAACGCAAACATGTTTTGCATCAAGAAAATCAAGAATTGAGTGCGGAAAACAACCAAACTTGTTTCGGAACAAGAAAATCAAGAACTGAGTCCGGAATAACGCAAACATGTTTTGCATCAAGAAAATCAAGAATTGAGTGCGGAATACAACCAAACTTGTTTGGGATCAAGAAAATCAAGAACTGAGTCCGGAATAATGCAACCATGTTTTGCATCAAAAAAATCAAGAATTGAGTGCGGAAAACAACCAAACTTGTTTTTGAACAAGAAAATCAAGAACTGAGTCCGGAATAACGCAAACATGTTTTGCATCAAGAAAATCAAGAATTGAGTGCGGAATACAAACAAAATTGTTTCGGAAGAAGAAAATCAAGAACTGAGTCAGGAATACCGCAAACATGTTTTGCATCAAGAAAATCAAGAATTGAGTGCGGAAAACAACCAAATTTGTTTCGGAACAAGAAAATCAAGAACTGAGTCCGGAATAACGCAAACATGTTTTGCATCAAGAAAATCAAGAATTGAGTGCGGAATACAACCAAACTTATTTCGGAACAAGAAAATCAAGAACTGACTCCGGAATAACGCAAACATATTTTGCATCAAGAAAATCAAGAATTGAGTGCGGAAAACAACCAAACTTATTTCGCAACAAGAAAATCAAGAACTGACTCCGGAATAACGCAAACATGTTTTGCATCAAGAAAATCAAGAATTGAGTGCGGAAAACAACCAAACTTGTTTTTGAACAAGAAAATCAAGAACTGAGTCCGGAATAACGCAAACATGTTTTGCATCAAGAAAATCAAGAATTTAGTGCGGAATACAACCAAACTTGTTTCGGATCAAGAAAATCAAGAACTGAGTCCGGAATAACGCAAACATGTTTTGCATCAAGAAAATCAAGAATTGAGTGCGGAATACAACCAAACTTGTTTCGGAACAAGAAAATCAAGAACTGACTCCGGAATAACGCAAACATATTTTGCATCAAGAAAATCAAGAATTGAGTGCGGAAAACAACCAAACTTATTTCGGAACAAGAAAATCAAGAACTGAGTCAGGAATACCGCAAACATGTTTTGCATCAAGAAAATCAAGAATTGAGTGCGGAAAACAACCAAACTTGTTTCGGAACAAGAAAATCAAGAACTGAGTCCGGAATAACGCAAACATGTTTTGCATCAAGAAAATCAAGAATTGAGTGCGGAAAACAACCAAACTTATTTCGGAACAAGAAAATCAAGAACTGAGTCAGGAATACCGCAAACATGTTTTGCATCAAGAAAATCAAGAATTGAGTGCGGAAAACAACCAAATTTGTTTCGGAACAAGAAAATCAAGAACTGAGTCCGTAATAACGCAAACATGTTTTGCATCAAGAAAATCAAGAATTTAGTGCGGAATACAACCAAACTTGTTTCGGAACAAGAAAATCAAGAACTGAGTCCGGAATAACGCAAACATGTTTTGCATCAAGAAAATCAAGAATTTAGTGCGGAATACAACCAAACTTGTTTCGGATCAAGAAAATCAAGAACTGAGTCCGGAATAACGCAAACATGTTTTGCATCAAGAAAATCAAGAATTGAGTGCGGAATACAACCAAACTTATTTCGGAACAAGAAAATCAAGAACTGACTCCGGAATAACGCAAACATTTTTTGCATCAAGAAAATCAAGAATTGAGTGCGGAAAACAACCAAACTTATTTCGCAACAAGAAAATCAAGAACTGACTCCGGAATAACGCAAACATGTTTTGCATCAAGAAAATCAAGAATTGAGTGCGGAAAACAACCAAACTTGTTTTTGAACAAGAAAATCAAGAACTGAGTCCGGAATAACGCAAACATGTTTTGCATCAAGAAAATCAATAATTTAGTGCGGAATACAACCAAACTTGTTTCGGATCAAGAAAATCAAGAACTGAGTCCGGAATAACGCAAACATGTTTTGCATCAAGAAAATCAAGAATTGAGTGCGGAATACAACCAAACTTGTTTCGGAACAAGAAAATCAAGAACTGACTCCGGAATAACGCAAACATATTTTGCATCAAGAAAATCAAGAATTGAGTGCGGAATACAACCAAACTTGTTTTTGAACAAGAAAATCAAGAACTGAGTCCGGAATACCGCAAACAAGTTTTGCATCAAGAAAATCAAGAATTGAGTGCGGAATAGAACCAAACCTGTTTCGGATCAAGAAAATCAAGAACTGAGTACGGAATGCCGCAAACATGTTTTGCATGAAGAAAATCAAGATTTGAGCGCGGAATACAACCAAACTTGTTTCGGATCAAGAAAATCAAGAACTGAGTCCGGAATACCGCAAACAAGTTTTGCATCAAGAAAATCAAGAATTGAGTGCGGAATACAACCAAACTTATTTCGGAACAAGAAAATCAAGAACTGACTCCGGAATAACGCAAACATATTTTGCATCAAGAAAATCAAGAATTGAGTGCGGAAAACAACCAAACTTATTTCGCAACAAGAAAATGAAGAACTTACTCCGGAATAACGCAAACATGTTTTGCATCAAGAAAATCAAGAATTGAGCGCGGAATACAACCAAACTTGTTTCGGAACAAGAAAATCAAGAACTCAGTCCGGAATAACGCAAACATGTTTTGCATCAAGAAAATCAAGAATTGAGTGCGGAAAACAACCAAACTTGTTTTTGAACAAGAAAATCAAGAACTGAGTCCGGAATAACGCAAACATGTTTTGCATCAAGAAAATCAAGAATTTAGTGCGGAATACAACCAAACTTGTTTCGGATCAAGAAAATCAAGAACTGAGTCCGGAATAACGCAAACATGTTTTGCATCAAGAAAATCAAGAATTGAGTGCGGAAAACAACCAAACTTGTTTCGGAACAAGAAAATCAAGAACTGAGTCCGGAATAACGCAAACATGTTTTGCATCAAGAAAATCAAGAATTGAGTGCGGAATACAACCAAACTTGTTTGGGATCAAGAAAATCAAGAACTGAGTCCGGAATAATGCAACCATGTTTTGCATCAAAAAAATCAAGAATTGAGTGCGGAAAACAACCAAACTTGTTTTTGAACAAGAAAATCAAGAACTGAGTCCGGAATAACGCAAACATGTTTTGCATCAAGAAAATCAAGAATTGAGTGCGGAATACAAACAAAATTGTTTCGGAAGAAGAAAATCAAGAACTGAGTCAGGAATACCGCAAACATGTTTTGCATCAAGAAAATCAAGAATTGAGTGCGGAAAACAACCAAATTTGTTTCGGAACAAGAAAATCAAGAACTGAGTCCGGAATAACGCAAACATGTTTTGCATCAAGAAAATCAAGAATTGAGTGCGGAATACAACCAAACTTATTTCGGAACAAGAAAATCAAGAACTGACTCCGGAATAACGCAAACATATTTTGCATCAAGAAAATCAAGAATTGAGTGCGGAAAACAACCAAACTTATTTCGCAACAAGAAAATGAAGAACTTACTCCGGAATAACGCAAACATGTTTTGCATCAAGAAAATCAAGAATTGAGTGCGGAAAACAACCAAACTTGTTTTTGAACAAGAAAATCAAGAACTGAGTCCGGAATAACGCAAACATGTTTTGCATCAAGAAAATCAAGAATTTAGTGCGGAATACAACCAAACTTGTTTCGGATCAAGAAAATCAAGAACTGAGTCCGGAATAACGCAAACATGTTTTGCATCAAGAAAATCAAGAATTGAGTGCGGAATACAACCAAACTTGTTTCGGAACAAGAAAATCAAGAACTGACTCCGGAATAACGCAAACATATTTTGCATCAAGAAAATCAAGAATTGAGTGCGGAAAACAACCAAACTTATTTCGGAACAAGAAAATCAAGAACTGAGTCAGGAATACCGCAAACATGTTTTGCATCAAGAAAATCAAGAATTGAGTGCGGAAAACAACCAAACTTGTTTCGGAACAAGAAAATCAAGAACTGAGTCCGTAATAACGCAAACATGTTTTGCATCAAGAAAATCAAGAATTGAGTGCGGAAAACAACCAAACTTATTTCGGAACAAGAAAATCAAGAACTGAGTCAGGAATACCGCAAACATGTTTTGCATCAAGAAAATCAAGAATTGAGTGCGGAAAACAAACAAATTTGTTTCGGAACAAGAAAATCAAGAACTGAGTCCGTAATAACGCAAACATTTTTTGCATCAAGAAAATCAAGAATTTAGTGCGGAATACAACCAAACTTGTTTCGGAACAAGAAAATCAAGAACTGAGTCCGGAATAACGCAAACATGTTTTGCATCAAGAAAATCAAGAATTTAGTGCGGAATACAACCAAACTTGTTTCGGATCAAGAAAATCAAGAACTGAGTCCGGAATAACGCAAACATGTTTTGCATCAAGAAAATCAAGAATTGAGTGCGGAATACAACCAAACTTATTTCGGAACAAGAAAATCAAGAACTGACTCCGGAATAACGCAAACATATTTTGCATCAAGAAAATCAAGAATTGAGTGCGGAAAACAACCAAACTTATTTCGCAACAAGAAAATGAAGAACTTACTCCGGAATAACGCAAACATGTTTTGCATCAAGAAAATCAAGAATTGAGCGCGGAATACAACCAAACTTGTTTCGGAACAAGAAAATCAAGAACTCAGTCCGGAATAACGCAAACATGTTTTGCATCAAGAAAATCAAGAATTGAGTGCGGAAAACAACCAAACTTGTTTTTGAACAAGAAAATCAAGAACTGAGTCCGGAATAACGCAAACATGTTTTGCATCAAGAAAATCAAGAATTTAGTGCGGAATACAACCAAACTTGTTTCGGATCAAGAAAATCAAGAACTGAGTCCGGAATAACGCAAACATGTTTTGCATCAAGAAAATCAAGAATTGAGTGCGGAAAACAACCAAACTTGTTTCGGAACAAGAAAATCAAGAACTGAGTCCGGAATAACGCAAACATGTTTTGCATCAAGAAAATCAAGAATTGAGTGCGGAATACAACCAAACTTGTTTGGGATCAAGAAAATCAAGAACTGAGTCCGGAATAATGCAACCATGTTTTGCATCAAAAAAATCAAGAATTGAGTGCGGAAAACAACCAAACTTGTTTTTGAACAAGAAAATCAAGAACTGAGTCCGGAATAACGCAAACATGTTTTGCATCAAGAAAATCAAGAATTGAGTGCGGAATACAAACAAAATTGTTTCGGAAGAAGAAAATCAAGAACTGAGTCAGGAATACCGCAAACATGTTTTGCATCAAGAAAATCAAGAATTGAGTGCGGAAAACAACCAAATTTGTTTCGGAACAAGAAAATCAAGAACTGAGTCCGGAATAACGCAAACATGTTTTGCATCAAGAAAATCAAGAATTGAGTGCGGAATACAACCAAACTTATTTCGGAACAAGAAAATCAAGAACTGACTCCGGAATAACGCAAACATATTTTGCATCAAGAAAATCAAGAATTGAGTGCGGAAAACAACCAAACTTATTTCGCAACAAGAAAATGAAGAACTTACTCCGGAATAACGCAAACATGTTTTGCATCAAGAAAATCAAGAATTGAGTGCGGAAAACAACCAAACTTGTTTTTGAACAAGAAAATCAAGAACTGAGTCCGGAATAACGCAAACATGTTTTGCATCAAGAAAATCAAGAATTTAGTGCGGAATACAACCAAACTTGTTTCGGATCAAGAAAATCAAGAACTGAGTCCGGAATAACGCAAACATGTTTTGCATCAAGAAAATCAAGAATTGAGTGCGGAATACAACCAAACTTGTTTCGGAACAAGAAAATCAAGAACTGACTCCGGAATAACGCAAACATATTTTGCATCAAGAAAATCAAGAATTGAGTGCGGAAAACAACCAAACTTATTTCGGAACAAGAAAATCAAGAACTGAGTCAGGAATACCGCAAACATGTTTTGCATCAAGAAAATCAAGAATTGAGTGCGGAAAACAACCAAACTTGTTTCGGAACAAGAAAATCAAGAACTGAGTCCGTAATAACGCAAACATGTTTTGCATCAAGAAAATCAAGAATTGAGTGCGGAAAACAACCAAACTTATTTCGGAACAAGAAAATCAAGAACTGAGTCAGGAATACCGCAAACATGTTTTGCATCAAGAAAATCAAGAATTGAGTGCGGAAAACAAACAAATTTGTTTCGGAACAAGAAAATCAAGAACTGAGTCCGTAATAACGCAAACATGTTTTGCATCAAGAAAATCAAGAATTTAGTGCGGAATACAACCAAACTTGTTTCGGAACAAGAAAATCAAGAACTGAGTCCGGAATAACGCAAACATGTTTTGCATCAAGAAAATCAAGAATTTAGTGCGGAATACAACCAAACTTGTTTCGGATCAAGAAAATCAAGAACTGAGTCCGGAATAACGCAAACATGTTTTGCATCAAGAAAATCAAGAATTGAGTGCGGAATACAACCAAACTTATTTCGGAACAAGAAAATCAAGAACTGACTCCGGAATAACGCAAACATATTTTGCATCAAGAAAATCAAGAATTGAGTGCGGAAAACAACCAAACTTATTTCGCAACAAGAAAATCAAGAACTGACTCCGGAATAACGCAAACATGTTTTGCATCAAGAAAATCAAGAATTGAGTGCGGAAAACAACCAAACTTGTTTTTGAACAAGAAAATCAAGAACTGAGTCCGGAATAACGCAAACATGTTTTGCATCAAGAAAATCAAGAATTTAGTGCGGAATACAACCAAACTTGTTTCGGATCAAGAAAATCAAGAACTCAACCAAACTTGTTTCGGATCAAGAAAATCAACAACCGAGTCCGGAATACCGCAAACATGTTTTGCATCAAGAAAATCAAGAATTGAGTGCGGAAAACAACGAAACTTGTTTTTGAACAAGAAAATCAAGAACTGAGTCCGGAATACCGTAAACAAGTTTTGCATCAAGAAAATCAAGAATTGAGCGCGGAATACAACCAAACTTGTTTCGGATCAAGAAAATCAAGAACTGAGTCCGGAATACCGCAAACAAGTTTTGCATCAAGAAAATGAAGAATTGAGCGCGGAATACAAACAAACTTGTTTGGGATCAAGAAAATCAACAACCGAGTTCGGAATACCGCAAACATGTTTTGCATCAAGAAAATCAAGAATTGAGTGCGGAAAACAACGAAACTTGTTTTTGAACAAGAAAATCAAGAACTGAGTCCGGAATAACGCAAACATGTTTTGCATCAAGAAAATCAAGAATTGAGTGCGGAATACAACCAAACTTGTTTCGGATCAAGACAATCAAGAATTGAGTCAGGAATACAGCAAACATTTTTTGCATCAAGAAAATCAAGAATTGTGTGCGGAATACAACCAAACTTGTTTGGGATCATTAAAATCAAAAACCGAGTCAGGAATACCGCAAACATGTTTTGCATCAAGAAAATCAAGAATTGAGTGCGGAAAAGAACTAAACTTGTTTTTGAACAAGAAAATCAAGAACTGAGTCCGGAATAACGCAAACATGTTTTGCATCAAGAAAATCAAGAATTGAGTGCGGAATACAACCAAACTTGTTTCGGATCAAGACAATCAAGAATTGAGTCAGGAATACCGCAAACATTTTTTTCATCAAGAAAATCAAGAATTGTGTGCGGAATACAACCAAACTTGTTTCGGATCAAGACAATCAAGAATTGAGTCAGGAATACCGCAAACATTTTTTTCATCAAGAAAATCAAGAATTGTGTGCGGAATACAACCAAACTTGTTTCGGATCAAGAAAATCAAGAACTGAGTCCGGAATACCGCAAACAAGTTTTGCATCAAGAAAATCAAGAATTGAGCGCGGAATACAAACAAACTTGTTTGGGATCAAGAAAATCAACAACCGAGTCCGGAATACCGCAAACATGTTTTGCATCAAGAAAATCAAGAATTGAGTGCGGAAAACAACGAAACTTGTTTTTGAACAAGAAAATCAAGAACTGAGTCCGGAATAACGCAAACATGTTTTGTATCAAGAAAATCAAGAATTGAGCGCGGAATACAACCAAACTTGTTTCGGATCAAGAAAATCAAGAACTGAGTCCGGAATACCGCAAACAAGTTTTGCATCAAGAAAATCAAGAATTGAGCGCGGAATACAACCAAACTTGTTTCGGATCAAGAAAATCAAGAACTGAGTCCGGAATACCGCAAACAAGTTTTGCATCAAGAAAATGAAGAATTGAGCGCGGAATACAAACAAACTTGTTTGGGATCAAGAAAATCAACAACCGAGTCCGGAATACCGCAAACATGTTTTGCATCAAGAAAATCAAGAATTGAGTGCGGAAAACAACGAAACTTGTTTTTGAACAAGAAAATCAAGAACTGAGTCCGGAATAACGCAAACATGTTTTGCATCAAGAAAATCAAGAATTGAGTGCGGAATACAACCAAACTTGTTTCGGATCAAGACAATCAAGAATTGAGTCAGGAATACAGCAAACATTTTTTGCATCAAGAAAATCAAGAATTGTGTGCGGAATACAACCAAACTTGTTTGGGATCATTAAAATCAAAAACCGAGTCAGGAATACCGCAAACATGTTTTGCATCAAGAAAATCAAGAATTGAGTGCGGAAAAGAACTAAACTTGTTTTTGAACAAGAAAATCAAGAACTGAGTCCGGAATAACGCAAACATGTTTTGTATCAAGAAAATCAAGAATTGAGTGCGGAAAACAACCAAACTTGTTTGTGAACAAGAAAATCAAGAACTGAGTCCGGAATAACGCAAACATATTTTGCATCAAGAAAATCAAGAATTGAGTGCGGAATACAACCAAACTTGTTTCGGATCAAGACAATCAAGAATTGAGTCAGGAATACCGCAAACATTTTTTTCATCAAGAAAATCAAGAATTGTGTGCGGAATACAACCAAACTTGTTTCGGATCAAGACAATCAAGAATTGAGTCAGGAATACCGCAAACATTTTTTTCATCAAGAAAATCAAGAATTGTGTGCGGAATACAACCAAACTTGTTTCGGATCAAGAAAATCAAGAACTGAGTCCGGAATACCGCAAACAAGTTTTGCATCAAGAAAATCAAGAATTGAGCGCGGAATACAAACAAACTTGTTTGGGATCAAGAAAACCAAAAACCGAGTCAGGAATACCGCAAACATGTTTTAAATCAAGAAAAATCAAGAATTGAATGCGGAAAACAACCAAACTTATTTCGGAACAAGAAAATCAAGAACTGAGTCCGGAATAACGCAAACATGTTTTGCATCAAGAAAAAATCAAGAATTGTGCGCGGAATACAAACAAACTTGTTTGGGATCAAGAAAATGAAGAACTGAGTCCGGAATACCGCAAACAAGTTTTGCATAAAGAAAATCAAGAATTGAGCGCGGAATACAAACAAACTTTTTTCGGATCAAGACAATCAAGAATTGAGTCAGGAATACCGCAAATAAGTTTTGCATCAAGAAAATCAAGAATTGAGCGCGGAATACAAACAAACTTATTTCGGAACAAGAAAATCAAGAACTGAGTCCGGAATAACGCAAACATGTTTTGCATCAAGAAAATCAAGAATTGAGTGCGGAAAACAACCAAACTTGTTTTGAAACAAGAAAATCAAGAACTCACTCCGGAATAACGCAAACATTTTTTGCATCAAGAAAATCAAGAATTGTGTGCGGAATACAACCAAACTTGTTTCGGATTAGGAAAATCAAGAACTGAGTCCGGAATACCGCAAATAAGTTTTGCATCAAGAAAATCAAGAATTGAGCGCGGAATACAAACAAACTTATTTCGGAACAAGAAAATCAAGAACTGAATCCGGAATAACGCAAACATGTTTTGTATCATGAAAATTAAGAATTGATTGCGGAAAACAGCCAAACTTGTTTTTGAACAAGAAAATCAAGAACTGAGTCCGGAATAACACAAACATGTTTTGCATCAAGAAAATCAAGAATTGAGTGCGGAATACAACCAAACTCGTTTGGGATCAAGAAAATCAAGAACTGAGTCCGGAATAATGCAACCATGTTTTGCATCAAGAAAATCAAGAATTGAGTGCCGAAAAGAACCAAACTTATTTCGGAACAAGAAAATCAAGAACTGAGTCCGGAATAACGCAAACATGTTTTGCATCAAGAAAAATCAAGAATTGAGTGCGGAATACAACCAAATTTGTTTCGGATCAAGAAAATCAAGAACTGAGTCCGGAATAACGCAAACATGTTTTGCATCAAGAAAATCAAGAATTGAGTGCAGAAAACAACCAAACTTGTTTTTGAACAAGAAAATCAAGAACAGAGTCCGGAATAACGCAAACATGTTTTGAATCAAGAAAATCAAGAATTGAGTGCGGAATACAACCAAACTTGTTTCGGATCAAGAAAATCAAGAACTGAGTCCGGAATAACGCAAACATGTTTTGCATCAAGAAAATCAAGAATTGAGTGTGGAATACAACCAAACTTGTTTGGGATCAAAAAAATCAAGAACTGAGTCCGGAATAATGCAAACATGTTTTGCATCAAGAAAATCAAGAATTGAGTGTGGAAAACAACCAAACTTATTTCGGAACAAGAAAATCAAGAATTGAGTCAGGAATACCGCAAACATGTTTTGCATCAAGAAAATCAAGAATTGAGTGCGGAAAACAACCAAACTAGTTTCAGAACAAGAAAATCAAGAACTGACTCCGGAATAACGCAAACATGTTTTGCATCAAGAAAATCAAGAATTGAGTGCGGAAAACAACCAAACTTGTTTCGGATCAAGAAAATCAAGAACTGAGTCCGGAATACCGCAAACAAGTTTTGCATAAAGAAAATCAAGAATTGAGCGCGGGATACAAACAAACTTGTTTGGTATCATGAAAATGAAAAACTGAGTCAGGAATACTGCAAACATGTTTTGCAACAAGAAAATAAAGAATTGAGTGCGGAAAACAACGAAACTTGTTTTGGAACAAAAAAATCTAGAATTGAGTCCGGAATACCGCAAACATGTTTTGCATCAAGAAAATCAAGAATTGTGTGCAGAAAATAACTAAACTTGTTTGTGAACAAGAAAATCAAGAACCGAGTCCGGAATAACGCAAGCATGTTTTGCATCAAGAAAATCAAGAATTGAGTGCGGAATACAACCAAACTTGTTTCGGATCAAGACAATCAAGAATTGAGTCAGGAATACCGCAAACATTTTTTTCATCAAGAAAATCAAGAATTGTGTGCGGAATACAACCAAACTTGTTTCGGATCAAGACAATCAAGAATTGAGTCAGGAATACCGCAAACATTTTTTTCATCAAGAAAATCAAGAATTGTGTGCGGAATACAACCAAACTTGTTTCGGATCAAGAAAATCAAGAACTGAGTCCGGAATACCGCAAACAAGTTTTGCATCAAGAAAATCAAGAATTGAGCGCGGAATACAAACAAACTTGTTTGGGATCAAGAAAACCAAAAACCGAGTCAGGAATACCGCAAACATGTTTTAAATCAAGAAAAATCAAGAATTGAATGCGGAAAACAACCAAACTTGTTTCGGAACAAGAAAATCAAGAACTGAGTCCGGAATAACGCAAACATGTTTTGCATCAAGAAAAAATCAAGAATTGTGCGCGGAATACAAACAAACTTGTTTGGGATCAAGAAAATGAAGAACTGAGTCCGGAATACCGCAAACAAGTTTTGCATAAAGAAAATCAAGAATTGAGCGCGGAATACAAACAAACTTTTTTCGGATCAAGACAATCAAGAATTGAGTCAGGAATACCGCAAATAAGTTTTGCATCAAGAAAATCAAGAATTGAGCGCGGAATACAAACAAACTTATTTCGGAACAAGAAAATCAAGAACTGAGTCCGGAATAACGCAAACATGTTTTGCATCAAGAAAATCAAGAATTGAGTGCGGAAAACAACCAAACTTGTTTTGAAACAAGAAAATCAAGAACTCACTCCGGAATAACGCAAACATTTTTTGCATCAAGAAAATCAAGAATTGTGTGCGGAATACAACCAAACTTGTTTCGGATTAGGAAAATCAAGAACTGAGTCCGGAATACCGCAAATAAGTTTTGCATCAAGAAAATCAAGAATTGAGCGCGGAATACAAACAAACTTATTTCGGAACAAGAAAATCAAGAACTGAATCCGGAATAACGCAAACATGTTTTGTATCATGAAAATTAAGAATTGATTGCGGAAAACAGCCAAACTTGTTTTTGAACAAGAAAATCAAGAACTGAGTCCGGAATAACACAAACATGTTTTGCATCAAGAAAATCAAGAATTGAGTGCGGAATACAACCAAACTCGTTTGGGATCAAGAAAATCAAGAACTGAGTCCGGAATAATGCAACCATGTTTTGCATCAAGAAAATCAAGAATTGAGTGCCGAAAAGAACCAAACTTATTTCGGAACAAGAAAATCAAGAACTGAGTCCGGAATAACGCAAACATGTTTTGCATCAAGAAAAATCAAGAATTGAGTGCGGAATACAACCAAATTTGTTTCGGATCAAGAAAATCAAGAACTGAGTCCGGAATAACGCAAACATGTTTTGCATCAAGAAAATCAAGAATTGAGTGCAGAAAACAACCAAACTTGTTTTTGAACAAGAAAATCAAGAACAGAGTCCGGAATAACGCAAACATGTTTTGAATCAAGAAAATCAAGAATTGAGTGCGGAATACAACCAAACTTGTTTCGGATCAAGAAAATCAAGAACTGAGTCCGGAATAACGCAAACATGTTTTGCATCAAGAAAATCAAGAATTGAGTGTGGAATACAACCAAACTTGTTTGGGATCAAAAAAATCAAGAACTGAGTCCGGAATAATGCAAACATGTTTTGCATCAAGAAAATCAAGAATTGAGTGTGGAAAACAACCAAACTTATTTCGGAACAAGAAAATCAAGAATTGAGTCAGGAATACCGCAAACATGTTTTGCATCAAGAAAATCAAGAATTGAGTGCGGAAAACAACCAAACTAGTTTCAGAACAAGAAAATCAAGAACTGACTCCGGAATAACGCAAACATGTTTTGCATCAAGAAAATCAAGAATTGAGTGCGGAAAACAACCAAACTTGTTTCGGATCAAGAAAATCAAGAACTGAGTCCGGAATACCGCAAACAAGTTTTGCATAAAGAAAATCAAGAATTGAGCGCGGGATACAAACAAACTTGTTTGGTATCATGAAAATGAAAAACTGAGTCAGGAATACTGCAAACATGTTTTGCAACAAGAAAATAAAGAATTGAGTGCGGAAAACAACGAAACTTGTTTTGGAACAAAAAAATCTAGAATTGAGTCCGGAATACCGCAAACATGTTTTGCATCAAGAAAATCAAGAATTGTGTGCAGAAAATAACTAAACTTGTTTGTGAACAAGAAAATCAAGAACCGAGTCCGGAATAACGCAAGCATGTTTTGCATCAAGAAAATCAAGAATTGAGTGCGGAATACAACCAAACTTGTTTCGGATCAAGAAAATCAAGAACTGAGTCCGGAATAACGCAAACATGTTTTGCATCAAGAAAATCAAGAATTGAGTGCGGAATACAACCAAACTTGTTTCGAAACAAGAAAATCAAGAACTCACTCCGGAATAACGCAAACATGTTTTGCTTCAAGAAAATCAAGAATTGAGTGCGGAATACAAACAAATTGTTTTGGATCAAGAAAATCAAGAACCGAGTCCGGAATACCGCAAACAAGTTTTGCATTAAGAAAATCAAGAATTGAGCGCGAAATACAAACAAACTTGTTTCGGATCAAGACAATCAAGAATTGAGTCAGGAATACCGCAAACATTTTTTGCATCAAGAAAATCAAGAATTGTGTGCGGAATGCAACCAAACTTGTTTCGGATCAAGAAAATCAAGAACTGAGTCCGAAATACCGCAAATAAGTTTTGCATCAAGAAAATCAAGAATTGAGCGCGGAATACAAACAAACTTATTTCGGAACAAGAAAATCAAGAACTGAGTCCGGAATAACGCAAACATGTTTTGTATCATGAAAATTAAGAATTGAGTGCGGAAAACAGCCAAACTTGTTTTTGAACAAGAAAATCAAGAACTGAGTCCGGAATAACGCAAACATGTTTTGCATCAAGAAAAATCAAGAATTGAGTGCGGAATACAACCAAATTTGTTTCGGATCAAGAAAATCAAGAACTGAGTCCGGAATAACGCAAACATGTTTTGCATCAAGAAAATCAAGAATTGAGTGCGGAAAACAACCAAACTTATTTTTGAACAAGAAAATCAAGAACTGAGTCCGGAATAACGCAAACATGTTTTGCATCAAGAAAATCAAGAATTGAGTGCGGAATACAACCAAACTTGTTTCGGATCAAGACAATCAAGAATTGAGTCAGGAATACAGCAAACATTTTTTGCATCAAGAAAATCAAGAATTGTGTGCGGAATACAACCAAACTTGTTTGGGATCATTAAAATCAAAAACCGAGTCAGGAATACCGCAAACATGTTTTGCATCAAGAAAATCAAGAATTGAGTGCGGAAAAGAACTAAACTTGTTTTTGAACAAGAAAATCAAGAACTGAGTCCGGAATAACGCAAACATGTTTTGTATCAAGAAAATCAAGAATTGAGTGCGGAAAACAACCAAACTTGTTTGTGAACAAGAAAATCAAGAACTGAGTCCGGAATAACGCAAACATGTTTTGCATCAAGAAAATCAAGAATTGAGTGCGGAATACAACCAAACTTGTTTCGGATCAAGACAATCAAGAATTGAGTCAGGAATACCGCAAACATTTTTTTCATCAAGAAAATCAAGAATTGTGTGCGGAATACAACCAAACTTGTTTCGGATCAAGACAATCAAGAATTGAGTCAGGAATACCGCAAACATTTTTTTCATCAAGAAAATCAAGAATTGTGTGCGGAATACAACCAAACTTGTTTCGGATCAAGAAAATCAAGAACTGAGTCCGGAATACCGCAAACAAGTTTTGCATCAAGAAAATCAAGAATTGAGCGCGGAATACAAACAAACTTGTTTGGGATCAAGAAAACCAAAAACCGAGTCAGGAATACCGCAAACATGTTTTAAATCAAGAAAAATCAAGAATTGAATGCGGAAAACAACCAAACTTGTTTCGGAACAAGAAAATCAAGAACTGAGTCCGGAATAACGCAAACATGTTTTGCATCAAGAAAAAATCAAGAATTGTGCGCGGAATACAAACAAACTTGTTTGGGATCAAGAAAATGAAGAACTGAGTCCGGAATACCGCAAACAAGTTTTGCATAAAGAAAATCAAGAATTGAGCGCGGAATACAAACAAACTTTTTTCGGATCAAGACAATCAAGAATTGAGTCAGGAATACCGCAAATAAGTTTTGCATCAAGAAAATCAAGAATTGAGCGCGGAATACAAACAAACTTATTTCGGAACAAGAAAATCAAGAACTGAGTCCGGAATAACGCAAACATGTTTTGCATCAAGAAAATCAAGAATTGAGTGCGGAAAACAACCAAACTTGTTTTGATACAAGAAAATCAAGAACTCACTCCGGAATAACGCAAACATTTTTTGCATCAAGAAAATCAAGAATTGTGTGCGGAATACAACCAAACTTGTTTCGGATTAGGAAAATCAAGAACTGAGTCCGGAATACCGCAAATAAGTTTTGCATCAAGAAAATCAAGAATTGAGCGCGGCATACAAACAAACTTATTTCGGAACAAGAAAATCAAGAACTGAATCCGGAATAACGCAAACATGTTTTGTATCATGAAAATTAAGAATTGATTGCGGAAAACAGCCAAACTTGTTTTTGAACAAGAAAATCAAGAACTGAGTCCGGAATAACACAAACATGTTTTGCATCAAGAAAATCAAGAATTGAGTGCGGAATACAACCAAACTCGTTTGGGATCAAGAAAATCAAGAACTGAGTCCGGAATAATGCAACCATGTTTTGCATCAAGAAAATCAAGAATTGAGTGCCGAAAAGAACCAAACTTATTTCGGAACAAGAAAATCAAGAACTGAGTCCGGAATAACGCAAACATGTTTTGCATCAAGAAAAATCAAGAATTGAGTGCGGAATACAACCAAATTTGTTTCGGATCAAGAAAATCAAGAACTGAGTCCGGAATAACGCAAACATGTTTTGCATCAAGAAAATCAAGAATTGAGTGCAGAAAACAACCAAACTTGTTTTTGAACTAGAAAATCAAGAACAGAGTCCGGAATAACGCAAACATGTTTTGCATCAAGAAAATCAAGAATTGAGTGCGGAATACAACCAAACTTGTTTCGGATCAAGAAAATCAAGAACTGAGTCCGGAATAACGCAAACATGTTTTGCATCAAGAAAATCAAGAATTGAGTGTGGAATACAACCAAACTTGTTTGGGATCAAAAAAATCAAGAACTGAGTCCGGAATAATGCAAACATGTTTTGCATCAAGAAAATCAAGAATTGAGTGTGGAAAACAACCAAACTTATTTCGGAACAAGAAAATCAAGAATTGAGTCAGGAATACCGCAAACATGTTTTGCATCAAGAAAATCAAGAATTGAGTGCGGAAAACAACCAAACTAGTTTCAGAACAAGAAAATCAAGAACTGACTCCGGAATAACGCAAACATGTTTTGCATCAAGAAAATCAAGAATTGAGTGCGGAAAACAACCAAACTTGTTTCGGATCAAGAAAATCAAGAACTGAGTCCGGAATAACGCAAACATGTTTTGCATCAAGAAAATCAAGAATTGAGCGCGGAATACAAACAAACTTGTTTTGGATCAAGAAAATCAAGAACTGAGTCCGGAATACCGCAAACAAGTTTTGCATAAAGAAAATCAAGAATTGAGCGCGGGATACAAACAAACTTGTTTGGTATCATGAAAATGAAAAACTGAGTCAGGAATACTGCAAACATGTTTTGCAACAAGAAAATAAAGAATTGAGTGCGGAAAACAACGAAACTTGTTTTGGAACAAAAAAATCTAGAATTGAGTCCGGAATACCGCAAACATGTTTTGCATCAAGAAAATCAAGAATTGTGTGCGGAAAATAACTAAACTTGTTTGTGAACAAGAAAATCAAGAACCGAGTCCGGAATAACGCAAGCATGTTTTGCATCAAGAAAATCAAGAATTGAGTGCGGAATACAACCAAACTTGTTTCGGATCAAGAAAATCAAGAACTGAGTCCGGAATAACGCAAACATGTTTTGCATCAAGAAAATCAAGAATTGAGTGCGGAATACAACCAAACTTGTTTCGAAACAAGAAAATCAAGAACTCACTCCGGAATAATGCAAACATGTTTTGCATCAAGAAAATCAAGAATTGAGTGCGGAATACAAACAAATTGTTTTGGATCAAGAAAATCAAGAACCGAGTCCGGAATACCGCAAACAAGTTTTGCATTAAGAAAATCAAGAATTGAGCGCGAAATACAAACAAACTTGTTTCGGATCAAGACAATCAAGAATTGAGTCAGGAATACCGCAAACATTTTTTGCATCAAGAAAATCAAGAATTGTGTGCGGAATGCAACCAAACTTGTTTCGGATCAAGAAAATCAAGAACTGAGTCCGAAATACCGCAAATAAGTTTTGCATCAAGAAAATCAAGAATTGAGCGCGGAATACAAACAAACTTATTTCGGAACAAGAAAATCAAGAACTGAGTCCGGAATAACGCAAACATGTTTTGTATCATGAAAATTAAGAATTGAGTGCGGAAAACAGCCAAACTTGTTTTTGAACAAGAAAATCAAGAACTGAGTCCGGAATAACGCAAACATGTTTTGCATCAAGAAAAATCAAGAATTGAGTGCGGAATACAACCAAATTTGTTTCGGATCAAGAAAATCAAGAACTGAGTCCGGAATAACGCAAACATGTTTTGCATCAAGAAAATCAAGAATTGAGTGCGGAAAACAACCAAACTTATTTTTGAACAAGAAAATCAAGAACTGAGTCCGGAATAACGCAAACATGTTTTGCATCAAGAAAATCAAGAATTGAGTGCGGAAAACAACCAAACTTGTTTGTGAACAAGAAAATCAAGAACTGAGTCCGGAATAACGCAAACATGTTTTGCATCAAGAAAATCAAGAATTGAGTGTGGAATACAACCAAACTTGTTTGGGATCAAAAAAATCAAGAACTGAGTCCGGAATAATGCAAACATGTTTTGCATCAAGAAAATCAAGAATTGAGTGCGGAAAACAACCAAACTTATTTCGGAACAAGAAAATCAAGAATTGAGTCAGGAATACCGCAAACATGTTTTGCATCAAGAAAATCAAGAATTGAGTGCGGAAAACAACCAAACTTGTTTCAGAACAAGAAAATCAAGAACTGACTCCGGAATAACGCAAACAAGTTTTGCATCAAGAAAATCAAGAATTGAGTGCGGAAAACAACCAAACTTGTTTCGGATCAAGAAAATCAAGAACTGAGTCCGGAATAACGCAAACATGTTTTGCATCAAGAAAATCAAGAATTGAGCGCGGAATACAAACAAACTTGTTTTGGATCAAGAAAATCAAGAACTGAGTCCGGAATACCGCAAACAAGTTTTGCATAAAGAAAATCAAGAATTGAGCGCGGGATACAAACAAACTTGTTTGGTACCATGAAAATGAAAAACTGAGTCAGGAATACTGCAAACATGTTTTGCAACAAGAAAATAAAGAATTGAGTGCGGAAAACAACGAAACTTGTTTTGGAACAAAAAAATCTAGAATTGAGTCCGGAATACCGCAAACATGTTTTGCATCAAGAAAATCAAGAATTGTGTGCGGAAAATAACTAAACTTGTTTGTGAACAAGAAAATCAAGAACCGAGTCCGGAATAACGCAAGCATGTTTTGCATCAAGAAAATCAAGAATTGAGTGCGGAATACAACCAAACTTGTTTCGGATTAAGAAAATCAAGAACTGAGTCCGGAATAACGCAAACATGTTTTGCATCAAGAAAATCAAGAATTGAGTGCGGAATACAACCAAACTTGTTTCGAAACAAGAAAATCAAGAACTCACTCCGGAATAACGCAAACATGTTTTGCATCAAGAAAATCAAGAATTGAGTGCGGAATACAAACAAATTGTTTTGGATCAAGAAAATCAAGAACCGAGTCCGGAATACCGCAAACAAGTTTTGCATTAAGAAAATCAAGAATTGAGCGCGAAATACAAACAAACTTGTTTCGGATCAAGACAATCAAGAATTGAGTCAGGAATACCGCAAACATTTTTTGCATCAAGAAAATCAAGAATTGTGTGCGGAATGCAACCAAACTTGTTTCGGATCAAGAAAATCAAGAACTGAGTCCGAAATACCGCAAATAAGTTTTGCATCAAGAAAATCAAGAATTGAGCGCGGAATACAAACAAACTTATTTCGGAACAAGAAAATCAAGAACTGAGTCCGGAATAACGCAAACATGTTTTGTATCATGAAAATTAAGAATTGAGTGCGGAAAACAGCCAAACTTGTTTTTGAACAAGAAAATCAAGAACTGAGTCCGGAATAACGCAAACATGTTTTGCATCAAGAAAAATCAAGAATTGAGTGCGGAATACAACCAAATTTGTTTCGGATCAAGAAAATCAAGAACTGAGTCCGGAATAACGCAAACATGTTTTGCATTAAGAAAATCAAGAATTGAGTGCGGAAAACAACCAAACTTGTTTGTGAACAAGAAAATCAAGAACAGAGTCCGGAATAACGCAAACATGTTTTGCATCAAGAAAATCAAGAATTGAGTGCGGAATACAACCAAACTTGTTTCGGATCAAGAAAATCAAGAACTGAGTCCGGAATAACGCAAACATGTTTTGCATCAAGAAAATCAAGAATTGAGTGCGGAATACAACCAAACTTGTTTCGAAACAAGAAAATCAAGAACTCACTCCGGAATAACGCAAACATGTTTTGCATCAAGAAAATCAAGAATTGAGTGCGGAATACAAACAAATTGTTTTGGATCAAGAAAATCAAGAACCGAGTCCGGAATACCGCAAACAAGTTTTGCATTAAGAAAATAAAGAATTGAGCGCGAAATACAAACAAACTTGTTTCGGATCAAGACAATCAAGAATTGAGTCAGGAATAACGCAAACATGTTTTGCATCAAGAAAATCAAGAATTGAGTGTGGAATACAACCAAACTTGTTTGGGATCAAAAAAATCAAGAACTGAGTCCGGAATAATGCAAACATGTTTTGCATCAAGAAAATCAAGAATTGAGTGCGGAAAACAAACAAACTTATTTCGGAACAAGAAAATCAAGAATTGAGTCCGGAATAACGCAAACATGTTTTGCATCAAGAAAATCAAGAATTGAGTGCGGAAAACAACCAAACTTGTTTCAGAACAAGAAAATCAAGAACTGACTCCGGAATAACGCAAACAAGTTTTGCATCAAGAAAATCAAGAATTGAGTGCGGAAAACAACCAAACTTGTTTCGGATCAAGAAAATCAAGAACTGAGTCCGGAATAACGCAAACATGTTTTGCATCAAGAAAATCAAGAATTGAGCGCGGAATACAAACAAACTTGTTTTGGATCAAGAAAATCAAGAACTGAGTCCGGAATACCGCAAACAAGTTTTGCATAAAGAAAATCAAGAATTGAGCGCGGGATACAAACAAACTTGTTTGGTACCATGAAAATGAAAAACTGAGTCAGGAATACTGCAAACATGTTTTGCAACAAGAAAATAAAGAATTGAGTGCGGAAAACAACGAAACTTGTTTTGGAACAAAAAAATCTAGAATTGAGTCCGGAATACCGCAAACATGTTTTGCATCAAGAAAATCAAGAATTGTGTGCGGAAAATAACTAAACTTGTTTGTGAACAAGAAAATCAAGAACCGAGTCCGGAATAACGCAAGCATGTTTTGCATCAAGAAAATCAAGAATTGAGTGCGGAATACAACCAAACTTGTTTCGGATCAAGAAAATCAAGAACTGAGTCCGGAATAACGCAAACATGTTTTGCATCAAGAAAATCAAGAATTGAGTGCGGAATACAACCAAACTTGTTTCGAAACAAGAAAATCAAGAACTCACTCCGGAATAACGCAAACATGTTTTGCATCAAGAAAATCAAGAATTGAGTGCGGAATACAAACAAATTGTTTTGGATCAAGAAAATCAAGAACCGAGTCCGGAATACCGCAAACAAGTTTTGCATTAAGAAAATCAAGAATTGAGCGCGAAATACAAACAAACTTGTTTCGGATCAAGACAATCAAGAATTGAGTCAGGAATACCGCAAACATTTTTTGCATCAAGAAAATCAAGAATTGTGTGCGGAATGCAACCAAACTTGTTTCGGATCAAGAAAATCAAGAACTGAGTCCGAAATACCGCAAATAAGTTTTGCATCAAGAAAATCAAGAATTGAGCGCGGAATACAAACAAACTTATTTCGGAACAAGAAAATCAAGAACTGAGTCCGGAATAACGCAAACATGTTTTGTATCATGAAAATTAAGAATTGAGTGCGGAAAACAGCCAAACTTGTTTTTGAACAAGAAAATCAAGAACTGAGTCCGGAATAACGCAAACATGTTTTGCATCAAGAAAAATCAAGAATTGAGTGCGGAATACAACCAAATTTGTTTCGGATCAAGAAAATCAAGAACTGAGTCCGGAATAACGCAAACATGTTTTGCATTAAGAAAATCAAGAATTGAGTGCGGAAAACAACCAAACTTGTTTGTGAACAAGAAAATCAAGAACAGAGTCCGGAATAACGCAAACATGTTTTGCATCAAGAAAATCAAGAATTGAGTGCGGAATACAACCAAACTTGTTTCGGATCAAGAAAATCAAGAACTGAGTCCGGAATAACGCAAACATGTTTTGCATCAAGAAAATCAAGAATTGAGTGCGGAATACAACCAAACTTGTTTCGGATCAAGAAAATCAAGAACTGAGTCCGGAATAACGCAAACACGTTTTGCATAAAGAAAATCAAGAATTGAGTGCGGAATACAACGAAACTTGTTTGGGATCAAGAAAATCAAGAACTGAGTCCGGAATAATGCAACCATGTTTTGCATCAAGAAAATCAAGAATTGTGTGCGGAATACAACCAAACTTGTTTCGGATCAAGAATATCAAGAACTGAGTCCGGAATACCGCAAATAAGTTTTGCATCAAGAAAATCAAGAATTGAGCGCGGAATACAAACAAACTTATTTCGGAACAAGAAAATCAAGAACTGAGTCCGGAATAACGCAAACATGTTTTGTATCATGAAAATTAAGAATTGAGTGCGGAAAACAGCCAAACTTGTTTTTGAACAAGAAAATCAAGAACTGAGTCCGGAATAACGCAAACATGTTTTGCATCAAGAAAATCAAGAATTGAGTGCGGAAAACAACCAAACTTGTTTGAGAATAAGAAAATCAAGAACTGAGTCCGGAATAACGCAAACATGTTTTGCATCAAGAAAATCAAGAATTGAGTGCGGAATACAACCAAACTTGTTTCGGATCAAGACAATCAAGTACTGAGTCCGGAATAACGCAAACATGTTTTGCATCAAGAAAATCAAGAATTGAGTGCGGAATACAACCAAACTTGTTTCGGATCAAGACAATCAAGAATTGAGTCAGGAATACCGCAAACATTTTTTGCATCAAGAAAATCAAGAATTGTGTGCGGAATACAACCAAACTTGTTTCGGATCAAGAATATCAAGAACTGAGTCCGGAATACCGCAAATAAGTTTTGCATCAAGAAAATCAAGAATTGAGCGCGGAATACAAACAAACTTATTTCGGAACAAGAAAATCAAGAACTGAGTCCGGAATAACGCAAACATGTTTTGTATCATGAAAATTAAGAATTGAGTGCGGAAAACAGCCAAACTTGTTTCGGATCAAGAAAATCAAGAACTGAGTCCGGAATACCGCAAACAAGTTTTGCATTAAGAAAATAAAGAATTGAGCGCGAAATACAAACAAACTTGTTTCGGATCAAGACAATCAAGAATTGAGTCAGGAATACCGCAAACGTTTTTTGCATCAAGAAAATCAAGAATTGTGTGCGGAATACAACCAAACTTGTTTTGGATCAAGAAAATCAAGAACTGAGTCCGGAATACCGCAAATAAGTTTTGCATCAAGAAAATCAAGAATTGAGCGCGGAATAAAAACAAACTTATTTCGGAACAAGAAAATCAAGAACTGAGTCCGGAATAACGCAAACATGTTTTGTATCATGAGAATTAAGAATTGAGTGCGGAAAACAGCCAAACTTGTTTTTGAACAAGAAAATCAAGAACTGAGTCCGGAATAACGCAAACATGTTTTGCATCAAGAAAAATCAAGAATTGAGTGCGGAATACAACCAAATTTGTTTCGGATCAAGAAAATCAAGAACTGAGTCCGGAATAACGCAAACATGTTTTGCATCAAGAAAATCAAGAATTGAGTGCGGAAAACAACCAAACTTATTTTTGAACAAGAAAATCAAGAACTGAGTCCGGAATAACGCAAACATGTTTTGCATCAAGAAAATCAAGAATTGAGTGCGGAATACAACCAAACTTGTTTCGGATCAAGAAAATCAAGAACTGAGTCCGGAATAACGCAAACACGTTTTGCATAAAGAAAATCAAGAATTGAGTGCGGAATACAACGAAACTTGTTTGGGATCAAGAAAATCAAGAACTGAGTCCGGAATAATGCAACCATGTTTTGCATCAAGAAAATCAAGAATTGTGTGCGGAATACAACCAAACTTGTTTTGGATCAAGAATATCAAGAACTGAGTCCGGAATACCGCAAATAAGTTTTGCATCAAGAAAATCAAGAATTGAGCGCGGAATACAAACAAACTTATTTCGGAACAAGAAAATCAAGAACTGAGTCCGGAATAACGCAAACATGTTTTGTATCATGAAAATTAAGAATTGAGTGCGGAAAACAGCCAAACTTGTTTTTGAACAAGAAAATCAAGAACTGAGTCCGGAATAACGCAAACATGTTTTGCATCAAGAAAATCAAGAATTGAGTGCGGAATACAACCAAACTTGTTTCGGATCAAGAAAATCAAGAATTGAGTCCGGAATAACGCAAACATGTTTTGCATCAAGAAAATCAAGAATTGAGTGCGGAAAACAACCAAACTTGTTTGAGAATAAGAAAATCAAGAACTGAGTCCGGAATAACGCAAACATGTTTTGCATCAAGAAAATCAAGAATTGAGTGCGGAATACAACCAAACTTGTTTCGGATCAAGACAATCAAGAATTGAGTCAGGAATACCGCAAACATTTTTTGCATCAAGAAAATCAAGAATTGTGTGCGGAATACAACCAAACTTGTTTCGGATCAAGAATATCAAGAACTGAGTCCGGAATACCGCAAATAAGTTTTGCATCAAGAAAATCAAGAATTGAGCGCGGAATACAAACAAACTTATTTCGGAACAAGAAAATCAAGAACTGAGTCCGGAATAACGCAAACATGTTTTGTATCATGAAAATTAAGAATTGAGTGCGGAAAACAGCCAAACTTGTTTCGGATCAAGAAAATCAAGAACTGAGTCCGGAATACCGCAAACAAGTTTTGCATTAAGAAAATAAAGAATTGAGCGCGAAATACAAACAAACTTGTTTCGGATCAAGACAATCAAGAATTGAGTCAGGAATACCGCAAACATTTTTTGCATCAAGAAAATCAAGAATTGTGTGCGGAATACAACCAAACTTGTTTTGGATCAAGAAAATCAAGAACTGAGTCCGGAATACCGCAAATAAGTTTTGCATCAAGAAAATCAAGAATTGAGCGCGGAATACAAACAAACTTATTTCGGAACAAGAAAATCAAGAACTGAGTCCGGAATAACGCAAACATGTTTTGTATCATGAAAATTAAGAATTGAGTGCGGAAAACAGCCAAACTTGTTTTTGAACAAGAAAATCAAGAACTGAGTCCGGAATAACGCAAACATGTTTTGCATCAAGAAAAATCAAGAATTGAGTGCGGAATACAACCAAATTTGTTTCGGATCAAGAAAATCAAGAACTGAGTCCGGAATAACGCAAACATGTTTTGCATCAAGAAAATCAAGAATTGAGTGCGGAAAACAACCAAACTTATTTTTGAACAAGAAAATCAAGAACTGAGTCCGGAATAACGCAAACATGTTTTGCATCAAGAAAATCAAGAATTGAGTGCGGAATACAACCAAACTTGTTTCGGATCAAGAAAATCAAGAACTGAGTCCGGAATAACGCAAACACGTTTTGCATAAAGAAAATCAAGAATTGAGTGCGGAATACAACGAAACTTGTTTGGGATCAAGAAAATCAAGAACTGAGTCCGGAATAATGCAACCATGTTTTGCATCAAGAAAATCAAGAATTGTGTGCGGAATACAACCAAACTTGTTTCGGATCAAGACAATCAAGAACTGAGTCCGGAATAACGCAAACATGTTTTGTATCATGAAAATTAAGAATTGAGTGCGGAAAACAGCCAAACTTGTTTTTGAACAAGAAAATCAAGAACTGAGTCCGGAATAACGCAAACATGTTTTGCATCAAGAAAATCAAGAATTGAGTGCGGAAAACAACCAAACTTGTTTGAGAATAAGAAAATCAAGAACTGAGTCCGGAATAACGCAAACATGTTTTGCATCAAGAAAATCAAGAATTGAGTGCGGAATACAACCAAACTTGTTTCGGATCAAGACAATCAAGAATTGAGTCAGGAATACCGCAAACATTTTTTGCATCAAGAAAATCAAGAATTGTGTGCGGAATACAACCAAACTTGTTTCGGATCAAGAATATCAAGAACTGAGTCCGGAATACCGCAAATAAGTTTTGCATCAAGAAAATCAAGAATTGAGTGCGGAATACAACCAAACTTGTTTCGGATCAAGAAAATCAAGAACTGAGTCCGGAATAACGCAAACATGTTTTGCATCAAGAAAATCAAGAATTGAGTGCGGAATACAACCAAACTTGTTTCGAAACAAGAAAATCAAGAACTCACTCCGGAATAACGCAAACATGTTTTGCATCAAGAAAATCAAGAATTGAGTGCGGAATACAAACAAATTGTTTTGGATCAAGAAAATCAAGAACCGAGTCCGGAATACCGCAAACAAGTTTTGCATTAAGAAAATAAAGAATTGAGCGCGAAATACAAACAAACTTGTTTCGGATCAAGACAATCAAGAATTGAGTCAGGAATAACGCAAACATGTTTTGCATCAAGAAAATCAAGAATTGAGTGTGGAATACAACCAAACTTGTTTGGGATCAAAAAAATCAAGAACTGAGTCCGGAATAATGCAAACATGTTTTGCATCAAGAAAATCAAGAATTGAGTGCGGAAAACAAACAAACTTATTTCGGAACAAGAAAATCAAGAATTGAGTCCGGAATAACGCAAACATGTTTTGCATCAAGAAAATCAAGAATTGAGTGCGGAAAACAACCAAACTTGTTTCAGAACAAGAAAATCAAGAACTGACTCCGGAATAACGCAAACAAGTTTTGCATCAAGAAAATCAAGAATTGAGTGCGGAAAACAACCAAACTTGTTTCGGATCAAGAAAATCAAGAACTGAGTCCGGAATAACGCAAACATGTTTTGCATCAAGAAAATCAAGAATTGAGCGCGGAATACAAACAAACTTGTTTTGGATCAAGAAAATCAAGAACTGAGTCCGGAATACCGCAAACAAGTTTTGCATAAAGAAAATCAAGAATTGAGCGCGGGATACAAACAAACTTGTTTGGTACCATGAAAATGAAAAACTGAGTCAGGAATACTGCAAACATGTTTTGCAACAAGAAAATAAAGAATTGAGTGCGGAAAACAACGAAACTTGTTTTGGAACAAAAAAATCTAGAATTGAGTCCGGAATACCGCAAACATGTTTTGCATCAAGAAAATCAAGAATTGTGTGCGGAAAATAACTAAACTTGTTTGTGAACAAGAAAATCAAGAACCGAGTCCGGAATAACGCAAGCATGTTTTGCATCAAGAAAATCAAGAATTGAGTGCGGAATACAACCAAACTTGTTTCGGATCAAGAAAATCAAGAACTGAGTCCGGAATAACGCAAACATGTTTTGCATCAAGAAAATCAAGAATTGAGTGCGGAATACAACCAAACTTGTTTCGAAACAAGAAAATCAAGAACTCACTCCGGAATAACGCAAACATGTTTTGCATCAAGAAAATCAAGAATTGAGTGCGGAATACAAACAAATTGTTTTGGATCAAGAAAATCAAGAACCGAGTCCGGAATACCGCAAACAAGTTTTGCATTAAGAAAATCAAGAATTGAGCGCGAAATACAAACAAACTTGTTTCGGATCAAGACAATCAAGAATTGAGTCAGGAATACCGCAAACATTTTTTGCATCAAGAAAATCAAGAATTGTGTGCGGAATGCAACCAAACTTGTTTCGGATCAAGAAAATCAAGAACTGAGTCCGAAATACCGCAAATAAGTTTTGCATCAAGAAAATCAAGAATTGAGCGCGGAATACAAACAAACTTATTTCGGAACAAGAAAATCAAGAACTGAGTCCGGAATAACGCAAACATGTTTTGTATCATGAAAATTAAGAATTGAGTGCGGAAAACAGCCAAACTTGTTTTTGAACAAGAAAATCAAGAACTGAGTCCGGAATAACGCAAACATGTTTTGCATCAAGAAAAATCAAGAATTGAGTGCGGAATACAACCAAATTTGTTTCGGATCAAGAAAATCAAGAACTGAGTCCGGAATAACGCAAACATGTTTTGCATTAAGAAAATCAAGAATTGAGTGCGGAAAACAACCAAACTTGTTTGTGAACAAGAAAATCAAGAACAGAGTCCGGAATAACGCAAACATGTTTTGCATCAAGAAAATCAAGAATTGAGTGCGGAATACAACCAAACTTGTTTCGGATCAAGAAAATCAAGAACTGAGTCCGGAATAACGCAAACATGTTTTGCATCAAGAAAATCAAGAATTGAGTGCGGAATACAACCAAACTTGTTTCGGATCAAGAAAATCAAGAACTGAGTCCGGAATAACGCAAACACGTTTTGCATAAAGAAAATCAAGAATTGAGTGCGGAATACAACGAAACTTGTTTGGGATCAAGAAAATCAAGAACTGAGTCCGGAATAATGCAACCATGTTTTGCATCAAGAAAATCAAGAATTGTGTGCGGAATACAACCAAACTTGTTTCGGATCAAGAATATCAAGAACTGAGTCCGGAATACCGCAAATAAGTTTTGCATCAAGAAAATCAAGAATTGAGCGCGGAATACAAACAAACTTATTTCGGAACAAGAAAATCAAGAACTGAGTCCGGAATAACGCAAACATGTTTTGTATCATGAAAATTAAGAATTGAGTGCGGAAAACAGCCAAACTTGTTTTTGAACAAGAAAATCAAGAACTGAGTCCGGAATAACGCAAACATGTTTTGCATCAAGAAAATCAAGAATTGAGTGCGGAAAACAACCAAACTTGTTTGAGAATAAGAAAATCAAGAACTGAGTCCGGAATAACGCAAACATGTTTTGCATCAAGAAAATCAAGAATTGAGTGCGGAATACAACCAAACTTGTTTCGGATCAAGACAATCAAGAACTGAGTCCGGAATAACGCAAACATGTTTTGCATCAAGAAAATCAAGAATTGAGTGCGGAATACAACCAAACTTGTTTCGGATCAAGACAATCAAGAATTGAGTCAGGAATACCGCAAACATTTTTTGCATCAAGAAAATCAAGAATTGTGTGCGGAATACAACCAAACTTGTTTCGGATCAAGAATATCAAGAACTGAGTCCGGAATACCGCAAATAAGTTTTGCATCAAGAAAATCAAGAATTGAGCGCGGAATACAAACAAACTTATTTCGGAACAAGAAAATCAAGAACTGAGTCCGGAATAACGCAAACATGTTTTGTATCATGAAAATTAAGAATTGAGTGCGGAAAACAGCCAAACTTGTTTCGGATCAAGAAAATCAAGAACTGAGTCCGGAATACCGCAAACAAGTTTTGCATTAAGAAAATAAAGAATTGAGCGCGAAATACAAACAAACTTGTTTCGGATCAAGACAATCAAGAATTGAGTCAGGAATACCGCAAACGTTTTTTGCATCAAGAAAATCAAGAATTGTGTGCGGAATACAACCAAACTTGTTTTGGATCAAGAAAATCAAGAACTGAGTCCGGAATACCGCAAATAAGTTTTGCATCAAGAAAATCAAGAATTGAGCGCGGAATAAAAACAAACTTATTTCGGAACAAGAAAATCAAGAACTGAGTCCGGAATAACGCAAACATGTTTTGTATCATGAGAATTAAGAATTGAGTGCGGAAAACAGCCAAACTTGTTTTTGAACAAGAAAATCAAGAACTGAGTCCGGAATAACGCAAACATGTTTTGCATCAAGAAAAATCAAGAATTGAGTGCGGAATACAACCAAATTTGTTTCGGATCAAGAAAATCAAGAACTGAGTCCGGAATAACGCAAACATGTTTTGCATCAAGAAAATCAAGAATTGAGTGCGGAAAACAACCAAACTTATTTTTGAACAAGAAAATCAAGAACTGAGTCCGGAATAACGCAAACACGTTTTGCATCAAGAAAATCAAGAATTGAGTGCGGAAAACAACCAAACTTATTTTTGAACAAGAAAATCAAGAACTGAGTCCGGAATAACGCAAACACGTTTTGCATCAAGAAAATCAAGAATTGAGTGCGGAATACAACCAAACTTGTTTCGGATCAAGAAAATCAAGAACTGAGTCCGGAATAACGCAAACACGTTTTGCATAAAGAAAATCAAGAATTGAGTGCGGAATACAACGAAACTTGTTTGGGATCAAGAAAATCAAGAACTGAGTCCGGAATAATGCAACCATGTTTTGCATCAAGAAAATCAAGAATTGTGTGCGGAATACAACCAAACTTGTTTTGGATCAAGAATATCAAGAACTGAGTCCGGAATACCGCAAATAAGTTTTGCATCAAGAAAATCAAGAATTGAGCGCGGAATACAAACAAACTTATTTCGGAACAAGAAAATCAAGAACTGAGTCCGGAATAACGCAAACATGTTTTGTATCATGAAAATTAAGAATTGAGTGCGGAAAACAGCCAAACTTGTTTTTGAACAAGAAAATCAAGAACTGAGTCCGGAATAACGCAAACATGTTTTGCATCAAGAAAATCAAGAATTGAGTGCGGAATACAACCAAACTTGTTTCGGATCAAGAAAATCAAGAATTGAGTCCGGAATAACGCAAACATGTTTTGCATCAAGAAAATCAAGAATTGAGTGCGGAAAACAACCAAACTTGTTTGAGAATAAGAAAATCAAGAACTGAGTCCGGAATAACGCAAACATGTTTTGCATCAAGAAAATCAAGAATTGAGTGCGGAATACAACCAAACTTGTTTCGGATCAAGACAATCAAGAATTGAGTCAGGAATACCGCAAACATTTTTTGCATCAAGAAAATCAAGAATTGTGTGCGGAATACAACCAAACTTGTTTCGGATCAAGAATATCAAGAACTGAGTCCGGAATACCGCAAATAAGTTTTGCATCAAGAAAATCAAGAATTGAGCGCGGAATACAAACAAACTTATTTCGGAACAAGAAAATCAAGAACTGAGTCCGGAATAACGCAAACATGTTTTGTATCATGAAAATTAAGAATTGAGTGCGGAAAACAGCCAAACTTGTTTCGGATCAAGAAAATCAAGAACTGAGTCCGGAATACCGCAAACAAGTTTTGCATTAAGAAAATAAAGAATTGAGCGCGAAATACAAACAAACTTGTTTCGGATCAAGACAATCAAGAATTGAGTCAGGAATACCGCAAACATTTTTTGCATCAAGAAAATCAAGAATTGTGTGCGGAATACAACCAAACTTGTTTTGGATCAAGAAAATCAAGAACTGAGTCCGGAATACCGCAAATAAGTTTTGCATCAAGAAAATCAAGAATTGAGCGCGGAATACAAACAAACTTATTTCGGAACAAGAAAATCAAGAACTGAGTCCGGAATAACGCAAACATGTTTTGTATCATGAAAATTAAGAATTGAGTGCGGAAAACAGCCAAACTTGTTTTTGAACAAGAAAATCAAGAACTGAGTCCGGAATAACGCAAACATGTTTTGCATCAAGAAAAATCAAGAATTGAGTGCGGAATACAACCAAATTTGTTTCGGATCAAGAAAATCAAGAACTGAGTCCGGAATAACGCAAACATGTTTTGCATCAAGAAAATCAAGAATTGAGTGCGGAAAACAACCAAACTTATTTTTGAACAAGAAAATCAAGAACTGAGTCCGGAATAACGCAAACATGTTTTGCATCAAGAAAATCAAGAATTGAGTGCGGAATACAACCAAACTTGTTTCGGATCAAGAAAATCAAGAACTGAGTCCGGAATAACGCAAACACGTTTTGCATAAAGAAAATCAAGAATTGAGTGCGGAATACAACGAAACTTGTTTGGGATCAAGAAAATCAAGAACTGAGTCCGGAATAATGCAACCATGTTTTGCATCAAGAAAATCAAGAATTGTGTGCGGAATACAACCAAACTTTTTTCGGATCAAGAATATCAAGAACTGAGTCCGGAATACCGCAAATAAGTTTTGCATCAAGAAAATCAAGAATTGAGCGCGGAATACAAACAAACTTATTTCGGAACAAGAAAATCAAGAACTGAGTCCGGAATAACGCAAACAGGTTTTGTATCATGAAAATTAAGAATTGAGTGCGGAAAACAGCCAAACTTGTTTTTGAACAAGAAAATCAAGAACTGAGTCCGGAATAACGCAAACATGTTTTGCATCAAGAAAATCAAGAATTGAGTGCGGAATACAACCAAACTTGTTTCGGATCAAGAAAATCAAGAATTGAGTCCGGAATAACGCAAACATGTTTTGCATCAAGAAAATCAAGAATTGAGTGCGGAATACAACCAAACTTGTTTCGGATCAAGAAAATCAAGAACTGAGTCCGGAATAACGCAAACACGTTTTGCATAAAGAAAATCAAGAATTGAGTGCGGAATACAACGAAACTTGTTTGGGATCAAGAAAATCAAGAACTGAGTCCGGAATAATGCAACCATGTTTTGCATCAAGAAAATCAAGAATTGTGTGCGGAATACAACCAAACTTGTTTCGGATCAAGAATATCAAGAACTGAGTCCGGAATACCGCAAATAAGTTTTGCATCAAGAAAATCAAGAATTGAGCGCGGAATACAAACAAACTTATTTCGGAACAAGAAAATCAAGAACTGAGTCCGGAATAACGCAAACATGTTTTGTATCATGAAAATTAAGAATTGAGTGCGGAAAACAGCCAAACTTGTTTTTGAACAAGAAAATCAAGAACTGAGTCCGGAATAACGCAAACATGTTTTGCATCAAGAAAATCAAGAATTGAGTGCGGAAAACAACCAAACTTGTTTGAGAATAAGAAAATCAAGAACTGAGTCCGGAATAACGCAAACATGTTTTGCATCAAGAAAATCAAGAATTGAGTGCGGAATACAACCAAACTTGTTTCGGATCAAGACAATCAAGAATTGAGTCAGGAATACCGCAAACATTTTTTGCCTCAAGAAAATCAAGAATTGTGTGCGGAATACAACCAAACTTGTTTCGGATCAAGAATATCAAGAACTGAGTCCGGAATACCGCAAATAAGTTTTGCATCAAGAAAATCAAGAATTGAGCGCGGAATACAAACAAACTTATTTCGGAACAAGAAAATCAAGAACTGAGTCCGGAATAACGCAAACATGTTTTGTATCATGAAAATTAAGAATTGAGTGCGGAAAACAGCCAAACTTGTTTCGGATCAAGAAAATCAAGAACTGAGTCCGGAATACCGCAAACAAGTTTTGCATGAAGAAAATAAAGAATTGAGCGCGAAATACAAACAAACTTGTTTCGGATCAAGACAATCAAGAATTGAGTCAGGAATACCGCAAACATTTTTTGCATCAAGAAAATCAAGAATTGTGTGCGGAATACAACCAAACTTGTTTGGGATCAAGAAAATCAAGAACTGAGTCCGGAATACCGCAAACAAGTTTTGCATTAAGAAAATAAAGAATTGAGCGCGAAATACAAACAAACTTGTTTCGGATCAAGACAATCAAGAATTGAGTCAGGAATACCGCAAACATTTTTTGCATCAAGAAAATCAAGAATTGTGTGCGGAATGCAACCAAACTTGTTTCGGATCAAGAAAATCAAGAACTGAGTCCGAAATACCGCAAATAAGTTTTGCATCAAGAAAATCAAGAATTGAGCGCGGAATACAAACAAACTTATTTCGGAACAAGAAAATCAAGAACTGAGTCCGGAATAACGCAAACATGTTTTGCATCAAGAAAATCAAGAATTGAGTGCGGAAAACAGCCAAACTTGTTTTTGAACAAGAAAATAAAGAACTGAGTCCGGAATAACGCAAACATGTTTTGCATCAAGAAAATCAAGAATTGAGTGCGGAATACAACCAAACTTGTTTCGGATCAAGAAAATCAAGAACTGAGTCCGGAATAACGCAAACACGTTTTGCATAAAGAAAATCAAGAATTGAGTGCGGAATACAACGAAACTTGTTTGGGATCAAGAAAATCAAGAACTGAGTCCGGAATAATGCAACCATGTTTTGCATCAAGAAAATCAAGAATTGTGTGCGGAATACAACCAAACTTGTTTCGGATCAAGAATATCAAGAACTGAGTCCGGAATACCGCAAATAAGTTTTGCATCAAGAAAATCAAGAATTGAGCGCGGAATACAAACAAACTTATTTCGGAATAAGAAAATCAAGAACTGAGTCCGGAATAACGCAAACATGTTTTGTATCATGAAAATTAAGAATTGAGTGCGGAAAACAGCCAAACTTGTTTTTGAACAAGAAAATCAAGAACTGAGTCCGGAATAACGCAAACATGTTTTGCATCAAGAAAATCAAGAATTGAGTGCGGAATACAACCAAACTTGTTTCGGATCAAGAAAATCAAGAATTGAGTCCGGAATAACGCAAACATGTTTTGCATCAAGAAAATCAAGAATTGAGTGCGGAAAACAACCAAACTTGTTTGAGAATAAGAAAATCAAGAACTGAGTCCGGAATAACGCAAACATGTTTTGCATCAAGAAAATCAAGAATTGAGTGCGGAATACAACCAAACTTGTTTCGGATCAAGACAATCAAGAATTGAGTCAGGAATACCGCAAACATTTTTTGCATCAAGAAAATCAAGAATTGTGTGCGGAATACAACCAAACTTGTTTCGGATCAAGAATATCAAGAACTGAGTCCGGAATACCGCAAATAAGTTTTGCATCAAGAAAATCAAGAATTGAGCGCGGAATACAAACAAACTTATTTCGGAACAAGAAATCAAGAACTGAGTCCGGAATAACGCAAACATGTTTTGTATCATGAAAATTAAGAATTGAGTGCGGAAAACAGCCAAACTTGTTTCGGATCAAGAAAATCAAGAACTGAGTCCGGAATACCGCAAACAAGTTTTGCATTAAGAAAATAAAGAATTGAGCGCGAAATACAAACAAACTTGTTTCGGATCAAGACAATCAAGAATTGAGTCAGGAATACCGCAAACATTTTTTGCATCAAGAAAATCAAGAATTGTGTGCGGAATACAACCAAACTTGTTTTGGATCAAGAAAATCAAGAACTGAGTCCGGAATACCGCAAACAAGTTTTGCATTAAGAAAATAAAGAATTGAGCGCGAAATACAAACAAACTTGTTTCGGATCAAGACAATCAAGAATTGAGTCAGGAATACCGCAAACATTTTTTGCATCAAGAAAATCAAGAATTGTGTGCGGAATGCAACCAAACTTGTTTCGGATCAAGAAAATCAAGAACTGAGTCCGAAATACCGCAAATAAGTTTTGCATCAAGAAAATCAAGAATTGAGCGCGGAATACAAACAAACTTATTTCGGAACAAGAAAATCAAGAACTGAGTCCGGAATAACGCAAACATTTTTTGTATCATGAAAATTAAGAATTGAGTGCGGAAAACAGCCAAACTTGTTTTTGAACAAGAAAATCAAGAACTGAGTCCGGAATAACGCAAAAATGTTTTGCATCAAGAAAAATCAAGAATTGAGTGCGGAATACAACCAAATTTGTTTCGGATCAAGAAAATCAAGAACTGAGTCCGGAATAACGCAAACATGTTTTGCATCAAGAAAATCAAGAATTGAGTGCGGAAAACAACCAAACTTATTTTTGAACAAGAAAATCAAGAACTGAGTCCGGAATAACGCAAAGATGTTTTGCATCAAGAAAATCAAGAATTGAGTGCGGAAAACAACCAAACTTGTTTGTGAACAAGAAAATCAAGAACTGAGTCCGGAATAACGCAAACATGTTTTGCATCAAGAAAATCAAGAATTGAGTGCGGAATACAACCAAACTTGTTTCGGATCAAGAAAATCAAGAACTGAGTCCGGAATAATGCAACCATGTTTTGCATCAAGAAAATCAAGAATTGAGTGCGGAAAAGAACCAAACTTATTTCGGAACAAGAAAATCAAGAACTGAGTCAGGAATACCGCAAACATGTTTTGCATCAAGAAAATCAAGAATTGAGTGCGGAAAACAACCAAACTTGTTTTGAAACAAGAAAATCAAGAACTCACTCCGGAATAACGCAAACATGTTTTGCATCAAGAAAATCAAGAATTGAGTGCAGAAAACAACCAAATTGTTTGTGAACAAGAAAATCAAGAACAGAGTCCGGAATAACGCAAACATGTTTTGCATCAAGAAAATCAAGAATTGAGTGCGGAATACAACCAAACTTGTTTCGGATCAAGAAAATCAAGAACTGAGTCCGGAATAACGCAAACATGTTTTGCATCAAGAAAATCAAGAATTGAGTGCGGAATACAACCAAACTTGTTTGGGATCAAAAAAATCAAGAACTGAGTCCGGAATAATGCAAACATGTTTTGCATCAAGAAAATCAAGAATTGAGTGCGGAAAACAACCAAACTTACTTCGGAACAAGAAAATCAAGAACTGAGTCAGGAATACCGCAAACATGTTTTGCATCAAGAAAATCAAGAATTGAGTGCGGAAAACAACCAAACTTGTTTCGGAACAAGAAAATCAAGAACAGAGTCCGGAATAACGCAAACATGTTTTGCATCAAGAAAATCAAGAATTGAGTGCGGAATACAACCAAACTTGTTTCGGATCAAGAAAATCAAGAACTGAGTCTGGAATAACGCAAACATGATTTGCATCAAGAAAATCAAGAATTGAGTGCGGAATACAACCAAACTTGTTTCGGATCAAGAAAATCAAGAACTGAGTCCGGAATAACGCAAACATGTTTTGCATCAAGAAAATCAAGAATTGAGTGCGGAATACAACCAAACTTGTTTCGGATCAAGAAAATCAAGAATTGAGTCCGGAATAATGCAAACATGTTTTGCATCAAGAAAATCAAGAATTGAGTGCGGAAAACAACCAAACTTGTTTTAGAATAAGAAAATCAAGAACTGAGTCCGGAATAACGCAAACATGTTTTGCATCAAGAAAATCAAGAATTGAGTGCGGAATACAACCAAACTTGTTTCGGATCAAGACAATCAAGAATTGAGTCAGGAATACCGCAAACATTTTTTGCATCAAGAAAATCAAGAATTGTGTGCGGAATACAACCAAACTTGTTTCGGATCAAGAATATCAAGAACTGAGTCCGGAATACCGCAAATAAGTTTTGCATCAAGAAAATCAAGAATTGAGCGCGGAATACAAACAAACTTATTTCGGAACAAGAAAATCAAGAACTGAGTCCGGAATAACGCAAACATGTTTTGTATCATGAAAATTAAGAATTGAGTGCGGAAAACAGCCAAACTTGTTTTTGAACAAGAAAATAAAGAACTGAGTCCGGAATAACGCAAACATGTTTTGCATCAAGAAAATCAAGAATTTAGTGCGGAATACAACCAAACTTGTTTCGGATCAAGAAAATCAAGAACTGAGTCCGGAATAACGCAAACATGTTTTGTATCATGAAAATTAAGAATTGAGTGCGGAAAACAGCCAAACTTGTTTTTGAACAAGAAAATCAAGAACTGAGTCCGGAATAACGCAAACATGTTTTGCATCAAGAAAATCAAGAATTGAGTGCGGAATACAACCAAACTTGTTTGGGATCAAGAAAATCAAGAACTGAGTCCGGAATAACGCAAACATGTTTTGTATCATGAAAATTAAGAATTGAGTGCGGAAAACAGCCAAACTTGTTTTTGAACAAGAAAATCAAGAACTGAGTCCGGAATAACGCAAACATGTTTTGCATCAAGAAAAATCAAGAATTGAGTGCGGAATACAACCAAATTTGTTTCGGATCAAGAAAATCAAGAACTGAGTCCGGAATAACGCAAACATGTTTTGCATCAAGAAAATCAAGAATTGAGTGCGGGAAACAACCAAACTTATTTTCGAACAAGAAAATCAAGAACTGAGTCCGGAATAACGCAAACATGTTTTGCATCAAGAAAATCAAGAATTGAGTGCGGAAAACAACCAAACTTGTTTGTGAACAAGAAAATCAAGAACTGAGTCCGGAATAACGCAAACATGTTTTGCATCAAGAAAATCAAGAATTATGTGCGGAATACAACCAAACTTGTTTTGGATCAAGAAAATCAAGAACTGAGTCCGGAATACCGCAAACAAGTTTTGCATTAAGAAAATAAAGAATTGAGCGCGAAATACAAACAAACTTGTTTCGGATCAAGACAATCAAGAATTGAGTCAGGAATACCGCAAACATTTTTTGCATGAAGAAAATCAAGAATTGTGTGCGGAATGCAACCAAACTTGTTTCGGATCAAGAAAATCAAGAACTGAGTCCGAAATACCGCAAATAAGTTTTGCATCAAGAAAATCAAGAATTGAGCGCGGAATACAAATAAACTTATTTCGGAACAAGAAAATCAAGAACTGAGTCCGGAATAACGCAAACATGTTTTGTATCATGAAAATTAAGAATTGAGTGCGGAAAACAGCCAAACTTGTTTTTGAACAAGAAAATCAAGAACTGAGTCCGGAATAACGCAAACATGTTTTGCATCAAGAAAAATCAAGAATTGAGTGCGGAATACAACCAAACTTGTTTCGGATCAAGAAAATCAAGAACTGAGTCCGGAATAACGCAAACATGTTTTGCATAAAGAAAATCAAGAATTGAGTGCGGAATACAACCAAACTTGTTTGGGATCAAGAAAATCAAGAACTGAGTCCGGAATAATGCAACCATGTTTTGCATCAAGAAAATCAAGAATTGAGTGCGGAAAAGAACCAAACTTATTTCGGAACAAGAAAATCAAGAACTGAGTCAGGAATACCGCAAACATGTTTTGCATCAAGAAAATCAAGAATTGAGTGCGGAAAACAACCAAACTTGTTTTGAAACAAGAAAATCAAGAACTCACTCCGGAATAACGCAAACATGTTTTGCATCAAGAAAATCAAGAATTGAGTGCGGAATACAACCAAACTTGTTTCGGATCAAGACAATCAAGAATTGAGTCAGGAATACCGCAAACATTTTTTGGATCAAGAAAATCAAGAATTGTGTGCGGAATACAACCAAACTTGTTTCGGATCAAGAATATCAAGAACTGAGTCCGGAATACCGCAAATAAGTTTTGCATCAAGAAAATCAAGAATTGAGCGCGGAATACAAACAAACTTATTGCGGAACAAGAAAATCAAGAACTGAGTCCGGAATAACGCAAACATGTTTTGTATCATGAAAATTAAGAATTGAGTGCGGAAAACAGCCAAACTTGTTTTTGAACAAGAAAATAAAGAACTGAGTCCGGAATAACGCAAACATGTTTTGCATCAAGAAAATCAAGAATTTAGTGCGGAATACAACCAAACTTGTTTCGGATCAAGAAAATCAAGAACTGAGTCCGGAATAACGCAAACATGTTTTGTATCATGAAAATTAAGAATTGAGTGCGGAAAACAGCCAAACTTGTTTTTGAACAAGAAAATCAAGAACTGAGTCCGGAATAACGCAAACATGTTTTGCATCAAGAAAATCAAGAATTGAGTGCGGAATACAACCAAACTTGTTTGGGATCAAGAAAAATCAAGAACTGAGTCCGGAATAACGCAAACATGTTTTGTATCATGAAAATTAAGAATTGAGTGCGGAAAACAGCCAAACTTGTTTTTGAACAAGAAAATCAAGAACTGAGTCCGGAATAACGCAAACATGTTTTGCATCAAGAAAAATCAAGAATTTAGTGCGGAATACAACCAAACTTGTTTCGGATCAAGAAAATCAAGAACTGAGTCCGGAATAACGCAAACATGTTTTGTATCATGAAAATTAAGAATTGAGTGCGGAAAACAGCCAAACTTGTTTTTGAACAAGAAAATCAAGAACTGAGTCCGGAATAACGCAAACATGTTTTGCATCAAGAAAATCAAGAATTGAGTGCGGAATACAACCAAACTTGTTTGGGATCAAGAAAATCAAGAACTGAGTCCGGAATAACGCAAACATGTTTTGTATCATGAAAATTAAGAATTGAGTGCGGAAAACAGCCAAACTTGTTTTTGAACAAGAAAATCAAGAACTGAGTCCGGAATAACGCAAACATGTTTTGCATCAAGAAAAATCAAGAATTGAGTGCGGAATACAACCAAATTTGTTTCGGATCAAGAAAATCAAGAACTGAGTCCGGAATAACGCAAACATGTTTTGCATCAAGAAAATCAAGAATTGAGTGCGGGAAACAACCAAACTTATTTTTGAACAAGAAAATCAAGAACTGAGTCCGGAATAACGCAAACATGTTTTGCATCAAGAAAATCAAGAATTGAGTGCGGAAAACAACCAAACTTGTTTGTGAACAAGAAAATCAAGAACTGAGTCCGGAATAACGCAAACATGTTTTGCATCAAGAAAATCAAGAATTATGTGCGGAATACAACCAAACTTGTTTTGGATCAAGAAAATCAAGAACTGAGTCCGGAATACCGCAAACAAGTTTTGCATTAAGAAAATAAAGAATTGAGCGCGAAATACAAACAAACTTGTTTCGGATCAAGACAATCAAGAATTGAGTCAGGAATACCGCAAACATTTTTTGCATGAAGAAAATCAAGAATTGTGTGCGGAATGCAACCAAACTTGTTTCGGATCAAGAAAATCAAGAACTGAGTCCGAAATACCGCAAATAAGTTTTGCATCAAGAAAATCAAGAATTGAGCGCGGAATACAAATAAACTTATTTCGGAACAAGAAAATCAAGAACTGAGTCCGGAATAACGCAAACATGTTTTGTATCATGAAAATTAAGAATTGAGTGCGGAAAACAGCCAAACTTGTTTTTGAACAAGAAAATCAAGAACTGAGTCCGGAATAACGCAAACATGTTTTGCATCAAGAAAAATCAAGAATTGAGTGCGGAATACAACCAAACTTGTTTCGGATCAAGAAAATCAAGAACTGAGTCCGGAATAACGCAAACATGTTTTGCATAAAGAAAATCAAGAATTGAGTGCGGAATACAACCAAACTTGTTTGGGATCAAGAAAATCAAGAACTGAGTCCGGAATAATGCAACCATGTTTTGCATCAAGAAAATCAAGAATTGAGTGCGGAAAAGAACCAAACTTATTTCGGAACAAGAAAATCAAGAACTGAGTCAGGAATACCGCAAACATGTTTTGCATCAAGAAAATCAAGAATTGAGTGCGGAAAACAACCAAACTTGTTTTGAAACAAGAAAATCAAGAACTCACTCCGGAATAACGCAAACATGTTTTGCATCAAGAAAATCAAGAATTGAGTGCGGAATACAACCAAACTTGTTTCGGATCAAGACAATCAAGAATTGAGTCAGGAATACCGCAAACATTTTTTGGATCAAGAAAATCAAGAATTGTGTGCGGAATACAACCAAACTTGTTTCGGATCAAGAATATCAAGAACTGAGTCCGGAATACCGCAAATAAGTTTTGCATCAAGAAAATCAAGAATTGAGCGCGGAATACAAACAAACTTATTGCGGAACAAGAAAATCAAGAACTGAGTCCGGAATAACGCAAACATGTTTTGTATCATGAAAATTAAGAATTGAGTGCGGAAAACAGCCAAACTTGTTTTTGAACAAGAAAATAAAGAACTGAGTCCGGAATAACGCAAACATGTTTTGCATCAAGAAAATCAAGAATTTAGTGCGGAATACAACCAAACTTGTTTCGGATCAAGAAAATCAAGAACTGAGTCCGGAATAACGCAAACATGTTTTGTATCATGAAAATTAAGAATTGAGTGCGGAAAACAGCCAAACTTGTTTTTGAACAAGAAAATCAAGAACTGAGTCCGGAATAACGCAAACATGTTTTGCATCAAGAAAATCAAGAATTGAGTGCGGAATACAACCAAACTTGTTTGGGATCAAGAAAAATCAAGAACTGAGTCCGGAATAACGCAAACATGTTTTGTATCATGAAAATTAAGAATTGAGTGCGGAAAACAGCCAAACTTGTTTTTGAACAAGAAAATCAAGAACTGAGTCCGGAATAACGCAAACATGTTTTGCATCAAGAAAAATCAAGAATTGAGTGCGGAATACAACCAAATTTGTTTCGGATCAAGAAAATCAAGAACTGAGTCCGGAATAACGCAAACATGTTTTGCATCAAGAAAATCAAGAATTGAGTGCGGAAAACAACCAAACTTATTTTTGAACAAGAAAATCAAGAACTGAGTCCGGAATAACGCAAACATGTTTTGCATCAAGAAAATCAAGAATTGAGTGCGGAAAACAACCAAACTTGTTTGTGAACAAGAAAATCAAGAACTGAGTCCGGAATAACGCAAACATTTTTTGCATCAAGAAAATCAAGAATTGTGTGCGGAATACAACCAAACTTGTTTTGGATCAAGAAAATCAAGAACTGAGTCCGGAATACCGCAAACAAGTTTTGCATTAAGAAAATAAAGAATTGAGCGCGAAATACAAACAAACTTGTTTCGGATCAAGACAATCAAGAATTGAGTCAGGAATACCGCAAACATTTTTTGCATCAAGAAAATCAAGAACTGTGTGCGGAATGCAACCAAACTTGTTTCGGATCAAGAAAATCAAGAACTGAGTCCGAAATACCGCAAATAAGTTTTGCATCAAGAAAATCAAGAATTGAGCGCGGAATAGAAACAAACTTATTTCAGAACAAGAAAATCAAGAACTGAGTCCGGAATAACGCAAACATGTTTTGTATCATGAAAATTAAGAATTGAGTGCGGAAAACAGCCAAACTTGTTTTTGAACAAGAAAATCAAGAACTGAGTCCGGAATAACGCAAACATGTTTTGCATCAAGAAAAATCAAGAATTGAGTGCGGAATACAACCAAATTTGTTTCGGATCAAGAAAATCAAGAACTGAGTCCGGAATAACGCAAACATGTTTTGCATCAAGAAAATCAAGAATTGAGTGCGGAAAACAACCAAACTTATTTTTGAACAAGAAAATCAAGAACTGAGTCCGGAATAACGCAAACATGTTTTGCATCAAGAAAATCAAGAATTGAGTGCGGAAAACAACCAAACTTGTTTGTGAACAAGAAAATCAAGAACTGAGTCCGGAATAACGCAAACATGTTTTGCATCAAGAAAATCAAGAATTGAGTGCGGAATACAACCAAACTTGTTTCGGATCAAGAAAATCAAGAACTGAGTCCGGAATAACGCAAACATGTTTTGTATCATGAAAATTAAGAATTGAGTGCGGAAAACAGCCAAACTTGTTTTTGAACAAGAAAATCAAGAACTGAGTCCGGAATAACGCAAACATGTTTTGCATCAAGAAAATCAAGAATTGAGTGCGGAATACAACCAAACTTGTTTGGGATCAAGAAAAATCAAGAACTGAGTCCGGAATAACGCAAACATGTTTTGTATCATGAAAATTAAGAATTGAGTGCGGAAAACAGCCAAACTTGTTTTTGAACAAGAAAATCAAGAACTGAGTCCGGAATAACGCAAACATGTTTTGCATCAAGAAAAATCAAGAATTGAGTGCGGAATACAACCAAATTTGTTTCGGATCAAGAAAATCAAGAACTGAGTCCGGAATAACGCAAACATGTTTTGCATCAAGAAAATCAAGAATTGAGTGCGGAAAACAACCAAACTTATTTTTGAACAAGAAAATCAAGAACTGAGTCCGGAATAACGCAAACATGTTTTGCATCAAGAAAATCAAGAATTGAGTGCGGAAAACAACCAAACTTGTTTGTGAACAAGAAAATCAAGAACTGAGTCCGGAATAACGCAAACATTTTTTGCATCAAGAAAATCAAGAATTGTGTGCGGAATACAACCAAACTTGTTTTGGATCAAGAAAATCAAGAACTGAGTCCGGAATACCGCAAACAAGTTTTGCATTAAGAAAATAAAGAATTGAGCGCGAAATACAAACAAACTTGTTTCGGATCAAGACAATCAAGAATTGAGTCAGGAATACCGCAAACATTTTTTGCATCAAGAAAATCAAGAACTGTGTGCGGAATGCAACCAAACTTGTTTCGGATCAAGAAAATCAAGAACTGAGTCCGAAATACCGCAAATAAGTTTTGCATCAAGAAAAGCAAGAATTGAGCGCGGAATAGAAACAAACTTATTTCAGAACAAGAAAATCAAGAACTGAGTCCGGAATAACGCAAACATGTTTTGTATCATGAAAATTAAGAATTGAGTGCGGAAAACAGCCAAACTTGTTTTTGAACAAGAAAATCAAGAACTGAGTCCGGAATAACGCAAACATGTTTTGCATCAAGAAAAATCAAGAATTGAGTGCGGAATACAACCAAATTTGTTTCGGATCAAGAAAATCAAGAACTGAGTCCGGAATAACGCAAACATGTTTTGCATCAAGAAAATCAAGAATTGAGTGCGGAAAACAACCAAACTTATTTTTGAACAAGAAAATCAAGAACTGAGTCCGGAATAACGCAAACATGTTTTGCATCAAGAAAATCAAGAATTGAGTGCGGAAAACAACCAAACTTGTTTGTGAACAAGAAAATCAAGAACTGAGTCCGGAATAACGCAAACATGTTTTGCATCAAGAAAATCAAGAATTGAGTGCGGAATACAACCAAACTTGTTTCGGATCAAGAAAATCAAGAACTGAGTCCGGAATAACGCAAACATGTTTTGCATAAAGAAAATCAAGAATTGAGTGCGGAATACAACCAAACTTGTTTGGGATCAAGAAAATCAAGAACTGAGTCCGGAATAATGCAACCATGTTTTGCATCAAGAAAATCAAGAATTGAGTGCGGAAAAGAACCAAACTTATTTCGGAACAAGAAAATCAAGAACTGAGTCAGGAATACCGCAAACATGTTTTGCATCAAGAAAATCAAGAATTGAGTGCGGAAAACAACCAAACTTGTTTCGGATCAAGAAAATCAAGAACACACTCCGGAATAACGCAAACATGTTTTGCATCAAGAAAATCAAGAATTGAGTGCAGAAAACAACCAAACTTGTTTGTGAACAAGAAAATCAAGAACAGAGTCCGGAATAACGCAAACATGTTTTGCATCAAGAAAATCAAGAATTGAGTGCGGAATACAACCAAACTTGTTTCGGATCAAGAAAATCAAGAACTGAGTCCGGAATAACGCAAACATGTTTTGCATCAAGAAAATCAAGAATTGAGTGCGGAATACAACCAAACTTGTTTGGGATCAAAAAAATCAAGAACTGAGTCCGGAATAATGCAAACATGTTTTGCATCAAGAAAATCAAGAATTGAGTGCGGAAAACAACCAAACTTACTTCGGAACAAGAAAATCAAGAACTGAGTCAGGAATACCGCAAACATGTTTTGCATCAAGAAAATCAAGAATTGAGTGCGGAAAACAACCAAACTTGTTTCGGAACAAGAAAATCAAGAACTGACTCCGGAATAACGCAAACATGTTTTGCATCAACAAAATCAAGAATTGAGTGCGGAAAACAACCAAACTTGTTTCGGATCAAGAAAATCAAGAACTGAATCCGGAATAACGCAAACATGTTTTGCATAAAGAAAATCAAGAATTGAGTGCGGAAAACAACCAAACTTGTTTGAGAATAAGAAAATCAAGAACTGAGTCCGGAATAACGCAAACATGATTTGCATCAAGAAAATCAAGAATTGAGTGCGGAAAACAACCAAACTTGTTTGTGAACAAGAAAATCAAGAACTGAGTCCGGAATAACGCAAACATTTTTTGCATCAAGAAAATCAAGAATTGTGTGCGGAATACAACCAAACTTGTTTTGGATCAAGAAAATCAAGAACTGAGTCCGGAATACCGCAAACAAGTTTTGCATTAAGAAAATAAAGAATTGAGCGCGAAATACAAACAAACTTGTTTCGGATCAAGACAATCAAGAATTGAGTCAGGAATACCGCAAACATTTTTTGCATCAAGAAAATCAAGAACTGTGTGCGGAATGCAACCAAACTTGTTTCGGATCAAGAAAATCAAGAACTGAGTCCGAAATACCGCAAATAAGTTTTGCATCAAGAAAATCAAGAATTGAGCGCGGAATACAAACAAACTTATTTCAGAACAAGAAAATCAAGAACTGAGTCCGGAATAACGCAAACATGTTTTGTATCATGAAAATTAAGAATTGAGTGCGGAAAACAGCCAAACTTGTTTTTGAACAAGAAAATCAAGAACTGAGTCCGGAATAACGCAAACAAGTTTTGCATCAAGAAAAATCAAGAATTGAGTGCGGAATACAACCAAATTTGTTTCGGATCAAGAAAATCAAGAACTGAGTCCGGAATAACGCAAACATGTTTTGCATCAAGAAAATCAAGAATTGAGTGCGGAAAACAACCAAACTTATTTTTGAACAAGAAAATCAAGAACTGAGTCCGGAATAACGCAAACATGTTTTGCATCAAGAAAATCAAGAATTGAGTGCGGAAAACAACCAAACTTGTTTGTGAACAAGAAAATCAAGAACTGAGTCCGGAATAACGCAAACATGTTTTGCATCAAGAAAATCAAGAATTGAGTGCGGAATACAACCAAACTTGTTTCGGATCAAGAAAATCAAGAACTGAGTCCGGAATAATGCAACCATGTTTTGCATCAAGAAAATCAAGAATTCAGTGCGGAAAAGAACCAAACTTATTTCGGAACAAGAAAATCAAGAACTGAGTCAGGAATACCGCAAACATGTTTTGCATCAAGAAAATCAAGAATTGAGTGCGGAAAACAACCAAACTTGTTTCGGATCAAGAAAATCAAGAACTCACTCCGGAATAACGCAAACATGTTTTGCATCAAGAAAATCAAGAATTGAGTGCAGAAAACAACCAAACTTGTTTGTGAACAAGAAAATCAAGAACAGAGTCCGGAATAACGCAAACATGTTTTGCATCAAGAAAATCAAGAATTGAGTGCGGAAAACAACCAAACTTGTTTGTGAACAAGAAAATCAAGAACTGAGTCCGGAATAACGCAAACATGTTTTGCATCAAGAAAATCAAGAATTGAGTGCGGAATACAACCAAACTTGTTTCGGATCAAGAAAATCAAGAACTGAGTCCGGAATAACGCAAACATGTTTTGCATAAAGAAAATCAAGAATTGAGTGCGGAATACAACCAAACTTGTTTGGGATCAAGAAAATCAAGAACTGAGTCCGGAATAATGCAACCATGTTTTGCATCAAGAAAATCAAGAATTGAGTGCGGAAAAGAACCAAACTTATTTCGGAACAAGAAAATCAAGAACTGAGTCAGGAATACCGCAAACATGTTTTGCATCAAGAAAATCAAGAATTGAGTGCGGAAAACAACCAAACTTGTTTCGGATCAAGAAAATCAAGAACACACTCCGGAATAACGCAAACATGTTTTGCATCAAGAAAATCAAGAATTGAGTGCAGAAAACAACCAAACTTGTTTGTGAACAAGAAAATCAAGAACAGAGTCCGGAATAACGCAAACATGTTTTGCATCAAGAAAATCAAGAATTGAGTGCGGAATACAACCAAACTTGTTTCGGATCAAGAAAATCAAGAACTGAGTCCGGAATAACGCAAACATGTTTTGCATCAAGAAAATCAAGAATTGAGTGCGGAATACAACCAAACTTGTTTGGGATCAAAAAAATCAAGAACTGAGTCCGGAATAATGCAAACATGTTTTGCATCAAGAAAATCAAGAATTGAGTGCGGAAAACAACCAAACTTACTTCGGAACAAGAAAATCAAGAACTGAGTCAGGAATACCGCAAACAAGTTTTGCATCAAGAAAATCAAGAATTGAGTGCGGAAAACAACCAAACTTGTTTCGGAACAAGAAAATCAAGAACTGAATCCGGAATAACGCAAACATGTTTTGCATCAACAAAATCAAGAATTGAGTGCGGAAAACAACCAAACTTGTTTCGGATCAAGAAAATCAAGAACTGAATCCGGAATAACGCAAACATGTTTTGCATCAAGAAAATCAAGAATTGAGTGCGGAAAACAACCAAACTTGTTTGAGAATAAGAAAATCAAGAACTGAGTCCGGAATAACGCAAACATGATTTGCATCAAGAAAATCAAGAATTGAGTGCGGAAAACAACCAAACTTGTTTGTGAACAAGAAAATCAAGAACTGAGTCCGGAATAACGCAAACATTTTTTGCATCAAGAAAATCAAGAATTGTGTGCGGAATACAACCAAACTTGTTTTGGATCAAGAAAATCAAGAACTGAGTCCGGAATACCGCAAACAAGTTTTGCATTAAGAAAATAAAGAATTGAGCGCGAAATACAAACAAACTTGTTTCGGATCAAGACAATCAAGAATTGAGTCAGGAATACCGCAAACATTTTTTGCATCAAGAAAATCAAGAACTGTGTGCGGAATGCAACCAAACTTGTTTCGGATCAAGAAAATCAAGAACTGAGTCCGAAATACCGCAAATAAGTTTTGCATCAAGAAAATCAAGAATTGAGCGCGGAATACAAACAAACTTATTTCAGAACAAGAAAATCAAGAACTGAGTCCGGAATAACGCAAACATGTTTTGTATCATGAAAATTAAGAATTGAGTGCGGAAAACAGCCAAACTTGTTTTTGAACAAGAAAATCAAGAACTGAGTCCGGAATAACGCAAACAAGTTTTGCATCAAGAAAAATCAAGAATTGAGTGCGGAATACAACCAAATTTGTTTCGGATCAAGAAAATCAAGAACTGAGTCCGGAATAACGCAAACATGTTTTGCATCAAGAAAATCAAGAATTGAGTGCGGAAAACAACCAAACTTATTTTTGAACAAGAAAATCAAGAACTGAGTCCGGAATAACGCAAACATGTTTTGCATCAAGAAAATCAAGAATTGAGTGCGGAAAACAACCAAACTTGTTTGTGAACAAGAAAATCAAGAACTGAGTCCGGAATAACGCAAACATGTTTTGCATCAAGAAAATCAAGAATTGAGTGCGGAATACAACCAAACTTGTTTCGGATCAAGAAAATCAAGAACTGAGTCCGGAATAATGCAACCATGTTTTGCATCAAGAAAATCAAGAATTCAGTGCGGAAAAGAACCAAACTTATTTCGGAACAAGAAAATCAAGAACTGAGTCAGGAATACCGCAAACATGTTTTGCATCAAGAAAATCAAGAATTGAGTGCGGAAAACAACCAAACTTGTTTCGGATCAAGAAAATCAAGAACTCACTCCGGAATAACGCAAACATGTTTTGCATCAAGAAAATCAAGAATTGAGTGCAGAAAACAACCAAACTTGTTTGTGAACAAAAAAATCAAGAACAGAGTCCGGAATAACGCAAACATGTTTTGCATCAAGAAAATCAAGAATTGAGTGCGGAATACAACCAAACTTGTTTCGGATCAAGAAAATCAAGAACTGAGTCCGGAATAACGCAAACATGTTTTGCATCAAGAAAATCAAGAATTGAGTGCGGAATACAACCAAACTTGTTTGGGATCAAAAAAATCAAGAACTGAGTCCGGAATAATGCAAACATGTTTTGCATCAAGAAAATCAAGAATTGAGTGCGGAAAACAACCAAACTTACTTCGGAACAAGAAAATCAAGAACTGAGTCAGGAATACCGCAAACATGTTTTGCATCAAGAAAATCAAGAATTGAGTGCGGAAAACAACCAAACTTGTTTCGGAACAAGAAAATCAAGAACTGACTCCGGAATAACGCAAACATGTTTTGCATCAACAAAATCAAGAATTGAGTGCGGAAAACAACCAAACTTGTTTCGGATCAAGAAAATCAAGAACTGAATCCGGAATAACGCAAACATGTTTTGCATCAAGAAAATCAAGAATTGAGTGCGGAAAACAACCAAACTTGTTTGAGAATAAGAAAATCAAGAACTGAGTCCGGAATAACGCAAACATGATTTGCATCAAGAAAATCAAGAATTGAGTGCGGAATACAACCAAACTTGTTTCGGATCAAGAAAATCAAGAACTGAGTCCGGAATAACGCAAACATGTTTTGCATCAAGAAAATCAAGAATTGAGTGCGGAATACAACCAAACTTGTTTCGGATCAAGAAAATCAAGAATTGAGTCCGGAATACCGCAAATAAGTTTTGCATCAAGAAAATCAAGAATTGAGCGCGGAATACAAACAAACTTATTTCGGAACAAGAAAATCAAGAACTGAGTCCGGAATAACGCAAACATGTTTTGTATCATGAAAATTAAGAATTGAGTGCGGAAAACAGCCAAACTTGTTTTTGAACAAGAAAATAAAGAACTGAGTCCGGAATAACGCAAACATGTTTTGCATCAAGAAAATCAAGAATTTAGTGCGGAATACAACCAAACTTGTTTCGGATCAAGAAAATCAAGAACTGAGTCCGGAATAACGCAAACATGTTTTGTATCATGAAAATTAAGAATTGAGTGCGGAAAACAGCCAAACTTGTTTTTGAACAAGAAAATCAAGAACTGAGTCCGGAATAACGCAAACATGTTTTGCATCAAGAAAATCAAGAATTGAGTGCGGAATACAACCAAACTTGTTTCGGATCAAGAAAATCAAGAACTGAGTCCGGAATAACGCAAACATGTTTTGCATCAAGAAAATCAAGAATTGAGTGCGGAAAACAACCAAACTTGTTTGTGAACAAGAAAATCAAGAACTGAGTCCGGAATAATGCAAACATGTTTTGCATCAAGAAAATCAAGAATTGAGTGCGGAATACAACCAAACTTGTTTCGGATCAAGAAAATCAAGAACTGAGTCCGGAATAACGCAAACATGTTTTGCATCAAGAAAATCAAGAATTGAGTGCGGAATACAACCAAACTTGTTTGGGATCAAAAAAATCAAGAACTGAGTCCGGAATAATGCAAACATGTTTTGCGTCAAGAAAATCAAGAATTGAGTGCGGAAAACAACCAAACTTGTTTCGGAACAAGAAAATCAAGAACTGACTCCGGAATAACGCAAACATGTTTTGCATCAAGAAAATCAAGAATTGAGTGCGGAATACAACCAAACTTGTTTCGGATCAAGAAAATCAAGAACTGAGTCCGGAATAACGCAAACATGTTTTGCATCAAGAAAATCAAGAATTGAGTGCGGAAAACAACCAAACTTGTTTGTGAACAAGAAAATCAAGAACTGAGTCCGGAATAATGCAAACATGTTTTGCATCAAGAAAATCAAGAATTGAGTGCGGAATACAACCAAACTTGTTTCGGATCAAGAAAATCAAGAACTGAGTCCGGAATAACGCAAACATGTTTTGCATCAAGAAAATCAAGAATTGAGTGCGGAAAACAACCAAACTTGTTTGTGAACAAGAAAATCAAGAACTGAGTCCGGAATAATGCAAACATGTTTTGCATCAAGAAAATCAAGAATTGAGTGCGGAATACAACCAAACTTGTTTCGGATCAAGAAAATCAAGAACTGAGTCCGGAATAACGCAAACATGTTTTGTATCAATAAAATTAAGAATTGAGTGCGGAAAACAGCCAAACTTGTTTTTGACCAAGAAAATCAAGAACTGAGTCCGGAATAACGCAAACATGTTTTGCATCAAGAAAATCAAGAATTGAGTGCGGAATACAACCAAACTTGTTTCGGATCAAGAAAATCAAGAACTGAGTCCGGAATAACGCAAACATGTTTTGCATCAAGAAAATCAAGAATTGAGTGCGGAATACAACCAAACTTGTTTGGGATCAAAAAAATCAAGAACTGAGTCCGGAATAATGCAAACATGTTTTGCATCAAGAAAATCAAGAATTGAGTGCGGAAAACAACCAAACTTATTTCAGAACAAGAAAATCAAGAACTGAGTCAGGAATACCGCAAACATGTTTTGCAGCAAGAAAATCAAGAATTGAGTGCGGAAAACAACCAAACTTGTTTCGGAACAAGAAAATCAAGAACTGACTCCGGAATAACGCAAACATGTTTTGCATCAAGAAAATCAAGAATTGAGTGCAGAATACAACCAAACTTGTTTGGGATCAAAAAAATCAAGAACTGAGTCCGGAATAATGCAAACATGTTTTGCGTCAAGAAAATCAAGAATTGAGTGCGGAAAACAACCAAACTTATTTCGGAACAAGAAAATCAAGAACTGAGTCAGGAATACCGCAAACATGTTTTGCATCAAGAAAATCAAGAATTGAGTGCGGAAAACAACCAAACTTGTTTCGGAACAAGAAAATCAAGAACTGACTCCGGAATAACGCAAACATGTTTTGCATCAAGAAAATCAAGAATTGAGTGCGGAATACAACCAAACTTGTTTCGGATCAAGAAAATCAAGAATTGAGTCCGGAATAACGCAAACATGTTTTGCATCAAGAAAATCAAGAATTGAGTACGGAAAACAACCAAACTTGTTTTAGAATAAGAAAATCAAGAACTGAGTCCGGAATAACGCAAACATGTTTTGCATCAAGAAAATCAAGAATTGAGTGCGGAATACAACCAAACTTGTTTCGGATCAAGACAATCAAGAATTGAGTCAGGAATACCGCAAACATTTTTTGCATCAAGAAAATCAAGAATTGTGTGCGGAATACAACCAAACTTGTTTCGGATCAAGAATATCAAGAACTGAGTCCGGAATACCGCAAATAAGTTTTGCATCAAGAAAATCAAGAATTGAGCGCGGAATACAAACAAACTTATTTCGGAACAAGAAAATCAAGAACTGAGTCCGGAATAACGCAAACATGTTTTGTATCATGAAAATTAAGAATTGAGTGCGGAAAACAGCCAAACTTGTTTTTGAACAAGAAAATAAAGAACTGAGTCCGGAATAACGCAAACATGTTTTGCATCAAGAAAATCAAGAATTTAGTGCGGAATACAACCAAACTTGTTTCGGATCAAGAAAAATCAAGAACTGAGTCCGGAATAACGCAAACATGTTTTGTATCATGAAAATTAAGAATTGAGTGCGGAAAACAGCCAAACTTGTTTTTGACCAAGAAAATCAAGAACTGAGTCCGGAATAATGCAAACATGTTTTGCATCAAGAAAATCAAGAATTGAGTGCGGAATACAACCAAACTTGTTTCGGATCAAGAAAATCAAGAACTGAGTCCGGAATAACGCAAACATGTTTTGCATCAAGAAAATCAAGAATTGAGTGCGGAATACAACCAAACTTGTTTGGGATCAAAAAAATCAAGAACTGAGTCCGGAATAATGCAAACATGTTTTGCATCAAGAAAATCAAGAATTGAGTGCGGAAAACAACCAAACTTATTTCAGAACAAGAAAATCAAGAACTGAGTCAGGAATACCGCAAACATGTTTTGCAGCAAGAAAATCAAGAATTGAGTGCGGAAAACAACCAAACTTGTTTCGGAACAAGAAAATCAAGAACTGACTCCGGAATAACGCAAACATGTTTTGCATCAACAAAATCAAGAATTGAGTGCGGAAAACAACCAAACTTGTTTCGGATCAAGAAAATCAAGAACTGAATCCGGAATAACGCAAACATGTTTTGCATCAAGAAAATCAAGAATTGAGTGCGGAAAACAACCAAACTTGTTTGAGAATAAGAAAATCAAGAACTGAGTCCGGAATAACGCAAACATGTTTTGCATCAAGAAAATCAAGAATTGAGTGCGGAATACAACCAAACTTGTTTCGGATCAAGAAAATCAAGAACTGAGTCCGGAATAACGCAAACATGTTTTGCATAAAGAAAATCAAGAATTGAGTGCGGAATACAACCAAACTTGTTTGGGATCAAGAAAATCAAGAACTGAGTCCGGAATAACGCAAACATGTTTTGCATCAAGAAAATCAAGAATTGAGTACGGAAAACAACCAAACTTGTTTTAGAATAAGAAAATCAAGAACTGAGTCCGGAATAACGCAAACATGTTTTGCATCAAGAAAATCAAGAATTGAGTGCGGAATACAACCAAACTTGTTTCGGATCAAGACAATCAAGAATTGAGTTAGGAATACCGCAAACATTTTTTGCATCAAGAAAATCAAGAATTGTGTGCGGAATACAACCAAACATGTTTCGGATCAAGAATATCAAGAACTGAGTCCGGAATACCGCAAATAAGTTTTGCATCAAGAAAATCAAGAATTGAGCGCGGAATACAAACAAACTTATTTCGGAACAAGAAAATCAAGAACTGAGTCCGGAATAACGCAAACATGTTTTGTATCATGAAAATTAAGAATTGAGTGCGGAAAACAGCCAAACTTGTTTTTGAACAAGAAAATAAAGAACTGAGTCCGGAATAACGCAAACATGTTTTGCATCAAGAAAATCAAGAATTGAGTGCGGAATACAACCAAACTTGTTTCGGATCAAGAAAAATCAAGAACTGAGTCCGGAATAACGCAAACATGTTTTGTATCAATAAAATTAAGAATTGAGTGCGGAAAACAGCCAAACTTGTTTTTGACCAAGAAAATCAAGAACTGAGTCCGGAATAACGCAAACATGTTTTGCATCAAGAAAATCAAGAATTGAGTGCGGAATACAACCAAACTTGTTTCGGATCAAGAAAATCAAGAACTGAGTCCGGAATAACGCAAACATGTTTTGCATCAAGAAAATCAAGAATTGAGTGCGGAATACAACCAAACTTGTTTGGGATCAAAAAAATCAAGAACTGAGTCCGGAATAATGCAAACATGTTTTGCATCAAGAAAATCAAGAATTGAGTGCGGAAAACAACCAAACTTATTTCAGAACAAGAAAATCAAGAACTGAGTCAGGAATACCGCAAACATGTTTTGCAGCAAGAAAATCAAGAATTGAGTGCGGAAAACAACCAAACTTGTTTCGGAACAAGAAAATCAAGAACTGACTCCGGAATAACGCAAACATGTTTTGCATCAACAAAATCAAGAATTGAGTGCGGAAAACAACCAAACTTGTTTCGGATCAAGAAAATCTAGAACTGAATCCGGAATAACGCAAACATGTTTTGCATCAAGAAAATCAAGAATTGAGTGCGGAAAACAACCAAACTTGTTTGAGAATAAGAAAATCAAGAACTGAGTCCGGAATAACGCAAACATGTTTTGCATCAAGAAAATCAAGAATTGAGTGCGGAATACAACCAAACTTGTTTCGGATCAAGAAAATCAAGAACTGAGTCCGGAATAACGCAAACATGTTTTGCATCAAGAAAATCAAGAATTGAGTGCGGAATACAACCAAACTTGTTTCGGATCAAGAAAATCAAGAATTGAGTCCGGAATAACGCAAACATGTTTTGCATCAAGAAAATCAAGAATTGAGTGCGGAAAACAACCAAACTTGTTTTAGAATAAGAAAATCAAGAACTGAGTCCGGAATAACGCAAACATGTTTTGCATCAAGAAAATCAAGAATTGAGTGCGGAATACAACCAAACTTGTTTCGGATCAAGACAATCAAGAATTGAGTCAGGAATACCGCAAACATTTTTTGCATCAAGAAAATCAAGAATTGTGTGCGGAATACAACCAAACTTGTTTCGGATCAAGAATATCAAGAACTGAGTCCGGAATACCGCAAATAAGTTTTGCATCAAGAAAATCAAGAATTGAGCGCGGAATACAAACAAACTTATTTCGGAACAAGAAAATCAAGAACTGAGTCCGGAATAACGCAAACATGTTTTGTATCATGAAAATTAAGAATTGAGTGCGGAAAACAGCCAAACTTGTTTTTGAACAAGAAAATAAAGAACTGAGTCCGGAATAACGCAAACATGTTTTGCATCAAGAAAATCAAGAATTGAGTGCGGAATACAACCAAACTTGTTTCGGATCAAGAAAATCAAGAACTGATTCCGGAATAACGCAAACATGTTTTGCATCAAGAAAATCAAGAATTGAGTGCAGAAAACAACCAAACTTATTTTTGAACAAGAAAATCAAGAACTGAGTCCGGAATAACGCAAACATGTTTTGCATCAAGAAAATCAAGAATTGAGTGCGGAAAACAACCAAACTTGTTTGTGAACAAGAAAATCAAGAACTGAGTCCGGAATAACGCAAACATGTTTTGCATCAAGAAAATCAAGAATTGAGTGCGGAATACAACCAAACTTGTTTCGGATCAAGAAAATCAAGAACTGATTCCGGAATAACGCAAACATGTTTTGCATCAAGAAAAATCAAGAATTGAGTGCAGAAAACAACCAAACTTATTTTTGAACAAGAAAATCAAGAACTGAGTCCGGAATAACGCAAACATGTTTTGCATCAAGAAAATCAAGAATTGAGTGCGGAAAACAACCAAACTTGTTTGTGAACAAGAAAATCAAGAACTGAGTCCGGAATAACGCAAACATGTTTTGCATCAAGAAAATCAAGAATTGAGTGCGGAATACAACCAAACTTGTTTCGGATCAAGAAAATCAAGAACTGATTCCGGAATAACGCAAACATGTTTTGCATCAAGAAAATCAAGAATTGAGTGCAGAAAACAACCAAACTTATTTTTGAACAAGAAAATCAAGAACTGAGTCCGGAATAACGCAAACATGTTTTGCATCAAGAAAATCAAGAATTGAGTGCGGAAAACAACCAAACTTGTTTGTGAACAAGAAAATCAAGAACTGAGTCCGGAATAACGCAAACATGTTTTGCATCAAGAAAATCAAGAATTGAGTGCGGAATACAACCAAACTTGTTTGGGATCAAGAAAATCAAGAACTGAGTCCGGAATAATGCAACCATGTTTTGCATCAAGAAAATCAAGAATTGAGTGCGGAAAAGAACCAAACTTTTTTCGGAACAAGAAAATCAAGAACTGAGTCAGGAATACCGCAAACATGTTTTGCATCAAGAAAATCAAGAATTGAGTGCGGAAAACAACCAAACTTGTTTTGAAACAAGAAAATCAAGAACTCACTCCGGAATAACGCAAACATGTTTTGCATCAAGAAAATCAAGAATTGAGTGCAGAAAACAACCAAACTTGTTTGTGAACAAGAAAAGCAAGAACAGAGTCCGGAATAACGCAAACATGTTTTGCATCAAGAAAATCAAGAATTGAGTGCGGAATACAACCAAACTTGTTTCGGATCAAGAAAATCAAGAACTGAGTCCGGAATAACGCAAACATGTTTTGCATCAAGAAAATCAAGAATTGAGTGCGGAATACAACCAAACTTGTTTGGGATCAAAAAAATCAAGAACTGAGTCCGGAATAATGCAAACATGTTTTGCATCAAGAAAATCAAGAATTGAGTGCGGAAAACAACCAAACTTATTTCGGAACAAGAAAATCAAGAACTGAGTCAGGAATACCGCAAACATGTTTTGCATCAAGAAAATCAAGAATTGAGTGCGGAAAACAACCAAACTTGTTTCGGAACAAGAAAATCAAGAACTGACTCCGGAATAACGCAAACATGTTTTGCATCAACAAAATCAAGAATTGAGTGCGGAAAACAACCAAACTTGTTTGTGAACAAGAAAATCAAGAACTGAGTCCGGAATAATGCAAACATGTTTTGCATCAAGAAAATCAAGAATTGAGTGCGGAATACAACCAAACTTGTTTCGGATCAAGAAAATCAAGAACTGAGTCCGGAATAACGCAAACATGTTTTGCATCAAGAAAATCAAGAATTGAGTGCGGAATACAACCAAACTTGTTTGGGATCAAAAAAATCAAGAACTGAGTCCGGAATAATGCAAACATGTTTTGCATCAAGAAAATCAAGAATTGAGTGCGGAAAACAACCAAACTTATTTCGGAACAAGAAAATCAAGAACTGAGTCAGGAATACCGCAAACATGTTTTGCATCAAGAAAATCAAGAATTGAGTGCGGAAAACAACCAAACTTGTTTCGGAACAAGAAAATCAAGAACTGACTCCGGAATAACGCAAACATGTTTTGCATCAACAAAATCAAGAATTGAGTGCGGAAAACAACCAAACTTGTTTCGGATCAAGAAAATCAAGAACTGAGTCCGGAATAACGCAAACATGTTTTGCATCAAGAAAATCAAGAATTGAGTGCGGAAAACAACCAAACTTGTTTGAGAATAAGAAAATCAAGAACTGAGTCCGGAATAACGCAAACATGTTTTGCATCAAGAAAATCAAGAATTGAGTGCGGAATACAACCAAACTTGTTTCGGATCAAGAAAATCAAGAACTGAGTTCGGAATAACGCAAACATGTTTTGCATAAAGAAAATCAAGAATTGAGTGCGGAATACAACCAAACTTGTTTGGGATCAAAAAAATCAAGAACTGAGTCCGGAATAACGCAAACATGTTTTGCATCAACAAAATCAAGAATTGAGTGCGGAATACAACCAAACTTGTTTCGGATCAAGAAAATCAAGAACTGAGTCCGGAATAACGCAAACATGTTTTGCATCAAGAAAATCAAGAATTGAGTGCGGAAAAGAACCAAACTTATTTCGGAACAAGAAAATCAAGAACTGAGTCAGGAATACCGCAAACATGTTTTGCATCAAGAAAATCAAGAATTGAGTGCGGAAAACAACCAAACTTGTTTTGAAACAAGAAAATCAAGAACTCACTCCGGAATAACGCAAACATGTTTTGCATCAAGAAAATCAAGAATTGAGTGCAGAATACAAACAAACTTATTTCGGAACAAGAAAATCAAGAACTGAGTCCGGAATAACGCAAACATGTTTTGTATCATGAAAATTAAGAATTGAGTGCGGAAAACAGCCAAACTTGTTTTTGAACAAGAAAATAAAGAACTGAGTCCGGAATAACGCAAACATGTTTTGCATCAAGAAAATCAAGAATTGAGTGCGGAATACAACCAAACTTGTTTTGAAACAAGAAAATCAAGAACTCACTCCGGAATAACGCAAACATGTTTTGCATCAAGAAAATCAAGAATTGAGTGCAGAAAACAACCAAACTTGTTTGTGAACAAGAAAAGCAAGAACAGAGTCCGGAATAACGCAAACATGTTTTGCATCAAGAAAATCAAGAATTGAGTGCGGAATACAACCAAACTTGTTTGGGATCAAGAAAATCAAGAACTGAGTCCGGAATAATGCAACCATGTTTTGCATCAAGAAAATCAAGAATTGAGTGCGGAAAAGAACCAAACTTATTTCGGAACAAGAAAATCAAGAACTGAGTCAGGAATACCGCAAACATGTTTTGCATCAAGAAAATCAAGAATTGAGTGCGGAAAACAACCAAACTTGTTTTGAAACAAGAAAATCAAGAACTCACTCCGGAATAACGCAAACATGTTTTGCATCAAGAAAATCAAGAACTGAGTGCAGAAAACAACCAAACTTGTTTGTGAACAAGAAAAGCAAGAACAGAGTCCGGAATAACGCAAACATGTTTTGCATCAAGAAAATCAAGAATTGAGTGCGGAATACAACCAAACTTGTTTCGGATCAAGAAAATCAAGAACTGAGTCCGGAATAACGCAAACATGTTTTGCATCAAGAAAATCAAGAATTGAGTGCGGAATACAACCAAACTTGTTTGGGATCAAAAAAATCAAGAACTGAGTCCGGAATAATGCAAACATGTTTTGCATCAAGAAAATCAAGAATTGAGTGCGGAAAACAACCAAACTTATTTCGGAACAAGAAAATCAAGAACTGAGTCAGGAATACCGCAAACATGTTTTGCATCAAGAAAATCAAGAATTGAGTGCGGAAAACAACCAAACTTGTTTCGGAACAAGAAAATCAAGAACTGACTCCGGAATAACGCAAACATGTTTTGCATCAACAAAATCAAGAATTGAGTGCGGAAAACAACCAAACTTGTATCGGATCAAGAAAATCAAGAACTGAGTCCGGAATAACGCAAACATGTTTTGCATCAAGAAAATCAAGAATTGAGTGCGGAAAACAACCAAACTTGTTTCGGATCAAAAAAATCAAGAATTGAGTCCGGAATAACGCAAACATGTTTTGCATCAAGAAAATCAAGAATTGAGTGCGGAAAACAACCAAACTTGTTTTAGAATAAGAAAATCAAGAACTGAGTCCGGAATAACGCAAACATGTTTTGCATCAAGAAAATCAAGAATTGAGTGCGGAATACAACCAAACTTGTTTCGGATCAAGACAATCAAGAATTGAGTCAGGAATACCGCAAACATTTTTTGCATCAAGAAAATCAAGAATTGTGTAAGGAATACAACCAAACTTGTTTCGGATCAAGAATATCAAGAACTGAGTCCGGAATACCGCAAATAAGTTTTGCATCAAGAAAATCAAGAATTGAGCGCGGAATACAAACAAACTTATTTCGGAACAAGAAAATCAAGAACTGAGTCCGGAATAACGCAAACATGTTTTGTATCATGAAAATTAAGAATTGAGTGCGGAAAACAGCCAAACTTGTTTTTGAACAAGAAAATAAAGAACTGAGTCCGGAATAACGCAAACATGTTTTGCATCAAGAAAATCAAGAATTGAGTGCGGAATACAACCAAACTTGTTTTGAAACAAGAAAATCAAGAACTCACTCCGGAATAACGCAAACATGTTTTGCATCAAGAAAATCAAGAATTGAGTGCGGAAAACAACCAAACTTGTTTGTGAACAAGAAAATCAAGAACTGAGTCCGGAATAACGCAAACATGTTTTGCATCAAGAAAATCAAGAATTGAGTGCGGAAAACAACCAAACTTATTTCGGAACAAGAAAATCAAGAACTGAGTCAGGAATACCGCAAACATGTTTTGCATCAAGAAAATCAAGAATTGAGTGCGGAAAACAACCAAACTTGTTTCGGAACAAGAAAATCAAGAACTGACTCCGGAATAACGCAAACATGTTTTGCATCAACAAAATCAAGAATTGAGTGCGGAAAACAACCAAACTTGTTTCGGATCAAGAAAATCAAGAACTGAGTCCGGAATAACGCAAACATGTTTTGCATCAAGAAAATCAAGAATTGAGTGCGGAAAACAACCAAACTTGTTTCGGATCAAAAAAATCAAGAATTGAGTCCGGAATAACGCAAACATGTTTTGCATCAAGAAAATCAAGAATTGAGTGCGGAAAACAACCAAACTTGTTTTAGAATAAGAAAATCAAGAACTGAGTCCGGAATAACGCAAACATGTTTTGCATCAAGAAAATCAAGAATTGAGTGCGGAATACAACCAAACTTGTTTCGGATCAAGACAATCTAGAATTGAGTCAGGAATACCGCAAACATTTTTTGCATCAAGAAAATCAAGAATTGTGTAAGGAATACAACCAAACTTGTTTCGGATCAAGAATATCAAGAACTGAGTCCGGAATACCGCAAATAAGTTTTGCATCAAGAAAATCAAGAATTGAGCGCGGAATACAAACAAACTTATTTCGGAACAAGAAAATCAAGAACTGAGTCCGGAATAACGCAAACATGTTTTGTATCATGAAAATTAAGAATTGAGTGCGGAAAACAGCCAAACTTGTTTTTGAACAAGAAAATAAAGAACTGAGTCCGGAATAACGCAAACATGTTTTGCATCAAGAAAATCAAGAATTGAGTGCGGAATACAACCAAACTTGTTTTGAAACAAGAAAATCAAGAACTCACTCCGGAATAACGCAAACATGTTTTGCATGAAGAAAATCAAGAATTGAGTGCAGAAAACAACCAAACTTGTTTGTGAACAAGAAAAGCAAGAACAGAGTCCGGAATAACGCAAACATGTTTTGCATCAAGAAAATCAAGAATTGAGTGCGGAATACAACCAAACTTGTTTGGGATCAAGAAAATCAAGAACTGAGTCCGGAATAATGCAACCATGTTTTGCATCAAGAAAATCAAGAATTGAGTGCGGAAAAGAACCAAACTTATTTCGGAACAAGAAAATCAAGAACTGAGTCAGGAATACCGCAAACATGTTTTGCATCAAGAAAATCAAGAATTGAGTGCGGAAAACAACCAAACTTGTTTTGAAACAAGAAAATCAAGAACTCACTCCGGAATAACGCAAACATGTTTTGCATCAAGAAAATCAAGAATTGAGTGCAGAAAACAACCAAACTTGTTTGTGAACAAGAAAAGCAAGAACAGAGTCCGGAATAACGCAAACATGTTTTGCATCAAGAAAATCAAGAATTGAGTGCGGAATACAACCAAACTTGTTTCGGATCAAGAAAATCAAGAACTGAGTCCGGAATAACGCAAACATGTTTTGCATCAAGAAAATCAAGAATTGAGTGCGGAATACAACCAAACTTGTTTGGGATCAAAAAAATCAAGAACTGAGTCCGGAATAATGCAAACATGTTTTGCATCAAGAAAATCAAGAATTGAGTGCGGAAAACAACCAAACTTATTTCGGAACAAAAAAATCAAGAACTGAGTCAGGAATACCGCAAACATGTTTTGCATCAAGAAAATCAAGAATTGAGTGCGGAAAACAACCAAACTTGTTTCGGAACAAGAAAATCAAGAACTGACTCCGGAATAACGCAAACATGTTTTGCATCAACAAAATCAAGAATTGAGTGCGGAAAACAACCAAACTTGTTTCGGATCAAGAAAATCAAGAACTGAGTCCGGAATAACGCAAACATGTTTTGCATCAAGAAAATCAAGAATTGAGTGCGGAAAACAACCAAACTTGTTTCGGATCAAAAAAATCAAGAATTGAGTCCGGAATAACGCAAACATGTTTTGCATCAAGAAAATCAAGAATTGAGTGCGGAAAACAACCAAACTTGTTTTAGAATAAGAAAATCAAGAACTGAGTCCGGAATAACGCAAACATGTTTTGCATCAAGAAAATCAAGAATTGAGTGCGGAAAACAACCAAACTTGTTTCGGAACAAGAAAATCAAGAACTGACTCCGGAATAACGCAAACATGTTTTGCATCAACAAAATCAAGAATTGAGTGCGGAAAACAACCAAACTTGTATCGGATCAAGAAAATCAAGAACTGAGTCCGGAATAACGCAAACATGTTTTGCATCAAGAAAATCAAGAATTGAGTGCGGAAAACAACCAAACTTGTTTCGGATCAAAAAAATCAAGAATTGAGTCCGGAATAACGCAAACATGTTTTGCATCAAGAAAATCAAGAATTGAGTGCGGAAAACAACCAAACTTGTTTTAGAATAAGAAAATCAAGAACTGAGTCCGGAATAACGCAAACATGTTTTGCATCAAGAAAATCAAGAATTGAGTGCGGAATACAACCAAACTTGTTTCGGATCAAGACAATCAAGAATTGAGTCAGGAATACCGCAAACATTTTTTGCATCAAGAAAATCAAGAATTGTGTAAGGAATACAACCAAACTTGTTTCGGATCAAGAATATCAAGAACTGAGTCCGGAATACCGCAAATAAGTTTTGCATCAAGAAAATCAAGAATTGAGCGCGGAATACAAACAAACTTATTTCGGAACAAGAAAATCAAGAACTGAGTCCGGAATAACGCAAACATGTTTTGTATCATGAAAATTAAGAATTGAGTGCGGAAAACAGCCAAACTTGTTTTTGAACAAGAAAATAAAGAACTGAGTCCGGAATAACGCAAACATGTTTTGCATCAAGAAAATCAAGAATTGAGTGCGGAATACAACCAAACTTGTTTTGAAACAAGAAAATCAAGAACTCACTCCGGAATAACGCAAACATGTTTTGCATCAAGAAAATCAAGAATTGAGTGCGGAAAACAACCAAACTTGTTTGTGAACAAGAAAATCAAGAACTGAGTCCGGAATAACGCAAACATGTTTTGCATCAAGAAAATCAAGAATTGAGTGCGGAAAACAACCAAACTTATTTCGGAACAAGAAAATCAAGAACTGAGTCAGGAATACCGCAAACATGTTTTGCATCAAGAAAATCAAGAATTGAGTGCGGAAAACAACCAAACTTGTTTCGGAACAAGAAAATCAAGAACTGACTCCGGAATAACGCAAACATGTTTTGCATCAACAAAATCAAGAATTGAGTGCGGAAAACAACCAAACTTGTTTCGGATCAAGAAAATCAAGAACTGAGTCCGGAATAACGCAAACATGTTTTGCATCAAGAAAATCAAGAATTGAGTGCGGAAAACAACCAAACTTGTTTCGGATCAAAAAAATCAAGAATTGAGTCCGGAATAACGCAAACATGTTTTGCATCAAGAAAATCAAGAATTGAGTGCGGAAAACAACCAAACTTGTTTTAGAATAAGAAAATCAAGAACTGAGTCCGGAATAACGCAAACATGTTTTGCATCAAGAAAATCAAGAATTGAGTGCGGAATACAACCAAACTTGTTTCGGATCAAGACAATCAAGAATTGAGTCAGGAATACCGCAAACATTTTTTGCATCAAGAAAATCAAGAATTGTGTAAGGAATACAACCAAACTTGTTTCGGATCAAGAATATCAAGAACTGAGTCCGGAATACCGCAAATAAGTTTTGCATCAAGAAAATCAAGAATTGAGCGCGGAATACAAACAAACTTATTTCGGAACAAGAAAATCAAGAACTGAGTCCGGAATAACGCAAACATGTTTTGTATCATGAAAATTAAGAATTGAGTGCGGAAAACAGCCAAACTTGTTTTTGAACAAGAAAATAAAGAACTGAGTCCGGAATAACGCAAACATGTTTTGCATCAAGAAAATCAAGAATTGAGTGCGGAATACAACCAAACTTGTTTTGAAACAAGAAAATCAAGAACTCACTCCGGAATAACGCAAACATGTTTTGCATGAAGAAAATCAAGAATTGAGTGCAGAAAACAACCAAACTTGTTTGTGAACAAGAAAAGCAAGAACAGAGTCCGGAATAACGCAAACATGTTTTGCATCAAGAAAATCAAGAATTGAGTGCGGAATACAACCAAACTTGTTTGAGATCAAGAAAATCAAGAACTGAGTCCGGAATAATGCAACCATGTTTTGCATCAAGAAAATCAAGAATTGAGTGCGGAAAAGAACCAAACTTATTTCGGAACAAGAAAATCAAGAACTGAGTCAGGAATACCGCAAACATGTTTTGCATCAAGAAAATCAAGAATTGAGTGCGGAAAACAACCAAACTTGTTTTGAAACAAGAAAATCAAGAACTCACTCCGGAATAACGCAAACATGTTTTGCATCAAGAAAATCAAGAATTGAGTGCAGAAAACAACCAAACTTGTTTGTGAACAAGAAAAGCAAGAACAGAGTCCGGAATAACGCAAACATGTTTTGCATCAAGAAAATCAAGAATTGAGTGCGGAATACAACCAAACTTGTTTCGGATCAAGAAAATCAAGAACTGAGTCCGGAATAACGCAAACATGTTTTGCATCAAGAAAATCAAGAATTGAGTGCGGAATACAACCAAACTTGTTTGGGATCAAAAAAATCAAGAACTGAGTCCGGAATAATGCAAACATGTTTTGCATCAAGAAAATCAAGAATTGAGTGCGGAAAACAACCAAACTTATTTCGGAACAAAAAAATCAAGAACTGAGTCAGGAATACCGCAAACATGTTTTGCATCAAGAAAATCAAGAATTGAGTGCGGAAAACAACCAAACTTGTTTCGGAACAAGAAAATCAAGAACTGACTCCGGAATAACGCAAACATGTTTTGCATCAACAAAATCAAGAATTGAGTGCGGAAAACAACCAAACTTGTTTCGGATCAAGAAAATCAAGAACTGAGTCCGGAATAACGCAAACATGTTTTGCATCAAGAAAATCAAGAATTGAGTGCGGAAAACAACCAAACTTGTTTCGGATCAAAAAAATCAAGAATTGAGTCCGGAATAACGCAAACATGTTTTGCATCAAGAAAATCAAGAATTGAGTGCGGAAAACAACCAAACTTGTTTTAGAATAAGAAAATCAAGAACTGAGTCCGGAATAACGCAAACATGTTTTGCATCAAGAAAATCAAGAATTGAGTGCGGAATACAACCAAACTTGTTTCGGATCAAGACAATCAAGAATTGAGTCAGGAATACCGCAAACATTTTTTGCATCAAGAAAATCAAGAATTGTGTAAGGAATACAACCAAACTTGTTTCGGATCAAGAATATCAAGAACTGAGTCCGGAATACCGCAAATAAGTTTTGCATCAAGAAAATCAAGAATTGAGCGCGGAATACAAACAAACTTATTTCGGAACAAGAAAATCAAGAACTGAGTCCGGAATAACGCAAACATGTTTTGTATCATGAAAATTAAGAATTGAGTGCGGAAAACAGCCAAACTTGTTTTTGAACAAGAAAATAAAGAACTGAGTCCGGAATAACGCAAACATGTTTTGCATCAAGAAAATCAAGAATTGAGTGCGGAATACAACCAAACTTGTTTGGGATCAAAAAAATCAAGAACTGAGTCCGGAATAATGCAAACATGTTTTGCATCAAGAAAATCAAGAATTGAGTGCGGAAAACAACCAAACTTATTTCAGAACAAGAAAATCAAGAACTGAGTCAGGAATACCGCAAACATGTTTTGCATCAAGAAAATCAAGAATTGAGTGCGGAAAACAACCAAACTTGTTTGTGAACAAGAAAATCAAGAACTGAGTCCGGAATAACGCAAACATGTTTTGCATCAAGAAAATCAAGAATTGAGTGCGGAATACAACCAAACTTGTTTCGGATCAAGAAAATCAAGAACTGATTCCGGAATAACGCAAACATGTTTTGCATCAAGAAAATCAAGAATTGAGTGCAGAAAACAACCAAACTTATTTTTGAACAAGAAAATCAAGAACTGAGTCCGGAATAACGCAAACATGTTTTGCATCAAGAAAATCAAGAATTGAGTGCGGAAAACAACCAAACTTGTTTGTGAACAAGAAAATCAAGAACTGAGTCCGGAATAACGCAAACATGTTTTGCATCAAGAAAATCAAGAATTGAGTGCGGAATACAACCAAACTTGTTTCGGATCAAGAAAATCAAGAACTGATTCCGGAATAACGCAAACATGTTTTGCATCAAGAAAATCAAGAATTGAGTGCAGAAAACAACCAAACTTATTTTTGAACAAGAAAATCAAGAACTGAGTCCGGAATAACGCAAACATGTTTTGCATCAAGAAAATCAAGAATTGAGTGCGGAATACAACCAAACTTGTTTCGGATCAAGAAAATCAAGAACTGAGTCCGGAATAACGCAAACATGTTTTGCATAAAGAAAATCAAGAATTGAGTGCGGAATACAACCAAACTTGTTTGGGATCAAGAAAATCAAGAACTGAGTCCGGAATAATGCAACCATGTTTTGCATCAAGAAAATCAAGAATTGAGTGCGGAAAAGAACCAAACTTATTTCGGAACAAGAAAATCAAGAACTGAGTCAGGAATACCGCAAACATGTTTTGCATCAAGAAAATCAAGAATTGAGTGCGGAAAACAACCAAACTTGTTTCGGAACAAGAAAATCAAGAACTGACTCCGGAATAACGCAAACATGTTTTGCATCAACAAAATCAAGAATTGAGTGCGGAAAACAACCAAACTTGTTTCGGATCAAGAAAATCAAGAACTGAATCCGGAATAACGCAAACATGTTTTGCATCAAGAAAATCAAGAATTGAGTGCGGAAAACAACCAAACTTGTTTGAGAATAAGAAAATCAAGAACTGAGTCCGGAATAACGCAAACATGTTTTGCATCAAGAAAATCAAGAATTGAGTGCGGAATACAACCAAACTTGTTTCGGATCAAAAAAATCAAGAACTGAGTCCGGAATAACGCAAACATGTTTTGCATCAAGAAAATCAAGAATTGAGTGCGGAATACAACCAAACTTGTTTGAGAATAAGAAAATCAAGAACTGAGTCCGGAATAACGCAAACATGTTTTGCATCAAGAAAATCAAGAATTGAGTGCGGAAAACAACCAAACTTGTTTCGGATCAAGAAAATCAAGAACTGAATCCGGAATAACGCAAACATGTTTTGCATCAAGAAAATCAAGAATTGAGTGCGGAAAACAACCAAACTTATTTCGGAACAAGAAAATCAAGAACTGAGTCAGGAATACCGCAAACATGTTTTGCAGCAAGAAAATCAAGAATTGAGTGCGGAAAACAACCAAACTTGTTTCGGAACAAGAAAATCAAGAACTGACTCCGGAATAACGCAAACATGTTTTGCATCAACAAAATCAAGAATTGAGTGCGGAAAACAACCAAACTTGTTTCGGATCAAGAAAATCAAGAACTGAATCCGGAATAACGCAAACATGTTTTGCATCAAGAAAATCAAGAATTGAGTGCGGAAAACAACCAAACTTATTTCGGAACAAGAAAATCAAGAACTGAGTCAGGAATACCGCAAACATGTTTTGCAGCAAGAAAATCAAGAATTGAGTGCGGAAAACAACCAAACTTGTTTCGGAACAAGAAAATCAAGAACTGACTCCGGAATAACGCAAACATGTTTTGCATCAACAAAATCAAGAATTGAGTGCGGAAAACAACCAAACTTGTTTCGGATCAAGAAAATCAAGAACTGAATCCGGAATAACGCAAACATGTTTTGCATCAAGAAAATCAAGAATTGAGTGCGGAAAACAACCAAACTTGTTTCGGAACAAGAAAATCAAGAACTGACTCCGGAATAACGCAAACATGTTTTGCATCAACAAAATCAAGAATTGAGTGCGGAAAACAACCAAACTTGTTTCGGATCAAGAAAATCAAGAACTGAATCCGGAATAACGCAAACATGTTTTGCATCAAGAAAATCAAGAATTGAGTGCGGAAAACAACCAAACTTGTTTGAGAATAAGAAAATCAAGAACTGAGTCCGGAATAACGCAAACATGTTTTGCATCAAGAAAATCAAGAATTGAGTGCGGAATACAACCAAACTTGTTTCGGATCAAGAAAATTAAGAACTGAATCCGGAATAACGCAAACATGTTTTGCATCAAGAAAATCAAGAATTGAGTGCGGAATACAACCAAACTTGTTTGGGATCAAGAAAATCAAGAACTGAGTCCTGAATAATGCAAACATGTTTTGCATCAAGAAAATCAAGAATTGAGTGCGGAAAACAACCAAACTTGTTTTGAAACAAGAAAATCAAGAACTCACTCCGGAATAACGCAAACATGTTTTGCATCAAGAAAATCAAGAATTGAGTGCAGAAAACAACCAAACTTGTTTGTGAACAAGAAAAGCAAGAACAGAGTCCGGAATAACGCAAACATGTTTTGCATCAAGAAAATCAAGAATTGAGTGCGGAATACAACCAAACTTGTTTCGGATCAAGAAAATCAAGAACTGAGTCCGGAATAACGCAAACATGTTTTGCATCAAGAAAATCAAGAATTGAGTGCGGAATACAACCAAACTTGTTTGGGATCAAAAAAATCAAGAACTGAGTCCGGAATAATGCAAACATGTTTTGCATCAAGAAAATCAAGAATTGAGTGCGGAAAACAACCAAACTTATTTCGGAACAAAAAAATCAAGAACTGAGTCAGGAATACCGCAAACATGTTTTGCATCAAGAAAATCAAGAATTGAGTGCGGAAAACAACCAAACTTGTTTCGGAACAAGAAAATCAAGAACTGACTCCGGAATAACGCAAACATGTTTTGCATCAACAAAATCAAGAATTGAGTGCGGAAAACAACCAAACTTGTTTCGGATCAAGAAAATCAAGAACTGAATCCGGAATAACGCAAACATGTTTTGCATCAAGAAAATCAAGAATTGAGTGCGGAAAACAACCAAACTTATTTCGGAACAAAAAAATCAAGAACTGAGTCAGGAATACCGCAAACATGTTTTGCATCAAGAAAATCAAGAATTGAGTGCGGAAAACAACCAAACTTGTTTCGGAACAAGAAAATCAAGAACTGACTCCGGAATAACGCAAACATGTTTTGCATCAACAAAATCAAGAATTGAGTGCGGAAAACAACCAAACTTGTTTCGGATCAAGAAAATCAAGAACTGAGTCCGGAATAACGCAAACATGTTTTGCATCAAGAAAATCAAGAATTGAGTGCGGAAAACAACCAAACTTGTTTCGGATCAAAAAAATCAAGAATTGAGTCCGGAATAACGCAAACATGTTTTGCATCAAGAAAATCAAGAATTGAGTGCGGAAAACAACCAAACTTGTTTTAGAATAAGAAAATCAAGAACTGAGTCCGGAATAACGCAAACATGTTTTGCATCAAGAAAATCAAGAATTGAGTGCGGAATACAACCAAACTTGTTTCGGATCAAGACAATCAAGAATTGAGTCAGGAATACCGCAAACATTTTTTGCATCAAGAAAATCAAGAATTGTGTAAGGAATACAACCAAACTTGTTTCGGATCAAGAATATCAAGAACTGAGTCCGGAATACCGCAAATAAGTTTTGCATCAAGAAAATCAAGAATTGAGCGCGGAATACAAACAAACTTATTTCGGAACAAGAAAATCAAGAACTGAGTCCGGAATAACGCAAACATGTTTTGTATCATGAAAATTAAGAATTGAGTGCGGAAAACAGCCAAACTTGTTTTTGAACAAGAAAATAAAGAACTGAGTCCGGAATAACGCAAACATGTTTTGCATCAAGAAAATCAAGAATTGAGTGCGGAATACAACCAAACTTGTTTGGGATCAAAAAAATCAAGAACTGAGTCCGGAATAATGCAAACATGTTTTGCATCAAGAAAATCAAGAATTGAGTGCGGAAAACAACCAAACTTATTTCAGAACAAGAAAATCAAGAACTGAGTCAGGAATACCGCAAACATGTTTTGCATCAAGAAAATCAAGAATTGAGTGCGGAAAACAACCAAACTTGTTTGTGAACAAGAAAATCAAGAACTGAGTCCGGAATAACGCAAACATGTTTTGCATCAAGAAAATCAAGAATTGAGTGCGGAATACAACCAAACTTGTTTCGGATCAAGAAAATCAAGAACTGATTCCGGAATAACGCAAACATGTTTTGCATCAAGAAAATCAAGAATTGAGTGCAGAAAACAACCAAACTTATTTTTGAACAAGAAAATCAAGAACTGAGTCCTGAATAACGCAAACATGTTTTGCATCAAGAAAATCAAGAATTGAGTGCGGAAAACAACCAAACTTGTTTTGAAACAAGAAAATCAAGAACTCACTCCGGAATAACGCAAACATGTTTTGCATCAAGAAAATCAAGAATTGAGTGCAGAAAACAACCAAACTTGTTTGTGAACAAGAAAAGCAAGAACAGAGTCCGGAATAACGCAAACATGTTTTGCATCAAGAAAATCAAGAATTGAGTGCGGAATACAACCAAACTTGTTTCGGATCAAGAAAATCAAGAACTGAGTCCGGAATAACGCAAACATGTTTTGCATCAAGAAAATCAAGAATTGAGTGCGGAATACAACCAAACTTGTTTGGGATCAAAAAAATCAAGAACTGAGTCCGGAATAATGCAAACATGTTTTGCATCAAGAAAATCAAGAATTGAGTGCGGAAAACAACCAAACTTATTTCGGAACAAAAAAATCAAGAACTGAGTCAGGAATACCGCAAACATGTTTTGCATCAAGAAAATCAAGAATTGAGTGCGGAAAACAACCAAACTTGTTTCGGAACAAGAAAATCAAGAACTGACTCCGGAATAACGCAAACATGTTTTGCATCAACAAAATCAAGAATTGAGTGCGGAAAACAACCAAACTTGTTTCGGATCAAGAAAATCAAGAACTGAGTCCGGAATAACGCAAACATGTTTTGCATCAAGAAAATCAAGAATTGAGTGCGGAAAACAACCAAACTTGTTTCGGATCAAAAAAATCAAGAATTGAGTCCGGAATAACGCAAACATGTTTTGCATCAAGAAAATCAAGAATTGAGTGCGGAAAACAACCAAACTTGTTTTAGAATAAGAAAATCAAGAACTGAGTCCGGAATAACGCAAACATGTTTTGCATCAAGAAAATCAAGAATTGAGTGCGGAATACAACCAAACTTGTTTCGGATCAAGACAATCAAGAATTGAGTCAGGAATACCGCAAACATTTTTTGCATCAAGAAAATCAAGAATTGTGTAAGGAATACAACCAAACTTGTTTCGGATCAAGAATATCAAGAACTGAGTCCGGAATACCGCAAATAAGTTTTGCATCAAGAAAATCAAGAATTGAGCGCGGAATACAAACAAACTTATTTCGGAACAAGAAAATCAAGAACTGAGTCCGGAATAACGCAAACATGTTTTGTATCATGAAAATTAAGAATTGAGTGCGGAAAACAGCCAAACTTGTTTTTGAACAAGAAAATAAAGAACTGAGTCCGGAATAACGCAAACATGTTTTGCATCAAGAAAATCAAGAATTGAGTGCGGAATACAACCAAACTTGTTTGGGATCAAAAAAATCAAGAACTGAGTCCGGAATAATGCAAACATGTTTTGCATCAAGAAAATCAAGAATTGAGTGCGGAAAACAACCAAACTTATTTCAGAACAAGAAAATCAAGAACTGAGTCAGGAATACCGCAAACATGTTTTGCATCAAGAAAATCAAGAATTGAGTGCGGAAAACAACCAAACTTGTTTGTGAACAAGAAAATCAAGAACTGAGTCCGGAATAACGCAAACATGTTTTGCATCAAGAAAATCAAGAATTGAGTGCGGAATACAACCAAACTTGTTTCGGATCAAGAAAATCAAGAACTGATTCCGGAATAACGCAAACATGTTTTGCATCAAGAAAATCAAGAATTGAGTGCAGAAAACAACCAAACTTATTTTTGAACAAGAAAATCAAGAACTGAGTCCGGAATAACGCAAACATGTTTTGCATCAAGAAAATCAAGAATTGAGTGCGGAAAACAACCAAACTTGTTTGTGAACAAGAAAATCAAGAACTGAGTCCGGAATAACGCAAACATGTTTTGCATCAAGAAAATCAAGAATTGAGTGCGGAATACAACCAAACTTGTTTCGGATCAAGAAAATCAAGAACTGATTCCGGAATAACGCAAACATGTTTTGCATCAAGAAAATCAAGAATTGAGTGCAGAAAACAACCAAACTTATTTTTGAACAAGAAAATCAAGAACTGAGTCCGGAATAACGCAAACATGTTTTGCATCAAGAAAATCAAGAATTGAGTGCGGAATACAACCAAACTTGTTTCGGATCAAGAAAATCAAGAACTGAGTCCGGAATAACGCAAACATGTTTTGCATAAAGAAAATCAAGAATTGAGTGCGGAATACAACCAAACTTGTTTGGGATCAAGAAAATCAAGAACTGAGTCCGGAATAATGCAACCATGTTTTGCATCAAGAAAATCAAGAATTGAGTGCGGAAAAGAACCAAACTTATTTCGGAACAAGAAAATCAAGAACTGAGTCAGGAATACCGCAAACATGTTTTGCATCAAGAAAATCAAGAATTGAGTGCGGAAAACAACCAAACTTGTTTTGAAACAAGAAAATCAAGAACTCACTCCGGAATAACGCAAACATGTTTTGCATCAAGAAAATCAAGAATTGAGTGCAGAAAACAACCAAACTTGTTTGTGAACAAGAAAAGCAAGAACAGAGTCCGGAATAACGCAAACATGTTTTGCATCAAGAAAATCAAGAATTGAGTGCGGAATACAACCAAACTTGTTTCGGATCAAGAAAATCAAGAACTGAGTACGGAATAACGCAAACATGTTTTGCATCAAGAAAATCAAGAATTGAGTGCGGAATACAACCAAACTTGTTTGGGATAAAAAAAATCAAGAACTGAGTCCGGAATAATGCAAACATGTTTTGCATCAAGAAAATCAAGAATTGAGTGCGGAAAACAACCAAACTTATTTCGGAACAAGAAAATCAAGAACTGAGTCAGGAATACCGCAAACATGTTTTGCATTAAGAAAATCAAGAATTGAGTGCGGAAAACAACCAAACTTGTTTCGGAACAAGAAAATCAAGAACTGACTCCGGAATAACGCAAACATGTTTTGCATCAACAAAATCAAGAATTGAGTGCGGAAAACAACCAAACTTGTTTCGGATCAAGAAAATCAAGAACTGAATCCGGAATAACGCAAACATGTTTTGCATCAAGAAAATCAAGAATTGAGTGCGGAAAACAACCAAACTTGTTTGAGAATAAGAAAATCAAGAACTGAGTCCGGAATAACGCAAACATGTTTTGCATCAAGAAAATCAAGAATTGAGTGCGGAATACAACCAAACTTGTTTCGGATCAAAAAAATCAAGAACTGAGTCCGGAATAACGCAAACATGTTTTGCATCAAGAAAATCAAGAATTGAGTGCGGAATACAACCAAACTTGTTTGAGAATAAGAAAATCAAGAACTGAGTCCGGAATAACGCAAACATGTTTTGCATCAAGAAAATCAAGAATTGAGTGCGGAAAACAACCAAACTTGTTTCGGATCAAGAAAATCAAGAACTGAATCCGGAATAACGCAAACATGTTTTGCATCAAGAAAATCAAGAATTGAGTGCGGAAAACAACCAAACTTATTTCGGAACAAAAAAATCAAGAACTGAGTCAGGAATACCGCAAACATGTTTTGCAGCAAGAAAATCAAGAATTGAGTGCGGAAAACAACCAAACTTGTTTCGGAACAAGAAAATCAAGAACTGACTCCGGAATAACGCAAACATGTTTTGCATCAACAAAATCAAGAATTGAGTGCGGAAAACAACCAAACTTGTTTCGGATCAAGAAAATCAAGAACTGAATCCGGAATAACGCAAACATGTTTTGCATCAAGAAAATCAAGAATTGAGTGCGGAAAACAACCAAACTTGTTTCGGAACAAGAAAATCAAGAACTGACTCCGGAATAACGCAAACATGTTTTGCATCAACAAAATCAAGAATTGAGTGCGGAAAACAACCAAACTTGTTTCGGATCAAGAAAATCAAGAACTGAATCCGGAATAACGCAAACATGTTTTGCATCAAGAAAATCAAGAATTGAGTGCGGAAAACAACCAAACTTGTTTGAGAATAAGAAAATCAAGAACTGAGTCCGGAATAACGCAAACATGTTTTGCATCAAGAAAATCAAGAATTGAGTGCGGAATACAACCAAACTTGTTTCGGATCAAGAAAATCAAGAACTGAATCCGGAATAACGCAAACATGTTTTGCATCAAGAAAATCAAGAATTGAGTGCGGAATACAACCAAACTTGTTTGGGATCAAGAAAATCAAGAACTGAGTCCTGAATAATGCAACCATGTTTTGCATCAAGAAAATCAAGAATTGAGTGCAGAAAAGAACCAAACTTATTTCGGAACAAGAAAATCAAGAACTGAGTCAGGAATACCGCAAACATCTTTTGAATCAAGAAAATTAAGAATTGAGCGGGGAATACAAACAAACTTGTTTTGGATCAAGAAAATCAAGAACTGTGTCCGGAATAATGGAAACATGTTTTGCATCAAGAAAATCAAGAATTGAGTGCGGAAAACAACCAAACTTATTTCGGAACAAGAAAATCAAGAACTGAGTCAGGAATACCGCAAACATGTTTTGCAGCAAGAAAATCAAGAATTGAGTGCGGAAAACAACCAAACTTATTTTTGAACAAGAAAATCAAGAACTGAGTCCGGAATAACGCAAACATGTTTTGCATCAAGAAAATCAAGAATTGAGTGCGGAAAACAACCAAACTTGTTTGTGAACAAGAAAATCAAGAACTGAGTCCGGAATAACGCAAACATGTTTTGCATCAAGAAAATCAAGAATTGAGTGCGGAATACAACCAAACTTGTTTCGGATCAAGAAAATCAAGAACTGAGTCCGGAATAACGCAAACATGTTTTGCATAAAGAAAATCAAGAATTGTGTGCGGAATACAACCAAACTTGTTTGGGATCAAGAAAATCAAGAACTGAGTCCGGAATAATGCAACCATGTTTTGCATCAAGAAAATCAAGAATTGAGTGCGGAAAAGAACCAAACTTATTTCGGAACAAGAAAATCAAGAACTGAGTCAGGAATACCGCAAACATGTTTTGCATCAAGAAAATCAAGAATTGAGTGCGGAAAACAACCAAACTTGTTTTGAAACAAGAAAATCAAGAACTCACTCCGGAATAACGCAAACATGTTTTGCATCAAGAAAATCAAGAATTGAGTGCAGAAAACAACCAAACTTGTTTGTGAACAAGAAAAGCAAGAACAGAGTCCGGAATAACGCAAACATGTTTTGCATCAAGAAAATCAAGAATTGAGTGCGGAATACAACCAAACTTGTTTCGGATCAAGAAAATCAAGAACTGAGTCCGGAATAACGCAAACATGTTTTGCATCAAGAAAATCAAGAATTGAGTGCGGAATACAACCAAACTTGTTTGGGATCAAAAAAATCAAGAACTGAGTCCGGAATAATGCAAACATGTTTTGCATCAAGAAAATCAAGAATTGAGTGCGGAAAACAACCAAACTTATTTCGGAACAAGAAAATCAAGAACTGAGTCAGGAATACCGCAAACATGTTTTGCAGCAAGAAAATCAAGAATTGAGTGCGGAAAACAACCAAACTTGTTTCGGAACAAGAAAATCAAGAACTGACTCCGGAATAACGCAAACATGTTTTGCATCAACAAAATCAAGAATTGAGTGCGGAAAACAACCAAACTTGTTTCGGATCAAGAAAATCAAGAACTGAATCCGGAATAACGCAAACATGTTTTGCATCAAGAAAATCAAGAATTGAGTGCGGAAAACAACCAAACTTATTTCGGAACAAGAAAATCAAGAACTGAGTCAGGAATACCGCAAACATGTTTTGCAGCAAGAAAATCAAGAATTGAGTGCGGAAAACAACCAAACTTGTTTCGGATCAAGAAAATCAAGAACTGAATCCGGAATAACGCAAACATGTTTTGCATCAAGAAAATCAAGAATTGAGTGCGGAAAACAACCAAACTTGTTTCGGAACAAGAAAATCAAGAACTGACTCCGGAATAACGCAAACATGTTTTGCATCAACAAAATCAAGAATTGAGTGCGGAAAACAACCAAACTTGTTTCGGATCAAGAAAATCAAGAACTGAATCCGGAATAACGCAAACATGTTTTGCATCAAGAAAATCAAGAATTGAGTGCGGAAAACAACCAAACTTGTTTGAGAATAAGAAAATCAAGAACTGAGTCCGGAATAACGCAAACATGTTTTGCATCAAGAAAATCAAGAATTGAGTGCGGAATACAACCAAACTTGTTTCGGATCAAGAAAATCAAGAACTGAATCCGGAATAACGCAAACATGTTTTGCATCAAGAAAATCAAGAATTGAGTGCGGAATACAACCAAACTTGTTTGGGATCAAGAAAATCAAGAACTGAGTCCTGAATAATGCAACCATGTTTTGCATCAAGAAAATCAAGAATTGAGTGCAGAAAAGAACCAAACTTATTTCGGAACAAGAAAATCAAGAACTGAGTCAGGAATACCGCAAACATCTTTTGAATCAAGAAAATTAAGAATTGAGCGGGGAATACAAACAAACTTGTTTTGGATCAAGAAAATCAAGAACTGTGTCCGGAATAATGGAAACATGTTTTGCATCAAGAAAATCAAGAATTGAGTGCGGAAAACAACCAAACTTATTTCGGAACAAGAAAATCAAGAACTGAGTCAGGAATACCGCAAACATGTTTTGCAGCAAGAAAATCAAGAATTGAGTGCGGAAAACAACCAAACTTATTTTTGAACAAGAAAATCAAGAACTGAGTCCGGAATAACGCAAACATGTTTTGCATCAAGAAAATCAAGAATTGAGTGCGGAAAACAACCAAACTTGTTTGTGAACAAGAAAATCAAGAACTGAGTCCGGAATAACGCAAACATGTTTTGCATCAAGAAAATCAAGAATTGAGTGCGGAATACAACCAAACTTGTTTCGGATCAAGAAAATCAAGAACTGAGTCCGGAATAACGCAAACATGTTTTGCATAAAGAAAATCAAGAATTGTGTGCGGAATACAACCAAACTTGTTTGGGATCAAGAAAATCAAGAACTGAGTCCGGAATAATGCAACCATGTTTTGCATCAAGAAAATCAAGAATTGAGTGCGGAAAAGAACCAAACTTATTTCGGAACAAGAAAATCAAGAACTGAGTCAGGAATACCGCAAACATGTTTTGCATCAAGAAAATCAAGAATTGAGTGCGGAAAACAACCAAACTTGTTTTGAAACAAGAAAATCAAGAACTCACTCCGGAATAACGCAAACATGTTTTGCATCAAGAAAATCAAGAATTGAGTGCAGAAAACAACCAAACTTATTTCGGAACAAGAAAATCAAGAACTGAGTCAGGAATACCGCAAACATGTTTTGCAACAAGAAAATCAAGAATTGAGTGCGGAAAACAACCAAACTTGTTTCGGATCAAGAAAATCAAGAACTGAATCCGGAATAACGCAAACATGTTTTGCATCAAGAAAATCAAGAATTGAGTGCGGAAAACAACCAAACTTGTTTCGGAACAAGAAAATCAAGAACTGACTCCGGAATAACGCAAACATGTTTTGCATCAACAAAATCAAGAATTGAGTGCGGAAAACAACCAAACTTGTTTCGGATCAAGAAAATCAAGAACTGAATCCGGAATAACGCAAACATGTTTTGCATCAAGAAAATCAAGAATTGAGTGCGGAAAACAACCAAACTTGTTTGAGAATAAGAAAATCAAGAACTGAGTCCGGAATAACGCAAACATGTTTTGCATCAAGAAAATCAAGAATTGAGTGCGGAATACAACCAAACTTGTTTCGGATCAAGAAAATCAAGAACTGAATCCGGAATAACGCAAACATGTTTTGCATCAAGAAAATCAAGAATTGAGTGCGGAATACAACCAAACTTGTTTGGGATCAAGAAAATCAAGAACTGAGTCCTGAATAATGCAACCATGTTTTGCATCAAGAAAATCAAGAATTGAGTGCAGAAAAGAACCAAACTTATTTCGGAACAAGAAAATCAAGAACTGAGTCAGGAATACCGCAAACATCTTTTGAATCAAGAAAATTAAGAATTGAGCGGGGAATACAAACAAACTTGTTTTGGATCAAGAAAATCAAGAACTGTGTCCGGAATAATGGAAACATGTTTTGCATCAAGAAAATCAAGAATTGAGTGCGGAAAACAACCAAACTTATTTCGGAACAAGAAAATCAAGAACTGAGTCAGGAATACCGCAAACATGTTTTGCAGCAAGAAAATCAAGAATTTAGTGCGGAAAACAACCAAACTTATTTTTGAACAAGAAAATCAAGAACTGAGTCCGGAATAACGCAAACATGTTTTGCATCAAGAAAATCAAGAATTGAGTGCGGAAAACAACCAAACTTGTTTGTGAACAAGAAAATCAAGAACTGAGTCCGGAATAACGCAAACATGTTTTGCATCAAGAAAATCAAGAATTGAGTGCGGAATACAACCAAACTTGTTTCGGATCAAGAAAATCAAGAACTGAGTCCGGAATAACGCAAACATGTTTTGCATAAAGAAAATCAAGAATTGTGTGCGGAATACAACCAAACTTGTTTGGGATCAAGAAAATCAAGAACTGAGTCCGGAATAATGCAACCATGTTTTGCATCAAGAAAATCAAGAATTGAGTGCGGAAAAGAACCAAACTTATTTCGGAACAAGAAAATCAAGAACTGAGTCAGGAATACCGCAAACATGTTTTGCATCAAGAAAATCAAGAATTGAGTGCGGAAAACAACCAAACTTGTTTTGAAACAAGAAAATCAAGAACTCACTCCGGAATAACGCAAACATGTTTTGCATCAAGAAAATCAAGAATTGAGTGCAGAAAACAACCAAACTTATTTCGGAACAAGAAAATCAAGAACTGAGTCAGGAATACCGCAAACATGTTTTGCAGCAAGAAAATCAAGAATTGAGTGCGGAAAACAACCAAACTTGTTTCGGATCAAGAAAATCAAGAACTGAATCCGGAATAACGCAAACATGTTTTGCATCAAGAAAATCAAGAATTGAGTGCGGAAAACAACCAAACTTGTTTCGGAACAAGAAAATCAAGAACTGACTCCGGAATAACGCAAACATGTTTTGCATCAACAAAATCAAGAATTGAGTGCGGAAAACAACCAAACTTGTTTCGGATCAAGAAAATCAAGAACTGAATCCGGAATAACGCAAACATGTTTTGCATCAAGAAAATCAAGAATTGAGTGCGGAAAACAACCAAACTTGTTTGAGAATAAGAAAATCAAGAACTGAGTCCGGAATAACGCAAACATGTTTTGCATCAAGAAAATCAAGAATTGAGTGCGGAATACAACCAAACTTGTTTCGGATCAAGAAAATCAAGAACTGAATCCGGAATAACGCAAACATGTTTTGCATCAAGAAAATCAAGAATTGAGTGCGGAATACAACCAAACTTGTTTGGGATCAAGAAAATCAAGAACTGAGTCCTGAATAATGCAACCATGTTTTGCATCAAGAAAATCAAGAATTGAGTGCAGAAAAGAACCAAACTTATTTCGGAACAAGAAAATCAAGAACTGAGTCAGGAATACCGCAAACATCTTTTGAATCAAGAAAATTAAGAATTGAGCGGGGAATACAAACAAACTTGTTTTGGATCAAGAAAATCAAGAACTGTGTCCGGAATAATGGAAACATGTTTTGCATCAAGAAAATCAAGAATTGAGTGCGGAAAACAACCAAACTTATTTCGGAACAAGAAAATCAAGAACTGAGTCAGGAATACCGCAAACATGTTTTGCAGCAAGAAAATCAAGAATTTAGTGCGGAAAACAACCAAACTTATTTTTGAACAAGAAAATCAAGAACTGAGTCCGGAATAACGCAAACATGTTTTGCATCAAGAAAATCAAGAATTGAGTGCGGAAAACAACCAAACTTGTTTGTGAACAAGAAAATCAAGAACTGAGTCCGGAATAACGCAAACATGTTTTGCATCAAGAAAATCAAGAATTGAGTGCGGAATACAACCAAACTTGTTTCGGATCAAGAAAATCAAGAACTGAGTCCGGAATAACGCAAACATGTTTTGCATAAAGAAAATCAAGAATTGTGTGCGGAATACAACCAAACTTGTTTGGGATCAAGAAAATCAAGAACTGAGTCCGGAATAATGCAACCATGTTTTGCATCAAGAAAATCAAGAATTGAGTGCGGAAAAGAACCAAACTTATTTCGGAACAAGAAAATCAAGAACTGAGTCAGGAATACCGCAAACATGTTTTGCATCAAGAAAATCAAGAATTGAGTGCGGAAAACAACCAAACTTGTTTTGAAACAAGAAAATCAAGAACTCACTCCGGAATAACGCAAACATGTTTTGCATCAAGAAAATCAAGAATTGAGTGCAGAAAACAACCAAACTTGTTTGTGAACAAGAAAAGCAAGAACAGAGTCCGGAATAACGCAAACATGTTTTGCATCAAGAAAATCAAGAATTGAGTGCGGAATACAACCAAACTTGTTTCGGATCAAGAAAATCAAGAACTGAGTCCGGAATAACGCAAACATGTTTTGCATCAAGAAAATCAAGAATTGAGTGCGGAATACAACCAAACTTGTTTGGGATCAAAAAAATCAAGAACTGAGTCCGGAATAATGCAAACATGTTTTGCATCAAGAAAATCAAGAATTGAGTGCGGAAAACAACCAAACTTATTTCGGAACAAGAAAATCAAGAACTGAGTCAGGAATACCGCAAACATGTTTTGCATCAAGAAAATCAAGAATTGAGTGCGGAAAACAACCAAACTTGTTTCGGAACAAGAAAATCAAGAACTGACTCCGGAATAACGCAAACATGTTTTGCATCAACAAAATCAAGAATTGAGTGCGGAAAACAACCAAACTTGTTTCGTATCAAGAAAATCAAGAACTGAATCCGGAATAACGCAAACATGTTTTGCATCAAGAAAATCAAGAATTGAGTGCGGAAAACAACCAAACTTGTTTGAGAATAAGAAAATCAAGAACTGAGTCCGGAATAACGCAAACATGTTTTGCATCAAGAAAATCAAGAATTGAGTGCGGAAAACAACCAAACTTGTTTGTGAACAAGAAAATCAAGAACTGAGTCCGGAATAACGCAAACATGTTTTGCATCAAGAAAATCAAGAATTGAGTGCGGAATACAACCAAACTTGTTTCGGATCAAGAAAATCAAGAACTGAGTCCGGAATAACGCAAACATGTTTTGCATAAAGAAAATCAAGAATTGTGTGCGGAATACAACCAAACTTGTTTGGGATCAAGAAAATCAAGAACTGAGTCCGGAATAATGCAACCATGTTTTGCATCAAGAAAATCAAGAATTGAGTGCGGAAAAGAACCAAACTTATTTCGGAACAAGAAAATCAAGAACTGAGTCAGGAATACCGCAAACATGTTTTGCATCAAGAAAATCAAGAATTGAGTGCGGAAAACAACCAAACTTGTTTTGAAACAAGAAAATCAAGAACTCACTCCGGAATAACGCAAACATGTTTTGCATCAAGAAAATCAAGAATTGAGTGCAGAAAACAACCAAACTTGTTTGTGAACAAGAAAAGCAAGAACAGAGTCCGGAATAACGCAAACATGTTTTGCATCAAGAAAATCAAGAATTGAGTGCGGAATACAACCAAACTTGTTTCGGATCAAGAAAATCAAGAACTGAGTCCGGAATAACGCAAACATGTTTTGCATCAAGAAAATCAAGAATTGAGTGCGGAATACAACCAAACTTGTTTCGGATCAAGAAAATCAAGAACTGAATCCGGAATAACGCAAACATGTTTTGCATCAAGAAAATCAAGAATTGAGTGCGGAAAACAACCAAACTTGTTTTGAAACAAGAAAATCAAGAACTCACTCCGGAATAACGCAAACATGTTTTGCATCAAGAAAATTAAGAATTGAGTGCAGAAAACAACCAAACTTATTTCGGAACAAGAAAATCAAGAACTGAGTCAGGAATACCGCAAACATGTTTTGCAGCAAGAAAATCAAGAATTGAGTGCGGAAAACAACCAAACTTGTTTCCGATCAAGAAAATCAAGAACTGAATCCGGAATAACGCAAACATGTTTTGCATCAAGAAAATCAAGAATTGAGTGCGGAAAACAACCAAACTTGTTTCGGAACAAGAAAATCAAGAACTGACTCCGGAATAACGCAAACATGTTTTGCATCAACAAAATCAAGAATTGAGTGCGGAAAACAACCAAACTTGTTTCGGATCAAGAAAATCAAGAACTGAATCCGGAATAACGCAAACATGTTTTGCATCAAGAAAATCAAGAATTGAGTGCGGAAAACAACCAAACTTGTTTGAGAATAAGAAAATCAAGAACTGAGTCCGGAATAACGCAAACATGTTTTGCATCAAGAAAATCAAGAATTGAGTGCGGAATACAACCAAACTTGTTTCGGATCAAGAAAATCAAGAACTGAATCCGGAATAACGCAAACATGTTTTGCATCAAGAAAATCAAGAATTGAGTGCGGAATACAACCAAACTTGTTTGGGATCAAGAAAATCAAGAACTGAGTCCTGAATAATGCAACCATGTTTTGCATCAAGAAAATCAAGAATTGAGTGCAGAAAAGAACCAAACTTATTTCGGAACAAGAAAATCAAGAACTGAGTCAGGAATACCGCAAACATCTTTTGAATCAAGAAAATTAAGAATTGAGCGGGGAATACAAACAAACTTGTTTTGGATCAAGAAAATCAAGAACTGTGTCCGGAATAATGGAAACATGTTTTGCATCAAGAAAATCAAGAATTGAGTGCGGAAAACAACCAAACTTATTTCGGAACAAGAAAATCAAGAACTGAGTCAGGAATACCGCAAACATGTTTTGCAGCAAGAAAATCAAGAATTTAGTGCGGAAAACAACCAAACTTATTTTTGAACAAGAAAATCAAGAACTGAGTCCGGAATAACGCAAACATGTTTTGCATCAAGAAAATCAAGAATTGAGTGCGGAATACAACCAAACTTGTTTCGGATCAAGAAAATCAAGAACTGAGTCCGGAATAACGCAAACATGTTTTGCATAAAGAAAATCAAGAATTGTGTGCGGAATACAACCAAACTTGTTTGGGATCAAGAAAATCAAGAACTGAGTCCGGAATAATGCAACCATGTTTTGCATCAAGAAAATCAAGAATTGAGTGCGGAAAAGAACCAAACTTATTTCGGAACAAGAAAATCAAGAACTGAGTCAGGAATACCGCAAACATGTTTTGCATCAAGAAAATCAAGAATTGAGTGCGGAAAACAACCAAACTTGTTTTGAAACAAGAAAATCAAGAACTCACTCCGGAATAACGCAAACATGTTTTGCATCAAGAAAATCAAGAATTGAGTGCAGAAAACAACCAAACTTGTTTGTGAACAAGAAAAGCAAGAACAGAGTCCGGAATAACGCAAACATGTTTTGCATCAAGAAAATCAAGAATTGAGTGCGGAATACAACCAAACTTGTTTCGGATCAAGAAAATCAAGAACTGAGTCCGGAATAACGCAAACATGTTTTGCATCAAGAAAATCAAGAATTGAGTGCGGAATACAACCAAACTTGTTTGGGATCAAAAAAATCAAGAACTGAGTCCGGAATAATGCAAACATGTTTTGCATCAAGAAAATCAAGAATTGAGTGCGGAAAACAACCAAACTTATTTCGGAACAAGAAAATCAAGAACTGAGTCAGGAATACCGCAAACATGTTTTGCATCAAGAAAATCAAGAATTGAGTGCGGAAAACAACCAAACTTGTTTCGGAACAAGAAAATCAAGAACTGACTCCGGAATAACGCAAACATGTTTTGCATCAACAAAATCAAGAATTGAGTGCGGAAAACAACCAAACTTGTTTCGTATCAAGAAAATCAAGAACTGAATCCGGAATAACGCAAACATGTTTTGCATCAAGAAAATCAAGAATTGAGTGCGGAAAACAACCAAACTTGTTTGAGAATAAGAAAATCAAGAACTGAGTCCGGAATAACGCAAACATGTTTTGCATCAAGAAAATCAAGAATTGAGTGCGGAATACAACCAAACTTGTTTGTGAACAAGAAAATCAAGAACTGAGTCCGGAATAACGCAAACATGTTTTGCATCAAGAAAATCAAGAATTGAGTGCGGAATACAACCAAACTTGTTTCGGATCAAGAAAATCAAGAACTGAGTCAGGAATACCGCAAACATCTTTTGAATCAAGAAAATTAAGAATTGAGCGGGGAATACAAACAAACTTGTTTTGGATCAAGAAAATCAAGAACTGTGTCCGGAATATTGGAAACATGTTTTGCATCAAGAAAATCAAGAATTGAGTGCGGAAAACAACCAAACTTATTTCGGAACAAGAAAATCAAGAACTGAGTCAGGAATACCGCAAACATGTTTTGCAGCAAGAAAATCAAGAATTGAGTGCGGAAAACAACCAAACTTATTTTTGAACAAGAAAATCAAGAACTGAGTCCGGAATAACGCAAACATGTTTTGCATCAAGAAAATCAAGAATTGAGTGCGGAAAACAACCAAACTTGTTTGTGAACAAGAAAATCAAGAACTGAGTCCGGAATAACGCAAACATGTTTTGCATCAAGAAAATCAAGAATTGAGTGCGGAATACAACCAAACTTGTTTCGGATCAAGAAAATCAAGAACTGAGTCCGGAATAACGCAAACATGTTTTGCATAAAGAAAATCAAGAATTGAGTGCGGAATACAACCAAACTTGTTTGGGATCAAGAAAATCAAGAACTGAGTCCGGAATAATGCAACCATGTTTTGCATCAAGAAAATCAAGAATTGAGTGCGGAAAAGAACCAAACTTATTTCGGAACAAGAAAATCAAGAACTGAGTCAGGAATACCGCAAACATGTTTTGCATCAAGAAAATCAAGAATTGAGTGCGGAAAACAACCAAACTTGTTTTGAAACAAGAAAATCAAGAACTCACTCCGGAATAACGCAAACATGTTTTGCATCAAGAAAATCAAGAATTGAGTGCAGAAAACAACCAAACTTGTTTGTGAACAAGAAAAGCAAGAACAGAGTCCGGAATAACGCAAACATGTTTTGCATCAAGAAAATCAAGAATTGAGTGCGGAATACAACCAAACTTGTTTCGGATCAAGAAAATCAAGAACTGAGTCCGGAATAACGCAAACATGTTTTGCATCAAGAAAATCAAGAATTGAGTGCGGAATACAACCAAACTTGTTTGGGATCAAAAAAATCAAGAACTGAGTCCGGAATAATGCAAACATGTTTTGCATCAAGAAAATCAAGAATTGAGTGCGGAAAACAACCAAACTTATTTCGGAACAAGAAAATCAAGAACTGAGTCAGGAATACCGCAAACATGTTTTGCATCAAGAAAATCAAGAATTGAGTGCGGAAAACAACCAAACTTGTTTCGGAACAAGAAAATCAAGAACTGACTCCGGAATAACGCAAACATGTTTTGCATCAACAAAATCAAGAATTGAGTGCGGAAAACAACCAAACTTGTTTCGGATCAAGAAAATCAAGAACTGAATCCGGAATAACGCAAACATGTTTTGCATCAAGAAAATCAAGAATTGAGTGCGGAAAACAACCAAACTTGTTTGAGAATAAGAAAATCAAGAACTGAGTCCGGAATAACGCAAACATGTTTTGCATCAAGAAAATCAAGAATTGAGTGCGGAATACAACCAAACTTGTTTCGGATCAAGAAAATCAAGAACTGAGTCCGGAATAACGCAAACATGTTTTGCATCAAGAAAATCAAGAATTGAGTGCGGAATACAACCAAACTTGTTTGAGAATAAGAAAATCAAGAACTGAGTCCGGAATAACGCAAACATGTTTTGCATCAAGAAAATCAAGAATTGAGCGCGGAATACAACCAAACTTGTTTGGGATCAAAAAAATCAAGAACTGAGTCCGGAATAATGCAAACATGTTTTGCATCAAGAAAATCAAGAATTGAGTGCGGAAAACAACCAAACTTATTTCGGAACAAGAAAATCAAGAACTGAGTCAGGAATACCGCAAACATGTTTTGCAGCAAGAAAATCAAGAATTGAGTGCGGAAAACAACCAAACTTGTTTCGGAACAAGAAAATCAAGAACTGACTCCGGAATAACGCAAACATGTTTTGCATCAACAAAATCAAGAATTGAGTGCGGAAAACAACCAAACTTGTTTCGGATCAAGAAAATCAAGAACTGAATCCGGAATAACGCAAACATGTTTTGCATCAAGAAAATCAAGAATTGAGTCCGGAAAACAACCAAACTTATTTCGGAACAAGAAAATCAAGAACTGAGTCAGGAATACCGCAAACATGTTTTGCAGCAAGAAAATCAAGAATTGAGTGCGGAAAACAACCAAACTTGTTTCGGATCAAGAAAATCAAGAACTGAATCCGGAATAACGCAAACATGTTTTGCATCAAGAAAATCAAGAATTGAGTGCGGAAAACAACCAAACTTGTTTCGGAACAAGAAAATCAAGAACTGACTCCGGAATAACGCAAACATGTTTTGCATCAACAAAATCAAGAATTGAGTGCGGAAAACAACCAAACTTGTTTCGGATCAAGAAAATCAAGAACTGAATCCGGAATAACGCAAACATGTTTTGCATCAAGAAAATCAAGAATTGAGTGCGGAAAACAACCAAACTTGTTTGAGAATAAGAAAATCAAGAACTGAGTCCGGAATAACGCAAACATGTTTTGCATCAAGAAAATCAAGAATTGAGTGCGGAATACAACCAAACTTGTTTCGGATCAAGAAAATCAAGAACTGAATCCGGAATAACGCAAACATGTTTTGCATCAAGAAAATCAAGAATTGAGTGCGGAATACAACCAAACTTGTTTGGGATCAAGAAAATCAAGAACTGAGTCCTGAATAATGCAACCATGTTTTGCATCAAGAAAATCAAGAATTGAGTGCAGAAAAGAACCAAACTTATTTGGGAACAAGAAAATCAAGAACTGACTCAGGAATACCGCAAACATGTTTTGCAGCAAGAAAATCAAGAATTGAGTGCGGAAAACAACCAAACTTGTTTCGGAACAAGAAAATCAAGAACTGACTCCTGAATAACGCAAACATGTTTTGCATCAACAAAATCAAGAATTGAGTGCGGAAAACAGCCAAACTTGTTTCGGAACAAGAAAATCAAGAACTGAGTCAGGAATACCGCAAACATGTTTTGCATCAAGAAAATCAAGAATTGAGTGCGGAAAACAACCAAACTTGTTTCGGAACAAGAAAATCAAGAACTGACTCCGGAATAACGCAAACATGTTTTGCATCAACAAAATCAAGAATTGAGTGCGGAAAACAACCAAACTTGTTTCGGATCAAGAAAATCAAGAACTGAATCCGGAATAACGCAAACATGTTTTGCATCAAGAAAATCAAGAATTGAGTGCGGAAAACAACCAAACTTGTTTGAGAATAAGAAAATCAAGAACTGAGTCCGGAATAACGCAAACATGTTTTGCATCAAGAAAATCAAGAATTGAGTGCGGAATACAACCAAACTTGTTTCGGATCAAGAAAATCAAGAACTGAGTCCGGAATAACGCAAACATGTTTTGCATCAAGAAAATCAAGAATTGAGTGCGGAATACAACCAAACTTGTTTGAGAATAAGAAAATCAAGAACTGAGTCCGGAATAACGCAAACATGTTTTGCATCAAGAAAATCAAGAATTGAGCGCGGAATACAACCAAACTTGTTTGGGATCAAAAAAATCAAGAACTGAGTCCGGAATAATGCAAACATGTTTTGCATCAAGAAAATCAAGAATTGAGTGCGGAAAACAACCAAACTTATTTCGGAACAAGAAAATCAAGAACTGAGTCAGGAATACCGCAAACATGTTTTGCAGCAAGAAAATCAAGAATTGAGTGCGGAAAACAACCAAACTTGTTTCGGAACAAGAAAATCAAGAACTGACTCCGGAATAACGCAAACATGTTTTGCATCAACAAAATCAAGAATTGAGTGCGGAAAACAACCAAACTTGTTTCGGATCAAGAAAATCAAGAACTGAATCCGGAATAACGCAAACATGTTTTGCATCAAGAAAATCAAGAATTGAGTCCGGAAAACAACCAAACTTATTTCGGAACAAGAAAATCAAGAACTGAGTCAGGAATACCGCAAACATGTTTTGCAGCAAGAAAATCAAGAATTGAGTGCGGAAAACAACCAAACTTGTTTCGGATCAAGAAAATCAAGAACTGAATCCGGAATAACGCAAACATGTTTTGCATCAAGAAAATCAAGAATTGAGTGCGGAAAACAACCAAACTTGTTTCGGAACAAGAAAATCAAGAACTGACTCCGGAATAACGCAAACATGTTTTGCATCAACAAAATCAAGAATTGAGTGCGGAAAACAACCAAACTTGTTTCGGATCAAGAAAATCAAGAACTGAATCCGGAATAACGCAAACATGTTTTGCATCAAGAAAATCAAGAATTGAGTGCGGAAAACAACCAAACTTGTTTGAGAATAAGAAAATCAAGAACTGAGTCCGGAATAACGCAAACATGTTTTGCATCAAGAAAATCAAGAATTGAGTGCGGAATACAACCAAACTTGTTTCGGATCAAGAAAATCAAGAACTGAATCCGGAATAACGCAAACATGTTTTGCATCAAGAAAATCAAGAATTGAGTGCGGAATACAACCAAACTTGTTTGGGATCAAGAAAATCAAGAACTGAGTCCTGAATAATGCAACCATGTTTTGCATCAAGAAAATCAAGAATTGAGTGCAGAAAAGAACCAAACTTATTTCGGAACAAGAAAATCAAGAACTGACTCAGGAATACCGCAAACATGTTTTGCAGCAAGAAAATCAAGAATTGAGTGCGGAAAACAACCAAACTTGTTTCGGAACAAGAAAATCAAGAACTGACTCCTGAATAACGCAAACATGTTTTGCATCAACAAAATCAAGAATTGAGTGCGGAAAACAGCCAAACTTGTTTCGGATCAAGAAAATCAAGAACTGAATCCGGAATAACGCAAACATGTTTTGCATCAAGAAAATCAAGAATTGAGTGCGGAAAACAACCAAACTTGTTTGAGAATAAGAAAATCAAGAACTGAGTCCGGAATAACGCAAACATGTTTTGCATCAAGAAAATCAAGAATTGAGTGCGGAATACAACCAAACCTGTTTGGGATCAAAAAAATCAAGAACTGAGTCCGGAATAATGCAAACATGTTTTGCATCAAGAAAATCAAGAATTGAGTGCGGAAAACAACCAAACTTATTTCGGAACAAGAAAATCAAGAACTGAGTCAGGAATACCGCAAACATGTTTTGCAGCAAGAAAATCAAGAATTGAGTGCGGAAAACAACCAAACTTGTTTCGGATCAAGAAAATCAAGAACTGAATCCGGAATAACGCAAACATGTTTTGCAGCAAGAAAATCAAGAATTGAGTGCGGAAAACAACCAAACTTGTTTCGGAACAAGAAAATCAAGAACTGACTCCGGAATAACGCAAACATGTTTTGCATCAACAAAATCAAGAATTGAGTGCGGAAAACAACCAAACTTGTTTCGGATCAAGAAAATCAAGAACTGAATCCGGAATAACGCAAACATGTTTTGCATCAAGAAAATCAAGAATTGAGTGCGGAAAACAACCAAACTTGTTTGAGAATAAGAAAATCAAGAACTGAGTCCGGAATAACGCAAACATGTTTTGCATCAAGAAAATCAAGAATTGAGTGCGGAATACAACCAAACTTGTTTGGGATCAAAAAAATCAAGAACTGAGTCCGGAATAATGCAAACATGTTTTGCATCAAGAAAATCAAGAATTGAGTGCGGAAAACAACCAAACTTATTTCGGAACAAGAAAATCAAGAACTGAGTCAGGAATACCGCAAACATGTTTTGCAGCAAGAAAATCAAGAATTGAGTGCGGAAAACAACCAAACTTGTTTCGGATCAAGAAAATCAAGAACTGAATCCGGAATAACGCAAACATGTTTTGCATCAAGAAAATCAAGAATTGAGTGCGGAAAACAACCAAACTTGTTTCGGAACAAGAAAATCAAGAACTGACTCCGGAATAACGCAAACATGTTTTGCATCAACAAAATCAAGAATTGAGTGCGGAAAACAACCAAACTTGTTTCGGATCAAGAAAATCAAGAACTGAATCCGGAATAACGCAAACATGTTTTGCATCAAGAAAATCAAGAATTGAGTGCGGAAAACAACCAAACTTGTTTGAGAATAAGAAAATCAAGAACTGAGTCCGGAATAACGCAAACATGTTTTGCATCAAGAAAATCAAGAATTGAGTGCGGAATACAACCAAACTTGTTTCGGATCAAGAAAATCAAGAACTGAATCCGGAATAACGCAAACATGTTTTGCATCAAGAAAATCAAGAATTGAGTGCGGAATACAACCAAACTTGTTTGGGATCAAGAAAATCAAGAACTGAGTCCTGAATAATGCAACCATGTTTTGCATCAAGAAAATCAAGAATTGAGTGCAGAAAAGAACCAAACTTATTTCGGAACAAGAAAATCAAGAACTGAGTCAGGAATACCGCAAACATCTTTTGAATCAAGAAAATTAAGAATTGAGCGGGGAATACAAACAAACTTGTTTTGGATCAAGAAAATCAAGAACTGTGTCCGGAATAATGCAAACATGTTTTGCATCAAGAAAATCAAGAATTGAGTGCGGAAAACAACCAAACTTATTTCGGAACAAGAAAATCAAGAACTGAGTCAGGAATACCGCAAACATGTTTTGCAGCAAGAAAATCAAGAATTGAGTGCGGAAAACAACCAAACTTGTTTCGGAACAAGAAAATCAAGAACTGACTCCGGAATAACGCAAACATGTTTTGCATCAACAAAATCAAGAATTGAGTGCGGAAAACAACCAAACTTGTTTCGGATCAAGAAAATCAAGAACTGAATCCGGAATAACGCAAACATGTTTTGCATCAAGAAAATCAAGAATTGAGTGCGGAAAACAACCAAACTTGTTTCGGATCAAGAAAATCAAGAACTGAATCCGGAATAACGCAAACATGTTTTGCATCAAGAAAATCAAGAATTGAGTGCGGAATACAACCAAACTTGTTTCGGATCAAGAAAATCAAGAACTGAGTCCGGAATAACGCAAACATGTTTTGCATCAAGAAAATCAAGAATTGAGTGCGGAATACAACCAAACTTGTTTGTGAACAAGAAAATCAAGAACTGAGTCCGGAATAACGCAAACATGTTTTGCATCAAGAAAATCAAGAATTGAGTGCGGAATACAACCAAACTTGTTTCGGATCAAGAAAATCAAGAACTGAGTCCGGAATAACGCAAACATGTTTTGCATCAAGAAAATCAAGAATTGAGTGCGGAATACAACCAAACTTGTTTCGGATCAAGAAAATCAAGAATTGAGTCCGGAATAACGCAAACATGTTTTGCATCAAGAAAATCAAGAATTGAGTGCGGAAAACAACCAAACTTGTTTGTGAACAAGAAAATCAAGAACTGAGTCCGGAATAACGCAAACATGTTTTGCATCAAGAAAATCAAGAATTGAGTGCGGAAAACAACCAAACTTGTTTGTGAACAAGAAAATCAAGAACTGAGTCCGGAATAACGCAAACATGTTTTGCATCAAGAAAATCAAGAATTGAGTGCGGAATACAACCAAACCTGTTTCGGATCAAGAAAATCAACAACTGATTCCGGAATAACGCAAACATGTTTTGCATCAAGAAAATCAAGAATTGAGTGCAGAAAACAACCAAACTTATTTTTGAACAAGAAAATCAAGAACTGAGTCCGGAATAACGCAAACATGTTTTGCATCAAGAAAATCAAGAATTGAGTGCGGAAAACAACCAAACTTGTTTGTGAACAAGAAAATCAAGAACTGAGTCCGGAATAACGCAAACATGTTTTGCATCAAGAAAATCAAGAATTGAGTGCGGAATACAACCAAACTTGTTTCGGATCAAGAAAATCAAGAACTGAGTCCGGAATAACGCAAACATGTTTTGCATAAAGAAAATCAAGAATTGAGTGCGGAATACAACCAAACTTGTTTGGGATCAAGAAAATCAAGAACTGAGTCCGGAATACCGCAAACAAGTTTTGCATCAAGAAAATCAAGAATTGAGCGCGGAATACAACCAAACTTGTTTTGAAACAAGAAAATCAAGAACTCACTCCGGAATAACGCAAACATGTTTTGCATCAAGAAAATCAAGAATTGAGTGCGGAAAACAACCAAACTTGTTTGTGAACAAGAAAAGCAAGAACAGAGTCCGGAATAACGCAAACATGTTTTGCATCAAGAAAATCAAGAATTGAGTGCGGAATACAACCAAACTTGTTTCGGATCAAGAAAATCAAGAATTGAGTCCGGAATAACGCAAACATGTTTTGCATCAAGAAAATCAAGAATTGAGTGCGGAATACAACCAAACTTGTTTGGGATCAAAAAAATCAAGAACTGAGTCCGGAATAATGCAAACATGTTTTGCATCAAGAAAATCAAGAATTGAGTGCGGAAAAGAACCAAACTTATTTCGGAACAAGAAAATCAAGAACTGAGTCAGGAATAACGCAAACATGTTTTGCAGCAAGAAAATCAAGAATTGAGTGCGGAAAACAACCAAACTTGTTTCGGATCAAGAAAATCAAGAACTGAATCCGGAATAACGCAAACTTGTTTTGCATCAAGAAAATCAAGAATTGAGTGCGGAAAACAACCAAACTTGTTTCGGAACAAGAAAATCAAGAACTGACTCCGGAATAACGCAAACATGTTTTGCATCAACAAAATCAAGAATTGAGTGCGGAAAACAACCAAACTTGTTTCGGATCAAGAAAATCAAGAACTGAATCCGGAATAACGCAAACATGTTTTGCATCAAGAAAATCAAGAATTGAGTGCGGAAAACAACCAAACTTGTTTGAGAATAAGAAAATCAAGAACTGAGTCCGGAATAACGCAAACATGTTTTGCATCAAGAAAATCAAGAATTGAGTGCGGAATACAACCAAACTTGTTTCGGATCAAGAAAATCAAGAACTGAATCCGGAATAACGCAAACATGTTTTGCATCAAGAAAATCAAGAATTGAGTGCGGAATACAACCAAACTTGTTTGAGAATAAGAAAATCAAGAACTGAGTCCGGAATAACGCAAACATGTTTTGCATCAAGAAAATCAAGAATTGAGTGCGGAATACAACCAAACTTGTTTTGAAACAAGAAAATCAAGAACTCACTCCGGAATAACGCAAACATGTTTTGCATCAAGAAAATCAAGAATTGAGTGCGGAAAACAACCAAACTTGTTTGTGAACAAGAAAAGCAAGAACAGAGTCCGGAATAACGCAAACATGTTTTGCATCAAGAAAATCAAGAATTGAGTGCGGAATACAACCAAACTTGTTTCGGATCAAGAAAATCAAGAATTGAGTCCGGAATAACGCAAACATGTTTTGCATCAAGAAAATCAAGAATTGAGTGCGGAATACAACCAAACTTGTTTGGGATCAAAAAAATCAAGAACTGAGTCCGGAATAATGCAAACATGTTTTGCATCAAGAAAATCAAGAATTGAGTGCGGAAAAGAACCAAACTTATTTCGGAACAAGAAAATCAAGAACTGAGTCAGGAATAACGCAAACATGTTTTGCAGCAAGAAAATCAAGAATTGAGTGCGGAAAACAACCAAACTTGTTTCGGATCAAGAAAATCAAGAACTGAATCCGGAATAACGCAAACATGTTTTGCATCAAGAAAATCAAGAATTGAGTGCGGAAAACAACCAAACTTGTTTCGGAACAAGAAAATCAAGAACTGACTCCGGAATAACGCAAACATGTTTTGCATCAACAAAATCAAGAATTGAGTGCGGAAAACAACCAAACTTGTTTCGGATCAAGAAAATCAAGAACTGAATCCGGAATAACGCAAACATGTTTTGCATCAAGAAAATCAAGAATTGAGTGCGGAAAACAACCAAACTTGTTTGAGAATAAGAAAATCAAGAACTGAGTCCGGAATAACGCAAACATGTTTTGCATCAAGAAAATCAAGAATTGAGTGCGGAATACAACCAAACTTGTTTCGGATCAAGAAAATCAAGAACTGAATCCGGAATAACGCAAACATGTTTTGCATCAAGAAAATCAAGAATTGAGTGCGGAATACAACCAAACTTGTTTGAGAATAAGAAAATCAAGAACTGAGTCCGGAATAACGCAAACATGTTTTGCATCAAGAAAATCAAGAATTGAGTGCGGAATACAACCAAACTTGTTTTGAAACAAGAAAATCAAGAACTCACTCCGGAATAACGCAAACATGTTTTGCATCAAGAAAATCAAGAATTGAGTGCGGAAAACAACCAAACTTGTTTGTGAACAAGAAAAGCAAGAACAGAGTCCGGAATAACGCAAACATGTTTTGCATCAAGAAAATCAAGAATTGAGTGCGGAATACAACCAAACTTGTTTCGGATCAAGAAAATCAAGAATTGAGTCCGGAATAACGCAAACATGTTTTGCATCAAGAAAATCAAGAATTGAGTGCGGAATACAACCAAACTTGTTTGGGATCAAAAAAATCAAGAACTGAGTCCGGAATAATGCAAACATGTTTTGCATCAAGAAAATCAAGAATTGAGTGCGGAAAAGAACCAAACTTATTTCGGAACAAGAAAATCAAGAACTGAGTCAGGAATAACGCAAACATGTTTTGCAGCAAGAAAATCAAGAATTGAGTGCGGAAAACAACCAAACTTGTTTCGGATCAAGAAAATCAAGAACTGAATCCGGAATAACGCAAACTTGTTTTGCATCAAGAAAATCAAGAATTGAGTGCGGAAAACAACCAAACTTGTTTCGGAACAAGAAAATCAAGAACTGACTCCGGAATAACGCAAACATGTTTTGCATCAACAAAATCAAGAATTGAGTGCGGAAAACAACCAAACTTGTTTCGGATCAAGAAAATCAAGAACTGAATCCGGAATAACGCAAACATGTTTTGCATCAAGAAAATCAAGAATTGAGTGCGGAAAACAACCAAACTTGTTTGAGAATAAGAAAATCAAGAACTGAGTCCGGAATAACGCAAACATGTTTTGCATCAAGAAAATCAAGAATTGAGTGCGGAATACAACCAAACTTGTTTCGGATCAAGAAAATCAAGAACTGAATCCGGAATAACGCAAACATGTTTTGCATCAAGAAAATCAAGAATTGAGTGCGGAATACAACCAAACTTGTTTGAGAATAAGAAAATCAAGAACTGAGTCCGGAATAACGCAAACATGTTTTGCATCAAGAAAATCAAGAATTGAGTGCGGAATACAACCAAACTTGTTTTGAAACAAGAAAATCAAGAACTCACTCCGGAATAACGCAAACATGTTTTGCATCAAGAAAATCAAGAATTGAGTGCGGAAAACAACCAAACTTGTTTGTGAACAAGAAAAGCAAGAACAGAGTCCGGAATAACGCAAACATGTTTTGCATCAAGAAAATCAAGAATTGAGTGCGGAATACAACCAAACTTGTTTCGGATCAAGAAAATCAAGAATTGAGTCCGGAATAACGCAAACATGTTTTGCATCAAGAAAATCAAGAATTGAGTGCGGAATACAACCAAACTTGTTTGGGATCAAAAAAATCAAGAACTGAGTCCGGAATAATGCAAACATGTTTTGCATCAAGAAAATCAAGAATTGAGTGCGGAAAAGAACCAAACTTATTTCGGAACAAGAAAATCAAGAACTGAGTCAGGAATAACGCAAACATGTTTTGCAGCAAGAAAATCAAGAATTGAGTGCGGAAAACAACCAAACTTGTTTCGGATCAAGAAAATCAAGAACTGAATCCGGAATAACGCAAACATGTTTTGCATCAAGAAAATCAAGAATTGAGTGCGGAAAACAACCAAACTTGTTTCGGAACAAGAAAATCAAGAACTGACTCCGGAATAACGCAAACATGTTTTGCATCAACAAAATCAAGAATTGAGTGCGGAAAACAACCAAACTTGTTTCGGATCAAGAAAATCAAGAACTGAATCCGGAATAACGCAAACATGTTTTGCATCAAGAAAATCAAGAATTGAGTGCGGAAAACAACCAAACTTGTTTGAGAATAAGAAAATCAAGAACTGAGTCCGGAATAACGCAAACATGTTTTGCATCAAGAAAATCAAGAATTGAGTGCGGAATACAACCAAACTTGTTTCGGATCAAGAAAATCAAGAACTGAATCCGGAATAACGCAAACATGTTTTGCATCAAGAAAATCAAGAATTGAGTGCGGAATACAACCAAACTTGTTTGAGAATAAGAAAATCAAGAACTGAGTCCGGAATAACGCAAACATGTTTTGCATCAAGAAAATCAAGAATTGAGTGCGGAATACAACCAAACTTGTTTTGAAACAAGAAAATCAAGAACTCACTCCGGAATAACGCAAACATGTTTTGCATCAAGAAAATCAAGAATTGAGTGCGGAAAACAACCAAACTTGTTTGTGAACAAGAAAAGCAAGAACAGAGTCCGGAATAACGCAAACATGTTTTGCATCAAGAAAATCAAGAATTGAGTGCGGAATACAACCAAACTTGTTTCGGATCAAGAAAATCAAGAATTGAGTCCGGAATAACGCAAACATGTTTTGCATCAAGAAAATCAAGAATTGAGTGCGGAATACAACCAAACTTGTTTGGGATCAAAAAAATCAAGAACTGAGTCCGGAATAATGCAAACATGTTTTGCATCAAGAAAATCAAGAATTGAGTGCGGAAAAGAACCAAACTTATTTCGGAACAAGAAAATCAAGAACTGAGTCAGGAATAACGCAAACATGTTTTGCAGCAAGAAAATCAAGAATTGAGTGCGGAAAACAACCAAACTTGTTTCGGATCAAGAAAATCAAGAACTGAATCCGGAATAACGCAAACATGTTTTGCATCAAGAAAATCAAGAATTGAGTGCGGAAAACAACCAAACTTGTTTCGGAACAAGAAAATCAAGAACTGACTCCGGAATAACGCAAACATGTTTTGCATCAACAAAATTAAGAATTGAGTGCGGAAAACAACCAAACTTGTTTCGGATCAAGAAAATCAAGAACTGAATCCGGAATAACGCAAACATGTTTTGCATCAAGAAAATCAAGAATTGAGTGCGGAAAACAACCAAACTTGTTTGAGAATAAGAAAATCAAGAACTGAGTCCGGAATAACGCAAACATGTTTTGCATCAAGAAAATCAAGAATTGAGTGCGGAATACAACCAAACTTGTTTCGGATCAAGAAAATCAAGAACTGAATCCGGAATAACGCAAACATGTTTTGCATCAAGAAAATCAAGAATTGAGTGCGGAATACAACCAAACTTGTTTGAGAATAAGAAAATCAAGAACTGAGTCCGGAATAACGCAAACATGTTTTGCATCAAGAAAATCAAGAATTGAGTGCGGAATACAACCAAACTTGTTTGGGATCAAAAAAATCAAGAACTGAGTCGGGAATAATGCAAACATGTTTTGCATCAAGAAAATCAAGAATTGAGTGCGGAAAACAACCAAACTTATTTCGGAACAAGAAAATCAAGAACTGAGTCAGGAATACCGCAAACATGTTTTGCAGCAAGAAAATCAAGAATTGAGTGCGGAAAACAACCAAACTTGTTTCGGAACAAGAAAATCAAGAACTGACTCCGGAATAACGCAAACATGTTTTGCATCATGAAAATTAAGAATTGAGTGCGGAAAACAGCCAAACTTGTTTTTGAACAAGAAAATCAAGAACTGAGTCCGGAATAACGCAAACATGTTTTGCATCAAGAAAATCAAAAATTGAGTGCGGAAAACAACCAAACTTGTTTCGGAACAAGAAAATCAAGAACTGACTCCGGAATAACGCAAACATGTTTTGCATCAACAAAATCAAGAATTGAGTGCGGAATACAACCAAACTTGTTTCGGATCAAGAAAATCAAGAACTGAATCCGGAATAACGCAAACATGTTTTGCATCAAGAAAATCAAGAATTGAGTGCGGAAAACAACCAAACTTGTTTCGGAACAAGAAAATCAAGAACTGACTCCGGAATAACGCAAACATGTTTTGCATCAACAAAATCAAGAATTGAGTGCGGAAAACAACCAAACTTGTTTCGGATCAAGAAAATCAAGAACTGAATCCGGAATAACGCAAACATGTTTTGCATCAAGAAAATCAAGAATTGAGTGCGGAATACAACCAAACTTGTTTCGGATCAAGAAAATCAAGAACTGAATCCGGAATAACGCAAACATGTTTTGCATCAAGAAAATCAAGAATTGAGTGCGGAATACAACCAAACTTGTTTGAGAATAAGAAAATCAAGAACTGAGTCCGGAATAACGCAAACATGTTTTGCATCAAGAAAATCAAGAATTGAGTGCGGAATACAACCTAACTTGTTTCGGATCAAGAAAATCAAGAACTGAATCCGGAATAACGCAAACATGTTTTGCATCAAGAAAATCAAGAATTGAGTGCGGAATACAACCAAACTTGTTTGGGATCAAGAAAATCAAGAACTGAGTCCTGAATAATGCAACCATGTTTTGCATCAAGAAAATCAAGAATTGAGTGCAGAAAAGAACCAAACTTATTTCGGAACAAGAAAATCAAGAACTGACTCAGGAATACCGCAAACATGTTTTGCAGCAAGAAAATCAAGAATTGAGTGCGGAAAACAACCAAACTTGTTTCGGAACAAGAAAATCAAGAACTGACTCCTGAATAACGCAAACATGTTTTGCATCAACAAAATCAAGAATTGAGTGCGGAAAACAACCAAACTTGTTTCGGATCAAGAAAATCAAGAACTGAATCCGGAATAACGCAAACATGTTTTGCATCAAGAAAATCAAGAATTGAGTGCGGAAAACAACCAAACTTGTTTGAGAATAAGAAAATCAAGAACTGAGTCCGGAATAACGCAAACATGTTTTGCATCAAGAAAATCAAGAATTGAGTGCGGAATACAACCAAACTTGTTTGGGATCAAAAAAATCAAGAACTGAGTCCGGAATAATGCAAACATGTTTTGCATCAAGAAAATCAAGAATTGAGTGCGGAAAACAACCAAACTTATTTCGGAACAAGAAAATCAAGAACTGAGTCAGGAATACCGCAAACATGTTTTGCAGCAAGAAAATCAAGAATTGAGTGCGGAAAACAACCAAACTTGTTTCGGATCAAGAAAATCAAGAACTGAATCCGGAATAACGCAAACATGTTTTGCAGCAAGAAAATCAAGAATTGAGTGCGGAAAACAACCAAACTTGTTTCGGAACAAGAAAATCAAGAACTGACTCCGGAATAACGCAAACATGTTTTGCATCAACAAAATCAAGAATTGAGTGCGGAAAAAACAACCAAACTTGTTTCGGATCAAGAAAATCAAGAACTGAGTCCGGAATAACGCAAACATGTTTTGCATAAAGAAAATCAAGAATTGAGTGCGGAATACAACCAAACTTGTTTGGTATCAAGAAAATCAAGAACTGAGTCCGGAATAATGCAACCATGTTTTGCATCAAGAAAATCAAGAATTGAGTGCGGAAAAGAACCAAACTTATTTCGGAACAAGAAAATCAAGAACTGAGTCAGGAATACCGCAAACATGTTTTGCATCAAGAAAATCAAGAATTGAGTGCGGAAAACAACCAAACTTGTTTTGAAACAAGAAAATCAAGAACTCACTCCGGAATAACGCAAACATGTTTTGCATCAAGAAAATCAAGAATTGAGTGCGGAAAACAACCAAACTTGTTTGTGAACAAGAAAAGCAAGAACAGAGTCCGGAATAACGCAAACATGTTTTGCATCAAGAAAATCAAGAATTGAGTGCGGAAAACAACCAAACTTGTTTCGGAACAAGAAAATCAAGAACTGACTCCGGAATAACGCAAACATGTTTTGCATCAACAAAATCAAGAATTGAGTGCGGAAAACAACCAAACTTGTTTCGGATCAAGAAAATCAAGAACTGAATCCGGAATAACGCAAACATGTTTTGCATCAAGAAAATCAAGAATTGAGTGCGGAAAACAACCAAACTTGTTTGAGAATAAGAAAATCAAGAACTGAGTCCGGAATAACGCAAACATGTTTTGCATCAAGAAAATCAAGAATTGAGTGCGGAATACAACCAAACTTGTTTCGGATCAAGAAAATCAAGAACTGAATCCGGAATAACGCAAACATGTTTTGCATCAAGAAAATCAAGAATTGAGTGCGGAATACAACCAAACTTGTTTGGGATCAAAAAAATCAAGAACTGAGTCCGGAATAATGCAAACATGTTTTGCATCAAGAAAATCAAGAATTGAGTGCGGAATACAACCAAACTTGTTTGGGATCAAGAAAATCAAGAACTGAGTCCTGAATAATGCAACCATGTTTTGCATCAAGAAAATCAAGAATTGAGTGCAGAAAAGAACCAAACTTATTTCGGAACAAGAAAATCAAGAACTGAGTCAGAAATACCGCAAACATCTTTTGAATCAAGAAAATTAAGAATTGAGCGGGGAATACAAACAAACTTGTTTTGGATCAAGAAAATCAAGAACTGTGTCCGGAATAATGCAAACATGTTTTGCATCAAGAAAATCAAGAATTGAGTGCGGAAAACAACCAAACTTATTTCGGAACAAGAAAATCAAGAACTGAGTCAGGAATACCGCAAACATGTTTTGCAGCAAGAAAATCAAGAATTGAGTGCGGAAAACAACCAAACTTGTTTCGGAACAAGAAAATCAAGAACTGACTCCGGAATAACGCAAACATGTTTTGCATCAACAAAATCAAGAATTGAGTGCGGAAAACAACCAAACTTGTTTCGGATCAAGAAAATCAAGAACTGAATCCGGAATAACGCAAACATGTTTTGCATCAAGAAAATCAAGAATTGAGTGCGGAAAACAACCAAACTTGTTTCGGATCAAGAAAATCAAGAACTGAATCCGGAATAACGCAAACATGTTTTGCATCAAGAAAATCAAGAATTGAGTGCGGAATACAACCAAACTTGTTTCGGATCAAGAAAATCAAGAACTGAGTCCGGAATAACGCAAACATGTTTTGCATCAAGAAAATCAAGAATTGAGTGCGGAATACAACCAAACTTGTTTGTGAACAAGAAAATCAAGAACTGAGTCCGGAATAACGCAAACATGTTTTGCATCAAGAAAATCAAGAATTGAGTGCGGAATACAACCAAACTTGTTTCGGATCAAGAAAATCAAGAACTGAGTCCGGAATAACGCAAACATGTTTTGCATCAAGAAAATCAAGAATTGAGTGCGGAATACAACCAAACTTGTTTCGGATCAAGAAAATCAAGAATTGAGTCCGGAATAACGCAAACATGTTTTGCATCAAGAAAATCAAGAATTGAGTGCGGAAAACAACCAAACTTGTTTGTGAACAAGAAAATCAAGAACTGAGTCCGGAATAACGCAAACATGTTTTGCATCAAGAAAATCAAGAATTGAGTGCGGAAAACAACCAAACTTGTTTGTGAACAAGAAAATCAAGAACTGAGTCCGGAATAACGCAAACATGTTTTGCATCAAGAAAATCAAGAATTGAGTGCGGAATACAACCAAACCTGTTTCGGATCAAGAAAATCAACAACTGATTCCGGAATAACGCAAACATGTTTTGCATCAAGAAAATCAAGAATTGAGTGCAGAAAACAACCAAACTTATTTTTGAACAAGAAAATCAAGAACTGAGTCCGGAATAACGCAAACATGTTTTGCATCAAGAAAATCAAGAATTGAGTGCGGAAAACAACCAAACTTGTTTGTGAACAAGAAAATCAAGAACTGAGTCCGGAATAACGCAAACATGTTTTGCATCAAGAAAATCAAGAATTGAGTGCGGAATACAACCAAACTTGTTTCGGATCAAGAAAATCAAGAACTGAGTCCGGAATAACGCAAACATGTTTTGCATAAAGAAAATCAAGAATTGAGTGCGGAATACAACCAAACTTGTTTGGGATCAAGAAAATCAAGAACTGAGTCCGGAATAATGCAACCATGTTTTGCATCAAGAAAATCAAGAATTGAGTGCGGAAAAGAACCAAACTTATTTCGGAACAAGAAAATCAAGAACTGAGTCAGGAATACCGCAAACATGTTTTGCATCAAGAAAATCAAGAATTGAGTGCGGAAAACAACCAAACTTGTTTTGAAACAAGAAAATCAAGAACTCACTCCGGAATAACGCAAACATGTTTTGCATCAAGAAAATCAAGAATTGAGTGCGGAAAACAACCAAACTTGTTTGTGAACAAGAAAAGCAAGAACAGAGTCCGGAATAACGCAAACATGTTTTGCATCAAGAAAATCAAGAATTGAGTGCGGAATACAACCAAACTTGTTTCGGATCAAGAAAATCAAGAATTGAGTCCGGAATAACGCAAACATGTTTTGCATCAAGAAAATCAAGAATTGAGTGCGGAATACAACCAAACTTGTTTGGGATCAAAAAAATCAAGAACTGAGTCCGGAATAATGCAAACATGTTTTGCATCAAGAAAATCAAGAATTGAGTGCGGAAAAGAACCAAACTTATTTCGGAACAAGAAAATCAAGAACTGAGTCAGGAATAACGCAAACATGTTTTGCAGCAAGAAAATCAAGAATTGAGTGCGGAAAACAACCAAACTTGTTTCGGATCAAGAAAATCAAGAACTGAATCCGGAATAACGCAAACATGTTTTGCATCAAGAAAATCAAGAATTGAGTGCGGAAAACAACCAAACTTGTTTCGGAACAAGAAAATCAAGAACTGACTCCGGAATAACGCAAACATGTTTTGCATCAACAAAATCAAGAATTGAGTGCGGAAAACAACCAAACTTGTTTCGGATCAAGAAAATCAAGAACTGAATCCGGAATAACGCAAACATGTTTTGCATCAAGAAAATCAAGAATTGAGTGCGGAAAACAACCAAACTTGTTTGAGAATAAGAAAATCAAGAACTGAGTCCGGAATAACGCAAACATGTTTTGCATCAAGAAAATCAAGAATTGAGTGCGGAATACAACCAAACTTGTTTCGGATCAAGAAAATCAAGAACTGAATCCGGAATAACGCAAACATGTTTTGCATCAAGAAAATCAAGAATTGAGTGCGGAATACAACCAAACTTGTTTGAGAATAAGAAAATCAAGAACTGAGTCCGGAATAACGCAAACATGTTTTGCATCAAGAAAATCAAGAATTGAGTGCGGAATACAACCAAACTTGTTTGGGATCAAAAAAATCAAGAACTGAGTCGGGAATAATGCAAACATGTTTTGCATCAAGAAAATCAAGAATTGAGTGCGGAAAACAACCAAACTTATTTCGGAACAAGAAAATCAAGAACTGAGTCAGGAATACCGCAAACATGTTTTGCAGCAAGAAAATCAAGAATTGAGTGCGGAAAACAACCAAACTTGTTTCGGAACAAGAAAATCAAGAACTGACTCCGGAATAACGCAAACATGTTTTGCATCATGAAAATTAAGAATTGAGTGCGGAAAACAGCCAAACTTGTTTTTGAACAAGAAAATCAAGAACTGAGTCCGGAATAACGCAAACATGTTTTGCATCAAGAAAATCAAGAATTGAGTGCGGAAAACAACCAAACTTGTTTCGGATCAAGAAAATCAAGAACTGAATCCGGAATAACGCAAACATGTTTTGCATCAAGAAAATCAAGAATTGAGTGCGGAATACAACCAAACTTGTTTCGGATCAAGAAAATCAAGAACTGAGTCCGGAATAACGCAAACATGTTTTGCATCAAGAAAATCAAGAATTGAGTGCGGAATACAACCAAACTTGTTTGTGAACAAGAAAATCAAGAACTGAGTCCGGAATAACGCAAACATGTTTTGCATCAAGAAAATCAAGAATTGAGTGCGGAATACAACCAAACTTGTTTCGGATCAAGAAAATCAAGAACTGAGTCCGGAATAACGCAAACATGTTTTGCATCAAGAAAATCAAGAATTGAGTGCGGAATACAACCAAACTTGTTTCGGATCAAGAAAATCAAGAATTGAGTCCGGAATAACGCAAACATGTTTTGCATCAAGAAAATCAAGAATTGAGTGCGGAAAACAACCAAACTTGTTTGTGAACAAGAAAATCAAGAACTGAGTCCGGAATAACGCAAACATGTTTTGCATCAAGAAAATCAAGAATTGAGTGCGGAAAACAACCAAACTTGTTTGTGAACAAGAAAATCAAGAACTGAGTCCGGAATAACGCAAACATGTTTTGCATCAAGAAAATCAAGAATTGAGTGCGGAATACAACCAAACTTGTTTCGGATCAAGATAATCAAGAACTGATTCCGGAATAACGCAAACATGTTTTGCATCAAGAAAATCAAGAATTGAGTGCGGAAAACAACCAAACTTGTTTCGGATCAAGAAAATCAAGAACTGAATCCGGAATAACGCAAACATGTTTTGCATCAAGAAAATCAAGAATTGAGTGCGGAAAACAACCAAACTTGTTTGAGAATAAGAAAATCAAGAACTGAGTCCGGAATAACGCAAACATGTTTTGCATCAAGAAAATCAAGAATTGAGTGCGGAATACAACCAAACTTGTTTCGGATCAAGAAAATCAAGAACTGAGTCCGGAATAACGCAAACATGTTTTGCATCAAGAAAATCAAGAATTGAGTGCGGAATACAACCAAACTTGTTTGTGAACAAGAAAATCAAGAACTGAGTCCGGAATAACGCAAACATGTTTTGCATCAAGAAAATCAAGAATTGAGTGCGGAATACAACCAAACTTGTTTCGGATCAAGAAAATCAAGAACTGAGTCCGGAATAACGCAAACATGTTTTGCATCAAGAAAATCAAGAATTGAGTGCGGAATACAACCAAACTTGTTTCGGATCAAGAAAATCAAGAATTGAGTCCGGAATAACGCAAACATGTTTTGCATCAAGAAAATCAAGAATTGAGTGCGGAAAACAACCAAACTTGTTTGTGAACAAGAAAATCAAGAACTGAGTCCGGAATAACGCAAACATGTTTTGCATCAAGAAAATCAAGAATTGAGTGCGGAAAACAACCAAACTTGTTTGTGAACAAGAAAATCAAGAACTGAGTCCGGAATAACGCAAACATGTTTTGCATCAAGAAAAATCAAGAATTGAGTGCGGAATACAACCAAACTTGTTTCGGATCAAGAAAATTAAGAACTGATTCCGGAATAACGCAAACATGTTTTGCATCAAGAAAATCAAGAATTGAGTGCAGAAAACAACCAAACTTATTTTTGAACAAGAAAATCAAGAACTGAGTCCGGAATAACGCAAACATGTTTTGCATCTAGAAAATCAAGAATTGAGTGCGGAAAACAACCAAACTTGTTTGTGAACAAGAAAATCAAGAACTGAGTCCGGAATAACGCAAACATGTTTTGCATCAAGAAAATCAAGAATTGAGTGCGGAATACAACCAAACTTGTTTCGGATCAAGAAAATCAAGAACAGAGTCCGGAATAACGCAAACATGTTTTGTATAAAGAAAATCAAGAATTGAGTGCGGAATACAACCAAACTTGTTTGGGATCAAGAAAATCAAGAACTGAGTCCGGAATAATGCAACCATGTTTTGCATCAAGAAAATCAAAAATTGAGTGCGGAAAAGAACCAAACTTATTTCGGAACAAGAAAATCAAGAACTGAGTCAGGAATACCGCAAACATGTTTTGCATCAAGAAAATCAAGAATTGAGTGCGGAAAACAACCAAACTTGTTTTGAAACAAGAAAATCAAGAACTCACTCCGGAATAACGCAAACATGTTTTGCATCAAGAAAATCAAGAATTGAGTGCAGAAAACAACCAAACTTGTTTGTGAACAAGAAAAGCAAGAACAGAGTCCGGAATAACGCAAACATGTTTTGCATCAAGAAAATCAAGAATTGAGTGCGGAATACAACCAAACTTGTTTCGTATCAAGAAAATCAAGAACTGAGTCCGGAATAACGCAAACATGTTTTGCATCAAGAAAATCAAGAATTGAGTGCGGAATACAACCAAACTTGTTTGGGATCAAAAAAATCAAGAACTGAGTCCGGAATAATGCAAACATGTTTTGCATCAAGAAAATCAAGAATTGAGTGCGGAAAAGAACCAAACTTATTTCGGAACAAGAAAATCAAGAACTGAGTCAGGAATACCGCAAACATGTTTTGCATCAAGAAAATCAAGAATTGAGTGCGGAAAACAACCAAACTTGTTTTGAAACAAGAAAATCAAGAACTCACTCCGGAATAACGCAAACATGTTTTGCATCAAGAAAATCAAGAATTGAGTGCAGAAAACAACCAAACTTGTTTGTGAACAAGAAAAGCAAGAACAGAGTCCGGAATAACGCAAACATGTTTTGCATCAAGAAAATCAAGAATTGAGTGCGGAATACAACCAAACTTGTTTCGGATCAAGAAAATCAAGAACTGAGTCCGGAATAACGCAAACATGTTTTGCATCAAGAAAATCAAGAATTGAGTGCGGAATACAACCAAACTTGTTTGGGATCAAAAAAATCAAAAACTGAGTCCGGAATAATGCAAACATGTTTTGCATCAAGAAAATCAAGAATTGAGTGCGGAAAACAACCAAACTTATTTCGGAACAAGAAAATCAAGAACTGACTCCGGAATAACGCAAACATGTTTTGCATCAACAAAATCAAGAATTGAGTGCGGAAAACAACCAAACTTGTTTCGGATCAAGAAAATCAAGAACTGAATCCGGAATAACGCAAACATGTTTTGCATCAAGAAAATCAAGAATTGAGTGCGGAAAACAACCAAACTTGTTTGAGAATAAGAAAATCAAGAACTGAGTCCGGAATAACGCAAACATGTTTTGCATCAAGAAAATCAAGAATTGAGTGCGGAATACAACCAAACTTGTTTCGGATCAAGAAAATCAAGAACTGAGTCCGGAATAACGCAAACATGTTTTGCATCAAGAAAATCAAGAATTGAGTGCGGAATACAACCAAACTTGTTTGAGAATAAGAAAATCAAGAACTGAGTCCGGAATAACGCAAACATGTTTTGCATCAAGAAAATCAAGAATTGAGTGCGGAATACAACCAAACTTGTTTGGGATCAAAAAAATCAAGAACTGAGTCCGGAATAATACAAACATGTTTTGCATCAAGAAAATCAAGAATTGAGTGCGGAAAACAACCAAACTTATTTCGGAACAAGAAAATCAAGAACTGAGTCAGGAATACCGCAAACATGTTTTGCAGCAAGAAAATCAAGAATTGAGTGCGGAAAACAACCAAACTTGTTTCGGAACAAGAAAATCAAGAACTGACTCCGGAATAACGCAAACATGTTTTGCATCAACAAAATCAAGAATTGAGTGCGGAAAACAACCAAACTTGTTTCGGATCAAGAAAATCAAGAACTGAATCCGGAATAACGCAAACATGTTTTGCATCAAGAAAATCAAGAATTGAGTGCGGAAAACAACCAAACTTGTTTGAGAATAAGAAAATCAAGAACTGAGTCCGGAATAACGCAAACATGTTTTGCATCAAGAAAATCAAGAATTGAGTGCGGAATACAACCAAACTTGTTTCGGATCAAGAAAATCAAGAACTGAGTCCGGAATAACGCAAACATGTTTTGCATCAAGAAAATCAAGAATTGAGTGCGGAATACAACCAAACTTGTTTGGGATCAAAAAAATCAAGAACTGAGTCCGGAATAATGCAAACATGTTTTGCATCAAGAAAATCAAGAATTGAGTGCGGAAAACAACCAAACTTATTTCGGAACAAGAAAATCAAGAACTGAGTCAGGAATACCGCAAACATGTTTTGCATCAAGAAAATCAAGAATTGAGTGCGGAATACAACCAAACTTGTTTGGGATCAAGAAAATCAAGAACTGAGTCCGGAATAATGCAACCATGTTTTGCATCAAGAAAATCAAGAATTGAGTGCGGAAAAGAACCAAACTTATTTCGGAACAAGAAAATCAAGAACTGAGTCAGGAATACCGCAAACATGTTTTGCATCAAGAAAATAAAGAATTGAGTGCGGAAAACAACCAAACTTGTTTTGAAACAAGAAAATCAAGAACTCACTCCGGAATAACGCAAACATGTTTTGCATCAAGAAAATCAAGAATTGAGTGCAGAAAACAACCAAACTTGTTTGTGAACAAGAAAAGCAAGAACAGAGTCCGGAATAACGCAAACATGTTTTGCATCAAGAAAATCAAGAATTGAGTGCGGAATACAACCAAACTTGTTTCGGATCAAGAAAATCAAGAACTGAGTCCGGAATAACGCAAACATGTTTTGCATCAAGAAAATCAAGAATTGAGTGCGGAATACAACCAAACTTGTTTGGGATCAAAAAAATCAAGAACTGAGTCCGGAATAATGCAAACATGTTTTGCATCAAGAAAATCAAGAATTGAGTGCGGAAAAGAACCAAACTTATTTCGGAACAAGAAAATCAAGAACTGAGTCAGGAATACCGCAAACATGTTTTGCATCAAGAAAATCAAGAATTGAGTGCGGAAAACAACCAAACTTGTTTTGAAACAAGAAAATCAAGAACTCACTCCGGAATAACGCAAACATGTTTTGCATCAAGAAAATCAAGAATTGAGTGCAGAAAACAACCAAACTTGTTTGTGAACAAGAAAAGCAAGAACAGAGTCCGGAATAACGCAAACATGTTTTGCATCAAGAAAATCAAGAATTGAGTGCGGAATACAACCAAACTTGTTTCGGATCAAGAAAATCAAGAACTGAGTCCGGAATAACGCAAACATGTTTTGCATCAAGAAAATCAAGAATTGAGTGCGGAATACAACCAAACTTGTTTGGGATCAAAAAAATCAAGAACTGAGTCCGGAATAATGCAAACATGTTTTGCATCAAGAAAATCAAGAATTGAGTTAGGAAAACAACCAAACTTATTTCGGAACAAGAAAATCAAGAACTGAGTCAGGAATACCGCAAACATGTTTTGCAGCAAGAAAATCAAGAATTGAGTGCGGAAAACAACCAAACTTGTTTCGGAACAAGAAAATCAAGAACTGACTCCGGAATAACGCAAACATGTTTTGCATCAACAAAATCAAGAATTGAGTGCGGAAAACAACCAAACTTGTTTCGGATCAAGAAAATCAAGAACTGAATCCGGAATAACGCAAACATGTTTTGCATCAAGAAAATCAAGAATTGAGTGCGGAAAACAACCAAACTTGTTTGAGAATAAGAAAATCAAGAACTGAGTCCGGAATAACGCAAACATGTTTTGCATCAAGAAAATCAAGAATTGAGTGCGGAATACAACCAAACTTGTTTCGGATCAAGAAAATCAAGAACTGAGTCCGGAATAACGCAAACATGTTTTGCATCAAGAAAATCAAGAATTGAGTGCGGAATACAACCAAACTTGTTTCGGATCAAGAAAATCAAGAATTGAGTCCGGAATAACGCAAACATGTTTTGCATCAAGAAAATCAAGAATTGAGTGCGGAAAACAACCAAACTTGTTTGTGAACAAGAAAATCAAGAACTGAGTCCGGAATAACGCAAACATGTTTTGCATCAAGAAAATCAAGAATTGAGTGCGGAAAACAACCAAACTTGTTTGTGAACAAGAAAATCAAGAACTGAGTCCGGAATAACGCAAACATGTTTTGCATCAAGAAAATCAAGAATTGAGTGCGGAATACAACCAAACTTGTTTCGGATCAAGAAAATCAAGAACTGATTCCGGAATAACGCAAACATGTTTTGCATCAAGAAAATCAAGAATTGAGTGCAGAAAACAACCAAACTTATTTTTGAACAAGAAAATCAAGAACTGAGTCCGGAATAACGCAAACATGTTTTGCATCAAGAAAATCAAGAATTGAGTGCGGAAAACAACCAAACTTGTTTGTGAACAAGAAAATCAAGAACTGAGTCCGGAATAACGCAAACATGTTTTGCATCAAGAAAATCAAGAATTGAGTGCGGAATACAACCAAACTTGTTTGGGATCAAGAAAATCAAGAACTGAGTCCGGAATAACGCAAACATGTTTTGCATCAAGAAAATCAAGAATTGAGTGCGGAATACAACCAAACTTGTTTCGGATCAAGAAAATCAAGAACTGAGTCCGGAATAACGCAAACATGTTTTGCATCAAGAAAATCAAGAATTGAGTGCGGAATACAACCAAACTTGTTTGGGATCAAAAAAATCAAGAACTGAGTCCGGAATAATGCAAACATGTTTTGCATCAAGAAAATCAAGAATTGAGTGCGGAAAACAACCAAACTTATTTCGGAACAAGAAAATCAAGAACTGAGTCAGGAATACCGCAAACATGTTTTGCATCAAGAAAATCAAGAATTGAGTGCGGAATACAACCAAACTTGTTTGGGATCAAGAAAATCAAGAACTGAGTCCGGAATAATGCAACCATGTTTTGCATCAAGAAAATCAAGAATTGAGTGCGGAAAAGAACCAAACTTATTTCGGAACAAGAAAATCAAGAACTGAGTCAGGAATACCGCAAACATGTTTTGCATCAAGAAAATCAAGAATTGAGTGCGGAAAACAACCAAACTTGTTTTGAAACAAGAAAATCAAGAACTCACTCCGGAATAACGCAAACATGTTTTGCATCAAGAAAATCAAGAATTGAGTGCAGAAAACAACCAAACTTGTTTGTGAACAAGAAAATCAAGAACTGACTCCGGAATAACGCAAACATGTTTTGCATCAAGAAAATCAAGAATTGAGTGCGGAATACAACCAAACTTGTTTCGGATCAAGAAAATCAAGAACTGAGTCCGGAATAACGCAAACATGTTTTGCATCAAGAAAATCAAGAATTGAGTGCGGAATACAACCAAACTTGTTTGGGATCAAAAAAATCAAGAACTGAGTCCGGAATAATGCAAACATGTTTTGCATCAAGAAAATCAAGAATTGAGTGCGGAAAAGAACCAAACTTATTTCGGAACAAGAAAATCAAGAACTGAGTCAGGAATACCGCAAACATGTTTTGCATCAAGAAAATCAAGAATTGAGTGCGGAAAACAACCAAACTTGTTTTGAAACAAGAAAATCAAGAACTCACTCCGGAATAACGCAAACATGTTTTGCATCAAGAAAATCAAGAATTGAGTGCAGAAAACAACCAAACTTGTTTGTGAACAAGAAAAGCAAGAACAGAGTCCGGAATAACGCAAACATGTTTTGCATCAAGAAAATCAAGAATTGAGTGCGGAATACAACCAAACTTGTTTCGGATCAAGAAAATCAAGAACTGAGTCCGGAATAACGCAAACATGTTTTGCATCAAGAAAATCAAGAATTGAGTGCGGAATACAACCAAACTTGTTTGGGATCAAAAAAATCAAGAACTGAGTCCGGAATAATGCAAACATGTTTTGCATCAAGAAAATCAAGAATTGAGTGCGGAAAACAACCAAACTTATTTCGGAACAAGAAAATCAAGAACTGAGTCAGGAATACCGCAAACATGTTTTGCAGCAAGAAAATCAAGAATTGAGTGCGGAAAACAACCAAACTTGTTTCGGAACAAGAAAATCAAGAACTGACTCCGGAATAACGCAAACATGTTTTGCATCAACAAAATCAAGAATTGAGTGCGGAAAACAACCAAACTTGTTTCGGATCAAGAAAATCAAGAACTGAATCCGGAATAACGCAAACATGTTTTGCATCAAGAAAATCAAGAATTGAGTGCGGAATACAACCAAACTTGTTTCGGATCAAGAAAATCAAGAATTGAGTCCGGAATAACGCAAACATGTTTTGCATCAAGAAAATCAAGAATTGAGTGCGGAAAACAACCAAACTTGTTTGTGAACAAGAAAATCAAGAACTGAGTCCGGAATAACGCAAACATGTTTTGCATCAAGAAAATCAAGAATTGAGTGCGGAAAACAACCAAACTTGTTTGTGAACAAGAAAATCAAGAACTGAGTCCGGAATAACGCAAACATGTTTTGCATCAAGAAAATCAAGAATTGAGTGCGGAATACAACCAAACTTGTTTCGGATCAAGAAAATCAAGAACTGATTCCGGAATAACGCAAACATGTTTTGCATCAAGAAAATCAAGAATTGAGTGCAGAAAACAACCAAACTTATTTTTGAACAAGAAAATCAAGAACTGAGTCCGGAATAACGCAAACATGTTTTGCATCAAGAAAATCAAGAATTGAGTGCGGAAAACAACCAAACTTGTTTGTGAACAAGAAAATCAAGAACTGAGTCCGGAATAACGCAAACATGTTTTGCATCAAGAAAATCAAGAATTGAGTGCGGAATACAACCAAACTTATTTGGGATCAAGAAAATCAAGAACTGAGTCCGGAATAATGCAACCATGTTTTGCATCAAGAAAATCAAGAATTGAGTGCGGAAAAGAACCAAACTTATTTCGGAACAAGAAAATCAAGAACTGAGTCAGGAATACCGCAAACATGTTTTGCATCAAGAAAATCAAGAATTGAGTGCGGAAAACAACCAAACTTGTTTTGAAACAAGAAAATCAAGAACTCACTCCGGAATAACGCAAACATGTTTTGCATCAAGAAAATCAAGAATTGAGTGCCGAAAACAACCAAACTTGTTTGTGAACAAGAAAAGCAAGAACAGAGTCCGGAATAACGCAAACATGTTTTGCATCAAGAAAATCAAGAATTGAGTGCGGAATACAACCAAACTTGTTTCGGATCAAGAAAATCAAGAACTGAGTCCGGAATAACGCAAACATGTTTTGCATCAAGAAAATCAAGAATTGAGTGCGGAATACAACCAAACTTGTTTGGGATCAAAAAAATCAAGAACTGAGTCCGGAATAATGCAAACATGTTTTGCATCAAGAAAATCAAGAATTGAGTGCGGAAAACAACCAAACTTATTTCGGGACAAGAAAATCAAGAACTGAGTCAGGAATACCGGCAACATGTTTTGCATCAAGAAAATCAAGAATTGAGTGCGGAAAACAACCAAACTTGTTTCGGAACAAGAAAATCAAGAACTGACTCCGGAATAACGCAAACATGTTTTGCATCAACAAAATCAAGAATTGAGTGCGGAAAACAACCAAACTTGTTTCGGATCAAAAAAATCAAGAACTGAATCCGGAATAACGCAAACATGTTTTGCATCAAGAAAATCAAGAATTGAGTGCGGAAAACAACCAAACTTGTTTGAGAATAAGAAAATCAAGAACTGAGTCCGGAATAACGCATACATGTTTTGCATCAAGAAAATCAAGAATTGAGTGCGGAATACAACCAAACTTGTTTCGGATCAAGAAAATCAAGAACTGAGTCCGGAATAACGCAAACATGTTTTGCATCAAGAAAATCAAGAATTGAGTGCGGAATACAACCAAACTTGTTTGAGAATAAGAAAATCAAGAACTGAGTCCGGAATAACGCAAACATGTTTTGCATCAAGAAAATCAAGAATTGAGTGCGGAATACAACCAAACTTGTTTGGGATTAATAAAATCAAGAACTGAGTCCGGAATAATGCAAACATGTTTTGCATCAAGAAAATCAAGAATTGAGTGCGGAAAACAACCAAACTTATTTCGGAACAAGAAAATCAAGAACTGAGTCAGGAATACCGCAAACATGTTTTGCAGCAAGAAAATCAAGAATTGAGTGCGGAAAACAACCAAACTTGTTTCGGAACAAGAAAATCAAGAACTGACTCCGGAATAACGCAAACATGTTTTGCATCAACAAAATCAAGAATTGAGTGCGGAAAACAACCAAACTTGTTTCGGATCAAGAAAATCAAGAACTGAATCCGGAATAACGCAAACATGTTTTGCATCAAGAAAATCAAGAATTGAGTGCGGAAAACAACCAAACTTGTTTGAGAATAAGAAAATCAAGAACTGAGTCCGGAATAACGCAAACATGTTTTGCATCAAGAAAATCAAGAATTGAGTGCGGAATACAACCAAACTTGTTTCGGATCAAGAAAATCAAGAACTGAGTCCGGAATAACGCAAACATGTTTTGCATCAAGAAAATCAAGAATTGAGTGCGGAATACAACCAAACTTGTTTCGGATCAAGAAAATCAAGAATTGAGTCCGGAATAACGCAAACATGTTTTGCATCAAGAAAATCAAGAATTGAGTGCGGAAAACAACCAAACTTGTTTTAGAATAAGAAAATCAAGAACTGAGTCCGGAATAACGCAAACATGTTTTGCATCAAGAAAATCAAGAATTGAGTGCGGAATACAACCAAACTTGTTTCGGATCAAGACAATCAAGAATTGAGTCAGGAATACCGCAAACATTTTTTGCATCAAGAAAATCAAGAATTGTGTGCGGAATACAACCAAACTTGTTTCGGATCAAGAAAATCAAGAACTGAGTCCGGAATAACGCAAACATGTTTTGTATCATGAAAATTAAGAATTGAGTGCGGAAAACAGCCAAACTTGTTTTTGAACAAGAAAATCAAGAACTTAGTCCGGAATAACGCAAACATGTTTTGCATCAAGAAAATCAAGAATTTAGTGCGGAATACAACCAAACTTGTTTCGGATCAAGAAAATCAAGAACTGAGTCCGGAATAACGCAAACATGTTTTGTATCATGAAAATTAAGAATTGAGTGCGGAAAACAGCCAAACTTGTTTTTGAACAAGAAAATAAAGAACTGAGTCCGGAATAACGCAAACATGTTTTGCATCAAGAAAATCAAGAATTTAGTGCGGAATACAACCAAACTTGTTTCGGATCAAGAAAATCAAGAACTGAGTCCGGAATAACGCAAACATGTTTTGTATCATGAAAATTAAGAATTGAGTGCGGAAAACAGCCAAACTTGTTTTTGAACAAGAAAATAAAGAACTGAGTCCGGAATAACGCAAACATGTTTTGCATCAAGAAAATCAAGAATTTAGTGCGGAATACAACCAAACTTGTTTCGGATCAAGAAAATCAAGAACTGAGTCCGGAATAACGCAAACATGTTTTGTATCATGAAAATTAAGAATTGAGTGCGGAAAACAGCCAAACTTGTTTTTGAACAAGAAAATCAAGAACTGAGTCCGGAATAACGCAAACATGTTTTGCATCAAGAAAATCAAGAATTTAGTGCGGAATACAACCAAACTTGTTTCGGATCAAGAAAATCAAGAACTGAGTCCGGAATAATGCAAACATGTTTTGCATCAAGAAAATCAAGAATTGAGTGCGGAAAACAACCAAACTTATTTCGGAACAAGAAAATCAAGAACTGAGTCAGGAATACCGCAAACATGTTTTGCATCAAGAAAATCAAGAATTGAGTGCGGAAAACAACCAAACTTGTTTCGGAACAAGAAAATCAAGAACTGACTCCGGAATAACGCAAACATGTTTTGCATCAACAAAATCAAGAATTGAGTGCGGAAAACAACCAAACTTGTTTCGGATCAAAAAAATCAAGAACTGAATCCGGAATAACGCAAACATGTTTTGCATCAAGAAAATCAAGAATTGAGTGCGGAAAACAACCAAACTTGTTTGAGAATAAGAAAATCAAGAACTGAGTCCGGAATAACGCAAACATGTTTTGCATCAAGAAAATCAAGAATTGAGTGCGGAATACAACCAAACTTGTTTCGGATCAAGAAAATCAAGAACTGAGTCCGGAATAACGCAAACATGTTTTGCATCAAGAAAATCAAGAATTGAGTGCGGAAAACAACCAAACTTGTTTTGAAACAAGAAAATCAAGAACTCACTCCGGAATAACGCAAACATGTTTTGCATCAAGAAAATCAAGAATTGAGTGCGGAAAACAACCAAACTTGTTTGTGAACAAGAAAATCAAGAACAGAGTCCGGAATAACGCAAACATGTTTTGCATCAAGAAAATCAAGAATTGAGTGCGGAATACAACCAAACTTGTTTCGGATCAAGAAAATCAAGAACTGAGTCCGGAATAACGCAAACATGTTTTGCATCAAGAAAATCAAGAATTGTGTGCGGAATACAACCAAACTTGTTTGGGATCAAAAAAATCAAGAACTGAGTCCGGAATAATGCAAACATGTTTTGCATCAAGAAAATCAAGAATTGAGTGCGGAAAACAACCAAACTTATTTCGGAACAAGAAAATCAAGAACTGAGTCAGGAATACCGCAAACATGTTTTGCATCAAGAAAATCAAGAATTGAGTGCGGAAAACAACCAAACTTGTTTCGGAACAAGAAAATCAAGAACTGACTCCGGAATAACGCAAACATGTTTTGCATCAACAAAATCAAGAATTGAGTGCGGAAAACAACCAAACTTGTTTCGGATCAAGAAAATCAAGAACTGAATCCGGAATAACGCAAACATGTTTTGCATCAAGAAAATCAAGAATTGAGTGCGGAAAACAACCAAACTTGTTTGAGAATAAGAAAATCAAGAACTGAGTCCGGAATAACGCAAACATGTTTTGCATCAAGAAAATCAAGAATTGAGTGCGGAATACAACCAAACTTATTTCGGATCAAGAAAATCAAGAACTGAGTCCGGAATAACGCAAACATGTTTTGCATCAAGAAAATCAAGAATTGAGTGCGGAATACAACCAAACTTGTTTGGGATTAATAAAATCAAGAACTGAGTCCGGAATAATGCAAACATGTTTTGCATCAAGAAAATCAAGAATTGAGTGCGGAAAACAACCAAACTTATTTCGGAACAAGAAAATCAAGAACTGAGTCAGGAATACCGCAAACATGTTTTGCATCAAGAAAATCAAGAATTGAGTGCGGAAAACAACCAAACTTGTTTCGGAACAAGAAAATCAAGAACTGACTCCGGAATAACGCAAACATGTTTTGCATCAACAAAATCAAGAATTGAGTGCGGAAAACAACCAAACTTGTTTCGGATCAAGAAAATCAAGAACTGAATCCGGAATAACGCAAACATGTTTTGCATCAAGAAAATCAAGAATTGAGTGCGGAAAACAACCAAACTTGTTTGAGAATAAGAAAATCAAGAACTGAGTCCGGAATAACGCAAACATGTTTTGCATCAAGAAAATCAAGAATTGAGTGCGGAATACAACCAAACTTATTTCGGATCAAGAAAATCAAGAACTGAGTCCGGAATAACGCAAACATGTTTTGCATCAAGAAAATCAAGAATTGAGTGCAGAATACAACCAAACTTGTTTGGGATCAAAAAAATCAAGAACTGAGTCCGGAATAATGCAAACATGTTTTGCATCAAGAAAATCAAGAATTGAGTGCGGAAAACAACCAAACTTATTTCGGAACAAGAAAATCAAGAACTGAGTCAGGAATACCGCAAACATGTTTTGCATCAAGAAAATCAAGAATTGAGTGCGGAAAACAACCAAACTTGTTTCGGAACAAGAAAATCAAGAACTGACTCCGGAATAACGCAAACATGTTTTGCATCAACAAAATCAAGAATTGAGTGCGGAAAACAACCAAACTTGTTTCGGATCAAGAAAATCAAGAACTGAATCCGGAATAACGCAAACATGTTTTGCATCAAGAAAATCAAGAATTGAGTGCGGAAAACAACCAAACTTGTTTGAGAATAAGAAAATCAAGAACTGAGTCCGGAATAACGCAAACATGTTTTGCATCAAGAAAATCAAGAATTGAGTGCGGAATACAACCAAACTTGTTTCGGATCAAGAAAATCAAGAACTGAGTCCGGAATAACGCAAACATGTTTTGCATCAAGAAAATCAAGAATTGAGTGCGGAATACAACCAAACTTGTTTCGGATCAAGAAAATCAAGAATTGAGTCCGGAATAACGCAAACATGTTTTGCATCAAGAAAATCAAGAATTGAGTGCGGAAAACAACCAAACTTGTTTTAGAATAAGAAAATCAAGAACTGAGTCCGGAATAACGCAAACATGTTTTGCATCAAGAAAATCAAGAATTGAGTGCGGAATACAACCAAACTTGTTTCGGATCAAGACAATCAAGAATTGAGTCAGGAATACCGCAAACATTTTTTGCATCAAGAAAATCAAGAATTGTGTGCGGAATACAACCAAACTTGTTTCGGATCAAGAATATCAAGAACTGAGTCCGGAATACCGCAAATAAGTTTTGCATCAAGAAAATCAAGAATTGAGCGCGGAATACAAACAAACTTATTTCGGAACAAGAAAAATCAAGAACTGAGTCCGGAATAACGCAAACATGTTTTGTATCATGAAAATTAAGAATTGAGTGCGGAAAACAGCCAAACTTGTTTTTGAACAAGAAAATAAAGAACTGAGTCCGGAATAACGCAAACATGTTTTGCATCAAGAAAATCAAGAATTTAGTGCGGAATACAACCAAACTTGTTTCGGATCAAGAAAATCAAGAACTGAGTCCGGAATAACGCAAACATGTTTTGTATCATGAAAATTAAGAATTGAGTGCGGAAAACAGCCAAACTTGTTTTTGAACAAGAAAATCAAGAACTGAGTCCGGAATAACGCAAACATGTTTTGCATCAAGAAAATCAAGAATTTAGTGCGGAATACAACCAAACTTGTTTCGGATCAAGAAAATCAAGAACTGAGTCCGGAATAATGCAAACATGTTTTGCATCAAGAAAATCAAGAATTGAGTGCGGAAAACAACCAAACTTATTTCGGAACAAGAAAATCAAGAACTGAGTCAGGAATACCGCAAACATGTTTTGCATCAAGAAAATCAAGAATTGAGTGCGGAAAACAACCAAACTTGTTTCGGAACAAGAAAATCAAGAACTGACTCCGGAATAACGCAAACATGTTTTGCATCAACAAAATCAAGAATTGAGTGCGGAAAACAACCAAACTTGTTTCGGATCAAAAAAATCAAGAACTGAATCCGGAATAACGCAAACATGTTTTGCATCAAGAAAATCAAGAATTGAGTGCGGAAAACAACCAAACTTGTTTGAGAATAAGAAAATCAAGAACTGAGTCCGGAATAACGCAAACATGTTTTGCATCAAGAAAATCAAGAATTGAGTGCGGAATACAACCAAACTTGTTTCGGATCAAGAAAATCAAGAACTGAGTCCGGAATAACGCAAACATGTTTTGCATCAAGAAAATCAAGAATTGAGTGCGGAAAACAACCAAACTTGTTTTGAAACAAGAAAATCAAGAACTCACTCCGGAATAACGCAAACATGTTTTGCATCAAGAAAATCAAGAATTGAGTGCAGAAAACAACCAAACTTGTTTGTGATCAAGAAAATCAAGAACTGAATCCGGAATAACGCAAACATGTTTTGCATCAAGAAAATCAAGAATTGAGTGCGGAAAACAACCAAACTTGTTTGAGAATAAGAAAATCAAGAACTGAGTCCGGAATAACGCAAACATGTTTTGCATCAAGAAAATCAAGAATTGAGTGCGGAATACAACCAAACTTATTTCGGATCAAGAAAATCAAGAACTGAGTCCGGAATAACGCAAACATGTTTTGCATCAAGAAAATCAAGAACTGAGCGCGGAATACAAACAAACTTATTTCGGAACAAGAAAATCAAGAACTGAGTCCGGAATAACGCAAACATGTTTTGTATCATGAAAATTAAGAATTGAGTGCGGAAAACAGCCAAACTTGTTTTTGAACAAGAAAATCAATTACTGACTCCGGAATAACGCAAACATGTTTTGCATCAAGAAAATCAAGAATTGAGTGCGGAATACAACCAAACTTGTTTCGGATCAAGAAAATCAAGAACTGAATCCGGAATAACGCAAACATGTTTTGCATAAAGAAAATCAAGAATTGAGTGCGGAATACAACCAAACTTGTTTGGGATCAAGAAAATCAAGAACTGAGTCCTGAATAATGCAACCATGTTTTGCATCAAGAAAATCAAGAATTGAGTGCCGAAAAGAACCAAACTTATTTCGGAACAAGAAAATCAAGAACTGAGTCAGGAATACCGCAAACATGTTTTGAATCAAGAAAATCAAGAATTGAGTGCGGAAAACAACCAAACTTGTTTCGGATCAAGAATATCAAGAACTGAGTCCGGAATACCGCAAATAAGTTTTGCATCAAGAAAATCAAGAATTGAGCGCGGAATACAAACAAACTTATTTCGGAACAAGAAAATCAAGAACTGAGTCCGGAATAACGCAAACATGTTTTGTATCAAGAAAATCAAGAATTGAGTGCGGAATACAACCAAACTTGTTTCGGATCAAGAAAATCAAGAACTGATTCCGGAATAACGCAAACATGTTTTGCATCAAGAAAATCAAGAATTGAGTGCCGAAAACAACCAAACTTATTTTTGAACAAGAAAATCAAGAACTGAGTCCGGAATAACGCAAACATGTTTTGCATCAAGAAAATCAAGAATTGAGTGCGGAATACAACCAAACTTGTTTCGGATCAAGAAAATCAAGAACTGAGTCCGGAATAACGCAAACATGTTTTGCATAAAGAAAATCAAGAATTGAGTGCGGAATACAACCAAACTTGTTTGGGATCAAGAAAATCAAGAACTGAGTCCGGAATAATGCAACCATGTTTTGCATCAAGAAAATCAAGAATTGAGTGCGGAAAAGAACCAAACTTATTTCGGAACAAGAAAATCAAGAACTGAGTCAGGAATACCGCAAACATGTTTTGCATCAAGAAAATCAAGAATTGAGTGCGGAAAACAACCAAACTTGTTTTGAAACAAGAAAATCAAGAACTCACTCCGGAATAACGCAAACATGTTTTGCATCAAGAAAATCAAGAATTGAGTGCAGAAAACAACCAAACTTGTTTGTGAACAAGAAAATCAAGAACAGAGTCCGGAATAACGCAAACATGTTTTGCATCAAGAAAATCAAGAATTGAGTGCGGAATACAACCAAACTTGTTTCGGATCAAGAAAATCAAGAACTGAGTCCGGAATAACGCAAACATGTTTTGCATCAAGAAAATCAAGAATTGTGTGCGGAATACAACCAAACTTGTTTGGGATCAAAAAAATCAAGAACTGAGTCCGGAATAATGCAAACATGTTTTGCATTAAGAAAATCAAGAATTGAGTGCGGAAAACAACCAAACTTATTTCGGAACAAGAAAATCAAGAACTGAGTCAGGAATACCGCAAACATGTTTTGCATCAAGAAAATCAAGAATTGAGTGCGGAAAACAACCAAACTTGTTTCGGAACAAGAAAATCAAGAACTGACTCCGGAATAACGCAAACATGTTTTGCATCAACAAAATCAAGAATTGAGTGCGGAAAACAACCAAACTTGTTTCGGATCAAGAATATCAAGAACTGAGTCCGGAATACCGCAAATAAGTTTTGCATCAAGAAAATCAAGAATTGAGCGCGGAATACAAACAAACTTATTTCGGAACAAGAAAATCAAGAACTGAGTCCGGAATAACGCAAACATGTTTTGTATCATGAAAATTAAGAATTGAGTGCGGAAAACAGCCAAACTTGTTTTTGAACAAGAAAATCAAGAACTGAGTCCGGAATAACGCAAACATGTTTTGCATCAAGAAAATCAAGAATTGAGTGCGGAAAACAACCAAACTTGTTTGTGAACAAGAAAATCAAGAACAGAGTCCGGAATAACGCAAACATGTTTTGCATCAAGAAAATCAAGAATTGAGTGCGGAATACAACCAAACTTGTTTCGGATCAAGAAAATCAAGAACTGAGTCCGGAATAACGCAAACATGTTTTGCATAAAGAAAATCAAGAATTGAGTGCGGAATACAACCAAACTTGTTTCGGATCAAGAAAATCAAGAACTGAGTCCGGAATAACGCAAACATGTTTTGTATCATGAAAATTAAGAATTGAGTGCGGAAAACAGCCAAACTTGTTTTTGAACAAGAAAATCAAGAACTGAGTCCGGAATAACGCAAACATGTTTTGCATCAAGAAAATCAAGAATTGAGTGCGGAAAACAACCAAACTTGTTTGTGAACAAGAAAATCAAGAACAGAGTCCGGAATAACGCAAACATGTTTTGCATCAAGAAAATCAAGAATTGAGTGCGGAATACAACCAAACTTGTTTCGGATCAAGAAAATCAAGAACTGAGTCCGGAATAACGCAAACATGTTTTGTATCATGAAAATTAAGAATTGAGTGCGGAAAACAGCCAAACTTGTTTTTGAACAAGAAAATCAAGAACTGAGTCCGGAATAACGCAAACATGTTTTGCATCAAGAAAATCAAGAATTGAGTGCGGAAAACAACCAAACTTGTTTGTGAACAAGAAAATCAAGAACAGAGTCCGGAATAACGCAAACATGTTTTGCATCAAGAAAATCAAGAATTGAGTGCGGAATACAACCAAACTTGTTTCGGATCAAGAAAATCAAGAACTGAGTCCGGAATAACGCAAACATGTTTTGCATAAAGAAAATCAAGAATTGAGTGCGGAATACAACCAAACTTGTTTGGGATCAAGAAAATCAAGAACTGATTCCGGAATAATGCAACCATGTTTTGCATCAAGAAAATCAAGAATTGAGTGCGGAAAAGAACCAAACTTATTTCGGAACAAGAAAATCAAGAACTGAGTCAGGAATACCGCAAACATGTTTTGCATCAAGAAAATCAAGAATTGAGTGCGGAAAACAACCAAACTTGTTTTGAAACAAGAAAATCAAGAACTCACTCCGGAATAACGCAAACATGTTTTGCATCAAGAAAATCAAGAATTGAGTGCAGAAAACAACCAAACTTGTTTGTGAACAAGAAAATCAAGAACAGAGTCCGAAATAACGCAAACATGTTTTGCATCAAGAAAATCAAGAATTGAGTGCGGAATACAACCAAACTTATTTCGGATCAAGAAAATCAAGAACTGAGTCCGGAATAACGCAAACATGTTTTGCATCAAGAAAATCAAGAATTGTGTGCGGAATACAACCAAACTTGTTTGGGATCAAAAAAATCAAGAACTAAGTCCGGAATAATGCAAACATGTTTTGCATCAAGAAAATCAAGAATTGAGTGCGGAAAACAACCAAACTTATTTCGGAACAAGAAAATCAAGAACTGAGTCCGGAATAACGCAAACATGTTTTGCATCAAGAAAATTAAGAATTGAGTGCGGAAAACAGCCAAACTTGTTTTTGAACAAGAAAATCAAGAACTGAGTCCGGAATAACGCAAACATGTTTTGCATCAAGAAAATCAAGAATTTAGTGCGGAATACAACCAAACTTGTTTCGGATCAAGAAAATCAAGAACTGAGTCCGGAATAATGCAAACATGTTTTGCATCAAGAAAATCAAGAATTGAGTGCGGAAAACAACCAAACTTATTTCGGAACAAGAAAATCAAGAACTGAGTCAGGAATACCGCAAACATGTTTTGCATCAAGAAAATCAAGAATTGAGTGCGGAAAACAACCAAACTTGTTTCGGAACAAGAAAATCAAGAACTGACTCCGGAATAACGCAAACATGTTTTGCATCAACAAAATCAAGAATTGAGTGCGGAAAACAACCAAACTTGTTTCGGATCAAAAAAATCAAGAACTGAATCCGGAATAACGCAAACATGTTTTGCATCAAGAAAATCAAGAATTGAGTGCGGAAAACAACCAAACTTGTTTGAGAATAAGAAAATCAAGAACTGAGTCCGGAATAACGCAAACATGTTTTGCATCAAGAAAATCAAGAATTGAGTGCGGAATACAACCAAACTTGTTTCGGATCAAGAAAATCAAGAACTGAGTCCGGAATAACGCAAACATGTTTTGCATCAAGAAAATCAAGAATTGAGTGCGGAAAACAACCAAACTTGTTTTGAAACAAGAAAATCAAGAACTCACTCCGGAATAACGCAAACATGTTTTGCATCAAGAAAATCAAGAATTGAGTGCAGAAAACAACCAAACTTGTTTGTGATCAAGAAAATCAAGAACTGAATCCGGAATAACGCAAACATGTTTTGCATCAAGAAAATCAAGAATTGAGTGCGGAAAACAACCAAACTTGTTTGAGAATAAGAAAATCAAGAACTGAGTCCGGAATAACGCAAACATGTTTTGCATCAAGAAAATCAAGAATTGAGTGCGGAATACAACCAAACTTATTTCGGATCAAGAAAATCAAGAACTGAGTCCGGAATAACGCAAACATGTTTTGCATCAAGAAAATCAAGAACTGAGCGCGGAATACAAACAAACTTATTTCGGAACAAGAAAATCAAGAACTGAGTCCGGAATAACGCAAACATGTTTTGTATCATGAAAATTAAGAATTGAGTGCGGAAAACAGCCAAACTTGTTTTTGAACAAGAAAATCAATTACTGACTCCGGAATAACGCAAACATGTTTTGCATCAAGAAAATCAAGAATTGAGTGCGGAATACAACCAAACTTGTTTCGGATCAAGAAAATCAAGAACTGAATCCGGAATAACGCAAACATGTTTTGCATAAAGAAAATCAAGAATTGAGTGCGGAATACAACCAAACTTGTTTGGGATCAAGAAAATCAAGAACTGAGTCCTGAATAATGCAACCATGTTTTGCATCAAGAAAATCAAGAATTGAGTGCCGAAAAGAACCAAACTTATTTCGGAACAAGAAAATCAAGAACTGAGTCAGGAATACCGCAAACATGTTTTGAATCAAGAAAATCAAGAATTGAGTGCGGAAAACAACCAAACTTGTTTCGGATCAAGAATATCAAGAACTGAGTCCGGAATACCGCAAATAAGTTTTGCATCAAGAAAATCAAGAATTGAGCGCGGAATACAAACAAACTTATTTCGGAACAAGAAAATCAAGAACTGAGTCCGGAATAACGCAAACATGTTTTGTATCAAGAAAATCAAGAATTGAGTGCGGAATACAACCAAACTTGTTTCGGATCAAGAAAATCAAGAACTGATTCCGGAATAACGCAAACATGTTTTGCATCAAGAAAATCAAGAATTGAGTGCCGAAAACAACCAAACTTATTTTTGAACAAGAAAATCAAGAACTGAGTCCGGAATAACGCAAACATGTTTTGCATCAAGAAAATCAAGAATTGAGTGCGGAATACAACCAAACTTGTTTCGGATCAAGAAAATCAAGAACTGAGTCCGGAATAACGCAAACATGTTTTGCATAAAGAAAATCAAGAATTGAGTGCGGAATACAACCAAACTTGTTTGGGATCAAGAAAATCAAGAACTGAGTCCGGAATAATGCAACCATGTTTTGCATCAAGAAAATCAAGAATTGAGTGCGGAAAAGAACCAAACTTATTTCGGAACAAGAAAATCAAGAACTGAGTCAGGAATACCGCAAACATGTTTTGCATCAAGAAAATCAAGAATTGAGTGCGGAAAACAACCAAACTTGTTTTGAAACAAGAAAATCAAGAACTCACTCCGGAATAACGCAAACATGTTTTGCATCAAGAAAATCAAGAATTGAGTGCAGAAAACAACCAAACTTGTTTGTGAACAAGAAAATCAAGAACAGAGTCCGGAATAACGCAAACATGTTTTGCATCAAGAAAATCAAGAATTGAGTGCGGAATACAACCAAACTTGTTTCGGATCAAGAAAATCAAGAACTGAGTCCGGAATAACGCAAACATGTTTTGCATCAAGAAAATCAAGAATTGTGTGCGGAATACAACCAAACTTGTTTGGGATCAAAAAAATCAAGAACTGAGTCCGGAATAATGCAAACATGTTTTGCATCAAGAAAATCAAGAATTGAGTGCGGAAAACAACCAAACTTATTTCGGAACAAGAAAATCAAGAACTGAGTCAGGAATACCGCAAACATGTTTTGCATCAAGAAAATCAAGAATTGAGTGCGGAAAACAACCAAACTTGTTTCGGAACAAGAAAATCAAGAACTGACTCCGGAATAACGCAAACATGTTTTGCATCAACAAAATCAAGAATTGAGTGCGGAAAACAACCAAACTTGTTTCGGATCAAGAATATCAAGAACTGAGTCCGGAATACCGCAAATAAGTTTTGCATCAAGAAAATCAAGAATTGAGCGCGGAATACAAACAAACTTATTTCGGAACAAGAAAATCAAGAACTGAGTCCGGAATAACGCAAACATGTTTTGTATCATGAAAATTAAGAATTGAGTGCGGAAAACAGCCAAACTTGTTTTTGAACAAGAAAATCAAGAACTGAGTCCGGAATAACGCAAACATGTTTTGCATCAAGAAAATCAAGAATTGAGTGCGGAAAACAACCAAACTTGTTTGTGAACAAGAAAATCAAGAACAGAGTCCGGAATAACGCAAACATGTTTTGCATCAAGAAAATCAAGAATTGAGTGCGGAATACAACCAAACTTGTTTCGGATCAAGAAAATCAAGAACTGAGTCCGGAATAACGCAAACATGTTTTGCATAAAGAAAATCAAGAATTGAGTGCGGAATACAACCAAACTTGTTTCGGATCAAGAAAATCAAGAACTGAGTCCGGAATAACGCAAACATGTTTTGTATCATGAAAATTAAGAATTGAGTGCGGAAAACAGCCAAACTTGTTTTTGAACAAGAAAATCAAGAACTGAGTCCGGAATAACGCAAACATGTTTTGCATCAAGAAAATCAAGAATTGAGTGCGGAAAACAACCAAACTTGTTTGTGAACAAGAAAATCAAGAACAGAGTCCGGAATAACGCAAACATGTTTTGCATCAAGAAAATCAAGAATTGAGTGCGGAATACAACCAAACTTGTTTCGGATCAAGAAAATCAAGAACTGAGTCCGGAATAACGCAAACATGTTTTGTATCATGAAAATTAAGAATTGAGTGCGGAAAACAGCCAAACTTGTTTTTGAACAAGAAAATCAAGAACTGAGTCCGGAATAACGCAAACATGTTTTGCATCAAGAAAATCAAGAATTGAGTGCGGAAAACAACCAAACTTGTTTGTGAACAAGAAAATCAAGAACAGAGTCCGGAATAACGCAAACATGTTTTGCATCAAGAAAATCAAGAATTGAGTGCGGAATACAACCAAACTTGTTTCGGATCAAGAAAATCAAGAACTGAGTCCGGAATAACGCAAACATGTTTTGCATAAAGAAAATCAAGAATTGAGTGCGGAATACAACCAAACTTGTTTGGGATCAAGAAAATCAAGAACTGATTCCGGAATAATGCAACCATGTTTTGCATCAAGAAAATCAAGAATTGAGTGCGGAAAAGAACCAAACTTATTTCGGAACAAGAAAATCAAGAACTGAGTCAGGAATACCGCAAACATGTTTTGCATCAAGAAAATCAAGAATTGAGTGCGGAAAACAACCAAACTTGTTTTGAAACAAGAAAATCAAGAACTCACTCCGGAATAACGCAAACATGTTTTGCATCAAGAAAATCAAGAATTGAGTGCAGAAAACAACCAAACTTGTTTGTGAACAAGAAAATCAAGAACAGAGTCCGAAATAACGCAAACATGTTTTGCATCAAGAAAATCAAGAATTGAGTGCGGAATACAACCAAACTTGTTTCGGATCAAGAAAATCAAGAACTGAGTCCGGAATAACGCAAACATGTTTTGCATCAAGAAAATCAAGAATTGTGTGCGGAATACAACCAAACTTGTTTGGGATCAAAAAAATCAAGAACTAAGTCCGGAATAATGCAAACATGTTTTGCATCAAGAAAATCAAGAATTGAGTGCGGAAAACAACCAAACTTATTTCGGAACAAGAAAATCAAGAACTGAGTCAGGAATACCGCAAACATGTTTTGCATCAAGAAAATCAAGAATTGAGTGCGGAAAACAACCAAACTTGTTTCGGAACAAGAAAATCAAGAACTGACTCCGGAATAACGCAAACATGTTTTGCATCAACAAAATCAAGAATTGAGTGCGGAAAACAACCAAACTTGTTTCGGATCAAGAAAATCAAGAACTGAATCCGGAATAACGCAAACATGTTTTGCATCAAGAAAATCAAGAATTGAGTGCGGAAAACAACCAAACTTGTTTGAGAATAAGAAAATCAAGAACTGAGTCCGGAATAACGCAAACATGTTTTGCATCAAGAAAATCAAGAATTGAGTGCGGAATACAACCAAACTTGTTTCGGATCAAGAAAATCAAGAACTGAGTCCGGAATAACGCAAACATGTTTTGCATCAAGAAAATCAAGAATTGAGTGCGGAATACAACCAAACTTGTTTCGGATCAAGAAAATCAAGAATTGAGTCCGGAATAACGCAAACATGTTTTGCATCAAGAAAATCAAGAATTGAGTGCGGAAAACAACCAATCTTGTTTTAGAATAAGAAAATCAAGAACTGAGTCCGGAATAACGCAAACATGTTTTGCATCAAGAAAATCAAGAATTGAGTGCGGAATACAACCAAACTTGTTTCGGATCAAGAAAATCAAGAACTGAGTCCGGAATAACGCAAACATGTTTTGCATAAAGAAAATCAAGAATTGAGTGCGGAATACAACCAAACTTGTTTGGGATCAAGAAAATCAAGAACTGAGTCCGGAATAATGCAACCATGTTTTGCATCAAGAAAATCAAGAATTGAGTGCGGAAAAGAACCAAACTTATTTCGGAACAAGAAAATCAAGAACTGAGTCAGGAATACCGCAAACATGTTTTGCATCAAGAAAATCAAGAATTGAGTGCGGAAAACAACCAAACTTGTTTTGAAACAAGAAAATCAAGAACTCACTCCGGAATAACGCAAACATGTTTTGCATCAAGAAAATCAAGAATTGAGTGCAGAAAACAACCAAACTTGTTTGTGAACAAGAAAATCAAGAACAGAGTCCGAAATAACGCAAACATGTTTTGCATCAAGAAAATCAAGAATTGAGTGCGGAATACAACCAAACTTATTTCGGATCAAGAAAATCAAGAACTGAGTCCGGAATAACGCAAACATGTTTTGCATCAAGAAAATCAAGAATTGTGTGCGGAATACAACCAAACTTGTTTGGGATCAAAAAAATCAAGAACTAAGTCCGGAATAATGCAAACATGTTTTGCATCAAGAAAATCAAGAATTGAGTGCGGAAAACAACCAAACTTATTTCGGAACAAGAAAATCAAGAACTGAGTCAGGAATACCGCAAACATGTTTTGCATCAAGAAAATCAAGAATTGAGTGCGGAAAACAACCAAACTTGTTTCGGAACAAGAAAATCAAGAACTGACTCCGGAATAACGCAAACATGTTTTGCATCAACAAAATCAAGAATTGAGTGCGGAAAACAACCAAACTTGTTTCGGATCAAGAAAATCAAGAACTGACTCCGGAATAACGCAAACATGTTTTGCATCAAGAAAATCAAGAATTGAGTGCGGAAAACAACCAAACTTGTTTGAGAATAAGAAAATCAAGAACTGAGTCCGGAATAACGCAAACATGTTTTGCATCAAGAAAATCAAGAATTGAGTGCGGAATACAACCAAACTTGTTTCGGATCAAGAAAATCAAGAACTGAGTCCGGAATAACGCAAACATGTTTTGCATCAAGAAAATCAAGAATTGAGTGCGGAATACAACCAAACTTGTTTCGGATCAAGAAAATCAAGAATTGAGTCCGGAATAACGCAAACATGTTTTGCATCAAGAAAATCAAGAATTGAGTGCGGAAAACAACCAATCTTGTTTTAGAATAAGAAAATCAAGAACTGAGTCCGGAATAACGCAAACATGTTTTGCATCAAGAAAATCAAGAATTGAGTGCGGAATACAACCAAACTTGTTTCGGATCAAGACAATCAAGAATTGAGTTAGGAATACCGCAAACATTTTTTGCATCAAGAAAATCAAGAATTGTGTGCGGAATACAACCAAACTTGTTTCGGATCAAGAATATCAAGAACTGAGTCCGGAATACCGCAAATAAGTTTTGCATCAAGAAAATCAAGAACTGAGCGCGGAATACAAACAAACTTATTTCGGAACAAGAAAATCAAGAACTGAGTCCGGAATAACGCAAACATGTTTTGTATCATGAAAATTAAGAATTGAGTGCGGAAAACAGCCAAACTTGTTTCGGATCAAGACAATCAAGAATTGAGTCAGGAATACCGCAAACATGTTTTGAATCAAGAAAATCAAGAATTGAGTGCGGAAAACAACCAAACTTGTTTCGGATCAAGAATATCAAGAACTGAGTCCGGAATACAGCAAATAAGTTTTGCATCCAGAAAATCAAGAATTGAGCGCGGAATACAAACAAACTTATTTCGGAACAAGAAAATCAAGAACTGAGTCCGGAATAACGCAAACATGTTTTGCATAAAGAAAATCAAGAATTGAGTGCGGAATACAACCAAACTTGTTTCGGATCAAGAAAATCAAGAACTGAGTCCGGAATAACGCAAACATGTTTTGCATAAAGAAAATCAAGAATTGAGTGCGGAATACAACCAAACTTGTTTGGGATCAAGAAAATCAAGAACTGAGTCCGGAATAATGCAACCATGTTTTGCATCAAGAAAATCAAGAATTGAGTGCGGAAAAGAACCAAACTTATTTCGGAACAAGAAAATCAAGAACTGAGTCAGGAATACCGCAAACATGTTTTGCATCAAGAAAATCAAGAATTGAGTGCGGAAAACAACCAAACTTGTTTTGAAACAAGAAAATCAAGAACTCACTCCGGAATAACGCAAACATGTTTTGCATCAAGAAAATCAAGAATTGAGTGCAGAAAACAACCAAACTTGTTTGTGAACAAGAAAATCAAGAACAGAGTCCGGAATAACGCAAACATGTTTTGCATCAAGAAAATCAAGAATTGAGTGCGGAATACAACCAAACTTGTTTCGGATCAAGAAAATCAAGAACTGAGTCCGGAATAACGCAAACATGTTTTGCATCAAGAAAATCAAGAATTGTGTGCGGAATACAACCAAACTTGTTTGGGATCAAAAAAATCAAGAACTGAGTCCGGAATAATGCAAACATGTTTTGCATCAAGAAAATCAAGAATTGAGTGCGGAAAACAACCAAACTTATTTCGGAACAAGAAAATCAAGAACTGAGTCAGGAATACCGCAAACATGTTTTGCATCAAGAAAATCAAGAATTGAGTGCGGAAAACAACCAAACTTGTTTCGGAACAAGAAAATCAAGAACTGACTCCGGAATAACGCAAACATGTTTTGCATCAACAAAATCAAGAATTGAGTGCGGAAAACAACCAAACTTGTTTCGGATCAAGAAAATCAAGAACTGAATCCGGAATAACGCAAACATGTTTTGCATCAAGAAAATCAAGAATTGAGTGCGGAATACAACCAAACTTGTTTCGGATCAAGAAAATCAAGAACTGAGTCCGGAATAACGCAAACATGTTTTGCATCAAGAAAATCAAGAATTGAGTGCGGAATACAACCAAACTTGTTTCGGATCAAGAAAATCAAGAACTGAGTCCGGAATAACGCAAACATGTTTTGCATCAAGAAAATCAAGAATTGAGTGCGGAAAACAACCAATCTTGTTTTAGAATAAGAAAATCAAGAACTGAGTCCGGAATAACGCAAACATGTTTTGCATCAAGAAAATCAAGAATTGAGTGCGGAATACAACCAAACTTGTTTCGGATCAAGACAATCAAGAATTGAGTTAGGAATACCGCAAACATTTTTTGCATCAAGAAAATCAAGAATTGTGTGCGGAATACAACCAAACTTGTTTCGGATCAAGAATATCAAGAACTGAGTCCGGAATACCGCAAATAAGTTTTGCATCAAGAAAATCAAGAACTGAGCGCGGAATACAAACAAACTTATTTCGGAACAAGAAAATCAAGAACTGAGTCCGGAATAACGCAAACATGTTTTGTATCATGAAAATTAAGAATTGAGTGCGGAAAACAGCCAAACTTGTTTCGGATCAAGACAATCAAGAATTGAGTCAGGAATACCGCAAACATGTTTTGAATCAAGAAAATCAAGAATTGAGTGCGGAAAACAACCAAACTTGTTTCGGATCAAGAATATCAAGAACTGAGTCCGGAATACCGCAAATAAGTTTTGCATCAAGAAAATCAAGAATTGAGCGCGGAATACAAACAAACTTATTTCGGAACAAGAAAATCAAGAACTGAGTCCGGAATAACGCAAACATGTTTTGCATAAAGAAAATCAAGAATTGAGTGCGGAATACAACCAAACTTGTTTCGGATCAAGAAAATCAAGAACTGAGTCCGGAATAACGCAAACATGTTTTGCATAAAGAAAATCAAGAATTGAGTGCGGAATACAACCAAACTTGTTTGGGATCAAGAAAATCAAGAACTGAGTCCGGAATAATGCAACCATGTTTTGCATCAAGAAAATCAAGAATTGAGTGCGGAAAAGAACCAAACTTATTTCGGAACAAGAAAATCAAGAACTGAGTCAGGAATACCGCAAACATGTTTTGCATCAAGAAAATCAAGAATTGAGTGCGGAAAACAACCAAACTTGTTTTGAAACAAGAAAATCAAGAACTCACTCCGGAATAACGCAAACATGTTTTGCATCAAGAAAATCAAGAATTGAGTGCAGAAAACAACCAAACTTGTTTGTGAACAAGAAAATCAAGAACAGAGTCCGGAATAACGCAAACATGTTTTGCATCAAGAAAATCAAGAATTGAGTGCGGAATACAACCAAACTTGTTTCGGATCAAGAAAATCAAGAACTGAGTCCGGAATAACGCAAACATGTTTTGCATCAAGAAAATCAAGAATTGTGTGCGGAATACAACCAAACTTGTTTGGGATCAAAAAAATCAAGAACTGAGTCCGGAATAATGCAAACATGTTTTGCATCAAGAAAATCAAGAATTGAGTGCGGAAAACAACCAAACTTATTTCGGAACAAGAAAATCAAGAACTGAGTCAGGAATACCGCAAACATGTTTTGCATCAAGAAAATCAAGAATTGAGTGCGGAAAACAACCAAACTTGTTTCGGAACAAGAAAATCAAGAACTGACTCCGGAATAACGCAAACATGTTTTGCATCAACAAAATCAAGAATTGAGTGCGGAAAACAACCAAACTTGTTTCGGATCAAGAAAATCAAGAACTGAATCCGGAATAACGCAAACATGTTTTGCATCAAGAAAATCAAGAATTGAGTGCGGAATACAACCAAACTTGTTTCGGATCAAGAAAATCAAGAACTGAGTCCGGAATAACGCAAACATGTTTTGCATCAAGAAAATCAAGAATTGAGTGCGGAATACAACCAAACTTGTTTCGGATCAAGAAAATCAAGAACTGAGTCCGGAATAACGCAAACATGTTTTGCATCAAGAAAATCAAGAATTGAGTGCGGAAAACAACCAATCTTGTTTTAGAATAAGAAAATCAAGAACTGAGTCCGGAATAACGCAAACATGTTTTGCATCAAGAAAATCAAGAATTGAGTGCGGAATACAACCAAACTTGTTTCGGATCAAGACAATCAAGAATTGAGTTAGGAATACCGCAAACATTTTTTGCATCAAGAAAATCAAGAATTGTGTGCGGAATACAACCAAACTTGTTTCGGATCAAGAATATCAAGAACTGAGTCCGGAATACCGCAAATAAGTTTTGCATCAAGAAAATCAAGAACTGAGCGCGGAATACAAACAAACTTATTTCGGAACAAGAAAATCAAGAACTGAGTCCGGAATAACGCAAACATGTTTTGTATCATGAAAATTAAGAATTGAGTGCGGAAAACAGCCAAACTTGTTTCGGATCAAGACAATCAAGAATTGAGTCAGGAATACCGCAAACATGTTTTGAATCAAGAAAATCAAGAATTGAGTGCGGAAAACAACCAAACTTGTTTCGGATCAAGAATATCAAGAACTGAGTCCGGAATACCGCAAATAAGTTTTGCATCAAGAAAATCAAGAATTGAGCGCGGAATACAAACAAACTTATTTCGGAACAAGAAAATCAAGAACTGAGTCCGGAATAACGCAAACATGTTTTGCATAAAGAAAATCAAGAATTGAGTGCGGAATACAACCAAACTTGTTTCGGATCAAGAAAATCAAGAACTGAGTCCGGAATAACGCAAACATGTTTTGCATAAAGAAAATCAAGAATTGAGTGCGGAATACAACCAAACTTGTTTGGGATCAAGAAAATCAAGAACTGAGTCCGGAATAATGCAACCATGTTTTGCATCAAGAAAATCAAGAATTGAGTGCGGAAAAGAACCAAACTTATTTCGGAACAAGAAAATCAAGAACTGAGTCAGGAATACCGCAAACATGTTTTGCATCAAGAAAATCAAGAATTGAGTGCGGAAAACAACCAAACTTGTTTTGAAACAAGAAAATCAAGAACTCACTCCGGAATAACGCAAACATGTTTTGCATCAAGAAAATCAAGAATTGAGTGCAGAAAACAACCAAACTTGTTTGTGAACAAGAAAATCAAGAACAGAGTCCGGAATAACGCAAACATGTTTTGCATCAAGAAAATCAAGAATTGAGTGCGGAATACAACCAAACTTGTTTCGGATCAAGAAAATCAAGAACTGAGTCCGGAATAACGCAAACATGTTTTGCATCAAGAAAATCAAGAATTGTGTGCGGAATACAACCAAACTTGTTTGGGATCAAAAAAATCAAGAACTGAGTCCGGAATAATGCAAACATGTTTTGCATCAAGAAAATCAAGAATTGAGTGCGGAAAACAACCAAACTTATTTCGGAACAAGAAAATCAAGAACTGAGTCAGGAATACCGCAAACATGTTTTGCATCAAGAAAATCAAGAATTGAGTGCGGAAAACAACCAAACTTGTTTCGGAACAAGAAAATCAAGAACTGACTCCGGAATAACGCAAACATGTTTTGCATCAACAAAATCAAGAATTGAGTGCGGAAAACAACCAAACTTGTTTCGGATCAAGAAAATCAAGAACTGAATCCGGAATAACGCAAACATGTTTTGCATCAAGAAAATCAAGAATTGAGTGCGGAATACAACCAAACTTGTTTCGGATCAAGAAAATCAAGAACTGAGTCCGGAATAACGCAAACATGTTTTGCATCAAGAAAATCAAGAATTGAGTGCGGAATACAACCAAACTTGTTTCGGATCAAGAAAATCAAGAACTGAGTCCGGAATAACGCAAACATGTTTTGCATCAAGAAAATCAAGAATTGAGTGCGGAAAACAACCAAACTTGTTTTGAAACAAGAAAATCAAGAACTCACTCCGGAATAACGCAAACATGTTTTGCATCAAGAAAATCAAGAATTGAGTGCAGAAAACAACCAAACTTGTTTGTGAACAAGAAAATCAAGAACAGAGTCAGGAATACCGCAAACATTTTTTGCATCAAGAAAATCAAGAATTGTGTGCGGAATAAAACCAAACTTGTTTCGGATCAAGAATATCAAGAACTGAGTCCGGAATACCACAAATAAGTTTTGCATCAAGAAAATCAAGAACTGAGCGCGGAATACAAACAAACTTATTTCGGAACAAGAAAATCAAGAACTGAGTCCGGAATAACGCAAACATGTTTTGTACCATGAAAATTAAGAATTGAGTGCGGAAAACAGCCAAACTTCTTTTTGAACAAGAAAATCAATTACTGAGTCCGGAATAACGCAAACATGTTTTGCATCAAGAAAATCAAGAATTGAGTGCGGAATACAACCAAACTTGTTTGGGATCAAGAAAATCAAGAACTGAGTCCTGAATAATGCAACCATGTTTTGCATCAAGAAAATCAAGAATTGAGTGCCGAAAAGAACCAAACTTATTTCGGAACAAGAAAATCAAGAACAGAGTCAGGAATACCGCAAACATGTTTTGAATCAAGAAAATCAAGAATTGAGTGCGGAAAACAACCAAACTTGTTTCGGATCAAGAATATCAAGAACTGAGTCCGGAATACCGCAAATAAGTTTTGCATCAAGAAAATCAAGAATTGAGTGCGGAATACAACCAAACTTGTTTGGGATCAAGAAAATCAAGAACTGAGTCCTGAATAATGCAACCTTGTTTTGCATCAAGAAAATCAAGAATTGAGTGCCGAAAAGAACCAAACTTATTTCGGAACAAGAAAATCAAGAACAGAGTCAGGAATACCGCAAACATGTTTTGAATCAAGAAAATCAAGAATTGAGTGTGGAAAACAACCAAACTTGTTTCGGATCAAGAATATCAAGAACTGAGTCCGGAATACCGCAAATAAGTTTTGCATCAAGAAAATCAAGAATTGAGCGCGGAATACAAACAAACTTATTTCGGAACAAGAAAATCAAGAACTGAGTCCGGAATAACGCAAACATGTTTTGTATCATGAAAATTAAGAATTGAGTGCGGAAAACAGCCAAACTTGTTTTTGAACAAAAAAATAAAGAACTGAGTCCGGAATAACGCAAACATGTTTTGCATCAAGAAAATCAAGAATTTAGTGCGGAATACAACCAAACTTGTTTCGGATCAAGAAAATCAAGAACTGAGTCCGGAATAACGCAAACATGTTTTGTATCATGAAAATTAAGAATTGAGTGCGGAAAACAGCCAAACTTGTTTTTGAACAAGAAAATCAAGAACTGAGTCCGGAATAACGCAAACATGTTTTGCATCAAGAAAATCAAGAATTGAGTGCGGAATACAACCAAACTTGTTTCGGATCAAGAAAATCAAGAACTGATTCCGGAATAACGCAAACATGTTTTGCATCAAGAAAATCAAGAATTGAGTGCAGAAAACAACCAAACTTATTTTTGAACAAGAAAATCAAGAACTGAGTCCGGAATAACGCAAACATGTTTTGCATCAAGAAAATCAAGAATTGAGTGCGGAAAACAACCAAACTTGTTTGTGAACAAGAAAATCAAGAACTGAGTCCGGAATAACGCAAACATGTTTTGCATCAAGAAAATCAAGAATTGAGTGCGGAATACAACCAAACTTGTTTCGGATCAAGAAAATCAAGAACTTAGTCCGGAATAACGCAAACATGTTTTGCATCAAGAAAATAAAGAATTGAGTGCAGAATACAACCAAACTTGTTTGGGATCAAAAAAATCAAGAACTGAGTCCGGAATAATGCAAACATGTTTTGCATCAAGAAAATCAAGAATTGAGTGCGGAAAACAACCAAACTTATTTCGGAACAAGAAAATCAAGAACTGAGTCAGGAATACCGCAAACATGTTTTGCATCAAGAAAATCAAGAATTGTGTGCGGAATACAACCAAACTTGTTTCGGATCAAGAATATCAAGAACTGAGTCCGGAATAACGCAAACATGTTTTGCATCAAGAAAATCAAGAATTGAGTGCGGAAAACAACCAAACTTGTTTTAGAATAAGAAAATCAAGAACTGAGTCCGGAATAACGCAAACATGTTTTGCATCAAGAAAATCAAGAATTGAGTGCGGAAAACAACCAAACTTGTTTGAGAATAAGAAAATCAAGAACTGAGTCCGAAATAACCCAAACATGTTTTGCATCAAGAAAATCAAGAATTGAGTGCGGTATACAACCAAACTTGTTTCGGATCAAGACAATCAAGAACTGAGTCCGGAATACCGCAAACATTTTTTGCATCAAGAAAATCAAGAATTGTGTGCGGAATACAACCAAACTTGTTTGAGAATAAGAAAATCAAGAACTGACTCCGGAATAACGCAAACATGTTTTGCATCAACAAAATCAAGAATTGAGTGCGGAAAACAACCAAACTTGTTTCGGATCAAGAAAATCAAGAACTGAATCCGGAATAACGCAAACATGTTTTGCATCAAGAAAATCAAGAATTGAGTGCGGAAAACAACCAAACTTGTTTGAGAATAAGAAAATCAAGAACTGAGTCCGGAATAACGCAAACATGTTTTGCATCAAGAAAATCAAGAATTGAGTGCGGAATACAACCAAACTTGTTTCGGATCAAGAAAATCAAGAACTGAGTCCGGAATAACGCAAACATGTTTTGCATCAAGAAAATCAAGAATTGAGTGCAGAAAACAACCAAACTTGTTTGTGAACAAGAAAATCAAGAACAGAGTCAGGAATACCGCAAACATTTTTTGCATCAAGAAAATCAAGAATTGTGTGCGGAATAAAACCAAACTTGTTTCGGATCAAGAATATCAAGAACTGAGTCCGGAATACCACAAATAAGTTTTGCATCAAGAAAATCAAGAACTGAGCGCGGAATACAAACAAACTTATTTCGGAACAAGAAAATCAAGAACTGAGTCCGGAATAACGCAAACATGTTTTGTACCATGAAAATTAAGAATTGAGTGCGGAAAACAGCCAAACTTCTTTTTGAACAAGAAAATCAATTACTGAGTCCGGAATAACGCAAACATGTTTTGCATCAAGAAAATCAAGAATTGAGTGCGGAATACAACCAAACTTGTTTGGGATCAAGAAAATCAAGAACTGAGTCCTGAATAATGCAACCATGTTTTGCATCAAGAAAATCAAGAATTGAGTGCCGAAAAGAACCAAACTTATTTCGGAACAAGAAAATCAAGAACAGAGTCAGGAATACCGCAAACATGTTTTGAATCAAGAAAATCAAGAATTGAGTGCGGAAAACAACCAAACTTGTTTCGGATCAAGAATATCAAGAACTGAGTCCGGAATACCGCAAATAAGTTTTGCATCAAGAAAATCAAGAATTGAGTGCGGAATACAACCAAACTTGTTTGGGATCAAGAAAATCAAGAACTGAGTCCTGAATAATGCAACCTTGTTTTGCATCAAGAAAATCAAGAATTGAGTGCCGAAAAGAACCAAACTTATTTCGGAACAAGAAAATCAAGAACAGAGTCAGGAATACCGCAAACATGTTTTGAATCAAGAAAATCAAGAATTGAGTGTGGAAAACAACCAAACTTGTTTCGGATCAAGAATATCAAGAACTGAGTCCGGAATACCGCAAATAAGTTTTGCATCAAGAAAATCAAGAATTGAGCGCGGAATACAAACAAACTTATTTCGGAACAAGAAAATCAAGAACTGAGTCCGGAATAACGCAAACATGTTTTGTATCATGAAAATTAAGAATTGAGTGCGGAAAACAGCCAAACTTGTTTTTGAACAAAAAAATAAAGAACTGAGTCCGGAATAACGCAAACATGTTTTGCATCAAGAAAATCAAGAATTTAGTGCGGAATACAACCAAACTTGTTTCGGATCAAGAAAATCAAGAACTGAGTCCGGAATAACGCAAACATGTTTTGTATCATGAAAATTAAGAATTGAGTGCGGAAAACAGCCAAACTTGTTTTTGAACAAGAAAATCAAGAACTGAGTCCGGAATAACGCAAACATGTTTTGCATCAAGAAAATCAAGAATTGAGTGCGGAATACAACCAAACTTGTTTCGGATCAAGAAAATCAAGAACTGATTCCGGAATAACGCAAACATGTTTTGCATCAAGAAAATCAAGAATTGAGTGCAGAAAACAACCAAACTTATTTTTGAACAAGAAAATCAAGAACTGAGTCCGGAATAACGCAAACATGTTTTGCATCAAGAAAATCAAGAATTGAGTGCGGAAAACAACCAAACTTGTTTGTGAACAAGAAAATCAAGAACTGAGTCCGGAATAACGCAAACATGTTTTGCATCAAGAAAATCAAGAATTGAGTGCGGAATACAACCAAACTTGTTTCGGATCAAGAAAATCAAGAACTTAGTCCGGAATAACGCAAACATGTTTTGCATCAAGAAAATAAAGAATTGAGTGCAGAATACAACCAAACTTGTTTGGGATCAAAAAAATCAAGAACTGAGTCCGGAATAATGCAAACATGTTTTGCATCAAGAAAATCAAGAATTGAGTGCGGAAAACAACCAAACTTATTTCGGAACAAGAAAATCAAGAACTGAGTCAGGAATACCGCAAACATGTTTTGCATCAAGAAAATCAAGAATTGTGTGCGGAATACAACCAAACTTGTTTCGGATCAAGAATATCAAGAACTGAGTCCGGAATAACGCAAACATGTTTTGCATCAAGAAAATCAAGAATTGAGTGCGGAAAACAACCAAACTTGTTTGAGAATAAGAAAATCAAGAACTGAGTCCGAAATAACCCAAACATGTTTTGCATCAAGAAAATCAAGAATTGAGTGCGGTATACAACCAAACTTGTTTCGGATCAAGACAATCAAGAACTGAGTCCGGAATACCGCAAACATTTTTTGCATCAAGAAAATCAAGAATTGTGTGCGGAATACAACCAAACTTGTTTGAGAATAAGAAAATCAAGAACTGACTCCGGAATAACGCAAACATGTTTTGCATCAACAAAATCAAGAATTGAGTGCGGAAAACAACCAAACTTGTTTCGGATCAAGAAAATCAAGAACTGAATCCGGAATAACGCAAACATGTTTTGCATCAAGAAAATCAAGAATTGAGTGCGGAAAACAACCAAACTTGTTTGAGAATAAGAAAATCAAGAACTGAGTCCGGAATAACGCAAACATGTTTTGCATCAAGAAAATCAAGAATTGAGTGCGGAATACAACCAAACTTGTTTCGGATCAAGAAAATCAAGAACTGAGTCCGGAATAACGCAAACATGTTTTGCATCAAGAAAATCAAGAATTGTGTGCGGAATACAACCAAACTTGTTTCGGATCAAGAATATCAAGAACTGAGTCCGGAATACCACAAATAAGTTTTGCATCAAGAAAATCAAGAACTGAGCGCGGAATACAAACAAACTTATTTCGGAACAAGAAAATCAAGAACTGAGTCCGGAATAACGCAAACATGTTTTGTACCATGAAAATTAAGAATTGAGTGCGGAAAACAGCCAAACTTGTTTTTGAACAAGAAAATCAATTACTGAGTCCGGAATAACGCAAACATGTTTTGCATCAAGAAAATCAAGAATTGAGTGCGGAATACAACCAAACTTGTTTGGGATCAAGAAAATCAAGAACTGAGTCCTGAATAATGCAACCATGTTTTGCATCAAGAAAATCAAGAATTGAGTGCCGAAAAGAACCAAACTTATTTCGGAACAAGAAAATCAAGAACAGAGTCAGGAATACCGCAAACATGTTTTGAATCAAGAAAATCAAGAATTGAGTGCGGAAAACAACCAAACTTGTTTCGGATCAAGAATATCAAGAACTGAGTCCGGAATACCGCAAATAAGTTTTGCATCAAGAAAATCAAGAATTGAGTGCGGAATACAACCAAACTTGTTTGGGATCAAGAAAATCAAGAACTGAGTCCTGAATAATGCAACCTTGTTTTGCATCAAGAAAATCAAGAATTGAGTGCCGAAAAGAACCAAACTTATTTCGGAACAAGAAAATCAAGAACAGAGTCAGGAATACCGCAAACATGTTTTGAATCAAGAAAATCAAGAATTGAGTGTGGAAAACAACCAAACTTGTTTCGGATCAAGAATATCAAGAACTGAGTCCGGAATACCGCAAATAAGTTTTGCATCAAGAAAATCAAGAATTGAGCGCGGAATACAAACAAACTTATTTCGGAACAAGAAAATCAAGAACTGAGTCCGGAATAACGCAAACATGTTTTGTATCATGAAAATTAAGAATTGAGTGCGGAAAACAGCCAAACTTGTTTTTGAACAAAAAAATAAAGAACTGAGTCCGGAATAACGCAAACATGTTTTGCATCAAGAAAATCAAGAATTTAGTGCGGAATACAACCAAACTTGTTTCGGATCAAGAAAATCAAGAACTGAGTCCGGAATAACGCAAACATGTTTTGTATCATGAAAATTAAGAATTGAGTGCGGAAAACAGCCAAACTTGTTTTTGAACAAGAAAATCAAGAACTGAGTCCGGAATAACGCAAACATGTTTTGCATCAAGAAAATCAAGAATTGAGTGCGGAATACAACCAAACTTGTTTCGGATCAAGAAAATCAAGAACTGATTCCGGAATAACGCAAACATGTTTTGCATCAAGAAAATCAAGAATTGAGTGCAGAAAACAACCAAACTTATTTTTGAACAAGAAAATCAAGAACTGAGTCCGGAATAACGCAAACATGTTTTGCATCAAGAAAATCAAGAATTGAGTGCGGAAAACAACCAAACTTGTTTGTGAACAAGAAAATCAAGAACTGAGTCCGGAATAACGCAAACATGTTTTGCATCAAGAAAATCAAGAATTGAGTGCGGAAAAGAACCAAACTTATTTCGGAACAACAAAATCAAGAACTGAGTCAGGAATACCGCAAACATGTTTTGCATCAAGAAAACCAAGAATTGAGTGCGGAAAACAACCAAACTTGTTTTGAAACAAGAAAATCAAGAACTCACTCCGGAATAACGCAAACATGTTTTGCATCAAGAAAATCAAGAATTGTGTGCGGAATACAACCAAACTTGTTTCGGATCAAGAATATCAAGAACTGAGTCCGGAATAACGCAAACATGTTTTGCATCAAGAAAATCAAGAATTGAGTGCGGAAAACAACCAAACTTGTTTGAGAATAAGAAAATCAAGAACTGAGTCCGAAATAACGCAAACATGTTTTGCATCAAGAAAATCAAGAATTGAGTGCGGTATACAACCAAACTTGTTTCGAATCAAGACAATCAAGAATTGAGTCAGGAATACCGCAAACATTTTTTGCATCAAGAAAATCAAGAATTGAGTGCGGAAAACAACCAAACTTGTTTCGGAACAAGAAAATCAAGAACTGACTCCGGAATAACGCAAACATGTTTTGCATCAACAAAATCAAGAATTGAGTGCGGAAAACAACCAAACTTGTTTCGGATCAAGAAAATCAAGAACTGAATCCGGAATAACGCAAACATGTTTTGCATCAAGAAAATCAAGAATTGAGTGCGGAAAACAACCAAACTTGTTTGAGAATAAGAAAATCAAGAACTGAGTCCGGAATAACGCAAACATGTTTTGCATCAAGAAAATCAAGAATTGAGTGCGGAATACAACCAAACTTGTTTCGGATCAAGAAAATCAAGAACTGAGTCCGGAATAACGCAAACATGTTTTGCATCAAGAAAATCAAGAATTGAGTGCGGAATACAACCAAACTTGTTTCGGATCAAGAAAATCAAGAATTGAGTCCGGAATAACGCAAACATTTTTTGCATCAAGAAAATCAAGAATTGAGTGCGGAAAACAACCAAACTTGTTTTAGAATAAGAAAATCAAGAACTGAGTCCGGAATAACGCAAACATGTTTTGCATCAAGAAAATCAAGAATTGAGTGCGGAATACAACCAAACTTGTTTCGGATCAAGACAATCAAGAATTGAGTCAGGAATACCGCAAACATTTTTTGCATCAAGAAAATCAAGAATTGTGTGCGGAATACAACCAAACTTGTTTCGGATCAAGAATATCAAGAACTGAGTCCGGAATAACGCAAACATGTTTTGCATCAAGAAAATCAAGAATTGAGTGCGGAAAACAACCAAACTTGTTTTAGAATAAGAAAATCAAGAACTGAGTCCGGAATAACGCAAACATGTTTTGCATCAAGAAAATCAAGAATTGAGTGCGGAAAACAACCAAACTTGTTTTAGAATAAGAAAATCAAGAACAGAGTCCGGAATAACGCAAACATGTTTTGCATCAAGAAAATCAAGAATTGAGTGCGGAAAACAACCAAACTTGTTTGAGAATAAGAAAATCAAGAACTGAGTCCGGAATAACGCAAACATGTTTTGCATCAAGAAAATCAAGAATTGAGTGCGGAATACAACCAAACTTCTTTCGGATCAAGAAAATCAAGAACTGAGTCCGGAATAACGCAAACATGTTTTGCATAAAGAAAATCAAGAATTGAGGGCGGAATACAACCAAACTTGTTTGGGATCAAGAAAATCAAGAACTGAGTCCTGAATAATGCAACCATGTTTTGCATCAAGAAAATCAAGAATTGAGTGCCGAAAAGAACCAAACTTATTTCGGAACAAGAAAATCAAGAACTGAGTCAGGAATACCGCAAACATGTTTTGAATCAAGAAAATCAAGAATTGAGTGCGGAAAACAACCAAACTTGTTTCGGATCAAGAATATCAAGAACTGAGTCCGGAATACCGCAAATAAGTTTTGCATCAAGAAAATCAAGAATTGAGCGCGGAATACAAACAAACTTATTTCGGAACAAGAAAATCAAGAACTGAGTCCGGAATAACGCAAACATGTTTTGTATCATGAAAATTAAGAATTGAGTGCGGAAAACAGCCAAACTTATTTCGGAACAAGAAAATCAAGAACTGAGTCCGGAATAACGCAAACATGTTTTGCATAAAGAAAATCAAGAATTGAGTGCGGAATACAACCAAACTTGTTTGGGATCAAGAAAATCAAGAACTGAGTCCGGAATAATGCAACCATGTTTTGCATCAAGAAAATCAAGAATTGAGTGCGGAAAAGAACCAAACTTATTTCGGAACAAGAAAATCAAGAACTGAGTCAGGAATACCGCAAACATGTTTTGCATCAAGAAAATCAAGAATTGAGTGCGGAAAACAACCAAACTTGTTTTGAAACAAGAAAATCAAGAACTCACTCCGGAATAACGCAAACATGTTTTGCATCAAGAAAATCAAGAATTGAGTGCCGAAAACAACCAAACTTGTTTGTGAACAAGAAAATCAAGAACAGAGTCCGGAATAACGCAAACATGTTTTGCATCAAGAAAATCAAGAATTGAGTGCGGAATACAACCAAACTTGTTTCGGATCAAGAAAATCAAGAACTTAGTCCGGAATAACGCAAACATGTTTTGCATCAAGAAAATCAAGAATTGAGTGCAGAATACAACCAAACTTGTTTGGGATCAAAAAAATCAAGAACTGAGTCCGGAATAATGCAAACATGTTTTGCATCAAGAAAATCAAGAATTGAGTGCGGAAAACAACCAAACTTATTTCGGAACAAGAAAATCAAGAACTGAGTCAGGAATACCGCAAACATGTTTTGCATCAAGAAAATCAAGAATTGAGTGCGGAAAACAACCAAACTTGTTTCGGAACAAGAAAATCAAGAACTGACTCCGGAATAACGCAAACATGTTTTGCATCAACAAAATCAAGAATTGAGTGCGGAAAACAACCAAACTTGTTTCGGATCAAGAAAATCAAGAACTGAATCCGGAATAACGCAAACATGTTTTGCATCAAGAAAATCAAGAATTGAGTGCGGAAAACAACCAAACTTGTTTGAGAATAAGAAAATCAAGAACTGAGTCCGGAATAACGCAAACATGTTTTGCATCAAGAAAATCAAGAATTGAGTGCGGAATACAACCAAACTTGTTTCGGATCAAGAAAATCAAGAACTGAGTCCGGAATAACGCAAACATGTTTTGCATCAAGAAAATCAAGAATTGAGTGCGGAATACAACCAAACTTGTTTCGGATCAAGAAAATCAAGAATTGAGTCCGGAATAACGCAAACATGTTTTGCATCAAGAAAATCAAGAATTGAGTGCGGAAAACAACCAAACTTGTTTGTGAACAAGAAAATCAAGAACTGAGTCCGGAATAACGCAAACATGTTTTGCATCAAGAAAATCAAGAATTGAGTGCGGAAAAGAACCAAACTTATTTCGGAACAACAAAATCAAGAACTGAGTCAGGAATACCGCAAACATGTTTTGCATCAAGAAAATCAAGAATTGAGTGCGGAAAACAACCAAACTTGTTTTGAAACAAGAAAATCAAGAACTCACTCCGGAATAACGCAAACATGTTTTGCATCAAGAAAATCAAGAATTGAGTGCAGAAAACAACCAAACTTGTTTGTGAACAAGAAAATCAAGAACAGAGTCCGGAATAACGCAAACATGTTTTGCATCAAGAAAATCAAGAATTGAGTGCGGAATACAACCAAACTTGTTTCGGATCAAGAAAATCAAGAACTTAGTCCGGAATAACGCAAACATGTTTTGCATCAAGAAAATAAAGAATTGAGTGCAGAATACAACCAAACTTGTTTGGGATCAAAAAAATCAAGAACTGAGTCCGGAATAATGCAAACATGTTTTGCATCAAGAAAATCAAGAATTGAGTGCGGAAAACAACCAAACTTATTTCGGAACAAGAAAATCAAGAACTGAGTCAGGAATACCGCAAACATGTTTTGCATCAAGAAAATCAAGAATTGAGTGCGGAAAACAACCAAACTTGTTTCGGAACAAGAAAATCAAGAACTGACTCCGGAATAACGCAAACATGTTTTGCATCAACAAAATCAAGAATTGAGTGCGGAAAACAACCAAACTTGTTTCGGATCAAGAAAATCAAGAACTGAATCCGGAATAACGCAAACATGTTTTGCATCAAGAAAATCAAGAATTGAGTGCGGAAAACAACCAAACTTGTTTGAGAATAAGAAAATCAAGAACTGAGTCCGGAATAACGCAAACATGTTTTGCATCAAGAAAATCAAGAATTGAGTGCGGAATACAACCAAACTTGTTTCGGATCAAGAAAATCAAGAACTGAGTCCGGAATAACGCAAACATGTTTTGCATCAAGAAAATCAAGAATTGAGTGCGGAATACAACCAAACTTGTTTCGGATCAAGAAAATCAAGAATTGAGTCCGGAATAACGCAAACATGTTTTGCATCAAGAAAATCAAGAATTGAGTGCGGAAAACAACCAAACTTGTTTTAGAATAAGAAAATCAAGAACTGAGTCCGGAATAACGCAAACATGTTTTGCATCAAGAAAATCAAGAATTGAGTGCGGAATACAACCAAACTTGTTTCGGATCAAGACAATCAAGAATTGAGTCAGGAATACCGCAAACATTTTTTGCATCAAGAAAATCAAGAATTGTGTGCGGAATACAACCAAACTTGTTTCGGATCAAGAATATCAAGAACTGAGTCCGGAATAACGCAAACATGTTTTGCATCAAGAAAATCAAGAATTGAGTGCGGAAAACAACCAAACTTGTTTTAGAATAAGAAAATCAAGAACTGAGTCCGGAATAACGCAAACATGTTTTGCATCAAGAAAATCAAGAATTGAGTGCGGAAAACAACCAAACTTGTTTGAGAATAAGAAAATCAAGAACTGAGTCCGAAATAACGCAAACATGTTTTGCATCAAGAAAATCAAGAATTGAGTGCGGTATACAACCAAACTTGTTTCGGATCAAGACAATCAAGAATTGAGTCAGGAATACCGCAAACATTTTTTGCATCAAGAAAATCAAGAATTGTGTGCGGAATACAACCAAACTTGTTTCGGATCAAGAATATCAAGAACTGAGTCCGGAATAACGCAAACATGTTTTGCATCACGAAAATCAAGAATTGAGTGCGGAAAACAACCAAACTTGTTTTAGAATAAGAAAATCAAGAACTGAGTCCGGAATAACGCAAACATGTTTTGCATCAAGAAAATCAAGAATTGAGTGCGGAAAACAACCAAACTTGTTTGAGAATAAGAAAATCAAGAACTGAGTCCGGAATAACGCAAACATGTTTTGCATCAAGAAAATCAAGAATTGAGTGCGGAATACAACCAAACTTCTTTCGGATCAAGAAAATCAAGAACTGAGTCCGGAATAACGCAAACATGTTTTGCATAAAGAAAATCAAGAATTGAGGGCGGAATACAACCAAACTTGTTTGGGATCAAGAAAATCAAGAACTGAGTCCTGAATAATGCAACCATGTTTTGCATCAAGAAAATCAAGAATTGAGTGCCGAAAAGAACCAAACTTATTTCGGAACAAGAAAATCAAGAACTGAGTCAGGAATACCGCAAACATGTTTTGAATCAAGAAAATCAAGAATTGAGTGCGGAAAACAACCAAACTTGTTTCGGATCAAGAATATCAAGAACTGAGTCCGGAATACCGCAAATAAGTTTTGCATCAAGAAAATCAAGAATTGAGCGCGGAATACAAACAAACTTATTTCGGAACAAGAAAATCAAGAACTGAGTCCGGAATAACGCAAACATGTTTTGTATCATGAAAATTAAGAATTGAGTGCGGAAAACAGCCAAACTTATTTCGGAACAAGAAAATCAAGAACTGAGTCCGGAATAACGCAAACATGTTTTGCATAAAGAAAATCAAGAATTGAGTGCGGAATACAACCAAACTTGTTTGGGATCAAGAAAATCAAGAACTGAGTCCGGAATAATGCAACCATGTTTTGCATCAAGAAAATCAAGAATTGAGTGCGGAAAACAACCAAACTTGTTTGTGAACAAGAAAATCAAGAACTGAGTCCGGAATAACGCAAACATGTTTTGCATCAAGAAAATCAAGAATTGAGTGCGGAAAAGAACCAAACTTATTTCGGAACAACAAAATCAAGAACTGAGTCAGGAATACCGCAAACATGTTTTGCATCAAGAAAATCAAGAATTGAGTGCGGAAAACAACCAAACTTGTTTTGAAACAAGAAAATCAAGAACAGAGTCCGGAATAACGCAAACATGTTTTGCATCAAGAAAATCAAGAATTGAGTGCGGAATACAACCAAACTTGTTTCGGATCAAGAAAATCAAGAACAGAGTCCGGAATAACGCAAACATGTTTTGCATCAAGAAAATAAAGAATTGAGTGCAGAATACAACCAAACTTGTTTGGGATCAAAAAAATCAAGAACTGAGTCCGGAATAATGCAAACATGTTTTGCATCAAGAAAATCAAGAATTGAGTGCGGAAAACAACCAAACTTATTTCGGAACAAGAAAATCAAGAACTGAGTCAGGAATACCGCAAACATGTTTTGCATCAAGAAAATCAAGAATTGAGTGCGGAAAACAACCAAACTTGTTTCGGAACAAGAAAATCAAGAACTGACTCCGGAATAACGCAAACATGTTTTGCATCAACAAAATCAAGAATTGAGTGCGGAAAACAACCAAACTTGTTTCGGATCAAGAAAATCAAGAACTGAATCCGGAATAACGCAAACATGTTTTGCATCAAGAAAATCAAGAATTGAGTGCGGAAAACAACCAAACTTGTTTGAGAATAAGAAAATCAAGAACTGAGTCCGGAATAACGCAAACATGTTTTGCATCAAGAAAATCAAGAATTGAGTGCGGAATACAACCAAACTTGTTTCGGATCAAGAAAATCAAGAACTGAGTCCGGAATAACGCAAACATGTTTTGCATCAAGAAAATCAAGAATTGAGTGCGGAATACAACCAAACTTGTTTCGGATCAAGAAAATCAAGAATTGAGTCCGGAATAACGCAAACATGTTTTGCATCAAGAAAATCAAGAATTGAGTGCGGAAAACAACCAAACTTGTTTTAGAATAAGAAAATCAAGAACTGAGTCCGGAATAACGCAAACATGTTTTGCATCAAAAAAATCAAGAATTGAGTGCGGAATACAACCAAACTTGTTTCGGATCAAGACAATCAAGAATTGAGTCAGGAATACCGCAAACATTTTTTGCATCAAGAAAATCAAGAATTGTGTGCGGAATACAACCAAACTTGTTTCGGATCAAGAATATCAAGAACTGAGTCCGGAATAACGCAAACATGTTTTGCATCAAGAAAATCAAGAATTGAGTGCGGAAAACAACCAAACTTGTTTTAGAATAAGAAAATCAAGAACTGAGTCCGGAATAACGCAAACATGTTTTGCATCAAGAAAATCAAGAATTGAGTGCGGAAAACAACCAAACTTGTTTGAGAATAAGAAAATCAAGAACTGAGTCCGAAATAACGCAAACATGTTTTGCATCAAGAAAATCAAGAATTGAGTGCGGTATACAACCAAACTTGTTTCGGATCAAGACAATCAAGAATTGAGTCAGGAATACCGCAAACATTTTTTGCATCAAGAAAATCAAGAATTGTGTGCGGAATACAACCAAACTTGTTTCGGATCAAGAATATCAAGAACTGAGTCCGGAATAACGCAAACATGTTTTGCATCACGAAAATCAAGAATTGAGTGCGGAAAACAACCAAACTTGTTTTAGAATAAGAAAATCAAGAACTGAGTCCGGAATAACGCAAACATGTTTTGCATCAAGAAAATCAAGAATTGAGTGCGGAAAACAACCAAACTTGTTTGAGAATAAGAAAATCAAGAACTGAGTCCGGAATAACGCAAACATGTTTTGCATCAAGAAAATCAAGAATTGAGTGCGGAATACAACCAAACTTCTTTCGGATCAAGAAAATCAAGAACTGAGTCCGGAATAACGCAAACATGTTTTGCATAAAGAAAATCAAGAATTGAGGGCGGAATACAACAAAACTTGTTTGGGATCAAGAAAATCAAGAACTGAGTCCTGAATAATGCAACCATGTTTTGCATCAAGAAAATCAAGAATTGAGTGCCGAAAAGAACCAAACTTATTTCGGAACAAGAAAATCAAGAACTGAGTCAGGAATACCGCAAACATGTTTTGAATCAAGAAAATCAAGAATTGAGTGCGGAAAACAACCAAACTTGTTTCGGATCAAGAATATCAAGAACTGAGTCCGGAATACCGCAAATAAGTTTTGCATCAAGAAAATCAAGAATTGAGCGCGGAATACAAACAAACTTATTTCGGAACAAGAAAATCAAGAACTGAGTCCGGAATAACGCAAACATGTTTTGTATCATGAAAATTAAGAATTGAGTGCGGAAAACAGCCAAACTTATTTCGGAACAAGAAAATCAAGAACTGAGTCCGGAATAACGCAAACATGTTTTGCATAAAGAAAATCAAGAATTGAGTGCGGAATACAACCAAACTTGTTTGGGATCAAGAAAATCAAGAACTGAGTCCGGAATAATGCAACCATGTTTTGCATCAAGAAAATCAAGAATTGAGTGCGGAAAAGAACCAAACTTATTTCGGAACAAGAAAATCAAGAACTGAGTCAGGAATACCGCAAACATGTTTTGCATCAAGAAAATCAAGAATTGAGTGCGGAAAACAACCAAACTTGTTTTGAAACAAGAAAATCAAGAACTCACTCCGGAATAACGCAAACATGTTTTGCATCAAGAAAATCAAGAATTGAGTGCCGAAAACAACCAAACTTGTTTGTGAACAAGAAAATCAAGAACAGAGTCCGGAATAACGCAAAAATGTTTTGCATCAAGAAAATCAAGAATTGAGTGCGGAATACAACCAAACTTGTTTCGGATCAAGAAAATCAAGAACTTAGTCCGGAATAACGCAAACATGTTTTGCATCAAGAAAATCAAGAATTGAGTGCAGAATACAACCAAACTTGTTTGGGATCAAAAAAATCAAGAACTGAGTCCGGAATAATGCAAACATGTTTTGCATCAAGAAAATCAAGAATTGAGTGCGGAAAACAACCAAACTTATTTCGGAACAAGAAAATCAAGAACTGAGTCAGGAATACCGCAAACATGTTTTGCATCAAGAAAATCAAGAATTGAGTGCGGAAAACAACCAAACTTGTTTCGGAACAAGAAAATCAAGAACTGACTCCGGAATAACGCAAACATGTTTTGCATCAACAAAATCAAGAATTGAGTGCGGAAAACAACCAAACTTGTTTCGGATCAAGAAAATCAAGAACTGAATCCGGAATAACGCAAACATGTTTTGCATCAAGAAAATCAAGAATTGAGTGCGGAAAACAACCAAACTTGTTTGAGAATAAGAAAATCAAGAACTGAGTCCGGAATAACGCAAACATGTTTTGCATCAAGAAAATCAAGAATTGAGTGCGGAATACAACCAAACTTGTTTCGGATCAAGAAAATCAAGAACTGAGTCCGGAATAACGCAAACATGTTTTGCATCAAGAAAATCAAGAATTGAGTGCGGAATACAACCAAACTTGTTTCGGATCAAGAAAATCAAGAATTGAGTCCGGAATAACGCAAACATGTTTTGCATCAAGAAAATCAAGAATTGAGTGCGGAAAACAACCAAACTTGTTTTAGAATAAGAAAATCAAGAACTGAGTCCGGAATAACGCAAACATGTTTTGCATCAAGAAAATCAAGAATTGAGTGCGGAATACAACCAAACTTGTTTCGGATCAAGACAATCAAGAATTGAGTCTGGAATACCGCAAACATTTTTTGCATCAAGAAAATCAAGAATTGTGTGCGGAATACAACCAAACTTGTTTCGGATCAAGAATATCAAGAACTGAGTCCGGAATAACGCAAACATGTTTTGCATCAAGAAAATCAAGAATTGAGTGCGGAAAACAACCAAACTTGTTTTAGAATAAGAAAATCAAGAACTGAGTCCGGAATAACGCAAACATGTTTTGCATCAAGAAAATCAAGAATTGAGTGCGGAAAACAACCAAACTTGTTTGAGAATAAGAAAATCAAGAACTGAGTCCGAAATAACGCAAACATGTTTTGCATCAAGAAAATCAAGAATTGAGTGCGGAATACAACCAAACTTGTTTCGGATCAAGACAATCAAGAATTGAGTCAGGAATACCGCAAACATTTTTTGCATCAAGAAAATCAAGAATTGTGTGCGGAGTACAACCAAACTTATTCCGGATCAAGAATATCAAGAACTGAGTCCGGAATAACGCAAACATGTTTTGCATCAAGAAAATCAAGAATTGAGTGCGGAAAACAACCAAACTTGTTTTAGAATAAGAAAATCAAGAACTGAGTCCGGAATAACGCAAACATGTTTTGCATCAAGAAAATCAAGAATTGAGTGCGGAAAACAACCAAACTTGTTTGAGAATAAGAAAATCAAGAACTGAGTCCGGAATAACGCAAACATGTTTTGCATCAAGAAAATCAAGAATTGAGTGCGGAATACAACCAAACTTGTTTCGGATCAAGAAAATCAAGAACTGAGTCCGGAATAACGCAAACATGTTTTGCATAAAGAAAATCAAGAATTGAGTGCGGAATACAACCAAACTTGTTTGGGATCAAGAAAATCAAGAACTGAGTCCTGAATAATGCAACCATGTTTTGCATCAAGAAAATCAAGAATTGAGTGCCGAAAAGAACCAAACTTATTTCGGAACAAGAAAATCAAGAACTGAGTCAGGAATACCGCAAACATGTTTTGAATCAAGAAAATCAAGAATTGAGTGCGGAAAACAACCAAACTTGTTTCGGATCAAGAATATCAAGAACTGAGTCCGGAATACCGCAAATAAGTTTTGCATCAAGAAAATCAAGAATTGAGCGCGGAATACAAACAAACTTATTTCGGAACAAGAAAATCAAGAACTGAGTCCGGAATAACGCAAACATGTTTTGTATCATGAAAATTAAGAATTGAGTGCGGAAAACAGCCAAACTTGTTTTTGAACAAGAAAATAAAGAATTGAGTCCGGAATAACGCAAACATGTTTTGCATCAAGAAAATCAAGAATTTAGTGCGGAATACAACCAAACTTGTTTCGGATCAAGAAAATCAAGAACTGAGTCCGGAATAACGCAAACATGTTTTGTATCATGAAAATTAAGAATTGAGTGCGGAAAACAGCCAAACTTGTTTTTGAACAAGAAAATCAAGAACTGAGTCCGGAATAACGCAAACATGTTTTGCATCAAGAAAATCAAGAATTGAGTGCGGAATACAACCAAACTTGTTTCGGATCAAGAAAATCAAGAACTGATTCCGGAATAACGCAAACATGTTTTGCATCAAGAAAATCTAGAATTGAGTGCAGAAAACAACCAAACTTATTTTTGAACACGAAAAAATCAAGAACTGAGTCCGGAATAACGCAAACATGTTTTGCATCAAGAAAATCAAGAATTGAGTGCGGAAAACAACCAAACTTGTTTGTGAACAAGAAAATCAAGAACTGAGTCCGGAATAACGCAAACATGTTTTGCATAAAGAAAATCAAGAATTGAGTGCGGAATACAACCAAACTTGTTTCGGATCAAGAAAATCAAGAACTGAGTCCGGAATAACGCAAACATGTTTTGCATAAAGAAAATCAAGAATTGAGTGCGGAATACAACCAAACTTGTTTGGGATCAAGAAAATCAAGAACTGAGTCCGGAATAACGCAAACATGTTTTGCATCAAGAAAATCAAGAATTGAGTGCGGAATACAACCAAACTTGTTTCGGAACAAGAAAATCAAGAACTGAGTCAGGAATACCGCAAACATGTTTTGCATCAAGAAAATCAAGAATTGAGTGCGGAAAACAACCAAACTTGTTTTGAAACAAGAAAATCAAGAACTCACTCCGGAATAACGCAAACATGTTTTGCATCAAGAAAATCAAGAATTGAGTGCAGAAAACAACCAAACTTGTTTGTGAACAAGAAAATCAAGAACAGAGTCCGGAATAACGCAAACATGTTTTGCATCAAGAAAATCAAGAATTGAGTGCGGAAAACAACCAAACTTATTTCGGAACAAGAAAATCAAGAACTGAGTCAGGAATACCGCAAACATGTTTTGCATCAAGAAAATCAAGAATTGAGTGCGGAAAACAACCAAACTTGTTTCGGAACAAGAAAATCAAGAACTGAGTCCGGAATAACGCAAACATGTTTTGCATCAAGAAAATCAAGAATTTAGTGCGGAATACAACCAAACTTGTTTCGGATCAAGAAAATCAAGAACTGAGTCCGGAATAACGCAAACATGTTTTGTATCATGAAAATTAAGAATTGAGTGCGGAAAACAGCCAAACTTGTTTTTGAACAAGAAAATCAAGAACTGAGTCCGGAATAACGCAAACATGTTTTGCATCAAGAAAATCAAGAATTGAGTGCGGAATACAACCAAACTTGTTTCGGATCAAGAAAATCAAGAACTGATTCCGGAATAACGCAAACATGTTTTGCATCAAGAAAATCAAGAATTGAGTGCAGAAAACAACCAAACTTATTTTTGAACAAGAAAATCAAGAACTGAGTCCGGAATAACGCAAACATGTTTTGCATCAAGAAAATCAAGAATTGAGTGCGGAAAACAACCAAACTTGTTTGTGAACAAGAAAATCAAGAACTGAGTCCGGAATAACGCAAACATGTTTTGCATCAAGAAAATCAAGAATTGAGTGCGGAATACAACCAAACTTGTTTCGGATCAAGAAAATCAAGAACTGAGTCCGGAATAACGCAAACATGTTTGGCATAAAGAAAATCAAGAATTGAGTGCGGAATACAACCAAACTTGTTTGGGATCAAGAAAATCAAGAACTGAGTCCGGAATAATGCAACCATGTTTTGCATCAAGAAAATCAAGAATTGAGTGCGGAAAAGAACCAAACTTATTTCGGAACAAGAAAATCAAGAACTGAGTCAGGAATACCGCAAACATGTTTGGCATCAAGAAAATCAAGAATTGAGTGCGGAAAACAACCAAACTTGTTTTGAAACAAGAAAATCAAGAACTCACTCCGGAATAACGCAAACATGTTTTGCATCAAGAAAATCAAGAATTGAGTGCAGAAAACAACCAAACTTGTTTTTGAACAAGAAAATCAAGAACAGAGTCCGGAATAACGCAAACATGTTTTGCATCAAGAAAATCAAGAATTGAGTGCGGAATACAACCAAACTTGTTTCGGATCAAGAAAATCAAGAACTGAGTCCGGAATAACGCAAACATGTTTTGCATCAAGAAAATCAAGAATTGAGTGCGGAATACAACCAAACTTGTTTGGGATCAAAAAAATCAAGAACTGAGTCCGGAATAATGCAAACATGTTTTGCATCAAGAAAATCAAGAATTGAGTGCGGAAAACAACCAAACTTATTTCGGAACAAGAAAATCAAGAACTGAGTCAGGAATACCGCAAACATGTTTTGCATCAAGAAAATAAAGAATTGAGTGCGGAAAACAACCAAACTTATTTCGGAACAAGAAAATCAAGAACTGACTCCGGAATAACGCAAACATGTTTTGCATCAACAAAATCAAGAATTGAGTGCGGAAAACAACCAAACTTGTTTCGGATCAAGAAAATCAAGAACAGAGTCCGGAATAACGCAAACATGTTTTGCATCAAGAAAATCAGGAATTGAGTGCGGAAAACAACCAAACTTGTTTGAGAATAAGAAAATCAAGAACTGAGTCCGGAATAACGCAAACATGTTTTGCATAAAGAAAATCAAGAATTGAGTGCGGAATACAACCAAACTTGTTTCGGATCAAGAAAATCAAGAACTGAGTCCGGAATAACGCAAACATGTTTTGCATAAAGAAAATCAAGAATTGAGTGCGGAATACAACCAAACTTGTTTGGGATCAAGAAAATCAAGAACTGAGTCCGGAATAACGCAAACATGTTTTGCATCAAGAAAATCAAGAATTGAGTGCGGAATACAACCAAACTTGTTTCGGAACAAGAAAATCAAGAACTGAGTCAGGAATACCGCAAACATGTTTTGCATCAAGAAAATCAAGAATTGAGTGCGGAAAACAACCAAACTTGTTTTGAAACAAGAAAATCAAGAACTCACTCCGGAATAACGCAAACATGTTTTGCATCAAGAAAATCAAGAATTGAGTGCAGAAAACAACCAAACTTGTTTGTGAACAAGAAAATCAAGAACAGAGTCCGGAATAACGCAAACATGTTTTGCATCAAGAAAATCAAGAATTGAGTGCGGAAAACAACCAAACTTATTTCGGAACAAGAAAATCAAGAACTGAGTCAGGAATACCGCAAACATGTTTTGCATCAAGAAAATCAAGAATTGAGTGCGGAAAACAACCAAACTTGTTTCGGAACAAGAAAATCAAGAACTGAGTCCGGAATAACGCAAACATGTTTTGCATCAAGAAAATCAAGAATTTAGTGCGGAATACAACCAAACTTGTTTCGGATCAAGAAAATCAAGAACTGAGTCCGGAATAACGCAAACATGTTTTGTATCATGAAAATTAAGAATTGAGTGCGGAAAACAGCCAAACTTGTTTTTGAACAAGAAAATCAAGAACTGAGTCCGGAATAACGCAAACATGTTTTGCATCAAGAAAATCAAGAATTGAGTGCGGAATACAACCAAACTTGTTTCGGATCAAGAAAATCAAGAACTGATTCCGGAATAACGCAAACATGTTTTGCATCAAGAAAATCAAGAATTGAGTGCAGAAAACAACCAAACTTATTTTTGAACAAGAAAATCAAGAACTGAGTCCGGAATAACGCAAACATGTTTTGCATCAAGAAAATCAAGAATTGAGTGCGGAAAACAACCAAACTTGTTTGTGAACAAGAAAATCAAGAACTGAGTCCGGAATAACGCAAACATGTTTTGCATCAAGAAAATCAAGAATTGAGTGCGGAATACAACCAAACTTGTTTCGGATCAAGAAAATCAAGAACTGAGTCCGGAATAACGCAAACATGTTTGGCATAAAGAAAATCAAGAATTGAGTGCGGAATACAACCAAACTTGTTTGGGATCAAGAAAATCAAGAACTGAGTCCGGAATAATGCAACCATGTTTTGCATCAAGAAAATCAAGAATTGAGTGCGGAAAAGAACCAAACTTATTTCGGAACAAGAAAATCAAGAACTGAGTCAGGAATACCGCAAACATGTTTGGCATCAAGAAAATCAAGAATTGAGTGCGGAAAACAACCAAACTTGTTTTGAAACAAGAAAATCAAGAACTCACTCCGGAATAACGCAAACATGTTTTGCATCAAGAAAATCAAGAATTGAGTGCAGAAAACAACCAAACTTGTTTTTGAACAAGAAAATCAAGAACAGAGTCCGGAATAACGCAAACATGTTTTGCATCAAGAAAATCAAGAATTGAGTGCGGAATACAACCAAACTTGTTTCGGATCAAGAAAATCAAGAACTGAGTCCGGAATAACGCAAACATGTTTTGCATCAAGAAAATCAAGAATTGAGTGCGGAATACAACCAAACTTGTTTGGGATCAAAAAAATCAAGAACTGAGTCCGGAATAATGCAAACATGTTTTGCATCAAGAAAATCAAGAATTGAGTGCGGAAAACAACCAAACTTATTTCGGAACAAGAAAATCAAGAACTGAGTCAGGAATACCGCAAACATGTTTTGCATCAAGAAAATAAAGAATTGAGTGCGGAAAACAACCAAACTTATTTCGGAACAAGAAAATCAAGAACTGACTCCGGAATAACGCAAACATGTTTTGCATCAACAAAATCAAGAATTGAGTGCGGAAAACAACCAAACTTGTTTCGGATCAAGAAAATCAAGAACAGAGTCCGGAATAACGCAAACATGTTTTGCATCAAGAAAATCAGGAATTGAGTGCGGAAAACAACCAAACTTGTTTGAGAATAAGAAAATCAAGAACTGAGTCCGGAATAACGCAAACATGTTTTGCATCAAGAAAATCAAGAATTGAGTGCGGAATACAACCAAACTTGTTTCGGATCAAGAAAATCAAGAACTGAGTCCGGAATAACGCAAACATGTTTTGCATCAAGAAAATCAAGAATTGAGTGCGGAATACAACCAAACTTGTTTCGGATCAAGAAAATCAAGAATTGAGTCCGTAATAACGCAAACATGTTTTGCATCAAGAAAATCAAGAATTGAGTGCGGAAAACAACCAATCTTGTTTTAGAATAAGAAAATCAAGAACTGAGTCCGGAATAACGCAAACATGTTTTGCATCAAGAAAATCAGGAATTGAGTGCGGAAAACAACCAAACTTGTTTGAGAATAAGAAAATCAAGAACTGAGTCCGGAATAACGCAAACATGTTTTGCATCAAGAAAATCAAGAATTGAGTGCGGAATACAACCAAACTTGTTTCGGATCAAGAAAATCAAGAACTGAGTCCGGAATAACGCAAACATGTTTGGCATAAAGAAAATCAAGAATTGAGTGCGGAATACAACCAAACTTGTTTGGGATCAAGAAAATCAAGAACTGAGTCCGGAATAATGCAACCATGTTTTGCATCAAGAAAATCAAGAATTGAGTGCGGAAAAGAACCAAACTTATTTCGGAACAAGAAAATCAAGAACTGAGTCAGGAATACCGCAAACATGTTTGGCATCAAGAAAATCAAGAATTGAGTGCGGAAAACAACCAAACTTGTTTTGAAACAAGAAAATCAAGAACTCACTCCGGAATAACGCAAACATGTTTTGCATCAAGAAAATCAAGAATTGAGTGCAGAAAACAACCAAACTTGTTTTTGAACAAGAAAATCAAGAACAGAGTCCGGAATAACGCAAACATGTTTTGCATCAAGAAAATCAAGAATTGAGTGCGGAATACAACCAAACTTGTTTCGGATCAAGAAAATCAAGAACTGAGTCCGGAATAACGCAAACATGTTTTGCATCAAGAAAATCAAGAATTGAGTGCGGAATACAACCAAACTTGTTTGGGATCAAAAAAATCAAGAACTGAGTCCGGAATAATGCAAACATGTTTTGCATCAAGAAAATCAAGAATTGAGTGCGGAAAACAACCAAACTTATTTCGGAACAAGAAAATCAAGAACTGAGTCAGGAATACCGCAAACATGTTTTGCATCAAGAAAATAAAGAATTGAGTGCGGAAAACAACCAAACTTATTTCGGAACAAGAAAATCAAGAACTGACTCCGGAATAACGCAAACATGTTTTGCATCAACAAAATCAAGAATTGAGTGCGGAAAACAACCAAACTTGTTTCGGATCAAGAAAATCAAGAACAGAGTCCGGAATAACGCAAACATGTTTTGCATCAAGAAAATCAGGAATTGAGTGCGGAAAACAACCAAACTTGTTTGAGAATAAGAAAATCAAGAACTGAGTCCGGAATAACGCAAACATGTTTTGCATCAAGAAAATCAAGAATTGAGTGCGGAATACAACCAAACTTGTTTCGGATCAAGAAAATCAAGAACTGAGTCCGGAATAACGCAAACATGTTTTGCATCAAGAAAATCAAGAATTGAGTGCGGAATACAACCAAACTTGTTTCGGATCAAGAAAATCAAGAATTGAGTCCGTAATAACGCAAACATGTTTTGCATCAAGAAAATCAAGAATTGAGTGCGGAAAACAACCAATCTTGTTTTAGAATAAGAAAATCAAGAACTGAGTCCGGAATAACGCAAACATGTTTTGCATCAAGAAAATCAGGAATTGAGTGCGGAAAACAACCAAACTTGTTTGAGAATAAGAAAATCAAGAACTGAGTCCGGAATAACGCAAACATGTTTTGCATCAAGAAAATCAAGAATTGAGTGCGGAAAACAACCAAACTTGTTTCGGATCAAGACAATCAAGAATTGAGTCAGGAATACCGCAAACATTTTTTGCATCAAGAAAATCAAGAAGTGTGTGCGGAATACAACCAAACTTGTTTCGGATCAAGAATATCAAGAACTGAGTCCGGAATACCGCAAATAAGTTTTGCATCAAGAAAATCAAGAACTGAGCGCGGAATACAAACAAACTTATTTCGGAACAAGAAAATCAAGAACTGAGTCCGGAATAACGCAAACATGTTTTGTATCATGAAAATTAAGAATTGAGTGCGGAAAACAGCCAAACTTGTTTTTGAACAAGAAAATCAATTACTGAGTCCGGAATAACGCAAACATGTTTTGCATCAAGAAAATCAAGAATTGAGTGCGGAATACAACCAAACTTGTTTCGGATCAAGAAAATCAAGAACTGAATCCGGAATAACGCAAACATGTTTTGCATCAAGAAAATCAAGAATTGAGTGCGGAATACAACCAAACTTGTTTGGGATCAAGAAAATCAAGAACTGAGTCCTGAATAATGCAACCATGTTTTGCATCAAGAAAATCAAGAATTGAGTGCCGAAAAGAACCAAACTTATTTCGGAACAAGAAAATCAAGAACTGAGTCAGGAATACCGCAAACATGTTTTGAATCAAGAAAATCAAGAATTGAGTGCGGAAAACAACCAAACTTGTTTTTGAACAAGAAAATCAAGAACTGAGTCCGGAATAACGCAAACATGTTTTGCATCAAGAAAATCAAGAATTGAGTGCGGAACACAACCAAACTTGTTTTTGAACAAGAAAATAAAGAACTGAGTCCGGAATAACGCAAACATGTTTTGCATCAAGAAAATCAAGAATTTAGTGCGGAATACAACCAAACTTGTTTCGGATCAAGAAAATCAAGAACTGAGTCCGGAATAACGCAAACATGTTTTGTATCATGAAAATTAAGAATTGAGTGCGGAAAACAGCCAAACTTGTTTTTGAACAAGAAAATCAAGAACTGAGTCCGGAATAACGCAAACATGTTTTGCATCAAGAAAATCAAGAATTGAGTGAGGAATACAACCAAACTTGTTTCGGATCAAGAAAATCAAGAACTGATTCCGGAATAACGCAAACATGTTTTGCATCAAGAAAATCAAGAATTGAGTGCAGAAAACAACCAAACTTATTTTTGAACAAGAAAATCAAGAACTGAGTCCGGAATAACGCAAACATGTTTTGCATCAAGAAAATCAAGAATTGAGTGCGGAAAACAACCAAACTTGTTTGTGAACAAGAAAATCAAGAACTGAGTCCGGAATAACGCAAACATGTTTTGCTTCAAGAAAATCAAGAATTGAGTGCGGAATACAACCAAACTTGTTTCGGATCAAGAAAATCAAGAACTGAGTCCGGAATAACGCAAACATGTTTTGCATAAAAAAATCAAGAATTGAGTGCGGAATACAACCAAACTTGTTTCGGAACAAGAAAATCAAGAACTGAGTCCGGAATAACGCAAACATGTTTTGCATCAAGAAAATCAAGAATTTAGTGCGGAATACAACCAAACTTGTTTGGAAACAAGAAAATCAAGAACTCACTCCGGAATAACGCAAACATGTTTTGCATCAAGAAAATCAAGAATTGAGTGCGGAATACAACCAAACTTGTTTCGGATCAAGAAAATCAAGAACTGAGTCCGGAATAACGCAAACATGTTCTGCATCAAGAAAATCAAGAATTGAGTGCAGAATACAACCAAACTTGTTTGGGATCAAAAAAACCAAGAACTGAGTCCGGAATAATTCAACCATGTTTTGCATCAAGAAAATCAAGAATTGAGTGCGGAAAAGAACCAAACTTATTTCGGAACAAGAAAATCAAGAACTGAGTCCGGAATAACGCAAACATGTTTTGCATCAAGAAAATCAAGAATTGAGTGCGGAAAACAACCAGACTTGTTTTGAAACAAGAAAATCAAGAACTCACTCCGGAATAACGCAAACATGTTTTGCATCAAGAAAATCAAGAATTGAGTGCGGAATACAACCAAACTTGTTTCGGATCAAGAAAATCAAGAACTGAGTCCGGAATAACGCAAACATGTTTTGTATCATGAAAATTAAGAATTGAGTGCGGAAAACAACCAAACTTGTTTTTGAACAAGAAAATCAAGAACTGAGTCCGGAATAACGCAAACATGTTTTGCATCAAGAAAATCAAGAATTTAGTGCGGAATACAACCAAACTTGTTTCGGATCAAGAAAATCAAGAACTGAGTCCGGAATAACGCAAACATGTTTTGTATCATGAAAATTAAGAATTGAGTGCGGAAAACAGCCAAACTTGTTTTTGAACAAGAAAATCAAGAACTGAGTCCGGAATAACGCAAACATGTTTTGCATCAAGAAAATCAAGAATTGAGTGCGGAATACAACCAAACTTGTTTCGGATCAAGAAAATCAAGAACTGATTCCGGAATAACGCAAACATGTTTTGCATCAAGAAAATCAAGAATTGAGTGCAGAAAACAACCAAACTTATTTTTGAACAAGAAAATCAAGAACTGAGTCCGGAATAACGCAAACATGTTTTGCTTCAAGAAAATCAAGAATTGAGTGCGGAAAACAACCAAACTTGTTTGTGAACAAGAAAATCAAGAACTGAGTCCGGAATAACGCAACCATGTTTTGCATCAAGAAAATCAAGAATTGAGTGCGGAATACAACCAAACTTGTTTCGGATCAAGAAAATCAAGAACTGAGTCCGGAATAACGCAAACATGTTTTGCATAAAGAAAATCAAGAATTGAGTGCGGAATACAACCAAACTTGTTTCGGATCAAGAAAATCAAGAACTGAGTCCGGAATAATTCAACCATGTTTTGCATCAAGAAAATCAAGAATTGAGTGCGGTAAAGAACCAAACTTATTTCGGAACAAGAAAATCAAGAACTGAGTAAGGAATACCGCAAACATGTTTTGCATCAAGAAAATCAAGAATTGAGTGCGGAAAACAACCAAACTTGTTTTGAAACAAGAAAATCAAGAACTCACTCCGGAATAACGCAAACATGTTTTGCATCAAGAAAATCAAGAATTGAGTGCGGAATACAACCAAACTTGTTTCGGATCAAGAAAATCAAGAACTGAGTCCGGAATAACGCAAACATGTTTTGCATCAAGAAAATCAAGAATTGAGTGCAGAATACAACCAAACTTGTTTGGGATCAAAAAAATCAAGAACTGAGTCCGGAATAATGCAAACATGTTTTGCATCAAGAAAATCAAGAATTGAGTGCGGAAAACAACCAAACTTATTTCGGAATAAGAAAATCAAGAACTGAGTCAGGAATACCGCAAACATGTTTTGCATCAAGAAAATCAAGAATTGAGTGCGGAAAACAACCAAACTTGTTTCGGAACAAGAAAATCAAGAACTGAGTCCGGAATAACGCAAACATGTTTTGCATCAAGAAAATCAAGAATTTAGTGCGGAATACAACCAAACTTGTTTCGGATCAAGAAAATCAAGAACTGAGTCCGGAATAACGCAAACATGTTTTGTATCATGAAAATTAAGAATTGAGTGCGGAAAACAGCCAAACTTGTTTTTGAACAAGAAAATCAAGAACTGAGTCCGGAATAACGCAAACATGTTTTGCATCAAGAAAATCAAGAATTGAGTGCGGAAAACAACCAAACTTGTTTGTGAACAAGAAAATCAAGAACTGAGTCCGGAATAACGCAAACATGTTTTGCTTCAAGAAAATCAAGAATTGAGTGCGGAATACAACCAAACTTGTTTCGGATCAAGAAAATCAAGAACTGAGTCCGGAATAACGCAAACATGTTTTGCATAAAGAAAATCAAGAATTGAGTGCGGAATACAACCAAACTTGTTTGGGATCAAGAAAATCAAGAACTGAGTCCGGAATAATGCAACCATGTTTTGCATCAAGAAAATCAAGAATTGAGTGCGGAAAAGAACCAAACTTATTTCGGAACAAGAAAATCAAGAACTGAGTCAGGAATACCGCAAACATGTTTGGCATCAAGAAAATCAAGAATTGAGTGCGGAAAACAACCAAACTTGTTTTGAAACAAGAAAATCAAGAACTCACTCCGGAATAACGCAAACATGTTTTGCATCAAGAAAATCAAGAATTGAGTGCAGAAAACAACCAAACTTGTTTTTGAACAAGAAAATCAAGAACAGAGTCCGGAATAACGCAAACATGTTTTGCATCAAGAAAATCAAGAATTGAGTGCGGAATACAACCAAACTTGTTTCGTATCAAGAAAATCAAGAACTGAGTCCGGAATAACGCAAACATGTTTTGCATCAAGAAAATCAAGAATTGAGTGCGGAATACAACCAAACTTGTTTGGGATCAAAAAAATCAAGAACTGAGTCCGGAATAATGCAAACATGTTTTGCATCAAGAAAATCAAGAATTGAGTGCGGAAAACAACCAAACTTATTTCGGAACAAGAAAATCAAGAACTGAGTCAGGAATACCGCAAACATGTTTTGCATCAAGAAAATAAAGAATTGAGTGCGGAAAACAACCAAACTTATTTCGGAACAAGAAAATCAAGAACTGACTCCGGAATAACGCAAACATGTTTTGCATCAACAAAATCAAGAATTGAGTGCGGAAAACAACCAAACTTGTTTCGGATCAAGAAAATCAAGAACTGAATCCGGAATAACGCAAACATGTTTTGCATCAAGAAAATCAAGAATTGAGTGCCGAAAACAACCAAACTTATTTGAGAATAAGAAAATCAAGAACTGAGTCCGGAATAACGCAAACATGTTTTGCATCAAGAAAATCAAGAATTGAGTGCGGAATACAACCAAACTTGTTTCGGATCAAGAAAATCAAGAACTGAGTCCGGAATAACGCAAACATGTTTTGCATCAAGAAAATCAAGAATTGAGTGCGGAATACAACCAAACTTGTTTGGGATCAAAAAAATCAAGAACTGAGTCCGGAATAATGCAAACATGTTTTGCATCAAGAAAATCAAGAATTGAGTGCGGAAAACAACCAAACTTGTTTGGGAACAAGAAAATCAAGAACTGAGTCAGGAATACCGCAAACATGTTTTGCATCAAGAAAATCAAGAATTGAGTGCGGAAAACAACCAAACTTGTTTCGGAACAAGAAAATCAAGAACTGACTCCGGAATAACGCAAACATGTTTTGCATCAACAAAATCAAGAATTGAGTTCGGAAAACAACCAAACTTGTTTCGGATCAAGAAAATCAAGAACTGAATCCGGAATAACGCAAACATGTTTTGCATCAAGAAAATCAAGAATTGAGTGCGGAAAACAACCAAACTTGTTTGGGAATAAGAAAATCAAGAACTGAGTCCGGAATAACGCAAACATGTTTTGCATCAAGAAAATCAAGAATTGAGTGCGGAATACAACCAAACTTGTTTCGGATCAAGAAAATCAAGAACTGAGTCCGGAATAACGCAAACATGTTTTGCATCAAGAAAATCAAGAATTGAGTGCGGAATACAACCAAACTTATTTCGGATCAAGAAAATCAAGAATTGAGTCCGGAATAACGCAAACATGTTTTGCATCAAGAAAATCAAGAATTGAATGCGGAAAACAACCAAACTTGTTTTAGAATAAGAAAATCAAGAACTGAGTCCGGAATAACGCAAACATGTTTTGCATCAAGAAAATCAAGAATTGAGTGCGGAATACAACCAAACTTGTTTCGGATCTAGACAATCAAGAATTGAGTCAGGAATACCGCAAACATTTTTTGCATCAAGAAAATCAAGAATTGTGTGCGGAATACAACCAAACTTGTTTCGGACCAAGAATATCAAGAACTGAGTCCGGAATACCGCAAATAAGTTTTGCATCAAGAAAATCAAGAATTGAGCGCGGAATACAAACAAACTTATTTCGGAACAAGAAAATCAAGAACTGAGTCCGGAATAACGCAAACATGTTTTGTATCATGAAAATTAAGAATTGAGTGCGGAAAACAGCCAAACTTGTTTTTGAACAAGAAAATCAATAACTTAGTCCGGAATAACGCAAACATGTTTTGCATCAAGAAAATCAAGAATTGAGTGCGGAATACAACCAAACTTGTTTCGGATCAAGAAAATCAAGAATTGAGTCCGGAATAACGCAAACATGTTTTGCATCAAGAAAATCAAGAATTGAGTGCGGAAAACAACCAAACTTATTTCGGAACAAGAAAATCAAGAACTGAGTCAGGAATACCGCAAACATGTTTTGCATCAAGAAAATCAAGAATTGAGTGCGGAAAACAACCAAACTTATTTTTGAACAAGAAAATCAAGAACTGAGTCCGGAATAACGCAACCATGTTTTGCATCAAGAAAATCAAGAATTGAGTGCGGAATACAACCAAACTTGTTTCGGATCAAGAAAATCAAGAACTGAGTCCGGAATAACGCAACCATGTTTTGCATCAAGAAAATCAAGAATTGAGTGCGGAAAACAACCAAACTTGTTTGTGAACAAGAAAATCAAGAACTGAGTCCGGAATAACGCAACCATGTTTTGCATCAAGAAAATCAAGAATTGAGTGCGGAATACAACCAAACTTGTTTCGGATCAAGAAAATCAAGAACTGAGTCCGGAATAACGCAAACATGTTTTGCATAAAGAAAATCAAGAATTGAGTGCGGAATACAACCAAACTTGTTTCGGATCAAGAAAATCAAGAACTGAGTCCGGAATAATTCAACCATGTTTTGCATCAAGAAAATCAAGAATTGAGTGCGGTAAAGAACCAAACTTATTTCGGAACAAGAAAATCAAGAACTGAGTAAGGAATACCGCAAACATGTTTTGCATCAAGAAAATCAAGAATTGAGTGCGGAAAACAACCAAACTTGTTTTGAAACAAGAAAATCAAGAACTCACTCCGGAATAACGCAAACATGTTTTGCATCAAGAAAATCAAGAATTGAGTGCGGAATACAACCAAACTTGTTTCGGATCAAGAAAATCAAGAACTGAGTCCGGAATAACGCAAACATGTTTTGCATCAAGAAAATCAAGAATTGAGTGCAGAATACAACCAAACTTGTTTGGGATCAAAAAAATCAAGAACTGAGTCCGGAATAATGCAAACATGTTTTGCATCAAGAAAATCAAGAATTGAGTGCGGAAAACAACCAAACTTATTTCGGAACAAGAAAATCAAGAACTGAGTCAGGAATACCGCAAACATGTTTTGCATCAAGAAAATCAAGAATTGAGTGCGGAAAACAACCAAACTTGTTTCGGAACAAGAAAATCAAGAACTGAGTCCGGAATAACGCAAACATGTTTTGCATCAAGAAAATCAAGAATTTAGTGCGGAATACAACCAAACTTGTTTCGGATCAAGAAAATCAAGAACTGAGTCCGGAATAACGCAAACATGTTTTGTATCATGAAAATTAAGAATTGAGTGCGGAAAACAGCCAAACTTGTTTTTGAACAAGAAAATCAAGAACTGAGTCCGGAATAACGCAAACATGTTTTGCATCAAGAAAATCAAGAATTGAGTGCGGAAAACAACCAAACTTGTTTGTGAACAAGAAAATCAAGAACTGAGTCCGGAATAACGCAAACATGTTTTGCTTCAAGAAAATCAAGAATTGAGTGCGGAATACAACCAAACTTGTTTCGGATCAAGAAAATCAAGAACTGAGTCCGGAATAACGCAAACATGTTTTGCATAAAGAAAATCAAGAATTGAGTGCGGAATACAACCAAACTTGTTTGGGATCAAGAAAATCAAGAACTGAGTCCGGAATAATGCAACCATGTTTTGCATCAAGAAAATCAAGAATTGAGTGCGGAAAAGAACCAAACTTATTTCGGAACAAGAAAATCAAGAACTGAGTCAGGAATACCGCAAACATGTTTGGCATCAAGAAAATCAAGAATTGAGTGCGGAAAACAACCAAACTTGTTTTGAAACAAGAAAATCAAGAACTCACTCCGGAATAACGCAAACATGTTTTGCATCAAGAAAATCAAGAATTGAGTGCAGAAAACAACCAAACTTGTTTTTGAACAAGAAAATCAAGAACAGAGTCCGGAATAACGCAAACATGTTTTGCATCAAGAAAATCAAGAATTGAGTGCGGAATACAACCAAACTTGTTTCGGATCAAGAAAATCAAGAACTGAGTCCGGAATAACGCAAACATGTTTTGCATCAAGAAAATCAAGAATTGAGTGCGGAATACAACCAAACTTGTTTGGGATCAAAAAAATCAAGAACTGAGTCCGGAATAATGCATACATGTTTTGCATCAAGAAAATCAAGAATTGAGTGCGGAAAACAACCAAACTTATTTCGGAACAAGAAAATCAAGAACTGAGTCAGGAATACCGCAAACATGTTTGGCATCAAGAAAATCAAGAATTGAGTGCGGAAAACAACCAAACTTGTTTCGGAACAAGAAAATCAAGAACTCACTCCGGAATAACGCAAACATGTTTTGCATCAAGAAAATCAAGAATTTAGTGCGGAATACAACCAAACTTGTTTCGGATCAAGAAAATCAAGAACTGAGTCCGGAATAACGCAAACATGTTTTGCATCAAGAAAATCAAGAATTGAGTGCGGAAAACAACCAAACTTGTTTGTGAACAAGAAAATCAAGAACTGAGTCCGGAATAACGCAAACATGTTTTGCTTCAAGAAAATCAAGAATTGAGTGCGGAATACAACCAAACTTGTTTCGGATCAAGAAAATCAAGAACTGAGTCCGGAATAACGCAAACATGTTTTGCATAAAGAAAATCAAGAATTGAGTGCGGAATACAACCAAACTTGTTTGGGATCAAGAAAATCAAGAACTGAGTCCGGAATAATGCAACCATGTTTTGCATCAAGAAAATCAAGAATTGAGTGCGGAAAAGAACCAAACTTATTTCGGAACAAGAAAATCAAGAACTGAGTCAGGAATACCGCAAACATGTTTGGCATCAAGAAAATCAAGAATTGAGTGCGGAAAACAACCAAACTTGTTTTGAAACAAGAAAATCAAGAACTCACTCCGGAATAACGCAAACATGTTTTGCATCAAGAAAATCAAGAATTGAGTGCAGAAAACAACCAAACTTGTTTTTGAACAAGAAAATCAAGAACAGAATCCGGAATAACGCAAACATGTTTTGCATCAAGAAAATCAAGAATTGAGTGCGGAATACAACCAAACTTGTTTCGGATCAAGAAAATCAAGAACTGAGTCCGGAATAACGCAAACATGTTTTGCATCAAGAAAATCAAGAATTGAGTGCGGAATACAACCAAACTTGTTTGGGATCAAAAAAATCAAGAACTGAGTCCGGAATAATGCAAACATGTTTTGCATCAAGAAAATCAAGAATTGAGTGCGGAAAACAACCAAACTTATTTCGGAACAAGAAAATCAAGAACTGAGTCAGGAATACCGCAAACATGTTTTGCATCAAGAAAATAAAGAATTGAGTGCGGAAAACAACCAAACTTATTTCGGAACAAGAAAATCAAGAACTGACTCCGGAATAACGCAAACATGTTTTGCATCAACAAAATCAAGAATTGAGTGCGGAAAACAACCAAACTTGTTTCGGATCAAGAAAATCAAGAACTGAATCAGGAATAACGCAAACATGTTTTGCATCAAGAAAATTAAGAATTGAGTGCGGAAAACAACCAAACTTATTTGAGAATAAGAAAATCAAGAACTGAGTCCGGAATAACGCAAACATGTTTTGCATCAAGAAAATCAAGAATTGAGTGCGGAATACAACCAAACTTGTTTCGGATCAAGAAAATCAAGAACTGAGTCCGGAATAACGCAAACATGTTTTGCATCAAGAAAATCAAGAATTGAGTGCGGAATACAACCAAACTTGTTTGGGATCAAAAAAATCAAGAACTGAGTCCGGAATAATGCAAACATGTTTTGCATCAAGAAAATCAAGAATTGAGTGCGGAAAACAACCAAACTTGTTTGGGAACAAGAAAATCAAGAACTGAGTCAGGAATACCGCAAACATGTTTTGCATCAAGAAAATCAAGAATTGAGTGCGGAAAACAACCAAACTTGTTTCGGAACAAGAAAATCAAGAACTGACTCCGGAATAACGCAAACATGTTTTGCATCAACAAAATCAAGAATTGAGTTCGGAAAACAACCAAACTTGTTTCGGATCAAGAAAATCAAGAACTGAATCCGGAATAACGCAAACATGTTTTGCATCAAGAAAATCAAGAATTGAGTGCGGAAAACAACCAAACTTGTTTGGGAATAAGAAAATCAAGAACTGAGTCCGGAATAACGCAAACATGTTTTGCATCAAGAAAATCAAGAATTGAGTGCGGAATACAACCAAACTTGTTTCGGATCAAGAAAATCAAGAACTGAGTCCGGAATAACGCAAACATGTTTTGCATCAAGAAAATCAAGAATTGAGTGCGGAATACAACCAAACTTATTTCGGATCAAGAAAATCAAGAATTGAGTCCGGAATAACGCAAACATGTTTTGCATCAAGAAAATCAAGAATTGAATGCGGAAAACAACCAAACTTGTTTTAGAATAAGAAAATCAAGAACTGAGTCCGGAATAACGCAAACATGTTTTGCATCAAGAAAATCAAGAATTGAGTGCGGAATACAACCAAACTTGTTTCGGATCTAGACAATCAAGAATTGAGTCAGGAATACCGCAAACATTTTTTGCATCAAGAAAATCAAGAATTGTGTGCGGAATACAACCAAACTTGTTTCGGACCAAGAATATCAAGAACTGAGTCCGGAATACCGCAAATAAGTTTTGCATCAAGAAAATCAAGAATTGAGCGCGGAATACAAACAAACTTATTTCGGAACAAGAAAATCAAGAACTGAGTCCGGAATAACGCAAACATGTTTTGTATCATGAAAATTAAGAATTGAGTGCGGAAAACAGCCAAACTTGTTTTTGAACAAGAAAATCAATAACTGAGTCCGGAATAACGCAAACATGTTTTGCATCAAGAAAATCAAGAATTGAGTGCGGAATACAACCAAACTTGTTTCGGATCAAGAAAATCAAGAATTGAGTCCGGAATAACGCAAACATGTTTTGCATCAAGAAAATCAAGAATTGAGTGCGGAAAACAACCAAACTTGTTTTAGAATAAGAAAATCAAGAACTGAGTCCGGAATAACGCAAACATGTTTTGCATCAAGAAAATCAAGAATTGAGTGCGGAATACAACCAAACTTGTTTCGGATCTAGACAATCAAGAATTGAGTCAGGAATACCGCAAACATTTTTTGCATCAAGAAAATCAAGAATTGTGGGCGGAATACAACCAAACTTGTTTCGGACCAAGAATATCAAGAACTGAGTCCGGAATACCGCAAATAAGTTTTGCATCAAAAAAATCAAGAATTGAGCGCGGAATACAAACAAACTTATTTCGGAACAAGAAAATCAAGAACTGAGTCCGGAATAACGCAAACATGTTTTGTATCATGAAAATTAAGAATTGAGTGCGGAAAACAGCCAAACTTGTTTTTGAACAAGAAAATCAATAACTGAGTCCGGAATAACGCAAATATGTTTTGCATCAAGAAAATCAAGAATTGAGTGCGGAATACAACCAAACTTGTTTCGGATCAAGAAAATCAAGAACTGAGTCCGGAATAACGCAAACATGTTTTGCATAAAGAAAATCAAGAATTGAGTGCGGAATACAACCAAACTTGTTTCGGATCAAGAAAAACAAGAACTGAGTCCGGAATAACGCAAACACGTTTTGCATCAAGAAAATCAAGAATTGAGTGCGGAATACAACCAAACTTGTTTGGGATCAAGCAAATCAAGAACTGAGTCCTGAATAATGCAACCATGTTTTGCATCAAGAAAATCAAGAATTGAGTGCAGAAAAGAACCAAACTTATTTCGGAACAAGAAAATCAAGAACTGAGTCAGGAATACCGCAAACATGTTTTGAATCAAGAAAATCAAGAATTGAGTGCTGAAAACAACCAAACTTGTTTTTGAACAAGAAAATCAAGAACTGAGTCCGGAATAACGCAAACATGTTTTGCATAAAGAAAATCAAGAATTGAGTGCGGAATACAACCAAACTTATTTTTGAACAAGAAAATCAAGAACTGAGTCCGGAATAACGCAAACATGTTTTGCATCAAGAAAATCAAGAATTGAGTGCCGAAAACAACCAAACTTGTTTGTGAACAAGAAAATCAAGAACTGAGTCCGGAATAACGCAAACATGTTTTGCATCAAGAAAATCAAGAATTGAGTGCGGAATACAACCAAACTTCTTTCGGATCAAGAAAATCAAGAACTGAGTGCGGAATACCGCAAACATTTTTTGCATCAAGAAAATCAAGAATTGTGTGCGGAATACAACCAAACTTGTTTCGGATCAAGAAAATCAAGAACTGAGTCCGGAATAACGCAAACAAGTTTTGCATCAAGAAAATCAAGAATTGAGCGCGGAATACAAACAAACTTATTTCGGAACAAGAAAAATCAAGAACTGAGTCCGGAATAACGCAAACATGTTTTGCATCAAGAAAATCAAGAATTGAGTGCGGAATACAACCAAACTTGTTTGGGATCAAGCAAATCAAGAACTGAGTCCTGAATAATGCAACCATGTTTTGCATCAAGAAAATCAAGAATTGAGTGCAGAAAAGAACCAAACTTATTTCGGAACAAGAAAATCAAGAACTGAGTCAGGAATACCGCAAACATGTTTTGAATCAAGAAAATCAAGAATTGAGTGCTGAAAACAACCAAACTTGTTTTTGAACAAGAAAATCAAGAACTGAGTCCGGAATAACGCAAACATGTTTTGCATAAAGAAAATCAAGAATTGAGTGCGGAATACAACCAAACTTGTTTGGGATCAAGAAAATCAAGAACTGAGTCCTGAATAATGCAACCATGTTTTGCATCAAGAAAATCAAGAATTGAGTGCAGAAAAGAACCAAACTTATTTCGGAACAAGAAAATCAAGAACTGAGTCAGGAATACCGCAAACATGTTTTGAATCAAGAAAATCAAGAATTGAGTGCTGAAAACAACCAAACTTGTTTTTGAACAAGAAAATCAAGAACTGAGTCCGGAATAACGCAACCATGTTTTGCATCAAGAAAATCAAGAATTGAGTGCGGAATACAACCAAACTTGTTTCGGATCAAGAAAATCAAGAACTGAGTCCGGAATAACGCAAACATGTTTTGCATAAAGAAAATCAAGAATTGAGTGCGGAATACAACCAAACTTGTTTGGGATCAAGAAAATCAAGAACTGAGTCCTGAATAATGCAACCATGTTTTGCATCAAGAAAATCAAGAATTGAGCGCGGAATACAAACAAATTGTTTTGGATCAAGAAAAATCATGAACCGAGTCCGGAATACCGCAAACAAGTTTTGCATTTAGAAAATCAAAAATTGAGCGCGGAATACAAACAAACTTGTTTCGGATCAAGACAATCAAGAATTGAGTCAGGAATACCGCAAACATTTTTTGCATCAAGAAAATCAAGAATTGAGTGCTGAAAACAACCAAACTTGTTTTTGAACAAGAAAATCAAGAACTGAGTCCGGAATAACGCAAACATGTTTTGCATCAAGAAAATCAAGAATTGAGTGCGGAACACAACCAAACTTGTTTTTGAACAAGAAAATCAAGAACTGAGTCCGGAATAACGCAAACATGTTTTGCATCAAGAAAATCAAGAATTTAGTGCGGAATACAACCAAACATGTTTCGGATCAAGAAAATCAAGAACTGAGTCCGGAATAACGCAAACATGTTTTGCATAAAGAAAATCAAGAATTGAGTGCAGAAAACAACCAAACTTATTTTTGAACAAGAAAATCAAGAACTGAGTCCGGAATAACGCAAACATGTTTTGCATCAAGAAAATCAAGAATTGAGTGCGGAAAACAACCAAACTTGTTTGTGAACAAGAAAATCAAGAACTGAGTCCGGAATAACGCAAACATGTTTTGCATCAAGAAAATCAAGAATTGAGTGCGGAATACAACCAAACTTCTTTCGGATCAAGAAAATCAAGAACTGAGTGCGGAATACCGCAAACATTTTTTGCATCAAGAAAATCAAGAATTGTGTGCGGAATACAACCAAACTTGTTTCGGATCAAGAATATCAAGAACTGAGTCCGGAATACCGCAAATAAGTTTTGCATCAAGAAAATCAAGAATTGAGCGCGGAATACAAACAAACTTATTTCGGAACAAGAAAATCAAGAACTGAGTCCGGAATAACGCAAACATGTTTTGTATCATGAAAATTAAGAATTGAGTGCGGAAAACAGCCAAACTTGTTTTTGAACAAGAAAATCAAGAACTGAGTCCGGAATAACGCAAACATGTTTTGCATCAAGAAAATCAAGAATTGATTGCGGAATACAACCAAACTTGTTTCGGATCATGAAAATCAAGAACTGAGTCCGGAATAACGCAAACATGTTTTGCATAAAGAAAATCAAGAATTGAGTGCAGAATACAACCAAACTTGTTTCGGATCAAGAAAAACAAGAACTGAGTCCGGAATAACGCAAACATGTTTTGCATCAAGAAAATCAAGAATTGAGTGCGGAAAACAACCAAACTTGTTTTTGAACAAGAAAATCAAGAACTGAGTCCGGAATAACGCAACCATGTTTTGCATCAAGAAAATCAAGAATTGAGTGCGGAATACAACCAAACTTGTTTCGGATCAAGAAAATCAAGAACTGAGTCCGGAATAACGCAAACATGTTTTGCATAAAGAAAATCAAGAATTGAGTGCGGAATACAACCAAACTTGTTTGGGATCAAGAAAATCAAGAACTGAGTCCGGAATAATGCAACCATGTTTTGCATCAAGAAAATCAAGAATAGAGTGCGGAAAACAACCAAACTTATTTCGGAACAAGAAAATCAAGAACTGAGTCAGTAATACCGCAAACATGTTTTGCATCAAGAAAATCAAGAATTGAGTGCGGAAAACAACCAAACTTGTTTCGGAACAAGAAAATCAAGAACTGACTCCGGAATAACGCAAACATGTTTTGCATCAACAAAATCAAGAATTGAGTGCGGAAAACAACCAAACTTGTTTCGGATCAAGAAAATCAAGAACTGAATCCGGAATAACGCAAACATGTTTTGCATCAAGAAAATCAAGAATTGAGTGCGGAAAACAACCAAACTTGTTTGAGAATAAGAAAATCAAGAACTGAGTCCGGAATAACGCAAACATGTTTTGCATCAAGAAAATCAAGAATTGAGTGCGGAATACAACCAAACTTGTTTCGGATCAAGAAAATCGAGAACTGAGTCCGGAATAACGCAAACATGTTTTGCATCAAGAAAATCAAGAATTGAGTGCGGAATACAACCAAACTTGTTTCGGATCAAGAAAATCCAGAACTGAGTCCGGAATAACGCAAACATGTTTTGCATCAAGAAAATCAAGAATTGAGTGCGGAATACAACCAAACTTGTTTCGGATCAAGACAATCAAGAATTGAGTCAGAAATACCGCAAACATTTTTTGCATCAAGAAAATCAAGAATTGTGTGCGGAATTCAACCAAACTTGTTTCGGATCAAGAAAATCAAGAACTGAGTCCGGAATAACGCAAACAAGTTTTGCATCAAGAAAATCAAGAATTGAGCGCGGAATACAAACAAACTTATTTCGGAACAAGAAAAATAAAGAACTGAGTCCGGAATAACGCAAACATGTTTTGCATCAAGAAAATCAAGAATTGAGTGCGGAATACAACCAAACTTGTTTGGGATCAAGCAAATCAAGAACTGAGTCCTGAATAATGCAACCATGTTTTGCATCAAGAAAATCAAGAATTGAGTGCAGAAAAGAACCAAACTTATTTCGGAACAAGAAAATCAAGAACTGAGTCAGGAATACCGCAAACATGTTTTGAATCAAGAAAATCAAGAATTGAGTGCTGAAAACAACCAAACTTGTTTTTGAACAAGAAAATCAAGAACTGAGTCCGGAATAACGCAACCATGTTTTGCATCAAGAAAATCAAGAATTGAGTGCGGAATACAACCCAACTTGTTTCGGATCAAGAAAATCAAGAACTGAGTCCGGAATAACGCAAACATGTTTTGCATAAAGAAAATCAAGAATTGAGTGCGGAATACAACCAAACTTGTTTGGGATCAAGAAAATCAAGAACTGAGTCCTGAATAATGCAACCATGTTTTGCATCAAGAAAATCAAGAATTGAGTGCAGAAAAGAACCAAACTTATTTCGGAACAAGAAAATCAAGAACTGAGTCAGGAATACCGCAAACATGTTTTGAATCAAGAAAATCAAGAATTGAGTGCTGAAAACAACCAAACTTGTTTTTGAACAAGAAAATCAAGAACTGAGTCCGGAATAACGCAACCATGTTTTGCATCAAGAAAATCAAGAATTGAGTGCGGAATACAACCAAACTTGTTTCGGATCAAGAAAATCAAGAACTGAGTCCGGAATAACGCAAACATGTTTTGCATAAAGAAAATCAAGAATTGAGTGCGGAATACAACCAAACTTGTTTGGGATCAAGAAAATCAAGAACTGAGTCCTGAATAATGCAACCATGTTTTGCATCAAGAAAATCAAGAATTGAACGCGGAATACAAACAAATTGTTTTGGATCAAGAAAATCAAGAACCGAGTCCGGAATACCGCAAACAAGTTTTGCATTTAGAAAATCAAAAATTGAGCGCGGAATACAAACAAACTTGTTTCGGATCAAGACAATCAAGAATTGAGTCAGGAATACCGCAAACATTTTTTGCATCAAGAAAATCAAGAATTGAGTGCTGAAAACAACCAAACTTGTTTTTGAACAAGAAAATCAAGAACTGAGTCCGGAATAACGCAAACATGTTTTGCATCAAGAAAATCAAGAATTGAGTGCGGAACACAACCAAACTTGTTTTTGAACAAGAAAATCAAGAACTGAGTCCGGAATAACGCAAACATGTTTTGCATCAAGAAAATCAAGAATTTAGTGCGGAATACAACCAAACATGTTTCGGATCAAGAAAATCAAGAACTGAGTCCGGAATAACGCAAACATGTTTTGCATAAAGAAAATCAAGAATTGAGTGCAGAAAACAACCAAACTTATTTTTGAACAAGAAAATCAAGAACTGAGTCCGGAATAACGCAAACATGTTTTGCATCAAGAAAATCAAGAATTGAGTGCGGAAAACAACCAAACTTGTTTGTGAACAAGAAAATCAAGAACTGAGTCCGGAATAACGCAAACATGTTTTGCATCAAGAAAATCAAGAATTGAGTGCGGAATACAACCAAACTTCTTTCGGATCAAGAAAATCAAGAACTGAGTGCGGAATACCGCAAACATTTTTTGCATCAAGAAAATCAAGAATTGTGTGCGGAATACAACCAAACTTGTTTCGGATCAAGAATATCAAGAACTGAGTCCGGAATACCGCAAATAAGTTTTGCATCAAGAAAATCAAGAATTGAGCGCGGAATACAAACAAACTTATTTCGGAACAAGAAAATCAAGAACTGAGTCCGGAATAACGCAAACATGTTTTGTATCATGAAAATTAAGAATTGAGTGCGGAAAACAGCCAAACTTGTTTTTGAACAAGAAAATCAAGAACTGAGTCCGGAATAACGCAAACATGTTTTGCATCAAGAAAATCAAGAATTGATTGCGGAATACAACCAAACTTGTTTCGGATCAAGAAAATCAAGAACTGAGTCCGGAATAACGCAAACATGTTTTGCATAAAGAAAATCAAGAATTGAGTGCGGAATACAACCAAACTTGTTTCGGATCAAGAAAAACAAGAACTGAGTCCGGAATAACGCAAACATGTTTTGCATCAAGAAAATCAAGAATTGAGTGCGGAAAACAACCAAACTTGTTTTTGAACAAGAAAATCAAGAACTGAGTCCGGAATAACGCAACCATGTTTTGCATCAAGAAAATCAAGAATTGAGTGCGGAATACAACCAAACTTGTTTCGGATCAAGAAAATCAAGAACTGAGTCCGGAATAACGCAAACATGTTTTGCATAAAGAAAATCAAGAATTGAGTGCGGAATACAACCAAACTTGTTTGGGATCAAGAAAATCAAGAACTGAGTCCGGAATAATGCAACCATGTTTTGCATCAAGAAAATCAAGAATAGAGTGCGGAAAACAACCAAACTTATTTCGGAACAAGAAAATCAAGAACTGAGTCAGTAATACCGCAAACATGTTTTGCATCAAGAAAATCAAGAATTGAGTGCGGAAAACAACCAAACTTGTTTCGGAACAAGAAAATCAAGAACTGACTCCGGAATAACGCAAACATGTTTTGCATCAACAAAATCAAGAATTGAGTGCGGAAAACAACCAAACTTGTTTCGGATCAAGAAAATCAAGAACTGAATCCGGAATAACGCAAACATGTTTTGCATCAAGAAAATCAAGAATTGAGTGCGGAAAACAACCAAACTTGTTTGAGAATAAGAAAATCAAGAACTGAGTCCGGAATAACGCAAACATGTTTTGCATCAAGAAAATCAAGAATTGAGTGCGGAATACAACCAAACTTGTTTCGGATCAAGAAAATCAAGAACTGAGTCCGGAATAACGCAAACATGTTTTGCATCAAGAAAATCAAGAATTGAGTGCGGAATACAACCAAACTTGTTTCGGATCAAGAAAATCAAGAACTGAGTCCGGAATAACGCAAACATGTTTTGCATCAAGAAAATCAAGAATTGAGTGCGGAATACAACCAAACTTGTTTCGGATCAAGACAATCAAGAATTGAGTCAGAAATACCGCAAACATTTTTTGCATCAAGAAAATCAAGAATTGTGTGCGGAATTCAACCAAACTTGTTTCGGATCAAGAAAATCAAGAACTGAGTCCGGAATAACGCAAACAAGTTTTGCATCAAGAAAATCAAGAATTGAGCGCGGAATACAAACAAACTTATTTCGGAACAAGAAAAATAAAGAACTGAGTCCGGAATAACGCAAACATGTTTTGCATCAAGAAAATCAAGAATTGAGTGCGGAATACAACCAAACTTGTTTGGGATCAAGCAAATCAAGAACTGAGTCCTGAATAATGCAACCATGTTTTGCATCAAGAAAATCAAGAATTGAGTGCAGAAAAGAACCAAACTTATTTCGGAACAAGAAAATCAAGAACTGAGTCAGGAATACCGCAAACATGTTTTGAATCAAGAAAATCAAGAATTGAGTGCTGAAAACAACCAAACTTGTTTTTGAACAAGAAAATCAAGAACTGAGTCCGGAATAACGCAACCATGTTTTGCATCAAGAAAATCAAGAATTGAGTGCGGAATACAACCCAACTTGTTTCGGATCAAGAAAATCAAGAACTGAGTCCGGAATAACGCAAACATGTTTTGCATAAAGAAAATCAAGAATTGAGTGCGGAATACAACCAAATTTGTTTGGGATCAAGAAAATCAAGAACTGAGTCCTGAATAATGCAACCATGTTTTGCATCAAGAAAATCAAGAATTGAGTGCAGAAAAGAACCAAACTTATTTTGGATCAAGAAAATCAAGAACCGAGTCCGGAATACCGCAAACAAGTTTTGCATTTAGAAAATCAAAAATTGAGCGCGGAATACAAACAAACTTGTTTCGGATCAAGACAATCAAGAATTGAGTCAGGAATACCGCAAACATTTTTTGCATCAAGAAAATCAAGAATTGAGTGCTGAAAACAACCAAACTTGTTTTTGAACAAGAAAATCAAGAACTGAGTCCGGAATAACGCAAACATGTTTTGCATCAAGAAAATCAAGAATTGATTGCGGAATACAACCAAACTTGTTTGGGATCAAGAAAATCAAGAACTGAGTCCTGAATAATGCAACCATGTTTTGCATCAAGAAAATCAAGAATTGAGCGCGGAATACAAACAAATTGTTTTGGATCAAGAAAATCAAGAACCGAGTCCGGAATACCGCAAACAAGTTTTGCATTTAGAAAATCAAAAATTGAGCGCGGAATACAAACAAACTTGTTTCGGATCAAGACAATCAAGAATTGAGTCAGGAATACCGCAAACATTTTTTGTATCAAGAAAATCAAGAATTGAGTGCTGAAAACAACCAAACTTGTTTTTGAACAAGAAAATCAAGAACTGAGTCCGGAATAACGCAAACATGTTTTGCATCAAGAAAATCAAGAATTGAGTGCGGAACACAACCAAACTTGTTTTTGAACAAGAAAATCAAGAACTGAGTCCGGAATAACGCAAACATGTTTTGCATCAAGAAAATCAAGAATTTAGTGCGGAATACAACCAAACATGTTTCGGATCAAGAAAATCAAGAACTGAGTCCGGAATAACGCAAACATGTTTTGCATAAAGAAAATCAAGAATTGAGTGCAGAAAACAACCAAACTTATTTTTGAACAAGAAAATCAAGAACTGAGTCCGGAATAACGCAAACATGTTTTGCATCAAGAAAATCAAGAATTGAGTGCGGAAAACAACCAAACTTGTTTGTGAACAAGAAAATCAAGAACTGAGTCCGGAATAACGCAAACATGTTTTGCATCAAGAAAATCAAGAATTGAGTGCGGAATACAACCAAACTTCTTTCGGATCAAGAAAATCAAGAACTGAGTGCGGAATACCGCAAACATTTTTTGCATCAAGAAAATCAAGAATTGTGTGCGGAATACAACCAAACTTGTTTCGGATCAAGAATATCAAGAACTGAGTCCGGAATACCGCAAATAAGTTTTGCATCAAGAAAATCAAGAATTGAGCGCGGAATACAAACAAACTTATTTCGGAACAAGAAAATCAAGAACTGAGTCCGGAATAACGCAAACATGTTTTGTATCATGAAAATTAAGAATTGAGTGCGGAAAACAGCCATACTTGTTTTTGAACAAGAAAATCAAGAACTGAGTCCGGAATAACGCAAACATGTTTTGCATCAAGAAAATCAAGAATTGATTGCGGAATACAACCAAACTTGTTTGGGATCAAGAAAATCAAGAACTGAGTCCTGAATAATGCAACCATGTTTTGCATCAAGAAAATCAAGAATTGAGCGCGGAATACAAACAAATTGTTTTGGATCAAGAAAATCAAGAACCGAGTCCGGAATACCGCAAACAAGTTTTGCATTTAGAAAATCAAAAATTGAGCGCGGAATACAAACAAACTTGTTTCGGATCAAGACAATCAAGAATTGAGTCAGGAATACCGCAAACATTTTTTGTATCAAGAAAATCAAGAATTGAGTGCTGAAAACAACCAAACTTGTTTTTGAACAAGAAAATCAAGAACTGAGTCCGGAATAACGCAAACATGTTTTGCATCAAGAAAATCAAGAATTGAGTGCGGAACACAACCAAACTTGTTTTTGAACAAGAAAATCAAGAACTGAGTCCGGAATAACGCAAACATGTTTTGCATCAAGAAAATCAAGAATTTAGTGCGGAATACAACCAAACATGTTTCGGATCAAGAAAATCAAGAACTGAGTCCGGAATAACGCAAACATGTTTTGCATAAAGAAAATCAAGAATTGAGTGCAGAAAACAACCAAACTTATTTTTGAACAAGAAAATCAAGAACTGAGTCCGGAATAACGCAAACATGTTTTGCATCAAGAAAATCAAGAATTGAGTGCGGAAAACAACCAAACTTGTTTGTGAACAAGAAAATCAAGAACTGAGTCCGGAATAACGCAAACATGTTTTGCATCAAGAAAATCAAGAATTGAGTGCGGAATACAACCAAACTTCTTTCGGATCAAGAAAATCAAGAACTGAGTGCGGAATACCGCAAACATTTTTTGCATCAAGAAAATCAAGAATTGTGTGCGGAATACAACCAAACTTGTTTCGGATCAAGAATATCAAGAACTGAGTCCGGAATACCGCAAATAAGTTTTGCATCAAGAAAATCAAGAATTGAGCGCGGAATACAAACAAACTTATTTCGGAACAAGAAAATCAAGAACTGAGTCCGGAATAACGCAAACATGTTTTGTATCATGAAAATTAAGAATTGAGTGCGGAAAACAGCCATACTTGTTTTTGAACAAGAAAATCAAGAACTGAGTCCGGAATAACGCAAACATGTTTTGCATCAAGAAAATCAAGAATTGATTGCGGAATACAACCAAACTTGTTTCGGATCAAGAAAATCAAGAACTGAGTCCGGAATAACGCAAACATGTTTTGCATAAAGAAAATCAAGAATTGAGTGCGGAATACAACCAAACTTGTTTCGGATCAAGAAAAACAAGAACTGAGTCCGGAATAACGCAAACATGTTTTGCATCAAGAAAATCAAGAATTGAGTGCGGAAAACAACCAAACTTGTTTTTGAACAAGAAAATCAAGAACTGAGTCCGGAATAACGCAACCATGTTTTGCACCAAAAAATCAAGAATTGAGTGCGGAATACAACCAAACTTGTTTCGGATCAAGAAAATCAAGAACTGAGTCCGGAATAACGCAAACATGTTTTGCATAAAGAAAATCAAGAATTGAGTGCGGAATACAACCAAACTTGTTTGGGATCAAGAAAATCAAGAACTGAGTCCTGAATAATGCAACCATGTTTTGCATCAAGAAAATCAAGAATTGAGTGCAGAAAAGAACCAAACTTATTTCGGAACAAGAAAATCAATAACTGAGTCAGGAATACCGCAAACATGTTTTGAATCAAGAAAATCAAGAATTGAGTGCTGAAAACAACCAAACTTGTTTTTGAACAAGAAAATCAAGAACTGAGTCCGGAATAACGCAACCATGTTTTGCATCAAGAAAATCAAGAATTGAGTGCGGAATACAACCAAACTTGTTTCGGATCAAGAAAATCAAGAACTGAGTCCGGAATAACGCAAACATGTTTTGCATAAAGAAAATCAAGAATTGAGTGCGGAATACAACCAAACTTGTTTGGGATCAAGAAAATCAAGAACTGAGTCCTGAATAATGCAACCATGTTTTGCATCAAGAAAATCAAGAATTGAGCGCGGAATACAAACAAATTGTTTTGGATCAAGAAAATCAAGAACCGAGTCCGGAATACCGCAAACAAGTTTTGCATTTAGAAAATCAAAAATTGAGCGCGGAATACAAACAAACTTGTTTCGGATCAAGACAATCAAGAATTGAGTCAGGAATACCGCAAACATTTTTTGCATCAAGAAAATCAAGAATTGAGTGCTGAAAACAACCAAACTTGTTTTTGAACAAGAAAATCAAGAACTGAGTCCGGAATAACGCAAACATGTTTTGCATCAAGAAAATCAAGAATTGAGTGCGGAACACAACCAAACTTGTTTTTGAACAAGAAAATCAAGAACTGAGTCCGGAATAACGCAAACATGTTTTGCATCAAGAAAATCAAGAATTTAGTGCGGAATACAACCAAACATGTTTCGGATCAAGAAAATCAAGAACTGAGTCCGGAATAACGCAAACATGTTTTGCATAAAGAAAATCAAGAATTGAGTGCGGAAAACAACCAAACTTATTTGTGAACAAGAAAATCAAGAACTGAGTCCGGAATAACGCAAACATGTTTTGCATCAAGAAAATCAAGAATTGAGTGCGGAAAACAACCAAACTTGTTTGTGAACAAGAAAATCAAGAACTGAGTCCGGAATAACGCAAACATGTTTTGCATCAAGAAAATCAAGAATTGAGTGCGGAATACAACCAAACTTCTTTCGGATCAAGAAAATCAAGAACTGAGTGCGGAATACCGCAAACATTTTTTGCATCAAGAAAATCAAGAATTGTGTGCGGAATACAACCAAACTTGTTTCGGATCAAGAATATCAAGAACTGAGTCCGGAATACCGCAAATAAGTTTTGCATCAAGAAAATCAAGAATTGAGTCCGGAATAACGCAAACATGTTTTGTATCATGAAAATTAAGAATTGAGTGCGGAAAACAGCCAAACTTGTTTTTGAACAAGAAAATCAAGAACTGAGTCCGGAATAACGCAAACATGTTTTGCATCAAGAAAATCAAGAATTGATTGCGGAATACAATCAAACTTGTTTCGGATCAAGAAAATCAAGAACTGAGTCCGGAATAACGCAAACATGTTTTGCATAAAGAAAATCAAGAATTGAGTGCGGGATACAACCAAACTTGTTTCGGATCAAGAAAAACAAGAACTGAGTCCGGAATAACGCAAACATGTTTTGCATCAAGAAAATCAAGAATTGAGTGCGGAAAACAACCAAACTTGTTTTTGAACAAGAAAATCAAGAACTGAGTCCGGAATAACGCAACCTTGTTTTGCATCAAGAAAATCAAGAATTGAGTGCGGAATACAACCAAACTTGTTTCGGATCAAGAAAATCAAGAACTGAGTCCGGAATAACGCAAACATGTTTTGCATAAAGAAAATCAAGAATTGAGTGCGGAATACAACCAAACTTGTTTGGGATCAAGAAAATCAAGAACTGAGTCCTGAATAATGCAACCATGTTTTGCATCAAGAAAATCAAGAATTGAGTGCAGAAAAGAACCAAACTTATTTCGGAACAAGAAAATCAAGAACTGAGTCAGGAATACCGCAAAAATGTTTTGAATCAAGAAAATTAAGAATTGAGCGGGGAATACAAACAAACTTGTTTTGGATCAAGAAAATCAAGAACTGTGTCCGGAATACCGCAAACAAGTTTTGCATTAAGAAAATCAAGAATTGAGCGCGAAATACAAACAAACTTGTTTTGGAACAAAAAAATCAAGAATTGAGTCCGGAATACCGCAAACATGTTTTGCATCAAAAAAATCAAGAATTGAGTGCGGAATACAAACAAATTGTTTTGGATCAAGAAAATCAAGAACTGAGTCCGGAATGCCGCAAACAAGTTTTGCATTAAGAAAATAAAAAATTGAGCGCGGAATACAAACAAACTTGTTTCGGATCAAGACAATCAAGAATTGAGTCAGGAATACCGCAAACATTTTTTGCATCAAGAAAAATCAAGAATTGAGTGCTGAAAACAACCAAACTTGTTTTTGAACAAGAAAATCAAGAACTGAGTCCGGAATAACGCAAATATGTTTTGCATCAAGAAAATCAAGAATTGAGTGCGGAACACAACCAAACTTGTTTATGAACAAGAAAATCAAGAACTGAGTCCGGAATAACGCAAACATGTTTTGCATCAAGAAAATCAAGAATTTAGTGCGGAATACAACCAAACTTGTTTCGGATCAAGAAAATCAAGAACTGAGTCCGGAATAACGCAAACATGTTTTGCATAAAGAAAATCAAGAATTGAGTGCAGAAAACAACCAAACTTATTTTTGAACAAGAAAATCAAGAACTGAGTCCGGAATAACGCAAACATGTTTTGCATCAAGAAAATCAAGAATTGAGTGCGGAAAACAACCAAACTTGTTTGTGAACAAGAAAATCAAGAACTGAGTCCGGAATAACGCAAACATGTTTTGCATCAAGAAAATCAAGAATTGAGTGCGGAATACAACCAAACTTCTTTCGGATCAAGAAAATCAAGAACTGAGTCCGGAATAACGCAAACATGTTTTGCATCAAGAAAATCAAGAATTGAGTGCGGAATACAACCAAACTTGTTTGGGATCAAGAAAATCAAGAACTGAGTCCGGAATAATGCAACCATGTTTTGCATCAAGAAAATCAAGAATAGAGTGCGGAAAACAACCAAACTTATTTCGGAACAAGAAAATCAAGAACTGAGTCAGGAATACCGCAAACATGTTTTGCATCAAGAAAATCAAGAATTGAGTGCGGAAAACAACCAAACTTGTTTCGGAACAAGAAAATCAAGAACTGACTCCGGAATAACACAACCATGTTTTCCATCAAGAAAATCAAGAATTGAGTGCCGAAAAGAACCAAACTTATTTCGGAACAAGAAAATCAAGAACTGAGTCAGGAATACCGCAAACATGTTTTGAATCAAGAAAATCAAGAATTGAGTGCTGAAAACAACCAAACTTGTTTTTGAACAAGAAAATCAAGAACTGAGTCCGGAATAACGCAACCATGTTTTGCATCAAGAAAATCAAGAATTGAGTGCGGAATACAACCAAACTTGTTTCGGATCAAGAAAATCAAGAACTGAGTCCGGAATAACGCAAACATGTTTTGCATAAAGAAAATCAAGAATTGAGTGCGGAAAACAACCAAACTTGTTTGGGATCAAGAAAATCAAGAACTGAGTCCTGAATAATGCAACCATGTTTTGCATCAAGAAAATCAAGAATTGAGCGCGGAATACAAACAAATTGTTTTGGATCAAGAAAATCAAGAACCGAGTCCGGAATACCGCAAACAAGTTTTGCATTTAGAAAATAAAAAATTGAGCGCGGAATACAAACAAACTTGTTTCGGATCAAGACAATCAAGAATTGAGTCAGGAATACCGCAAACATTTTTTGCATCAAGAAAATCAAGAATTGAGTGCTGAAAACAACCAAACTTGTTTTTGAACAAGAAAATCAAGAACTGAGTCCGGAATAACGCAAACATGTTTTGCATCAAGAAAATCAAGAATTGAGTGCGGAACACAACCAAACTTGTTTTTGAACAAGAAAATCAAGAACTGAGTCCGGAATAACGCAAACATGTTTTGCATCAAGAAAATCAAGAATTTAGTGCGGAATACAACCAAACATGTTTCGGATCAAGAAAATCAAGAACTGAGTCCGGAATAACGCAAACATGTTTTGCATAAAGAAAATCAAGAATTGAGTGCAGAAAACAACCAAACTTATTTGTGAACAAGAAAATCAAGAACTGAGTCCGGAATAACGCAAACATGTTTTGCATCAAGAAAATCAAGAATTGAGTGCGGAAAACAACCAAACTTGTTTGTGAACAAGAAAATCAAGAACTGAGTCCGGAATAACGCAAACATGTTTTGCATCAAGAAAATCAAGAATTGAGTGCGGAATACAACCAAACTTCTTTCGGATCAAGAAAATCAAGAACTGAGTGCGGAATACCGCAAACATTTTTTGCATCAAGAAAATCAAGAATTGTGTGCGGAATACAACCAAACTTGTTTCGGATCAAGAATATCAAGAACTGAGTCCGGAATACCGCAAATAAGTTTTGCATCAAGAAAATCAAGAATTGAGCGCGGAATACAAACAAACTTATTTCGGAACAAGAAAATCAAGAACTGAGTCCGGAATAACGCAAACATGTTTTGTATCATGAAAATTAAGAATTGAGTGCGGAAAACAACCAAACTTGTTTTTGAACAAGAAAATCAAGAACTGAGTCCGGAATAACGCAAACATGTTTTGCATCAAGAAAATCAAGAATTGAGTGCGGAATACAACCAAACTTGTTTCGGATCAAGAAAATCAAGAACTGAGTCCGGAATAACGCAAACATGTTTTGCATCAAGAAAATCAAGAATTGAGTGCGGAATACAACCAAACTTGTTTCGGATCAAGAAAAACAAGAACTGAGTCCGGAATAACGCAAACATGTTTTGCATCAAGAAAATCAAGAATTGAGTGCGGAAAACAACCAAACTTGTTTTTGAACAAGAAAATCAAGAACTGAGTCCGGAATAACGCAACCATGTTTTGCATCAAGAAAATCAAGAATTGAGTGCGGAACACAACCAAACTTGTTTCGGATCAAGAAAATCAAGAACTGAGTCCGGAATAACGCAAACATGTTTTGCATAAAGAAAATCAAGAATTGAGTGCGGAATACAACCAAACTTGTTTGGGATCAAGAAAATCAAGAACTGAGTCCTGAATAATGCAACCATGTTTTGCATCAAGAAAATCAAGAATTGAGTGCAGAAAAGAACCAAACTTATTTCGGAACAAGAAAATCAAGAACTGAGTCAGAAATACCGCAAACATGTTTTGAATCAAGAAAATTAAGAATTGAGCGGGGAAAACAACCAAACTTGTTTGTGAACAAGAAAATCAAGAACTGAGTCCGGAATAACGCAAACATGTTTTGCATCAAGAAAATCAAGAATTGAGTGCGGAATACAACCAAACTTCTTTCGGATCAAAAAAATCAAGAACTGAGTGCGGAATACCGCAAACATTTTTTGCATCAAGAAAATCAAGAATTGTGTGCGGAATACAACCAAACTTGTTTCGGATCAAGAATATCAAGAACTGAGTCCGGAATACCGCAAATAAGTTTTGCATCAAGAAAATCAAGAATTGAGCGCGGAATACAAACAAACTTATTTCGGAACAAGAAAATCAAGAACTGAGTCCGGAATAACGCAAACATGTTTTGTATCATGAAAATTAAGAATTGAGTGCGGAAAACAGCCAAACTTGTTTTTGAACAAGAAAATCAAGAACTGAGTCCGGAATAACGCAAACATGTTTTGCATCAAGAAAATTAAGAATTGATTGCGGAATACAACCAAACTTGTTTCGGATCAAGAAAATCAAGAACTGAGTCCGGAATAACGCAAACATGTTTTGCATAAAGAAAATCAAGAATTGAGTGCGGAACACAACCAAACTTGTTTCGGATCAAGAAAATCAAGAACTGAGTCCGGAATAACGCAAACATGTTTTGCATCAAGAAAATCAAGAATTGAGTGCGGAACACAACCAAACTTGTTTCGGATCAAGAAAATCAAGAACTGAGTCCGGAATAACGCAAACATGTTTTGCATAAAGAAAATCAAGAATTGAGTGCGGAATACAACCAAACTTGTTTGGGATCAAGAAAATCAAGAACTGAGTCCTGAATAATGCAACCATGTTTTGCATCAAGAAAATCAAGAATTGAGTGCAGAAAAGAACCAAACTTATTTCGGAACAAGAAAATCAAGAACTGAGTCAGAAATACCGCAAACATGTTTTGAATCAAGAAAATTAAGAATTGAGCGGGGAAAACAACCAAACTTGTTTGTGAACAAGAAAATCAAGAACTGAGTCCGGAATAACGCAAACATGTTTTGCATCAAGAAAATCAAGAATTGAGTGCGGAATACAACCAAACTTCTTTCGGATCAAAAAAATCAAGAACTGAGTGCGGAATACCGCAAACATTTTTTGCATCAAGAAAATCAAGAATTGTGTGCGGAATACAACCAAACTTGTTTCGGATCAAGAATATCAAGAACTGAGTCCGGAATACCGCAAATAAGTTTTGCATCAAGAAAATCAAGAATTGAGCGCGGAATACAAACAAACTTATTTCGGAACAAGAAAATCAAGAACTGAGTCCGGAATAACGCAAACATGTTTTGTATCATGAAAATTAAGAATTGAGTGCGGAAAACAACCAAACTTGTTTTTGAACAAGAAAATCAAGAACTGAGTCCGGAATAACGCAAACATGTTTTGCATCAAGAAAATCAAGAATTGAGTGCGGAATACAACCAAACTTGTTTCGGATCAAGAAAATCAAGAACTGAGTCCGGAATAACGCAAACATGTTTTGCATCAAGAAAATCAAGAATTGAGTGCGGAATACAACCAAACTTGTTTCGGATCAAGAAAAACAAGAACTGAGTCCGGAATAACGCAAACATGTTTTGCATCAAGAAAATCAAGAATTGAGTGCGGAAAACAACCAAACTTGTTTTTGAACAAGAAAATCAAGAACTGAGTCCGGAATAACGCAACCATGTTTTGCATCAAGAAAATCAAGAATTGAGTGCGGAACACAACCAAACTTGTTTCGGATCAAGAAAATCAAGAACTGAGTCCGGAATAACGCAAACATGTTTTGCATAAAGAAAATCAAGAATTGAGTGCGGAATACAACCAAACTTGTTTGGGATCAAGAAAATCAAGAACTGAGTCCTGAATAATGCAACCATGTTTTGCATCAAGAAAATCAAGAATTGAGTGCAGAAAAGAACCAAACTTATTTCGGAACAAGAAAATCAAGAACTGAGTCAGAAATACCGCAAACATGTTTTGAATCAAGAAAATTAAGAATTGAGCGGGGAAAACAACCAAACTTGTTTGTGAACAAGAAAATCAAGAACTGAGTCCGGAATAACGCAAACATGTTTTGCATCAAGAAAATCAAGAATTGAGTGCGGAATACAACCAAACTTCTTTCGGATCAAAAAAATCAAGAACTGAGTGCGGAATACCGCAAACATTTTTTGCATCAAGAAAATCAAGAATTGTGTGCGGAATACAACCAAACTTGTTTCGGATCAAGAATATCAAGAACTGAGTCCGGAATACCGCAAATAAGTTTTGCATCAAGAAAATCAAGAATTGAGCGCGGAATACAAACAAACTTATTTCGGAACAAGAAAATCAAGAACTGAGTCCGGAATAACGCAAACATGTTTTGTATCATGAAAATTAAGAATTGAGTGCGGAAAACAGCCAAACTTGTTTTTGAACAAGAAAATCAAGAACTGAGTCCGGAATAACGCAAACATGTTTTGCATCAAGAAAATTAAGAATTGATTGCGGAATACAACCAAACTTGTTTCGGATCAAGAAAATCAAGAACTGAGTCCGGAATAACGCAAACATGTTTTGCATAAAGAAAATCAAGAATTGAGTGCGGAATACAACCAAACTTGTTTCGGATCAAGAAAAACAAGAACTGAGTCCGGAATAACGCAAACATGTTTTGCATCAAGAAAATCAAGAATTGAGTGCGGAAAACAACCAAACTTGTTTTTGAACAAGAAAATCAAGAACTGAGTCCGGAATAACGCAACCATGTTTTGCATCAAGAAAATCAAGAATTGAGTGCGGAACACAACCAAACTTGTTTCGGATCAAGAAAATCAAGAACTGAGTCCGGAATAACGCAAACATGTTTTGCATAAAGAAAATCAAGAATTGAGTGCGGAATACAACCAAACTTGTTTGGGATCAAGAAAATCAAGAACTGAGTCCTGAATAATGCAACCATGTTTTGCATCAAGAAAATCAAGAATTGAGTGCAGAAAAGAACCAAACTTATTTCGGAACAAGAAAATCAAGAACTGAGTCAGAAATACCGCTAACATGTTTTGAATCAAGAAAATTAAGAATTGAGCGGGGAAAACAACCAAACTTGTTTGTGAACAAGAAAATCAAGAACTGAGTCCGGAATAACGCAAACATGTTTTGCATCAAGAAAATCAAGAATTGAGTGCGGAATACAACCAAACTTCTTTCGGATCAAAAAAATCAAGAACTGAGTGCGGAATACCGCAAACATTTTTTGCATCAAGAAAATCAAGAATTGTGTGCGGAATACAACCAAACTTGTTTCGGATCAAGAATATCAAGAACTGAGTCCGGAATACCGCAAATAAGTTTTGCATCAAGAAAATCAAGAATTGAGCGCGGAATACAAACAAACTTATTTCGGAACAAGAAAATCAAGAACTGAGTCCGGAATAACGCAAACATGTTTTGTATCATGAAAATTAAGAATTGAGTGCGGAAAACAGCCAAACTTGTTTTTGAACAAGAAAATCAAGAACTGAGTCCGGAATAACGCAAACATGTTTTGCATCAAGAAAATTAAGAATTGATTGCGGAATACAACCAAACTTGTTTCGGATCAAGAAAATCAAGAACTGAGTCCGGAATAACGCAAACATGTTTTGCATAAAGAAAATCAAGAATTGAGTGCGGAATACAACCAAACTTGTTTCGGATCAAGAAAAACAAGAACTGAGTCCGGAATAACGCAAACATGTTTTGCATCAAGAAAATCAAGAATTGAGTGCGGAAAACAACCAAACTTGTTTTTGAACAAGAAAATCAAGAACTGAGTCCGGAATAACGCAACCATGTTTTGCATCAAGAAAATCAAGAATTGAGTGCGGAATACAACCAAACTTGTTTCGGATCAAGAAAATCAAGAACTGAGTCCGGAATAACGCAAACATGTTTTGCATAAAGAAAATCAAGAATTGAGTGCGGAATACAACCAAACTTGTTTGGGATCAAGAAAATCAAGAACTGAGTCCTGAATAATGCAACCATGTTTTGCATCAAGAAAATCAAGAATTGAGTGCAGAAAAGAACCAAACTTATTTCGGAACAAGAAAATCAAGAACTGAGTCAGGAATACCGCAAAAATGTTTTGAATCAAGAAAATTAAGAATTGAGCGGGGAACACAAACAAACTTGTTTTGGATCAAGAAAATCAAGAACTGTGTCCGGAATACCGCAAACAAGTTTTGCATTAAGAAAATTAAGAATTGAGCGGGGAATACAAACAAATTGTTTTGGATCAAGAAAATCAAGAACTGAGTCCGGAATGCCGCAAACAAGTTTTGCATTAAGAAAATAAAAAATTGAGCGCGGAATACAAACAAACTTGTTTCGGATCAAGACAATCAAGAATTGAGTCAGGAATACCGCAAACATTTTTTGCATCAAGAAAATCAAGAATTGAGTGCTGAAAACAACCAAACTTGTTTTTGAACAAGAAAATCAAGAACTGAGTCCGGAATAACGCAAATATGTTTTGCATCAAGAAAATCAAGAATTGAGTGCGGAACACAACCAAACTTGTTTATGAACAAGAAAATCAAGAACTGAGTCCGGAATAACGCAAACATGTTTTGCATCAAGAAAATCAAGAATTTAGTGCGGAATACAACCAAACTTGTTTCGGATCAAGAAAATCAAGAACTGAGTCCGGAATAACGCAAACATGTTTTGCATAAAGAAAATCAAGAATTGAGTGCAGAAAACAACCAAACTTATTTTTGAACAAGAAAATCAAGAACTGAGTCCGGAATAACGCAAACATGTTTTGCATCAAGAAAATCAAGAATTGAGTGCGGAAAACAACCAAACTTGTTTGTGAACAAGAAAATCAAGAACTGAGTCCGGAATAACGCAAACATGTTTTGCATCAAGAAAATCAAGAATTGAGTGCGGAATACAACCAAACTTCTTTCGGATCAAGAAAATCAAGAACTGAGTCCGGAATAACGCAAACATGTTTTGCATCAAGAAAATCAAGAATTGAGTGCGGAATACAACCAAACTTGTTTGGGATCAAGAAAATCAAGAACTGAGTCCGGAATAATGCAACCATGTTTTGCATCAAGAAAATCAAGAATAGAGTGCGGAAAACAACCAAACTTATTTCGGAACAAGAAAATCAAGAACTGAGTCAGGAATACCGCAAACATGTTTTGCATCAAGAAAATCAAGAATTGAGTGCGGAAAACAACCAAACTTGTTTCGGAACAAGAAAATCAAGAACTGACTCCGGAATAACGCAACCATGTTTTGCATCAAGAAAATCAAGAATTGAGTGCAGAAAAGAACCAAACTTATTTCGGAACAAGAAAATCAAGAACTGAGTCAGGAATACCGCAAACATGTTTTGAATCAAGAAAATCAAGAATTGAGTGCTGAAAACAACCAAACTTGTTTTTGAACAAGAAAATCAAGAACTGAGTCCGGAATAACGCAACCATGTTTTGCATCAAGAAAATCAAGAATTGAGTGCGGAATACAACCAAACTTTTTTCGGATCAAGAAAATCAAGAACTGAGTCCGGAATAACGCAAACATGTTTTGCATAAAGAAAATCAAGAATTGAGTGCGGAATACAACCAAACTTGTTTGGGATCAAGAAAATCAAGAACTGAGTCCTGAATAATGCAACCATGTTTTGCATCAAGAAAATCAAGAATTGAGCGCGGAATACAAACAAATTGTTTTGGATCAAGAAAATCAAGAACCGAGTCCGGAATACCGCAAACAAGTTTTGCATTTAGAAAATAAAAAATTGAGCGCGGAATACAAACAAACTTGTTTCGGATCAAGACAATCAAGAATTGAGTCAGGAATACCGCAAACATTTTTTGCATCAAGAAAATCAAGAATTGAGTGCTGAAAACAACCAAACTTGTTTTTGAACAAGAAAATCAAGAACTGAGTCCGGAATAACGCAAACATGTTTTGCATCAAGAAAATCAAGAATTGAGTGCGGAACACAACCAAACTTGTTTTTGAACAAGAAAATCAAGAACTGAGTCCGGAATAACGCAAACATGTTTTGCATCAAGAAAATCAAGAATTTAGTGCGGAATACAACCAAACATGTTTCCGATCAAGAAAATCAAGAACTGAGTCCGGAATAACGCAAACATGTTTTGCATAAAGAAAATCAAGAATTGAGTGCAGAAAACAACCAAACTTATTTGTGAACAAGAAAATCAAGAACTGAGTCCGGAATAACGCAAACATGTTTTGCATCAAGAAAATCAAGAATTGAGTGCGGAAAACAACCAAACTTGTTTGTGAACAAGAAAATCAAGAACTGAGTCCGGAATAACGCAAACATGTTTTGCATCAAGAAAATCAAGAATTGAGTGCGGAATACAACCAAACTTCTTTCGGATCAAGAAAATCAAGAACTGAGTGCGGAATACCGCAAACATTTTTTGCATCAAGAAAATCAAGAATTGTGTGCGGAATACAACCAAACTTGTTTCGGATCAAGAATATCAAGAACTGAGTCCGGAATACTGCAAATAAGTTTTGCATCAAGAAAATCAAGAATTGAGCGCGGAATACAAACAAACTTATTTCGGAACAAGAAAATCAAGAACTGAGTCCGGAATAACGCAAACATGTTTTGTATCATGAAAATTAAGAATTGAGTGCGGAAAACAACCAAACTTGTTTTTGAACAAGAAAATCAAGAACTGAGTCCGGAATAACGCAAACATGTTTTGCATCAAGAAAATCAAGAATTGAGTGCGGAATACAACCAAACTTGTTTCGGATCAAGAAAATCAAGAACTGAGTCCGGAATAACGCAAACATGTTTTGCATCAAGAAAATCAAGAATTGAGTGCGGAATACAACCAAACTTGTTTCGGATCAAGAAAAACAAGAACTGAGTCCGGAATAACGCAAACATGTTTTGCATCAAGAAAATCAAGAATTGAGTGCGGAAAACAACCAAACTTGTTTTTGAACAAGAAAATTAAGAACTGAGTCCGGAATAACGCAACCATGTTTTGCATCAAGAAAATCAAGAATTGAGTGCGGAATACAACCAAACTTGTTTCGGATCAAGAAAATCAAGAACTGAGTCCGGAATAACGCAAACATGTTTTGCATAAAGAAAATCAAGAATTGAGTGCGGAATACAACCAAACTTGTTTGGGATCAAGAAAATCAAGAACTGAGTCCTGAATAATGCAACCATGTTTTGCATCAAGAAAATCAAGAATTGAGTGCAGAAAAGAACCAAACTTATTTCGGAACAAGAAAATCAAGAACTGAGTCAGGAATACCGCAAACATGTTTTGAATCAAGAAAATTAAGAATTGAGCGGGGAATACAAACAAACTTGTTTTGGATCAAGAAAATCAAGAACTGTGTCCGGAATACCGCAAACAAGTTTTGCATTAAGAAAATCAAGAATTGAGCGCGGAATACAAACAAACTTGTTTTGGAACAAAAAAATCAAGAATTGAGTCCGGAATGCCGCAAACAAGTTTTGCATTAAGAAAATCAAAAATTGAGCGCGGAATACAAACAAACTTGTTTCGGATCAAGACAATCAAGAATTGAGTCAGGAATACCGCAAACATTTTTTGCATCAAGAAAATCAAGAATTGAGTGCTGAAAACAACCAAACTTGTTTTTGAACAAGAAAATCAAGAACTGAGTCCGGAATAACGCAAACATGTTTTGCATCAAGAAAATCAAGAATTGAGTGCGGAACACAACCAAACTTGTTTATGAACAAGAAAATCAAGAACTGAGTCCGGAATAACGCAAACATGTTTTGCATCAAGAAAATCAAGAATTTAGTGCGGAATACAACCAAACTTGTTTCGGATCAAGAAAATCAAGAACTGAGTCCGGAATAACGCAAACATGTTTTGCATAAAGAAAATCAAGAATTGAGTGCAGAAAACAACCAAACTTATTTTTGAACAAGAAAATCAAGAACTGAGTCCGGAATAACGCAAACATGTTTTGCATCAAGAAAATCAAGAATTGAGTGCGGAAAACAACCAAACTTGTTTGTGAACAAGAAAATCAAGAACTGAGTCCGGAATAACGCAAACATGTTTTGCATCAAGAAAATCAAGAATTGAGTGCGGAATACAACCAAACTTCTTTCGGATCAAGAAAATCAAGAAATGAGTCCGGAATAACGCAAACATGTTTTGCATCAAGAAAATCAAGAATTGAGTGCGGAATACAACCAAACTTGTTTGGGATCAAGAAAATCAAGAACTGAGTCCGGAATAATGCAACCATGTTTTGCATCAAGAAAATCAAGAATAGAGTGCGGAACACAACCAAACTTATTTCGGAACAAGAAAATCAAGAACTGAGTCAGGAATACCGCAAACATGTTTTGCATCAAGAAAATCAAGAATTGAGTGCGGAAAACAACCAAACTTGTTTCGGAACAAGAAAATCAAGAACTGACTCCGGAATAACGCAAACATGTTTTGCATCAAGAAAATCAAGAATTGAGTGCGGAAAACAACCAAACTTGTTTCGGATCAAGAAAATCAAGAACTGAATCCGGAATAACGCAAACATGTTTTGCATCAAGAAAATCAAGAATTGAGTGCGGAAAACAACCAAACTTGTTTGAGAATAAGAAAATCAAGAACTGAGTCCGGAATAACGCAAACATGTTTTGCATCAAGAAAATCAAGAATTGAGTGCGGAATACAACCAAACTTGTTTCGGATCAAGAAAATCAAGAACTAAGTCCGGAATAACGCAAACATGTTTTGCATCAAGAAAATCAAGAATTGAGTGCGGAATACAACCAAACTTGTTTCGGATCAAGAAAATCAAGAACTGAGTCCGGAATAACGCAAACATGTTTTGCATCAAGAAAATCAAGAATTGAGTGCGGAAAACAACCAAACTTGTTTTAGAATAAGAAAATCAAGAACTGAGTCCGGAATAACGCAAACATGTTTTGCATCAAGAAAATCAAGAATTGAGTGCGGAATACAACCAAACTTGTTTCGGATCAAGACAATCAAGAATTGAGTCAGGAATATCGCAACCATGTTTTGCATCAAGAAAATCAAGAATTGTGTGCGGAATACAACCAAACTTGTTTCGGATCAAGAAAATCAAGAACTGAGTCCGGAATAACGCAAACAAGTTTTGCATCAAGAAAATCAAGAATTGAGCGCGGAATACAAACAAACTTATTTCGGAACAAGAAAAATCAAGAACTGAGTCCGGAATAACGCAAACATGTTTTGCATCATGAAAATTAAGAATTGAGTGCGGAAAACAACCAAACTTGTTTTTGAACAAGAAAATCAAGAACTGAGTCCGGAATAACGCAAACATGTTTTGCATCAAGAAAATCAAGAATTGAGTGCGGAATACAACCAAACTTGTTTCGGATCAAGAAAATCAAGAACTGAGTCCGGAATAACGCAAACATGTTTTGCATAAAGAAAATCAAGAATTGAGTGCGGAATACAACCAAACTTGTTTCGGATCAAGAAAAACAAGAACTGAGTCCGGAATAACGCAAACATGTTTTGCATCAAGAAAATCAAGAATTGAGTGCGGAAAACAACCAAACTTGTTTTTGATCAAGAAAATCAAGAACTGAGTCCGGAATAACGCAAAGCTGTTTTGCATCAAGAAAATCAAGAATTGAGTGCGGAATACAACCAAACTTGTTTCGGATCAAGAAAATCAAGAACAGAGTCCGGAATAACGCAAACATGTTTTGCATAAAGAAAATCAAGAATTGAGTGCAGAAAACAACCAAACTTATTTTTGAACAAGAAAATCAAGAACTGAGTCCGGAATAACGCAAACATGTTTTGCATCAAGAAAATCAAGAATTGAGTGCGGAAAACAACCAAACTTGTTTGTGAACAAGAAAATCAAGAACTGAGTCCGGAATAACGCAAACATGTTTTGCTTCAAGAAAATCAAGAATTGAGTGCGGAATACAACCAAACTTCTTTCGGATCAAGAAAATCAAGAACTGAGTCCGGAATAACGCAAACATGTTTTGCATCAAGAAAATCAAGAATTGAGTGCGGAAAACAACCAAACTTGTTTTTGAACAAGAAAATCAAGAACTGAGTCCGGAATAACGCAAACATGTTTTCCTTCAAGAAAATCAAGAATTGAGTGCGGAATACAACCAAACTTCTTTCGGATCAAGAAAATCAAGAACTGAGTCCGGAATAACGCAAACATGTTTTGCATCAAGAAAATCAAGAATTGAGTGCGGAAAACAACCAAACTTGTTTGTGAACAAGAAAATCAAGAACTGAGTCCGGAATAACGCAAACATGTTTTGCTTCAAGAAAATCAAGAATTGAGTGCGGAATACAACCAAACTTCTTTCGGATCAAGAAAATCAAGAACTGAGTGCGGAATACCGCAAACATTTTTTGCATCAAGAAAATCAAGAATTGTGTGCGGAATACAACCAAACTTGTTTCGGATCAAGAATATCAAGAACTGAGTCCGGAATACCGCAAATAAGTTTTGCATCAAGAAAATCAAGAATTGAGTGCAGAAAACAACCAAACTTATTTTTGAACAAGAAAATCAAGAACTGAGTCCGGAATAACGCAAACATGTTTTGCATCAAGAAAATCAAGAATTGAGTGCGGAAAACAACCAAACTTGTTTGTGAACAAGAAAATCAAGAACTGAGTCCGGAATAACGCAAACATGTTTTGCATCAAGAAAATCAAGAATTGAGTGCGGAATACAACCAAACTTCTTTCGGATCAAGAAAATCAAGAAATGAGTCCGGAATAACGCAAACATGTTTTGCATCAAGAAAATCAAGAATTGAGTGCGGAATACAACCAAACTTGTTTGGGATCAAGAAAATCAAGAACTGAGTCCGGAATAATGCAACCATGTTTTGCATCAAGAAAATCAAGAATAGAGTGCGGAACACAACCAAACTTATTTCGGAACAAGAAAATCAAGAACTGAGTCAGGAATACCGCAAACATGTTTTGCATCAAGAAAATCAAGAATTGAGTGCGGAAAACAACCAAACTTGTTTCGGAACAAGAAAATCAAGAACTGACTCCGGAATAACGCAAACATGTTTTGCTTCAAGAAAATCAAGAATTGAGTGCGGAATACAACCAAACTTCTTTCGGATCAAGAAAATCAAGAACTGAGTCCGGAATAACGCAAACATGTTTTGCATCAAGAAAATCAAGAATTGAGTGCGGAAAACAACCAAACTTGTTTTTGAACAAGAAAATCAAGAACTGAGTCCGGAATAACGCAAACATGTTTTCCTTCAAGAAAATCAAGAATTGAGTGCGGAATACAACCAAACTTCTTTCGGATCAAGAAAATCAAGAACTGAGTCCGGAATAACGCAAACATGTTTTGCATCAAGAAAATCAAGAATTGAGTGCGGAAAACAACCAAACTTGTTTGTGAACAAGAAAATCAAGAACTGAGTCCGGAATAACGCAAACATGTTTTGCTTCAAGAAAATCAAGAATTGAGTGCGGAATACAACCAAACTTCTTTCGGATCAAGAAAATCAAGAACTGAGTGCGGAATACCGCAAACATTTTTTGCATCAAGAAAATCAAGAATTGTGTGCGGAATACAACCAAACTTGTTTCGGATCAAGAATATCAAGAACTGAGTCCGGAATACCGCAAATAAGTTTTGCATCAAGAAAATCAAGAATTGAGTGCAGAAAACAACCAAACTTATTTTTGAACAAGAAAATCAAGAACTGAGTCCGGAATAACGCAAACATGTTTTGCATCAAGAAAATTAAGAATTGAGTGCGGAAAACAACCAAACTTGTTTTTGAACAAGAAAATCAAGAACTGAGTCCGGAATAACGCAAACATGTTTTGCATCAAGAAAATCAAGAATTGAGTGCGGAATACAACCAAACTTGTTTCGGATCAAGAAAATCAAGAACTGAGTCCGGAATAACGCAAACATGTTTTGCATCAAGAAAATCAAGAATTGAGTGCGGAATACAACCAAACTTGTTTCGGATCAAGAAAAACAAGAACTGAGTCCGGAATAACGCAAACATGTTTTGCATCAAGAAAATCAAGAATTGAGTGCGGAAAACAACCAAACTTGTTTTTGAACAAGAAAATTAAGAACTGAGTCCGGAATAACGCAACCATGTTTTGCATCAAGAAAATCAAGAATTGAGTGCGGAATACAACCAAACTTGTTTCGGATCAAGAAAATCAAGAACTGAGTCCGGAATAACGCAAACATGTTTTGCATAAAGAAAATCAAGAATTGAGTGCGGAATACAACCAAACTTGTTTGGGATCAAGAAAATCAAGAACTGAGTCCTGAATAATGCAACCATGTTTTGCATCAAGAAAATCAAGAATTGAGTGCAGAAAAGAACCAAACTTATTTCGGAACAAGAAAATCAAGAACTGAGTCAGGAATACCGCAAACATGTTTTGAATCAAGAAAATTAAGAATTGAGCGGGGAATACAAACAAACTTGTTTTGGATCAAGAAAATCAAGAACTGTGTCCGGAATACCGCAAACAAGTTTTGCATTAAGAAAATCAAGAATTGAGCGCGGAATACAAACAAACTTGTTTTGGAACAAAAAAATCAAGAATTGAGTCCGGAATGCCGCAAACAAGTTTTGCATTAAGAAAATCAAAAATTGAGCGCGGAATACAAACAAACTTGTTTCGGATCAAGACAATCAAGAATTGAGTCAGGAATACCGCAAACATTTTTTGCATCAAGAAAATCAAGAATTGAGTGCTGAAAACAACCAAACTTGTTTTTGAACAAGAAAATCAAGAACTGAGTCCGGAATAACGCAAACATGTTTTGCATCAAGAAAATCAAGAATTGAGTGCGGAATACAACCAAACTTGTTTCGGATCAAGACAATCAAGAATTGAGTCAGGAATATCGCAACCATGTTTTGCATCAAGAAAATCAAGAATTGTGTGCGGAATACAACCAAACTTGTTTCGGATCAAGAAAATCAAGAACTGAGTCCGGAATAACGCAAACAAGTTTTGCATCAAGAAAATCAAGAATTGAGCGCGGAATACAAACAAACTTATTTCGGAACAAGAAAAATCAAGAACTGAGTCCGGAATAACGCAAACATGTTTTGCATCATGAAAATTAAGAATTGAGTGCGGAAAACAACCAAACTTGTTTTTGAACAAGAAAATCAAGAACTGAGTCCGGAATAACGCAAACATGTTTTGCATCAAGAAAATCAAGAATTGAGTGCGGAATACAACCAAACTTGTTTCGGATCAAGAAAATCAAGAACTGAGTCCGGAATAACGCAAACATGTTTTGCATAAAGAAAATCAAGAATTGAGTGCGGAATACAACCAAACTTGTTTCGGATCAAGAAAAACAAGAACTGAGTCCGGAATAACGCAAACATGTTTTGCATCAAGAAAATCAAGAATTGAGTGCGGAAAACAACCAAACTTGTTTTTGATCAAGAAAATCAAGAACTGAGTCCGGAATAACGCAAAGCTGTTTTGCATCAAGAAAATCAAGAATTGAGTGCGGAATACAACCAAACTTGTTTCGGATCAAGAAAATCAAGAACAGAGTCCGGAATAACGCAAACATGTTTTGCATAAAGAAAATCAAGAATTGAGTGCAGAAAACAACCAAACTTATTTTTGAACAAGAAAATCAAGAACTGAGTCCGGAATAACGCAAACATGTTTTGCATCAAGAAAATCAAGAATTGAGTGCGGAAAACAACCAAACTTGTTTGTGAACAAGAAAATCAAGAACTGAGTCCGGAATAACGCAAACATGTTTTGCTTCAAGAAAATCAAGAATTGAGTGCGGAATACAACCAAACTTCTTTCGGATCAAGAAAATCAAGAACTGAGTCCGGAATAACGCAAACATGTTTTGCATCAAGAAAATCAAGAATTGAGTGCGGAAAACAACCAAACTTGTTTTTGAACAAGAAAATCAAGAACTGAGTCCGGAATAACGCAAACATGTTTTCCTTCAAGAAAATCAAGAATTGAGTGCGGAATACAACCAAACTTCTTTCGGATCAAGAAAATCAAGAACTGAGTCCGGAATAACGCAAACATGTTTTGCATCAAGAAAATCAAGAATTGAGTGCGGAAAACAACCAAACTTGTTTGTGAACAAGAAAATCAAGAACTGAGTCCGGAATAACGCAAACATGTTTTGCTTCAAGAAAATCAAGAATTGAGTGCGGAATACAACCAAACTTCTTTCGGATCAAGAAAATCAAGAACTGAGTGCGGAATACCGCAAACATTTTTTGCATCAAGAAAATCAAGAATTGTGTGCGGAATACAACCAAACTTGTTTCGGATCAAGAATATCAAGAACTGAGTCCGGAATACCGCAAATAAGTTTTGCATCAAGAAAATCAAGAATTGAGTGCAGAAAACAACCAAACTTATTTTTGAACAAGAAAATCAAGAACTGAGTCCGGAATAACGCAAACATGTTTTGCATCAAGAAAATCAAGAATTGAGTGCGGAAAACAACCAAACTTGTTTGTGAACAAGAAAATCAAGAACTGAGTCCGGAATAACGCAAACATGTTTTGCATCAAGAAAATCAAGAATTGAGTGCGGAATACAACCAAACTTCTTTCGGATCAAGAAAATCAAGAAATGAGTCCGGAATAACGCAAACATGTTTTGCATCAAGAAAATCAAGAATTGAGTGCGGAATACAACCAAACTTGTTTGGGATCAAGAAAATCAAGAACTGAGTCCGGAATAATGCAACCATGTTTTGCATCAAGAAAATCAAGAATAGAGTGCGGAACACAACCAAACTTATTTCGGAACAAGAAAATCAAGAACTGAGTCAGGAATACCGCAAACATGTTTTGCATCAAGAAAATCAAGAATTGAGTGCGGAAAACAACCAAACTTGTTTCGGAACAAGAAAATCAAGAACTGACTCCGGAATAACGCAAACATGTTTTGCATCAAGAAAATCAAGAATTGAGTGCGGAAAACAACCAAACTTGTTTCGGATCAAGAAAATCAAGAACTGAATCCGGAATAACGCAAACATGTTTTGCATCAAGAAAATCAAGAATTGAGTGCGGAAAACAACCAAACTTGTTTGAGAATAAGAAAATCAAGAACTGAGTCCGGAATAACGCAAACATGTTTTGCATCAAGAAAATCAAGAATTGAGTGCGGAATACAACCAAACTTGTTTCGGATCAAGAAAATCAAGAACTAAGTCCGGAATAACGCAAACATGTTTTGCATCAAGAAAATCAAGAATTGAGTGCGGAATACAACCAAACTTGTTTCGGATCAAGAAAATCAAGAACTGAGTCCGGAATAACGCAAACATGTTTTGCATCAAGAAAATCAAGAATTGAGTGCGGAAAACAACCAAACTTGTTTTAGAATAAGAAAATCAAGAACTGAGTCCGGAATAACGCAAACATGTTTTGCATCAAGAAAATCAAGAATTGAGTGCGGAATACAACCAAACTTGTTTCGGATCAAGACAATCAAGAATTGAGTCAGGAATATCGCAACCATGTTTTGCATCAAGAAAATCAAGAATTGTGTGCGGAATACAACCAAACTTGTTTCGGATCAAGAAAATCAAGAACTGAGTCCGGAATAACGCAAACAAGTTTTGCATCAAGAAAATCAAGAATTGAGCGCGGAATACAAACAAACTTATTTCGGAACAAGAAAAATCAAGAACTGAGTCCGGAATAACGCAAACATGTTTTGCATCATGAAAATTAAGAATTGAGTGCGGAAAACAACCAAACTTGTTTTTGAACAAGAAAATCAAGAACTGAGTCCGGAATAACGCAAACATGTTTTGCATCAAGAAAATCAAGAATTGAGTGCGGAATACAACCAAACTTGTTTCGGATCAAGAAAATCAAGAACTGAGTCCGGAATAACGCAAACATGTTTTGCATAAAGAAAATCAAGAATTGAGTGCGGAATACAACCAAACTTGTTTCGGATCAAGAAAAACAAGAACTGAGTCCGGAATAACGCAAACATGTTTTGCATCAAGAAAATCAAGAATTGAGTGCGGAAAACAACCAAACTTGTTTTTGATCAAGAAAATCAAGAACTGAGTCCGGAATAACGCAAACCTGTTTTGCATCAAGAAAATCAAGAATTGAGTGCGGAATACAACCAAACTTGTTTCGGATCAAGAAAATCAAGAACAGAGTCCGGAATAACGCAAACATGTTTTGCATAAAGAAAATCAAGAATTGAGTGCAGAAAACAACCAAACTTATTTTTGAACAAGAAAATCAAGAACTGAGTCCGGAATAACGCAAACATGTTTTGCATCAAGAAAATCAAGAATTGAGTGCGGAAAACAACCAAACTTGTTTGTGAACAAGAAAATCAAGAACTGAGTCCGGAATAACGCAAACATGTTTTGCTTCAAGAAAATCAAGAATTGAGTGCGGAATACAACCAAACTTCTTTCGGATCAAGAAAATCAAGAACTGAGTCCGGAATAACGCAAACATGTTTTGCATCAAGAAAATCAAGAATTGAGTGCGGAAAACAACCAAACTTGTTTTTGAACAAGAAAATCAAGAACTGAGTCCGGAATAACGCAAACATGTTTTCCTTCAAGAAAATCAAGAATTGAGTGCGGAATACAACCAAACTTCTTTCGGATCAAGAAAATCAAGAACTGAGTCCGGAATAACGCAAACATGTTTTGCATCAAGAAAATCAAGAATTGAGTGCGGAAAACAACCAAACTTGTTTGTGAACAAGAAAATCAAGAACTGAGTCCGGAATAACGCAAACATGTTTTGCTTCAAGAAAATCAAGAATTGAGTGCGGAATACAACCAAACTTCTTTCGGATCAAGAAAATCAAGAACTGAGTGCGGAATACCGCAAACATTTTTTGCATCAAGAAAATCAAGAATTGTGTGCGGAATACAACCAAACTTGTTTCGGATCAAGAATATCAAGAACTGAGTCCGGAATACCGCAAATAAGTTTTGCATCAAGAAAATCAAGAATTGAGCGCGGAATACAAACAAACTTATTTCGGAACAAGAAAATCAAGAACTGAGTCCGGAATAACGCAAACATGTTTTGTATCATGAAAATTAAGAATTGAGTGCGGAAAACAGCCAAACTTGTTTTTGAACAAGAAAATCAAGAACTGAGTCCGGAATAACGCAAACATGTTTTGCATCAAGAAAATCAAGAATTGAGTACGGAATACAACCAAACTTGTTTCGGATCAAGAAAATCAACAACTGAGTCCGGAATAACGCAAACATGTTTTGCATAAAGAAAATCAAGAATTGAGTGCGGAATACAACCAAACTTGTTTCGGATCAAGAAAAATAAGAACTGAGTCCGGAATAACGCAAACATGTTTTGCAATAAGAAAATCAAGAATTGAGTGCGGAAAACAACCAAACTTGTTTGTGAACAAGAAAATCAAGAACTGAGTCCGGAATAACGCAAACATGTTTTGCATCAAGAAAATCAAGAATTGAGTGCGGAATACAACCAAACTTCTTTCGGATCAAGAAAATCAAGAACTGAGTCCGGAATAACGCAAACATGTTTTGCATAAAGAAAATCAAGAATTGAGTGCAGAAAACAACCAAACTTATTTTTGAACAAGAAAATCAAGAACTGAGTCCGGAATAACGCAAACATGTTTTGCATCAAGAAAATCAAGAATTGAGTGCGGAAAACAACCAAACTTGTTTGTGAACAAGAAAATCAAGAACTGAGTCCGGAATAACGCAAACATGTTTTGCATCAAGAAAATCAAGAATTGAGTGCGGAATACAACCAAACTTCTTTCGGATCAAGAAAATCAAGAACTGAGTCCGGAATAACGCAAACATGTTTTGCATCAAGAAAATCAAGAATTGAGTGCGGAATACAACCAAACTTGTTTCGGATCAAGAAAATCAAGAACTGAGTCCGGAATAACGCAAACATGTTTTGCATAAAGAAAATCAAGAATTGAGTGCGGAATACAACCAAACTTGTTTCGGATCAAGAAAAACAAGAACTGAGTCCGGAGTAACGCAAACATGTTTTGCATCAAGAAAATCAAGAATTGAGTGCGGAAAACAACCAAACTTGTTTTTGAACAAGAAAATCAAGAACTGAGTCCGGAATAACGCAACCATGTTTTGCATCAAGAACATCAAGAATTGAGTGCGGAATACAACCAAACTTGTTTCGGATCAAGAAAATCAAGAACTGAGTCCGGAATAACGCAAACATGTTTTGCATAAAGAAAATCAAGAATTGAGTGCGGAATACAACCAAACTTGTTTGGGATCAAGAAAATCAAGAACTGAGTCCTGAATAATGCAACCATGTTTTGCATCAAGAAAATCAAGAATTGAGTGCAGAAAAGAACCAAACTTATTTCGGAACAAGAAAATCAAGAACTGAGTCAGGAATATCGCAAACATGTTTTGAATCAAGAAAATTAAGAATTGAGCGGGGAATACAAACAAACTTGTTTCGGATCAAGAAAAACAAGAACTGAGTCCGGAATACCGCAAACAAGTTTTGCATTAAGAAAATCAAGAATTGAGCGCGGAATACAAACAAATTTGTTTGGTATCATGAAAATGAAAAACTGAGTCAGGAATACCGCAAACATGTTTTGCAAAAAGAAAATAAAGAATTGAGTGCGGAAAACAACCAAACTTGTTTTGGAACAAAAATATCAAGAATTGAGTCCGGAATACCGCAAACATGTTTTGCATCAAGAAAATCAAGAATTGAGTGCGGAATACAAACAAATTGTTTTGGATCAAGAAAATCAAGAACCGAGTCCGGAATGCCGCAAACAAGTTTTGCATTAAGAAAATCAAAAATTGAGCGCGGAATACAAACAAACTTGTTTCGGATCAAGACAATCAAGAATTGAGTCAGGAATACCGCAAACATTTTTTGCATCAAGAAAATCAAGAATTGAGTGCTGAAAACAACCAAACTTGTTTTTGAACAAGAAAATCAAGAACTGAGTCCGGAATAACGCAAACATGTTTTGCATCAAGAAAATCAAGAATTGAGTGCGGAACACAACCAAACTTGTTTATGAACAAGAAAATCAAGAACTGAGTCCGGAATAACGCAAACATGTTTTGCATCAAGAAAATCAAGAATTTAGTGCGGAATACAACCAAACTTGTTTCGGATCAAGAAAATCAAGAACTGAGTCCGGAATAACGCAAACATGTTTTGCATAAAGAAAAAATCAAGAATTGAGTGCAGAAAACAACCAAACTTATTTTTGAACAAGAAAATCAAGAACTGAGTCCGGAATAACGCAAACATGTTTTGCATCAAGAAAATCAAGAATTGAGTGCGGAAAACAACCAAACTTGTTTGTGAACAAGAAAATCAAGAACTGAGTCCGGAATAACGCAAACATGTTTTGCATCAAGAAAATCAAGAATTGAGTGCGGAATACAACCAAACTTCTTTCGGATCAAGAAAATCAAGAACTGAGTCCGGAATAACGCAAACATGTTTTGCATAAAGAAAATCAAGAATTGAGTGCGGAATACAACCAAACTTGTTTGGGATCAAGAAAATCAAGAACTGAGTCCGGAATAATGCAACCATGTTTTGCATCAAGAAAATCAAGAATAGAGTGCGGAAAACAACCAAACTTGTTTCGGAACAAGAAAATCAAGAACTGACTCCGGAATAACGTAAACATGTTTTGCATCAACAAAATCAAGAATTGAGTGCGGAAAACAACCAAACTTGTTTCGGATCAAGAAAATCAAGAACTGAATCCGGAATAACGCAAACATGTTTTGCATCAAGAAAATCAAGAATTGAGTGCGGAAAACAACCAAACTTGTTTGAGAATAAGAAAATCAAGAACTGAGTCCGGAATAACGCAAACATGTTTTGCATCAAGAAAATCAAGAATTGAGTGCGGAATACAACCAAACTTGTTTCGGATCAAGAAAATCAAGAACTGAGTCCGGAATAACGCAACCATGTTTTGCATCAAGAAAATCAAGAATTGAGTGCGGAATACAACCAAACTTGTTTCGGATCAAGAAAATCAAGAACTGAGTCCGGAATAACGCAAACATGTTTTGCATCAAGAAAATCAAGAATTGAGTGCGGAAAACAACCAAACTTGTTTCGGATCAAGAAAATCAAGAACTGAATCCGGAATAACGCAAACATGTTTTGCATCAAGAAAATCAAGAATTGAGTGCAGAAAACAACCAAACTTATTTTTGAACAAGAAAATCAAGAACTGAGTCCGGAATAACGCAAACATGTTTTGCATCAAGAAAATCAAGAATTGAGTGCGGAATACAACCAAACTTGTTTCGGATCAAGAAAATCAAGAACTGAGTCCGGAATAACGCAAACATGTTTTGCATCAAGAAAATCAAGAATTGAGTGCGGAATACAACCAAACTTGTTTCGGATCAAGAAAATCAAGAACTGAGTCCGGAATAACGCAAACATGTTTTGCATCAAGAAAATCAAGAATTGAGTGCGGAAAACAACCAAACTTGTTTTAGAATAAGAAAATCAAGAACTGAGTCCGGAATAACGCAAACATGTTTTGCATCAAGAAAATCAAGAATTGAGTGCGGAATACAACCAAACTTGTTTCGGATCAAGACAATCAAGAATTGAGTCAGGAATACCGCAAACATTTTTTGCATCAAGAAAATCAAGAATTGTGTGCGGAATACAACCAAACTTGTTTCGGATCAAGAAAATCAAGAACTGAGTCCGGAATAACGCAAACAAATTTTGCATCAAGAAAATCAAGAATTGAGCGCGGAATACAAACAAACTTATTTCGGAACAAGAAAAATCAAGAACTGAGTCCGGAATAACGCAAACATGTTTTGCATCATGAAAATTAAGAATTGAGTGCGGAAAACAACCAAACTTGTTTGTGAACAAGAAAATCAAGAACTGAGTCCGGAATAACGCAACCATGTTTTGCATCAAGAAAATCAAGAATTGAGTGCGGAATACAACCAAACTTGTTTCGGATCAAGAAAATCAAGAACTGAGTCCGGAATAACGCAAACATGTTTTGCATAAAGAAAATCAAGAATTGACTGTGGAATACAACCAAACTTGTTTGGGATCAAGAAAATCAAGAACTTAGTCCTGAATAATGCAACCATGTTTTGCATCAAGAAAATCAAGAATTGAGTGCAGAAAAGAACCAAACTTATTTCGGAACAAGAAAATCAAGAACTGAGTCAGGAATACCGCAAACATGTTTTGAATCAAGAAAATCAAGAATTGAGTGCTGAAAACAACCAAACTTGTTTTTGAACAAGAAAATCAAGAACTGAGTCCGGAATAACGCAAACATGTTTTGCATTAAGAAAATCAAGAATTGAGTGCGGAACACAACCAAACTTGTTTTTGAACAAGAAAATCAAGAACTGAGTCCGGAATAACGCAAACATGTTTTGCATCAAGAAAATCAAGAATTTAGTGCGGAATACAACCAAACTTGTTTCGGATCAAGAAAATCAAGAACTGAGTCCGGAATAACGCAAACATGTTTTGCATAAAGAAAATCAAGAATTGAGTGCAGAAAACAACCAAACTTATTTTTGAACAAGAAAATCAAGAACTGAGTCCGGAATAACGCAAACATGTTTTGCATCAAGAAAATCAAGAATTGAGTGCGGAATACAACCAAACTTGTTTCGGATCAAGAAAATCAAGAACTGAGTCCGGAATAACGCAAACATGTTTTGCATAAAGAAAATCAAGAATTGAGTGCGGAATACAACCAAACTTGTTTGGGATCAAGAAAATTAAGAACTGAGTCCGGAATAATGCAACCATGTTTTGCATCAAGAAAATCAAGAATTGAGTGCGGAAAACAACCAAACTTATTTCGGAACAAGAAAATCAAGAACTGAGTCAGGAATACCGCAAACATGTTTTGCATCAAGAAAATCAAGAATTGAGTGCGGAAAACAACCAAACTTGTTTCGGAACAAGAAAATCAAGAACTGACTCCGGAATAACGCAAACATGTTTTGCATCAACAAAATCAAGAATTGAGTGCGGAAAACAACCAAACTTGTTTCGGATCAAGAAAATCAAGAACTGAATCCGGAATAACGCAAACATGTTTTGCATCAAGAAAATCAAGAATTGAGTGCGGAAAACAACCAAACTTGTTTGAGAATAAGAAAATCAAGAACTGAGTCCGGAATAACGCAAACATGTTTTGCATCAAGAAAATCAAGAATTGAGTGCGGAATACAACCAAACTTGTTTCGGATCAAGAAAATCAAGAACTGAGTCCGGAATAACGCAAACATGTTTTGCATCAAGAAAATCAAGAATTGAGTGCGGAATACAACCAAACTTGTTTCGGATCAAGAAAATCAAGAACTGAGTCCGGAATAACGCAAACATGTTTTGCATCAAGAAAATCAAGAATTGAGTGCGGAAAACAACCAAACTTGTTTCGGATCAAGAAAATCAAGAACTGAATCCGGAATAACGCAAACATGTTTTGCATCAAGAAAATCAAGAATTGAGTGCGGAAAACAACCAAACTTGTTTGAGAATAAGAAAATCAAGAACTGAGTCCGGAATAACGCAAACATGTTTTGCATCAAGAAAATCAAGAATTGAGTGCGGAATACAACCAAACTTGTTTCGGATCAAGAAAATCAAGAACTGAGTCCGGAATAACGCAAACATGTTTTGCATCAAGAAAATCAAGAATTGAGTGCGGAATACAACCAAACTTGTTTCGGATCAAGAAAATCAAGAACTGAGTCCGGAATAACGCAAACATGTTTTGCATCAAGAAAATCAAGAATTGAGTGCGGAAAACAACCAAACTTGTTTTAGAATAAGAAAATCAAGAACTGAGTCCGGAATAACGCAAACATGTTTTGCATCAAGAAAATCAAGAATTGAGTGCGGAATACAACCAAACTTGTTTCGGATCAAGACAATCAAGAATTGAGTCAGGAATACCGCAAACATTTTTTGCATCAAGAAAATCAAGAATTGTGTGCGGAATACAACCAAACTTGTTTCGGATCAAGAAAATCAAGAACTGAGTCCGGAATAACGCAAACAAATTTTGCATCAAGAAAATCAAGAATTGAGCGCGGAATACAAACAAACTTATTTCGGAACAAGAAAAATCAAGAACTGAGTCCGGAATAACGCAAACATGTTTTGCATCATGAAAATTAAGAATTGAGTGCGGAATACAACCAAACTTGTTTGGGATCAAGAAAATCAAGAACTTAGTCCTGAATTAAGCAACCATGTTTTGCATCAAGAAAATCAAGAATTGAGTGCAGAAAAGAACCAAACTTATTTCGGAACAAGAAAATCAAGAACTGAGTCAGGAATACCGCAAACATGTTTTGAATCAAGAAAATCAAGAATTGAGTGCTGAAAACAACCAAACTTGTTTTTGAACAAGAAAATCAAGAACTGAGTCCGGAATAACGCAAACATGTTTTGCATTAAGAAAATCAAGAATTGAGTGCGGAACACAACCAAACTTGTTTTTGAACAAGAAAATCAAGAACTGAGTCCGGAATAACGCAAACATGTTTTGCATCAAGAAAATCAAGAATTTAGTGCGGAATACAACCAAACTTGTTTCGGATCAAGAAAATCAAGAACTGAGTCCGGAATAACGCAAACATGTTTTGCATAAAGAAAATCAAGAATTGAGTGCAGAAAACAACCAAACTTATTTTTGAACAAGAAAATCAAGAACTGAGTCCGGAATAACGCAAACATGTTTTGCATCAAGAAAATCAAGAATTGAGTGCGGAATACAACCAAACTTGTTTCGGATCAAGAAAATCAAGAACTGAGTCCGGAATAACGCAAACATGTTTTGCATAAAGAAAATAAAAAATTGAGTGCGGAATACAACCAAACTTATTTGGGATCAAGAAAATTAAGAACTGAGTCCGGAATAATGCAACCATGTTTTGCATCAAGAAAATCAAGAATTGAGTGCGGAAAACAACCAAACTTATTTCGGAACAAGAAAATCAAGAACTGAGTCAGGAATACCGCAAACATGTTTTGCATCAAGAAAATCAAGAATTGAGTGCGGAAAACAACCAAACTTGTTTCGGAACAAGAAAATCAAGAACTGAGTCCGGAATAATGCAACCATGTTTTGCATCAAGAAAATCAAGAATTGAGTGCGGAAAACAACCAAACTTGTTTGAGAATAAGAAAATCAAGAACTGAGTCCGGAATAACGCAAACATGTTTTGCATCAAGAAAATCAAGAATTGAGTGCGGAATACAACCAAACTTGTTTCGGATCAAGAAAATCAAGAACCGAGTCCGGAATACCGCAAACAAGTTTTGCATCAAGAAAATCAAGAATTGAGTGCGGAATACAACCAAACTTGTTTCGGATCAAGAAAATCAAGAACTGAGTCCGGAATAACGCAAACATGTTTTGCATCAAGAAAATCAAGAATTGACTGTGGAATACAACCAAACTTGTTTGGGATCAAGAAAATCAAGAACTTAGTCCTGAATAATGCAACCATGTTTTGCATCAAGAAAATCAAGAATTGAGTGCAGAAAAGAACCAAACTTATTTCGGAACAAGAAAATCAAGAACTGAGTCAGGAATACCGCAAACATGTTTTGAATCAAGAAAATCAAGAATTGAGTGCTGAAAACAACCAAACTTGTTTTTGAACAAGAAAATCAAGAACTGAGTCCGGAATAACGCAAACATGTTTTGCATTATGAAAATCAAGAATTGAGTGCGGAACACAACCAAACTTGTTTTTGAACAAGAAAATCAAGAACTGAGTCCGGAATAACGCAAACATGTTTTGCATCAAGAAAATCAAGAATTGAGTGCGGAATACAACCAAACTTGTTTCGGATCAAGAAAATCAAGAACTGAGTCCGGAATAACGCAAACATGTTTTGCATCAAGAAAATCAAGAATTGAGTGCGGAAAACAACCAAACTTGTTTTAGAATAAGAAATTAAGAACTGAGTCCGGAATAACGCAAACATGTTTTGCATCAAGAAAATCAAGAATTGAGTGCGGAATACAACCAAACTTGTTTCGGATCAAGACAATCAATAATTGAGTCAGGAATACCGCAAACATTTTTTGCATCAAGAAAATCAAGAATTGTGTGCGGAATACAACCAAACTTGTTTCGGATCAAGAAAATCAAGAACTGAGTCCGGAATAACGCAAACAAGTTTTGCATCAAGAAAATCAAGAATTGAGCGCGGAATACAAACAAACTTATTTCGGAACAAGAAAAATCAAGAACTGAGTCCGGAATAACGCAAACATGTTTTGCATCATGAAAATTAAGAATTGAGTGCGGAAAACAACCAAACTTGTTTTTGAACAAGAAAATCAAGAACTGAGTCCGGAATAACGCAAACATGTTTTGCATCAAGAAAATCAAGAATTGAGTGCGGAATACAACCAAACTTGTTTCGGATCATGAAAATCAAGAACTGAGTCCGGAATAACGCAAACATGTTTTGCATAAAGAAAATCAAGAATTGAGTGCGGAATACAACCAAACTTGTTTCGGATCAAGAAAAACAAGAACTGAGTCCGGAATAACGCAAACATGTTTTGCATCAAGAAAATCAAGAATTGAGTGCGGAAAACAACCAAACTTGTTTTTGAACAAGAAAATCAAGAACTGAGTCCGGAATAACGCAAACCTGTTTTGCATCAAGAAAATCAAGAATTGAGTGCGGAAAACAACCAAACTTGTTTTTGAACAAGAAAATCTAGAAGTGAGTCCGGAATAACGCAACCATGTTTTGCATCAAGAAAATCAAGAATTGAGTGCGGAATACAACTAAACTTGTTTCGGATCAAGAAAATCAAGAACTGAGTCCGGAATAACGCAAACATGTTTTGCATCAAGAAAATCATGAATTGAGCGCGGAATACAAACAAACTTGTTTTGGATCAAGAAAATCAAGAACTGAGTCCGGAATACCGCAAACAAGTTTTGCATAAAGAAAATAAAGAATTGAGCGCGGAATACATACAAACTTGTTTGGTATCATGAAAATGAAAAACTGAGTCAGGAATACTGCAAACATGTTTTGCTACAAGAAAATAAAGAATTGAGTGCGGAAAACAACGAAACTTGTTTTGGAACAAAAAAATCTAGAATTGAGTCCGGAATACCGCAAACATGTTTTGCATCAAGAAAATCAAGAATTGTGTGCGGAAAACAACTAAACTTGTTTTTGAACAAGAAAATCAAGAACTGAGTCCGGAATAACGCAAACATGTTTTGCATCAAGAAAATCAAGAATTGAGTGCGGAATACAAACAAATTGTTTTGGATCAAGAAAATCAAGAACCGAGTCCGGAATACCGCAAACAAGTTTTGCATCAAGAAAATCAAGAATTGAGCGCGGAATACAAACAAACTTGTTTGGGATCAAGAAAATCAACAACCGAGTCCGGAATACCGCAAACATGTTTTGCATCAAGAAAATCAAGAATTGAGTGCGGAATACAACCAAACTTGTTTCGGATCATGAAAATCAAGAACTGAGTCCGGAATAACGCAAACATGTTTTGCATAAAGAAAATCAAGAATTGAGTGCGGAATACAACCAAACTTGTTTCGGATCAAGAAAAACAAGAACTGAGTCCGGAATAACGCAAACATGTTTTGCATCAAGAAAATCAAGAATTGAGTGCGGAAAACAACCAAACTTGTTTTTGAACAAGAAAATCAAGAACTGAGTCCGGAATAACGCAAACCTGTTTTGCATCAAGAAAATCAAGAATTGAGTGCGGAAAACAACCAAACTTGTTTTTGAACAAGAAAATCTAGAAGTGAGTCCGGAATAACGCAACCATGTTTTGCATCAAGAAAATCAAGAATTGAGTGCGGAATACAACCAAACTTGTTTCGGATCAAGAAAATCAAGAACTGAGTCCGGAATAACGCAAACATGTTTTGCATCAAGAAAATCATGAATTGAGCGCGGAATACAAACAAACTTGTTTTGGATCAAGAAAATCAAGAACTGAGTCCGGAATACCGCAAACAAGTTTTGCATAAAGAAAATAAAGAATTGAGCGCGGAATACATACAAACTTGTTTGGTATCATGAAAATGAAAAACTGAGTCAGGAATACTGCAAACATGTTTTGCTACAAGAAAATAAAGAATTGAGTGCGGAAAACAACGAAACTTGTTTTGGAACAAAAAAATCTAGAATTGAGTCCGGAATACCGCAAACATGTTTTGCATCAAGAAAATCAAGATTTGTGTGCGGAAAACAACTAAACTTGTTTTTGAACAAGAAAATCAAGAACTGAGTCCGGAATAACGCAAACATGTTTTGCATCAAGAAAATCAAGAATTGAGTGCGGAATACAAACAAATTGTTTTGGATCAAGAAAATCAAGAACCGAGTCCGGAATACCGCAAACAAGTTTTGCATCAAGAAAATCAAGAATTGAGCGCGGAATACAAACAAACTTGTTTGGGATCAAGAAAATCAACAACCGAGTCCGGAATACCGCAAACATGTTTTGCATCAAGAAAATCAAGAATTGAGTGCGGAAAATAACTAAACTTGTTTTTGAACAAGAAAATCAAGAACTGACTCCGGAATAACGCAAACATGTTTTGCATCAAGAAAATTAAGAATTGAGCGGGGAATACAAACAAACTTGTTTTGGATCAAGAAAATCAAGAACTGAGTCCGGAATACCGCAAACAAGTTTTGCATTAAGAAAATCAAGAATTGAGCGCGGAATACAAACAAATTTGTTTGGTATCATGAAAATGAAAAACTGAGTCAGGAATACCGCAAACATGTTTTGCAAAAAGAAAATAAAGAATTGAGTGCGGAAAACAACCAAACTTGTTTTGGAACAAAAAAATCAAGAATTGAGTCCGGAATACCGCAAACATGTTTTCCATCAAGAAAATCAAGAATTGAGTGCGGAATACAAACAAATTGTTTTGGATCAAGAAAATCAAGAACCGAGTCCGGAATACCGCAAACAAGTTTTGCATTAAGAAAATAAAAAATTGAGCGCGGAATACAAACAAACTTGTTTCGGATCAAGACAATCAAGAATTGAGTCAGGAATACCGCAAACATTTTTTGCATCAAGAAAATCAAGAATTGTGTGCGGAAAACAACCAAACTTGTTTTGAAACAAGAAAATCAAGAACTCACTCCGGAATAACGCAAACATGTTTTGCATCAAGAAAATCAAGAATTGAGAGCAGAAAACAACCAAACTTGTTTTTGAACAAGAAAATCAAGAACAGAGTCCGGAATAACGCAAACATGTTTTGCATCAAGAAAATCAAGAATTGAGTGCGGAATACAACCAAACTTGTTTCGGAACAAGAAAATCAAGAACAGAGTCCGGAATAACGCAAACATGTTTTGCATCAATAAAATCAAGAATTGAGTGCGGAATACAACCAAACTTGTTTCGGATCAAGAAAATCAAGAACTGAGTCCGGAATAACGCAAACATGTTTTGCATCAAGAAAATAAAGAATTGAGTGCGGAAAACAACCAAACTTATTTCGGAACAAGAAAACAAGAACTGAGTCAGGAATACCGCAAACATGTTTTGGATCAAGAAAATCAAGAATTGAGTGCGGAAAACAACCAAACTTGTTTGAGAATAAGAAAATCAAGAACTGAGTCCGGAATAACGCAAACATGTTTTGCATAAAGAAAATCAAGAATTGAGTGCGGAATACAACCAAACTTGTTTCGGATCAAGAAAAACAAGAACTGAGTCCGGAATAACGCAAACATGTTTTGCATCAAGAAAATCAAGAATTGAGTGCGGAAAACAACCAAACTTGTTTTTGAACAAGAAAATCAAGAACTGAGTCCGGAATAACGCAAACCTGTTTTGCATCAAGAAAATCAAGAATTGAGTGCGGAAAACAACCAAACTTGTTTTTGAACAAGAAAATCTAGAAGTGAGTCCGGAATAACGCAACCATGTTTTGCATCAAGAAAATCAAGAATTGAGTGCGGAATACAACCAAACTTGTTTCGGATCAAGAAAATCAAGAACTGAGTCCGGAATAACGCAAACATGTTTTGCATCAAGAAAATCATGAATTGAGCGCGGAATACAAACAAACTTGTTTTGGATCAAGAAAATCAAGAACTGAGTCCGGAATACCGCAAACAAGTTTTGCATAAAGAAAATAAAGAATTGAGCGCGGAATACATACAAACTTGTTTGGTATCATGAAAATGAAAAACTGAGTCAGGAATACTGCAAACATGTTTTGCTACAAGAAAATAAAGAATTGAGTGCGGAAAACAACGAAACTTGTTTTGGAACAAAAAAATCTAGAATTGAGTCCGGAATACCGCAAACATGTTTTGCATCAAGAAAATCAAGAATTGTGTGCGGAAAACAACTAAACTTGTTTTTGAACAAGAAAATCAAGAACTGAGTCCGGAATAACGCAAACATGTTTTGCATCAAGAAAATCAAGAATTGAGTGCGGAATACAAACAAATTGTTTTGGATCAAGAAAATCAAGAACCGAGTCCGGAATACCGCAAACAAGTTTTGCATCAAGAAAATCAAGAATTGAGCGCGGAATACAAACAAACTTGTTTGGGATCAAGAAAATCAACAACCGAGTCCGGAATACCGCAAACATGTTTTGCATCAAGAAAATCAAGAATTGAGTGCGGAAAATAACTAAACTTGTTTTTGAACAAGAAAATCAAGAACTGACTCCGGAATAACGCAAACATGTTTTGCATCAAGAAAATGAAGAATTGAGCGGGGAATACAAACATACTTGTTTTGGATCAAGAAAATCAAGAACTGAGTCCGGAATACCGCAAACAAGTTTTGCATTAAGAAAATAAAAAATTGAGCGCGGAATACAAACAAACTTGTTTCGGATCAAGACAATCAAGAATTGAGTCAGGAATACCGCAAACATTTTTTGCATCAAGAAAATCAAAAATTGTGTGCGGAAAACAACCAAACTTGTTTTGAAACAAGAAAATCAAGAACTCACTCCGGAATAACGCAAACATGTTTTGCATCAAGAAAATCAAGAATTGAGTGCAGAAAACAACCAAACTTGTTTTTGAACAAGAAAATCAAGAACAGAGTCCGGAATAACGCAAACATGTTTTGCTTCAAGAAAATCAAGAATTGAGTGCGGAATACAACCAAACTTGTTTCGGAACAAGAAAATCAAGAACAGAGTCCGGAATAACGCAAACATGTTTTGCATCAAGAAAATCAAGAATTGAGTGCGGAATACAACCAAACTTGTTTCGGATCAAGAAAATCAAGAACTGAGTCCGGAATACCGCAAACAAGTTTTGCATCAAGAAAATCAAGAATTGAGTGCGGAATACAACCAAACTTGTTTCGGATCAAGAAAATCAACAACCGAGTCCGGAATACCGCAAACATGTTTTGCATCAAGAAAATCAAGAATTGAGTGCGGAAAATAACTAAACTTGTTTTTGAACAAGAAAATCAAGAACTGACTCCGGAATAACGCAAACATGTTTTGCATCAAGAAAATCAAGAATTGAGTGCGGAATACAACCAAACTTGTTTCGGATCAAGACAATCAAGAATTGAGTCAGGAATACCGCAAACATTTTTTGCATCAAGAAAATCAAGAATTGTGTGCGGAAAACAACCAAACTTGTTTTGAAACAAGAAAATCAAGAACTCACTCCGGAATAACGCAAACATGTTTTGCATCAAGAAAATCAAGAATTGAGTGCAGAAAACAACCAAACTTGTTTTTGAACAAGAAAATCAAGAACAGAGTCCGGAATAACGCAAACATGTTTTGCATCAAGAAAATCAAGAATTGAGTGCGGAATACAACCAAACTTGTTTCGGAACAAGAAAATCAAGAACAGAGTCCGGAATAACGCAAACATGTTTTGCATCAATAAAATCAAGAATTGAGTGCGGAATGCAACCAAACTTGTTTCGGATCAAGAAAATCAAGAACTGAGTCCGGAATAACGCAAACATGTTTTGCATCAAGAAAATAAAGAATTGAGTGCGGAATACAACCAAACTTGTTTGGGATCAAGAAAATCAACAACCGAGTCCGGAATACCGCAAACATGTTTTGCATCAAGAAAATCAAGAATTGAGTGCGGAAAATAACTAAACTTGTTTTTGAACAAGAAAATCAAGAACTGACTCCGGAATAACGCAAACATGTTTTGCATCAAGAAAATTAAGAATTGAGCGGGGAATACAAACAAACTTGTTTTGGATCAAGAAAATCAAGAACTGAGTCCGGAATACCGCAAACAAGTTTTGCATTAAGAAAATCAAGAATTGAGCGCGGAATACAAACAAATTTGTTTGGTATCATGAAAATGAAAAACTGAGTCAGGAATACCGCAAACATGTTTTGCAAAAAGAAAATAAAGAATTGAGTGCGGAAAACAACCAAACTTGTTTTGGAACAAAAAAATCAAGAATTGAGTCCGGAATACCGCAAACATGTTTTCCATCAAGAAAATCAAGAATTGAGTGCGGAATACAAACAAATTGTTTTGGATCAAGAAAATCAAGAACCGAGTCCGGAATACCGCAAACAAGTTTTGCATTAAGAAAATCAAAAATTGAGCGCGGAATACAAACAAACTTGTTTCGGATCAAGACAATCAAGAATTGAGTCAGGAATACCGCAAACATTTTTTGCATCAAGAAAATCAAGAATTGTGTGCGGAAAACAACCAAACTTGTTTTGAAACAAGAAAATCAAGAACTCACTCCGGAATAACGCAAACATGTTTTGCATCAAGAAAATCAAGAATTGAGTGCAGAAAACAACCAAACTTGTTTTTGAACAAGAAAATCAAGAACAGAGTCCGGAATAACGCAAACATGTTTTGCATCAAGAAAATCAAGAATTGAGTGCGGAATACAACCAAACTTGTTTCGGATCAAGAAAAACAAGAACTGAGTCCGGAATAACGCAAACATGTTTTGCATCAAGAAAATCAAGAATTGAGTGCGGAAAACAACCAAACTTGTTTTTGAACAAGAAAATCAAGAACTGAGTCCGGAATAACGCAAACCTGTTTTGCATCAAGAAAATCAAGAATTGAGTGCGGAAAACAACCAAACTTGTTTGTGAACAAGAAAATCTAGAAGTGAGTCCGGAATAACGCAACCATGTTTTGCATCAAGAAAATCAAGAATTGAGTGCGGAATACAACCAAACTTGTTTCGGATCAAGAAAATCAAGAACTGAGTCCGGAATAACGCAAACATGTTTTGCATCAAGAAAATCATGAATTGAGCGCGGAATACAAACAAACTTGTTTTGGATCAAGAAAATCAAGAACTGAGTCCGGAATACCGCAAACAAGTTTTGCATAAAGAAAATAAAGAATTGAGCGCGGAATACATACAAACTTGTTTGGTATCATGAAAATGAAAAACTGAGTCAGGAATACTACAAACATGTTTTGCTACAAGAAAATAAAGAATTGAGTGCGGAAAACAACGAAACTTGTTTTGGAACAAAAAAATCTAGAATTGAGTCCGGAATACCGCAAACATGTTTTGCATCAAGAAAATCAAGAATTGTGTGCGGAAAACAACTAAACTTGTTTTTGAACAAGAAAATCAAGAACTGAGTCCGGAATAACGCAAACATGTTTTGCATCAAGAAAATCAAGAATTGAGTGCGGAATACAAACAAATTGTTTTGGATCAAGAAAATCAAGAACCGAGTCCGGAATACCGCAAACAAGTTTTGCATCAAGAAAATCAAGAATTGAGCGCGGAATACAAACAAACTTGTTTGGGATCAAGAAAATCAACAACCGAGTCCGGAATACCGCAAACATGTTTTGCATCAAGAAAATCAAGAATTGAGTGCGGAAAATAACTAAACTTGTTTTTGAACAAGAAAATCAAGAACTGACTCCGGAATAACGCAAACATGTTTTGCATCAAGAAAATTAAGAATTGAGCGGGGAATACAAACAAACTTGTTTTGGATCAAGAAAATCAAGAACTGAGTCCGGAATAACGCAAACATGTTTTGCATCAAGAAAATCAAGAACTGAGTGCGGAATACAACCAAACTTGTTTCGGATCAAGAAAATCAAGAACTGAGTCCGGAATAACGCAAACATGTTTTGCATCAAGAAAATCAAGAATTGAGTGCGGAAAACAACCAAACTTGTTTTAGAATAAGAAAATCAAGAACTGAGTCCGGAATAATGCAAACATGTTTTGCATCAAGAAAAATCAAGAATTGAGTGCGGAATACAACCAAACTTGTTTCGGATCAAGAAAATCAAGAACTGAGTCCGGAATAACGCAAACATGTTTTGCATCAAGAAAATCATGAATTGAGCGCGGAATACAAACAAACTTGTTTTGGATCAAGAAAATCAAGAACTGAGTCCGGAATACCGCAAACAAGTTTTGCATAAAGAAAATAAAGAATTGAGCGCGGAATACATACAAACTTGTTTGGTATCATGAAAATGAAAAACTGAGTCAGGAATACTGCAAACATGTTTTGCTACAAGAAAATAAAGAATTGAGTGCGGAAAACAACGAAACTTGTTTTGGAACAAAAAAATCTAGAATTGAGTCCGGAATACCGCAAACATGTTTTGCATCAAGAAAATCAAGAATTGTGTGCGGAAAACAACTAAACTTGTTTTTGAACAAGAAAATCAAGAACTGAGTCCGGAATAACGCAAACATGTTTTGCATCAAGAAAATCAAGAATTGAGTGCGGAATACAAACAAATTGTTTTGGATCAAGAAAATCAAGAACCGAGTCCGGAATACCGCAAACAAGTTTTGCATCAAGAAAATCAAGAATTGAGCGCGGAATACAAACAAACTTGTTTGGGATCAAGAAAATCAACAACCGAGTCCGGAATACCGCAAACATGTTTTGCATCAAGAAAATCAAGAATTGAGTGCGGAAAATAACTAAACTTGTTTTTGAACAAGAAAATCAAGAACTGACTCCGGAATAACGCAAACATGTTTTGCATCAAGAAAATGAAGAATTGAGCGGGGAATACAAACAAACTTGTTTTGGATCAAGAAAATCAAGAACTGAGTCCGGAATACCGCAAACAAGTTTTGCATTAAGAAAATAAAAAATTGAGCGCGGAATACAAACAAACTTGTTTCGGATCAAGACAATCAAGAATTGAGTCAGGAATACCGCAAACATTTTTTGCATCAAGAAAATCAAGAATTGTGTGCGGAAAACAACCAAACTTGTTTTGAAACAAGAAAATCAAGAACTCACTCCGGAATAACGCAAACATGTTTTGCATCAAGAAAATCAAGAATTGAGTGCAGAAAACAACCAAACTTGTTTTTGAACAAGAAAATCAAGAACAGAGTCCGGAATAACGCAAACATGTTTTGCTTCAAGAAAATCAAGAATTGAGTGCGGAATACAACCAAACTTGTTTCGGAACAAGAAAATCAAGAACAGAGTCCGGAATAACGCAAACCTGTTTTGCATCAAGAAAATCAAGAATTGAGTGCGGAATACAACCAAACTTGTTTCGGATCAAGAAAATCAAGAACTGAGTCCGGAATACCGCAAACAAGTTTTGCATCAAGAAAATCAAGAATTGAGTGCGGAATACAACCAAACTTGTTTCGGATCAAGAAAATCAAGAACTGAGTCCGGAATAACGCAAACATGTTTTGCATCAAGAAAATCAAGAATTGAGTGCGGAAAACAACCAAACTTGTTTTAGAATAAGAAATTAAGAACTGAGTCCGGAATAACGCAAACATGTTTTGCATCAAGAAAATCAAGAATTGAGTGCGGAATACAACCAAACTTGTTTCGGATCAAGACAATCAATAATTGAGTCAGGAATACCGCAAACATTTTTTGCATCAAGAAAATCAAGAATTGTGTGCGGAATACAACCAAACTTGTTTCGGATCAAGAAAATCAAGAACTGAGTCCGGAATAACGCAAACAAGTTTTGCATCAAGAAAATCAAGAATTGAGCGCGGAATACAAACAAACTTATTTCGGAACAAGAAAAATCAAGAACTGAGTCCGGAATAACGCAAACATGTTTTGCATCATGAAAATTAAGAATTGAGTGCGGAAAACAACCAAACTTGTTTTTGAACAAGAAAATCAAGAACTGAGTCCGGAATAACGCAAACATGTTTTGCATCAAGAAAATCAAGAATTGAGTGCGGAATACAACCAAACTTGTTTCGGATCATGAAAATCAAGAACTGAGTCCGGAATAACGCAAACATGTTTTGCATAAAGAAAATCAAGAATTGAGTGCGGAATACAACCAAACTTGTTTCGGATCAAGAAAAACAAGAACTGAGTCCGGAATAACGCAAACATGTTTTGCATCAAGAAAATCAAGAATTGAGTGCGGAAAACAACCAAACTTGTTTTTGAACAAGAAAATCAAGAACTGAGTCCGGAATAACGCAAACCTGTTTTGCATCAAGAAAATCAAGAATTGAGTGCGGAAAACAACCAAACTTGTTTGTGAACAAGAAAATCTAGAAGTGAGTCCGGAATAACGCAACCATGTTTTGCATCAAGAAAATCAAGAATTGAGTGCGGAATACAACCAAACTTGTTTCGGATCAAGAAAATCAAGAACTGAGTCCGGAATAACGCAAACATGTTTTGCATCAAGAAAATCATGAATTGAGCGCGGAATACAAACAAACTTGTTTTGGATCAAGAAAATCAAGAACTGAGTCCGGAATACCGCAAACAAGTTTTGCATAAAGAAAATAAAGAATTGAGCGCGGAATACATACAAACTTGTTTGGTATCATGAAAATGAAAAACTGAGTCAGGAATACTACAAACATGTTTTGCTACAAGAAAATAAAGAATTGAGTGCGGAAAACAACGAAACTTGTTTTGGAACAAAAAAATCTAGAATTGAGTCCGGAATACCGCAAACATGTTTTGCATCAAGAAAATCAAGAATTGAGTGCGGAATACAAACAAATTGTTTTGGATCAAGAAAATCAAGAACCGAGTCCGGAATACCGCAAACAAGTTTTGCATCAAGAAAATCAAGAATTGAGCGCGGAATACAAACAAACTTGTTTGGGATCAAGAAAATCAACAACCGAGTCCGGAATACCGCAAACATGTTTTGCATCAAGAAAATCAAGAATTGAGTGCGGAAAATAACTAAACTTGTTTTTGAACAAGAAAATCAAGAACTGACTCCGGAATAACGCAAACATGTTTTGCATCAAGAAAATTAAGAATTGAGCGGGGAATACAAACAAACTTGTTTTGGATCAAGAAAATCAAGAACTGAGTCCGGAATAACGCAAACATGTTTTGCATCAAGAAAATCAAGAACTGAGTGCGGAATACAACCAAACTTGTTTCGGATCAAGAAAATCAAGAACTGAGTCCGGAATAACGCAAACATGTTTTGCATCAAGAAAATCAAGAATTGAGTGCGGAAAACAACCAAACTTGTTTTAGAATAAGAAAATCAAGAACTGAGTCCGGAATAATGCAAACATGTTTTGCATCAAGAAAATCAAGAATTGAGTGCGGAATACAACCAAACTTGTTTCGGATCAAGAAAATCAAGAACTGAGTCCGGAATAACGCAAACATGTTTTGCATCAAGAAAATCATGAATTGAGCGCGGAATACAAACAAACTTGTTTTGGATCAAGAAAATCAAGAACTGAGTCCGGAATACCGCAAACAAGTTTTGCATAAAGAAAATAAAGAATTGAGCGCGGAATACATACAAACTTGTTTGGTATCATGAAAATGAAAAACTGAGTCAGGAATACTACAAACATGTTTTGCTACAAGAAAATAAAGAATTGAGTGCGGAAAACAACGAAACTTGTTTTGGAACAAAAAAATCTAGAATTGAGTCCGGAATACCGCAAACATGTTTTGCATCAAGAAAATCAAGAATTGTGTGCGGAAAACAACTAAACTTGTTTTTGAACAAGAAAATCAAGAACTGAGTTCGGAATAACGCAAACATGTTTTGCATCAAGAAAATCAAGAATTGAGTGCGGAATACAAACAAATTGTTTTGGATCAAGAAAATCAAGAACCGAGTCCGGAATACCGCAAACAAGTTTTGCATCAAGAAAATCAAGAATTGAGCGCGGAATACAAACAAACTTGTTTGGGATCAAGAAAATCAACAACCGAGTCCGGAATACCGCAAACATGTTTTGCATCAAGAAAATCAAGAATTGAGTGCGGAAAATAACTAAACTTGTTTTTGAACAAGAAAATCAAGAACTGACTCCGGAATAACGCAAACATGTTTTGCATCAAGAAAATGAAGAATTGAGCGGGGAATACAACCAAACTTGTTTTTGAACAAGAAAATCAAGAACAGAGTCCGGAATAACGCAAACATGTTTTGCTTCAAGAAAATCAAGAATTGAGTGCGGAATACAACCAAACTTGTTTCGGAACAAGAAAATCAAGAACAGAGTCCGGAATAACGCAAACATGTTTTGCATCAAGAAAATCAAGAATTGAGTGCGGAATACAACCAAACTTGTTTCGGATCAAGAAAATCAAGAACTGAGTCCGGAATACCGCAAACAAGTTTTGCATCAAGAAAATCAAGAATTGAGTGCGGAATACAACCAAACTTGTTTCGGATCAAGAAAATCAAGAACTGAGTCCGGAATAACGCAAACATGTTTTGCATCAAGAAAATCAAGAATTGAGTGCGGAAAACAACCAAACTTGTTTTAGAATAAGAAATTAAGAACTGAGTCCGGAATAACGCAAACATGTTTTGCATCAAGAAAATCAAGAATTGAGTGCGGAAAACAACCAAACTTGTTTCGGATCAAGACAATCAATAATTGAGTCAGGAATACCGCAAACATTTTTTGCATCAAGAAAATCAAGAATTGAGTGCGGAATACAACCAAACTTGTTTCGGATCAAGAAAATCAAGAACTGAGTCCGGAATAACGCAAACAAGTTTTGCATCAAGAAAATCAAGAATTGAGCGCGGAATACAAACAAACTTATTTCGGAACAAGAAAAATCAAGAACTGAGTCCGGAATAACGCAAACATGTTTTGCATCATGAAAATTAAGAATTGAGTGCGGAAAACAACCAAACTTGTTTTTGAACAAGAAAATCAAGAACTGAGTCCGGAATAACGCAAACATGTTTTGCATCAAGAAAATCAAGAATTGAGTGCGGAATACAACCAAACTTGTTTCGGATCATGAAAATCAAGAACTGAGTCCGGAATAACGCAAACATGTTTTGCATAAAGAAAATCAAGAATTGAGTGCGGAATACAACCAAACTTGTTTCGGATCAAGAAAAACAAGAACTGAGTCCGGAATAACGCAAACATGTTTTGCATCAAGAAAATCAAGAATTGAGTGCGGAAAACAACCAAACTTGTTTTTGAACAAGAAAATCAAGAACTGAGTCCGGAATAACGCAAACCTGTTTTGCATCAAGAAAATCAAGAATTGAGTGCGGAAAACAACCAAACTTGTTTGTGAACAAGAAAATCTAGAAGTGAGTCCGGAATAACGCAACCATGTTTTGCATCAAGAAAATCAAGAATTGAGTGCGGAATACAACCAAACTTGTTTCGGATCAAGAAAATCAAGAACTGAGTCCGGAATAACGCAAACATGTTTTGCATCAAGAAAATCATGAATTGAGCGCGGAATACAAACAAACTTGTTTTGGATCAAGAAAATCAAGAACTGAGTCCGGAATACCGCAAACAAGTTTTGCATAAAGAAAATAAAGAATTGAGCGCGGAATACATACAAACTTGTTTGGTATCATGAAAATGAAAAACTGAGTCAGGAATACTACAAACATGTTTTGCTACAAGAAAATAAAGAATTGAGTGCGGAAAACAACGAAACTTGTTTTGGAACAAAAAAATCTAGAATTGAGTCCGGAATACCGCAAACATGTTTTGCATCAAGAAAATCAAGAATTGAGTGCGGAATACAAACAAATTGTTTTGGATCAAGAAAATCAAGAACCGAGTCCGGAATACCGCAAACAAGTTTTGCATCAAGAAAATCAAGAATTGAGCGCGGAATACAAACAAACTTGTTTGGGATCAAGAAAATCAACAACCGAGTCCGGAATACCGCAAACATGTTTTGCATCAAGAAAATCAAGAATTGAGTGCGGAAAATAACTAAACTTGTTTTTGAACAAGAAAATCAAGAACTGACTCCGGAATAACGCAAACATGTTTTGCATCAAGAAAATTAAGAATTGAGCGGGGAATACAAACAAACTTGTTTTGGATCAAGAAAATCAAGAACTGAGTCCGGAATAACGCAAACATGTTTTGCATCAAGAAAATCAAGAACTGAGTGCGGAATACAACCAAACTTGTTTCGGATCAAGAAAATCAAGAACTGAGTCCGGAATAACGCAAACATGTTTTGCATCAAGAAAATCAAGAATTGAGTGCGGAAAACAACCAAACTTGTTTTAGAATAAGAAAATCAAGAACTGAGTCCGGAATAATGCAAACATGTTTTGCATCAAGAAAATCAAGAATTGAGTGCGGAATACAACCAAACTTGTTTCGGATCAAGAAAATCAAGAACTGAGTCCGGAATAACGCAAACATGTTTTGCATCAAGAAAATCATGAATTGAGCGCGGAATACAAACAAACTTGTTTTGGATCAAGAAAATCAAGAACTGAGTCCGGAATACCGCAAACAAGTTTTGCATAAAGAAAATAAAGAATTGAGCGCGGAATACATACAAACTTGTTTGGTATCATGAAAATGAAAAACTGAGTCAGGAATACTACAAACATGTTTTGCTACAAGAAAATAAAGAATTGAGTGCGGAAAACAACGAAACTTGTTTTGGAACAAAAAAATCTAGAATTGAGTCCGGAATACCGCAAACATGTTTTGCATCAAGAAAATCAAGAATTGTGTGCGGAAAACAACTAAACTTGTTTTTGAACAAGAAAATCAAGAACTGAGTCCGGAATAACGCAAACATGTTTTGCATCAAGAAAATCAAGAATTGAGTGCGGAATACAAACAAATTGTTTTGGATCAAGAAAATCAAGAACCGAGTCCGGAATACCGCAAACAAGTTTTGCATCAAGAAAATCAAGAATTGAGCGCGGAATACAAACAAACTTGTTTGGGATCAAGAAAATCAACAACCGAGTCCGGAATACCGCAAACATGTTTTGCATCAAGAAAATCAAGAATTGAGTGCGGAAAATAACTAAACTTGTTTTTGAACAAGAAAATCAAGAACTGACTCCGGAATAACGCAAACATGTTTTGCATCAAGAAAATGAAGAATTGAGCGGGGAATACAAACAAACTTGTTTTGGATCAAGAAAATCAAGAACTGAGTCCGGAATACCGCAAACAAGTTTTGCATTAAGAAAATAAAAAATTGAGCGCGGAATACAAACAAACTTGTTTCGGATCAAGACAATCAAGAATTGAGTCAGGAATACCGCAAACATTTTTTGCATCAAGAAAATCAAGAATTGTGTGCGGAAAACAACCAAACTTGTTTTGAAACAAGAAAATCAAGAACTCACTCCGGAATAACGCAAACATGTTTTGCATCAAGAAAATCAAGAATTGAGTGCAGAAAACAACCAAACTTGTTTTTGAACAAGAAAATCAAGAACAGAGTCCGGAATAACGCAAACATGTTTTGCTTCAAGAAAATCAAGAATTGAGTGCGGAATACAACCAAACTTGTTTCGGAACAAGAAAATCAAGAACAGAGTCCGGAATAACGCAAACATGTTTTGCATCAAGAAAATCAAGAATTGAGTGCGGAATACAACCAAACTTGTTTCGGATCAAGAAAATCAAGAACTGAGTCCGGAATACCGCAAACAAGTTTTGCATCAAGAAAATCAAGAATTGAGTGCGGAATACAACCAAACTTGTTTCGGATCAAGAAAATCAAGAACTGAGTCCGGAATAACGCAAACATGTTTTGCATCAAGAAAATCAAGAATTGAGTGCGGAAAACAACCAAACTTGTTTTAGAATAAGAAATTAAGAACTGAGTCCGGAATAACGCAAACATGTTTTGCATCAAGAAAATCAAGAATTGAGTGCGGAAAACAACCAAACTTGTTTCGGATCAAGACAATCAATAATTGAGTCAGGAATACCGCAAACATTTTTTGCATCAAGAAAATCAAGAATTGAGTGCGGAATACAACCAAACTTGTTTCGGATCAAGAAAATCAAGAACTGAGTCCGGAATAACGCAAACAAGTTTTGCATCAAGAAAATCAAGAATTGAGCGCGGAATACAAACAAACTTATTTCGGAACAAGAAAAATCAAGAACTGAGTCCGGAATAACGCAAACATGTTTTGCATCATGAAAATTAAGAATTGAGTGCGGAAAACAACCAAACTTGTTTTTGAACAAGAAAATCAAGAACTGAGTCCGGAATAACGCAAACATGTTTTGCATCAAGAAAATCAAGAATTGAGTGCGGAATACAACCAAACTTGTTTCGGATCATGAAAATCAAGAACTGAGTCCGGAATAACGCAAACATGTTTTGCATAAAGAAAATCAAGAATTGAGTGCGGAATACAACCAAACTTGTTTCGGATCAAGAAAAACAAGAACTGAGTCCGGAATAACGCAAACATGTTTTGCATCAAGAAAATCAAGAATTGAGTGCGGAAAACAACCAAACTTGTTTTTGAACAAGAAAATCAAGAACTGAGTCCGGAATAACGCAAACCTGTTTTGCATCAAGAAAATCAAGAATTGAGTGCGGAAAACAACCAAACTTGTTTGTGAACAAGAAAATCTAGAAGTGAGTCCGGAATAACGCAACCATGTTTTGCATCAAGAAAATCAAGAATTGAGTGCGGAATACAACCAAACTTGTTTCGGATCAAGAAAATCAAGAACTGAGTCCGGAATAACGCAAACATGTTTTGCATCAAGAAAATCATGAATTGAGCGCGGAATACAAACAAACTTGTTTTGGATCAAGAAAATCAAGAACTGAGTCCGGAATACCGCAAACAAGTTTTGCATAAAGAAAATAAAGAATTGAGCGCGGAATACATACAAACTTGTTTGGTATCATGAAAATGAAAAACTGAGTCAGGAATACTACAAACATGTTTTGCTACAAGAAAATAAAGAATTGAGTGCGGAAAACAACGAAACTTGTTTTGGAACAAAAAAATCTAGAATTGAGTCCGGAATACCGCAAACATGTTTTGCATCAAGAAAATCAAGAATTGTGTGCGGAAAACAACTAAACTTGTTTTTGAACAAGAAAATCAAGAACTGAGTTCGGAATAACGCAAACATGTTTTGCATCAAGAAAATCAAGAATTGAGTGCGGAAAACAACCAAACTTGTTTTAGAATAAGAAAATCAAGAACTGAGTCCGGAATAATGCAAACATGTTTTGCATCAAGAAAATCAAGAATTGAGTGCGGAATACAACCAAACTTGTTTCGGATCAAGAAAATCAAGAACTGAGTCCGGAATAACGCAAACATGTTTTGCATCAAGAAAATCATGAATTGAGCGCGGAATACAAACAAACTTGTTTTGGATCAAGAAAATCAAGAACTGAGTCCGGAATACCGCAAACAAGTTTTGCATAAAGAAAATAAAGAATTGAGCGCGGAATACATACAAACTTGTTTGGTATCATGAAAATGAAAAACTGAGTCAGGAATACTACAAACATGTTTTGCTACAAGAAAATAAAGAATTGAGTGCGGAAAACAACGAAACTTGTTTTGGAACAAAAAAATCTAGAATTGAGTCCGGAATACCGCAAACATGTTTTGCATCAAGAAAATCAAGAATTGTGTGCGGAAAACAACTAAACTTGTTTTTGAACAAGAAAATCAAGAACTGAGTCCGGAATAACGCAAACATGTTTTGCATCAAGAAAATCAAGAATTGAGTGCGGAATACAAACAAATTGTTTTGGATCAAGAAAATCAAGAACCGAGTCCGGAATACCGCAAACAAGTTTTGCATCAAGAAAATCAAGAATTGAGCGCGGAATACAAACAAACTTGTTTGGGATCAAGAAAATCAACAACCGAGTCCGGAATACCGCAAACATGTTTTGCATCAAGAAAATCAAGAATTGAGTGCGGAAAATAACTAAACTTGTTTTTGAACAAGAAAATCAAGAACTGACTCCGGAATAACGCAAACATGTTTTGCATCAAGAAAATGAAGAATTGAGCGGGGAATACAAACAAACTTGTTTTGGATCAAGAAAATCAAGAACTGAGTCCGGAATACCGCAAACAAGTTTTGCATTAAGAAAATAAAAAATTGAGCGCGGAATACAAACAAACTTGTTTCGGATCAAGACAATCAAGAATTGAGTCAGGAATACCGCAAACATTTTTTGCATCAAGAAAATCAAGAATTGTGTGCGGAAAACAACCAAACTTGTTTTGAAACAAGAAAATCAAGAACTCACTCCGGAATAACGCAAACATGTTTTGCATCAAGAAAATCAAGAATTGAGTGCAGAAAACAACCAAACTTGTTTTTGAACAAGAAAATCAAGAACAGAGTCCGGAATAACGCAAACATGTTTTGCTTCAAGAAAATCAAGAATTGAGTGCGGAATACAACCAAACTTGTTTCGGAACAAGAAAATCAAGAACAGAGTCCGGAATAACGCAAACATGTTTTGCATCAAGAAAATCAAGAATTGAGTGCGGAATACAACCAAACTTGTTTCGGATCAAGAAAATCAAGAACTGAGTCCGGAATACCGCAAACAAGTTTTGCATCAAGAAAATCAAGAATTGAGTGCGGAATACAACCAAACTTGTTTCGGATCAAGAAAATCAAGAACTGAGTCCGGAATAACGCAAACATGTTTTGCATCAAGAAAATCAAGAATTGAGTGCGGAAAACAACCAAACTTGTTTTAGAATAAGAAATTAAGAACTGAGTCCGGAATAACGCAAACATGTTTTGCATCAAGAAAATCAAGAATTGAGTGCGGAAAACAACCAAACTTGTTTCGGATCAAGACAATCAATAATTGAGTCAGGAATACCGCAAACATTTTTTGCATCAAGAAAATCAAGAATTGTGTGCGGAATACAACCAAACTTGTTTCGGATCAAGAAAATCAAGAACTGAGTCCGGAATAACGCAAACAAGTTTTGCATCAAGAAAATCAAGAATTGAGCGCGGAATACAAACAAACTTATTTCGGAACAAGAAAAATCAAGAACTGAGTCCGGAATAACGCAAACATGTTTTGCATCATGAAAATTAAGAATTGAGTGCGGAAAACAACCAAACTTGTTTTTGAACAAGAAAATCAAGAACTGAGTCCGGAATAACGCAAACATGTTTTGCATCAAGAAAATCAAGAATTGAGTGCGGAATACAACCAAACTTGTTTCGGATCATGAAAATCAAGAACTGAGTCCGGAATAACGCAAACATGTTTTGCATAAAGAAAATCAAGAATTGAGTGCGGAATACAACCAAACTTGTTTCGGATCAAGAAAAACAAGAACTGAGTCCGGAATAACGCAAACATGTTTTGCATCAAGAAAATCAAGAATTGAGTGCGGAAAACAACCAAACTTGTTTTTGAACAAGAAAATCAAGAACTGAGTCCGGAATAACGCAAACCTGTTTTGCATCAAGAAAATCAAGAATTGAGTGCGGAAAACAACCAAACTTGTTTGTGAACAAGAAAATCTAGAAGTGAGTCCGGAATAACGCAACCATGTTTTGCATCAAGAAAATCAAGAATTGAGTGCGGAATACAACCAAACTTGTTTCGGATCAAGAAAATCAAGAACTGAGTCCGGAATAACGCAAACATGTTTTGCATCAAGAAAATCATGAATTGAGCGCGGAATACAAACAAACTTGTTTTGGATCAAGAAAATCAAGAACTGAGTCCGGAATACCGCAAACAAGTTTTGCATAAAGAAAATAAAGAATTGAGCGCGGAATACATACAAACTTGTTTGGTATCATGAAAATGAAAAACTGAGTCAGGAATACTACAAACATGTTTTGCTACAAGAAAATAAAGAATTGAGTGCGGAAAACAACGAAACTTGTTTTGGAACAAAAAAATCTAGAATTGAGTCCGGAATACCGCAAACATGTTTTGCATCAAGAAAATCAAGAATTGTGTGCGGAAAACAACTAAACTTGTTTTTGAACAAGAAAATCAAGAACTGAGTCCGGAATAACGCAAACATGTTTTGCATCAAGAAAATCAAGAATTGAGTGCGGAATACAAACAAATTGTTTTGGATCAAGAAAATCAAGAACCGAGTCCGGAATACCGCAAACAAGTTTTGCATCAAGAAAATCAAGAATTGAGCGCGGAATACAAACAAACTTGTTTGGGATCAAGAAAATCAACAACCGAGTCCGGAATACCGCAAACATGTTTTGCATCAAGAAAATCAAGAATTGAGTGCGGAAAATAACTAAACTTGTTTTTGAACAAGAAAATCAAGAACTGACTCCGGAATAACGCAAACATGTTTTGCATCAAGAAAATGAAGAATTGAGCGGGGAATACAAACAAACTTGTTTTGGATCAAGAAAATCAAGAACTGAGTCCGGAATACCGCAAACAAGTTTTGCATTAAGAAAATAAAAAATTGAGCGCGGAATACAAACAAACTTGTTTCGGATCAAGACAATCAAGAATTGAGTCAGGAATACCGCAAACATTTTTTGCATCAAGAAAATCAAGAATTGTGTGCGGAAAACAACCAAACTTGTTTTGAAACAAGAAAATCAAGAACTCACTCCGGAATAACGCAAACATGTTTTGCATCAAGAAAATCAAGAATTGAGTGCAGAAAACAACCAAACTTGTTTTTGAACAAGAAAATCAAGAACAGAGTCCGGAATAACGCAAACATGTTTTGCTTCAAGAAAATCAAGAATTGAGTGCGGAATACAACCAAACTTGTTTCGGAACAAGAAAATCAAGAACAGAGTCCGGAATAACGCAAACATGTTTTGCATCAAGAAAATCAAGAATTGAGTGCGGAATACAACCAAACTTGTTTCGGATCAAGAAAATCAAGAACTGAGTCCGGAATACCGCAAACAAGTTTTGCATCAAGAAAATCAAGAATTGAGTGCGGAATACAACCAAACTTGTTTCGGATCAAGAAAATCAAGAACTGAGTCCGGAATAACGCAAACATGTTTTGCATCAAGAAAATCAAGAATTGAGTGCGGAAAACAACCAAACTTGTTTTAGAATAAGAAATTAAGAACTGAGTCCGGAATAACGCAAACATGTTTTGCATCAAGAAAATCAAGAATTGAGTGCGGAAAACAACCAAACTTGTTTCGGATCAAGACAATCAATAATTGAGTCAGGAATACCGCAAACATTTTTTGCATCAAGAAAATCAAGAATTGTGTGCGGAATACAACCAAACTTGTTTCGGATCAAGAAAATCAAGAACTGAGTCCGGAATAACGCAAACAAGTTTTGCATCAAGAAAATCAAGAATTGAGCGCGGAATACAAACAAACTTATTTCGGAACAAGAAAAATCAAGAACTGAGTCCGGAATAACGCAAACATGTTTTGCATCATGAAAATTAAGAATTGAGTGCGGAAAACAACCAAACTTGTTTTTGAACAAGAAAATCAAGAACTGAGTCCGGAATAACGCAAACATGTTTTGCATCAAGAAAATCAAGAATTGAGTGCGGAATACAACCAAACTTGTTTCGGATCATGAAAATCAAGAACTGAGTCCGGAATAACGCAAACATGTTTTGCATAAAGAAAATCAAGAATTGAGTGCGGAATACAACCAAACTTGTTTCGGATCAAGAAAAACAAGAACTGAGTCCGGAATAACGCAAACATGTTTTGCATCAAGAAAATCAAGAATTGAGTGCGGAAAACAACCAAACTTGTTTTTGAACAAGAAAATCAAGAACTGAGTCCGGAATAACGCAAACCTGTTTTGCATCAAGAAAATCAAGAATTGAGTGCGGAAAACAACCAAACTTGTTTGTGAACAAGAAAATCTAGAAGTGAGTCCGGAATAACGCAACCATGTTTTGCATCAAGAAAATCAAGAATTGAGTGCGGAATACAACCAAACTTGTTTCGGATCAAGAAAATCAAGAACTGAGTCCGGAATAACGCAAACATGTTTTGCATCAAGAAAATCATGAATTGAGCGCGGAATACAAACAAACTTGTTTTGGATCAAGAAAATCAAGAACTGAGTCCGGAATACCGCAAACAAGTTTTGCATAAAGAAAATAAAGAATTGAGCGCGGAATACATACAAACTTGTTTGGTATCATGAAAATGAAAAACTGAGTCAGGAATACTACAAACATGTTTTGCTACAAGAAAATAAAGAATTGAGTGCGGAAAACAACGAAACTTGTTTTGGAACAAAAAAATCTAGAATTGAGTCCGGAATACCGCAAACATGTTTTGCATCAAGAAAATCAAGAATTGTGTGCGGAAAACAACTAAACTTGTTTTTGAACAAGAAAATCAAGAACTGAGTCCGGAATAACGCAAACATGTTTTGCATCAAGAAAATCAAGAATTGAGTGCGGAATACAAACAAATTGTTTTGGATCAAGAAAATCAAGAACCGAGTCCGGAATACCGCAAACAAGTTTTGCATCAAGAAAATCAAGAATTGAGCGCGGAATACAAACAAACTTGTTTGGGATCAAGAAAATCAACAACCGAGTCCGGAATACCGCAAACATGTTTTGCATCAAGAAAATCAAGAATTGAGTGCGGAAAATAACTAAACTTGTTTTTGAACAAGAAAATCAAGAACTGACTCCGGAATAACGCAAACATGTTTTGCATCAAGAAAATTAAGAATTGAGCGGGGAATACAAACAAACTTGTTTTGGATCAAGAAAATCAAGAACTGAGTCCGGAATACCGCAAACAAGTTTTGCATTAAGAAAATCAAGAATTGAGCGCGGAATACAAACAAATTTGTTTGGTATCATGAAAATGAAAAACTGAGTCAGGAATACCGCAAACATGTTTTGCAAAAAGAAAATAAAGAATTGAGTGCGGAAAACAACCAAACTTGTTTTGGAACAAAAAAATCAAGAATTGAGTCCGGAATACCGCAAACATGTTTTGCATCAAGAAAATCAAGAATTGAGTGCGGAATACAAACAAATTGTTTTGGATCAAGAAAAATCAAGAACCGAGTCCGGAATACCGCAAACAAGTTTTGCATTAAGAAAATAAAAAATTGAGCGCGGAATACAAACAAACTTGTTTCGGATCAAGACAATCAAGAATTGAGTCAGGAATACCGCAAACATTTTTTGCATCAAGAAAATCAAGAATTGTGTGCGGAAAACAACCAAACTTGTTTTGAAACAAGAAAATCAAGAACTCACTCCGGAATAACGCAAACATGTTTTGCATCAAGAAAATCAAGAATTGAGTGCAGAAAACAACCAAACTTGTTTTTGAACAAGAAAATCAAGAACAGAGTCCGGAATAACGCAAACATGTTTTGCATCAAGAAAATCAAGAATTGAGTGCGGAATACAACCAAACTTGTTTCGGAACAAGAAAATCAAGAACAGAGTCCGGAATAACGCAAACATGTTTTGCATCAATAAAATCAAGAATTGAGTGCGGAATACAACCAAACTTGTTTCGGATCAAGAAAATCAAGAACTGAGTCCGGAATAACGCAAACATGTTTTGCATCAAGAAAATAAAGAATTGAGTGCGGAAAACAACCAAACTTGTTTGTGAACAAGAAAATCTAGAAGTGAGTCCGGAATAACGCAACCATGTTTTGCATCAAGAAAATCAAGAATTGAGTGCGGAATACAACCAAACTTGTTTCGGATCAAGAAAATCAAGAACTGAGTCCGGAATAACGCAAACATGTTTTGCATCAAGAAAATCATGAATTGAGCGCGGAATACAAACAAACTTGTTTTGGATCAAGAAAATCAAGAACTGAGTCCGGAATACCGCAAACAAGTTTTGCATAAAGAAAATAAAGAATTGAGCGCGGAATACATACAAACTTGTTTGGTATCATGAAAATGAAAAACTGAGTCAGGAATACTACAAACATGTTTTGCTACAAGAAAATAAAGAATTGAGTGCGGAAAACAACGAAACTTGTTTTGGAACAAAAAAATCTAGAATTGAGTCCGGAATACCGCAAACATGTTTTGCATCAAGAAAATCAAGAATTGTGTGCGGAAAACAACTAAACTTGTTTTTGAACAAGAAAATCAAGAACTGAGTCCGGAATAACGCAAACATGTTTTGCATCAAGAAAATCAAGAATTGAGTGCGGAATACAAACAAATTGTTTTGGATCAAGAAAATCAAGAACCGAGTCCGGAATACCGCAAACAAGTTTTGCATCAAGAAAATCAAGAATTGAGTGCGGAATACAAACAAACTTGTTTGGGATCAAGAAAATCAACAACCGAGTCCGGAATACCGCAAACATGTTTTGCATCAAGAAAATCAAGAATTGAGTGCGGAAAATAACTAAACTTGTTTTTGAACAAGAAAATCAAGAACTGACTCCGGAATAACGCAAACATGTTTTGCATCAAGAAAATTAAGAATTGAGCGGGGAATACAAACAAACTTGTTTTGGATCAAGAAAATCAAGAACTGAGTCCGGAATACCGCAAACAAGTTTTGCATTAAGAAAATCAAGAATTGAGCGCGGAATACAAACAAATTTGTTTGGTATCATGAAAATGAAAAACTGAGTCAGGAATACCGCAAACATGTTTTGCAAAAAGAAAATAAAGAATTGAGTGCGGAAAACAACCAAACTTGTTTTGGAACAAAAAAATCAAGAATTGAGTCCGGAATACCGCAAACATGTTTTGCATCAAGAAAATCAAGAATTGAGTGCGGAATACAAACAAATTGTTTTGGATCAAGAAAATCAAGAACCGAGTCCGGAATACCGCAAACAAGTTTTGCATTAAGAAAATCAAAAATTGAGCGCGGAATACAAACAAACTTGTTTCGGATCAAGACAATCAAGAATTGAGTCAGGAATACCGCAAACATTTTTTGCATCAAGAAAATCAAGAATTGTGTGCGGAAAACAACCAAACTTGTTTTGAAACAAGAAAATCAAGAACTCACTCCGGAATAACGCAAACATGTTTTGCATCAAGAAAATCAAGAATTGAGTGCAGAAAACAACCAAACTTGTTTTTGAACAAGAAAATCAAGAACAGAGTCCGGAATAACGCAAACATGTTTTGCATCAAGAAAATCAAGAATTGAGTGCGGAATACAACCAAACTTGTTTCGGAACAAGAAAATCAAGAACAGAGTCCGGAATAACGCAAACATGTTTTGCATCAATAAAATCAAGAATTGAGTGCGGAATACAACCAAACTTGTTTCGGATCAAGAAAATCAAGAACTGAGTCCGGAATAACGCAAACATGTTTTGCATCAAGAAAATAAAGAATTGAGTGCGGAATACAACCAAACTTGTTTGGGATCAAAAAAATCAAGAACTGAGTCCGGAATAATGCAAACATGTTTTGCATCAAGAAAATCAAGAATTGAGTGCGGAAAACAACCAAACTTATTTCGGAACAAGAAAACAAGAACTGAGTCAGGAATACCGCAAACATGTTTTGCATCAAGAAAATCAAGAATTGAGTGCGGAAAACAACCAAACTTGTTTGAGAATAAGAAAATCAAGAACTGAGTCCGGAATAACGCAAACATGTTTTGCATCAAGAAAATCAAGAATTGAGTGCGGAATACAACCAAACTTGTTTCGGATCAAGAAAATTAAGAACTGAGTCCGGAATAACGCAAACATGTTTTGCATCAAGAAAATCAAGAACTGAGTGCGGAATACAACCAAACTTGTTTCGGATCAAGAAAATCAAGAACTGAGTCCGGAATAACGCAAACATGTTTTGCATCAAGAAAATCAAGAATTGAGTGCGGAAAACAACCAAACTTGTTTTAGAATAAGAAAATCAAGAACTGAGTCCGGAATAATGCAAACATGTTTTGCATCAAGAAAATCAAGAATTGAGTGCGGAATACAACCAAACTTGTTTCGGATCAAGAAAATCAAGAACTGAGTCCGGAATAACGCAAACATGTTTTGCATCAAGAAAATCATGAATTGAGCGCGGAATACAAACAAACTTGTTTTGGATCAAGAAAATCAAGAACTGAGTCCGGAATACCACAAACAAGTTTTGCATAAAGAAAAAAATGAATTGAGCGCGGAATACATACAAACTTGTTTGGTATCATGAAAATGAAAAACTGAGTCAGGAATACTGCAAACATGTTTTGCTACAAGAAAATAAAGAATTGAGTGCGGAAAACAACGAAACTTGTTTTGGAACAAAAAAATCTAGAATTGAGTCCGGAATACCGCAAACATGTTTTGCATCAAGAAAATCAAGAATTGTGTGCGGAAAACAACTAAACTTGTTTTTGAACAAGAAAATCAAGAACTGAGTCCGGAATAACGCAAACATGTTTTGCATCAAGAAAATCAAGAATTGAGTGCGGAATACAAACAAATTGTTTTGGATCAAGAAAATCAAGAACCGAGTCCGGAATACCGCAAACAAGTTTTGCATCAAGAAAATCAAGAATTGAGCGCGGAATACAAACAAACTTGTTTGGGATCAAGAAAATCAACAACCGAGTCCGGAATACCGCAAACATGTTTTGCATCAAGAAAATCAAGAATTGAGTGCGGAAAATAACTAAACTTGTTTTTGAACAAGAAAATCAAGAACTGACTCCGGAATAACGCAAACATGTTTTGCATCAAGAAAATTAAGAATTGAGCGGGGAATACAAACAAACTTGTTTTGGATCAAGAAAATCAAGAACTGAGTCCCGAATACCGCAAACAAGTTTTGCATTAAGAAAATCAAGAATTGAGCGCGGAATACAAACAAATTTGTTTGGTATCATGAAAATGAAAAACTGAGTCAGGAATACCGCAAACATGTTTTGCAAAAAGAAAATAAAGAATTGAGTGCGGAAAACAACCAAACTTGTTTTGGAACAAAAAAATCAAGAATTGAGTCCTAAATACCGCAAACATGTTTTGCATCAAGAAAATCAAGAATTGAGTGCGGAATACAAACAAATTGTTTTGGATCAAGAAAATCAAGAACCGAGTCCGGAATACCGCAAACAAGTTTTGCATTAAGAAAATCAAAAATTGAGCGCGGAATACAAACAAACTTGTTTCGGATCAAGACAATCAAGAATTGAGTCAGGAATACCGCAAACATTTTTTGCATCAAGAAAATCAAGAATTGTGTGCGGAAAACAACCAAACTTGTTTTGAAACAAGAAAATCAAGAACTCACTCCGGAATAACGCAAACATGTTTTGCATCAAGAAAATCAAGAATTGAGTGCAGAAAACAACCAAACTTGTTTTTGAACAAGAAAATCAAGAACAGAGTCCGGAATAACGCAAACATGTTTTGCATCAAGAAAATCAAGAATTGAGTGCGGAATACAACCAAACTTGTTTCGGAACAAGAAAATCAAGAACAGAGTCCGGAATAACGCAAACATGTTTTGCATCAATAAAATCAAGAATTGAGTGCGGAATACAACCAAACTTGTTTCGGATCAAGAAAATCAAGAACTGAGTCCGGAATAACGCAAACATGTTTTGCATCAAGAAAATAAAGAATTGAGTGCGGAATACAACCAAACTTGTTTGGGATCAAAAAAATCAAGAACTGAGTCCGGAATAATGCAAACATGTTTTGCATCAAGAAAATCAAGAATTGAGTGCGGAAAACAACCAAACTTATTTCGGAACAAGAAAACAAGAACTGAGTCAGGATTACCGCAAACATGTTTTGCATCAAGAAAATCAAGAATTGAGTGCGGAAAACAACCAAACTTGTTTGAGAATAAGAAAATCAAGAACTGAGTCCGGAATAACGCAAACATGTTTTGCATCAAGAAAATCAAGAATTGAGTGCGGAATACAACCAAACTTGTTTCGGATCAAGAAAATTAAGAACTGAGTCCGGAATAACGCAAACATGTTTTGCATCAAGAAAATCAAGAACTGAGTGCGGAATACAACCAAACTTGTTTCGGATAAAGAAAATCAAGAACTGAGTCCGGAATAACGCAAACATGTTTTGCATCAAGAAAATCAAGAATTGAGTGCGGAAAACAACCAAACTTGTTTTAGAATAAGAAAATCAAGAACTGAGTCCGGAATAATGCAAACATGTTTTGCATCAAGAAAATCAAGAATTGAGTGCGGAATACAACCAAACTTGTTTCGGATCAAGACAATCAAGAATTGAGTCAGGAATACCGCAAACATTTTTTGCATCAAGAAAATCAAGAATTGTGTGCGGAATACAACCAAACTTGTTTCGGATCAAGAAAATCAAGAACTGAGTCCGGAATACCGCAAACAAGTTTTGCATTAAGAAAATCAAGAATTGAGCGCGGAATACAAACAAAATTATTTCGGAACAAGAAAATCAAGAACTGAGTCCGGAATAACGCAAACATGTTTTGCATCAAGAAAATCAAGAATTGAGTGCGGAAAACAACCAAACTTGTTTTTGAACAAGAAAATCAAGAACTGAGTCCGGAATAATGCAAACATGTTTTGCATCAAGAAAATCAAGAATTGAGTGCGGAATACAAACAAATTGTTTTGGATCAAGAAAATCAAGAACCGAGTCCGGAATACCGCAAACAAGTTTTGCATTAAGAAAATCAAGAATTGAGCGCGGAATACAAACAAACTTGTTTCGGATCAAGACAATCAAGAATTGAGTCAGGAATACCGCAAACATTTTTTGCATCAAGAAAATCAAGAATTGTGTGCGGAAAACAACCAAACTTGTTTTGAAACAAGAAAATCAAGAACTCACTCCGGAATAACGCAAACATGTTTTGCATCAAGAAAATCAAGAATTGAGTGCCGAAAACAACCAAACTTGTTTTTGAACAAGAAAATCAAGAACAGAGTCCGGAATAACGCAAACATGTTTTGCATCAAGAAAATCAAGAATTGAGTGCGGAATACAGCCAAACTTGTTTCGGATCAAGAAAATCAAGAACTGAGTCCGGAATAACGCAAACATGTTTTGCATCAAGAAAATAAAGAATTGAGTGCGGAATACAACCAAACTTGTTTGGGATCAAAAAAATCAAGAACTGAGTCCGGAATAATGCAAACATGTTTTGCATCAAGAAAATCAAGAATTGAGTGCGGAAAACAACCAAACTTATTTCGGAACAAGAAAATCAAGAACTGAGTCAGGAATACCGCAAACATGTTTTGCATCAAGAAAATCCAGAATTGAGTGCGGAAAACAACCAAACTTGTTTCGGAACAAGAAAATCAAGAACTGACTCCGGAATAACGCAAACATGTTTTGCATCAACAAAATCAAGAATTGAGTGCGGAAAACAACCAAACTTGTTTCGGATCAAGAAAATCAAGAACTCACTCCGGAATTACGCAAACATGTTTTGCATCAAGAAAATCAAGAATTGAGTGCGGAAAACAACCAAACTTGTTTGAGAATAAGAAAATCAAGAACTGAGTCCGGAATAACGCAAACATGTTTTGCATCAAGGAAATCAAGAATTGAGTGCGGAATACAACCAAACTTGTTTCGGAACAAGAAAACAAGAACTGAGTCAGGAATACCGCAAACATGTTTTGCATCAAGAAAATCAAGAATTGAGTGCGGAAAACAACCAAACTTGTTTGAGAATAAGAAAATCAAGAACTGAGTCCGGAATAACGCAAACATTTTTTGCATCAAGAAAATCAAGAATTGTGTGCGGAATACAACCAAACTTGTTTCGGATCAAGAAAATCAAGAACTGAGTCCGGAATACCGCAAACAAGTTTTGCATCAAGAAAATCAAGAACTGAGTGCGGAATACAACCAAACTTGTTTCGGATAAAGAAAATCAAGAACTGAGTCCGGAATAACGCAAACATGTTTTGCATCAAGAAAATCAAGAATTGAGTGCGGAAAACAACCAAACTTGTTTTTGAACAAGAAAATCAAGAACTGAGTCCGGAATAATGCAAACATGTTTTGCATCAAGAAAATCAAGAATTGAGTGCGGAATACAAACAAATTGTTTTGGATCAAGAAAATCAAGAACCGAGTCCGGAATACCGCAAACAAGTTTTGCATTAAGAAAATCAAGAATTGAGCGCGGAATACAAACAAACTTGTTTCGGATCAAGACAATCAAGAATTGAGTCAGGAATACCGCAAACATTTTTTGCATCAAGAAAATCAAGAATTGTGTGCGGAAAACAACCAAACTTGTTTTGAAACAAGAAAATCAAGAACTCACTCCGGAATAACGCAAACATGTTTTGCATCAAGAAAATCAAGAATTGAGTGCCGAAAACAACCAAACTTGTTTTTGAACAAGAAAATCAAGAACAGAGTCCGGAATAACGCAAACATGTTTTGCATCAAGAAAATCAAGAATTGAGTGCGGAATACAGCCAAACTTGTTTCGGATCAAGAAAATCAAGAACTGAGTCCGGAATAACGCAAACATGTTTTGCATCAAGAAAATAAAGAATTGAGTGCGGAATACAACCAAACTTGTTTGGGATCAAAAAAATCAAGAACTGAGTCCGGAATAATGCAAACATGTTTTGCATCAAGAAAATCAAGAATTGAGTGCGGAAAACAACCAAACTTATTTCGGAACAAGAAAATCAAGAACTGAGTCAGGAATACCGCAAACATGTTTTGCATCAAGAAAATCCAGAATTGAGTGCGGAAAACAACCAAACTTGTTTCGGAACAAGAAAATCAAGAACTGACTCCGGAATAACGCAAACATGTTTTGCATCAACAAAATCAAGAATTGAGTGCGGAAAACAACCAAACTTGTTTCGGATCAAGAAAATCAAGAACTCACTCCGGAATTACGCAAACATGTTTTGCATCAAGAAAATCAAGAATTGAGTGCGGAAAACAACCAAACTTGTTTGAGAATAAGAAAATCAAGAACTGAGTCCGGAATAACGCAAACATGTTTTGCATCAAGGAAATCAAGAATTGAGTGCGGAATACAACCAAACTTGTTTCGGATCAAGAAAATCAAGAACTGAGTCCGGAATAACGCAAACATGTTTTGCTTCAAGAAAATCAAGAATTTAGTGCGGAATACAACCAAACTTGTTTCGGATCAAGAAAATCAAGAACTGAGTCCGGAATAACGCAAACATGTTTTGCATCAAGAAAAAATCAAGAATTGAGTGCGGAAAACAACCAAACTTGTTTTAGAATAAGAAAATCAAGAACTGAGTCCGGAATAATGCAAACATGTTTTGCATCAAGAAAATCAAGAATTGAGTGCGGAAAACAACCAAACTTGTTTTAGAATAAGAAAATCAAGAACTGAGTCCGGAATAATGCAAACATGTTTTGCATCAAGAAAATCAAGAATTGAGTGCGGAATACAACCAAACTTGTTTCGGATCAAGACAATCAAGAATTGAGTCAGGAATACCGCAAACATTTTTTGCATCAAGAAAATCAAGAATTGTGTGCGGAATACAACCAAACTTGTTTCGGATCAAGAAAATCAAGAACTGAGTCCGGAATACCGCAAACAAGTTTTGCATTAAGAAAATCAAGAATTGAGCGCGGAATACAAACAAAATTATTTCGGAACAAGAAAATCAAGAACTGAGTCCGGAATAACGCAAACATGTTTTGCATCAAGAAAATCAAGAATTGAGTGCGGAAAACAACCAAACTTGTTTTTGAACAAGAAAATCAAGAACTGAGTCCGGAATAATGCAAACATGTTTTGCATCAAGAAAATCAAGAATTGAGTGCGGAATACAAACAAATTGTTTTGGATCAAGAAAATCAAGAACCGAGTCCGGAATACCGCAAACAAGTTTTGCATTAAGAAAATCAAGAATTGAGCGCGGAATACAAACAAACTTGTTTCGGATCAAGACAATCAAGAATTGAGTCAGGAATACCGCAAACATTTTTTGCATCAAGAAAATCAAGAATTGTGTGCGGAAAACAACCAAACTTGTTTTGAAACAAGAAAATCAAGAACTCACTCCGGAATAACGCAAACATGTTTTGCATCAAGAAAATCAAGAATTGAGTGCCGAAAACAACCAAACTTGTTTTTGAACAAGAAAATCAAGAACAGAGTCCGGAATAACGCAAACATGTTTTGCATCAAGAAAATCTAGAATTGAGTGCGGAATACAGCCAAACTTGTTTCGGATCAAGAAAATCAAGAACTGAGTCCGGAATAACGCAAACATGTTTTGCATCAAGAAAATAAAGAATTGAGTGCGGAATACAACCAAACTTGTTTGGGATCAAAAAAATCAAGAACTGAGTCCGGAATAATGCAAACATGTTTTGCATCAAGAAAATCAAGAATTGAGTGCGGAAAACAACCAAACTTATTTCGGAACAAGAAAATCAAGAACTGAGTCAGGAATACCGCAAACATGTTTTGCATCAAGAAAATCCAGAATTGAGTGCGGAAAACAACCAAACTTGTTTCGGAACAAGAAAATCAAGAACTGACTCCGGAATAACGCAAACATGTTTTGCATCAACAAAATCAAGAATTGAGTGCGGAAAACAACCAAACTTGTTTCGGATCAAGAAAATCAAGAACTCACTCCGGAATTACGCAAACATGTTTTGCATCAAGAAAATAAAGAATTGAGTGCGGAAAACAACCAAACTTGTTTGAGAATAAGAAAATCAAGAACTGAGTCCGGAATAACGCAAACATGTTTTGCATCAAGGAAATCAAGAATTGAGTGCGGAATACAACCAAACTTGTTTCGGATCAAGAAAATCAAGAACTGAGTCCGGAATAACGCAAACATGTTTTGCTTCAAGAAAATCAAGAATTTAGTGCGGAATACAACCAAACTTGTTTCGGATCAAGAAAATCAAGAACTGAGTCCGGAATAACGCAAACATGTTTTGCATCAAGAAAAAATCAAGAATTGAGTGCGGAAAACAACCAAACTTGTTTTAGAATAAGAAAATCAAGAACTGAGTCCGGAATAATGCAAACATGTTTTGCATCAAGAAAATCAAGAATTGAGTGCGGAAAACAACCAAACTTGTTTTAGAATAAGAAAATCAAGAACTGAGTCCGGAATAATGCAAACATGTTTTGCATCAAGAAAATCAAGAATTGAGTGCGGAATACAACCAAACTTGTTTCGGATCAAGACAATCAAGAATTGAGTCAGGAATACCGCAAACATTTTTTGCATCAAGAAAATCAAGAATTGTGTGCGGAATACAACCAAACTTGTTTCGGATCAAGAAAATCAAGAACTGAGTCCGGAATACCGCAAACAAGTTTTGCATTAAGAAAATCAAGAATTGAGCGCGGAATACAAACAAAATTATTTCGGAACAAGAAAATCAAGAACTGAGTCCGGAATAACGCAAACATGTTTTGCATCAAGAAAATCAAGAATTGAGTGCGGAAAACAACCAAACTTGTTTTTGAACAAGAAAATCAAGAACTGAGTCCGGAATAATGCAAACATGTTTTGCATCAAGAAAATCAAGAATTGAGTGCGGAATACAAACAAATTGTTTTGGATCAAGAAAATCAAGAACCGAGTCCGGAATACCGCAAACAAGTTTTGCATTAAGAAAATCAAGAATTGAGCGCGGAATACAAACAAACTTGTTTCGGATCAAGACAATCAAGAATTGAGTCAGGAATACCGCAAACATTTTTTGCATCAAGAAAATCAAGAATTGTGTGCGGAAAACAACCAAACTTGTTTTGAAACAAAAAAATCAAGAACTCACTCCGGAATAACGCAAACATGTTTTGCATCAAGAAAATCAAGAATTGAGTGCCGAAAACAACCAAACTTGTTTTTGAACAAGAAAATCAAGAACAGAGTCCGGAATAACGCAAACATGTTTTGCATCAAGAAAATCAAGAATTGAGTGCGGAATACAGCCAAACTTGTTTCGGATCAAGAAAATCAAGAACTGAGTCCGGAATAACGCAAACATGTTTTGCATCAAGAAAATAAAGAATTGAGTGCGGAATACAACCAAACTTGTTTGGGATCAAAAAAATCAAGAACTGAGTCCGGAATAATGCAAACATGTTTTGCATCAAGAAAATCAAGAATTGAGTGCGGAAAACAACCAAACTTATTTCGGAACAAGAAAATCAAGAACTGAGTCAGGAATACCGCAAACATGTTTTGCATTAAGAAAATCCAGAATTGAGTGCGGAAAACAACCAAACTTGTTTCGGAACAAGAAAATCAAGAACTGACTCCGGAATAACGCAAACATGTTTTGCATCAACAAAATCAAGAATTGAGTGCGGAAAACAACCAAACTTGTTTCGGATCAAGAAAATCAAGAACTCACTCCGGAATTACGCAAACATGTTTTGCATCAAGAAAATCAAGAATTGAGTGCGGAAAACAACCAAACTTGTTTGAGAATAAGAAAATCAAGAACTGAGTCCGGAATAACGCAAACATGTTTTGCATCAAGGAAATCAAGAATTGAGTGCGGAATACAACCAAACTTGTTTCGGATCAAGAAAATCAAGAACTGAGTCCGGAATAACGCAAACATGTTTTGCTTCAAGAAAATCAAGAATTTAGTGCGGAATACAACCAAACTTGTTTCGGATCAAGAAAATCAAGAACTGAGTCCGGAATAACGCAAACATGTTTTGCATCAAGAAAATCAAGAATTGAGTGCGGAAAACAACCAAACTTGTTTTAGAATAAGAAAATCAAGAACTGAGTCCGGAATAATGCAAACATGTTTTGCATCAAGAAAATCAAGAATTGAGTGCGGAATACAACCAAACTTGTTTCGGATCAAGACAATCAAGAACTGAGTCCGGAATAATGCAAACATTTTTTGCATCAAGAAAATCAAGAATTGAGTGCGGAATACAACCAAACTTGTTTCGGATCAAGACAATCAAGAATTGAGTCAGGAATACCGCAAACATTTTTTGCATCAAGAAAATCAAGAATTGTGTGCGGAATACAACCAAACTTGTTTCGGATCAAGGAAATCAAGAACTGAGTCCGGAATACCGCAAACAAGTTTTGCATTAAGAAAATCAAGAATTGAGCGCGGAATACAAACAAACTTATTTCGGAACAAGAAAATCAAGAACTGAGTCCGGAATAATGCAAACATGTTTTGCATCAAGGAAATCAAGAATTGAGTGCGGAATACAACCAAACTTGTTTCGGATCAAGAAAATCAAGAACTGAGTCCGGAATAACGCAAACATGTTTTGCATCAACAAAATCAAGAATTGAGTGCGGAAAACAACCAAACTTGTTTCGGATCAAGAAAATCAAGAACTCACTCCGGAATAACGCAAACATGTTTTGCATCAAGAAAATCAAGAATTGAGTGCGGAAAACAACCAAACTTGTTTGAGAATAAGAAAATCAAGAACTGAGTCCGGAATAACGCAAACATGTTTTGCATCAAGGAAATCAAGAATTGAGTGCGGAATACAACCAAACTTGTTTCGGATCAAGAAAATCAAGAACTGAGTCCGGAATAACGCAAACATGTTTTGCTTCAAGAAAATCAAGAATTGAGTGCCGAAAACAACCAAACTTGTTTTTGAACAAGAAAATCAAGAACAGAGTCCGGAATAACGCAAACATGTTTTGCATCAAGAAAATCAAGAATTGAGTGCGGAATACAGCCAAACTTGTTTTAGAATAAGAAAATCAAGAACTGAGTCCGGAATAATGCAAACATGTTTTGCATCAAGAAAATCAAGAATTGAGTGCGGAAAACAACCAAACTTGTTTTAGAATATGAAAATCAAGAACTGAGTCCGGAATAATGCAAACATGTTTTGCATCAAGAAAATCAAGAATTGAGTGCGGAATACAACCAAACTTGTTTCGGATCAAGACAATCAAGAATTGAGTCAGGAATACCGCAAACATTTTTTGCATCAAGAAAATCAAGAATTGTGTGCGGAATACAACCAAACTTGTTTCGGATCAAGAAAATCAAGAACTGAGTCCGGAATACCGCAAACAAGTTTTGCATTAAGAAAATCAAGAATTGAGCGCGGAATACAAACAAAATTATTTCGGATCAAGAAAATCAAGAACTCACTCCGGAATTACGCAAACATGTTTTGCATCAAGAAAATCAAGAATTGAGTGCGGAAAACAACCAAACTTGTTTTTGAACAAGAAAATCAAGAACTGAGTCCGGAATAACGCAAACATGTTTTGCATCAAGAAAATCAAGAATTGAGTGCGGAATACAACCAAACTTGTTTCGGATCAAGAAAATCAAGAACTGAGTCCGGAATAACGCAAACATGTTTTGCTTCAAGAAAATCAAGAATTTAGTGCGGAATACAACCAAACTTGTTTCGGATCAAGAAAATCAAGAACTGAGTCCGGAATAACGCAAACATGTTTTGCATCAAGAAAATCAAGAATTGAGTGCGGAAAACAACCAAACTTGTTTTAGAATAAGAAAATCAAGAACTGAGTCCGGAATAATGCAAACATGTTTTGCATCAAGAAAATCAAGAATTGAGTGCGGAATACAACCAAACTTGTTTCGGATCAAGACAATCAAGAACTGAGTCCGGAATAATGCAAACATTTTTTGCATCAAGAAAATCAAGAATTGAGTGCGGAATACAACCAAACTTGTTTCGGATCAAGAAAATCAAGAACTGAGTCCGGAATACCGCAAACATTTTTTGCATCAAGAAAATCAAGAATTGTGTGCGGAATACAACCAAACTTGTTTCGGATCAAGAAAATCAAGAACTAAGTCCGGAATACCGCAAACAAGTTTTGCATTAAGAAAATCAAGAATTGAGCGCGGAATACAAACAAACTTATTTCGGAACAAGAAAATCAAGAACTGAGTCCGGAATAACGCAAACATGTTTTGCATCAAGAAAATCCAGAATTGAGTGCGGAAAACAACCAAACTTGTTTCGGAACAAGAAAATCAAGAACTGACTCCGGAATAACGCAAACATGTTTTGCATCAACAAATCAAGAATTGAGTGCGGAAAACAACCAAACTTGTTTCGGATCAAGAAAATCAAGAACTGACTCCGGAATAACGCAAACATGTTTTGCATCAACAAAATCAAGAATTGAGTGCGGAAAACAACCAAACTTGTTTCGGATCAAGAAAATCAAGAACTCACTCCGGAATTACGCAAACATGTTTTGCATCAAGAAAATCAAGAATTGAGTGCGGAAAACAACCAAACTTGTTTGAGAATAAGAAAATCAAGAACTGAGTCCGGAATAACGCAAACATGTTTTGCATCAAGGAAATCAAGAATTGAGTGCGGAATACAACCAAACTTGTTTCGGATCAAGAAAATCAAGAACTGAGTCCGGAATAACGCAAACATGTTTTGCTTCAAGAAAATCAAGAATTTAGTGCGGAATACAACCAAACTTGTTTCGGATCAAGAAAATCAAGAACTGAGTCCGGAATAACGCAAACATGTTTTGCATCAAGAAAATCAAGAATTGAGTGCGGAAAACAACCAAACTTGTTTTAGAATAAGAAAATCAAGAACTGAGTCCGGAATAATGCAAACATGTTTTGCATCAAGAAAATCAAGAATTGAGTGCGGAATACAACCAAACTTGTTTCGGAACAAGAAAATCAAGAACTGACTCCGGAATAACGCAAACATGTTTTGCATCAACAAAATCAAGAATTGAGTGCGGAAAACAACCAAACTTGTTTCGGATCAAGAAAATCAAGAACTCACTCCGGAATAACGCAAACATGTTTTGCATCAAGAAAATCAAGAATTGAGTGCGGAAAACAACCAAACTTGTTTGAGAATAAGAAAATCAAGAACTGAGTCCGGAATAACGCAAACATGTTTTGCATCAAGGAAATCAAGAATTGAGTGCGGAATACAACCAAACTTGTTTCGGATCAAGAAAATCAAGAACTGAGTCCGGAATAACGCAAACATGTTTTGCATCAAGAAAATCAAGAATTGAGTGCGGAATACAACCAAACTTGTTTCGGATCAAGAAAATAAAGAACTGAGTCCGGAATAACGCAAACATGTTTTGCATCAAGAAAATCAAGAATTGAGTGCGGAAAACAACCAAACTTGTTTTAGAATAAGAAAATCAAGAACTGAGTCCGGAATAATGCAAACATGTTTTGCATCAAGAAAATCAAGAATTGTGTGCGGAATACAACCAAACTTGTTTCGGATCAAGAAAATCAAGAACTAAGTCCGGAATACCGCAAACAAGTTTTGCATTAAGAAAATCAAGAATTGAGCGCGGAATACAAACAAACTTATTTCGGAACAAGAAAATCAAGAACTGAGTCCGGAATAACGCAAACATGTTTTGCATCAAGAAAATCCAGAATTGAGTGCGGAAAACAACCAAACTTGTTTCGGAACAAGAAAATCAAGAACTGACTCCGGAATAACGCAAACATGTTTTGCATCAACAAATCAAGAATTGAGTGCGGAAAACAACCAAACTTGTTTCGGATCAAGAAAATCAAGAACTATGTCCGGAATACCGCAAACAAGTTTTGCATTAAGAAAATCAAGAATTGAGCGCGGAATACAAACAAACTTATTTCGGAACAAGAAAATCAAGAACTGAGTCCGGAATAACGCAAACATGTTTTGCATCAAGAAAATCCAGAATTGAGTGCGGAAAACAACCAAACTTGTTTCGGAACAAGAAAATCAAGAACTGACTCCGGAATAACGCAAACATGTTTTGCATCAACAAATCAAGAATTGAGTGCGGAAAACAACCAAACTTGTTTCGGATCAAGAAAATCAAGAACTGACTCCGGAATAACGCAAACATGTTTTGCATCAACAAAATCAAGAATTGAGTGCGGAAAACAACCAAACTTGTTTCGGATCAAGAAAATCAAGAACTCACTCCGGAATAACGCAAACATGTTTTGCATCAAGAAAATCAAGAATTAAGTGCGGAAAACAACCAAACTTGTTTGAGAATAAGAAAATCAAGAACTGAGTCCGGAATAACGCAAACATGTTTTGCATCAAAAAAATAAAGAATTGAGTGCGGAATACAACCAAACTTGTTTGGGATCAAAAAAATCAAGAACTGAGTCCGGAATAATGCAAACATGTTTTGCATCAAGAAAATCAAGAATTGAGTGCGGAAAACAACCAAACTTGTTTTCGAATAAGAAAATCAAGAACTGAGTCCGGAATAATGCAAACATGTTTTGCATCAAGAAAATCAAGAATTGTGTGCGGAATACAACCAAACTTGTTTCGGATCAAGAAAATCAAGAACTAAGTCCGGAATACCGCAAACAAGTTTTGCATTAAGAAAATCAAGAATTGAGCGCGGAATACAAACAAACTTATTTCGGAACAAGAAAATCAAGAACTGAGTCCGGAATAACGCAAACATGTTTTGCATCAAGAAAATCCAGAATTGAGTGCGGAAAACAACCAAACTTGTTTCGGAACAAGAAAATCAAGAACTGACTCCGGAATAACGCAAACATGTTTTGCATCAACAAATCAAGAATTGAGTGCGGAAAACAACCAAACTTGTTTCGGATCAAGAAAATCAAGAACTGACTCCGGAATAACGCAAACATGTTTTGCATCAACAAAATCAAGAATTGAGTGCGGAAAACAACCAAACTTGTTTCGGATCAAGAAAATCAAGAACTCACTCCGGAATTACGCAAACATGTTTTGCATCAAGAAAATCAAGAATTGAGTGCGGAAAACAACCAAACTTGTTTGAGAATAAGAAAATCAAGAACTGAGTCCGGAATAACGCAAACATGTTTTGCATCAAGGAAATCAAGAATTGAGTGCGGAATACAACCAAACTTGTTTCGGATCAAGAAAATCAAGAACTGAGTCCGGAATAACGCAAACATATTTTGCTTCAAGAAAATCAAGAATTTAGTGCGGAATACAACCAAACTTGTTTCGGATCAAGAAAATCAAGAACTGAGTCCGGAATAACGCAAACATGTTTTGCATCAAGAAAATCAAGAATTGAGTGCGGAAAACAACCAAACTTGTTTTAGAATAAGAAAATCAAGAACTGAGTCCGGAATAATGCAAACATGTTTTGCATCAAGAAAATCAAGAATTGAGTGCGGAATACAACCAAACTTGTTTCGGATCAAGACAATCAAGAACTGAGTCCGGAATAATGCAAACATTTTTTGCATCAAGAAAATCAAGAATTGAGTGCGGAATACAACCAAACTTGTTTCGGATCAAGACAATCAAGAATTGAGTCAGGAATACCGCAAACATTTTTTGCATCAAGAAAATCAAGAATTGTGTGCGGAATACAACCAAACTTGTTTCGGATCAAGAAAATCAAGAACTGAGTCCGGAATACCGCAAACAAGTTTTGCATTAAGAAAATCAAGAATTGAGCGCGGAATACAAACAAACTTATTTCGGAACAAGAAAATCAAGAACTGAGTCCGGAATAATGCAAACATGTTTTGCATCAAGGAAATCAAGAATTGAGTGCGGAATACAACCAAACTTGTTTCGGATCAAGAAAATCAAGAATTGAGTCCGGAATAACGCAAACATGTTTTGCATCAACAAAATCAAGAATTGAGTGCGGAAAACAACCAAACTTGTTTCGGATCAAGAAAATCAAGAACTCACTCCGGAATAACGCAAACATGTTTTGCATCAAGAAAATCAAGAATTGAGTGCGGAAAACAACCAAACTTGTTTGAGAATAAGAAAATCAAGAACTGAGTCCGGAATAACGCAAACATGTTTTGCATCAAGGAAATCAAGAATTGAGTGCGGAATACAACCAAACTTGTTTCGGATCAAGAAAATCAAGAACTGAGTCCGGAATAACGCAAACATGTTTTGCATCAAGAAAATCAAGAATTGAGTGCGGAATACAACCAAACTTGTTTCGGATCAAGAAAATAAAGAACTGAGTCCGGAATAACGCAAACATGTTTTGCATCAAGAAAATCAAGAATTGAGTGCGGAAAACAACCAAACTTGTTTTAGAATAAGAAAATCAAGAACTGAGTCCGGAATAATGCAAACATGTTTTGCATCAAGAAAATCAAGAATTGTGTGCGGAATACAACCAAACTTGTTTCGGATCAAGAAAATCAAGAACTAAGTCCGGAATACCGCAAACAAGTTTTGCATTAAGAAAATCAAGAATTGAGCGCGGAATACAAACAAACTTATTTCGGAACAAGAAAATCAAGAACTGAGTCCGGAATAACGCAAACATGTTTTGCATCAAGAAAATCCAGAATTGAGTGCGGAAAACAACCAAACTTGTTTCGGAACAAGAAAATCAAGAACTGACTCCGGAATAACGCAAACATGTTTTGCATCAACAAATCAAGAATTGAGTGCGGAAAACAACCAAACTTGTTTCGGATCAAGAAAATCAAGAACTAAGTCCGGAATACCGCAAACAAGTTTTGCATTAAGAAAATCAAGAATTGAGCGCGGAATACAAACAAACTTATTTCGGAACAAGAAAATCAAGAACTGAGTCCGGAATAACGCAAACATGTTTTGCATCAAGAAAATCCAGAATTGAGTGCGGAAAACAACCAAACTTGTTTCGGAACAAGAAAATCAAGAACTGACTCCGGAATAACGCAAACATGTTTTGCATCAACAAATCAAGAATTGAGTGCGGAAAACAACCAAACTTGTTTCGGATCAAGAAAATCAAGAACTGACTCCGGAATAACGCAAACATGTTTTGCATCAACAAAATCAAGAATTGAGTGCGGAAAACAACCAAACTTGTTTCGGATCAAGAAAATCAAGAACTCACTCCGGAATAACGCAAACATGTTTTGCATCAAGAAAATCAAGAATTGAGTGCGGAAAACAACCAAACTTGTTTGAGAATAAGAAAATCAAGAACTGAGTCCGGAATAACGCAAACATGTTTTGCATCAAAAAAATAAAGAATTGAGTGCGGAATACAACCAAACTTGTTTGGGATCAAAAAAATCAAGAACTGAGTCCGGAATAATGCAAACATGTTTTGCATCAAGAAAATCAAGAATTGAGTGCGGAAAACAACCAAACTTGTTTTCGAATAAGAAAATCAAGAACTGAGTCCGGAATAATGCAAACATGTTTTGCATCAAGAAAATCAAGAATTGTGTGCGGAATACAACCAAACTTGTTTCGGATCAAGAAAATCAAGAACTAAGTCCGGAATACCGCAAACAAGTTTTGCATTAAGAAAATCAAGAATTGAGCGCGGAATACAAACAAACTTATTTCGGAACAAGAAAATCAAGAACTGAGTCCGGAATAACGCAAACATGTTTTGCATCAAGAAAATCCAGAATTGAGTGCGGAAAACAACCAAACTTGTTTCGGAACAAGAAAATCAAGAACTGACTCCGGAATAACGCAAACATGTTTTGCATCAACAAATCAAGAATTGAGTGCGGAAAACAACCAAACTTGTTTCGGATCAAGAAAATCAAGAACTGACTCCGGAATAACGCAAACATGTTTTGCATCAACAAAATCAAGAATTGAGTGCGGAAAACAACCAAACTTGTTTCGGATCAAGAAAATCAAGAACTCACTCCGGAATTACGCAAACATGTTTTGCATCAAGAAAATCAAGAATTGAGTGCGGAAAACAACCAAACTTGTTTTCGAATAAGAAAATCAAGAACTGAGTCCGGAATAATGCAAACATGTTTTGCATCAAGAAAATCAAGAATTGTGTGCGGAATACAACCAAACTTGTTTCGGATCAAGAAAATCAAGAACTAAGTCCGGAATACCGCAAACAAGTTTTGCATTAAGAAAATCAAGAATTGAGCGCGGAATACAAACAAACTTATTTCGGAACAAGAAAATCAAGAACTGAGTCCGGAATAACGCAAACATGTTTTGCATCAAGAAAATCCAGAATTGAGTGCGGAAAACAACCAAACTTGTTTCGGAACAAGAAAATCAAGAACTGACTCCGGAATAACGCAAACATGTTTTGCATCAACAAATCAAGAATTGAGTGCGGAAAACAACCAAACTTGTTTCGGATCAAGAAAATCAAGAACTGACTCCGGAATAACGCAAACATGTTTTGCATCAACAAAATCAAGAATTGAGTGCGGAATACAACCAAACTTGTTTCGGAACAAGAAAATCAAGAACTGACTCCGGAATAACGCAAACATGTTTTGCATCAACAAAATCAAGAATTGAGTGCGGAAAACAACCAAACTTGTTTCGGATCAAGAAAATCAAGAACTCACTCCGGAATAACGCAAACATGTTTTGCATCAAGAAAATCAAGAATTGAGTGCGGAAAACAACCAAACTTGTTTGAGAATAAGAAAATCAAGAACTGAGTCCGGAATAACGCAAACATGTTTTGCATCAAGGAAATCAAGAATTGAGTGCGGAATACAACCAAACTTGTTTCGGATCAAGAAAATCAAGAACTGAGTCCGGAATAACGCAAACATGTTTTGCATCAAGAAAATCAAGAATTGAGTGCGGAATACAACCAAACTTGTTTCGGATCAAGAAAATAAAGAACTGAGTCCGGAATAACGCAAACATGTTTTGCATCAAGAAAATCAAGAATTGAGTGCGGAAAACAACCAAACTTGTTTTAGAATAAGAAAATCAAGAACTGAGTCCGGAATAATGCAAACATGTTTTGCATCAAGAAAATCAAGAATTGTGTGCGGAATACAACCAAACTTGTTTCGGATCAAGAAAATCAAGAACTAAGTCCGGAATACCGCAAACAAGTTTTGCATTAAGAAAATCAAGAATTGAGCGCGGAATACAAACAAACTTATTTCGGAACAAGAAAATCAAGAACTGAGTCCGGAATAACGCAAACATGTTTTGCATCAAGAAAATCCAGAATTGAGTGCGGAAAACAACCAAACTTGTTTCGGAACAAGAAAATCAAGAACTGACTCCGGAATAACGCAAACATGTTTTGCATCAACAAATCAAGAATTGAGTGCGGAAAACAACCAAACTTGTTTCGGATCAAGAAAATCAAGAACTATGTCCGGAATACCGCAAACAAGTTTTGCATTAAGAAAATCAAGAATTGAGCGCGGAATACAAACAAACTTATTTCGGAACAAGAAAATCAAGAACTGAGTCCGGAATAACGCAAACATGTTTTGCATCAAGAAAATCCAGAATTGAGTGCGGAAAACAACCAAACTTGTTTCGGAACAAGAAAATCAAGAACTGACTCCGGAATAACGCAAACATGTTTTGCATCAACAAATCAAGAATTGAGTGCGGAAAACAACCAAACTTGTTTCGGATCAAGAAAATCAAGAACTGACTCCGGAATAACGCAAACATGTTTTGCATCAACAAAATCAAGAATTGAGTGCGGAAAACAACCAAACTTGTTTCGGATCAAGAAAATCAAGAACTCACTCCGGAATAACGCAAACATGTTTTGCATCAAGAAAATCAAGAATTAAGTGCGGAAAACAACCAAACTTGTTTGAGAATAAGAAAATCAAGAACTGAGTCCGGAATAACGCAAACATGTTTTGCATCAAAAAAATAAAGAATTGAGTGCGGAATACAACCAAACTTGTTTGGGATCAAAAAAATCAAGAACTGAGTCCGGAATAATGCAAACATGTTTTGCATCAAGAAAATCAAGAATTGAGTGCGGAAAACAACCAAACTTGTTTTCGAATAAGAAAATCAAGAACTGAGTCCGGAATAATGCAAACATGTTTTGCATCAAGAAAATCAAGAATTGTGTGCGGAATACAACCAAACTTGTTTCGGATCAAGAAAATCAAGAACTAAGTCCGGAATACCGCAAACAAGTTTTGCATTAAGAAAATCAAGAATTGAGCGCGGAATACAAACAAACTTATTTCGGAACAAGAAAATCAAGAACTGAGTCCGGAATAACGCAAACATGTTTTGCATCAAGAAAATCCAGAATTGAGTGCGGAAAACAACCAAACTTGTTTCGGAACAAGAAAATCAAGAACTGACTCCGGAATAACGCAAACATGTTTTGCATCAACAAATCAAGAATTGAGTGCGGAAAACAACCAAACTTGTTTCGGATCAAGAAAATCAAGAACTGACTCCGGAATAACGCAAACATGTTTTGCATCAACAAAATCAAGAATTGAGTGCGGAAAACAACCAAACTTGTTTCGGATCAAGAAAATCAAGAACTCACTCCGGAATTACGCAAACATGTTTTGCATCAAGAAAATCAAGAATTGAGTGCGGAAAACAACCAAACTTGTTTGAGAATAAGAAAATCAAGAACTGAGTCCGGAATAACGCAAACATGTTTTGCATCAAGGAAATCAAGAATTGAGTGCGGAATACAACCAAACTTGTTTCGGATCAAGAAAATCAAGAACTGAGTCCGGAATAACGCAAACATATTTTGCTTCAAGAAAATCAAGAATTTAGTGCGGAATACAACCAAACTTGTTTCGGATCAAGAAAATCAAGAACTGAGTCCGGAATAACGCAAACATGTTTTGCATCAAGAAAATCAAGAATTGAGTGCGGAAAACAACCAAACTTGTTTTAGAATAAGAAAATCAAGAACTGAGTCCGGAATAATGCAAACATGTTTTGCATCAAGAAAATCAAGAATTGAGTGCGGAATACAACCAAACTTGTTTCGGATCAAGACAATCAAGAACTGAGTCCGGAATAATGCAAACATTTTTTGCATCAAGAAAATCAAGAATTGAGTGCGGAATACAACCAAACTTGTTTCGGATCAAGACAATCAAGAATTGAGTCAGGAATACCGCAAACATTTTTTGCATCAAGAAAATCAAGAATTGTGTGCGGAATACAACCAAACTTGTTTCGGATCAAGAAAATCAAGAACTGAGTCCGGAATACCGCAAACAAGTTTTGCATTAAGAAAATCAAGAATTGAGCGCGGAATACAAACAAACTTATTTCGGAACAAGAAAATCAAGAACTGAGTCCGGAATAATGCAAACATGTTTTGCATCAAGGAAATCAAGAATTGAGTGCGGAATACAACCAAACTTGTTTCGGATCAAGAAAATCAAGAATTGAGTCCGGAATAACGCAAACATGTTTTGCATCAACAAAATCAAGAATTGAGTGCGGAAAACAACCAAACTTGTTTCGGATCAAGAAAATCAAGAACTCACTCCGGAATAACGCAAACATGTTTTGCATCAAGAAAATCAAGAATTGAGTGCGGAAAACAACCAAACTTGTTTGAGAATAAGAAAATCAAGAACTGAGTCCGGAATAACGCAAACATGTTTTGCATCAAGGAAATCAAGAATTGAGTGCGGAATACAACCAAACTTGTTTCGGATCAAGAAAATCAAGAACTGAGTCCGGAATAACGCAAACATGTTTTGCATCAAGAAAATCAAGAATTGAGTGCGGAATACAACCAAACTTGTTTCGGATCAAGAAAATAAAGAACTGAGTCCGGAATAACGCAAACATGTTTTGCATCAAGAAAATCAAGAATTGAGTGCGGAAAACAACCAAACTTGTTTTAGAATAAGAAAATCAAGAACTGAGTCCGGAATAATGCAAACATGTTTTGCATCAAGAAAATCAAGAATTGTGTGCGGAATACAACCAAACTTGTTTCGGATCAAGAAAATCAAGAACTAAGTCCGGAATACCGCAAACAAGTTTTGCATTAAGAAAATCAAGAATTGAGCGCGGAATACAAACAAACTTATTTCGGAACAAGAAAATCAAGAACTGAGTCCGGAATAACGCAAACATGTTTTGCATCAAGAAAATCCAGAATTGAGTGCGGAAAACAACCAAACTTGTTTCGGAACAAGAAAATCAAGAACTGACTCCGGAATAACGCAAACATGTTTTGCATCAACAAATCAAGAATTGAGTGCGGAAAACAACCAAACTTGTTTCGGATCAAGAAAATCAAGAACTAAGTCCGGAATACCGCAAACAAGTTTTGCATTAAGAAAATCAAGAATTGAGCGCGGAATACAAACAAACTTATTTCGGAACAAGAAAATCAAGAACTGAGTCCGGAATAACGCAAACATGTTTTGCATCAAGAAAATCCAGAATTGAGTGCGGAAAACAACCAAACTTGTTTCGGAACAAGAAAATCAAGAACTGACTCCGGAATAACGCAAACATGTTTTGCATCAACAAATCAAGAATTGAGTGCGGAAAACAACCAAACTTGTTTCGGATCAAGAAAATCAAGAACTGACTCCGGAATAACGCAAACATGTTTTGCATCAACAAAATCAAGAATTGAGTGCGGAAAACAACCAAACTTGTTTCGGATCAAGAAAATCAAGAACTCACTCCGGAATAACGCAAACATGTTTTGCATCAAGAAAATCAAGAATTGAGTGCGGAAAACAACCAAACTTGTTTGAGAATAAGAAAATCAAGAACTGAGTCCGGAATAACGCAAACATGTTTTGCATCAAAAAAATAAAGAATTGAGTGCGGAATACAACCAAACTTGTTTGGGATCAAAAAAATCAAGAACTGAGTCCGGAATAATGCAAACATGTTTTGCATCAAGAAAATCAAGAATTGAGTGCGGAAAACAACCAAACTTGTTTTCGAATAAGAAAATCAAGAACTGAGTCCGGAATAATGCAAACATGTTTTGCATCAAGAAAATCAAGAATTGTGTGCGGAATACAACCAAACTTGTTTCGGATCAAGAAAATCAAGAACTAAGTCCGGAATACCGCAAACAAGTTTTGCATTAAGAAAATCAAGAATTGAGCGCGGAATACAAACAAACTTATTTCGGAACAAGAAAATCAAGAACTGAGTCCGGAATAACGCAAACATGTTTTGCATCAAGAAAATCCAGAATTGAGTGCGGAAAACAACCAAACTTGTTTCGGAACAAGAAAATCAAGAACTGACTCCGGAATAACGCAAACATGTTTTGCATCAACAAATCAAGAATTGAGTGCGGAAAACAACCAAACTTGTTTCGGATCAAGAAAATCAAGAACTGACTCCGGAATAACGCAAACATGTTTTGCATCAACAAAATCAAGAATTGAGTGCGGAAAACAACCAAACTTGTTTCGGATCAAGAAAATCAAGAACTCACTCCGGAATTACGCAAACATGTTTTGCATCAAGAAAATCAAGAATTGAGTGCGGAAAACAACCAAACTTGTTTTCGAATAAGAAAATCAAGAACTGACTCCGGAATAACGCAAACATGTTTTGCATCAACAAATCAAGAATTGAGTGCGGAAAACAACCAAACTTGTTTCGGATCAAGAAAATCAAGAACTAAGTCCGGAATACCGCAAACAAGTTTTGCATTAAGAAAATCAAGAATTGAGCGCGGAATACAAACAAACTTATTTCGGAACAAGAAAATCAAGAACTGAGTCCGGAATAACGCAAACATGTTTTGCATCAAGAAAATCCAGAATTGAGTGCGGAAAACAACCAAACTTGTTTCGGAACAAGAAAATCAAGAACTGACTCCGGAATAACGCAAACATGTTTTGCATCAACAAATCAAGAATTGAGTGCGGAAAACAACCAAACTTGTTTCGGATCAAGAAAATCAAGAACTGACTCCGGAATAACGCAAACATGTTTTGCATCAACAAAATCAAGAATTGAGTGCGGAAAACAACCAAACTTGTTTCGGATCAAGAAAATCAAGAACTCACTCCGGAATAACGCAAACATGTTTTGCATCAAGAAAATCAAGAATTGAGTGCGGAAAACAACCAAACTTGTTTGAGAATAAGAAAATCAAGAACTGAGTCCGGAATAACGCAAACATGTTTTGCATCAAAAAAATAAAGAATTGAGTGCGGAATACAACCAAACTTGTTTGGGATCAAAAAAATCAAGAACTGAGTCCGGAATAATGCAAACATGTTTTGCATCAAGAAAATCAAGAATTGAGTGCGGAAAACAACCAAACTTGTTTTCGAATAAGAAAATCAAGAACTGAGTCCGGAATAATGCAAACATGTTTTGCATCAAGAAAATCAAGAATTGTGTGCGGAATACAACCAAACTTGTTTCGGATCAAGAAAATCAAGAACTAAGTCCGGAATACCGCAAACAAGTTTTGCATTAAGAAAATCAAGAATTGAGCGCGGAATACAAACAAACTTATTTCGGAACAAGAAAATCAAGAACTGAGTCCGGAATAACGCAAACATGTTTTGCATCAAGAAAATCCAGAATTGAGTGCGGAAAACAACCAAACTTGTTTCGGAACAAGAAAATCAAGAACTGACTCCGGAATAACGCAAACATGTTTTGCATCAACAAATCAAGAATTGAGTGCGGAAAACAACCAAACTTGTTTCGGATCAAGAAAATCAAGAACTGACTCCGGAATAACGCAAACATGTTTTGCATCAACAAAATCAAGAATTGAGTGCGGAAAACAACCAAACTTGTTTCGGATCAAGAAAATCAAGAACTCACTCCGGAATTACGCAAACATGTTTTGCATCAAGAAAATCAAGAATTGAGTGCGGAAAACAACCAAACTTGTTTGAGAATAAGAAAATCAAGAACTGAGTCCGGAATAACGCAAACATGTTTTGCATCAAGGAAATCAAGAATTGAGTGCGGAATACAACCAAACTTGTTTCGGATCAAGAAAATCAAGAACTGAGTCCGGAATAACGCAAACATATTTTGCTTCAAGAAAATCAAGAATTTAGTGCGGAATACAACCAAACTTGTTTCGGATCAAGAAAATCAAGAACTGAGTCCGGAATAACGCAAACATGTTTTGCATCAAGAAAATCAAGAATTGAGTGCGGAAAACAACCAAACTTGTTTTAGAATAAGAAAATCAAGAACTGAGTCCGGAATAATGCAAACATGTTTTGCATCAAGAAAATCAAGAATTGAGTGCGGAATACAACCAAACTTGTTTCGGATCAAGACAATCAAGAACTGAGTCCGGAATAATGCAAACATTTTTTGCATCAAGAAAATCAAGAATTGAGTGCGGAATACAACCAAACTTGTTTCGGATCAAGACAATCAAGAATTGAGTCAGGAATACCGCAAACATTTTTTGCATCAAGAAAATCAAGAATTGTGTGCGGAATACAACCAAACTTGTTTCGGATCAAGAAAATCAAGAACTGAGTCCGGAATACCGCAAACAAGTTTTGCATTAAGAAAATCAAGAATTGAGCGCGGAATACAAACAAACTTATTTCGGAACAAGAAAATCAAGAACTGAGTCCGGAATAATGCAAACATGTTTTGCATCAAGGAAATCAAGAATTGAGTGCGGAATACAACCAAACTTGTTTCGGATCAAGAAAATCAAGAATTGAGTCCGGAATAACGCAAACATGTTTTGCATCAACAAAATCAAGAATTGAGTGCGGAAAACAACCAAACTTGTTTCGGATCAAGAAAATCAAGAACTCACTCCGGAATAACGCAAACATGTTTTGCATCAAGAAAATCAAGAATTGAGTGCGGAAAACAACCAAACTTGTTTGAGAATAAGAAAATCAAGAACTGAGTCCGGAATAACGCAAACATGTTTTGCATCAAGAAAATCAAGAATTGAGTGCGGAATACAACCAAACTTGTTTCGGATCAAGAAAATCAAGAACTGAGTCCGGAATAACGCAAACATGTTTTGCATCAAGAAAATCAAGAATTGAGTGCGGAATACAACCAAACTTGTTTCGGATCAAGAAAATCAAGAACTGAGTCCGGAATAACGCAAACATGTTTTGCATCAAGAAAATCAAGAATTGAGTGCGGAAAACAACCAAACTTGTTTTAGAATAAGAAAATCAAGAACTGAGTCCGGAATAATGCAAACATGTTTTGCATCAAGAAAATCAAGAATTGTGTGCGGAATACAACCAAACTTGTTTCGGATCAAGAAAATCAAGAACTAAGTCCGGAATACCGCAAACAAGTTTTGCATTAAGAAAATCAAGAATTGAGCGCGGAATACAAACAAACTTATTTCGGAACAAGAAAATCAAGAACTGAGTCCGGAATAACGCAAACATGTTTTGCATCAAGAAAATCCAGAATTGAGTGCGGAAAACAACCAAACTTGTTTTTGAACAAGAAAATCAAGAACTGAGTCCGGAATACCGGAAACAAGTTTTGCATTAAGAAAATCAAGAATTGAGCGCGGAATACAAACAAACTTGTGTCGGATCAAGACAATCAAGAATTGAGTCAGGAATACCGCAAACATTTTTTGCATCAAGAAAATCAAGAATTGTGTGCGGAAAACAACCAAACTTGTTTTGAAACAAGAAAATCAAGAACTCACTCCGGAATAACGCAAACATGTTTTGCATCAAGAAAATCAAGAATTGAGTGCCGAAAACAACCAAACTTGTTTTTGAACAAGAAAATCAAGAACAGAGTCCGGAATAACGCAAACATGTTTTGCATAAAGAAAATCAAGAATTGAGTGCGTAATACAGCCAAACTTGTTTCGGATCAAGAAAATCAAGAACTGAGTCCGGAATAACGCAAACATGTTTTGCATCAAGAAAATAAAGAATTGAGTGCGGAATACAACCAAACTTGTTTGGGATCAAAAAAATCAAGAACTGAGTCCGGAATAATGCAAACATGTTTTGCATCAAGAAAATCAAGAATTGAGTGCAGAAAACAACCAAACTTATTTCGGAACAAGAAAATCAAGAACTGAGTCAGGAATACCGCAAACATGTTTTGCATCAAGAAAATCCAGAATTGAGTGCGGAAAACAACCAAACTTGTTTCGGAACAAGAAAATCAAGAACTGACTCCGGAATAACGCAAACATGTTTTGCATCAACAAAATCAAGAATTGAGTGCGGAAAACAACCAAACTTGTTTCGGATCAAGAAAATCAAGAACTCACTCCGGAATAACGCAAACATGTTTTGCATCAAGAAAATCAAGAATTGAGTGCGGAAAACAACCAAACTTGTTTGAGAATAAGAAAATCAAGAACTGAGTCCGGAATAACGCAAACATGTTTTGCATCAAGGAAATCAAGAATTGAGTGCGGAATACAACCAAACTTGTTTCGGATCAAGAAAATCAAGAACTGAGTCCGGAATAACGCAAACATGTTTTGCATCAAGAAAATCAAGAATTGAGTGCGGAATACAACCAAACTTGTTTCGGATCAAGAAAATAAAGAACTGAGTCCGGAATAACGCAAACATGTTTTGCATGAAGAAAATCAAGAATTGAGTGCGGAAAACAACCAAACTTGTTTTAGAATAAGAAAATCAAGAACTGAGTCCGGAATAATGCAAACATGTTTTGCATCAAGAAAATCAAGAATTGAGTGCGGAATACAACCAAACTTGTTTCGGATCAAGACAATCAAGAATTGAGTCAGGAATACCGCAAACATTTTTTGCATCAAGAAAATCAAGAATTGTGTGCGGAAAACAACCAAACTTGTTTTGAAACAAGAAAATCAAGAACTCACTCCGGAATAACGCAAACATGTTTTGCATCAAGAAAATCAAGAATTGAGTGCGGAAAACAACCAAACTTGTTTTTGAACAATAAAATCAAGAACAGAGTCCGGAATAACGCAAACATGTTTTGCATCAAGAAAATCAAGAATTGAGTGCGGAATACAACCAAACTTGTTTCGGATCAAGAAAATCAAGAACTGAGTCCGGAATAACGCAAACATGTTTTGCATCAAAAAAATAAAGAATTGAGTGCGGAATACAACCAAACTTGTTTGGGATCAAAAAAATCAAGAACTGAGTCCGGAATAATGCAAACATGTTTTGCATCAAGAAAATCAAGAATTGAGTGCGGAAAACAACCAAACTTATTTCGGAACAAGAAAATCAAGAACTGAGTCAGGAATACCGCAAACATGTTTTGCATCAAGAAAATCAAGAATTGAGTGCGGAAAACAACCAAACTTGTTTCGGAACAAGAAAATCAAGAACTGACTCCGGAATAACGCAAACATGTTTTGCATCAACAAAATCAAGAATTGAGTGCGGAAAACAACCAAATTTGTTTCGGATCAAGAAAAAATCAAGAACTCACTCCGGAATAACGCAAACATGTTTTGCATCAAGAAAATCAAGAATTGAGTGCGGAAAACAACCAAACTTGTTTGAGAATAAGAAAATCAAGAACTGAGTCCGGAATAACGCAAACATGTTTTGCATCAAGAAAATCAAGAATTGAGTGCGGAATACAACCAAACTTGTTTCGGATCAAGAAAATCAAGAACTGAGTCCGGAATAACGCAAACATGTTTTGCATCAAGAAAATCAAGAATTCAGTGCGGAATACAACCAAACTTGTTTCGGATCAAGAAAATCAAGAACTGAGTCCGGAATAACGCAAACATGTTTTGCATCAAGAAAATCAAGAATTGAGTGCGGAAAACAACCAAACTTGTTTTAGAATAAGAAAATCAAGAACTGAGTCCGGAATAATGCAAACATGTTTTGCATCAAGAAAATCAAGAATTGAGTGCGGAATACAACCAAACTTGTTTCGGATCAAGACAATCAAGAATTGAGTCAGGAATACCGCAAACATTTTTTGCATCAAGAAAATCAAGAATTGTGTGCGGAATACAACCAAACTTGTTTCGGATCAAGAAAATCAAGAACTGAGTCCGGAATACCGCAAACAAGTTTTGCATTAAGAAAATCAAGAATTGAGCGCGGAATACAAACAAACTTATTTCGGAACAAGAAAATCAAGAACTGAGTCCGGAATAATGCAAACATGTTTCGCATCAAGGAAATCAAGAATTGAGTGCGGAATACAACCAAACTTATTTCGGATCAAGAAAATCAAGAACTGAGTCCGGAATAACGCAAACATGTTTTGCATCAACAAAATCAAGAATTGAGTGCGGAAAACAACCAAACTTGTTTCGGATCAAGAAAATCAAGAACTCACTCCGGAATAACGCAAACATGTTTTGCATCAAGAAAATCAAGAATTGAGTGCGGAAAACAACCAAACTTGTTTGAGAATAAGAAAATCAAGAACTGAGTCCGGAATAACGCAAACATGTTTTGCATCAAGAAAATCAAGAATTGAGTGCGGAATACAACCAAACTTGTTTCGGATCAAGAAAATCAAGAACTGAGTCCGGAATAACGCAAACATGTTTTGCATCAAGAAAATCAAGAATTGAGTGCGGAATACAACCAAACTTGTTTCGGATCAAGAAAATCAAGAACTGAGTCCGGAATAACGCAAACATGTTTTGCATCAAGAAAATCAAGAATTGAGTGCGGAAAATAACCAAACTTGTTTTAGAATAAGAAAATCAAGAACTGAGTCCGGAATAATGCAAACATGTTTTGCATCAAGAAAATCGAGAATTGTGTGCGGAATACAACCAAACTTGTTTCGGATTAAGAAAATCAAGAACTAAGTCCGGAATACCGCAAACATGTTTTGCATTAAGAAAATCAAGAATTGAGCGCGGAATACAAACAAACTTATTTCGGAACAAGAAAATCAAGAACTGAGTCCGGAATAACGCAAACATGTTTTGCATCAAGAAAATCCAGAATTGAGTGCGGAAAACAACCAAACTTGTTTTTGAACAAGAAAATCAAGAACTGAGTCCGGAATAATGCAAACATGTTTTTGCATCAAGAAAATCAAGAATTGAGTGCGGAATACAAACAAATTGTTTTGGATCAAGAAAATCAAGAACCGAGTACGGAATACCACAAACAAGTTTTGCATTAAGAAAATCAAGAATTGAGCGCGGAATACAAACAAACTTGTGTCGGATCAAGACAATCAAGAATTGAGTCAGGAATACCGCAAACATTTTTTGCATCAAGAAAATCAAGAATTGTGTGCGGAAAACAACCAAACTTGTTTTGAAACAAGAAAATCAAGAACTCACTCCGGAATAACGCAAACATGTTTTGCATCAAGAAAATCAAGAATTGAGTGCCGAAAACAACCAAACTTGTTTTTGAACAAGAAAATCAAGAACAGAGTCCGGAATAACGCAAACATGTTTTGCATCAAGAAAATCAAGAATTGAGTGCGGAATACAGCCAAACTTGTTTCGGATCAAGAAAATCAAGAACTGAGTCCGGAATAACGCAAACATGTTTTGCATCAAGAAAATAAAGAATTGAGTGCGGAAAACAACCAAACTTGTTTGGGATCAAAAAAATCAAGAACTGAGTCCGGAATAATGCAAACATGTTTTGCATCAAGAAAATCAAGAATTGAGTGCGGAAAACAACCAAACTTATTTCGGAACAAGAAAATCAAGAACTGAGTCAGGAATACCGCAAACATGTTTTGCATCAAGAAAATCCAGAATTGAGTGCGGAAAACAACCAAACTTGTTTCGGAACAAGAAAATCAAGAACTGACTCCGAAATAACGCAAACATGTTTTGCATCAACAAAATCAAGAATTGAGTGCGGAAAACAACCAAACTTGTTTCGGATCAAGAAAATCAAGAACTCACTCCGGAATAACGCAAACATGTTTTGCATCAAGAAAATCAAGAATTGAGTGCGGAAAACAACCAAACTTGTTTGAGAATAAGAAAATCAAGAACTGAGTCCGGAATAACGCAAACATGTTTTGCATCAAGGAAATCAAGAATTGAGTGCGGAATATAACCAAACTTGTTTGAGAATAAGAAAATCAAGAACTGAGTCCGGAATAACGCAAACATGTTTTGCATCAAGAAAATCAAGAATTGAGTGCGGAATACAACCAAACTTGTTTTAGAATAAGAAAATCAAGAACTGAGTCCGGAATAATGCAAACATGTTTTGCATCAAGAAAATCAAGAATTGAGTGCGGAATACAACCAAACTTGTTTCGGATCAAGACAATCAAGAATTGAGTCAGGAATACCGCAAACATTTTTTGCATCAAGAAAATCAAGAATTGTGTGCGGAAAACAACCAAACTTGTTTTGAAACAAGAAAATCAAGAACTCACTCCGGAATAACGCAAACATGTTTTGCATCAAGAAAATCAAGAATTGAGTGCGGAAAACAACCAAACTTGTTTTTGAACAAGAAAATCAAGAACAGAGTCCGGAATAACGCAAACATGTTTTGCATCAAGAAAATCAAGAATTGAGTGCGGAATACAACCAAACTTGTTTCGGATCAAGAAAATGAAGAACTGAGTCCGGAATAACGCAAACATGTTTTGCATCAAAAAAATAAAGAATTGAGTGCGGAATACAACCAAACTTGTTTGGGATCAAAAAAATCAAGAACTGAGTCCGGAATAATGCAAACATGTTTTGCATCAAGAAAATCAAGAATTGAGTGCGGAAAACAACCAAACTTATTTCGGAACAAGAAAATCAAGAACTGAGTCAGGAATACCGCAAACATGTTTTGCATCAAGAAAATCAAGAATTGAGTGCGGAAAACAACCAAACTTGTTTCGGAACAAGAAAATCAAGAACTGACTCCGGAATAACGCAAACATGTTTTGCATCAACAAAATCAAGAATTGAGTGCGGAAAACAACCAAATTTGTTTCGGATCAAGAAAAAATCAAGAACTCACTCCGGAATAACGCAAACATGTTTTGCATCAAGAAAATCAAGAATTGAGTGCGGAAAACAACCAAACTTGTTTGAGAATAAGAAAATCAAGAACTGAGTCCGGAATAACGCAAACATGTTTTGCATCAAGAAAATCAAGAATTGAGTGCGGAATACAACCAAACTTGTTTCGGATCAAGAAAATCAAGAACTGAGTCCGGAATAACGCAAACATGTTTTGCATCAAGAAAATCAAGAATTCAGTGCGGAATACAACCAAACTTGTTTCGGATCAAGAAAATCAAGAACTGAGTCCGGAATAACGCAAACATGTTTTGCATCAAGAAAATCAAGAATTGAGTGCGGAAAACAACCAAACTTGTTTTAGAATAAGAAAATCAAGAACTGAGTCCGGAATAATGCAAACATGTTTTGCATCAAGAAAATCAAGAATTGAGTGCGGAATACAACCAAACTTGTTTCGGATCAAGACAATCAAGAATTGAGTCAGGAATACCGCAAACATTTTTTGCATCAAGAAAATCAAGAATTGTGTGCGGAATACAACCAAACTTGTTTCGGATCAAGAAAATCAAGAACTGAGTCCGGCATACCGCAAACAAGTTTTGCATTAAGAAAATCAAGAATTGAGCGCGGAATACAAACAAACTTATTTCGGAACAAGAAAATCAAGAACTGAGTCCGGAATAATGCAAACATGTTTCGCATCAAGGAAATCAAGAATTGAGTGCGGAATACAACCAAACTTATTTCGGATCAAGAAAATCAAGAACTGAGTCCGGAATAACGCAAACATGTTTTGCATCAACAAAATCAAGAATTGAGTGCGGAAAACAACCAAACTTGTTTCGGATCAAGAAAATCAAGAACTCACTCCGGAATAACGCAAACATGTTTTGCATCAAGAAAATCAAGAATTGAGTGCGGAAAACAACCAAACTTGTTTGAGAATAAGAAAATCAAGAACTGAGTCCGGAATAACGCAAACATGTTTTGCATCAAGAAAATCAAGAATTGAGTGCGGAATACAACCAAACTTGTTTCGGATCAAGAAAATCAAGAACTGAGTCCGGAATAACGCAAACATGTTTTGCATCAAGAAAATCAAGAATTGAGTGCGGAATACAACCAAACTTGTTTCGGATCAAGAAAATCAAGAACTGAGTCCGGAATAACGCAAACATGTTTTGCATCAAGAAAATCAAGAATTGAGTGCGGAAAATAACCAAACTTGTTTTAGAATAAGAAAATCAAGAACTGAGTCCGGAATAATGCAAACATGTTTTGCATCAAGAAAATCGAGAATTGTGTGCGGAATACAACCAAACTTGTTTCGGATCAAGAAAATCAAGAACTCAGTCCGGAATACCGCAAACATGTTTTGCATTAAGAAAATCAAGAATTGAGCGCGGAATACAAACAAACTTATTTCGAAACAAGAAAATCAAGAACTGAGTCCGGAATAACGCAAACATGTTTTGCATCAAGAAAATCCAGAATTGAGTGCGGAAAACAACCAAACTTGTTTTTGAACAAGAAAATCAAGAACTGAGTCCGGAATAATGCAAACATGTTTTTGCATCAAGAAAATCAAGAATTGAGTGCGGAATACAAACAAATTGTTTTGGATCAAGAAAATCAAGAACCGAGTACGGAATACCACAAACAAGTTTTGCATTAAGAAAATCAAGAATTGAGCGCGGAATACAAACAAACTTGTGTCGGATCAAGACAATCAAGAATTGAGTCAGGAATACCGCAAACATTTTTTGCATCAAGAAAATCAAGAATTGTGTGCGGAAAACAACCAAACTTGTTTTGAAACAAGAAAATCAAGAACTCACTCCGGAATAACGCAAACATGTTTTGCATCAAGAAAATCAAGAATTGAGTGCCGAAAACAACCAAACTTGTTTTTGAACAAGAAAATCAAGAACAGAGTCCGGAATAACGCAAACATGTTTTGCATCAAGAAAAATCAAGAATTGAGTGCGGAATACAGCCAAACTTGTTTCGGATCAAGAAAATCAAGAACTGAGTCCGGAATAACGCAAACATGTTTTGCATCAAGAAAATAAAGAATTGAGTGCGGAAAACAACCAAACTTGTTTGGGATCAAAAAAATCAAGAACTGAGTCCGGAATAATGCAAACATGTTTTGCATCAAGAAAATCAAGAATTGAGTGCGGAAAACAACCAAACTTATTTCGGAACAAGAAAATCAAGAACTGAGTCAGGAATACCGCAAACATGTTTTGCATCAAGAAAATCCAGAATTGAGTGCGGAAAACAACCAAACTTGTTTCGGAACAAGAAAATCAAGAACTGACTCCGGAATAACGCAAACATGTTTTGCATCAACAAAATCAAGAATTGAGTGCGGAAAACAACCAAACTTGTTTCGGATCAAGAAAATCAAGAACTCACTCCGGAATAACGCAAACATGTTTTGCATCAAGAAAATCAAGAATTGAGTGCGGAAAACAACCAAACTTGTTTGAGAATAAGAAAATCAAGAACTGAGTCCGGAATAACGCAAACATGTTTTGCATCAAGGAAATCAAGAATTGAGTGCGGAATATAACCAAACTTGTTTGAGAATAAGAAAATCAAGAACTGAGTCCGGAATAACGCAAACATGTTTTGCATCAAGAAAATCAAGAATTGAGTGCGGAATACAACCAAACTTGTTTCGGATCAAGAAAATCAAGAACTGAGTCCGGAATAACGCAAACATGTTTTGCATCAAGAAAATCAAGAATTGAGTGCGGAATACAACCAAACTTGTTTCGGATCAAGAAAATCAAGAACTGAGTCCGGAATAACGTAAACATGTTTTGCATCAAGAAAATCAAGAATTGAGTGCGGAAAATAACCAAACTTGTTGTAGAATAAGAAAATCAAGAACTGAGTCCGGAATAATGAAACATGTTTTGCATCAAGAAAATCGACAATTGTGTGCGGAATACAACCAAACTTGTTTCGGATCAAGAAAATCAAGAACTAAGTCCGGAATACCGCAAACAAGTTTTGCATTAAGAAAATCAAGAATTGAGCGCGGAATACAAACAAACTTATTTCGGAACAAGAAAATCAAGAACTGAGTCCGGAATAACGCAAACATGTTTTGCATCAAGAAAATCCAGAATTGAGTGCGGAAAACAACCAAACTTGTTTTTGAACAAGAAAATCAAGAACTGAGTCCGGAATAATGCAAACATGTTTTTGCATCAAGAAAATCAAGAATTGAGTGCGGAATACAAACAAATTGTTTTGGATCAAGAAAATCAAGAACCGAGTACGGAATACCACAAACAAGTTTTGCATTAAGAAAATCAAGAATTGAGCGCGGAATACAAACAAACTTGTGTCGGATCAAGACAATCAAGAATTGAGTCAGGAATACCGCAAACATTTTTTGCATCAAGAAAATCAAGAATTGTGTGCGGAAAACAACCAAACTTGTTTTGAAACAAGAAAATCAAGAACTCACTCCGGAATAACGCAAACATGTTTTGCATCAAGAAAATAAAGAATTGAGTGCGGAAAACAACCAAACTTGTTTGGGATCAAAAAAATCAAGAACTGAGTCCGGAATAATGCAAACATGTTTTGCATCAAGAAAATCAAGAATTGAGTGCGGAAAACAACCAAACTTATTTCGGAACAAGAAAATCAAGAACTGAGTCAGGAATACCGCAAACATGTTTTGCATCAAGAAAATCCAGAATTGAGTGCGGAAAACAACCAAACTTGTTTCGGAACAAGAAAATCAAGAACTGACTCCGGAATAACGCAAACATGTTTTGCATCAACAAAATCAAGAATTGAGTGCGGAAAACAACCAAACTTGTTTCGGATCAAGAAAATCAAGAACTCACTCCGGAATAACGCAAACATGTTTTGCATCAAGAAAATCAAGAATTGAGTGCGGAAAACAACCAAACTTGTTTGAGAATAAGAAAATCAAGAACTGAGTCCGGAATAACGCAAACATGTTTTGCATCAAGGAAATCAAGAATTGAGTGCGGAATATAACCAAACTTGTTTGAGAATAAGAAAATCAAGAACTGAGTCCGGAATAACGCAAACATGTTTTGCATCAAGAAAATCAAGAATTGAGTGCGGAATACAACCAAACTTGTTTCGGATCAAGAAAATCAAGAACTGAGTCCGGAATAACGCAAATATGTTTTGCATCAAGAAAATCAAGAATTGAGTGCGGAATACAACCAAACTTGTTTCGGATCAAGAAAATCAAGAACTGAGTCCGGAATAACGCAAACATGTTTTGCATCAAGAAAATCAAGAATTGAGTGCGGAAAATAACCAAACTTGTTTTAGAATAAGAAAATCAAGAACTGAGTCCGGAATAATGCAAACATGTTTTGCATCAAGAAAATCGAGAATTGTGTGCGGAATACAACCAAACTTGTTTCGGATCAAGAAAATCAAGAACTAAGTCCGGAATACCGCAAACAAGTTTTGCATTAAGAAAATCAAGAATTGAGCGCGGAATACAAACAAACTTATTTCGGAACAAGAAAATCAAGAACTGAGTCCGGAATAACGCAAACATGTTTTGCATCAAGAAAATCCAGAATTGAGTGCGGAAAACAACCAAACTTGTTTTTGAACAAGAAAATCAAGAACTGAGTCCGGAATAATGCAAACATGTTTTTGCACCAAGAAAATCAAGAATTGAGTGCGGAATACAAACAAATTGTTTTGGATCAAGAAAATCAAGAACCGAGTACGGAATACCACAAACAAGTTTTGCATTAAGAAAATCAAGAATTGAGCGCGGAATACAAACAAACTTGTGTCGGATCAAGACAATCAAGAATTGAGTCAGGAATACCGCAAACATTTTTTGCATCAAGAAAATCAAGAATTGTGTGCGGAAAACAACCAAACTTGTTTTGAAACAAGAAAATCAAGAACTCACTCCGGAATAACGCAAACATGTTTTGCATCAAGAAAATCAAGAATTGAGTGCCGAAAACAACCAAACTTGTTTTTGAACAAGAAAATCAAGAACAGAGTCCGGAATAACGCAAACATGTTTTGCATCAAGAAAATCAAGAATTGAGTGCGGAATACAGCCAAACTTATTTCGGATCAAGAAAATCAAGAACTGAGTCCGGAATAACGCAAACATGTTTTGCATCAAGAAAATAAAGAATTGAGTGCGGAAAACAACCAAACTTGTTTGGGATCAAAAAAATCAAGAACTGAGTCCGGAATAATGCAAACATGTTTTGCATCAAGAAAATCAAGAATTGAGTGCGGAAAACAACCAAACTTATTTCGGAACAAGAAAATCAAGAACTGAGTCAGGAATACCGCAAACATGTTTTGCATCAAGAAAATCCAGAATTGAGTGCGGAAAACAACCAAACTTGTTTCGGAACAAGAAAATCAAGAACTGACTCCGGAATAACGCAAACATGTTTTGCATCAACAAAATCAAGAATTGAGTGCGGAAAACAACCAAACTTGTTTCGGATCAAGAAAATCAAGAACTCACTCCGGAATAACGCAAACATGTTTTGCATCAAGAAAATCAAGAATTGAGTGCGGAAAACAACCAAACTTGTTTGAGAATAAGAAAATCAAGAACTGAGTCCGGAATAACGCAAACATGTTTTGCATCAAGGAAATCAAGAATTGAGTGCGGAATACAACCAAACTTGTTTCGGATCAAGAAAATCAAGAACTGAGTCCGGAATAACGCAAACATGTTTTGCATCAAGTAAATCAAGAATTGAGTGCGGAATACAACCAAACTTGTTTCGGATCAAGAAAATCAAGAACTGAGTCCGGAATAACGCAAACATGTTTTGCATCAAGAAAATCAAGAATTGAGTGCGGAAAACAACCAAACTTGTTTTAGAATAAGAAAATCAAGAACTGAGTCCGGAATAATGCAAACATGTTTTGCATCAAGAAAATCAAGAATTGAGTGCGGAATACAACCAAACTTGTTTCGGATCAAGACAATCAAGAATTGAGTCAGGAATACCGCAAACATTTTTTGCATCAAGAAAATCAAGAATTGTGTGCGGAAAACAACCAAACTTGTTTTGAAACAAGAAAATCAAGAACTCACTACGGAATAACGCAAACATGTTTTGCATCAAGAAAATCAAGAATTGAGTGCGGAAAACAACCAAACTTGTTTTTGAACAAGAAAATCAAGAACAGAGTCCGGAATAACGCAAACATGTTTTGCATCAAGAAAATCAAGAATTGAGTGCGGAATACAACCAAACTTGTTTCGGATCAAGAAAATCAAGAACTGAGTCCGGAATAACGCAAACATGTTTTGCATCAAGAAAATAAAGAATTGAGTGCGGAATACAACCAAACTTGTTTGGGATCAAAAAAATCAAGAACTGAGTCCGGAATAATGCAAACATGTTTTGCATCAAGAAAATCAAGAATTGAGTGCGGAAAACAACCAAACTTATTTCGGAACAAGAAAATCAAGAACTGAGTCAGGAATACCGCAAACATGTTTTGCATCAAGAAAATCAAGAATTGAGTGCGGAAAACAACCAAACTTGTTTCGGAACAAGAAAATCAAGAACTGACTCCGGAATAACGCAAACATGTTTTGCATCAACAAAATCAAGAATTGAGTGCGGAAAACAACCAAACTTGTTTCGGATCAAGAAAAAATCAAGAACTCACTCCGGAATAACGCAAACATGTTTTGCATCAAGAAAATCAAGAATTGAGTGCGGAAAACAACCAAACTTGTTTGAGAATAAGAAAATCAAGAACTGAGTCCGGAATAACGCAAACATGTTTTGCATCAAGAAAATCAAGAATTGAGTGCGGAATACAACCAAACTTGTTTCGGATCAAGAAAATCAAGAACTGAGTCCGGAATAACGCAAACATGTTTTGCATCAAGAAAATCAAGAATTGAGTGCGGAATACAACCAAACTTGTTTCGGATCAAGAAAATCAAGAACTGAGTCCGGAATAACGCAAACATGTTTTGCATCAAGAAAATCAAGAATTGAGTGCGGAAAACAACCAAACTTGTTTTAGAATAAGAAAATCAAGAACTGAGTCCGGAATAATGCAAACATGTTTTGCATCAAGAAAATCAAGAATTGAGTGCGGAATACAACCAAACTTGTTTCGGATCAAGACAATCAAGAATTGAGTCAGGAATACCGCAAACATTTTTTGCATCAAGAAAATCAAGAATTGTGTGCGGAATACAACCAAACTTGTTTCGGATCAAGAAAATCAAGAACTGAGTCCGGAATACCGCAAACAAGTTTTGCATTAAGAAAATCAAGAATTGAGCGCGGAATACAAACAAACTTATTTCGGAACAAGAAAATCAAGAACTGAGTCCGGAATAACGCAAACATGTTTTGCATCAAGAAAATCCAGAATTGAGTGCGGAAAACAACCAAACTTGTTTTTGAACAAGAAAATCAAGAACTGAGTCCGGAATAATGCAAACATGTTTTGCATCAAGAAAATCAAGAATTGAGTGCGGAATACAAACAAATTGTTTTGGATCAAGAAAATCAAGAACCGAGTCCGGAATACCGCAAACAAGTTTTGCATTAAGAAAATCAAGAATTGAGCGCGGAATACAAACAAACTTGTTTCGGATCAAGACAATCAAGAATTGAGTCAGGAATACCGCAAACATTTTTTGCATCAAGAAAATCAAGAATTGTGTGCGGAAAACAACCAAACTTGTTTTGAAACAAGAAAATCAAGAACTCACTCCGGAATAACGCAAACATGTTTTGCATCAAGAAAATCAAGAATTGAGTGCAGAAAACAACCAAACTTGTTTTTGAACAAGAAAATCAAGAACAGAGTCCGGAATAACGCAAACATGTTTTGCATCAAGAAAATCAAGAATTGAGTGCGGAATACAACCAAACTTGTTTCGGATCAAGAAAATCAAGAACTGAGTCCGGAATAACGCAAACATGTTTTGCATCAAGAAAATCAAGAATTGAGTGCGGTAAACAACCAAACTTGTTTTAGAATAAGAAAATCAAGAACTGAGTCCGGAATAATGCAAACATGTTTTGCATCAAGAAAATCAAGAATTGAGTGCGGAATACAACCAAACTTGTTTCGGATCAAGACAATCAAGAATTGAGTCAGGAATACCGCAAACATTTTTTGCATCAAGAAAATCAAGAATTGTGTGCGGAATACAACCAAACTTGTTTCGGATCAAGAAAATCAAGAACTGAGTCCGGAATACCGCAAACAAGTTTTGCATTAAGAAAATCAAGAATTGAGCGCGGAATACAAACAAACTTATTTCGGAACAAGAAAATCAAGAACTGAGTCCGGAATAACGCAAACATGTTTTGCATCATGAAAATTAAGAATTGAGTGCGGAAAACAACCAAACTTGTTTTTGAACAAGAAAATCAAGAACTGAGTCCGGAATAACGCAACCATGTTTTGCTTCAAGAAAATCAAGAATAGAGTGCGGAATACAACCAAACTAGTTTCGGATCAAGAAAATCAAGAACTGAGGTCGGAATAACGCAAACATGTTTTGCATAAAGAAAATCAAGAATTGAGTGCGGAATACAACCAAACTTGTTTGTGATCAAGAAAATCAAGAACTGAGTCCTGAATAATGCAACCATGTTTTGCATCAAGAAAATCAAGAATTGAGTGTAGAAAACAACCAAACTTGTTTTTGAACAAGAAAATCAAGAACTGAGTCCGGAATAACGCAAACATGTTTTGCATCAAGAAAATCAAGAATTGAGTGCGGAACACAACCAAACTTGTTTCTGAACAAGAAAATCAAGAACTGAGTCCGGAATAACGCAAACATGTTTTGCATCAAGAAAATCAAGAATTTAGTGCGGAATACAACCAAACTTGTTTCGGATCAAGAAAATCAAGAACTGAGTCCGGAATAACGCAAACATGTTTTGCATCAAGAAAATCAAGAATTGAGTGCGGAACACAACCAAACTTGTTTGTGAACAAGAAAATCAAGAACTGAGTCCGGAATAACGCAAACATGTTTTGTATCAAGAAAATCAAGAATTGAGTGCGGAACACAACCAAACTTGTTTTTGAACAAGAAAAATCAAGAACTGAGTCCGGAATAACGCAAACATGTTTTGCATCAAGAAAATCAAGAATTTAGTGCGGAATACAACCAAACTTGTTTCGGATCAAGAAAATCAAGAACTGAGTCCGGAATAACGCAAACATGTTTTGCATAAAGAAAATCAAGAATTTTGTGCGGAATACAACCAAACTTGTTTCGGATCAAGAAAATCAAGAACTGAGTCCGGATTAACGCAAACATGTTTTGCATAAAGAAAATCAAGAATTGAGTGCGGAATACAACCAAACTTGTTTCGGATCAAGAAAAACAAGAACTGAGTCCGGAATAACGCAAACATGTTTTGCATCAAGAAAATCAAGAATTGAGTGCGGAAAACAACCAAACTTGTTTTTGAATAAGAAAATCAAGAACTGAGTCCGGAATAACGCAACTATTTTTTGCATCAAGAAAATCAAGAATTTTGAGCGCGGCATACAAACAAACTTGTTTTGGATCAAGAAAATCAAGAACTGAGTCCGGAATACCGCAAACAAGATTTGCATAAAGAAAATCAAGAATTGAGCGCGGATTACAAACAAACTTGTTTGGTATCATGAAAATGAAAAACTGAGTCAGGAATACTGCAAACATGCTTTGCAACAAGAAAATAAAGAATTGAGTGCGGAAAATAACGAAACTTGTTTTGGAACAAAAAAATCTAGAATTGAGTCAGGAATACTGCAAACATGCTTTGCAACAAGAAAATAAAGAATTGAGTGCGGAAAATAACGAAACTTGTTTTGGAACAAAAAAATCTAGAATTGAGTCCGGAATACCGCAAACATGTTTTGCATCAAGAAAATCAAGAATTGAGTGCGGAATACAACCAAACTTGTTTCGGATCAAGACAATCAAGAACTGAGTCGGGAATACCGCAAACATTTTTTGCATCAAGAAAATCAAGAATTGTGTGCGGAATACAACCAAACTTGTTTCGGATCAAGAAAATCAAGAACTGAGTCCGGAATACCGCAAACAAGTTTTGCATTAAGAAAATCAAGAATTGAGCGCGGAATACAAACAAACTTATTTCGGAACAAGAAAATCAAGAACTGAGTCCGGAATAACGGAAACATGTTTTGCATAAAGAAAATCAAGAATTGAGTGCGGAATACAACCAAACTTGTTTCGGATCAAGAAAAACAAGAACTGAGTCCGGAATAACGCAAAGATGTTTTGCATCAAGAAAATCAAGAATTGAGTGCGGAAAACAACCAAACTTGTTTTTGAACAAGAAAATCAAGAACTGAGTCCGGAATAACGCAACCATGTTTTGCTTCAAGAAAATCAAGAATTGAGTGCGGAATACAACCAAACTTGTTTCGGATCAAGAAAATCAAGAACTGAGGTCGGAATAACGCAAACATGTTTTGCAAAAAGAAAATCAAGAATTGAGTGCGGAATACAACCAAACTTGTTTGTGATCAAGAAAATCAAGAACTGAGTCCTGAATAATGCAACCATGTTTTGCATCAAGAAAATCAAGAATTGAGTGTAGAAAACAACCAAACTTGTTTTTGAACAAGAAAATCAAGAACTAGGTCCGGAATAACGCAAACATGTTTTGCATCAAAAAAATCAAGAATTGAGTGCGGAACACAACCAAACTTGTTTTTAAACAAGAAAATCAAGAACTGAGTCCGGAATAACGCAAACATGTTTTGCATCAAGAAAATCAAGAATTTAGTGCGGAATACAACCAAACTTGTTTCGGATCAAGAAAATCAAGAACTGAGTCCGGAATAACGCAAACATGTTTTGCATAAAGAAAATCAAGAATTTTGTGCGGAATACAACCAAACTTGTTTCGGATCAAGAAAATCAAGAACTGAGTCCGGAATAACGCAAACATGTTTTGCATAAAGAAAATCAAGAATTGAGTGCAGAATACAACCAAACTTGTTTCGGATCAAGAAAAACAAGAACTGAGTCCGGAATAACGCAAACATGTTTTGCATCAAGAAAATCAAGAATTGAGTGCGGAAAACAACCAAACTTTTTTTTGAACAAGAAAATCAAGAACTGAGTCCGGAATAACGCAACCATGTTTTGCATCAAGAAAATCAAGAATTGAGTGCGGAATACAACCAAACTTGTTTCGGATCAAGAAAATCAAGAACTGAGTCCGGAATAACGCAAACATGTTTTGCATCAAGAAAATCAAGAATTGTGTGCGGAATACAACCAAACTTGTTTCGGATCAAGAAAATCAAGAACTGAGTCCGGAATAACGCAAACATGTTTTGCATCAAGAAAATCAAGAATTGAACGCGGAATACAAACAAACTTGTTTGGGATCAAGAAAATCAAGAACTGAGTCCGGAATACCGCAAACAAGTTTTGCATAAAGAAAATCAAGAATTGAGCGCGGAATACAAACAAACTTGTTTGGTATCATGAAAATGAAAAACTGAGTCAGGAATACTGCAAACATGCTTTGCAACAAGAAAATAAAGAATTGAGTGCGGAAAATAACGAAACTTGTTTTGGAACAAAAAAATCTAGAATTGAGTCCGGAATACCGCAAACATGTTTTGCATCAAGAAAATCAAGAATTGAGTGCGGAATACAACCAAACTTGTTTCGGATCAAGAAAATCAAAAACTGAGTCCGGAATAACGCAAACATGTTTTGCATCAAGAAAATCAAGAATTTAGTGCGGAATACAACCAAACCTGTTTCGGATCAAGAAAATCAAGAACTGAGTCCGGAATAACGCAAACATGTTTTGCATAAAGAAAATCAAGAATTTTGTGCGGAATACAACCAAACTTGTTTCGGATCAAAAAAATCAAGAACTGAGTCCGGAATAACGCAAACATGTTTTGCATAAAGAAAATCAAGAATTGAGTGCGGAATACAACCAAACTTGTTTCGGATCAAGAAAAACAAGAACTGAGTCCGGAATACCGCAAACAAGTTTTGCATAAAGAAAATCAAGAATTGAGTGCGGAAAACAACCAAACTTGTTTTTGAACAAGAAAATCAAGAACTGAGTCCGGAATAACGCAACCATGTTTTGCATCAAGAAAATCAAGAATTGAGTGCGGAATACAACCAAACTTGTTTCGGATCAAGAAAATCAAGAACTGAGTCCGGAATAACGCAAACATGTTTTGCATCAAGAAAATCAAGAATTGAGCGCGGAATACAAACAAACTTGTTTTGGATCAAGAAAATCAAGAACTGAGTCCGGAATACCGCAAACAAGTTTTGCATAAAGAAAATCAAGAATTGAGCGCGGAATACAAACAAACTTGTTTGGTATCATGAAAATGAAAAACTGAGTCAGGAATACTGCAAACATGTTTTGCAACAAGAAAATAAAGAATTGAGTGCGGAAAATAACGAAACTTGTTTTGGAAGAAAAAAATCTAGAATTGAGTCCGGAATACCGCAAACATGTTTTGCATCAAGAAAATCAAGAATTGTGTGCGAAAAACAACTAAACTTGTTTTTGAACAAGAAAATCAAGAACTGAGTCCGGAATAACGCAAACATGTTTTGCATCAAGAAAATCAAGAATTGAGTGCGGAATACAACCAAACTTGTTTCGGATCAAGACAATCAAGAACTGAGTCGGGAATAACGCAAACATGTTTTGCAACAAGAAAATAAAGAATTGAGTGCGGAAAACAACCAAACTTGTTTTGGAAAAAAAAAATCAAGAATTGAGTCCGGAATACCGCAAACATGTTTTGCATCAAGAAAATCAAGAAATGAGTGCGGAATACAAACAAATAGTTTTGGATCAAGAAAATCAAGAACCGAGTCCGGAATACCGCAAACAAGTTTTGTATCAAAAAAATCAAGAATTGAGCGCGGAATACAAACAAACTTGTTTGGGAACAAGAAAATCAACAACCGAGTCCGGAATACCGCAAACATGTTTTGCATCAAGAAAATCAAGAATTGAGTGCGGAAAATAACTAAACTTGTTTTTGAACAAGAAAATCAAGAACTGACTCCGGAATAACGCAAACATGTTTTGCATCAAGAAAATTAAGAATTGAGCGGGGAATACAAACAAACTTGTTTTGGATCAAGAAAATCAAGAACTGAGTCCGGAATACCGCAAACAAGTTTTGCATTAAGAAAATCAAGAATTGAGCGCGGAAAACAAACAAACTTATTTCGGAACAAGAAAATCAAGAACTGAGTCCGGAATAACGCAAACATGTTTTGCATCATGAAAATTAAGAATTGAGTGCGGAAAACAACCAAACTTGTTTTTGAACAAGAAAATCAAGAACTGAGTCCGGAATAACGCAAACATGTTTTGCATAAAGAAAATCAAGAATTGAGTGCGGAAAACAACCAAACTTGTTTTTGAACAAGAAAATCAAGAACTGAGTCCGGAATAACGCAACCATGTTTTGCTTCAAGAAAATCAACAATTGAGTGCGGAATACAACCAAACTTGTTTCGGATCAAGAAAATCAAGAACTGAGGTCGGAATAACGCAAACATGTTTTGCATAAAGAAAATCAAGAATTGAGTGCGGAATACAACCAAACTTGTTTGTGATCAAGAAAATCAAGAACTGAGTCCTGAATAATGCAACCATGTTTTGCATCAAGAAAATCAAGAATTGAGTGTAGAAAACAACCAAACTTGTTTTTGAACAAGAAAATCAAGAACTGAGTCCGGAATAACGCAAACATGTTTTGCATCAAGAAAATCAAGAATTGAGTGCGGAACACAACCAAACTTGTTTTTGAACAAGAAAATCAAGAACTGAGTCCGGAATAACGCAAACATGTTTTGCATCAAGAAAATCAAGAATTGAGTGCGGAATACAACCAAACTTGTTTCGGATCAAGAAAATCAAGAACTGAGTCCGGAATAACGCAAACATGTTTTGCATCAAGAAAAACAAGAATTGTGTGCGGAATACAACCAAACTTGTTTCGGATCAAGAAAATCAAGAACTGAGTCCGGAATAACGCAAACATGTTTTGCATCAAGAAAATCAAGAATTGAGCGCGGAATACAAACAAACTTGTTTGGGATCAAGAAAATCAAGAACTGAGTCCGGAATACCGCAAACAAGTTTTGCATAAAGAAAATCAAGAATTGAGCGCGGAATACAAACAAACTTGTTTGGTATCATGAAAATGAAAAACTGAGTCAGGAATACTGCAAACATGCTTTGCAACAAGAAAATAAAGAATTGAGTGCGGAAAATAACGAAACTTGTTTTGGAACAAAAAAATCTAGAATTGAGTCCGGAATACCGCAAACATGTTTTGCATCAAGAAAATCAAGAATTGTGTGCGGAAAACAACTAAACTTGTTTTTGAACCAGAAAATCAAGAACTGAGTCCGGAATAACGCAAACATGTTTTGCATCAAGAAAATCAAGAATTGAGTGCGGAATACAACCAAACTTGTTTCGGATCAAGACAATCAAGAACTGAGTCGGGAATACCGCAAACATTTTTTGCATCAAGAAAATCAAGAATTGTGTGCGGAATACAACCAAACTTGTTTCGGATCAAGAAAATCAAGAACTGAGTCCGGAATACCGCAAACAAGTTTTGCATTAAGAAAATCAAGAATTGAGCGCGGAATACAAACAAACTTATTTCGGAACAAGAAAATCAAGAACTGAGTCCGGAATAACGCAAACATGTTTTGCATAAAGAAAATCAAGAATTGAGTGCGGAATACAACCAAACTTGTTTGTGATCAAGAAAATCAAGAACTGAGTCCTGAATAATGCAACCATGTTTTGCATCAAGAAAATCTAGAATTGAGTGTAGAAAACAACCAAACTTGTTTTTGAACAAGAAAATCAAGAACTGAGTCCGGAATAACGCAAACATGTTTTGCATCAAGAAAATCAAGAATTGAGTGCGGAACACAACCAAACTTGTTTTTGAACAAGAAAATCAAGAACTGAGTCCGGAATAACGCAAACATGTTTTGCATCAAGAAAATCAAGAATTTAGTGCGGAATACAACCAAACTTGTTTCGGATCAAGAAAATCAAGAACTGAGTCCGGAATAACGCAAACATGTTTTGCATAAAGAAAATCAAGAATTTTGTGCGGAATACAACCAAACTTGTTTCGGATCAAGAAAATCAAGAACTGAGTCCGGAATAACGCAAACATGTTTTGCATAAAGAAAATCAAGAATTGAGTGCGGAATACAACCAAACTTGTTTCGGATCAAGAAAAACAAGAACTGAGTCCGGAATAACGCAAACATGTTTTGCATCAAGAAAATCAAGAATTGAGTGCGGAAAACAACCAAACTTGTTTTTGAACAAGAAAATCAAGAACTGAGTCCGGAATAACGCAACCATGTTTTGCATCAAGAAAATCAAGAATTGAGTGCGGAATACAACCAAACTTGTTTCGGATCAAGAAAATCAAGAACTGAGTCCGGAATAACGCAAACATGTTTTGCATCAAGAAAATCAAGAATTGAGCGCGGAATACAAACAAACTTGTTTTGGATCAAGAAAATCAAGAACTGAGTCCGGAATACCGCAAACAAGTTTTGCATAAAGAAAATCAAGAATTGAGCGCGGAATACAAACAAACTTGTTTGGTATCATGAAAATGAAAACTGAGTCAGGAATACTGCAAACATGTTTTGCAACAAGAAAATAAAGAATTGAGTGCGGAAAATAACGAAACTTGTTTTGGAAGAAAAAAATCTAGAATTGAGTCCGGAATACCGCAAACATGTTTTGCATCAAGAAAATCAAGAATTGTGTGCGAAAAACAACTAAACTTGTTTTTGAACAAGAAAATCAAGAACTGAGTCCGGAATAACGCAAACATGTTTTGCATCAAGAAAATCAAGAATTGAGTGCGGAATACAACCAAACTTGTTTCGGATCAAGACAATCAAGAACTGAGTCGGGAATAACGCAAACATGTTTTGCAACAAGAAAATAAAGAATTGAGTGCGGAAAACAACCAAACTTGTTTTGGAAAAAACAAATCAAGAATTGAGTCCGGAATACCGCAAACATGTTTTGCATCAAGAAAATCAAGAATTGAGTGCGGAATACAAACAAATAGTTTTGGATCAAGAAAATCAAGAACCGAGTCCGGAATACCGCAAACAAGTTTTGCATCAAGAAAATCAAGAATTGAGCGCGGAATACAAACAAACTTGTTTGGGAACAAGAAAATCAACAACCGAGTCCGGAATACCGCAAACATGTTTTGCATCAAGAAAATCAAGAATTGAGTGCGGAAAATAACTAAACTTATTTTTGAACAAGAAAATCAAGAACTGACTCCGGAATAACGCAAACATGTTTTGCATCAAGAAAATTAAGAATTGAGCGGGGAATACAAACAAACTTGTTTTGGATCAAGAAAATCAAGAACTGAGTCCGGAATACCGCAAACAAGTTTTGCATTAAGAAAATCAAGAATTGAGCGCGGAAAACAAACAAACTTATTTCGGAACAAGAAAATCAAGAACTGAGTCCGGAATAACGCAAACATGTTTTGCATCAAGAAAATCAAGAATTGAGTGCGGAATACAACCAAACTTGTTTCGGATCAAGAAAATCAAGAACTGAGTCCGGAATAACGCAAACATGTTTTGCATCAAGAAAAACAAGAATTGTGTGCGGAATACAACCAAACTTGTTTCGGATCAAGAAAATCAAGAACTGAGTCCGGAATAACGCAAACATGTTTTGCATCAAGAAAATCAAGAATTGAGCGCGGAATACAAACAAACTTGTTTGGGATCAAGAAAATCAAGAACTGAGTCCGGAATACCGCAAACAAGTTTTGCATAAAGAAAATCAAGAATTGAGCGCGGAATACAAACAAACTTGTTTGGTATCATGAAAATGAAAAACTGAGTCAGGAATACTGCAAACATGCTTTGCAACAAGAAAATAAAGAATTGAGTGCGGAAAATAACGAAACTTGTTTTGGAACAAAAAAATCTAGAATTGAGTCCGGAATACCGCAAACATGTTTTGCATCAAGAAAATCAAGAATTGAGTGCGGAACACAACCAAACTTGTTTTTGAACAAGAAAATCAAGAACTGAGTCCGGAATAACGCAAACATGTTTTGCATCAAGAAAATCAAGAATTTAGTGCGGAATACAACCAAACTTGTTTCGGATCAAGAAAATCAAGAACTGAGTCCGGAATAACGCAAACATGTTTTGCATAAAGAAAATCAAGAATTTTGTGCGGAATACAACCAAACTTGTTTCGGATCAAGAAAAACTAAAAATTAAGTCCGGAATAACGCAAACATGTTTTGCATCAAGAAAAACAAGAATTGTGTGCGGAATACAACCAAACTTGTTTCGGATCAAGAAAATCAAGAACTGAGTCCGGAATAACGCAAACATGTTTTGCATCAAGAAAATCAAGAATTGAGCGCGGAAAACAAACAAACTTGTTTTGGATCAAGAAAATCAAGAACTGAGTCCGGAATACCGCAAACAAGTTTTGCATAAAGAAAATCAAGAATTGAGCGCGGAATACAAACAAACTTGTTTGGTATCATGAAAATGAAAAACTGAGTCAGGAATACTGCAAACATGCTTTGCAACAAGAAAATAAAGAATTGAGTGCGGAAAATAACGAAACTTGTTTTGGAACAAAAAAATCTAGAATTGAGTCCGGAATACCGCAAACATGTTTTGCATCAAGAAAATCAAGAATTGTGTGCGGAAAACAACTAAATTTGTTTTTGAACCAGAAAATCAAGAACTGAGTCCAGAATAACGCAAACATGTTTTGCATCAAGAAAATCAAGAATTGAGTTCGGAATACAACCAAACTTGTTTCGGATCAAGACAATCAAGAACTGAGTCGGGAATACCGCAAACATTTTTTGCATCAAGAAAATCAAGAATTGTGTGCGGAATACAACCAAACTTGTTTCGGATCAAGAAAATCAAGAACTGAGTCCGGAATACCGCAAACAAGTTTTGCATTAAGAAAATCAAGAATTGAGCGCGGAATACAAACAAACTTATTTCGGAACAAGAAAATCAAGAACTGAGTCCGGAATAACGCAAACATGTTTTGCATAAAGAAAATCAAGAATTGAGTGCGGAATACAACCAAACTTGTTTGTGATCAAGAAAATCAAGAACTGAGTCCTGAATAATGCAACCATGTTTTGCATCAAGAAAATCTAGAATTGAGTGTAGAAAACAACCAAACTTGTTTTTGAACAAGAAAATCAAGAACTGAGTCCGGAATAACGCAAACATGTTTTGCATCAAGAAAATCAAGAATTGAGTGCGGAACACAACCAAACTTGTTTTTGAACAAGAAAATCAAGAACTGAGTCCGGAATAACGCAAATATGTTTTGCATCAAGAAAATCATGAATTTAGTGCGGAATACAACCAAACTTGTTTCGGATCAAGAAAATCAAGAACTGAGTCCGGAATAACGCAAACATGTTTTGCATAAAGAAAATCAAGAATTTTGTGCGGAATACAACCAAACTTGTTTCGGATCAAGAAAATCAAGAACTGAGTCCGGAATAACGCAAACATGTTTTGCATAAAGAAAATCAAGAATTGAGTGCGGAATACAACCAAACTTGTTTCGGATCAAGAAAAACAAGAACTGAGTCCGGAATAACGCAAACATGTTTTGCATCAAGAAAATCAAGAATTGAGTGCGGAAAACAACCAAACTTGTTTTTGAACAAGAAAATCAAGAACTGAGTCCGGAATAACGCAACCATGTTTTGCATCAAGAAAATCAAGAATTGAGTGCGGAATACAACCAAACTTGTTTCGGATCAAGAAAATCAAGAACTGAGTCCGGAATAACGCAAACATGTTTTGCATCAAGAAAATCAAGAATTGAGCGCGGAATACAAACAAACTTGTTTTGGATCAAGAAAATCAAGAACTGAGTCCGGAATACCGCAAACAAGTTTTGCATAAAGAAAATCAAGAATTGAGCGCGGAATACAAACAAACTTGTTTGGTATCATGAAAATGAAAAACTGAGTCAGGAATACTGCAAACATGTTTTGCAACAAGAAAATAAAGAATTGAGTGCGGAAAATAACGAAACTTGTTTTGGAAGAAAAAAATCTAGAATTGAGTCCGGAATACCGCAAACATGTTTTGCATCAAGAAAATCAAGAATTGAGTGCGGAATACAACCAAACTTGTTTCGGATCAAGACAATCAAGAACTGAGTCGGGAATAACGCAAACATGTTTTGCAACAAGAAAATAAAGAATTGAGTGCGGAAAACAACCAAACTTGTTTTGGAAAAAAAAAATCAAGAATTGAGTCCGGAATACCGCAAACATGTTTTGCATCAAGAAAATCAAGAATTGTGTGCGGAAAACAACTAAACTTGTTTTTGAACAAGAAAATCAAGAACTGAGTCCGGAATAACGCAAACATGTTTTGCATCAAGAAAATCAAGAATTGAGTGCGGAATACAACCAAACTTGTTTCGGATCAAGACAATCAAGAACTGAGTCGGGAATAACGCAAACATGTTTTGCAACAAGAAAATAAAGAATTGAGTGCGGAAAACAACCAAACTTGTTTTGGAAAAAAAAAATCAAGAATTGAGTCCGGAATACCGCAAACATGTTTTGCATCAAGAAAATCAAGAATTGAGTGCGGAATACAAACAAATAGTTTTGGATCAAGAAAATCAAGAACCGAGTCCGGAATACCGCAAACAAGTTTTGCATCAAGAAAATCAAGAATTGAGCGCGGAGTACAAACAAACTTGTTTGGGAACAAGAAAATCAACAACCGAGTCCGGAATACCGCAAACATCTTTTGCATCAAGAAAATCAAGAATTGAGTGCGGAAAATAACTAAACTTGTTTTTGAACAAGAAAATCAAGAACTGACTCCGGAATAACGCAAACATGTTTTGCATCAAGAAAATTAAGAATTGAGCGGGGAATACAAACAAACTTGTTTTGGATCAAGAAAATCAAGAACTGAGTCCGGAATACCGCAAACAAGTTTTGCATTAAGAAAATCAAGAATTGAGCGCGGAATACAAACAAACTTGTTTGGTATCATGAAAATGAAAAACTGAGTCAGGAATACCGCAAACATGTTTTGCAACAAGAAAATAAAGAATTGAGTGCGGAAAACAACCAAACTTGTTTTGGAACAAAAAAATCTAGAATTGAGTCCGGAATACCGCAAACATGTTTTGCATCAAGAAAATCAAGAATTGAGTGCGGAATGCAAACAAATTGTTTTGGATCAAGAAAATCAAGAACCGAGTACGGAATACCGCAAACAAGTTTTGCATGAAGAAAATCAAGAATTGAGCGCGGAATACAAAGAAACTTGTTTCGGATCAAGACAATCAAGAATTGAGTCAGGAATACCGCAAACATTTTTTGCATCAAGAAAATCAAGAATTGTGTGCGGAAAACAACCAAACTTGTTTTGAAACAAGAAAATCAAGAACTCACTCCGGAATAACGCAAACATGTTTTGCATCAAGAAAATCAAGAATTGAGTGCAGAAAACAACCAAACTTGTTTTTGAACAAGAAAATCAAGAACAGAGTCCGGAATAACGCAAACATGTTTTGCATCAAAAAAATCAAGAATTGAGTGCAGAATACAACCAAACTTGTTTCGGATCAAGAAAATCAAGAACTGAGTCCGGAATAACGCAAACATGTTTTGCATCAAGAAAATAAAGAATTGAGTGCGGAATACAACCAAACTTGTTTGGGATCAAAAAAATCAAGAACTGAGTCCGGAATAATGCAAACATGTTTTGCATCAAAAAAATCAAGAATTGAGTGCGGAAAACAACCAAACTTATTTCGGAACAAGAAAATCAAGAACTGAGTCAGGAATACCGCAAAAATGTTTTGCATCAAGAAAATCAAGAATTGAGTGCGGAATACAAACAAACTTGTTTCGGATCAAGACAATCAAGAATTGAGTCAGGAATACCGCAAACATTTTTTGCATCAAGAAAATCAAGAATTGTGTGCGGAAAACAACCAAACTTGTTTTGAAACAAGAAAATCAAGAACTCACTCCGGAATAACGCAGACATGTTTTGCATCAAGAAAATCAAGAATTGAGTGCAGAAAACAACCAAACTTGTTTTTGAACAAGAAAATCAAGAACAGAGTCCGGAATAACGCAAACATGTTTTGTATCAAGAAAATCAAGAATTGAGTGCGGAATACAACCAAACTTGTTTCGGATCAAAACAATCAAGAACTGAGTCGGGAATACCGCAAACATTTTTTGCATCAAGAAAATCAAGAATTGTGTGCGGAATACAACCAAACTTGTTTCGGATCAAGAAAATCAAGAACTGAGTCCGGAATACCGCAAACAAGTTTTGCATTAAGAAAATCAAGAATTGAGCGCGGAATACAAACAAACTTATTTCGGAACAAGAAAATCAAGAACTGAGTCCGGAATAACGCAAACATGTTTTGCATAAAGAAAATCAAGAATTGAGTGCGGAATACAACCAAACTTGTTTGTGATCAAGAAAATCAAGAACTGAGTCCTGAATAATGCAACCATGTTTTGCATCAAGAAAATCTAGAATTGAGTGTAGAAAACAACCAAACTTGTTTTTGAACAAGAAAATCAAGAACTGAGTCCGGAATAACGCAAACATGTTTTGCATCAAGAAAATCAAGAATTGAGTGCGGAACACAACCAAACTTGTTTTTGAACAAGAAAATCAAGAACTGAGTCCGGAATAACGCAAACATGTTTTGCATCAAGAAAATCAAGAATTTAGTGCGGAATACAACCAAACTTGTTTCGGATCAAGAAAATCAAGAACTGAGTCCGGAATAACGCAAACATGTTTTGCATAAAGAAAATCAAGAATTTTGTGCGGAATACAACCAAACTTGTTTCGGATCAAGAAAATCAAGAACTGAGTCCGGAATAACGCAAACATGTTTTGCATAAAGAAAATCAAGAATTGAGTGCGGAATACAACCAAACTTGTTTCGGATCAAGAAAAACAAGAACTGAGTCCGGAATAACGCAAACATGTTTTGCATCAAGAAAATCAAGAATTGAGTGCGGAAAACAACCAAACTTGTTTTTGAACAAGAAAATCAAGAACTGAGTCCGGAATAACGCAACCATGTTTTGCATCAAGAAAATCAAGAATTGAGTGCGGAATACAACCAAACTTGTTTCGGATCAAGAAAATCAAGAACTGAGTCCGGAATAACGCAAACATGTTTTGCATCAAGAAAATCAAGAATTGAGCGCGGAATACAACCAAACTTGTTTCGGATCAAGAAAATCAAGAACTGAGTCCGGAATAACGCAAACATGTTTTGCATCAAGAAAATCAAGAATTGAGTGCGGAATACAAACAAACTTGTTTGTGATCAAGAAAATCAAGAACTGAGTCCTGAATAATGCAACCATGTTTTGCATCAAGAAAATCAAGAATTGAGTGTAGAAAAAAACCAAACTTATTTCGGAACAAGAAAATCAAGAACTGAGTCAGGAATACCGCAAACATGTTTTGCATCAAGAAAATCAAGAATTGAGTGCGGAAAACAACCAAACTTGTTTCGGATCAAGACAATCAAGAACTGAGTCGGGAATACCGCAAACATTTTTGCATCAAGAAAATCAAGAATTGTGTGCGGAATACAACGAAACTTGTTTCGGATCAAGAAAATCAAGAACTGAGTCCGGAATACCGCAAACAAGTTTTGCATTAAGAAAATCAAGAATTGAGCGCGGAATACAAACAAACTTGTTTCGGATCAAGAAAATCAAGAACTGAGTCCGGAATAACGCAAACATGTTTTGCATCAAGAAAATCAAGAATTGAGCGCGGAATACAACCAAACTTGTTTCGGATCAAGAAAATCAAGAACTGAGTCCGGAATAACGCAAACATGTTTTGCATCAAGAAAATCAAGAATTGAGTGCGGAATACATACAAACTTGTTTGTGATCAAGAAAATCAAGAACTGAGTCCTGAATAATGCAACCATGTTTTGCATGAAGAAAATCAAGAATTGAGTGCAGAAAAGAACCAAACTTATTTCGGAACAAGAAAATCAAGAACTGAGTCAGGAATACCGCAAACATGTTTTGCATCAAGAAAATCAAGAATTGAGTGCGGAATACAACCAAACTTATTTCGGAACAAGAAAATCAAGAACTGAGTCCGGAATAACGCAAACATGTTTTGCATCATGAAAATTAAGAATTGAGTGCGGAAAACAACCAAACTTGTTTTGTGAACAAGAAAATCAAGAACTAAGTCCGGAATAACGCAAACATGTTTTGCATCAAGAAAATCAAGAATTGAGTGCGGAAAACAACCAAACTTGTTTGTGAACAAGAAAATCAAGAACTGAGTCCGGAATAACGCAACCATGTTTTGCATCAAGAAAATCAAGAATTGAGTGCGGAATACAACCAAACTTGTTTCGGATCAAGAAAATCAAGAACTGAGTCCGGAATAATGCAACCATGTTTTGCATGAAGAAAATCAAGAATTGAGTGCAGAAAAGAACCAAACTTATTTCGGAACAAGAAAATCAAGAACTGAGTCAGGAATACCGCAAACATGTTTTGCATCAAGAAAATCAAGAATTGAGTGCGGAAAACAACCAAACTTGTTTTTGAACAAGAAAATCAAGAACTGAGTCCGGAATAACGCAAACATGTTTTGCATCAAGAAAATCAAGAATTGAGTGCAGAAAAGAACCAAACTTATTTCGGAACAAGAAAATCAAGAACTGAGTCAGTAATACCGCAAACATGTTTTGCATCAAGAAAATCAAGAATTGACTGCGGAAAACAACCAAACTTGTTTTTGAACAAGAAAATCAAGAACTGAGTCCGGAATAACGCAAACATGTTTTGCATCAAGAAAATCAAGAATTGAGTGCGGAATACAACCAAACTTGTTTCGGATCAAGAAAAACAAGAACTGAGTCCGGAATAACGCAAACATGTTTTGCATCAAGAAAATCAAGAATTGAGTGCGGAAAACAACCAAACTTGTTTTTGAACAAGAAAATCAAGAACTGAGTCCGGAATAACGCAACCATGTTTTGCATCAAGAAAATCAAGAATTGAGTGCGGAATACAACCAAACTTGTTTCGGATCAAGAAAATCAAGAACTGAGTCCGGAATAACGCAAACATGTTTTGCATCAAGAAAATCAAGAATTGAGCGCGGAATACAACCAAACTTGTTTCGGATCAAGAAAATCAAGAACTGAGTCCGGAATAACGCAAACATGTTTTGCATAAAGAAAATCAAGAATTGAGTGCGGAATACAACCAAACTTGTTTCGGATCAAGAAAATCAAGAACTGAGTCCGGAATAACGCAAACATGTTTTGCATAAAGAAAATCAAGAATTGAGTGCGGAATACAACCAAACTTGTTTCGGATCAAGAAAAACAAGAACTGAGTCCGGAATAACGCAAACATGTTTTGCATCAAGAAAATCAAGAATTGAGTGCGGAAAACAACCAAACTTGTTTTTGAACAAGAAAATCAAGAACTGAGTCCGGAATAACGCAACCATATTTTGCATCAAGAAAATCAAGAATTGTGTGCGGAATACAACCAAACTTGTTTCGGATCAAGAAAATCAAGAACTGAGTCCGGAATACCGCAAACAAGTTTTGCATCAAGAAAATCAAGAATTGAGCGCGGAATACAAACAAACTTATTTCGGATCAAGAAAATCAAGAACTGAGTCCGGAATAACGCAAACATGTTTTGCATCATGAAAATTAAGAATTGAGTGCGGAAAACAACCAAACTTGTTTTGTGAACAAGAAAATCAAGAACTAAGTCCGGAATAACGCAAACATGTTTTGCATCAAGAAAATCAAGAATTGAGTGCGGAAAACAACCAAACTTGTTTTTGAACAAGAAAATCAAGAACTGAGTCCGGAATAACGCAACCATGTTTTGCATCAAGAAAATCAAGAATTGAGTGCGGAATACAACCAAACTTGTTTCGGATCAAGAAAATCAAGAACTGAGTCCGGAATAATGCAACCATGTTTTGCATGAAGAAAATCAAGAATTGAGTGCAGAAAAGAACCAAACTTATTTCGGAACAAGAAAATCAAGAACTGAGTCAGGAATACCGCAAACATGTTTTGCATCAAGAAAATCAAGAATTGAGTGCGGAAAACAACCAAACTTGTTTTTGAACAAGAAAATCAAGAACTGAGTCCGGAATAACGCAAACATGTTTTGCATCAAGAAAATCAAGAATTGAGTGCAGAAAAGAACCAAACTTATTTCGGAACAAGAAAATCAAGAACTGAGTCAGTAATACCGCAAACATGTTTTGCATCAAGAAAATCAAGAATTGAGTGCGGAAAACAACCAAACTTGTTTTTGAACAAGAAAATCAAGAACTGAGTCCGGAATAACGCAAACATGTTTTGCATCAAGAAAATCAAGAATTGAGTGCGGAACACAACCAAACTTGTTTTTGAACAAGAAAATCAAGAACTGAGTCCGGAATAACGCAAACATGTTTTGCATCAAGAAAATCAAGAATTGAGTGCGGAATACAACCAAACTTGTTTCGGATCAAGAAAATCAAGAACTGAGTCCGGAATAACGCAAACATGTTTTGCATCAAGAAAATCAAGAATTGAGTGCGGAAAACAACCAAACTTGTTTTAGAATAAGAAAATCAAGAACTGAGTCCGGAATAATGCAAACATGTTTTGCATCAAGAAAATCAAGAATTGACTGCGGAATACAACCAAACTTGTTTCGGATCAAGAAAATCAAGAACTGAGTCCGGAATAACGCAAACATGTTTTGCATAAAGAAAATCAAGAATTGAGTGCGGAATACAACCAAACTTGTTTCGGATCAAGAAAATCAAGAACTGAGTCCGGAATAACGCAAACATGTTTTGCATAAAGAAAATAAAGAATTGAGTGCGGAATACAACCAAACTTGTTTCGGATCAAGAAAAACAAGAACTGAGTCCGGAATAACGCAAACATGTTTTGCATCAAGAAAATCAAGAATTGAGTGCGGAAAACAACCAAACTTGTTTTTGAACAAGAAAATCAAGAACTGAGTCCGGAATAACGCAACCATGTTTTGCATCAAGAAAATCAAGAATTGTGTGCGGAATACAACCAAACTTGTTTCGGATCAAGAAAATCAAGAACTGAGTCCGGAATACCGCAAACAAGTTTTGCATCAAGAAAATCAAGAATTGAGCGCGGAATACAAACAAACTTATTTCGGATCAAGAAAATCAAGAACTGAGTCCGGAATAACGCAAACATGTTTTGCATCATGAAAATTAAGAATTGAGTGCGGAAAACAACCAAACTTGTTTTGTGAACAAGAAAATCAAGAACTAAGTCCGGAATAACGCAAACATGTTTTGCATCAAGAAAATCAAGAATTGAGTGCGGAAAACAACCAAACTTGTTTTTGAACAAGAAAATCAAGAACTGAGTCCGGAATAACGCAACCATGTTTTGCATCAAGAAAATCAAGAATTGAGTGCGGAATACAACCAAACTTGTTTCGGATCAAGAAAATCAAGAACTGAGTCCGGAATAATGCAACCATGTTTTGCATGAAGAAAATCAAGAATTGAGTGCAGAAAAGAACCAAACTTATTTCGGAACAAGAAAATCAAGAACTGAGTCAGGAATACCGCAAACATGTTTTGCATCAAGAAAATCAAGAATTGAGTGCGGAAAACAACCAAACTTGTTTTTGAACAAGAAAATCAAGAACTGAGTCTGGAATAACGCAAACATGTTTTGCATCAAGAAAATCAAGAATTGAGTGCAGAAAAGAACCAAACTTATTTCGGAACAAGAAAATCAAGAACTGAGTCAGTAATACCGCAAACATGTTTTGCATCAAGAAAATCAAGAATTGAGTGCGGAAAACAACCAAACTTGTTTTTGAACAAGAAAATCAAGAACTGAGTCCGGAATAACGCAAACATGTTTTGCATCAAGAAAATCAAGAATTGAGTGCGGAACACAACCAAACTTGTTTTTGAACAAGAAAATCAAGAACTGAGTCCGGAATAACGCAAACATGTTTTGCATCAAGAAAATCAAGAATTGAGTGCGGAATACAACCAAACTTGTTTCGGATCAAGAAAATCAAGAACTGAGTCCGGAATAACGCAAACATGTTTTGCATCAAGAAAATCAAGAATTGAGTGCGGAAAACAACCAAACTTGTTTTAGAATAAGAAAATCAAGAACTGAGTCCGGAATAATGCAAACATGTTTTGCATCAAGAAAATCAAGAATTGACTGCGGAATACAACCAAACTTGTTTCGGATCAAGAAAATCAAGAACTGAGTCCGGAATAACGCAAACATGTTTTGCATAAAGAAAATCAAGAATTGAGTGCGGAATACAACCAAACTTGTTTCGGATCAAGAAAATCAAGAACTGAGTCCGGAATAACGCAAACATGTTTTGCATAAAGAAAATCAAGAATTGAGTGCGGAATACAACCAAACTTGTTTCGGATCAAGAAAAACAAGAACTGAGTCCGGAATAACGCAAACATGTTTTGCATCAAGAAAATCAAGAACTGAGTCCGGAATACCGCAAACAAGTTTTGCATCAAGAAAATCAAGAATTGAGCGCGGAATTCAAACAAACTTATTTCGGATCAAGAAAATCAAGAACTGAGTCCGGAATACCGCAAACAAGTTTTGCATAAAGAAAATCAAGAATTGAGCGCGGAATACAAACAAACTTGTTTGGTATCATGAAAATGAAAAACTGAGTCAGGAATACTGCAAACATGTTTTGCAACAAGAAAATAAAGAATTGAGTTCGGAAAACAACGAAACTTGTTTTCGAACAAAAAAATCTAGAATTGAGTCCGGAATACCGCAAACATGTTTTGCATCAAGAAAATCAAGAATTGTGTGCGGAAAACAACTAAACTTGTTTTTGAACAAGAAAATCAAGAACTGAGTCCGGAATAACGCAAACATGTTTTGCATCAAGAAAATCAAGAATTGAGTGCGGAATACAACCAAACTTGTTTCGGATCAAGACAATCAAGAACTGAGTCGGGAATAACGCAAACATGTTTTGCAACAAGAAAATAAAGAATTGAGTGCGGAAAACAACCAAACTTGTTTTGGAAAAAAAAAATCAAGAATTGAGTCCGGAACACCGCAAACATGTTTTGCATCAAGAAAATCAAGAATTGAGTGCGGAATACAAACAAATTGTTTTGGATCAAGAAAATCAAGAACCGAGTCCGGAATACCGCAAACAAGTTTTGCATCAAGAAAATCAAGAATTGAGCGCGGAATACAAACAAACTTGTTTGGGATCAAGAAAATCAACAACCGAGTCCGGAATACCGCAAACATGTTTTGCATCAAGAAAATCAAGAATTGAGTGCGGAAAATAACTAAACTTGTTTTTGAACAAGAAAATCAAGAACTGAATCCGGAATACCGCAAACAAGTTTTGCATTAAGAAAATCAAGAAATGAGCGCGGAATACAAACAAACTTGTTTGGTATCATGAAAATGAAAAACTGAGTCAGGAATACCGCAAACATGTTTTGCAACAAGAAAATAAAGAATTGAGTGCGGAAAACAACCAAACTTGTTTTGGAACAAAAAAATCAAGAATTGAGTCCGGAATACCACAAACATGTTTTGCATCAAGAAAATTAAGAATTGAGTGCGGAATACAAACAAATTGTTTTGGATCAAGAAAATCAAGAACCGAGTCCGGAATACCGCAAACAAGTTTTGCATTAAGAAAATCAAGAATTGAGCGCGGAATACAAACAAACTTGTTTCGGATCAAGACAATCAAGAATTGAGTCAGGAATACCGCAAACATTTTTTGCATCAAGAAAATCAAGAATTGTGTGCGGAATACAACCAAACTTGTTTCGGATCAAGAAAATCAAGAACTGAGTCCGGAATACCGCAAATAAGTTTTGCATCAAGAAAATCAAGAATTGAGCGCGGAATACAAACAAACTTATTTCGGAATAAGAAAATCAAGAACTGAGTCCGGAATAACGCAAACATGTTTTGTATCATGAAAATTAAGAATTGAGTGCGGAAAACAGCCAAACTTGTTTTTGAACAAGAAAATCAAGAACTGAGTCCGGAATAACGCAAACATGTTTTGCATCAAGAAAATCAAGAATTGAGTGCGGAATACAACCAAACTTGTTTTTGAACAAGAAAATCAAGAACTGAGTCCGGAATAACGCAAACAAGTTTTGCATCAAGAAAATCAAGAATTGAGCGCGGAATACAAACAAACTTATTTCGGAACAAGAAAATCAAGAACTGAGTCCGGAATAACGCAAACATGTTTTGTATCATGAAAATTAAGAATTGAGTGCGGAAAACAGCCAAACTTGTTTTTGAACAAGAAAATCAAGAACTGAGTCCGGAATAACGCAAACATGTTTTGCATAAAGAAAATCAAGAATTGAGTGCGGAATACAACCAAACTTGTTTGGGATCAAGAAAATCAAGAACTGAGTCTGGAATAACGCAAACATGTTTTGCATCAAGAAAATCAAGAATTGAGTGCGGAAAACAACCAAACTTGTTTGTGAACAAGAAAATCAAGAACTGAGTCCGGAATAACGCAAACATGTTTTGCATCAAAAAAATCAAGAATTGAGTGCGGAATACAACCAAACTTGTTTCGGATCAAGAAAATCAAGAACTGAGTCCGGAATAACGCAAACATGTTTTGCATAAAGAAAATCAAGAATTGAGTGCGGAATACAACCAAACTTGTTTGGGATCAAGAAAATCAAGAACTGAGTCCGGAATAACGCAAACATGTTTTGCATCAAGAAAATCAAGAATTGAGTGCGGAATACAACCAAACTTGTTTTTGAACAAGAAAATCAAGAACTGAGTCCGGAATAACGCAAACAAGTTTTGCATCAAGAAAATCAAGAATTGAGCGCGGAATACAAACAAACTTATTTCGGAACAAGAAAATCAAGAACTGAGTGCGGAATAACGCAAACATGTTTTGTATCATGAAAATTAAGAATTGAGTGCGGAAAACAGCCAAACTTGTTTTTGAACAAGAAAATCAAGAACTGAGTCCGGAATAACGCAAACATGTTTTGCATAAAGAAAATCAAGAATTGAGTGCGGAATACAACCAAACTTGTTTGGGATCAAGAAAATCAAGAACTGAGTCTGGAATAACGCAAACATGTTTTGCATCAAGAAAATCAAGAATTGAGTGCGGAAAACAACCAAACTTGTTTGTGAACAAGAAAATCAAGAACTGAGTCCGGAATAACGCAAACATGTTTTGCATCAAAAAAATCAAGAATTGAGTGCGGAATACAACCAAACTTGTTTCGGATCAAGAAAATCAAGAACTGAGTCCGGAATACCGCAAACAAGTTTTGCATCAAGAAAATCAAGAATTGAGCGCGGAATACAAACAAACTTATTTCGGATCAAGAAAATCATGAACTGAGTCCGGAATACCGCAAACAAGTTTTGCATAAAGAAAATCAAGAATTGAGCGCGGAATACAAACAAACTTGTTTGGTATCATGAAAATGAAAAACTGAGTCAGGAATACTGCAAACATGTTTTGCAACAAGAAAATAAAGAATTGAGTTCGGAAAACAACGAAACTTGTTTTTGAACAAACAAATCTAGAATTGAGTCCGGAATACCGCAAACATGTTTTGCATCAAGAAAATCAAGAATTGTGTGCGGAAAACAACTAAACTTGTTTTTGAACAAGAAAATCAAGAACTGAGTCCGGAATAACGCAAACATGTTTTGCATCAAGAAAATCAAGAATTGAGTGCGGAATACAACCAAACTTGTTTCGGATCAAGACAATCAAGAACTGAGTCGGGAATAACGCAAACATGTTTTGCAACAAGAAAATAAAGAATTGAGTGCGGAAAACAACCAAACTTGTTTTGGAAAAAAAAAATCAAGAATTGAGTCCGGAACACCGCAAACATGTTTTGCATCAAGAAAATCAAGAATTGAGTGCGGAATACAAACAAATTGTTTTGGATCAAGAAAATCAAGAACCGAGTCCGGAATACCGCAAACAAGTTTTGCATCAAGAAAATCAAGAATTGAGCGCGGAATACAAACAAACTTGTTTGGGATCAAGAAAATCAACAACCGAGTCCGGAATACCGCAAACATGTTTTGCATCAAGAAAATCAAGAATTGAGTGCGGAAAATAACTAAACTTGTTTTTGAACAAGAAAATCAAGAACTGAATCCGGAATACCGCAAACAAGTTTTGCATTAAGAAAATCAAGAAATGAGCGCGGAATACAAACAAACTTGTTTGGTATCATGAAAATGAAAAACTGAGTCAGGAATACCGCAAACATGTTTTGCAACAAGAAAATAAAGAATTGAGTGCGGAAAACAACCAAACTTGTTTTGGAACAAAAAAATCAAGAATTGAGTCCGGAATACCACAAACATGTTTTGCATCAAGAAAATTAAGAATTGAGTGCGGAATACAAACAAATTGTTTTGGATCAAGAAAATCAAGAACCGAGTCCGGAATACCGCAAACAAGTTTTGCATTAAGAAAATCAAGAATTGAGCGCGGAATACAAACAAACTTGTTTCGGATCAAGACAATCAAGAATTGAGTCAGGAATACCGCAAACATTTTTTGCATCAAGAAAATCAAGAATTGTGTGCGGAATACAACCAAACTTGTTTCGGATCAAGAAAATCAAGAACTGAGTCCGGAATACCGCAAATAAGTTTTGCATCAAGAAAATCAAGAATTGAGCGCGGAATACAAACAAACTTATTTCGGAATAAGAAAATCAAGAACTGAGTCCGGAATAACGCAAACATGTTTTGTATCATGAAAATTAAGAATTGAGTGCGGAAAACAGCCAAACTTGTTTTTGAACAAGAAAATCAAGAACTGAGTCCGGAATAACGCAAACATGTTTTGCATCAAGAAAATCAAGCATTGAGTGCGGAATACAACCAAACTTGTTTGGGATCAAAAAAATCAAGAACTGAGTCCGGAATAACGCAAACATGTTTTGCATCAAGAAAATCAAGAATTGAGCGCGGAATACAAACAAACTTATTTCGGAACAAGAAAATCAAGAACTGAGTCCGGAATAACGCAAACATGTTTTGTATCATGAAAATTAAGAATTGAGTGCGGAAAACAGCCAAACTTTTTTTGAACAAGAAAATCAAGAACTGAGTCCGGAATAACGCAAATATGTTTTGCATAAAGAAAATCAAGAATTGAGTGCGGAATACAACCAAACTTGTTTGGGATCAAGAAAATCAAGAACTGAGTCTGGAATAACGCAAACATGTTTTGCATCAAGAAAATCAAGAATTGAGTGCGGAAAACAACCAAACTTGTTTGTGAACAAGAAAATCAAGAACTGAGTCCGGAATAACGCAAACATGTTTTGCATCAAAAAAATCAAGAATTGAGTGCGGAATACAACCAAACTTGTTTCGGATCAAGAAAATCAAGAACTGAGTCCGGAATAACGCAAACATGTTTTGCATCAAGAAAATCAAGAATTGAGTGCGGAATACAACCAAACTTGTTTGGGATCAAGAAAATCAAGAACTGAGTCCGGAATAATGCAACCATATTTTGCATCAAGAAAATCAAGAATTGAGTGCGGAAAAGAACCAAACTTATTTCGGAACAAGAAAAATCAAGAACTGAGTCAGGAATACCGCAAACATGTTTTGCATCAAGAAAATCAAGAATTGACTGCGGAAAACAACCAAACTTGTTTTGAAACAAGAAAATCAAGAACTCACTCCGGAATAACGCAAACATGTTTTGCATTAAGAAAATCAAGAATTGAGTGCGGAATACAACCAAACTTGTTTCGGATCAAGAAAATTAAGAACTGAGTCCGGAATAACGCAAACATGTTTTGCATCAAGAAAATCAAGCATTGAGTGCGGAATACAACCAAACTTGTTTGGGATCAAAAAAATCAAGAACTGAGTCCGGAATAACGCAAACATGTTTTGCATCAAGAAAATCAAGAATTGAGTGCGGAAAACAACCAAACTTATTTTTGAACAAGAAAATCAAGAACTGAGTCCGGAATAACGCAAACATGTTTTGCATCAAGAAAATCAAGAATTGAGTGCGGAAAACAACCAAACTTGTTTGTGAACAAGAAAATCAAGAACTGAGTCCGGAATAACGCAAACATGTTTTGCATCAACAAAATCAAGAATTGAGTGCGGAATACAACCAAACTTGTTTCGGATCAAGAAAATCAAGAACTGAGTCCGGAATAACGCAAACATGTTTTGCATAAAGAAAATCAAGAATTGAGTGCGGAATACAACCAAACTTGTTTGGGATCAAGAAAATCAAGAACTGAGTCCGGAATAACGCAAACATGTTTTGCATCAAGAAAATCAAGAATTGAGTGCGGAAAACAACCAAACTTGTTTCGGATCAAGAAAATCAAGAACTGACTCCGGAATAACGCAAACATGTTTTGCATCAACAAAATCAAGAATTGAGTGCGGAAAACAACCAAACTTGTTTCGGATCAAGAAAATCAAGAACTAAGTCCGGAATAACGCAAACATGTTTTGCATCAAGAAAATCAAGAATTGAGTGCGGAAAACAACCAAACTTGTTTGAGAATAAGAAAATCAAGAACTGAGTCCGGAATAACGCAAACATGTTTTGCATCAAGAAAATCAAGAATTGAGTGCGGAATACAACCAAACTTGTTTCGGATCAAGAAAAATCAAGAACTGAGTCCGGAATAACACAAACATGTTTTGCATCAAGAAAATCAAGAATTGAGTGCGGAATACAACCAAACTTGTTTCGGATCAAGAAAATCAAGAACTGAGTCCGGAATAACGCAAACATGTTTTGCATCAAGAAAATCAAGAATTGAGTGCGGAAAACAACCAAACTTGTTTTAGAATAAGAAAATCAAGAACTGAGTCCGGAATAACGCAAACATATTTTGCATCAAGAAAATCAAGAATTGAGTGCGGAATACAACCAAACTTGTTTCGGATCAAGACAATCAAGAATTGAGTCAGGAATACCGCAAACATTTTTTGCATCAAGAAAATCAAGAATTGTGTGCGGAATACAACCAAACTTGTTTGGGATCAAAAAAATCAAGAACTGAGTCCGGAAAAACGCAAACATGTTTTGCATCAAGAAAATCAAGAATTGAGTGCGGAAAACAACCAAACTTATTTTTGAACAAGAAAATCAAGAACTGAATCCGGAATAACGCAAACATGTTTTGCATCAAGAAAATCAAGAATTGAGTGCGGAAAACAACCAAACTTGTTTGTGAACAAGAAAATCAAGAACTGAGTCCGGAATAACGCAAACATGTTTTGCATCAAAAAAATCAAGAATTGAGTGCGGAATACAACCAAACTTGTTTCGGATCAAGAAAATCAAGAACTGAGTCCGGAATAACGCAAACATGTTTTGCATAAAGAAAATCAAGAATTGAGCGCGGAATACAAACAAACTTGTTTGGGATCAAGAAAATCAAGAACTGAGTCCGGAATAATGCAACCATGTTTTGCATCAAGAAAATCAAGAATTGAGTGCGGAAAACAACCAAACTTATTCGGAACAAGAAAATCAAGAACTGAGTCAGGAATACCGCAAACATGTTTTGCATCAAGAAAATCAAGAATTGAGTGTAGAAAACAACCAAACTTGTTTTGAAACAAGAAAATCAAGAACTCACTCCGGAATAACGCAAACATGTTTTGCATCAAGAAAATCAAGAATTGAGTGCCGAAAACAACCAAACTTGTTTTTGAACAAGAAAATCAAGAACAGAGTCCGGAATAACGCAAACATGTTTTGCATCAAGAAAATCAAGAATTGAGTGCGGAATACAACCAAACTTGTTTCGGATCAAGAAAATCAAGAACTGAGTCCGGAATAACGCAAACATGTTTTGCATAAAGAAAATCAAGAATTGAGTGCGGAATACAACCAAACTTGTTTGGGATCAAGAAAATCAAGAACTGAGTCCGGAATAATGCAACCATATTTTGCATCAAGAAAATCAAGAATTGAGTGCGGAAAAAAACCAAACTTATTTCGGAACAAGAAAAATCAAGAACTGAGTCAGGAATACCGCAAACATGTTTTGCATCAAGAAAATCAAGAATTGACTGCGGAAAACAACCAAACTTGTTTTGAAACAAGAAAATCAAGAACTCACTCCGGAATAACGCAAACATGTTTTGCATCAAGAAAATCAAGAATTGAGTGCGGAATACAACCAAACTTGTTTCGGATCAAGAAAATTAAGAACTGAGTCCGGAATAACGCAAACATGTTTTGCATCAAGAAAATCAAGCATTGAGTGCGGAATACAACCAAACTTGTTTGGGATCAAAAAAATCAAGAACTGAGTCCGGAATAACGCAAACATGTTTTGCATCAAGAAAATCAAGAATTGAGTGCGGAAAACAACCAAACTTATTTTTGAACAAGAAAATCAAGAACTGAGTCCGGAATAACGCAAACATGTTTTGCATCAAGAAAATCAAGAATTGAGTGCGGAAAACAACCAAACTTGTTTGTGAACAAGAAAATCAAGAACTGAGTCCGGAATAACGCAAACATGTTTTGCATCAACAAAATCAAGAATTGAGTGCGGAATACAACCAAACTTGTTTCGGATCAAGAAAATCAAGAACTGAGTCCGGAATAACGCAAACATGTTTTGCATAAAGAAAATCAAGAATTGAGTGCGGAATACAACCAAACTTGTTTGGGATCAAGAAAATCAAGAACTGAGTCCGGAATAACGCAAACATGTTTTGCATCAAGAAAATCAAGAATTGAGTGCGGAAAACAACCAAACTTGTTTCGGATCAAGAAAATCAAGAACTGACTCCGGAATAACGCAAACATGTTTTGCATCAACAAAATCAAGAATTGAGTGCGGAAAACAACCAAACTTGTTTCGGATCAAGAAAATCAAGAACTAAGTCCGGAATAACGCAAACATGTTTTGCATCAAGAAAATCAAGAATTGAGTGCGGAAAACAACCAAACTTGTTTGAGAATAAGAAAATCAAGAACTGAGTCCGGAATAACGCAAACATGTTTTGCATAAAGAAAATCAAGAATTGAGTGCGGAATACAACCAAACTTGTTTGGGATTAAGAAAATCAAGAACTGAGTCCGGAATAATGCAACCATATTTTGCATCAAGAAAATCAAGAATTGAGTGCGGAAAAGAACCAAACTTATTTCGGAACAAGAAAAATCAAGAACTGAGTCAGGAATACCGCAAACATGTTTTGCATCAAGAAAATCAAGAATTGACTGCGGAAAACAACCAAACTTGTTTTGAAACAAGAAAATCAAGAACTCACTCCGGAATAACGCAAACATGTTTTGCATCAAGAAAATCAAGAATTGAGTGCGGAATACAACCAAACTTGTTTCGGATCAAGAAAATTAAGAACTGAGTCCGGAATAACGCAAACATGTTTTGCATCAAGAAAATCAAGCATTGAGTGCGGAATACAACCAAACTTGTTTGGGATCAAAAAAATCAAGAACTGAGTCCGGAATAACGCAAACATGTTTTGCATCAAGAAAATCAAGAATTGAGTGCGGAAAACAACCAAACTTATTTTTGAACAAGAAAATCAAGAACTGAGTCCGGAATAACGCAAACATGTTTTGCATCAAGAAAATCAAGAATTGAGTGCGGAAAACAACCAAACTTGTTTGTGAACAAGAAAATCAAGAACTGAGTCCGGAATAACGCAAACATGTTTTGCATCAACAAAATCAAGAATTGAGTGCGGAATACAACCAAACTTGTTTCGGATCAAGAAAATCAAGAACTGAGTCCGGAATAACGCAAACATGTTTTGCATAAAGAAAATCAAGAATTGAGTGCGGAATACAACCAAACTTGTTTGGGATCAAGAAAATCAAGAACTGAGTCCGGAATAACGCAAACATGTTTTGCATCAAGAAAATCAAGAATTGAGTGCGGAAAACAACCAAACTTGTTTCGGATCAAGAAAATCAAGAACTGACTCCGGAATAACGCAAACATGTTTTGCATCAACAAAATCAAGAATTGAGTGCGGAAAACAACCAAACTTGTTTCGGATCAAGAAAATCAAGAACTAAGTCCGGAATAACGCAAACATGTTTTGCATCAAGAAAATCAAGAATTGAGTGCGGAAAACAACCAAACTTGTTTGAGAATAAGAAAATCAAGAACTGAGTCCGGAATAACGCAAACATGTTTTGCATTAAGAAAATCAAGAATTGAGTGCGGAATACAACCAAACTTGTTTCGGATCAAGAAAATCAAGAACTGAGTCCGGAATAACGCAAACATGTTTTGCATCAAGAAAATCAAGAATTGAGTGCGGAATACAACCAAACTTGTTTCGGATCAAGAAAATCAAGAACTGAGTCCGGAATAACGCAAACATGTTTTGCATCAAGAAAATCAAGAATTGAGTGCGGAAAACAACCAAACTTGTTTTAGAATAAGAAAATCAAGAACTGAGTCCGGAATAACGCAAACATGTTTTGCATCAAGAAAATCAAGAATTGAGTGCGGAATACAACCAAACTTGTTTCGGATCAAGACAATCAAGAATTGAGTCAGGAATACCGCAAACATTTTTTGCATCAAGAAAATCAAGAATTGTGTGCGGAATACAACCAAACTTGTTTGGGATCAAAAAAATCAAGAACTGAGTCCGGAAAAACGCAAACATGTTTTGCATCAAGAAAATCAAGAATTGAGTGCGGAAAACAACCAAACTTATTTTTGAACAAGAAAATCAAGAACTGAGTCCGGAATAACGCAAACATGTTTTGCATCAAGAAAATCAAGAATTGAGTGCGGAAAACAACCAAACTTGTTTGTGAACAAGAAAATCAAGAACTGAGTCCGGAATAACGCAAACATGTTTTGCATCAAAAAAATCAAGAATTGAGTGCGGAATACAACCAAACTTGTTTCGGATCAAGAAAATCAAGAACTGAGTCCGGAATAACGCAAACATGTTTTGCATAAAGAAAATCAAGAATTGAGCGCGGAATACAAACAAACTTATTTGGGATCAAGAAAATCAAGAACTGAGTCCGGAATAATGCAACCATGTTTTGCATCAAGAAAATCAAGAATTGAGTGCGGAAAACAACCAAACTTATTCGGAACAAGAAAATCAAGAACTGAGTCAGGAATACCGCAAACATGTTTTGCATCAAGAAAATCAAGAATTGAGTGCGGAAAACAACCAAACTTGTTTTGAAACAAGAAAATCAAGAACTCACTCCGGAATAACGCAAACATGTTTTGCATCAAGAAAATCAAGAATTGAGTGCCGAAAACAACCAAACTTGTTTTTGAACAAGAAAATCAAGAACAGAGTCCGGAATAACGCAAACATGTTTTGCATCAAGAAAATCAAGAATTGAGTGCGGAATACAACCAAACTTGTTTCGGATCAAGAAAATCAAGAACTGTGTCCGGAATAACGCAAACATGTTTTGCATCAAGAAAATCAAGAATTGAGTGCGGAATACAACCAAACTTGTTTGGGATCAAAAAAATCAAGAACTGAGTCCGGAATACCGCAAACAAGTTTTGCATCAAGAAAATCAAGAATTGAGCGCGGAATACAAACAAACTTATTTCGGAACAAGAAAATCAAGAACTGTGTCCGGAATAACGCAAACATGTTTTGTATCATGAAAATTAAGAATTAAGTGCGGAAAACAGCCAAACTTGTTTTTGAACAAGAAAATCAGGAACTGAGTCCGGAATAACGCAAACATGTTTTGCATCAAGAAAATCAAGAATTGAGTGCCGAAAACAACCAAACTTGTTTTTGAACAAGAAAATCAAGAACAGAGTCCGGAATAACGCAAACAAGTTTTGCATCAAGAAAATCAAGAATTGAGCGCGGAATACAAACAAACTTATTTCGGAACAAGAAAATCAAGAACTGAGTCCGGAATAACGCAAACATGTTTTGCATCATGAAAATTACGAATTGAGTGCGGAAAACAACCAAACTTGTTTTGTGAACAAGAAAATCAAGAACTGAGTCCGGAATAACGCAAACATGTTTTGCATCAAGAAAATCAAGAATTGAGTGCGGAAAACAACCAAACTTGTTTGTGAACAAGAAAATCAAGAACTGAGTCCGGAATAACGCAACCATGTTTTGCATCAAGAAAATCAAGAATTGAGTGCGGAATACAACCAAACTTGTTTGGGATCAAGAAAATCAAGAACTGAGTCCGGAATAACGCAAACATGTTTTGCATCAAGAAAATCAAGAATTGAGTGCGGAAAACAACCAAACTTGTTTCGGATCAAGAAAATCAAGAACTGACTCCGGAATAACGCAAACATGTTTTGCATCAACAAAATCAAGAATTGAGTGCGGAAAACAACCAAACTTGTTTCGGATCAAGAAAATCAAGAACTAAGTCCGGAATAACGCAAACATGTTTTGCATCAAGAAAATCAAGAATTGAGTGCGGAAAACAACCAAACTTGTTTGAGAATAAGAAAATCAAGAACTGAGTCCGGAATAACGCAAACATGTTTTGCATCAAGAAAATCAAGAACTGAGTGCGGAATACAACCAAACTTGTTTCGGATCAAGAAAAATCAAGAACTGAGTCCGGAATAACACAAACATGTTTTGCATCAAGAAAATCAAGAATTGAGTGCGGAATACAACCAAACTTGTTTCGGATCAAGAAAATCAAGAACTGAGTCCGGAATAACGCAAACATGTTTTGCATCAAGAAAATCAAGAATTGAGTGCGGAAAACAACCAAACTTGTTTTAGAATAAGAAAATCAAGAACTGAGTCCGGAATAACGCAAACATATTTTGCATCAAGAAAATCAAGAATTGAGTGCGGAATACAACCAAACTTGTTTCGGATCAAGACAATCAAGAATTGAGTCAGGAATACCGCAAACATTTTTTGCATCAAGAAAATCAAGAATTGTGTGCGGAATACAACCAAACTTGTTTGGGATCAAAAAAATCAAGAACTGAGTCCGGAAAAACGCAAACATGTTTTGCATCAAGAAAATCAAGAATTGAGTGCGGAAAACAACCAAACTTATTTTTGAACAAGAAAATCAAGAACTGAATCCGGAATAACGCAAACATGTTTTGCATCAAGAAAATCAAGAATTGAGTGCGGAAAACAACCAAACTTGTTTGTGAACAAGAAAATCAAGAACTGAGTCCGGAATAACGCAAACATGTTTTGCATCAAAAAAATCAAGAATTGAGTGCGGAATACAACCAAACTTGTTTCGGATCAAGAAAATCAAGAACTGAGTCCGGAATAACGCAAACATGTTTTGCATAAAGAAAATCAAGAATTGAGCGCGGAATACAAACAAACTTGTTTGGGATCAAGAAAATCAAGAACTGAGTCCGGAATAATGCAACCATGTTTTGCATCAAGAAAATCAAGAATTGAGTGCGGAAAACAACCAAACTTATTCGGAACAAGAAAATCAAGAACTGAGTCAGGAATACCGCAAACATGTTTTGCATCAAGAAAATCAAGAATTGAGTGCAGAAAACAACCAAACTTGTTTTGAAACAAGAAAATCAAGAACTCACTCCGGAATAACGCAAACATGTTTTGCATCAAGAAAATCAAGAATTGAGTGCCGAAAACAACCAAACTTGTTTTTGAACAAGAAAATCAAGAACAGAGTCCGGAATAACGCAAACATGTTTTGCATCAAGAAAATCAAGAATTGAGTGCGGAATACAACCAAACTTGTTTCGGATCAAGAAAATCAAGAACTGAGTCCGGAATAACGCAAACATGTTTTGCATAAAGAAAATCAAGAATTGAGTGCGGAATACAACCAAACTTGTTTGGGATCAAGAAAATCAAGAACTGAGTCCGGAATAATGCAACCATATTTTGCATCAAGAAAATCAAGAATTGAGTGCGGAAAAGAACCAAACTTATTTCGGAACAAGAAAAATCAAGAACTGAGTCAGGAATACCGCAAACATGTTTTGCATCAAGAAAATCAAGAATTGACTGCGGAAAACAACCAAACTTGTTTTGAAACAAGAAAATCAAGAACTCACTCCGGAATAACGCAAACATGTTTTGCATCAAGAAAATCAAGAATTGAGTGCGGAATACAACCAAACTTGTTTCGGATCAAGAAAATTAAGAACTGAGTCCGGAATAACGCAAACATGTTTTGCATCAAGAAAATCAAGCATTGAGTGCGGAATACAACCAAACTTGTTTGGGATCAAAAAAATCAAGAACTGAGTCCGGAATAACGCAAACATGTTTTGCATCAAGAAAATCAAGAATTGAGTGCGGAAAACAACCAAACTTATTTTTGAACAAGAAAATCAAGAACTGAGTCCGGAATAACGCAAACATGTTTTGCATCAAGAAAATCAAGAATTGAGTGCGGAAAACAACCAAACTTGTTTGTGAACAAGAAAATCAAGAACTGAGTCCGGAATAACGCAAACATGTTTTGCATCAACAAAATCAAGAATTGAGTGCGGAATACAACCAAACTTGTTTCGGATCAAGAAAATCAAGAACTGAGTCCGGAATAACGCAAACATGTTTTGCATAAAGAAAATGAAGAATTGAGTGCGGAATACAACCAAACTTGTTTGGGATCAAGAAAATCAAGAACTGAGTCCGGAATAACGCAAACATGTTTTGCATCAAGAAAATCAAGAATTGAGTGCGGAAAACAACCAAACTTGTTTCGGATCAAGAAAATCAAGAACTGACTCCGGAATAACGCAAACATGTTTTGCATCAACAAAATCAAGAATTGAGTGCGGAAAACAACCAAACTTGTTTCGGATCAAGAAAATCAAGAACTAAGTCCGGAATAACGCAAACATGTTTTGCATCAAGAAAATCAAGAATTGAGTGCGGAAAACAACCAAACTTGTTTGAGAATAAGAAAATCAAGAACTGAGTCCGGAATAACGCAAACATGTTTTGCATTAAGAAAATCAAGAATTGAGTGCGGAATACAACCAAACTTGTTTCGGATCAAGAAAATCAAGAACTGAGTCCGGAATAACGCAAACATGTTTTGCATCAAGAAAATCAAGAATTGAGTGCGGAATACAACCAAACTTGTTTCGGATCAAGAAAATCAAGAACTGAGTCCGGAATAACGCAAACATGTTTTGCATCAAGAAAATCAAGAATTGAGTGCGGAAAACAACCAAACTTGTTTTAGAATAAGAAAATCAAGAACTGAGTCCGGAATAACGCAAACATGTTTTGCATCAAGAAAATCAAGAATTGAGTGCGGAATACAACCAAACTTGTTTCGGATCAAGACAATCAAGAATTGAGTCAGGAATACCGCAAACATTTTTTGCATCAAGAAAATCAAGAATTGTGTGCGGAATACAACCAAACTTGTTTGGGATCAAAAAAATCAAGAACTGAGTCCGGAAAAACGCAAACATGTTTTGCATCAAGAAAATCAAGAATTGAGTGCGGAAAACAACCAAACTTATTTTTGAACAAGAAAATCAAGAACTGAGTCCGGAATAACGCAAACATGTTTTGCATCAAGAAAATCAAGAATTGAGTGCGGAAAACAACCAAACTTGTTTGTGAACAAGAAAATCAAGAACTGAGTCCGGAATAACGCAAACATGTTTTGCATCAAAAAAATCAAGAATTGAGTGCGGAATACAACCAAACTTGTTTCGGATCAAGAAAATCAAGAACTGAGTCCGGAATAACGCAAACATGTTTTGCATAAAGAAAATCAAGAATTGAGCGCGGAATACAAACAAACTTATTTGGGATCAAGAAAATCAAGAACTGAGTCCGGAATAATGCAACCATGTTTTGCATCAAGAAAATCAAGAATTGAGTGCGGAAAACAACCAAACTTATTCGGAACAAGAAAATCAAGAACTGAGTCAGGAATACCGCAAACATGTTTTGCATCAAGAAAATCAAGAATTGAGTGCGGAAAACAACCAAACTTGTTTTGAAACAAGAAAATCAAGAACTCACTCCGGAATAACGCAAACATGTTTTGCATCAAGAAAATCAAGAATTGAGTGCCGAAAACAACCAAACTTGTTTTTGAACAAGAAAATCAAGAACAGAGTCCGGAATAACGCAAACATGTTTTGCATCAAGAAAATCAAGAATTGAGTGCGGAATACAACCAAACTTGTTTCGGATCAAGAAAATCAAGAACTGTGTCCGGAATAACGCAAACATGTTTTGCATCAAGAAAATCAAGAATTGAGTGCGGAATACAACCAAACTTGTTTGGGATCAAAAAAATCAAGAACTGAGTCCGGAATACCGCAAACAAGTTTTGCATCAAGAAAATCAAGAATTGAGCGCGGAATACAAACAAACTTATTTCGGAACAAGAAAATCAAGAACTGTGTCCGGAATAACGCAAACATGTTTTGTATCATGAAAATTAAGAATTAAGTGCGGAAAACAGCCAAACTTGTTTTTGAACAAGAAAATCAGGAACTGAGTCCGGAATAACGCAAACATGTTTTGCATCAAGAAAATCAAGAATTGAGTGCCGAAAACAACCAAACTTGTTTTTGAACAAGAAAATCAAGAACAGAGTCCGGAATAACGCAAACAAGTTTTGCATCAAGAAAATCAAGAATTGAGCGCGGAATACAAACAAACTTATTTCGGAACAAGAAAATCAAGAACTGAGTCCGGAATAACGCAAACATGTTTTGCATCATGAAAATTACGAATTGAGTGCGGAAAACAACCAAACTTGTTTTGTGAACAAGAAAATCAAGAACTGAGTCCGGAATAACGCAAACATGTTTTGCATCAAGAAAATCAAGAATTGAGTGCGGAAAACAACCAAACTTGTTTGTGAACAAGAAAATCAAGAACTGAGTCCGGAATAACGCAACCATGTTTTGCATCAAGAAAATCAAGAATTGAGTGCGGAATACAACCAAACTTGTTTCGGATCAAGAAAATCAAGAACTGAGTCCGGAATAATGCAACCATGTTTTGCATGAAGAAAATCAAGAATTGAGTGCAGAAAAGAACCAAACTTATTTCGGAACAAGAAAATCAAGAACTGAGTCAGGAATACCGCAAACATGTTTTGCATCAAGAAAATCAAGAATTGTGTGCGGAAAACAACCAAACTTGTTTTTGAACAAGAAAATCAAGAACTGAGTCCGGAATAACGCAAACATGTTTTGCATAAAGAAAATCAAGAATTGAGTGCGGAATACAACCAAACTTGTTTGGGATCAAGAAAATCAAGAACTGAGTCCGGAATAATGCAACCATATTTTGCATCAAGAAAATCAAGAATTGAGTGCGGAAAAGAACCAAACTTATTTCGGAACAAGAAAAATCAAGAACTGAGTCAGGAATACCGCAAACATGTTTTGCATCAAGAAAATCAAGAATTGACTGCGGAAAACAACCAAACTTGTTTTGAAACAAGAAAATCAAGAACTCACTCCGGAATAACGCAAACATGTTTTGCATCAAGAAAATCAAGAATTGAGTGCGGAATACAACCAAACTTGTTTCGGATCAAGAAAATTAAGAACTGAGTCCGGAATAACGCAAACATGTTTTGCATCAAGAAAATCAAGCATTGAGTGCGGAATACAACCAAACTTGTTTGGGATCAAAAAAATCAAGAACTGAGTCCGGAATAACGCAAACATGTTTTGCATCAAGAAAATCAAGAATTGAGTGCGGAAAACAACCAAACTTATTTTTGAACAAGAAAATCAAGAACTGAGTCCGGAATAACGCAAACATGTTTTGCATCAAGAAAATCAAGAATTGAGTGCGGAAAACAACCAAACTTGTTTGTGAACAAGAAAATCAAGAACTGAGTCCGGAATAACGCAAACATGTTTTGCATCAACAAAATCAAGAATTGAGTGCGGAATACAACCAAACTTGTTTCGGATCAAGAAAATCAAGAACTGAGTCCGGAATAACGCAAACATGTTTTGCATAAAGAAAATCAAGAATTGAGTGCGGAATACAACCAAACTTGTTTGGGATCAAGAAAATCAAGAACTGAGTCCGGAATAACGCAAACATGTTTTGCATCAAGAAAATCAAGAATTGAGTGCGGAAAACAACCAAACTTGTTTCGGATCAAGAAAATCAAGAACTGACTCCGGAATAACGCAAACATGTTTTGCATCAACAAAATCAAGAATTGAGTGCGGAAAACAACCAAACTTGTTTCGGATCAAGAAAATCAAGAACTAAGTCCGGAATAACGCAAACATGTTTTGCATCAAGAAAATCAAGAATTGAGTGCGGAAAACAACCAAACTTGTTTGAGAATAAGAAAATCAAGAACTGAGTCCGGAATAACGCAAACATGTTTTGCATTAAGAAAATCAAGAATTGAGTGCGGAATACAACCAAACTTGTTTCGGATCAAGAAAATCAAGAACTGAGTCCGGAATAACGCAAACATGTTTTGCATCAAGAAAATCAAGAATTGAGTGCGGAATACAACCAAACTTGTTTCGGATCAAGAAAATCAAGAACTGAGTCCGGAATAACGCAAACATGTTTTGCATCAAGAAAATCAAGAATTGAGTGCGGAAAACAACCAAACTTGTTTTAGAATAAGAAAATCAAGAACTGAGTCCGGAATAACGCAAACATGTTTTGCATCAAGAAAATCAAGAATTGAGTGCGGAATACAACCAAACTTGTTTCGGATCAAGACAATCAAGAATTGAGTCAGGAATACCGCAAACATTTTTTGCATCAAGAAAATCAAGAATTGTGTGCGGAATACAACCAAACTTGTTTGGGATCAAAAAAATCAAGAACTGAGTCCGGAAAAACGCAAACATGTTTTGCATCAAGAAAATCAAGAATTGAGTGCGGAAAACAACCAAACTTATTTTTGAACAAGAAAATCAAGAACTGAGTCCGGAATAACGCAAACATGTTTTGCATCAAGAAAATCAAGAATTGAGTGCGGAAAACAACCAAACTTGTTTGTGAACAAGAAAATCAAGAACTGAGTCCGGAATAACGCAAACATGTTTTGCATCAAAAAAATCAAGAATTGAGTGCGGAATACAACCAAACTTGTTTCGGATCAAGAAAATCAAGAACTGAGTCCGGAATAACGCAAACATGTTTTGCATAAAGAAAATCAAGAATTGAGCGCGGAATACAAACAAACTTATTTGGGATCAAGAAAATCAAGAACTGAGTCCGGAATAATGCAACCATGTTTTGCATCAAGAAAATCAAGAATTGAGTGCGGAAAACAACCAAACTTATTCGGAACAAGAAAATCAAGAACTGAGTCAGGAATACCGCAAACATGTTTTGCATCAAGAAAATCAAGAATTGAGTGCGGAAAACAACCAAACTTGTTTTGAAACAAGAAAATCAAGAACTCACTCCGGAATAACGCAAACATGTTTTGCATCAAGAAAATCAAGAATTGAGTGCCGAAAACAACCAAACTTGTTTTTGAACAAGAAAATCAAGAACAGAGTCCGGAATAACGCAAACATGTTTTGCATCAAGAAAATCAAGAATTGAGTGCGGAATACAACCAAACTTGTTTCGGATCAAGAAAATCAAGAACTGTGTCCGGAATAACGCAAACATGTTTTGCATCAAGAAAATCAAGAATTGAGTGCGGAATACAACCAAACTTGTTTGGGATCAAAAAAATCAAGAACTGAGTCCGGAATACCGCAAACAAGTTTTGCATCAAGAAAATCAAGAATTGAGCGCGGAATACAAACAAACTTATTTCGGAACAAGAAAATCAAGAACTGTGTCCGGAATAACGCAAACATGTTTTGTATCATGAAAATTAAGAATTAAGTGCGGAAAACAGCCAAACTTGTTTTTGAACAAGAAAATCAGGAACTGAGTCCGGAATAACGCAAACATGTTTTGCATCAAGAAAATCAAGAATTGAGTGCCGAAAACAACCAAACTTGTTTTTGAACAAGAAAATCAAGAACAGAGTCCGGAATAACGCAAACAAGTTTTGCATCAAGAAAATCAAGAATTGAGCGCGGAATACAAACAAACTTATTTCGGAACAAGAAAATCAAGAACTGAGTCCGGAATAACGCAAACATGTTTTGCATCATGAAAATTACGAATTGAGTGCGGAAAACAACCAAACTTGTTTTGTGAACAAGAAAATCAAGAACTGAGTCCGGAATAACGCAAACATGTTTTGCATCAAGAAAATCAAGAATTGAGTGCGGAAAACAACCAAACTTGTTTGTGAACAAGAAAATCAAGAACTGAGTCCGGAATAACGCAACCATGTTTTGCATCAAGAAAATCAAGAATTGAGTGCGGAATACAACCAAACTTGTTTCGGATCAAGAAAATCAAGAACTGAGTCCGGAATAATGCAACCATGTTTTGCATGAAGAAAATCAAGAATTGAGTGCAGAAAAGAACCAAACTTATTTCGGAACAAGAAAATCAAGAACTGAGTCAGGAATACCGCAAACATGTTTTGCATCAAGTAAATCAAGAATTGAGTGCGGAATACAACCAAACTTATTTCGGAACAAGAAAATCAAGAACTGAGTCCGGAATAACGCAAACATGTTTTGCATCATGAAAATTAAGAATTGAGTGCGGAAAACAACCAAACTTGTTTTGTGAACAAGAAAATCAAGAACTAAGTCCGGAATAACGCAAACATGTTTTGCATCAAGAAAATCAAGAATTGAGTGCGGAAAACAACCAAACTTGTTTTTGAACAAGAAAATCAAGAACTGAGTCCGGAATAACGCAACCATGTTTTGCATCAAGAAAATCAAGAATTGAGTGCGGAATACAACCAAACTTGTTTCGGATCAAGAAAATCAAGAACTGAGTCCGGAATAATGCAACCATGTTTTGCATGAAGAAAATCAAGAATTGAGTGCAGAAAAGAACCAAACTTATTTCGGAACAAGAAAATCAAGAACTGAGTCAGGAATACCGCAAACATGTTTTGCATCAAGAAAATCAAGAATTGAGTGCGGAAAACAACCAAACTTATTTTTGAACAAGAAAATCAAGAACTGAGTCCGGAATAACGCAAACATGTTTTGCATCAAGAAAATCAAGAATTGAGTGCAGAAAAGAACCAAACTTATTTCGGAACAAGAAAATCAAGAACTGAGTCAGTAATACCGCAAACATGTTTTGCATCAAGAAAATCAAGAATTGAGTGCGGAAAACAACCAAACTTGTTTTTGAACAAGAAAATCAAGAACTGAGTCCGGAATAACGCAAACATGTTTTGCATCAAGAAAATCAAGAATTGAGTGCGGAACACATCCAAACTTGTTTTTGAACAAGAAAATCAAGAACTGAGTCCGGAATAACGCAAACATGTTTTGCATCAAGAAAATCAAGAATTGAGTGCGGAATACAACCAAACTTGTTTCGGATCAAGAAAATCAAGAACTGAGTCCGGAATAACGCAAACATGTTTTGCATCAAGAAAATCAAGAATTGAGTGCGGAAAACAACCAAACTTATTTTAGAATAAGAAAATCAAGAACTGAGTCCGGAATAATGCAAACATGTTTTGCATCAAGAAAATCAAGAATTGACTGCGGAAAACAACCAAACTTGTTTTTGAACAAGAAAATAAAGAACTGAGTCCGGAATAACGCAAACATGTTTTGCATCAAGAAAATCAAGAATTGAGTGCGGAAAACAACCAAACTTGTTTTTGAACAAGAAAATCAAGAACTGAGTCCGGAATAACGCAAACATGTTTTGCATCAAGAAAATCAAGAATTGAGTGCAGAAAAGAACCAAACTTATTTCGGAACAAGAAAATCAAGAACTGAGTCAGTAATACCGCAAACATGTTTTGCATCAAGAAAATCAAGAATTGAGTGCGGAAAACAACCAAACTTGTTTTTGAACAAGAAAATCAAGAACTGAGTCCGGAATAACGCAAACATGTTTTGCATCAAGAAAATCAAGAATTGAGTGCGGAACACATCCAAACTTGTTTTTGAACAAGAAAATCAAGAACTGAGTCCGGAATAACGCAAACATGTTTTGCATCAAGAAAATCAAGAATTGAGTGCGGAATACAACCAAACTTGTTTCGGATCAAGAAAATCAAGAACTGAGTCCGGAATAACGCAAACATGTTTTGCATCAAGAAAATCAAGAATTGAGTGCGGAAAACAACCAAACTTATTTTAGAATAAGAAAATCAAGAACTGAGTCCGGAATAATGCAAACATGTTTTGCATCAAGAAAATCAAGAATTGACTGCGGAATACAACCAAACTTGTTTCGGATCAAGAAAATCAAGAACTGAGTCCGGAATAACGCAAACATGTTTTGCATAAAGAAAATCAAGAATTGAGTGCGGAATACAACCAAACTTGTTTCGGATCAAGAAAATCAAGAACTGAGTCCGGAATAACGCAAACATGTTTTGCATAAAGAAAATCAAGAATTGAGTGCGGAATACAACCAAACTTGTTTCGGATCAAGAAAAACAAGAACTGAGTCCGGAATAACGCAAACATGTTTTGCATCAAGAAAATCAAGAATTGAGTGCGGAAAACAACCAAACTTGTTTTGGAACAAGAAAATCAAGAACTGAGTCCGGAATAACGCAACCATGTTTTGCATCAAGAAAATCAAGAATTGAGTGCGGAATACAACCAAACTTGTTTCGGATCAAGAAAATGAAGAACTGAGTCCGGAATAACGCAAACATGTTTTGCATCAAGAAAATCAAGAATTGAGCGCGGAATACAAACAAACTTGTTTTGGATCAAGAAAATCAAGAACTGAGTCCGGAATACCGCAAACAAGTTTTGCATAAAGAAAATCAAGAATTGAGCGCGGAATACAAACAAACTTGTTTGGTATCATGAAAATGAAAAACTGAGTCAGGAATACTGCAAACATGTTTTGCAACAAGAAAATAAAGAATTGAGTTCGGAAAACAACGAAACTTGTTTTGGAACAAAAAAATCTAGAATTGAGTCCGGAATACCGCAAACATGTTTTGCATCAAGAAAATCAAGAATTGTGTGCGGAAAACAACTAAACTTGTTTTTGAACAAGAAAATCAAGAACTGAGTCCGGAATAACGCAAACATGTTTTGCATCAAGAAAATCAAGAATTGAGTGCGGAATACAACCAAACTTGTTTCGGATCAAGACAATCAAGAACTGAGTCGGGAATAACGCAAACATGTTTTGCAACAAGAAAATAAAGAATTGAGTGCGGAAAACAACCAAACTTGTTTTGGAAAAAAAAAATCAAGAATTGAGTCCGGAACACCGCAAACATGTTTTGCATCAAGAAAATCAAGAATTGAGTGCGGAATACAAACAAATTGTTTTGGATCAAGAAAATCAAGAACCGAGTCCGGAATACCGCAAACAAGTTTTGCATCAAGAAAATCAAGAATTGAGCGCGGAATACAAACAAACTTGTTTGGGATCAAGAAAATCAACAACCGAGTCCGGAATACCGCAAACATGTTTTGCATCAAGAAAATCAAGAATTGAGTGCGGAAAATAACTAAACTTGTTTTTGAACAAGAAAATCAAGAACTGAATCCGGAATACCGCAAACAAGTTTTGCATTAAGAAAATCAAGAAATGAGCGCGGAATACAAACAAACTTGTTTGGTATCATGAAAATGAAAAACTGAGTCAGGAATACCGCAAACATGTTTTGCAACAAGAAAATAAAGAATTGAGTGCGGAAAACAACCAAACTTGTTTTGGAACAAAAAAATCAAGAATTGAGTCCGGAATACCGCAAACATGTTTTGCATCAAGAAAATTAAGAATTGAGTGCGGAATACAAACAAATTGTTTTGGATCAAGAAAATCAAGAACCGAGTCCGGAATACCGCAAACAAGTTTTGCATTAAGAAAATCAAGAATTGAGCGCGGAATACAAACAAACTTGTTTCGGATCAAGACAATCAAGAATTGAGTCAGGAATACCGCAAACATTTTTTGCATCAAGAAAATCAAGAATTGTGTGCGGAATACAACCAAACTTGTTTCGGATCAAGAAAATCAAGAACTGAGTCCGGAATACCACAAATAAGTTTTGCATCAAGAAAATCAAGAATTGAGCGCGGAATACAAACAAACTTATTTCGGAATAAGAAAATCAAGAACTGAGTCCGGAATAACGCAAACATGTTTTGTATCATGAAAATTAAGAATTGAGTGCGGAAAACAGCCAAACTTGTTTTTGAACAAGAAAATCAAGAACTGAGTCCGGAATAACGCAAACATGTTTTGCATCAAGAAAATCAAGAATTGAGTGCGGAATACAACCAAACTTGTTTTTGAACAAGAAAATCAAGAACTGAGTCCGGAATAACGCAAACAAGTTTTGCATCAAGAAAATCAAGAATTGAGCGCGGAATACAAACAAACTTATTTCGGAACAAGAAAATCAAGAACTGAGTCCGGAATAACGCAAACATGTTTTGTATCATGAAAATTAAGAATTGAGTGCGGAAAACAGCCAAACTTGTTTTTGAACAAGAAAATCAAGAACTGAGTCCGGAATAACGCAAACATGTTTTGCATAAAGAAAATCAAGAATTGAGTGCGGAATACAACCAAACTTGTTTGGGATCAAGAAAATCAAGAACTGAGTCGGGAATAACGCAAACATGTTTTGCATCAAGAAAATCAAGAATTGAGTGCGGAAAACAACCAAACTTATTTTTGAACAAGAAAATCAAGAACTGAGTCCGGAATAACGCAAACATGTTTTGCATCAAGAAAATCAAGAATTGAGTGCGGAAAACAACCAAACTTGTTTTTGAACAAGAAAATCAAGAACTGAGTCCGGAATAACGCAAACATGTTTTGCATCAAGAAAATCAAGAATTGAGTGCAGAAAAGAACCAAACTTATTTCGGAACAAGAAAATCAAGAACTGAGTCAGTAATACCGCAAACATGTTTTGCATCAAGAAAATCAAGAATTGAGTGCGGAAAACAACCAAACTTGTTTTTGAACAAGAAAATCAAGAACTGAGTCCGGAATAACGCAAACATGTTTTGCATCAAGAAAATCAAGAATTGAGTGCGGAACACAACCAAACTTGTTTTTGAACAAGAAAAATCAAGAACTGAGTCCGGAATAACGCAAACATGTTTTGCATCAAGAAAATCAAGAATTGAGTGCGGAACACAACCAAACTTGTTTTTGAACAAGAAAAATCAAGAACTGAGTCCGGAATAACGCAAACATGTTTTGCATCAAGAAAATCAAGAATTGAGTGCGGAATACAACCAAACTTGTTTCGGATCAAGAAAATCAAGAACTGAGTCCGGAATAACGCAAACATGTTTTGCATCAAGAAAATCAAGAATTGAGTGCGGAAAACAACCAAACTTGTTTTAGAATAAGAAAATCAAGAACTGAGTCCGGAATAATGCAAACATGTTTTGCATCAAGAAAATCAAGAATTGACTGCGGAATACAACCAAACTTGTTTCGGATCAAGAAAATCAAGAACTGAGTCCGGAATAACGCAAACATGTTTTGCATAAAGAAAATCAAGAATTGAGTGCGGAATACAACCAAACTTGTTTCGGATCAAGAAAATCAAGAACTGAGTCCGGAATAACGCAAACATGTTTTGCATAAAGAAAATCAAGAATTGAGTGCGGAATACAACCAAACTTGTTTCGGATCAAGAAAAACAAGAACTGAGTCCGGAATAATGCAAACATGTTTTGCATCAAGAAAATCAAGAATTGAGTGCGGAAAACAACCAAACTTATTTCGGAACAAGAAAAATCAAGAACTGAGTCAGGAATACCGCAAACATGTTTTGCATCAAGAAAATCAAGAATTGACTGCGGAAAACAACCAAACTTGTTTTGAAACAAGAAAATCAAGAACTCACTCCGGAATAATGCAAACATGTTTTGCATCAAGAAAATCAAGAATTGAGTGCGGAATACAACCAAACTTGTTTCGGATCAAGAAAATCAAGAACTGAGTCCGGAATAACGCAAACATGTTTTGCATCAAGAAAATCAAGCATTGAGTGCGGAATACAACCAAACTTGTTTGGGATCAAAAAAATCAAGAACTGAGTCCGGAATAACGCAAACATGTTTTGCATCAAGAAAATCAAGAATTGAGTGCGGAAAACAACCAAACTTATTTTTGAACAAGAAAATCAAGAACTGAGTCCGGAATAACGCAAACATGTTTTGCATCAAGAAAATCAAGAATTGAGTGCGGAAAACAACCAAACTTGTTTGTGAACAAGAAAATCAAGAACTGAGTCCGGAATAACGCAAAAATGTTTTGCATCAACAAAATCAAGAATTGAGTGCGAAATACAACCAAACTTGTTTCGGATCAAGAAAATCAAGAACTGAGTCCGGAATAACGCAAACATGTTTTGCATAAAGAAAATCAAGAATTGAGTGCGGAATACAACCAAACTTGTTTGGGATCAAGAAAATCAAGAACTGAGTCCGGAATAACGCAAACATGTTTTGCATCAAGAAAATCAAGAATTGAGTGCGGAAAACAACCAAACTTGTTTCGGATCAAGAAAATCAAGAACTGACTCCGGAATAACGCAAACATGTTTTGCATCAACAAAATCAAGAATTGAGTGCGGAAAACAACCAAACTTGTTTCGGATCAAGAAAATCAAGAACTAAGTCCGGAATAACGCAAACATGTTTTGCATCAAGAAAATCAAGAATTGAGTGCGGAAAACAACCAAACTTGTTTGAGAATAAGAAAATCAAGAACTGAGTCCGGAATAACGCAAACATGTTTTGCATCAAGAAAATCAAGAATTGAGTGCGGAATACAACCAAACTTGTTTGGGATCAAAAAAATCAAGAACTGAGTCCGGAATAACGCAAACATGTTTTGCATCAAGAAAATCAAGAATTGAGTGCGGAAAACAACCAAACTTATTTTTGAACAAGAAAATCAAGAACTGAGTCCGGAATAACGCAAACATGTTTTGCATCAAGAAAATCAAGAATTGAGTGCGGAAAACAACCAAACTTATTTGTGAACAAGAAAATCAAGAACTGAGTCCGGAATAACGCAAACATGTTTTGCATCAACAAAATCAAGAATTGAGTGCGGAATACAACCAAACTTGTTTCGGATCAAGAAAAACAAGAACTGAGTCCGGAATAACGCAAACATGTTTTGCATAAAGAAAATCAAGAATTGAGTGCGGAATACAACCAAACTTGTTTGGGATCAAGAAAATCAAGAACTGAGTCCGGAATAATGCAAACATGTTTTGCATCAAGAAAATCAAGAATTGAGTGCGGAGAACAACCAAACTTGTTTGTGAACAAGAAAATCAAGAACTGAGTCCGGAATAACGCAAACATGTTTTGCATCAAAAAAATCAATAATTGAGTGCGGAATACAACCAAACTTGTTTCGGATCAAGAAAATCAAGAACTGAGTCCGGAATAACGCAAACATGTTTTGCATAAAGAAAATCAAGAATTGAGTGCGGAATACAACCAAACTTGTTTGGGATCAAGAAAATCAAGAACTGAGTCCGGAATAACGCAAACATGTTTTGCATCAAGAAAATCAAGAATTGAGTGCGGAAAACAACCAAACTTGTTTCGGATCAAGAAAATCAAGAACTGACTCCGGAATAACGCAAACATGTTTTGCATCAACAAAATCAAGAATTGAGTGCGGAAAACAACCAAACTTGTTTCGGATCAAGAAAATCAAGAACTAAGTCCGGAATAACGCAAACATGTTTTGCATCAAGAAAATCAAGAATTGAGTGCGGAAAACAACCAAACTTGTTTGAGAATAAGAAAATCAAGAACTGAGTCCGGAATAACGCAAACATGTTTTGCATCAAGAAAATCAAGAATTGAGTGCGGAATACAACCAAACTTGTTTGGGATCAAAAAAATCAAGAACTGAGTCCGGAATAACGCAAACATGTTTTGCATCAAGAAAATCAAGAATTGAGTGCGGAAAACAACCAAACTTATTTTTGAACAAGAAAATCAAGAACTGAGTCCGGAATAACGCAAACATGTTTTGCATCAAGAAAATCAAGAATTGAGTGCGGAAAACAACCAAACTTATTTGTGAACAAGAAAATCAAGAACTGAGTCCGGAATAACGCAAACATGTTTTGCATCAACAAAATCAAGAATTGAGTGCGGAATACAACCAAACTTGTTTCGGATCAAGAAAATCAAGAACTGAGTCCGGAATAACGCAAACATGTTTTGCATAAAGAAAATCAAGAATTGAGTGCGGAATACAACCAAACTTGTTTGGGATCAAGAAAATCAAGAACTGAGTCCGGAATAATGCAAACATGTTTTGCATCAAGAAAATCAAGAATTGAGTGCGGAGAACAACCAAACTTGTTTGTGAACAAGAAAATCAAGAACTGAGTCCGGAATAACGCAAACATGTTTTGCATCAAAAAAATCAATAATTGAGTGCGGAATACAACCAAACTTGTTTCGGATCAAGAAAATCAAGAACTGAGTCCAGAATAACGCAAACATGTTTTGCATAAAGAAAATCAAGAATTGAGTGCGGAATACAACCAAACTTGTTTGGGATCAAGAAAATCAAGAACTGAGTCCGGAATAATGCAACCATATTTTGCATCAAGAAAATCAAGAATTGAGTGCGGAAAAGAACCAAACTTATTTCGGAACAAGAAAAATCAAGAACTGAGTCAGGAATACCGCAAACATGTTTTGCATCAAGAAAATCAAGAATTGACTGCGGAAAACAACCAAACTTGTTTTGAAACAAGAAAATCAAGAACTCACTCCGGAATAACGCAAACATGTTTTGCATCAAGAAAATCAAGAATTGAGTGCGGAAAACAACCAAACTTATTTTTGAACAAGAAAATCAAGAACTGAGTCCGGAATAACGCAAACATGTTTTGCATCAAGAAAATCAAGAATTGAGTGCGGAAAACAACCAAACTTGTTTGTGAACAAGAAAATCAAGAACTGAGTCCGGAATAACGCAAACATGTTTTGCATCAACAAAATCAAGAATTGAGTGCGGAATACAACCAAACTTGTTTCGGATCAAGAAAATCAAGAACTGAGTCCGGAATAACGCAAACATGTTTTGCATCAACAAAATCAAGAATTGAGTGCGGAAAACAACCAAACTTGTTTCGGATCAAGAAAATCAAGAACTAAGTCCGGAATAACGCAAACATGTTTTGCATCAAGAAAATCAAGAATTGAGTGCGGAAAACAACCAAACTTGTTTGAGAATAAGAAAATCAAGAACTGAGTCCGGAATAACGCAAACATGTTTTGCATCAAGAAAATCAAGAATTGAGTGCGGAATACAACCAAACTTGTTTCGGATCAAGAAAATCAAGAACTGAGTCCGGAATAACGCAAACATGTTTTGCATCAAGAAAATCAAGAATTGAGTGCGGAGTACAACCAAACTTGTTTCGGATCAAGAAAATCAAGAACTGAGTCCGGAATAACGCAAACATGTTTTGCATCAAGAAAATCAAGAATTGAGTGCGGAAAACAACCAAACTTGTTTTAGAATAAGAAAATCAAGAACTGAGTCCGGAATAACGCAAACATGTTTTGCATCAAGAAAATCAAGAATTGAGTGCGGAATACAACCAAACTTGTTTCGGATCAAGAAAATCAAGAACTGAGTCCGGAATAACGCAAACATGTTTTGCATAAAGAAAATCAAGAATTGAGTGCGGAATACAACCAAACTTGTTTGGGATCAAGAAAATCAAGAACTGAGTCCGGAATAACGCAAACATGTTTTGCATCAAGAAAATCAAGAATTGAGTGCGGAAAACAACCAAACTTATTTTTGAACAAGAAAATCAAGAACTGAGTCCGGAATAACGCAAACATGTTTTGCATCAAGAAAATCAAGAATTGAGTGCGGAAAACAACCAAACTTGTTTGTGAACAAGAAAATCAAGAACTGAGTCCGGAATAACGCAAACATGTTTTGCATCAAGAAAATCAAGAATTGAGTGCGGAAAACAACCAAACTTGTTTGAGAATAAGAAAATCAAGAACTGAGTCCGGAATAACGCAAACATGTTTTGCATCAAGAAAATCAAGAATTGAGTGCGGAATACAACCAAACTTGTTTCGGATCAAGAAAATTAAGAACTGAGTCCGGAATACCGCAAACATGTTTTGCATCAAGAAAATCAAGAATTGAGTGCGCAAAACAACCAAACTTGTTTTTGAACAAGAAAATCAAGAACTGAGTCCGGAATAACGCAAACATGTTTTGCATCAAGAAAATCAAGAATTCAGTGCGGAATACAACCAAACTTGTTTCGGATCAAGAAAATCAAGAACTGAGTACGGAATAACGCAAACAAGTTTTGCATCAAGAAAATCAAGAATTGAGCGCGGAATACAAACAAACTTGTTTGGGATCAAGAAAATCAAAAACTGAGTCCGGAATACCGGAAACATGTTTTGCATCAAGAAAAATCAAGAATTGAGTGCGGAAAACAACCAAACTTGTTTCGGAACAAGAAAATCAAGAACTGAGTCCGGAATAACGCAAACATGTTTTGCATCAAGAAAATCAAGAATTGAGTGCGGAATACAACCAAACTTGTTTCGGATCAAGAAAATCAAGAACTGAGTCCGGAATACCGCAAACAAGTTTTGCATCAAGAAAATCAAAAATTGAGCGCGGAATACAAACAAACTTACTTCGGAACAAGAAAATCAACAACTGAGTCCGGAATAACGCAAACATGTTTTGCATCAAGAAAATCAAGAATTGAGTGCGGAATACAACCAAACTTGTTTCGGATCAAGAAAATCAAGAACTGAGTCCGGAATAACGCAAACATGTTTTGCATCAAGAAAATCAAGAATTGAGTGCGGAAAACAACCAAACTTGTTTTTGAACAAGAAAATCAAGAACTGAGTCCGGAATAACGCAAACATGTTTTGCATCAAGAAAATGAAGAATTGAGTGCGGAACACAACCAAACTTGTTTTTGAACAAGAAAATCAAGAACTGAGTCCGGAATAACGCAAACATGTTTTGCATCAAGAAAATCAAGAATTTAGTGCGGAATACAACCAAACTTGTTTCGGATCAAGAAAATTAAGAACTGAGTCCGGAATACCGCAAACATGTTTTGCATCAAGAAAATCAAGAATTGAGCGCGGAATACAAACAAACATACTTCGGAACAAGAAAATCAAGAACTGAGTCCGGAATAACGCAAACATGTTTTGCATCATGAAAATTAAGAGTTGAGTGCGGAAAACAACCAAACTTGTTTTTGAACAAGAAAATCAAGAACTGAGTCCGGAATAACGCAAACATGTTTTGCATCAAGAAAATCAAGAATTGAGTGCGGAATACAACCAAACTTGTTTCGGATCAAGAAAATCAAGAACTGAGTCCGGAATAACGCAAACAAGTTTTGCATCAAGAAAATCAAGAATTGAGTGCGGAAAACAACCAAACTTGTTTTTGAACAAAAAAATCAAGAACTGAGTCCGGAATAACGCAAACATGTTTTGCATCAAGAAAATCAAGAATTGAGTGCGGAAAACAACCAAACTTGTTTGTGAACAAGAAAATCAAGAACTGAGTCCGGAATAACGCAAACATGTTTTGCATCAAAAAAATCAAGAATTGAGTGCGGAAAACAACCAAACTTGTTTTTGAACAAGAAAATCAAGAACTGAGTCCGGAATAACGCAAACTTGTTTTGCATCAAGAAAATCAAGAATTGAGTGCGCAAAACAACCAAACTTGTTTTTGAACAAGAAAATCAAGAACTGAGTCCGGAATAACGCAAACATGTTTTGCATCAAGAAAATCAAGAATTCAGTGCGGAATACAACCAAACTTGTTTCGGATCAAGAAAATCAAGAACTGAGTCCGGAATAACGCAAACATGTTTTGCATCAAGAAAAATCAAGAATTGAGTGCGGAACACAACCAAACTTGTTTCGGAGGAAGAAAAATCAAGAACTGAGTACGGAATAACGCAAACAAGTTTTGCATCAAGAAAATCAAGAATTGAGCGCGGAATACAAACAAACTTGTTTGGGATCAAGAAAATCAAAAACTGAGTCCGGAATACCGGAAACATGTTTTGCATCAAGAAAAATCAAGAATTGAGTGCGGAAAACAACCAAACTTGTTTCGGAACAAGAAAATCAAGAACTGAGTCCGGAATAACGCAAACATGTTTTGCATCAAGAAAATCAAGAATTGAGTGCGGAATACAACCAAACTTGTTTCGGATCAAGAAAATCAAGAACTGAGTCCGGAATACCGCAAACAAGTTTTGCATCAAGAAAATCAAAAATTGAGCGCGGAATACAAAAAAACTTACTTCGGAACAAGAAAATCAAGAACTGAGTCCGGAATAACGCAAACATGTTTTGCATCAAGAAAATTAAGAATTGAGTGCGGAAAACAACCAAACTTGTTTTTGAACAAGAAAATCAAGAACTGAGTCCGGAATAACGCAAACATGTTTTGCATCAAAAAAATCAAGAATTGAGTGCGGAATACAACCAAACTTGTTTCGGATCAAGAAAATCAAGAACTGAGTCCGGAATAACGCAAACATGTTTTGCATCAAGAAAATCAAGAATTGAGTGCGGAAAACAACCAAACTTGTTTTTGAACAAGAAAATCAAGAACTGAGTCAGGAATACCGCAAACATGTTTTGCATCAAGAAAATCAAGAATTGAGGGCGGAAAACAACCAAACTTGTTTTTGAACAAGAAAATCAAGAACTGAGTCCGGAATAACGCAAACTTGTTTTGCATCAAGAAAATCAAGAATTCAGTGCGGAATACAACCAAACTTGTTTCGGATCAAGAAAAACAAGAACTGAGTCCGGAATAACGCAAACATGTTTTGCATCAAGAAAATCAAGAATTGAGTGCGGAAAACAACCAAACTTGTTTTTGAACAAGCAAATCAAGAACTGAGTCCGGAATAACGCAACCATGTTTTGCATCAAGAAAATCAAGAATTGAGTGCGGAATACAACCAAACTTGTTTCGGATCAAGAAAATCAAGAACTGAGTCCGGAATAATGCAAACATGTTTTGCATAAAGAAAATCAAGAATTGAGTGCGGAATACAACCAAACTTGTTTGGGATCAAGAAAATCAAGAACTGAGTCCGGTCCATGTTTTGCATCAAGAAAATCAAGAATTGAGTGCAGAAAAGAACCAAACTTATTTCGGAACAAGAAAATCAAGAACTGAGTCAGGAATACCGCAAACATGTTTTGCATCAAGAAAATCAAGAATTGAGTGCGGAAAACAACCAAACTTGTTTTTGAACAAGAAAATCAAGAACTGAGTCCGGAATAACGCAAACATGTTTTGCATCCAAAAAATCAAGAATTGAGTGCGGAATACAACCAAACTTGTTTCGGATCAAGAAAATCAAGAATTGAGTCCGGAATAACGCAAACATGTTTTGCATCAAGAAAATCAAGAATTGAGTGCGGAAAACAACCAAACTTGTTTTTGAACAAGAAAATCAAGAACTGAGTCCGGAATAACGCAAACTTGTTTTGCATCAAGAAAATCAAGAATTGAGTGCGGAAAACAACCAAACTTGTTTTTGAACAAGAAAATCAAGAACTGAGTCCGGAATAACGCAAACTTGTTTTGCATCAAGAAAATCAAGAATTGAGTGCGCAAAACAACCAAACTTGTTTTTGAACAAGAAAATCAAGAACTGAGTCCGGAATAACGCAAACATGTTTTGCATCAAGAAAATCAAGAATTCAGTGCGGAAAACAACCAAACTTGTTTCGGAGGAAGAAAAATCAAGAACTGAGTACGGAATAACGCAAACAAGTTTTGCATCAAGAAAATCAAGAATTGAGCGCGGAATACAAACAAACTTGTTTGGGATCAAGAAAATCAAAAACCGAGTCCGGAATACCGGAAACATGTTTTGCATCAAGAAAAATCAAGAATTGAGTGCGGAATACAACCAAACTTGTTTCGGATCAAGAAAATCAAGAACTGAGTCCGGAATAACGCAAACATGTTTTGCATCATGAAAATTAAGAATTGAGTGCGGAAAACAACCAAACTTGTTTTTGAACAAGAAAATCAAGAACTGAGTCCGGAATAACGCAAACATGTTTTGCATCAAAAAAATCAAGAATTGAGTGCGGAATACAACCAAACTTGTTTCGGATCAAGAAAATCAAGAACTGAGTCCGGAATAACGCAAACATGTTTTGCATCAAGAAAATCAAGAATTGAGTGCGGAAAACAACCAAACTTGTTTTTGAACAAGAAAATCAAGAACTGAGTCCGGAATAACGCAAACTTGTTTTGCATCAAGAAAATCAAGAATTGAGTGCGGAAAACAACCAAACTTGTTTTTGAACAAGAAAATCAAGAACTGTGTCCGGAATAACGCAAACATGTTTTGCATCAAGAAAATCAAGAATTGAGTGCGGAAAACAACCAAACTTGTTTTTGAACAAGAAAATCAAGAACTGAGTCCGGAATAACGCAAACTTGTTTTGCATCAAGAAAATCAAGAATTGAGTGCGCAAAACAACCAAACTTGTTTTTGAACAAGAAAATCAAGAACTGAGTCCGGAATAACGCAAACATGTTTTGCATAAAGAAAATCAAGAATTGAGTGCGGAATACAACCAAACTTGTTTGGGATCAAGAAAATCAAGAACTGAGTACGGTCCATGTTTTGCATCAAGAAAATCAAGAATTGAGTGCAGAAAAGAACCAAACTTATTTCGGAACAAGAAAATCAAGAACTGAGTCAGGAATACCGCAAACATGTTTTGCATCAAGAAAATCAAGAATTGAGTGCGGAAAACAACCAAAGTTGTTTTTGAACAAGAAAATCAAGAACTGAGTCCGGAATAACGCAAACATGTTTTGCATCAAGAAAATGAAGAATTGAGTGCGGAACACAACCAAACTTGTTTTTGAACAAGAAAATCAAGAACTGAGTCCGGAATAACGCAAACATGTTTTGCATCAAGAAAATCAAGAATTTAGTGCGGAATACAACCAAACTTGTTTCGGATCAAGAAAAACAAGAACTGAGTCCGGAATAACGCAAACATGTTTTGCATCAAGAAAATCAAGAATTGAGTGCGGAAAACAACCAAACTTGTTTTTGAACAAGCAAATCAAGAACTGAGTCCGGAATAACGCAACCATGTTTTGCATCAAGAAAATCAAGAATTGAGTGCGGAATACAACCAAACTTGTTTCGGATCAAGAAAATCAAGAACTGAGTCCGGAATAACGCAAACATGTTTTGCATAAAGAAAATCAAGAATTGAGTGCGGAATACAACCAAACTTGTTTGGGATCAAGAAAATCAAGAACTGAGTACGGTCCATGTTTTGCATCAAGAAAATCAAGAATTGAGTGCAGAAAAGAACCAAACTTATTTCGGAACAAGAAAATCAAGAACTGAGTCAGGAATACCGCAAACATGTTTTGCATCAAGAAAATCAAGAATTGAGTGCGGAAAACAACCAAAGTTGTTTTTGAACAAGAAAATCAAGAACTGAGTCCGGAATAACGCAAACATGTTTTGCATCAAGAAAATGAAGAATTGAGTGCGGAACACAACCAAACTTGTTTTTGAACAAGAAAATCAAGAACTGAGTCCGGAATAACGCAAACATGTTTTGCATCAAGAAAATCAAGAATTTAGTGCGGAATACAACCAAACTTGTTTCGGATCAAGAAAATCAAGAACTGAGTCCGGAATACCGCAAACAAGTTTTGCATCAAGAAAATCAAGAATTGAGCGCGGAATACAAACAAACTTACTTCGGAACAAGAAAATCAAGAACTGAGTCCGGAATAACGCAAACATGTTTTGCATCATGAAAATTAAGAGTTGAGTGCGGAAAACAACCAAACTTGTTTTTGAACAAGAAAATCAAGAACTGAGTCCGGAATAACGCAAACATGTTTTGCATCAAGAAAATCAAGAATTGAGTGCGGAATACAACCAAACTTGTTTCGGATCAAGAAAATCAAGAACTGAGTCCGGAATAACGCAAAAAAGTTTTGCATCAAGAAAATCAAGAATTGAGTGCGGAAAACAACCAAACTTGTTTTTGAACAAAAAAATCAAGAACTGAGTCCGGAATAACGCAAACATGTTTTGCATCAAGAAAATCAAGAATTGAGTGCGGAAAACAACCAAACTTGTTTTTGAACAAGAAAATCAAGAACTGAGTCCGGAATAACGCAAACTTGTTTTGCATCAAGAAAATCAAGAATTGAGTGCGCAAAACAACCAAACTTGTTTTTGAACAAGAAAATCAAGAACTGAGTCCGGAATAACGCAAACATGTTTTGCATCAAGAAAATCAAGAATTCAGTGCGGAATACAACCAAACTTGTTTCGGATCAAGAAAATCAAGAACTGAGTCCGGAATAACGCAAACATGTTTTGCATCAAGAAAAATCAAGAATTGAGTGCGGAAAACAACCAAACTTGTTTCGGAGGAAGAAAAATCAAGAACTGAGTACGGAATAACGCAAAGAAGTTTTGCATCAAGAAAATCAAGAATTGAGCGCGGAATACAAACAAACTTGTTTGGGATCAAGAAAATCAAAAACCGAGTCCGGAATACCGGAAACATGTTTTGCATCAAGAAAAATCAAGAATTGAGTGCGGAAAACAACCAAACTTGTTTCGGAACAAGAAAATCAAGAACTGAGTCCGGAATAACGCAAACATGTTTTGCATCAAGAAAATCAAGAATTGAGTGCGGAATACAACCAAACTTGTTTCGGATCAAGAAAATCAAGAACTGAGTCCGGAATACCGCAAACAAGTTTTGCATCAAGAAAATCAAGAATTGAGCGCGGAATACAAACAAACTTACTTCGGAACAAGAAAATCAAGAACTGAGTCCGGAATAACGCAAACATGTTTTGCATCATGAAAATTAAGAATTGAGTGCGGAAAACAACCAAACTTGTTTTTGAACAAGAAAATCAAGAACTGAGTCCGGAATAACGCAAACATATTTTGCATCAAAAAAATCAAGAATTGAGTGCGGAATACAACCAAACTTGTTTCGGATCAAGAAAATCAAGAACTGAGTCCGGAATAACGCAAACATGTTTTGCATCAAGAAAATCAAGAATTGAGTGCGGAAAACAACCAAACTTGTTTTTGAACAAGAAAATCAAGAACTGAGTCCGGAATAACGCAAACTTGTTTTGCATCAAGAAAATCAAGAATTGAGTGCGGAAAACAACCAAACTTGTTTTTGAACCAGAAAATCAAGAACTGTGTCCGGAATAACGCAAACATGTTTTGCATCAAGAAAATCAAGAATTGAGTGCGGAAAACAACCAAACTTGTTTTTGAACAAGAAAATCAAGAACTGAGTCCGGAATAACGCAAACTTGTTTTGCATCAAGAAAATCAAGAATTGAGTGCGCAAAACAACCAAACTTGTTTTTGAACAAGAAAATCAAGAACTGAGTCCGGAATAACGCAAACATGTTTTGCATCAAGAAAATCAAGAATTCAGTGCGGAATACAACCAAACTTGTTTCGGATCAAGAAAAACAAGAATTGAGTCCGGAATAACGCAAACATGTTTTGCATCAAGAAAATCAAGAATTGAGTGCGGAAAACAACCAAACTTGTTTTTGAACAAGCAAATCAAGAACTGAGTCCGGAATAACGCAACCATGTTTTGCATCAAGAAAATAAAGAATTGAGTGCGGAATACAACCAAACTTGTTTCGGATCAAGAAAATCAAGAACTGAGTCTGGAATAACGCAAACATGTTTTGCATAAAGAAAATCAAGAATTGAGTGCGGAATACAACCAAACTTGTTTGGGATCAAGAAAATCAAGAACTGAGTCCGGTCCATGTTTTGCATCAAGAAAATCAAGAATTGAGTGCAGAAAAGAACCAAACTTATTTCGGAACAAGAAAATCAAGAACTGAGTCAGGAATACCGCAAACATGTTTTGCATCAAGAAAATCAAGAATTGAGTGCGGAAAACAACCAAAGTTGTTTTTGAACAAGAAAATCAAGAACTGAGTCCGGAATAACGCAAACATGTTTTGCATAAAGAAAATCAAGAATTGAGTGCGGAATACAACCAAACTTGTTTGGGATCAAGAAAATCAAGAACTGAGTCCGGTCCATGTTTTGCATCAAGAAAATCAAGAATTGAGTGCAGAAAAGAACCAAACTTATTTCGGAACAAGAAAATCAAGAACTGAGTCAGGAATACCGCAAACATGTTTTGGATCAAGAAAATGAAGAATTGAGTGCGGAACACAACCAAACTTGTTTTTGAACAAGAAAATCAAGAACTGAGTCCGGAATAACGGAAACATGTTTTGCATCAAGAAAATCAAGAATTTAGTGCGGAATACAACCAAACTTGTTTCGGATCAAGAAAATCAAGAACTGAGTCCGGAATACCGCAAACAAGTTTTGCATCAAGAAAATCAAGAATTGAGCGCGGAATACAAACAAACTTACTTCGGAACAAGAAAATCAAGAACTGAGTCCGGAATAACGCAAACATGTTTTGCATCATGAAAATTAAGAGTTGAGTGCGGAAAACAACCAAACTTGTTTTTGAACAAGAAAATCAAGAACTGAGTCCGGAATAACGCAAACATGTTTTGCATCAAGAAAATCAAGAATTGAGTGCGGAATACAACCAAACTTGTTTCGGATCAAGAAAATCAAGAACTGAGTCCGGAATAACGCAAACAAGTTTTGCATCAAGAAAATCAAGAATTGAGTGCGGAAAACAACCAAACTTGTTTTTGAACAAAAAAATCAAGAACTGAGTCCGGAATAACGCAAACATGTTTTGCATCAAGAAAATCAAGAATTGAGTGCGGAAAACAACCAAACTTGTTTGTGAACAAGAAAATCAAGAACTGAGTCCGGAATAACGCAAACATGTTTTGCATCAAAAAAATCAAGAATTGAGTGCGGAAAACAACCAAACTTGTTTTTGAACAAGAAAATCAAGAACTGAGTCCGGAATAACGCAAACTTGTTTTGCATCAAGAAAATCAAGAATTGAGTGCGCAAAACAACCAAACTTGTTTTTGAACAAGAAAATCAAGAACTGAGTCCGGAATAACGCAAACATGTTTTGCATCAAGAAAATCAAGAATTCAGTGCGGAATACAACCAAACTTGTTTCGGATCAAGAAAATCAAGAACTGAGTCCGGAATAACGCAAACATGTTTTGCATCAAGAAAAATCAAGAATTGAGTGCGGAAAACAACCAAACTTGTTTCGGAGGAAGAAAAATCAAGAACTGAGTACGGAATAACGCAAACAAGTTTTGCATCAAGAAAATCAAGAATTGAGCGCGGAATACAAACAAACTTGTTTGGGATCAAGAAAATCAAAAACCGAGTCCGGAATACCGGAAACATGTTTTGCATCAAGAAAAATCAAGAATTGAGTGCGGAAAACAACCAAACTTGTTTCGGAACAAGAAAATCAAGAACTGAGTCCGGAATAACGCAAACATGTTTTGCATCAAGAAAATCAAGAATTGAGTGCGGAATACAACCAAACTTGTTTCGGATCAAGAAAATCAAGAACTGAGTCCGGAATACCGCAAACAAGTTTTGCATCAAGAAAATCAAGAATTGAGCGCGGAATACAAACAAACTTACTTCGGAACAAGAAAATCAAGAACTGAGTCCGGAATAACGCAAACATGTTTTGCATCATGAAAATTAAGAATTGAGTGCGGAAAACAACCAAACTTGTTTTTGAACAAGAAAATCAAGAACTGAGTCCGGAATAACGCAAACATGTTTTGCATCCAAAAAATCAAGAATTGAGTGCGGAATACAACCAAACTTGTTTCGGATCAAGAAAATCAAGAATTGAGTCCGGAATAACGCAAACATGTTTTGCATCAAGAAAATCAAGAATTGAGTGCGGAAAACAACCAAACTTGTTTTTGAACAAGAAAATCAAGAACTGAGTCCGGAATAACGCAAACTTGTTTTGCATCAAGAAAATCAAGAATTGAGTGCGGAAAACAACCAAACTTGTTTTTGAACAAGAAAATCAAGAACTGAGTCCGGAATAACGCAAACATGTTTTGCATCAAGAAAATCAAGAATTGAGTGCGGAATACAACCAAACTTGTTTCGGATCAAGAAAATCAAGAACTGAGTCCGGAATACCGCAAACAAGTTTTGCATCAAGAAAATCAAGAATTGAGCGCGGAATACAAACAAACTTACTTCGGAACAAGAAAATCAAGAACTGAGTCCGGAATAACGCAAACATGTTTTGCATCATGAAAATTAAGAATTGAGTGCGGAAAACAACCAAACTTGTTTTTGAACAAGAAAATCAAGAACTGAGTCCGGAATAACGCAAACATGTTTTGCATCCAAAAAATCAAGAATTGAGTGCGGAATACAACCAAACTTGTTTCGGATCAAGAAAATCAAGAATTGAGTCCGGAATAACGCAAACATGTTTTGCATCAAGAAAATCAAGAATTGAGTGCGGAAAACAACCAAACTTGTTTTTGAACAAGAAAATCAAGAACTGAGTCCGGAATAACGCAAACTTGTTTTGCATCAAGAAAATCAAGAATTGAGTGCGGAAAACAACCAAACTTGTTTTTGAACAAGAAAATCAAGAACTGAGTCCGGAATAACGCAAACTTGTTTTGCATCAAGAAAATCAAGAATTGAGTGCGGAAAACAACCAAACTTGTTTTTGAACAAGAAAATCAAGAACTGTGTCCGGAATAACGCAAACATGTTTTGCATCAAGAAAATCAAGAATTGAGTGCGGAAAACAACCAAACTTGTTTTTGAACAAGAAAATCAAGAACTGAGTCCGGAATAACGCAAACTTGTTTTGCATCAAGAAAATCAAGAATTGAGTGCGCAAAACAACCAAACTTGTTTTTGAACAAGAAAATCAAGAACTGAGTCCGGAATAACGCAAACATGTTTTGCATCAAGAAAATCAAGAATTCAGTGCGGAATACAACCAAACTTGTTTCGGATCAAGAAAAACAAGAATTGAGTCCGGAATAACGCAAACATGTTTTGCATCAAGAAAATCAAGAATTGAGTGCAGAAAAGAACCAAACTTATTTCGGAACAAGAAAATCAAGAACTGAGTCAGGAATACCGCAAACATGTTTTGCATCAAGAAAATCAAGAATTGAGTGCGGAAAACAACCAAAGTTGTTTTTGAACAAGAAAATCAAGAACTGAGTCCGGAATAACGCAAACATGTTTTGCATAAAGAAAATCAAGAATTGAGTGCGGAATACAACCAAACTTGTTTGGGATCAAGAAAATCAAGAACTGAGTCCGGTCCATGTTTTGCATCAAGAAAATCAAGAATTGAGTGCAGAAAAGAACCAAACTTATTTCGGAACAAGAAAATCAAGAACTGAGTCAGGAATACCGCAAACATGTTTTGCATCAAGAAAATCAAGAATTGAGTGCGGAAAACAACCAAAGTTGTTTTTGAACAAGAAAATCAAGAACTGAGTCCGGAATAACGCAAACATGTTTTGCATAAAGAAAATCATGAATTGAGTGCGGAATACAACCAAACTTGTTTGGGATCAAGAAAATCAAGAACTGAGTCCGGTCCATGATTTGCATCAAGAAAATCAAGAATTGAGTGCAGAAAAGAACCAAACTTATTTCGGAACAAGAAAATCAAGAACTGAGTCAGGAATACCGCAAACATGTTTTGCATCAAGAAAATGAAGAATTGAGTGCGGAACACAACCAAACTTGTTTTTGAACAAGAAAATCAAGAACTGAGTCCGGAATAACGCAAACATGTTTTGCATCAAGAAAATCAAGAATTTAGTGCGGAATACAACCAAACTTGTTTCGGATCAAGAAAATCAAGAACTGAGTCCGGAATACCGCAAACAAGTTTTGCATCAACAAAAAATCAAGAATTGTGCGCGGAATACAAACAAACTTACTTCGGAACAAGAAAATCAAGAACTGAGTCCGGAATAACGCAAACATGTTTTGCATCATGAAAATTAAGAGTTGAGTGCGGAAAACAACCAAACTTGTTTTTGAACAAGAAAATCAAGAACTGAGTCCGGAATAACGCAAACATGTTTTGCATCAAGAAAATCAAGAATTGAGTGCGGAATACAACCAAACTTGTTTCGGATCAAGAAAATCAAGAACTGAGTCCGGAATAACGCAAACAAGTTTTGCATCAAGAAAATCAAGAATTGAGTGCGGAAAACAACCAAACTTGTTTTTGAACAAAAAAATCAAGAACTGAGTCCGGAATAACGCAAACATGTTTTGCATCAAGAAAATCAAGAATTGAGTGCGGAAAACAACCAAACTTGTTTGTGAACAAGAAAATCAAGAACTGAGTCCGGAATAACGCAAACATGTTTTGCATCAAAAAAATCAAGAATTGAGTGCGGAAAACAACCAAACTTGTTTTTGAACAAGAAAATCAAGAACTGAGTCCGGAATAACGCAAACTTGTTTTGCATCAAGAAAATCAAGAATTGAGTGCGCAAAACAACCAAACTTGTTGTTGAACAAGAAAATCAAGAACTGAGTCCGGAATAACGCAAACATGTTTTGCATCAAGAAAATCAAGAATTCAGTGCGGAATACAACCAAACTTGTTTCGGATCAAGAAAATCAAGAACTGAGTCCGGAATAACGCAAACATGTTTTGCATCAAGAAAAATCAAGAATTGAGTGCGGAAAACAACCAAACTTGTTTCGGAGGAAGAAAAATCAAGAACTGAGTACGGAATAACGCAAACAAGTTTTGCATCAAGAAAATCAAGAATTGAGCGCGGAATACAAACAAACTTGTTTGGGATCAAGAAAATCAAAAACCGAGTCCGGAATACCGGAAACATGTTTTGCATCAAGAAAAATCAAGAATTGAGTGCGGAAAACAACCAAACTTGTTTCGGAACAAGAAAATCAAGAACTGAGTCCGGAATAACGCAAACATGTTTTGCATCAAGAAAATCAAGAATTGAGTGCGGAATACAACCAAACTTGTTTCGGATCAAGAAAATCAAGAACTGAGTCCGGAATACCGCAAACAAGTTTTGCATCAAGAAAATCAAGAATTGAGCGCGGAATACAAACAAACTTACTTCGGAACAAGAAAATCAAGAACTGAGTCCGGAATAACGCAAACATGTTTTGCATCATGAAAATTAAGAATTGAGTGCGGAAAACAACCAAACTTGTTTTTGAACAAGAAAATCAAGAACTGAGTCCGGAATAACGCAAACATGTTTTGCATCAAAAAAATCAAGAATTGAGTGCGGAATACAACCAAACTTGTTTCGGATCAAGAAAATCAAGAATTGAGTCCGGAATAACGCAAACATGTTTTGCATCAAGAAAATCAAGAATTGAGTGCGGAAAACAACCAAACTTGTTTTTGAACAAGCAAATCAAGAACTGAGTCCGGAATAACGCAACCATGTTTTGCATCAAGAAAATCAAGAATTTAGTGCGGAATACAACCAAACTTGTTTCGGATCAAGAAAATCAAGAACTGAGTCCGGAATAACGCAAACATGTTTTGCATAAAGAAAATCAAGAATTGAGTGCGGAATACAACCAAACTTGTTTGGGATCAAGAAAATCAAGAACTGAGTCCGGTCCATGTTTTGCATCATGAAAATCAAGAATTGAGTGCAGAAAAGAACCAAACTTATTTCGGAACAAGAAAATCAAGAACTGAGTCAGGAATACCGCAAACATGTTTTGCATCAAGAAAATCAAGAATTGAGTGCGGAAAACAACCAAAGTTGTTTTTGAACAAGAAAATCAAGAACTGAGTCCGGAATAACGCAAACATGTTTTGCATAAAGAAAATCATGAATTGAGTGCGGAATACAACCAAACTTGTTTGGGATCAAGAAAATCAAGAACTGAGTCCGGTCCATGTTTTGCATCAAGAAAATCAAGAATTGAGTGCAGAAAAGAACCAAACTTATTTCGGAACAAGAAAATCAAGAACTGAGTCAGGAATACCGCAAACATGTTTTGCATCAAGAAAATGAAGAATTGAGTGCGGAACACAACCAAACTTGTTTTTGAACAAGAAAATCAAGAACTGAGTCCGGAATAACGCAAACATGTTTTGCATCAAGAAAATCAAGAATTTAGTGCGGAATACAACCAAACTTGTTTCGGATCAAGAAAATCAAGAACTGAGTCCGGAATACCGCAAACAAGTTTTGCATCAACAAAAAATCAAGAATTGAGCGCGGAATACAAACAAACTTACTTCGGAACAAGAAAATCAAGAACTGAGTCCGGAATAACGCAAACATGTTTTGCATCATGAAAATTAAGAGTTGAGTGCGGAAAACAACCAAACTTGTTTTTGAACAAGAAAATCAAGAACTGAGTCCGGAATAACGCAAACATGTTTTGCATCAAGAAAATCAAGAATTGAGTGCGGAATACAACCAAACTTGTTTCGGATCAAGAAAATCAAGAACTGAGTCCGGAATAACGCAAACAAGTTTTGCATCAAGAAAATCAAGAATTGAGTGCGGAAAACAACCAAACTTGTTTTTGAACAAAAAAATCAAGAACTGAGTCCGGAATAACGCAAACATGTTTTGCATCAAGAAAATCAAGAATTGAGTGCGGAAAACAACCAAACTTGTTTGTGAACAAGAAAATCAAGAACTGAGTCCGGAATAACGCAAACATGTTTTGCATCAAAAAAATCAAGAATTGAGTGCGGAAAACAACCAAACTTGTTTTTGAACAAGAAAATCAAGAACTGAGTCCGGAATAACGCAAACTTGTTTTGCATCAAGAAAATCAAGAATTGAGTGCGCAAAACAACCAAACTTGTTGTTGAACAAGAAAATCAAGAACTGAGTCCGGAATAACGCAAACATGTTTTGCATCAAGAAAATCAAGAATTCAGTGCGGAATACAACCAAACTTGTTTCGGATCAAGAAAATCAAGAACTGAGTCCGGAATAACGCAAACATGTTTTGCATCAAGAAAAATCAAGAATTGAGTGCGGAAAACAACCAAACTTGTTTCGGAGGAAGAAAAATCAAGAACTGAGTACGGAATAACGCAAACAAGTTTTGCATCAAGAAAATCAAGAATTGAGCGCGGAATACAAACAAACTTGTTTGGGATCAAGAAAATCAAAAACCGAGTCCGGAATACCGGAAACATGTTTTGCATCAAGAAAAATCAAGAATTGAGTGCGGAAAACAACCAAACTTGTTTCGGAACAAGAAAATCAAGAACTGAGTCCGGAATAACGCAAACATGTTTTGCATCAAGAAAATCAAGAATTGAGTGCGGAATACAACCAAACTTGTTTCGGATCAAGAAAATCAAGAACTGAGTCCGGAATACCGCAAACAAGTTTTGCATCAAGAAAATCAAGAATTGAGCGCGGAATACAAACAAACTTACTTCGGAACAAGAAAATCAAGAACTGAGTCCGGAATAACGCAAACATGTTTTGCATCATGAAAATTAAGAATTGAGTGCGGAAAACAACCAAACTTGTTTTTGAACAAGAAAATCAAGAACTGAGTCCGGAATAACGCAAACATGTTTTGCATCAAAAAAATCAAGAATTGAGTGCGGAATACAACCAAACTTGTTTCGGATCAAGAAAATCAAGAATTGAGTCCGGAATAACGCAAACATGTTTTGCATCAAGAAAATCAAGAATTGAGTGCGGAAAACAACCAAACTTGTTTTTGAACAAGAAAATCAAGAACTGAGTCCGGAATAACGCAAACTTGTTTTGCATCAAGAAAATCAAGAATTGAGTGCGGAAAACAACCAAACTTGTTTTTGAACAAGAAAATCAAGAACTGTGTCCGGAATAACGCAAACATGTTTTGCATCAAGAAAATCAAGAATTGAGTGCGGAAAACAACCAAACTTGTTTTTGAACAAGAAAATCAAGAACTGAGTCCGGAATAACGCAAACTTGTTTTGCATCAAGAAAATCAAGAATTGAGTGCGCAAAACAACCAAACTTATTTTTGAACAAGAAAATCAAGAACTGAGTCCGGAATAACGCAAACATGTTTTGCATCAAGAAAATCAAGAATTCAGTGCGGAATACAACCAAACTTGTTTCGGATCAAGAAAATCAAGAACTGAGTCCGGAATAACGCAAACATGTTTTGCATCAAGAAAAATCAAGAATTTTGAGTGCGGAAAACAACCCAACTTTTTTCGGAGCAAGAAAAATCAAGAACTGAGTCCGGAATAACGCAAACAAGTTTTGCATCAAGAAAATCAAGAATTGAGCGCGGAATACAAACAAACTTGTTTGGGATCAAGAAAATCAAAAACCGAGTCCGGAATACCGGAAACATGTTTTGCATCAAGAAAAATCAAGAATTGAGTGCGGAAAACAACCAAACTTGTCTCGGAACAAGAAAATCAAGAACTGAGTCCGGAATAACGCAAACATGTTTTGCATCAAAAAAATCAAGAATTGAGTGCAGAATACAACCAAACTTGTTTCGAATCAAGAAAATCAAGAACTGAGTCCGGAATAACGCACACAAGTTTTGCATCAAGAAAATCAAGAATTGAGTGCGGAAAACAACCAAACTTATTTCGGAACAAGAAAATCAAGAACTGAGCCAGGAATATCGCAAACATGTTTTGCATCAAGAAAATCAAGAATTGAGTGCGGAAAACAACCAAACTTGTTTCGGAACATGAAAATCAAGAACTGACTCCGGAATAACGCAAACATGTTTTGCATCAAGAAAATCAAGAATTGAGTACGGAAAACAACCAAACATGTTTTTGAACAAGAAAATCAAGAACTGAGTCCGGAATAACGCAAACATGTTTTGCATCAAGAAAATCAAGAATTGAGTGCGGAAAATAACCAAACTTGTTTTTGAACAAGAAAATCAAGAACTGAGTTCGGAATAACGCAAACATGTTTTGCATCAAGAAAATCAAGAAGTGAGTGCGGAAAACAACCAAACTTGTTTTTGAACAAGAAAATTAAGAATTGAGTGCGGAAAATAACCAAACTTGTTTTTGAACAAGAAAATCAAGAACTGAGTCCGGAATAACGCAAACATGTTTTGCATCAAGAAAATCAAGAATTGAGTGCGGAATACAACCAAACTTGTTTCGGATCAAGAAAATCAAGAACTGAGTCCGGAATAACGCAAACATGTTTTGCATAAAGAAAATCAAGAATTGAGTGCGGAATACAACCAAACTTGTTTTTGAATAAGAAAATCAAGAACTGAGTCCGGAATAACGCAAACATGTTTTGCATCAACAAAATCAAGAATTGAGTGCGGAATACAACCAAACTTGTTTCGGATCAAGACAATCAAGAATTGAGTCAGGAATACCGCAAACATTTTTTGCATCAAGAAAATCAAGAATTGTGTGCGGAATACAACCAAACTTGTTTCGGATCAAGAAAATCAAGAACTGAGTCCGGAATACCGCAAACAAGTTTTGCATCAAGAAAATCAAGAATTGAGCGCGGAATACAAACAAACTTATTTCGGAACAAGAAAATCAAGAACTGAGTCCGGAATAACGCAAACATGTTTTGTATCAAGAAAATCAAGAATTGAGTGCGGAATACAACCAAACTTGTTTCGGATCAAGAAAATCAAGAACTGAGTCCGGAATAACGCAAACTTGTTTTGCATCAAGAAAATCAAGAATTGAGTGCGGAAAACAACCAAACTTGTTTTTGAACAAGAAAATCAAGAACTGTGTCCGGAATAACGCAAACATGTTTTGCATCAAGAAAATCAAGAATTGAGTGCGGAAAACAACCAAACTTGTTTTTGAACAAGAAAATCAAGAACTGAGTCCGGAATAACGCAAACTTGTTTTGCATCAAGAAAATCAAGAATTGAGTGCGCAAAACAACCAAACTTATTTTTGAACAAGAAAATCAAGAACTGAGTCCGGAATAACGCAAACATGTTTTGCATCAAGAAAATCAAGAATTCAGTGCGGAATACAACCAAACTTGTTTCGGATCAAGAAAATCAAGAACTGAGTCCGGAATAACGCAAACATGTTTTGCATCAAGAAAAATCAAGAATTTTGAGTGCGGAAAACAACCCAACTTTTTTCGGAGCAAGAAAAATCAAGAACTGAGTCCGGAATAACGCAAACAAGTTTTGCATCAAGAAAATCAAGAATTGAGCGCGGAATACAAACAAACTTGTTTGGGATCAAGAAAATCAAAAACCGAGTCCGGAATACCGGAAACATGTTTTGCATCAAGAAAAATCAAGAATTGAGTGCGGAAAACAACCAAACTTGTCTCGGAACAAGAAAATCAAGAACTGAGTCCGGAATAACGCAAACATGTTTTGCATCAAAAAAATCAAGAATTGAGTGCAGAATACAACCAAACTTGTTTCGGATCAAGAAAATCAAGAACTGAGTCCGGAATAACGCACACAAGTTTTGCATCAAGAAAATCAAGAATTGAGTGCGGAAAACAACCAAACTTATTTCGGAACAAGAAAATCAAGAACTGAGCCAGGAATATCGCAAACATGTTTTGCATCAAGAAAATCAAGAATTGAGTGCGGAAAACAACCAAACTTGTTTCGGAACATGAAAATCAAGAACTGACTCCGGAATAACGCAAACATGTTTTGCATCAAGAAAATCAAGAATTGAGTGCGGAAAACAACCAAACATGTTTTTGAACAAGAAAATCAAGAACTGAGTCCGGAATAACGCAAACATGTTTTGCATCAAGAAAATCAAGAATTGAGTGCGGAAAATAACCAAACTTGTTTTTGAACAAGAAAATCAAGAACTGAGTTCGGAATAACGCAAACATGTTTTGCATCAAGAAAATCAAGAAGTGAGTGCGGAAAACAACCAAACTTGTTTTTGAACAAGAAAATCAAGAATTGAGTGCGGAAAATAACCAAACTTGTTTTTGAACAAGAAAATCAAGAACTGAGTCCGGAATAACGCAAACATGTTTTGCATCAAGAAAATCAAGAATTGAGTGCGGAATACAACCAAACTTGTTTCGGATCAAGAAAATCAAGAACTGAGTCCGGAATAACGCAAACATGTTTTGCATAAAGAAAATCAAGAATTGAGTGCGGAATACAACCAAACTTGTTTTTGAATAAGAAAATCAAGAACTGAGTCCGGAATAACGCAAACATGTTTTGCATCAACAAAATCAAGAATTGAGTGCGGAATACAACCAAACTTGTTTCGGATCAAGACAATCAAGAATTGAGTCAGGAATACCGCAAACATTTTTTGCATCAAGAAAATCAAGAATTGTGTGCGGAATACAACCAAACTTGTTTCGGATCAAGAAAATCAAGAACTGAGTCCGGAATACCGCAAACAAGTTTTGCATCAAGAAAATCAAGAATTGAGCGCGGAATACAAACAAACTTATTTCGGAACAAGAAAATCAAGAACTGAGTCCGGAATAACGCAAACATGTTTTGCATCAAGAAAATCAAGAATTGAGTGCGGAATACAACCAAACTTGTTTCGGATCAAGAAAATCAAGAACTGAGTCCGGAATAACGCAAACATGTTTTGCATAAAGAAAATCAATAATTGAGTGCGGAATACAACCAAACTTGTTTGGGATCAAGAAAATCAAGAACTGAGTCCGGAATAATGCAACCATGTTTTGCATCAAGAAAATCAAGAATTTAGTGCGGAAAAGAACCAAACTTATTTCGGAACAAGAAAATCAAGAACTGAGTCAGGAATACCGCAAACATATTTTGCATCAAGAAAATCAAGAATTGAGTGCGGAAAACAACCAAACTTGTTTCGGAACAAGAAAATCAAGAACTGAGTCCGGAATAACGCAAACATGTTTTGCATCAAGAAAATCAAGAATTGAGTGCGGAATACAACCAAACTTGTTTCGGATCAAGAAAATCAAGAACTGAGTCCGGAATAACGCAATCATGTTTTGCATAAAGAAAATCAAGAATTGAGTGCGGAATACAACCAAACTTGTTTGGGATCAAGAAAATCAAGAACTGAGTCCGGAATACCGCAAACAAGTTTTGCATCAAGAAAATCAAGAATTGAGCGCGGAATACAAACAAACTTATTTCGGAACAAGAAAATCAAGAACTGAGTCCGGAACAACGCAAACATGTTTTGCATCATGAAAATTAAGAATTGAGTGCGGAAAACAACCAAACTTGTTTTTGAACAAGAAAATCAAGAACTGAGTCCGGAATAACGCAAACATGTTTTGCATCAAGAAAATCAAGAATTGAGTGCGGAATACAACCAAACTTGTTTCGGATCAAGAAAATCAAGAACTGAGACCGGAATAACGCAAACATGTTTTGCATAAAGAAAATCAAGAATTGAGTGCGGAATACAACCAAACTTGTTTGGGATCAAGAAAATCAAGAACTGAGTCCGGAATAATGCAACCATGTTTTGCATCAAGAAAATCAAGAATTGAGTGCGGAAAAGAACCAAACTTATTTCGGAACAAGAAAATCAAGAACTGAGTCAGGAATACCGCAAACATATTTTGCGTCAAGAAAATCAAGAATTGAGTGCGGAAAACAACCAAACTTGTTTCGGAACAAAAAAATCAAGAACTGAGTCCGGAATAACGCAAACATGTTTTGCATCAAGAAAATCAAGAATTGAGTGCGGAAAACAACCAAACTTGTTTTTGAACAAGAAAATCAAGAACTGAGTCCGGAATAACGCAAACTTGTTTTGCATCAAGAAAATCAAGAATTGAGTGCGCAAAACAACCAAACTTATTTTTGAACAAGAAAATCAAGAACTGAGTCCGGAATAACGCAAACATGTTTTGCATCAAGAAAATCAAGAATTCAGTGCGGAATACAACCAAACTTGTTTCGGATCAAGAAAATCAAGAACTGAGTCCGGAATAACGCAAACATGTTTTGCATCAAGAAAAATCAAGAATTTTGAGTGCGGAAAACAACCCAACTTTTTTCGGAGCAAGAAAAATCAAGAACTGAGTCCGGAATAACGCAAACAAGTTTTGCATCAAGAAAATCAAGAATTGAGCGCGGAATACAAACAAACTTATTTCGGAACAAGAAAATCAAGAACCGAGTCCGGAATAACGCAAACATGTTTTGCATCAAGAAAATCAAGAATTGAGTGCGGAAAACAACCAAACTTGTTTTTGAACAAGAAAATCAAGAACTGAGTCCGGAATAACGCAAACTTGTTTTGCATAAAGAAAATCAAGAATTGAGTGCGGAATACAACCAAACTTGTTTCGGATCAAGAAAATCAAGAACTGAGTCCGGAATAACGCAAACATGTTTTGCATAAAGAAAATCAAGAATTGAGTGCGGAATACAACCAAACTTGTTTGGGATCAAGAAAATCAAGAACTGAGTCCGGAATACCGCAAACAAGTTTTGCATCAAGAAAATCAAGAATTGAGCGCGGAATACAAACAAACTTATTTCGGAACAAGAAAATCAAGAACTGAGTCCGGAACAACGTAAACATGTTTTGCATCATGAAAATTAAGAATTGAGTGCGGAAAACAACCAAACTTGTTTTTGAACAAGAAAATCAAGAACTGAGTCCGGAATAACGCAAACATGTTTTGCATCAAGAAAATCAAGAATTGAGTGCGGAATACAACCAAACTTGTTTCGGATCAAGAAAATCAAGAACTGAGACCGGAATAACGCAAACATGTTTTGCATAAAGAAAATCAAGAATTGAGTGCGGAATACAACCAAACTTGTTTGGGATCAAGAAAATCAAGAACTGAGTCCGGAATAATGCAACCATGTTTTGCATAAAGAAAATCAAGAATTTAGTGCGGAAAACAACCAAACTTGTTTTTGAACAAGAAAATCAAGAACTGTGTCCGGAATAACGCAAACATGTTTTGCATCAAAAAAATCAAGAATTGAGTGCGGAATACAACCAAACTTGTTTCGGATCAAGAAAATCAAGAACTGAGTCCGGAATAACGCAAACATGTTTTGCATCAAGAAAATCAAGAATTGAGTGCGGAAAACAACCAAACTTGTTTTTGAACAAGAAAATCAAGAACTGAGTCCGGAATAACGCAAACTTGTTTTGCATCAAGAAAATCAAGAATTGAGTGCGCAAAACAACCAAACTTGTTTGTGAACAAGAAAATCAAGAACTGAGTCCGGAATAACGCAAACATGTTTTGCATCAAGAAAATCAAGAATTCAGTGCGGAATACAACCAAACTTGTTTCGGATCAAGAAAATCAAGAACTGAGTCCGGAATAACGCAAACATGTTTTGCATCAAGAAAAATCAAGAATTTTGAGTGCGGAAAACAACCAAACTTTTTTCGGAGCAAGAAAAATCAAGAACTGAGTCCGGAATAACGCAAACAAGTTTTGCATCAAGAAAATCAAGAATTGAGCGCGGAATACAAACAAACTTGTTTGGGATCAAGAAAATCAAAAACCGAGTCCGGAATACCGGAAACAAGTTTTGCATCAAGAAAATCAAGAATTGAGCGCGGAATACAAACAAACTTATTTCGGAACAAGAAAATCAAGAACTGAGTCCGGAATAACGCAAACATGTTTTGCATCATGAAAATTAAGAATTGAGTGCGGAAAACAACCAAACTTGTTTTTGAACAAGAAAATCAAGAACTGAGTCCGGAATAACGCAAACATGTTTTGCATCAAGAAAATCAAGAATTGAGTGCGGAATACAACCAAACTTGTTTCGGATCAAGAAAATCAAGAACTGAGTCCGGAATACCGCAAACAAGTTTTGCATCAAGAAAATCAAGAATTGAGCGCGGAATACAAACAAACTTACTTCGGAACAAGAAAATCAAGAACTGAGTCCGGAATAACGCAAACATGTTTTGCATCATGAAAACTAAGAATTGAGTTCGGAAAACAACCAAACTTGTTTTTGAACAAGAAAATCAAGAACTGAGTCCGGAATAACGCAAACATGTTTTGCATCAAAAAAATCAAGAATTGAGTGCGGAATACAACCAAACTTGTTTCGGATCAAGAAAATCAAGAACTGAGTCCGGAATAACGCAAACATGTTTTGCATCAAGAAAATCAAGAATTGAGTGCGGAAAACAACCAAACTTGTTTTTGAACAAGAAAATCAAGAACTGAGTCCGGAATAACGCAAACATGTTTTGCATCAAGAAAATCAAGAATTGAGTGCGGAAAACAACCAAACTTGTTTTTGAACAAGAAAATCAAGAACTGAGTCCGGAATAACGCAAACTTGTTTTGCATCAAGAAAATCAAGAATTGAGTGCGGAAAACAACCAAACTTGTTTTTGAACAAGAAAATCAAGAACTGTGTCCGGAATAACGCAAACATGTTTTGCATCAAGAAAATCAAGAATTGAGTGCGGAAAACAACCAAACTTGTTTTTGAACAAGAAAATCAAGAACTGAGTTCGGAATAACGCAAACTTGTTTTGCATCAAGAAAATCAAGAATTGAGTGCGCAAAACAACCAAACTTGTTTGTGAACAAGAAAATCAAGAACTGAGTCCGGAATAACGCAAACATGTTTTGCATCAAGAAAATCAAGAATTCAGTGCGGAATACAACCAAACTTGTTTCGGATCAAGAAAATCAAGAACTGAGTCCGGAATAACGCAAACATGTTTTGCATCAAGAAAAATCAAGAATTTTGAGTGCGGAAAACAACCAAACTTTTTTCGGAGCAAGAAAAATCAAGAACTGAGTCCGGAATAACGCAAACAAGTTTTGCATCAAGAAAATCAAGAATTGAGCGCGGAATACAAACAAACTTGTTTGGGATCAAGAAAATCAAAAACCGAGTCCGGAATACCGGAAACAAGTTTTGCATCAAGAAAATCAAGAATTGAGCGCGGAATACAAACAAACTTATTTCGGAACAAGAAAATCAAGAACTGAGTCCGGAATAACGCAAACATGTTTTGCATCATGAAAATTAAGAATTGAGTGCGGAAAACAACCAAACTTGTTTTTGAACAAGAAAATCAAGAACTGAGTCCGGAATAACGCAAACATGTTTTGCATCAAGAAAATCAAGAATTGAGGGCGGAATACAACCAAACTTGTTTCGGATCAAGAAAATCAAGAACTGAGTCCGGAATACCGCAAACAAGTTTTGCATCAAGAAAATCAAGAATTGAGCGCGGAATACAAACAAACTTACTTCGGAACAAGAAAATCAAGAACTGAGTCCGGAATAACGCAAACATGTTTTGCATCATGAAAACTAAGAATTGAGTTCGGAAAACAACCAAACTTGTTTTTGAACAAGAAAATCAAGAACTGAGTCCGGAATAACGCAAACATGTTTTGCATCAAAAAAATCAAGAATTGAGTGCGGAATACAACCAAACTTGTTTCGGATCAAGAAAATCAAGAACTGAGTCCGGAATAACGCAAACATGTTTTGCATCAAGAAAATCAAGAATTGAGTGCGGAAAACAACCAAACTTGTTTTTGAACAAGAAAATCAAGAACTGAGTCCGGAATAACGCAAACTTGTTTTGCATCAAGAAAATCAAGAATTGAGTGCGGAAAACAACCAAACTTGTTTTTGAACAAGAAAATCAAGAACTGTGTCCGGAATAACGCAAACATGTTTTGCATCAAGAAAATCAAGAATTGAGTGCGGAAAACAACCAAACTTGTTTTTGAACAAGAAAATCAAGAACTGAGTTCGGAATAACGCAAACTTGTTTTGCATCAAGAAAATCAAGAATTGAGTGCGCAAAACAACCAAACTTGTTTGTGAACAAGAAAATCAAGAACTGAGTCCGGAATAACGCAAACATGTTTTGCATCAAGAAAATCAAGAATTCAGTGCGGAATACAACCAAACTTGTTTCGGATCAAGAAAATCAAGAACTGAGTCCGGAATAACGCAAACATGTTTTGCATCAAGAAAAATCAAGAATTTTGAGTGCGGAAAACAACCAAACTTTTTTCGGAGCAAGAAAAATCAAGAACTGAGTCCGGAATAACGCAAACAAGTTTTGCATCAAGAAAATCAAGAATTGAGCGCGGAATACAAACAAACTTGTTTGGGATCAAGAAAATCAAAAACCGAGTCCGGAATACCGGAAACATGTTTTGCATCAAGAAAATCAAGAATTGAGCGCGGAATACAAACAAACTTATTTCGGAACAAGAAAATCAAGAACTGAGTCCGGAATAACGCAAACATGTTTTGCATCATGAAAATTAAGAATTGAGTGCGGAAAACAACCAAACTTGTTTTTGAACAAGAAAATCAAGAACTGAGTCCGGAATAACGCAAACATGTTTTGCATCAAGAAAATCAAGAATTGAGTGCGGAATACAACCAAACTTGTTTCGGATCAAGAAAATCAAGAACTGAGTCCGGAATACCGCAAACATGTTTTGCATAAAGAAAATCAATAATTGAGTGCGGAATACAACCAAACTTGTTTGGGATCAAGAAAATTAAGAACTGAGTCCGGAATAATGCAACCATGTTTTGCATCAAGAAAATCAAGAATTGAGTGCGGAAAAGAACCAAACTTATTTCAGAACAAGAAAATCAAGAACTGAGTCAGGAATACCGCAAACATGTTTTGCAATAAGAAAATCAAGAATTGAGTGCGGAAAACAACCAAACTTGTTTCGGAACAAGAAAATCAAGAACTGAGTCCGGAATAACGCAAACATGTTTTGCATCAAGAAAATCAAGAATTGAGTGCGGAATACAACCAAACTTGTTTCGGATCAAGAAAATCAAGAACTGAGTCCGGAATAACGCAAACATGTTTTGCATAAAGAAAATCAAGAATTGAGTGCGGAATACAACCAAACTTGTTTGGGATCAAGAAAATCAAGAACTGAGTCCGGAATACCGCAAACAAGTTTTGCATCAAGAAAATCAAGAATTGAGCGCGGAATACAAACAAACTTATTTCGGAACAAGAAAATCAAGAACTGAGTCCGGAACAACGCAAACATGTTTTGCATCATGAAAATTAAGAATTGAGTGCGGAAAACAACCAAACTTGTTTTTGAACAAGAAAATCAAGAACTGAGTCCGGAATAACGCAAACATGTTTTGCATCAAGAAAATCAAGAATTGAGTGCGGAATACAACCAAACTTGTTTCGGATCAAGAAAATCAAGAACTGAGTCCGGAATAACGCAAACATGTTTTGCATAAAGAAAATCAAGAATTGAGTGCGGAATACAACCAAACTTGTTTGGGATCAAGAAAATCAAGAACTGAGTCCGGAATAATGAAACCATGTTTTGCATCAAGAAAATCAAGAATTGAGTGCGGAAAAGAACCAAACTTATTTCGGAACAAGAAAATCAAGAACTGAGTCAGGAATACCGCAAACATGTTTTGCATCAAGAAAATCAAGAATTGAGTGCGGAAAACAACCAAACTTGTTTCGGAACAAGAAAATCAAGAACTGACTCCGGAATAACACAAACATGTTTTGCTTCAAGAAAATCAAGAATTGAGTGCGGAAAACAACCAAACTTGTTTTTGAACAAGAAAATCAGGAACTAAGTCCGGAATAACGCAAACATGTTTTGCATCAAGAAAATCAAGAATTTAGTGCGGAATACAACCAAACTTGTTTCGGATCAAGAAAATCAAGAACTGAGTCCGGAATAACGCAAACATGTTTTGCATCAAGAAAATCAAGAATTGAGTGCGGAATACAACCAAACTTGTTTCGGATCAAGAAAATCAAGAACTGAGTCCGGAATAACGCAAACATGTTTTGCATCAAGAAAATCAAGAATTGAGTGCGGAAAACAACCAAACTTATTTTTGAACAAGAAAATCAAGAACTGAGTCCGGAATAACGCAAACATGTTTTGCATCAAGAAAATCAAGAATTGAGTGCGGAAAACAACCAAACTTGTTTGTGAACAAGAAAATCAACAACAGAGTCCGGAATAACGCAAACATGTTTTGCATCAAGAAAATCAAGAATTGAGTGCGGAATACAACCAAACTTGTTTCGGATCAAGAAAATCAAGAACTGAGTCCGGAATGCCGCAAACAAGTTTTGCATCAAGAAAATCAAGAATTGAGCGCGGAATACAAACAAACTTATTTCGGAACAAGAAAAGCAAGAACTGAGTCCGGAATAACGTAAACATGTTTTGCATCATGAAAATTAAGAATTGAGTGCGGAAAACAACCAAACTTGTTTGTGAACAAGAAAATCAAGAACTGAGTCCGGAATAACGCAAACATGTTTTGCATCAAGAAAATCAAGAATTGAGTGCGGAATACAACCAAACTTGTTTCGGATCAAGAAAATCAAGAACTGAGTCCGGAATAACGCAAACATGTTTTGCATAAAGAAAATCAAGAATTGAGTGCGGAATACAACCAAACTTGTGTGGGTTCAAGAAAATCAAGAACTGAGTCCGGAATACCGCAAACAAGTTTTGCATCAAGAAAATCAAGAACTGAGCGCGGAATACAACCAAACTTATTTCGGAACAAGAAAATCAAGAACTGAGTCCGGAACAACGCAAACATGTTTTGCATCAAGAAAATCAAGAATTGAGTGCGGAATACAACCAAACTTGTTTCGGATCAAGAAAATAAAGAACTGAGTCCGGAATGCCGCAAACAAGTTTTGCATCAAGAAAATCAAGAATTGAGCGCGGAATACAAACAAACTTATTTCGGAACAAGAAAAGCAAGAACTGAGTCCGGAATAACGTAAACATGTTTTGCATCATGAAAATTAAGAATTGAGTGCGGAAAACAACCAAACTTGTTTGTGAACAAGAAAATCAAGAACTGAGTCCGGAATAACGCAAACATGTTTTGCATCAAGAAAATCAAGAATTGAGTGCGGAATACAACCAAACTTGTTTCGGATCAAGAAAATCAAGAACTGAGTCCGGAATAACGCAAACATGTTTTGCATAAAGAAAATCAAGAATTGAGTGCGGAATACAACCAAACTTGTGTGGGTTCAAGAAAATCAAGAACTGAGTCCGGAATACCGCAAACAAGTTTTGCATCAAGAAAATCAAGAACTGAGCGCGGAATACAACCAAACTTATTTCGGAACAAGAAAATCAAGAACTGAGTCCGGAACAACGCAAACATGTTTTGCATCAAGAAAATCAAGAATTGAGTGCGGAATACAACCAAACTTGTTTCGGATCAAGAAAATCAAGAACTGAGTCCGGAATAACGCAAGCATGTTTTGCATAAAGAAAATCAAGAATTGAGTGCGGAATACAACCAAACTTGTTTGGGATCAAGAAAATCAAGAACTGAGTCCGGAATAATGCAACCATGTTTTGCATCAAGAAAATCAAGAATTGAGTGCGGAAAAGAACCAAACTTATTTCGGAACAAGAAAATCAAGAACTGAGTCAGGAATACCGCAAACATGTTTTGCATCAAGAAAATCAAGAATTGAGTGCGGAAAACAACCAAACTTGTTTCGGAATAAGAAAATCAAGAACTGACTCCGGAATAACGCAAACATGTTTTGCTTCAAGAAAATCAAGAATTGAGTGCGGAAAACAACCAAACTTGTTTTTGAACAAGAAAATCAGGAACTCAGTCCGGAATAACGCAAACATGTTTTGCATCAAGAAAATCAAGAATTTAGTGCGGAATACAACCAAACTTGTTTCGGATCAAGAAAATAAAGAACTGAGTCCGGAATAACGCAAACATGTTTTGCATCAAGAAAATCAAGAATTGAGTGCGGAAAACAAGCAAACTTGTTTTTGAACAAGAAAATCAAGAACTGAGTCCGGAATAACGCAAACATGTTTTGCATCAAGAAAATCAAGAATTGAGTGCGGAAAACAACCAAACTTGTTTGTGAACAAGAAAATCAACAACAGAGTACGGAATAACGCAAACATGTTTTGCATCAAGAAAATCAAGAATTGAGTGCGGAATACAACCAAACTTGTTTCGGATCAAGAAAATCAAGAACTGAGTCCGGAATAACGCAAATATGTTTTGCATCAAGAAAATCAAGAATTGAGTGCGGAAAACAACCAAACTTGTTTTTGAACAAGAAAATCAAGAACTGAGTCCGGAATAACGCAAACATGTTTTGCCTCAAGAAAATCAAGAATTGAGTGCGGAATACAACCAAACTTGTTTCGGATCAAGAAAATCAAGAACTGAGTCCGGAATAACGCAAACATGTTTTGCATAAAGAAAATCAAGAATTGAGTGCGGAATACAACCAAACTTGTGTGGGTTCAAGAAAATCAAGAACTGAGTCCGGAATACCGCAAACAAGTTTTGCATCAAGAAAATCAAGAATTGAGCGCGGAATACAACCAAACTTATTTCGGAACAAGAAAATCAAGAACTGAGTCCGGAACAACGCAAACATGTTTTGCATCAAGAAAATCAAGAATTGAGTGCGGAATACAACCAAACTTGTTTCGGATCAAGAAAATCAAGAACTGAGTCCGGAATAACGCAAGCATGTTTTGCATAAAGAAAATCAAGAATTGAGTGCGGAATACAACCAAACTTGTTTGGGATCAAGAAAATCAAGAACTGAGTCCGGAATAATGCAACCATGTTTTGCATCAAGAAAATCAAGAATTGAGTGCGGAAAAGAACCAAACTTATTTCGGAACAAGAAAATCAAGAACTGAGTCAGGAATACCGCAAACATGTTTTGCATCAAGAAAATCAAGAATTGAGTGCGGAAAACAACCAAACTTGTTTCGGAATAAGAAAATCAAGAACTGACTCCGGAATAACGCAAACATGTTTTGCTTCAAGAAAATCAAGAATTGAGTGCGGAAAACAACCAAACTTGTTTTTGAACAAGAAAATCAGGAACTCAGTCCGGAATAACGCAAACATGTTTTGCATCAAGAAAATCACGAATTTAGTGCGGAATACAACCAAACTTGTTTCGGATCAAGAAAATAAAGAACTGAGTCCGGAATAACGCAAACATGTTTTGCATCAAGAAAATCAAGAATTGAGTGCGGAAAACAAGCAAACTTGTTTTTGAACAAGAAAATCAAGAACTGAGTCCGGAATAACGCAAACATGTTTTGCATCAAGAAAATCAAGAATTGAGTGCGGAAAACAACCAAACTTGTTTGTGAACAAGAAAATCAACAACAGAGTACGGAATAACGCAAACATGTTTTGCATCAAGAAAATCAAGAATTGAGTGCGGAATACAACCAAACTTGTTTCGGATCAAGAAAATCAAGAACTGAGTCCGGAATAACGCAAATATGTTTTGCATCAAGAAAATCAAGAATTGAGTGCGGAAAACAACCAAACTTGTTTTTGAACAAGAAAATCAAGAACTGAGTCCGGAATTATGCAAACATGTTTTGCATCAAGAAAATCAAGAATTGAGTGCGGAATACAACCAAACTTGTTTCGGATCAAGAAAATCAAGAACTGAGTCCGGAATGCCGCAAACAAGTTTTGCATCAAGAAAATCAAGAATTGAGCGCGGAATACAAACAAACTTATTTCGGAACAAGAAAAGCAAGAACTGAGTCCGGAATAACGTAAACATGTTTTGCATCATGAAAATTAAGAATTGAGTGCGGAAAACAACCAAACTTGTTTGTGAACAAGAAAATCAAGAACTGAGTCCGGAATAACGCAAACATGTTTTGCATCAAGAAAATCAAGAATTGAGTGCGGAATACAACCAAACTTGTGTGGGTTCAAAAAATCAAGAACTGAGTCCGGAATACCGCAAACAAGTTTTGCATCAAGAAAATCAAGAATTGAGCGCGGAATACAACCAAACTTATTTCGGAACAAGAAAATCAAGAACTGAGTCCGGAACAACGCAAACATGTTTTGCATCAAGAAAATCAAGAATTGAGTGCGGAATACAACCAAACTTGTTTCGGATCAAGAAAATCAAGAACTGAGTCCGGAATAACGCAAGCATGTTTTGCATAAAGAAAATCAAGAATTGAGTGCGGAATACAACCAAACTTGTTTGGGATCAAGAAAATCAAGAACTGAGTCCGGAATAATGCAACCATGTTTTGCATCAAGAAAATCAAGAATTGAGTGCGGAAAAGAACCAAACTTATTTCGGAACAAGAAAATCAAGAACTGATTCAGGAATACCGCAAACATGTTTTGCATCAAGAAAATCAAGAATTGAGTGCGGAAAACAACCAAACTTGTTTCGGAATAAGAAAATCAAGAACTGACTCCGGAATAACGCAAACATGTTTTGCTTCAAGAAAATCAAGAATTGAGTGCGGAAAACAACCAAACTTGTTTTTGAACAAGAAAATCAGGAACTCAGTCCGGAATAACGCAAACATGTTTTGCATCAAGAAAATCAAGAATTTAGTGCGGAATACAACCAAACTTGTTTCGGATCAAGAAAATAAAGAACTGAGTCCGGAATAACGCAAACATGTTTTGCATCAAGAAAATCAAGAATTGAGTGCGGAAAACAAGCAAACTTGTTTTTGAACAAGAAAATCAAGAACTGAGTCCGGAATAACGCAAACATGTTTTGCATCAAGAAAATCAAGAATTGAGTGCGGAAAACAACCAAACTTGTTTGTGAACAAGAAAATCAACAACAGAGTACGGAATAACACAAACATGTTTTGCATCAAGAAAATCAAGAATTGAGTGCGGAATACAACCAAACTTGTTTCGGATCAAGAAAATCAAGAACTGAGTCCGGAATAACGCAAATATGTTTTGCATCAAGAAAATCAAGAATTGAGTGCGGAAAACAACCAAACTTGTTTTTGAACAAGAAAATCAAGAACTGAGTCCGGAATAACGCAAACATGTTTTGCATCAAGAAAATCAAGAATTGAGTGCGGAATACAACCAAACTTGTTTCGGATCAAGAAAATCAAGAACTGAGTCCGGAATGCCGCAAACAAGTTTTGCATCAAGAAAATCAAGAATTGAGCGCGGAATACAAACAAACTTATTTCGGAACAAGAAAAGCAAGAACTGAGTCCGGAATAACGTAAACATGTTTTGCATCATGAAAATTAAGAATTGAGTGCGGAAAACAACCAAACTTGTTTGTGAACAAGAAAATCAAGAACTGAGTCCGGAATAACGCAAACATGTTTTGCATCAAGAAAATCAAGAATTGAGTGCGGAATACAACCAAACTTGTTTCGGATCAAGAAAATCAAGAACTGAGTCCGGAATAACGCAAACATGTTTTGCATAAAGAAAATCAAGAATTGAGTGCGGAATACAACCAAACTTGTGTGGGTTCAAGAAAATCAAGAACTGAGTCCGGAATACCGCAAACAAGTTTTGCATCAAGAAAATCAAGAATTGAGCGCGGAATACAACCAAACTTATTTCGGAACAAGAAAATCAAGAACTGAGTCCGGAACAACGCAAACATGTTTTGCATCAAGAAAATCAAGAATTGAGTGCGGAATACAACCAAACTTGTTTCGGATCAAGAAAATCAAGAACTGAGTCCGGAATAACGCAAGCATGTTTTGCATAAAGAAAATCAAGAATTGAGTGCGGAATACAACCAAACTTGTTTGGGATCAAGAAAATCAAGAACTGAGTCCGGAATAATGCAACCATGTTTTGCATCAAGAAAATCAAGAATTGAGTGCGGAAAAGAACCAAACTTATTTCGGAACAAGAAAATCAAGAACTGATTCAGGAATACCGCAAACATGTTTTGCATCAAGAAAATCAAGAATTGAGTGCGGAAAACAACCAAACTTGTTTCGGAATAAGAAAATCAAGAACTGACTCCGGAATAACGCAAACATGTTTTGCTTTAAGAAAATCAAGAATTGAGTGCGGAAAACAACCAAACTTGTTTTTGAACAAGAAAATCAGGAACTCAGTCCGGAATAACGCAAACATGTTTTGCATCAAGAAAATCAAGAATTTAGTGCGGAATACAACCAAACTTGTTTCGGATCAAGAAAATAAAGAACTGAGTCCGGAATAACGCAAACATGTTTTGCATCAAGAAAATCAAGAATTGAGTGCGGAAAACAAGCAAACTTGTTTTTGAACAAGAAAATCAAGAACTGAGTCCGGAATAACGCAAACATGTTTTGCATCAAGAAAATCAAGAATTGAGTGCGGAAAGCAACCAAACTTGTTTGTGAACAAGAAAATCAACAACAGAGTACGGAATAACACAAACATGTTTTGCATCAAGAAAATCAAGAATTGAGTGCGGAATACAACCAAACTTGTTTCGGATCAAGAAAATCAAGAACTGAGTCCGGAATAACGCAAATATGTTTTGCATCAAGAAAATCAAGAATTGAGTGCGGAAAACAACCAAACTTGTTTTTGAACAAGAAAATCAAGAACTGAGTCCGGAATAACGCAAACATGTTTTGCATCAAGAAAATCAAGAATTGAGTGCGGAATACAACCAAACTTGTTTCGGATCAAGAAAATCAAGAACTGAGTCCGGAATGCCGCAAACAAGTTTTGCATCAAGAAAATCAAGAATTGAGCGCGGAATACAAACAAACTTATTTCGGAACAAGAAAAGCAAGAACTGAGTCCGGAATAACGTAAACATGTTTTGCATCATGAAAATTAAGAATTGAGTGCGGAAAACAACCAAACTTGTTTGTGAACAAGAAAATCAAGAACTGAGTCCGGAATAACGCAAACATGTTTTGCATCAAGAAAATCAAGAATTGAGTGCGGAATACAACCAAACTTGTTTCGGATCAAGAAAATCAAGAACTGAGTCCGGAATAACGCAAACATGTTTTGCATAAAGAAAATCAAGAATTGAGTGCGGAATACAACCAAACTTGTGTGGGTTCAAGAAAATCAAGAACTGAGTCCGGAATACCGCAAACAAGTTTTGCATCAAGAAAATCAAGAATTGAGCGCGGAATACAACCAAACTTATTTCGGAACAAGAAAATCAAGAACTGAGTCCGGAACAACGCAAACATGTTTTGCATCAAGAAAATCAAGAATTGAGTGCGGAATACAACCAAACTTGTTTCGGATCAAGAAAATCAAGAACTGAGTCCGGAATAACGCAAGCATGTTTTGCATAAAGAAAATCAAGAATTGAGTGCGGAATACAACCAAACTTGTTTGGGATCAAGAAAATCAAGAACTGAGTCCGGAATAATGTAACCATGTTTTGCATCAAGAAAATCAAGAATTGAGTGCGGAAAAGAACCAAACTTATTTCGGAACAAGAAAATCAAGAACTGATTCAGGAATACCGCAAACATGTTTTGCATCAAGAAAATCAAGAATTGAGTGCGGAAAACAACCAAACTTGTTTCGGAATAAGAAAATCAAGAACTGACTCCGGAATAACGCAAACATGTTTTGCTTCAAGAAAATCAAGAATTGAGTGCGGAAAACAAGCAAACTTGTTTTTGAACAAGAAAATCAAGAACTGAGTCCGGAATAACGCAAACATGTTTTGCATCAAGAAAATCAAGAATTGAGTGCGGAAAACAACCAAAGTTGTTTGTGAACAAGAAAATCAACAACAGAGTACGGAATAACGCAAACATGTTTTGCATCAAGAAAATCAAGAATTGAGTGCGGAATACAACCAAACTTGTTTCGGATCAAGAAAATCAAGAACTGAGTCCGGAATAACGCAAATATGTTTTGCATCAAGAAAATCAAGAATTGAGTGCGGAAAACAACCAAACTTGTTTTTGAACAAGAAAATCAAGAACTGAGTCCGGAATAACGCAAACATGTTTTGCATCAAGAAAATCAAGAATTGAGTGCGGAATACAACCAAACTTGTTTCGGATCAAGAAAATCAAGAACTGAGTCCGGAATAACGCAAACATGTTTTGCATAAAGAAAATCAAGAATTGAGTGCGGAATACAATCAAACTTGTTTGGAATCAAGAAAATCAAGAACTGAGTCCGGAATACCGCAAACAAGTTTTGCATCAAGAAAATCAAGAATTGAGCGCGGAATACAAACAAACTTATTTCGGAACAAGAAAATCAAGAACTGAGTCCGGAACAACGCAAACATGTTTTGCATCATGAAAATTAAGAATTGAGTGCGGAAAACAACCAAACTTGTTTTTGAACAAGAAAATCAAGAACTGAGTCCGGAATAACGCAAACATGTTTTGCATCAAGAAAATCAAGAATTGAGTGCGGAATACAACCAAACTTGTTTCGGATCAAGAAAATCAAGAACTGAGTCCGGAATAACGCAAACATGTTTTGCATAAAGAAAATCAAGAATTGAGTGCGGAATACAACCAAACTTGTTTGGGAACAAGAAAATCAAGAACTGAGTCCGGAATACCGCAAACATGTTTTGCATCAAGAAAATCAAGAATTGAGTGCGGAAAACAACCAAACTTGTTTCGGAATAAGAAAATCAAGAACTGACTCCGGAATAACGCAAACATGTTTTGCTTCAAGAAAATCAAGAATTGAGTGCGGAAAACAACCAAACTTGTTTTTGAACAAGAAAATCAGGAACTCAGTCCGGAATAACGCAAACATGTTTTGCATCAAGAAAATCAAGAATTTAGTGCGGAATACAACCAAACTTGTTTCGGATCAAGAAAATCAAGAACTGAGTCCGGAATAACGCAAACATGTTTTGCATCAAGAAAATCAAGAATTGAGTGCGGAAAACAAGCAAACTTGTTTTTGAACAAGAAAATCAAGAACTGAGTCCGGAATAACGCAAACATGTTTTGCATCAAGAAAATCAAGAATTGAGTGCGGAAAACAACCAAAGTTGTTTGTGAACAAGAAAATCAACAACAGAGTACGGAATAACGCAAACATGTTTTGCATCAAGAAAATCAAGAATTGAGTGCGGAATACAACCAAACTTGTTTCGGATCAAGAAAATCAAGAACTGAGTCCGGAATAACGCAAATATGTTTTGCATCAAGAAAATCAAGAATTGAGTGCGGAAAACAACCAAACTTGTTTTTGAACAAGAAAATCAAGAACTGAGTCCGGAATAACGCAAACATGTTTTGCATCAAGAAAATCAAGAATTGAGTGCGTTATACAACCAAACTTGTTTCGGATCAAGAAAATCAAGAATTGAGTCCGGAATAACGCAAACATGTTTTGCATAAAGAAAATCAAGAATTGAGTGCGGAATACAATCAAACTTGTTTGGAATCAAGAAAATCAAGAACTGAGTCCGGAATACCGCAAACAAGTTTTGCATCAAGAAAATCAAGAATTGAGCGCGGAATACAAACAAACTTATTTCGGAACAAGAAAATCAAGAACTGAGTCCGGAACAACGCAAACATGTTTTGCATCATGAAAATTAAGATTTGAGTGCGGAAAACAACCAAACTTGTTTTTGAACAAGAAAATCAAGAACTGAGTCCGGAATAACGCAAACATGTTTTGCATCAAGAAAATCAAGAATTGAGTGCGGAATACAACCAAACTTGTTTCGGATCAAGAAAATCAAGAACTGAGTCCGGAATAACGCAAACATGTTTTGCATAAAGAAAATCAAGAATTGAGTGCGGAATACAACCAAACTTGTTTGGGATCAAGAAAATCAAGAACTGAGTCCGGAATAATGCAACCATGTTTTGCATCAAGAAAATCAAGAATTGAGTGCGGAAAAGAACCAAACTTATTTCGGAACAAGAAAATCAAGAACTGAGTCAGGAATACCGCAAACATGTTTTGCATCAAGAAAATCAAGAATTGAGTGCGGAAAACAACCAAACTTGTTTCGGAACAAGAAAATCAAGAACTGACTCCGGAATAACGCAAACATGTTTTGCTTCTAGAAAATCAAGAATTGAGTGCGGAAAACAACCAAACTTGTTTCGGAATAAGAAAATCAAGAACTGACTCCGGAATAACGCAAACATGTTTTGCTTCAAGAAAATCAAGAATTGAGTGCGGAAAACAACCAAACTTGTTTTTGAACAAGAAAATCAGGAACTAAGTCCGGAATAACGCAAACATGTTTTGCATCAAGAAAATCAAGAATTGAGTGCGGAATACAACCAAACTTGTTTCGGATCAAGAAAATCAAGAACTGAGTCCGGAATAACGCAAACATGTTTTGCATCAAGAAAATCAAGAATTGAGTGCGGAAAACAACCAAACTTATTTTTGAACAAGAAAATCAAGAACTGAGTCCGGAATAACGCAAACATGTTTTGCATCAAGAAAATCAAGAATTGAGTGCGGAAAACAACCAAACTTGTTTGTGAACAAGAAAATCAACAACAGAGTCCGGAATAACGCAAACATGTTTTGCATCAAGAAAATCAAGAATTGAGTGCGGAATACAACCAAACTTGTTTCGGATCAAGAAAATCAAGAACTGAGTCCGGAATAACGCAAATATGTTTTGCATCAAGAAAATCAAGAATTGAGTGCGGAAAACAACCAAACTTGTTTTTGAACAAGAAAATCAAGAACTGAGTCCGGAATAATGCAAACATGTTTTGCATCAAGAAAATCAAGAATTGAGTGCGGAATACAACCAAACTTGTTTCGGATCAAGACAATCAAGAATTGAGTCAGGAATACCGCAAACATTTTTTGCATCAAGAAAATCAAGAATTGTGTGCGGAATACAACCAAACTTGTTTCGGATCAAGAAAATCAAGAACTGAGTCCGGAATACCGCAAACAAGTTTTGCATCAAGAAAATCAAGAATTGAGTGCGGAATACAACCAAACTTGTTTCGGATCAAGAAAATCAAGAACTGAGTCCGGAATAACGCAAACATGTTTTGCATAAAGAAAATCAATAATTGAGTGCGGAATACAACCAAACTTGTTTGGGATCAAGAAAATCAAGAACTGAGTCCGGAATAATGTAACCATGTTTTGCATCAAGAAAATCAAGAATTGAGTGCGGAAAAGAACCAAACTTATTTCGGAACAAGAAAATCAAGAACTGAGTCAGGAATACCGCAAACATGTTTTGCATCAAGAAAATCAAGAATTGAGTGCGGAAAACAACCAAACTTGTTTCGGAACAAGAAAATCAAGAACTGAGTCCGGAATAACGCAAACATGTTTTGTATCAAGAAAATCAAGAATTGAGTGCGGAATACAACCAAACCTGTTTCGGATCAAGAAAATCAAGAACTGAGTCCGGAATAACGCAAACATGTTTAGCATAAAGAAAATCAAGAATTGAGTGCGGAATACAACCAAACTTGTTTGGGATCAAGAAAATCAAGAACTGAGTCCGGAATACCGCAAACAAGTTTTGCATCAAGAAAATAAAAAATTGAGCGCGGAATACAACCAAACTTATTTCGGAACAAGAAAATCAAGAACTGAGTCCGGAATAACGCAAACAGGTTTTGCATAAAGAAAATCAAGAATTGAGTGCGGAATACAACCAAACTTGTTTGGGATCAAGAAAATCAAGAACTGAGTCCGGAATAATGCAACCATGTTTTGCATCAAGAAAATCAAGAATTGAGTGCGGAAAAGAACCAAACTTATTTCGGAACAAGAAAATCAAGAACTGAGTCAGGAATACCGCAAACATGTTTTGCATCAAGAAAATCAAGAATTGAGTGCGGAATACAACCAAACTTGTTTGGGATCAAGAAAATCAAGAACTGAGTCCGGAATAACGCAAACATGTTTTGCATCAAGAAAATCAAGAATTTAGTGCGGAATACAACCAAACTTGTTTCGGATCAAGAAAATCAAGAACTGAGTCCGGAATAACGCAAACATGTTTTGCATCAAGAAAATCAAGAATTGAGTGCAGAAAACAACCAAACTTGTTTTTGAACAAGAAAATCAAGAACTGAGTCCGGAATAACGCAAACATGTTTTGCATCAAGAAAATCAAGAATTTAGTGCGGAATACAACCAAACTTGTTTCGGATCAAGAAAATCAAGAACTGAGTCCGGAATACCGCAAACAAGTTTTGCATCAAGAAAATCAAGAATTGAGCGCGGAACACAAACAAACTTACTTCGGAACAAGAAAATCAAGAACTGAGTCCGGAATAACGCAAACATGTTTTGCATCATGAAAATTAAGAGTTGAGTGCGGAAAACAACCAAACTTGTTTTTGAACAAGAAAATCAAGAACTGAGTCCGGAATAACGCAAACATGTTTTGCATCAAGAAAATCAAGAATTGAGTGCGGAATACAACCAAACTTGTTTCGGATCAAGACAATCAAGAATTGAGTCAGGAATACCGCAAACATTTTTTGCATCAAGAAAATCAAGAATTGTGTGCGGAATACAACCAAACTTGTTTCGGATCAAGAAAATCAAGAACTGAGTCCGGAATACCGCAAACAAGTTTTGCATCAAGAAAATCAAGAATTGAGCGCGGAATACAAACAAACTTATTTCGGAACAAGAAAATCAAGAACTGAGTCCGGAATAACGCAAACATGTTTTGCATCATGAAAATTAAGAATTGAGTGCGGAAAACAACCAAACTTGTTTTTGAACAAGAAAATCAAGAACTGAGTCCGGAATAACGCAAACATGTTTTGCATCAAGAAAATCAAGAATTGAGTGCGGAATACAACCAAACTTGTTTCGGATCAAGAAAATCAAGAACTGAGTCCGGAATAACGCAAACATGTTTTGCATAAAGAAAATCAATAATTGAGTGCGGAATACAACCAAACTTGTTTGGGATCAAGAAAATCAAGAACTGAGTCCGGGATAATGCAACCATGTTTTGCATCAAGAAAATCAATAATTGAGTGCGGAAAAGAACCAAACTTATTTCGGAACAAGAAAATCAAGAACTGAGTCAGGAATACCGCAAACATGTTTTGCATCAAGAAAATCAAGAATTGAGTGCGGAAAACAACCAAACATGTTTCGGAACAAGAAAATCAAGAACTGAGTCCGGAATAACGCAAACATGTTTTGCATCAAGAAAATCAAGAATTGAGTGCGGAATACAACCAAACTTGTTTCGGATCAAGAAAATCAAGAACTGAGTCCGGAATAACGCAAACATGTTTTGCATAAATAAAATCAAGAATTGAGTGCGGAATACAACCAAACTTGTTTGGGATCAAGAAAATCAAGAACTGAGTCCGGAATACCGCAAACAAGTTTTGCATCAAGAAAATCAAGAATTGAGCGCGGAATACAAACAAACTTATTTCGGAACAAGAAAATCAAGAACTGAGTCCGGAACAACGCAAACATGTTTTGCATCATGAAAATTAAGAATTGAGTGCGGAAAACAACCAAACTTGTTTTTGAACAAGAAAATCAAGAACTGAGTCCGGAATAACGCAAACATGTTTTGCATCAAGAAAATCAAGAATTGAGTGCGGAATACAACCAAACTTGTTTCGGATCAAGAAAATCAAGAACTGAGTCCGGAATACCGCAAACAAGTTTTGCATCAAGAAAATCAAGAATTGAGCGCGGAATACAACCAAACTTATTTCGGAACAAGAAAATCAAGAACTGAGTCCGGAATAACGCAAACATGTTTTGCATAAAGAAAATCAAGAATTGAGTGCGGAATACAACCAAACTTGTTTGGGATCAAGAAAATCAAGAACTGAGTCCGGAATAATGCAACCATGTTTTGCATCAAGAAAATCAAGAATGGAGTGCGGAAAACAACCAAACTTGTTTTTGAACAAGAAAATCAAGAACTGAGTCCGGAATAACGCAAACATGTTTTGCATCAAGAAAATCAAGAATTTAGTGCGGAATACAACCAAACTTGTTTCGGATCAAGAAAATCAAGAACTGAGTCCGGAATACCGCAAACAAGTTTTGCATCAAGAAAATCAAGAATTGAGCGCGGAATACAAACAAACTTACTTCGGAACAAGAAAATCAAGAACTGAGTCCGGAATAACGCAAACATGTTTTGCATCATGAAAATTAAGAATTGAGTGCGGAAAACAACCAAACTTGTTTTTGAACAAGAAAATCAAGAACTGAGTCCGGAATAACGCAAACATGTTTTGCATCAAGAAAATCAAGAATTGAGTGCGGAATACAACCAAACTTGTTTCGGATCAAGACAATCAAGAATTGAGTCAGGAATACCGCAAACATTTTTTGCATCAAGAAAATCAAGAATTGTGTGCGGAATACAACCAAACTTGTTTCGGATCAAGAAAATCAAGAACTGAGTCCGGAATACCGCAAACAAGTTTTGCATCAAGAAAATCAAGAATTGAGCGCGGAATACAAACAAACTTATTTCGGAACAAGAAAATCAAGAACTGAGTCCGGAATAACGCAAACATGTTTTGCATCATGAAAATTAAGAATTGAGTGCGGAAAACAACCAAACTTGTTTTTGAACAAGAAAATCAAGAACTGAGTCCGGAATAACGCAAACATGTTTTGCATCAAGAAAATCAAGAATTGAGTGCGGAATACAACCAAACTTGTTTCGGATCAAGAAAATCAAGAACTGAGTCCGGAATAACGCAAACATGTTTTGCATAAAGAAAATCAATAATTGAGTGCGGAATACAACCAAACTTGTTTGGGATCAAGAAAATCAAGAACTGAGTCCGGGATAATGCAACCATGTTTTGCATCAAGAAAATCAATAATTGAGTGCGGAAAAGAACCAAAGTTATTTCGGAACAAGAAAATCAAGAACTGAGTCAGGAATACCGCAAACATGTTTTGCATCAAGAAAATCAAGAATTGAGTGCGGAAAACAACCAAACATGTTTCGGAACAAGAAAATCAAGAACTGAGTCCGGAATAACGCAAACATGTTTTGCATCAAGAAAATCAAGAATTGAGTGCGGAATACAACCAAACTTGTTTCGGATCAAGAAAATCAAGAACTGAGTCCGGAATAACGCAAACATGTTTTGCATAAATAAAATCAAGAATTGAGTGCGGAATACAAACAAACTTGTTTGGGATCAAGAAAATCAAGAACTGAGTCCGGAATACCGCAAACAAGTTTTGCATCAAGAAAATCAAGAATTGAGCGCGGAATACAAACAAACTTATTTCGGAACAAGAAAATCAAGAACTGAGTCCGGAACAACGCAAACATGTTTTGCATCATGAAAATTAAGAATTGAGTGCGGAAAACAACCAAACTTGTTTTTGAACAAGAAAATCAAGAACTGAGTCCGGAATAACGCAAACATGTTTTGCATCAAGAAAATCAAGAATTGAGTGCGGAATACAACCAAACTTGTTTCGGATCAAGAAAATCAAGAACTGAGTCCGGAATACCGCAAACAAGTTTTGCATCAAGAAAATCAAGAATTGAGCGCGGAATACAACCAAACTTATTTCGGAACAAGAAAATCAAGAACTGAGTCCGGAATAACGCAAACATGTTTTGCATAAAGAAAATCAAGAATTGAGTGCGGAATACAACCAAACTTGTTTGGGATCAAGAAAATCAAGAACTGAGTCCGGAATAATGCAACCATGTTTTGCATCAAGAAAATCAAGAATTGAGTGCGGAAAAGAACCAAACTTATTTCGGAACAAGAAAATCAAGAACTGAGTCAGGAATACCGCAAACATGTTTTGCATCAAGAAAATCAAGAATTGAGTGCGGAAAACAACCAAACTTGTTTCGGAATAAGAAAATCAAGAACTGACTCCGGAATAACGCAAACATGTTTTGCTTCAAGAAAATCAAGAATTGAGTGCGGAAAACAACCAAACTTGTTTTTGAACAAGAAAATCAGGAACTAAGTCCGGAATAACGCAAACATGTTTTGCATCAAGAAAATCAAGAATTTAGTGCGGAATACAACCAAACTTGTTTCGGATCAAGAAAATCAAGAACTGAGTCCGGAATAACGCAAACATGTTTTGCATCTAGAAAATCAAGAATTGAGTGCGGAAAACAACCAAACTTGTTTTTGAACAAGAAAATCAAGAACTGAGTCCGGAATAACGCAAACATGTTTTGCATCAAGAAAATCAAGAATTGAGTGCGGAAAACAACCAAACTTGTTTGTGAACAAGAAAATCAACAGCAGAGTCCGGAATAACGCAAACATGTTTTGCATCAAGAAAATCAAGAATTGAGTGCGGAATACAACCTAACTTGTTTCGGATCAAGAAAATCAAGAACTGAGTCCGGAATAACGCAAATATGTTTTGCATCAAGAAAATCAAGAATTGAGTGCGGAAAACAACCAAACTTGTTTTTGAACAAGAAAATCAAGAACTGAGTCCGGAATAATGCAAACATGTTTTGCATCAAGAAAATCAAGAATTGAGTGCGGAATACAACCAAACTTGTTTCGGATCAAGACAATCAAGAATTGAGTCAGGAATACCGCAAACATTTTTTGCATCAAGAAAATCAAGAATTGTGTGCGGAATACAACCAAACTTGTTTCGGATCAAGAAAATCAAGAACTGAGTCCGGAATACCGCAAACAAGTTTTGCATCAAGAAAATCAAGAATTGAGCGCGGAATACAAACAAACTTATTTCGGAACAAGAAAATCAAGAACTGAGTCCGGAATAACGCAAACATGTTTTGCATCATGAAAATTAAGAATTGAGTGCGGAAAACAACCAAACTTGTTTTTGAACAAGAAAATCAAGAACTGAGTCCGGAATAACGCAAACATGTTTTGCATCAAGAAAATCAAGAATTGAGTGCGGAATACAACCAAACTTGTTTCGGATCAAGAAAATCAAGAACTGAGTCCGGAATAACGCAAACATGTTTTGCACAAAGAAAATCAATAATTGAGTGCGGAATACAACCAAACTTGTTTGGGATCAAGAAAATCAAGAACTGAGTCCGGGATAATGCAACCATGTTTTGCATCAAGAAAATCAATAATTGAGTGCGGAAAAGAACCAAACTTATTTCGGAACAAGAAAATCAAGAACTGAGTCAGGAATACCGCAAACATGTTTTGCATCAAGAAAATCAAGAATTGAGAGCGGAAAACAACCAAACTTGTTTCGGAACAAGAAAATCAAGAACTGAGTCCGGAATAACGCAAACATGTTTTGCATCAAGAAAATCAAGAATTGAGTGCGGAATACAACCAAACTTGTTTCGGATCAAGAAAATCAAGAACTGAGTCCGGAATAACGCAAACATGTTTTGCATAAATAAAATCAAGAATTGAGTGCGGAATACAACCAAACTTGTTTGGGATCAAGAAAATCAAGAACTGAGTCCGGAATACCGCAAACAAGTTTTGCATCAAGAAAATCAAGAATTGAGCGCGGAATACAAACAAACTTATTTCGGAACAAGAAAATCAAGAACTGAGTCCGGAACAACGCAAACATGTTTTGCATCATGAAAATTAAGAATTGAGTACGGAAAACAACCAAACTTGTTTTTGAACAAGAAAATCAAGAACTGAGTCCGGAATAACGCAAACATGTTTTGCATCAAGAAAATCAAGAATTGAGTGCGGAATACAACCAAACTTGTTTCGGATCAAGAAAATCAAGAACTGAGTCCGGAATAACGCAAACATGTTTTGCATAAAGAAAATCAAGAATTGAGTGCGGAATACAACCAAACTTGTTTGGGATCAAGAAAATCAAGAACTGAGTCCGGAATAATGCAACCATGTTTTGCATCAAGAAAATCAAGAATTGAGTGCGGAAAACAACCAAACTTATTTCGGAACAAGAAAATCAAGAACTGAGTCAGGAATACCGCAAACATGTTTTGCATCAAGAAAATCAAGAATTGAGTGCGGAAAACAACCAAACTTGTTTCGGAACAAGAAAATCAAGAACTGACTCCGGAATAACGCAAACATGTTTTGCTTCAAGAAAATCAAGAATTGAGTGCGGAAAACAACCAAACTTGTTTTTGAACAAGAAAATCAGGAACTAAGTCCGGAATAACGCAAACATGTTTTGCATCAAGAAAATCAAGAATTTAGTGCGGAATACAACCAAACTTATTTCGGATCAAGAAAATCAAGAACTGAGTCTGGAATAACGCAAACATGTTTTGCATCAAGAAAATCAAGAATTGAGTGCGGAATACAACCAAACTTGTTTCGGATCAAGAAAATCAAGAACTGAGTCCGGAATAACGCAAACATGTTTTGCATCAAGAAAATCAAGAATTGAGTGCGGAAAACAACCAAACTTGTTTTTGAACAAGAAAATCAAGAACTGAGTCCGGAATAACGCAAACATGTTTTGCATCAAGAAAATCAAGAATTGAGTGCGGAAAACAACCAAACTTGTTTGTGAACAAGAAAATCAACAGCAGAGTCCGGAATAACGCAAACATGTTTTGCATCAAGAAAATCAAGAATTGAGTGCGGAATACAACCTAACTTGTTTCGGATCAAGAAAATCAAGAATTGAGTCCGGAATAACGCAAACATTTTTTGCATCAAGAAAATCAAGAATTGTGTGCGGAATACAACCAAACTTGTTTCGGATCAAGAAAATCAAGAACTGAGTCCGGAATACCGCAAACAAGTTTTGCATCAAGAAAATCAAGAATTGAGCGCGGAATACAAACAAACTTATTTCGGAACAAGAAAATCAAGAACTGAGTCCGGAATAACGCAAACATGTTTTGCATCATGAAAATTAAGAATTGAGAGCGGAAAACAACCAAACTTGTTTTTGAACAAGAAAATCAAGAACTGAGTCCGGAATAACGCAAACATGTTTTGCATCAAGAAAATCAAGAATTGAGTGCGGAATACAACCAAACTTGTTTCGGATCAAGAAAATCAAGAACTGAGTCCGGAATAACGCAAACATGTTTTGCATAAAGAAAATCAATAATTGAGTGCGGAATACAACCAAACTTGTTTGGGATCAAGAAAATCAAGAACTGAGTCCGGAATAATGCAACCATGTTTTGCATCAAGAAAATCAATAATTGAGTGCGGAAAAGAACCAAACTTATTTCGGAACAAGAAAATCAAGAACTGAGTCAGGAATACCGCAAACATGTTTTGCATCAAGAAAATCAAGAATTGAGTGCGGAAAACAACCAAACTTGTTTCGGAACAAGAAAATCAAGAACTGAGTCCGGAATAACGCAAACATGTTTTGCATCAAGAAAATCAAGAATTGAGTGCGGAATACAACCAAACTTGTTTCGGATCAAGAAAATCAAGAACTGAGTCCGGAATAACGCAAACATGTTTTGCATAAATAAAATCAAGAATTGAGTGCGGAATACAACCAAACTTGTTTGGGATCAAGAAAATCAAGAACTGAGTCCGGAATACCGCAAACAAGTTTTGCATCAAGAAAATCAAGAATTGAGCGCGGAATACAAACAAACTTATTTCGGAACAAGAAAATCAAGAACTGAGTCCGGAACAACGCAAACATGTTTTGCATCATGAAAATTAAGAATTGAGTGCGGAAAACAACCAAACTTGTTTTTGAACAAGAAAATCAAGAACTGAGTCCGGAATAACGCAAACATGTTTTGCATCAAGAAAATCAAGAATTGAGTGCGGAAAACAACCAAACTTGTTTCGGAACAAGAAAATCAAGAACTGACTCCGGAATAACGCAAACATGTTTTGCTTCAAGAAAATCAAGAATTGAGTGCGGAAAACAACCAAACTTGTTTTTGAACAAGAAAATCAGGAACTAAGTCCGGAATAACGCAAACATGTTTTGCATCAAGAAAATCAAGAATTTAGTGCGGAATACAACCAAACTTATTTCGGATCAAGAAAATCAAGAACTGAGTCTGGAATAACGCAAACATGTTTTGCATCAAGAAAATCAAGAATTGAGTGCGGAATACAACCAAACTTGTTTCGGATCAAGAAAATCAAGAACTGAGTCCGGAATAACGCAAACATGTTTTGCATCAAGAAAATCAAGAATTGAGTGCGGAAAACAACCAAACTTGTTTTTGAACAAGAAAATCAAGAACTGAGTCCGGAATAACGCAAACATGTTTTGCATCAAGAAAATCAAGAATTGAGTGCGGAAAACAACCAAACTTGTTTGTGAACAAGAAAATCAACAGCAGAGTCCGGAATAACGCAAACATGTTTTGCATCAAGAAAATCAAGAATTGAGTGCGGAATACAACCTAACTTGTTTCGGATCAAGAAAATCAAGAATTGAGTCCGGAATAACGCAAACATTTTTTGCATCAAGAAAATCAAGAATTGTGTGCGGAATACAACCAAACTTGTTTCGGATCAAGAAAATCAAGAACTGAGTCCGGAATACCGCAAACAAGTTTTGCATCAAGAAAATCAAGAATTGAGCGCGGAATACAAACAAACTTATTTCGGAACAAGAAAATCAAGAACTGAGTCCGGAATAACGCAAACATGTTTTGCATCATGAAAATTAAGAATTGAGAGCGGAAAACAACCAAACTTGTTTTTGAACAAGAAAATCAAGAACTGAGTCCGGAATAACGCAAACATGTTTTGCATCAAGAAAATCAAGAATTGAGTGCGGAATACAACCAAACTTGTTTCGGATCAAGAAAATCAAGAACTGAGTCCGGAATAACGCAAACATGTTTTGCATAAAGAAAATCAATAATTGAGTGCGGAATACAACCAAACTTGTTTGGGATCAAGAAAATCAAGAACTGAGTCCGGAATAATGCAACCATGTTTTGCATCAAGAAAATCAATAATTGAGTGCGGAAAAGAACCAAACTTATTTCGGAACAAGAAAATCAAGAACTGAGTCAGGAATACCGCAAACATGTTTTGCATCAAGAAAATCAAGAATTGAGTGCGGAAAACAACCAAACTTGTTTCGGAACAAGAAAATCAAGAACTGAGTCCGGAATAACGCAAACATGTTTTGCATCAAGAAAATCAAGAATTGAGTGCGGAATACAACCAAACTTGTTTCGGATCAAGAAAATCAAGAACTGAGTCCGGAATAACGCAAACATGTTTTGCATAAATAAAATCAAGAATTGAGTGCGGAATACAACCAAACTTGTTTGGGATCAAGAAAATCAAGAACTGAGTCCGGAATACCGCAAACAAGTTTTGCATCAAGAAAATCAAGAATTGAGCGCGGAATACAAACAAACTTATTTCGGAACAAGAAAATCAAGAACTGAGTCCGGAACAACGCAAACATGTTTTGCATCATGAAAATTAAGAATTGAGTGCGGAAAACAACCAAACTTGTTTTTGAACAAGAAAATCAAGAACTGAGTCCGGAATAACGCAAACATGTTTTGCATCAAGAAAATCAAGAATTGAGTGCGGAATACAACCAAACTTGTTTCGGATCAAGAAAATCAAGAACTGAGTCCGGAATAACGCAAACATGTTTTGCATAAAGAAAATCAAGAATTGAGTGCGGAATACAACCAAACTTGTTTGGGATCAAGAAAATCAAGAACTGAGTCCGGAATAATGCAACCATGTTTTGCATCAAGAAAATCAAGAATTGAGTGCGGAAAAGAACCAAACTTATTTCGGAACAAGAAAATCAAGAACTGAGTCAGGAATACCGCAAACATGTTTTGCATCAAGAAAATCAAGAATTGAGTGCGGAAAACAACCAAACTTGTTTCGGAACAAGAAAATCAAGAACTGACTCCGGAATAACGCAAACATGTTTTGCTTCAAGAAAATCAAGAATTGAGTGCGGAAAACAACCAAACTTGTTTTTGAACAAGAAAATCAGGAACTAAGTCCGGAATAACGCAAACATGTTTTGCATCAAGAAAATCAAGAATTTAGTGCGGAATACAACCAAACTTATTTCGGATCAAGAAAATCAAGAACTGAGTCTGGAATAACGCAAACATGTTTTGCATCAAGAAAATCAAGAATTGAGTGCGGAATACAACCAAACTTGTTTCGGATCAAGAAAATCAAGAACTGAGTCCGGAATAACGCAAACATGTTTTGCATCAAGAAAATCAAGAATTGAGTGCGGAATACAACCAAACTTGTTTCGGATCAAGAAAAAATCAAGAACTGAGTCCGGAATAACGCAAACATGTTTTGCATCAAGAAAATCAAGAATTGAGTGCGGAAAACAACCAAACTTGTTTCGGATCAAGAAAATCAAGAACTGAGTCCGGAATAACGCAAACATGTTTTGCATCAAGAAAATCAAGAATTGAGTGCGGAATACAACCAAACTTGTTTCGGATCAAGAAAATCAAGAACTGAGTCCGGAATAACGCAAACATGTTTTGCATCAAGAAAATCAAGAATTGAGTGCGGAAAACAACCAAACTTATTTCGGAACAAGAAAATCAAGAATTGAGTCAGGAATACCGCAAACATTTTTTGCATCAAGAAAATGAAGAATTGTGTGCGGAATACAACCAAACTTGTTTCGGATCAAGAAAATCAAGAACTGAGTCCGGAATACCGCAAACAAGTTTTGCATCAAGAAAATCAAGAATTGAGCGCGGAATACAAACAAACTTATTTCGGAACAAGAAAATCAAGAACTGAGTCCGGAATAACGCAAACATGTTTTGCATCATGAAAATTCAGAATTGAGTGCGGAAAACAACCAAACTTGTTTTTGAACAAGAAAATCAAGAACTGAGTCCGGAATAACGCAAACATGTTTTGCATCAAGAAAATCAAGAATTGAGTGCGGAATACAACCAAACTTGTTTCGGATCAAGAAAATCAAGAACTGAGTCCGGAATAACGCAAACATGTTTTGCATAAAGAAAATCAATAATTGAGTGCGGAATACAACCAAACTTGTTTGGGATCAAGAAAATCAAGAACTGAGTCCGGAATAATGCAACCATGTTTTGCATCAAGAAAATCAATAATTGAGTGCGGAAAAGAACCAAACTTATTTCGGAACAAGAAAATCAAGAACTGAGTCAGGAATACCGCAAACATGTTTTGCATCAAGAAAATCAAGAATTGAGTGCGGAAAACAACCAAACTTGTTTCGGAACAAGAAAATCAAGAACTGAGTCCGGAATAACGCAAACATGTTTTGCATCAAGAAAATCAAGAATTGAGTGCGGAATACAACCAAACTTGTTTCGGATCAAGAAAATCAAGAACTGAGTCCGGAATAACGCAAACATGTTTTGCATAAATAAAATCAAGAATTGAGGGCGGAATACAACCAAACTTGTTTGGGATCAAGAAAATCAAGAACTGAGTCCGGAATACCGCAAACAAGTTTTGCATCAAGAAAATCAAGAATTGAGCGCGGAATACAAACAAACTTATTTCGGAACAAGAAAATCAAGAACTGAGTCCGGAACAACGCAAACATGTTTTGCATCATGAAAATTAAGAATTGAGTGCGGAAAACAACCAAACTTGTTTTTGAACAAGAAAATCAAGAACTGAGTCCGGAATAACGCAAACATGTTTTGCATCAAGAAAATCAAGAATTGAGTGCGGAATACAACCAAACTTGTTTCGGATCAAGAAAATCAAGAACTGAGTCCGGAATAACGCAAACATGTTTTGCATCAAGGAAATCAAGAATTGAGTGCGGAATACAACCAAACTTGTTTCGGATCAAGAAAATCAAGAACTGAGTCCGGAATAACGCAAACATGTTTTGCTTCAAGAAAATGAAGAATTTAGTGCGGAATACAACCAAACTTGTTTGGGATCAAGAAAATCAAGAACTGAGTCCGGAATAATGCAACCATGTTTTGCATCAAGAAAATCAATAATTGAGTGCGGAAAAGAACCAAACTTATTTCGGAACAAGAAAATCAAGAACTGAGTCAGGAATACCGCAAACATGTTTTGCATCAAGAAAATCAAGAATTGAGTGCGGAAAACAACCAAACTTGTTTCGGAACAAGAAAATCAAGAACTGAGTCCGGAATAACGCAAACATGTTTTGCATCAAGAAAATCAAGAATTGAGTGCGGAATACAACCAAACTTGTTTCGGATCAAGAAAATCAAGAACTGAGTCCGGAATAACGCAAACTTGTTTTGCATAAATAAAATCAAGAATTGAGTGCGGAATACAACCAAACTTGTTTGGGATCAAGAAAATCAAGAACTGAGTCCGGAATACCGCAAACAAGTTTTGCATCAAGAAAATCAAGAATTGAGCGCGGAATACAAACAAACTTATTTCGGAACAAGAAAATCAAGAACTGAGTCCGGAACAACGCAAACATGTTTTGCATCATGAAAATTAAGAATTGAGTGCGGAAAACAACCAAACTTGTTTTTGAACAAGAAAATCAAGAACTGAGTCCGGAATAACGCAAACATGTTTTGCATCAAGAAAATCAAGAATTGAGTGCGGAATACAACCAAACTTGTTTCGGATCAAGAAAATCAAGAACTGAGTCCGGAATAACGCAAACATGTTTTGCATAAAGAAAATCAAGAATTGAGTGCGGAATACAACCAAACTTGTTTGGGATCAAGAAAATCAAGAACTGAGTCCGGAATAATGCAACCATGTTTTGCATCAAGAAAATCAAGAATTGAGTGCGGAAAAAAACCAAACTTATTTCGGAACAAGAAAATCAAGAACTGAGTCAGGAATACCGCAAACATGTTTTGCATCAAGAAAATCAAGAATTGAGTGCGGAAAACAACCAAACTTGTTTCGGAACAAGAAAATCAAGAACTGACTCCGGAATAACGCAAACATGTTTTGCTTCAAGAAAATCAAGAATTGAGTGCGGAAAACAACCAAACTTGTTTTTGAACAAGAAAATCAGGAACTAAGTCCGGAATAACGCAAACATGTTTTGCATCAAGAAAATCAAGAATTTAGTGCGGAATACAACCAAACTTATTTCGGATCAAGAAAATCAAGAACTGAGTCCGGAATAACGCAAACATTTTTTGCATCAAGAAAATCAAGAATTGAGTGCGGAATACAACCAAACTTGTTTCGGATCAAGAAAATCAAGAACTGAGTCCGGAATAACGCAAACATGTTTTGCATCAAGAAAATCAAGAATTGAGTGCGGAAAACAACCAAACTTGTTTTTGAACAAGAAAATCAAGAACTGAGTCCGGAATAACGCAAACATGTTTTGCATCAAGAAAATCAAGAATTGAGTGCGGAAAACAACCAAACTTGTTTGTGAACAAGAAAATCAACAACAGAGTCCGGAATAACGCAAACATGTTTTGCATCAAGAAAATCAAGAATTGAGTGCGGAATACAACCAAACTTGTTTCGGATCAAGAAAATCAAGAACTGAGTCCGGAATAACGCAAATATGTTTTGCATCAAGAAAATCAAGAATTGAGTGCGGAAAACAACCAAACTTGTTTTTGAACAAGAAAATCAAGAACTGAGTCCGGAATAATGCAAACATGTTTTGCATCAAGAAAATCAAGAATTGAGTGCGGAATACAACCAAAATTGTTTCGGATCAAGAAAATCAAGAACTGAGTCCGGAATACCGCAAACAAGTTTTGTGTTAATAAAATCAAGAATTGAGCGCGAAATACAAACCAACTTGTTTGGATCAAGAAAATAAAAAACCGAGTCAGGAATACCGCAAACATGTTTTGCATTAAGAAAATCAAGAATTGAGCGTGGAAAACAACCAAACTTGTTTGGGAACAAGAAAATCATGAACTGAGTCCGGAATAACGCAAACATGTTTTGCATCAAGAAAATCAAGAATTGAGTGCGGAATACAACCAAACTTGTTTCGGATCAAGAAAATCAAGAACTGAGTCCGGAATAACGCAAACATGTTTTGCATAAAGAAAATCAATAATTGAGTGCGGAATACAACCAAACTTGTTTGGGATCAAGAAAATCAAGAACTGAGTCCGGAATAATGCAACCATGTTTTGCATCAAGAAAATCAAGAATTGAGTGCGGAAAACAACCAAACTTATTTCGGAACAAGAAAATCAAGAACTGAGTCAGGAATACCGCAAACATGTTTTGCATCAAGAAAATCAAGAATTGAGTGCGGAAAACAACCAAACTTGTTTCGGAACAAGAAAATCAAGAACTGACTCCGGAATAACGCAAACATGTTTTGCTTCAAGAAAATCAAGAATTGAGTGCGGAAAACAACCAAACTTGTTTTTGAACAAGAAAATCAGGAACTAAGTCCGGAATAACGCAAACATGTTTTGCATCAAGAAAATCAAGAATTTAGTGCGGAATACAACCAAACTTATTTCGGATCAAGAAAATCAAGAACTGAGTCCGGAATAACGCAAACATTTTTTGCATCAAGAAAATCAAGAATTGAGTGCGGAATACAACCAAACTTGTTTCGGATCAAGAAAATCAAGAACTGAGTCCGGAATAACGCAAACATGTTTTGCATCAAGAAAATCAAGAATTGAGTGCGGAATACAACCAAACTTGTTTCGGATCAAGAAAATCAAGAACTGAGTCCGGAATAACGCAAACATGTTTTGCATAAAGAAAATCAATAATTGAGTGCGGAATACAACCAAACTTGTTTGGGATCAAGAAAATCAAGAACTGAGTCCGGAATAATGCAACCATGTTTTGCATCAAGAAAATCAATAATTGAGTGCGGAATACAACCAAACTTGTTTCGGATCAAGAAAATCAAGAACTGAGTCCGGAATAACGCAAACATGTTTTGCATAAATAAAATCAAGAATTGAGTGCGGAAAACAACCAAACTTGTTTCGGAACAAGAAAATCAAGAACTGAGTCCGGAATAACGCAAACATGTTTTGCATCAAGAAAATCAAGAATTGAGTGCGGAATACAACCAAACTTGTTTCGGATCAAGAAAATCAAGAACTGAGTCCGGAATAACGCAAACATGTTTTGCATAAATAAAATCAAGAATTGAGGGCGGAATACAACCAAACTTGTTTGGGATCAAGAAAATCAAGAACTGAGTCCGGAATACCGCAAACAAGTTTTGCATCAAGAAAATCAAGAATTGAGCGCGGAATACAAACAAACTTATTTCGGAACAAGAAAATCAAGAACTGAGTCCGGAACAACGCAAACATGTTTTGCATCATGAAAATTAAGAATTGAGTGCGGAAAACAACCAAACTTGTTTTTGAACAAGAAAATCAAGAACTGAGTCCGGAATAACGCAAACATGTTTTGCATCAAGAAAATCAAGAATTGAGTGCGGAATACAACCAAACTTGTTTCGGATCAAGAAAATCAAGAACTGAGTCCGGAATAACGCAAACATGTTTTGCATCAAGGAAATCAAGAATTGAGTGCGGAATACAACCAAACTTGTTTCGGATCAAGAAAATCAAGAACTGAGTCCGGAATAACGCAAACATGTTTTGCTTCAAGAAAATGAAGAATTTAGTGCGGAATACAACCAAACTTGTTTGGGATCAAGAAAATCAAGAACTGAGTCCGGAATAATGCAACCATGTTTTGCATCAAGAAAATCAATAATTGAGTGCGGAAAAGAACCAAACTTATTTCGGAACAAGAAAATCAAGAACTGAGTCAGGAATACCGCAAACATGTTTTGCATCAAGAAAATCAAGAATTGAGTGCGGAAAACAACCAAACTTGTTTCGGAACAAGAAAATCAAGAACTGAGTCCGGAATAACGCAAACATGTTTTGCATCAAGAAAATCAAGAATTGAGTGCGGAATACAACCAAACTTGTTTCGGATCAAGAAAATCAAGAACTGAGTCCGGAATAACGCAAACTTGTTTTGCATAAATAAAATCAAGAATTGAGTGCGGAATACAACCAAACTTGTTTGGGATCAAGAAAATCAAGAACTGAGTCCGGAATACCGCAAACAAGTTTTGCATCAAGAAAATCAAGAATTGAGCGCGGAATACAAACAAACTTATTTCGGAACAAGAAAATCAAGAACTGAGTCCGGAACAACGCAAACATGTTTTGCATCATGAAAATTAAGAATTGAGTGCGGAAAACAACCAAACTTGTTTTTGAACAAGAAAATCAAGAACTGAGTCCGGAATAACGCAAACATGTTTTGCATCAAGAAAATCAAGAATTGAGTGCGGAATACAACCAAACTTGTTTCGGATCAAGAAAATCAAGAACTGAGTCCGGAATAACGCAAACATGTTTTGCATAAAGAAAATCAAGAATTGAGTGCGGAATACAACCAAACTTGTTTGGGATCAAGAAAATCAAGAACTGAGTCCGGAATAATGCAACCATGTTTTGCATCAAGAAAATCAAGAATTGAGTGCGGAAAAGAACCAAACTTATTTCGGAACAAGAAAATCAAGAACTGAGTCAGGAATACCGCAAACATGTTTTGCATCAAGAAAATCAAGAATTGAGTGCGGAAAACAACCAAACTTGTTTCGGAACAAGAAAATCAAGAACTGACTCCGGAATAACGCAAACATGTTTTGCTTCAAGAAAATCAAGAATTAAGTGCGGAAAACAACCAAACTTGTTTTTGAACAAGAAAATCAGGAACTAAGTCCGGAATAACGCAAACATGTTTTGCATCAAGAAAATCAAGAATTTAGTGCGGAATACAACCAAACTTATTTCGGATCAAGAAAATCAAGAACTGAGTCCGGAATAACGCAAACATTTTTTGCATCAAGAAAATCAAGAATTGAGTGCGGAATACAACCAAACTTGTTTCGGATCAAGAAAATCAAGAACTGAGTCCGGAATAACGCAAACATGTTTTGCATCAAGAAAATCAAGAATTGAGTGCGGAAAACAACCAAACTTGTTTTTGAACAAGAAAATCAAGAACTGAGTCCGGAATAACGCAAACATGTTTTGCATCAAGAAAATCAAGAATTGAGTGCGGAAAACAACCAAACTTGTTTGTGAACAAGAAAATCAACAACAGAGTCCGGAATAACGCAAACATGTTTTGCATCAAGAAAATCAAGAATTGAGTGCGGAATACAACCAAACTTGTTTCGGATCAAGAAAATCAAGAACTGAGTCCGGAATAACGCAAATATGTTTTGCATCAAGAAAATCAAGAATTGAGTGCGGAAAACAACCAAACTTGTTTTTGAACAAGAAAATCAAGAACTGAGTCCGGAATAATGCAAACATGTTTTGCATCAAGAAAATCAAGAATTGAGTGCGGAATACAACCAAAATTGTTTCGGATCAAGAAAATCAAGAACTGAGTCCGGAATACCGCAAACAAGTTTTGTGTTAATAAAATCAAGAATTGAGCGCGAAATACAAACCAACTTGTTTGGATCAAGAAAATAAAAAACCGAGTCAGGAATACCGCAAACATGTTTTGCATTAAGAAAATCAAGAATTGAGCGGGGAAAACAACCAAACTTGTTTGGGAACAAGAAAATCATGAACTGAGTCCGGAATAACGCAAACATGTTTTGCATCAAGAAAATCAAGAATTGAGTGCGGAATACAACCAAACTTGTTTCGGATCAAGAAAATCAAGAACTGAGTCCGGAATAACGCAAACATGTTTTGCATAAAGAAAATCAATAATTGAGTGCGGAATACAACCAAACTTGTTTGGGATCAAGAAAATCAAGAACTGAGTCCGGAATAATGCAACCATGTTTTGCATCAAGAAAATCAAGAATTGAGTGCGGAAAACAACCAAACTTATTTCGGAACAAGAAAATCAAGAACTGAGTCAGGAATACCGCAAACATGTTTTGCATCAAGAAAATCAAGAATTGAGTGCGGAAAACAACCAAACTTGTTTCGGAACAAGAAAATCAAGAACTGACTCCGGAATAACGCAAACATGTTTTGCTTCAAGAAAATCAAGAATTGAGTGCGGAAAACAACCAAACTTGTTTTTGAACAAGAAAATCAGGAACTAAGTCCGGAATAACGCAAACATGTTTTGCATCAAGAAAATCAAGAATTTAGTGCGGAATACAACCAAACTTATTTCGGATCAAGAAAATCAAGAACTGAGTCCGGAATAACGCAAACATTTTTTGCATCAAGAAAATCAAGAATTGAGTGCGGAATACAACCAAACTTGTTTCGGATCAAGAAAATCAAGAACTGAGTCCGGAATAACGCAAACATGTTTTGCATCAAGAAAATCAAGAATTGAGTGCGGAATACAACCAAACTTGTTTCGGATCAAGAAAATCAAGAACTGAGTCCTGAATAACGCAAACATGTTTTGCATAAAGAAAATCAATAATTGAGTGCGGAATACAACCAAACTTGTTTGGGATCAAGAAAATCAAGAACTGAGTCCGGAATAATGCAACCATGTTTTGCATCAAGAAAATCAATAATTGAGTGCGGAAAAGAACCAAACTTATTTCGGAACAAGAAAATCAAGAACTGAGTCAGGAATACCGCAAACATGTTTTGCATCAAGAAAATCAAGAATTGAGTGCGGAAAACAACCAAACTTGTTTCGGAACAAGAAAATCAAGAACTGAGTCCGGAATAACGCAAACATGTTTTGCATCAAGAAAATCAAGAATTGAGTGCGGAATACAACCAAACTTGTTTCGGATCAAGAAAATCAAGAACTGAGTCCGGAATAACGCAAACTTGTTTTGCATAAATAAAATCAAGAATTGAGTGCGGAATACAACCAAACTTGTTTGGGATCAAGAAAATCAAGAACTGAGTCCGGAATACCGCAAACAAGTTTTGCATCAAGAAAATCAAGAATTGAGCGCGGAATACAAACAAACTTATTTCGGAACAAGAAAATCAAGAACTGAGTCCGGAACAACGCAAACATGTTTTGCATCATGAAAATTAAGAATTGAGTGCGGAAAACAACCAAACTTGTTTTTGAACAAGAAAATCAAGAACTGAGTCCGGAATAACGCAAACATGTTTTGCATCAAGAAAATCAAGAATTGAGTGCGGAATACAACCAAACTTGTTTCGGATCAAGAAAATCAAGAACTGAGTCCGGAATAACGCAAACATGTTTTGCATAAAGAAAATCAAGAATTGAGTGCGGAATACAACCAAACTTGTTTGGGATCAAGAAAATCAAGAACTGAGTCCGGAATAATGCAACCATGTTTTGCATCAAGAAAATCAATAATTGAGTGCGGAAAAGAACCAAACTTATTTCGGAACAAGAAAATCAAGAACTGAGTCAGGAATAACGCAAACATGTTTTGCATCAAGAAAATCAAGAATTGAGTGCGGAATACAACCAAACTTGTTTCGGATCAAGAAAATCAAGAACTGAGTCCGGAATAACGCAAACATGTTTTGCATAACGAAAATCAATAATTGAGTGCGGAATATAACCAAACTTGTTTGGGATCAAGAAAATCAAGAACTGAGTCCGGAATAATGCAACCATGTTTTGCATCAAGAAAATCAATAATTGAGTGCGGAAAAGAACCAAACTTATTTCGGAACAAGAAAATCAAGAACTGAGTCAGGAATACCGCAAACATGTTTTGCATCAAGAAAATCAAGAATTGAGTGCGGAAAACAACCAAACTTGTTTCGGAACAAGAAAATCAAGAACTGAGTCCGGAATAACGCAAACATGTTTTGCATCAAGAAAATCAAGAATTGAGTGCGGAATACAACCAAACTTGTTTCGGATCAAGAAAATTAAGAACTGAGTCCGGAATAACGCAAACATGTTTTGTATAAATAAAATCAAGAATTGAGTGCGGAATACAACCAAACTTGTTTGGGATCAAGAAAATCAAGAACTGAGTCCGGAATACCGCAAACAAGTTTTGCATCAAGAAAATCAAGAATTGAGCGCGGAATACAAACAAACTTATTTCGGAACAAGAAAATCAAGAACTGAGTCCGGAACAACGCAAACATGTTTTGCATCATGAAAATCAAGAATTGAGTGCGGAATACAACCAAAATTGTTTCGGATCAAGAAAATCAAGAACTGAGTCCGGAATACCGCAAACAAGTTTTGTGTTAATAAAATCAAGAATTGAGCGCGAAATACAAACCAACTTGTTTGGATCAAGAAAATAAAAAACCGAGTCAGTAATACCGCAAACATGTTTTGCATTAAGAAAATCAAGAATTGAGCGTGGAAAACAACCAAACTTGTTTGGGAACAAGAAAATCAAGAACTGAGTCCGGAATAACGCAAACATGTTTTGCATCAAGAAAATCAAGAATTGAGTGCGGAATACAACCAAACTTGTTTCGGATCAAGAAAATCAAGAACTGAGTCCGGAATAACGCAAACATGTTTTGCATAACGAAAATCAATAATTGAGTGCGGAATATAACCAAACTTGTTTGGGATCAAGAAAATCAAGAACTGAGTCCGGAATAATCCAACCATGTTTTGCATCAAGAAAATCAATAATTGAGTGCGGAAAAGAACCAAACTTATTTCGGAACAAGAAAATCAAGAACTGAGTCAGGAATACCGCAAACATGTTTTGCATCAAGAAAATCAAGAATTGAGTGCGGAAAACAACCAAACTTGTTTCGGATCAAGAAAATCAAGAACTGAGTCCGGAATAACGCAAACATGTTTTGCATAAATAAAATCAAGAATTGAGTGCGGAATACAACCAAACTTGTTTGGGATCAAGAAAATCAAGAACTGAGTCCGGAATACCGCAAACAAGTTTTGCATCAAGAAAATCAAGAATTGAGCGCGGAATACAAACAAACTTATTTCGGAACAAGAAAATCAAGAACTGAGTCCGGAACAACGCAAACATGTTTTGCATCATGAAAATTAAGAATTGAGTGCGGAAAACAACCAAACTTGTTTTTGAACAAGAAAATCAAGAACTGAGTCCGGAATAACGCAAACATGTTTTGCATCAAGAAAATCAAGAATTGAGTGCGGAAAACAACCAAACTTGTTTTTGAACAAGAAAATCAGGAACTAAGTCCGGAATAACGCAAACATGTTTTGCATCAAGAAAATCAAGAATTTAGTGCGGAATACAACCAAACTTATTTCGGATCAAGAAAATCAAGAACTGAGTCCGGAATAACGCAAACATTTTTTGCATCAAGAAAATCAAGAATTGAGTGCGGAATACAACCAAACTTGTTTCGGATCAAGAAAATCAAGAACTGAGTCCGGAATAACGCAAACATGTTTTGCATCAAGAAAATCAAGAATTGAGTGCGGAAAACAACCAAACTTGTTTTTGAACAAGAAAATCAAGAACTGAGTCCGGAATAACGCAAACATGTTTTGCATCAAGAAAATCAAGAATTGAGTGCGGAAAACAACCAAACTTGTTTGTGAACAAGAAAATCAACAACAGAGTCCGGAATAACGCAAACATGTTTTGCATCAAGAAAATCAAGAATTGAGTGCGGAATACAACCAAACTTGTTTCGGATCAAGAAAATCAAGAACTGAGTCCGGAATAACGCAAATATGTTTTGCATCAAGAAAATCAAGAATTGAGTGCGGAAAACAACCAAACTTGTTTTTGAACAAGAAAATCAAGAACTGAGTCCGGAATAATGCAAACATGTTTTGCATCAAGAAAATCAAGAATTGAGTGCGGAATACAACCAAAATTGTTTCGGATCAAGAAAATCAAGAACTGAGTCCGGAATACCGCAAACAAGTTTTGTGTTAATAAAATCAAGAATTGAGCGCGAAATACAAACCAACTTGTTTGGATCAAGAAAATAAAAAACCGAGTCAGGAATACCGCAAACATGTTTTGCATTAAGAAAATCAAGAATTGAGCGGGGAAAACAACCAAACTTGTTTGGGAACAAGAAAATCAAGAACTGAGTCCGGAATAACGCAAACATGTTTTGCATCAAGAAAATCAAGAATTGAGTGCGGAATACAACCAAACTTGTTTCGGATCAAGAAAATCAAGAACTGAGTCCGGAATAACGCAAACATGTTTTGCATAAAGAAAATCAATAATTGAGTGCGGAATACAACCAAACTTGTTTGGGATCAAGAAAATCAAGAACTGAGTCCGGAATAATGCAACCATGTTTTGCATCAAGAAAATCAATAATTGAGTGCGGAAAAGAACCAAACTTATTTCGGAACAAGAAAATCAAGAACTGAGTCAGGAATACCGCAAACATGTTTTGCATCAAGAAAATCAAGAATTGAGTGCGGAATACAACCAAACTTGTTTCGGATCAAGAAAATCAAGAACTGAGTCCGGAATAACGCAAACATGTTTTGCATAAATAAAATCAAGAATTGAGTGCGGAATACAACCAAACTTGTTTGGGATCAAGAAAATCAAGAACTGAGTCCGGAATACCGCAAACAAGTTTTGCATCACGAAAATCAAGAATTGAGCGCGGAATACAAACAAACTTATTTCGGAACAAGAAAATCAAGAACTGAGTCCGGAACAACGCAAACATGTTTTGCATCATGAAAATTAAGAATTGAGTGCGGAAAACAACCAAACTTGTTTTTGAACAAGAAAATCAAGAACTGAGTCCGGAATAACGCAAACATGTTTTGCATCAAGAAAATCAAGAATTGAGTGCGGAATACAACCAAACTTGTTTCGGATCAAGAAAATCAAGAACTGAGTCCGGAATAACGCAAACATGTTTTGCATAAAGAAAATCAATAATTGAGTGCGGAATACAACCAAACTTGTTTGGGATCAAGAAAATCAAGAACTGAGTCCGGAATACCGCAAACATGTTTTGCATCAAGAAAATCAAGAATTGAGTGCGGAATACAACCAAACTTGTTTCGGAACAAGAAAATCAAGAACTGAGTCCGGAATAACGCAAACATGTTTTGCATTAATAAAATCAAGAATTGAGCGCGGAATACAAACCAACTTGTTTGGGATCCAGAAAATAAAAAACCGAGTCAGGAATACCGCAAACATGTTTTGCATCAAGAAAATCAAGAATTGAGCGCGGAAAACAACCAAACTTGTTTGGGAACAAGAAAATCAAGAACTGAGTCCGGAATAACCCAAACATATTTTGCATCAAGAAAATCAAGAATTGAGTGCGGAATACAACCAAACTTGTTTCGGAACAAGAAAATCAAGAACTGAGTCCGGAATAACGCAAACATGTTTTGCATAAAGAAAATCAAGAATTGAGTGCGGAATACAACCAAACTTGTTTGGGATCAAGAAAATCAAGAACTGAGTCCGGAATAATGCAACCATGTTTTGCATCAAGAAAATCAAGAATTGAGTGCGGAAAACAACCAAACTTATTTCGGAACAAGAAAATCAAGAACTGAGTTCGGAATAACGCAAACATGTTTTGCATCAAGAAAATCAAGAATTGAGTGCGGAATACAAACAAATTTGTTTCGGAAGAAGAAAATCAAGTACTGAGTCAGGAATACCGCAAACATGTTTTGCATCAAGAAAATCAAGAATTGAGTGCGGAAAACAACCAAACTTGTTTCGGAACAAGAAAATCAAGAACTGAGTCCGGAATAACGCAAACATGTTTTGCATCAAGAAAATCAAGAATTTAGTGCGGAATATAACCAAACTTGTTTCGGATCAAGAAAATCAAGAACTGAGTGCGGAATAACGCAAACATGTTTTGCATCAAGAAAATCAAGAATTGAGTGCGGAATACAACCAAACTTGTTTCGGAACAAGAAAATCAAGAACTGAGTCAGGAATACCGCAAACATGTTTTGCATCAAGAAAATCAAGAATTGAGTGCGGAAAACAACCAAACTTGTTTTTGAACAAGAAAATCAAGAACTGAGTCCGGAATAACGCAAACATGTTTTGCATCAAGAAAATCAAGAATTGAGTGCGGAATACAACCAAACTTGTTTCGGATCAAGAAAATCAAGAACTGAGTCCGGAATAACGCAAACATGTTTTGCATAAATAAAATCAAGAATTGAGTGCGGAATACAACCAAACTTGTTTGGGATCAAGAAAATCAAGAACTGACTCCGGAATACCGCAAACATGTTTTGCATCAAGAAAATCAAGAATTGAGCGCGGAATACAAACAAACTTATTTCGGAACAAGAAAATCAAGAACTGAGTCCGGAACAACGCAAACATGTTTTGCATCATGAAAATTAAGAATTGAGTGCGGAAAACAACCAAACTTGTTTTTGAACAAGAAAATCAAGAACTGAGTCCGGAATAATGCAAACATGTTTTGCATCAAGAAAATCAAGAATTGAGTGCGGAAAACAACCAAACTTGTTTTTGAACAAGAAAATCAGGAACTAAGTCCGGAATAACGCAAACATGTTTTGCATCAAGAAAATCAAGAATTGAGTGCGGAATACAACCAAACTTGTTTCAGATCAAGAAAATCAAGAACTGAGTCCGGAATAACGCAAACATGTTTTGCATAAAGAAAATCAATAATTGAGTGCGGAATACAACCAAACTTGTTTGGGATCAAGAAAATTAAGAACTGAGTCCGGAATAATGCAACCATATTTTGCATCAAGAAAATCAAGAATTGAGTGCGGAAAACAACCAAACTTGTTTCGGAACAAGAAAATCAAGAACTGAGTCCGGAATAACGCAAACATGTTTTGCATCAAGAAAATCAAGAATTGAGTGCGGAATACAACCAAACTTGTTTCGGATCAAGAAAATCAAGAACTGAGTCCGGAATAACGCAAACATGTTTTGCATAAATAAAATCAAGAATTGAGTGCGGAATACAACCAAACTTGTTTGGGATCAAGAAAATCAAGAACTGAGTCCGGAATACCGCAAACAAGTTTTGCATCAAGAAAATCAAGAATTGAGCGCGGAATACAAACAAACTTATTTCGGAACAAGAAAATCAAGAACTGAGTCCGGAACAACGCAAACATGTTTTGCATCATGAAAATTAAGAATTGAGTGCGGAAAACAACCAAACTTGTTTTTGAACAAGAAAATCAAGAACTGAGTCCGGAATAACGCAAACATGTTTTGCATCAAGAAAATCAAGAATTGAGTGCGGAAAACAACCAAACTTGTTTTTGAACAAGAAAATCAGGAACTAAGTCCGGAATAACGCAAACATGTTTTGCATCAAGAAAATCAAGAATTTAGTGCGGAATACAACCAAACTTATTTCGGATCAAGAAAATCAAGAACTGAGTCCGGAATAACGCAAACATTTTTTGCATCAAGAAAATCAAGAATTGAGTGCGGAATACAACCAAACTTGTTTCGGATCAAGAAAATCAAGAACTGAGTCCGGAATAACGCAAACATGTTTTGCATCAAGAAAATCAAGAATTGAGTGCGGAAAACAACCAAACTTGTTTTTGAACAAGAAAATCAAGAACTGAGTCCGGAATAACGCAAACATGTTTTGCATCAAGAAAATCAAGAATTGAGTGCGGAAAACAACCAAACTTGTTTGTGAACAAGAAAATCAACAACAGAGTCCGGAATAACGCAAACATGTTTTGCATCAAGAAAATCAAGAATTGAGTGCGGAATACAACCAAACTTGTTTCGGATCAAGAAAATCAAGAACTGAGTCCGGAATAACGCAAATATGTTTTGCATCAAGAAAATCAAGAATTGAGTGCGGAAAACAACCAAACTTGTTTTTGAACAAGAAAATCAAGAACTGAGTCCGGAATAATGCAAACATGTTTTGCATCAAGAAAATCAAGAATTGAGTGCGGAATACAACCAAAATTGTTTCGGATCAAGAAAATCAAGAACTGAGTCCGGAATACCGCAAACAAGTTTTGTGTTAATAAAATCAAGAATTGAGCGCGAAATACAAACCAACTTGTTTGGATCAAGAAAATAAAAAACCGAGTCAGGAATACCGCAAACATGTTTTGCATTAAGAAAATCAAGAATTGAGCGGGGAAAACAACCAAACTTGTTTGGGAACAAGAAAATCAAGAACTGAGTCCGGAATAACGCAAACATGTTTTGCATCAAGAAAATCAAGAATTGAGTGCGGAATACAACCAAACTTGTTTCGGATCAAGAAAATCAAGAACTGAGTCCGGAATAACGCAAACATGTTTTGCATAAAGAAAATCAATAATTGAGTGCGGAATACAACCAAACTTGTTTGGGATCAAGAAAATCAAGAACTGAGTCCGGAATAATGCAACCATGTTTTGCATCAAGAAAATCAATAATTGAGTGCGGAAAAGAACCAAACTTATTTCGGAACAAGAAAATCAAGAACTGAGTCAGGAATACCGCAAACATGTTTTGCATCAAGAAAATCAAGAATTGAGTGCGGAATACAACCAAACTTGTTTCGGATCAAGAAAATCAAGAACTGAGTCCGGAATAACGCAAACATGTTTTGCATAAATAAAATCAAGAATTGAGTGCGGAATACAACCAAACTTGTTTGGGATCAAGAAAATCAAGAACTGAGTCCGGAATACCGCAAACAAGTTTTGCATCACGAAAATCAAGAATTGAGCGCGGAATACAAACAAACTTATTTCGGAACAAGAAAATCAAGAACTGAGTCCGGAACAACGCAAACATGTTTTGCATCATGAAAATTAAGAATTGAGTGCGGAAAACAACCAAACTTGTTTTTGAACAAGAAAATCAAGAACTGAGTCCGGAATAACGCAAACATGTTTTGCATCAAGAAAATCAAGAATTGAGTGCGGAATACAACCAAACTTGTTTCGGATCAAGAAAATCAAGAACTGAGTCCGGAATAACGCAAACATGTTTTGCATAAAGAAAATCAATAATTGAGTGCGGAATACAACCAAACTTGTTTGGGATCAAGAAAATCAAGAACTGAGTCCGGAATACCGCAAACATGTTTTGCATCAAGAAAATCAAGAATTGAGTGCGGAATACAACCAAACTTGTTTCGGAACAAGAAAATCAAGAACTGAGTCCGGAATAACGCAAACATGTTTTGCATTAATAAAATCAAGAATTGAGCGCGGAATACAAACCAACTTGTTTGGGATCCAGAAAATAAAAAACCGAGTCAGGAATACCGCAAACATGTTTTGCATCAAGAAAATCAAGAATTGAGCGCGGAAAACAACCAAACTTGTTTGGGAACAAGAAAATCAAGAACTGAGTCCGGAATAACCCAAACATATTTTGCATCAAGAAAATCAAGAATTGAGTGCGGAATACAACCAAACTTGTTTCGGAACAAGAAAATCAAGAACTGAGTCCGGAATAACGCAAACATGTTTTGCATAAAGAAAATCAAGAATTGAGTGCGGAATACAACCAAACTTGTTTGGGATCAAGAAAATCAAGAACTGAGTCCGGAATAATGCAACCATGTTTTGCATCAAGAAAATCAAGAATTGAGTGCGGAAAACAACCAAACTTATTTCGGAACAAGAAAATCAAGAACTGAGTTCGGAATAACGCAAACATGTTTTGCATCAAGAAAATCAAGAATTGAGTGCGGAATACAAACAAATTTGTTTCGGAAGAAGAAAATCAAGTACTGAGTCAGGAATACCGCAAACATGTTTTGCATCAAGAAAATCAAGAATTGAGTGCGGAAAACAACCAAACTTGTTTCGGAACAAGAAAATCAAGAACTGAGTCCGGAATAACGCAAACATGTTTTGCATCAAGAAAATCAAGAATTTAGTGCGGAATATAACCAAACTTGTTTCGGATCAAGAAAATCAAGAACTGAGTGCGGAATAACGCAAACATGTTTTGCATCAAGAAAATCAAGAATTGAGTGCGGAATACAACCAAACTTGTTTCGGAACAAGAAAATCAAGAACTGAGTCAGGAATACCGCAAACATGTTTTGCATCAAGAAAATCAAGAATTGAGTGCGGAAAACAACCAAACTTGTTTTTGAACAAGAAAATCAAGAACTGAGTCCGGAATAACGCAAACATGTTTTGCATCAAGAAAATCAAGAATTGAGTGCGGAATACAACCAAACTTGTTTCGGATCAAGAAAATCAAGAACTGAGTCCGGAATAACGCAAACATGTTTTGCATAAATAAAATCAAGAATTGAGTGCGGAATACAACCAAACTTGTTTGGGATCAAGAAAATCAAGAACTGACTCCGGAATACCGCAAACATGTTTTGCATCAAGAAAATCAAGAATTGAGCGCGGAATACAAACAAACTTATTTCGGAACAAGAAAATCAAGAACTGAGTCCGGAACAACGCAAACATGTTTTGCATCATGAAAATTAAGAATTGAGTGCGGAAAACAACCAAACTTGTTTTTGAACAAGAAAATCAAGAACTGAGTCCGGAATAACGCAAACATGTTTTGCATCAAGAAAATCAAGAATTGAGTGCGGAATACAACCAAACTTGTTTCGGATCAAGAAAATCAAGAACTGAGTCCGGAATAACGCAAACATGTTTTGCATAAAGAAAATCAAGAATTGAGTGCGGAATACAACCAAACTTGTTTGGGATCAAGAAAATCAAGAACTGAGTCCGGAATAATGCAACCATGTTTTGCATCAAGAAAATCAAGAATTGAGTGCGGAAAAGAACCAAACTTATTTCGGAACAAGAAAATCAAGAACTGAGTCAGGAATACCGCAAACATGTTTTGCATCAAGAAAATCAAGAATTGAGTGCGGAAAACAACCAAACTTGTTTCGGAACAAGAAAATCAAGAACTGACTCCGGAATAACGCAAACATGTTTTGCTTCAAGAAAATCAAGAATTGAGTGCGGAAAACAACCAAACTTGTTTTTGAACAAGAAAATCAGGAACTAAGTCCGGAATAACGCAAACATGTTTTGCATCAAGAAAATCAAGAATTTAGTGCGGAATACAACCAAACTTATTTCGGATCAAGAAAATCAAGAACTGAGTCCGGAATAACGCAAACATGTTTTGCATCAAGAAAATCAAGAATTGAGTGCGGAATACAACCAAACTTGTTTCGGATCAAGAAAATCAAGAACTGAGTCCGGAATAACGCAAACATGTTTTGCATCAAGAAAATCAAGAATTGAGTGCGGAAAACAACCAAACTTGTTTTTGAACAAGAAAATCAAGAACTGAGTCCGGAATAACGCAAACATGTTTTGCATCAAGAAAATCAAGAATTGAGTGCGGAAAACAACCAAACTTGTTTTTGAACAAGAAAATCAAGAACTGAGTCCGGAATAACGCAAACATGTTTTGCATCAAGAAAATCAAGAATTTAGTGCGGAATACAACCAAACTTGTTTCGGATCAAGAAAATCAAGAATTGAGTCCGGAATAACGCAAATATGTTTTGCATCAAGAAAATCAAGAATTGAGTGCGGAAAACAACCAAACTTGTTTTTGAACAAGAAAATCAAGAACTGAGTCCGGAATAATGCAAACATGTTTTGCATCAAGAAAATCAAGAATTGAGTGCGGAATACAACCAAAATTGTTTCGGATCAAGAAAATCAAGAACTGAGTCCGGAATAACGCAAATATGTTTTGCATCAAGAAAATCAAGAATTGAGTGCGGAAAACAACCAAACTTGTTTTTGAACAAGAAAATCAAGAACTGAGTCCGGAATAATGCAAACATGTTTTGCATCAAGAAAATCAAGAATTGAGTGCGGAATACAACCAAAATTGTTTCGGATCAAGAAAATCAAGAACTGAGTCCGGAATACCGCAAACAAGTTTTGTGTTAATAAAATCAAGAATTGAGCGCGAAATACAAACCAACTTGTTTGGATCAAGAAAATAAAAAACCGAGTCAGGAATACCGCAAACATGTTTTGCATTAAGAAAATCAAGAATTGAGCGTGGAAAACAACCAAACTTGTTTGGGAACAAGAAAATCAAGAACTGAGTCCGGAATAACCCAAACATATTTTGCATCAAGAAAATCAAGAATTGAGTGCGGAATACAACCAAACTTGTTTCGGAACAAGAAAATCAAGAACTGAGTCCGGAATAACGCAAACATGTTTTGCATTAATAAAATCAAGAATTGAGCGCGGAATACAAACCAACTTGTTTGGGATCCAGAAAATAAAAAACCGAGTCAGGAATACCGCAAACATGTTTTGCATCAAGAAAATCAAGAATTGAGCGCGGAAAACAACCAAACTTGTTTGGGAACAAGAAAATCAAGAACTGAGTCCGGAATAACCCAAACATATTTTGCATCAAGAAAATCAAGAATTGAGTGCGGAATACAACCAAACTTGTTTCGGAACAAGAAAATCAAGAACTGAGTCCGGAATAACGCAAACATGTTTTGCATAAAGAAAATCAAGAATTGAGTGCGGAATACAACCAAACTTGTTTGGGATCAAGAAAATCAAGAACTGAGTCCGGAATAATGCAACCATGTTTTGCATCAAGAAAATCAAGAATTGAGTGCGGAAAACAACCAAACTTATTTTTGAACAAGAAAATCAAGAACTGAGTCCGGAATAACGCAAACATGTTTTGCATCAAGAAAATCAAGAATTGAGTGCGGAATACAAACAAATTTGTTTCGGAAGAAGAAAATCAAGTACTGAGTCAGGAATACCGCAAACATGTTTTGCATCAAGAAAATCAAGAATTGAGTGCGGAAAACAACCAAACTTGTTTCGGAACAAGAAAATCAAGAACTGAGTCCGGAATAACGCAAACATGTTTTGCATCAAGAAAATCAAGAATTTAGTGCGGAATATAACCAAACTTGTTTCGGATCAAGAAAATCAAGAACTGAGTTCGGAATAACGCAAACATGTTTTGCATCAAGAAAATCAAGAATTGAGTGCGGAATACAACCAAACTTGTTTCGGAACAAGAAAATCAAGAACTGAGTCAGGAATACCGCAAACATGTTTTGCATCAAGAAAATCAAAAATTGAGTGCGGAAAACAACCAAACTTGTTTTTGAACAAGAAAATCAAGAACTGAGTCCGGAATAACGCAAACATGTTTTGCATCAAGAAAATCAAGAATTTAGTGCGGATTACAACCAAACTTGTTTCGGATCAAGAAAATCAAGAACTGAGTCCGGAATAACGCAAACATGTTTTGCATCAAGAAAATCAAGAATTGAGTGCGGAATACAACCAAACTTGTTTCGGAACAAGAAAATCAAGAACTGACTCCGGAATAACGCAAACATATTTTGCATCAAGAAAATCAAGAATTGAGTGCGGAAAACAACCAAACTTATTTCGGAACAAGAAAATCAAGAACTGAGTCAGGATTACCGCAAACATGTTTTGCATCAAGAAAATCAAGAATTGAGTGCGGAAAACAACCAAACTTGTTTCGGAACAAGAAAATCAAGAACTGAGTCCGGAATAACGCAAACATGTTTTGCATAAAGAAAATCAAGAATTGAGTGCGGAAAACAACCAAACTTATTTCGGAACAAGAAAATCAAGAACTGAGTCAGGAATACCACAAACATGTTTTGCATCAAGAAAATCAAGAATTGAGTGCGGAAAACAACCAAACTTGTTTCGGAACAAGAAAATCAAGAACTGAGTCCGGAATAACGCAAACATGTTTTGCATCAAGAAAATCAAGAATTGAGTGCGGAAAACAACCAAACTTGTTTTTGAACAAGAAAATCAAGAACTGAGTCCGGAATAACGCAAACATGTTTTGCATCAAGAAAATCAAGAATTTAGTGCGGAATACAACCAAACTTGTTTCGGATCAAGAAAATCAAGAACTGAGTCCGGAATACCGCAAACAAGTTTCGCATCAAGAAAATCAAGAATTGAGCGCGGAATACAAACAAACTTATTTCGGAACAAGAAAATCAAGAACTGAGTCCGGAATAACGCAAACATGTTTTGCATCATGAAAATGAAGAATTGAGTGCGGAAAACAACCAAACTTGTTTTTGAACAAGAAAATCAAGAACTGAGTCCGGAATAACGCAAACATGTTTTGCATCAAGAAAATCAAGAATTGAGTGCGGAATACAACCAAACTTGTTTCGGATCAAGAAAATCAAGAACTGAGTCCGGAATAACGCAAACATGTTTTGCATAAAGAAAATCAAGAATTGAGTGCGGAATACAACCAAACTTGTTTGGGATCAAGAAAATCAAGAACTGAGTCCGGAATAATGCAACCATGTTTTGCATCAAGAAAATCAAGAATTGAGTGCGGAAAAGAACCAAACTTATTTCGGAACAAGAAAATCAAGAACTGAGTCAGGAATACCGCAAACATGTTTTGCATCAAGAAAATCAAGAATTGAGTGCGGAAAACAACCAAACTTGTTTCGGAACAAGAAAATCAAAAACTGACTCCGGAATAACGCAAACATGTTTTGCATCAAGAAAATCAAGAATTGAGTGCGGAAAACAACCAAACTTGTTTTTGAACAAGAAAATCAAGAACTGAGTCCGGAATAACGCAAACATGTTTTGCATAAAGAAAATCAAGAATTGAGTGCGGAATACAACCAAACTTGTTTGGGATCAAGAAAATCAAGAACTGAGTCCGGAATAATGCAACCATGTTTTGCATCAAGAAAATCAAGAATTGAGTGCGGAAAAGAACCAAACTTGTTTCGGAACAAGAAAATCAAGAACTGAGTCAGGAATACCGCAAACATGTTTTGCATTAAGAAAATCAAGAATTGAGTGCGGAAAACAACCAAACTTGTTTCGGAACAAGAAAATCAAGAACTGAGTCCGGAATAACGCAAACATGTTTTGCATAAAGAAAATCAAGAATTGAGTGCGGAATACAACCAAACTTGTTTGGGATCAAGAAAATCAAGAACTGAGTCCGGAATAACGCAAACATGTTTTGCATAAAGAAAATCAAGAATTGAGTGCGGAATACAACCAAACTTGTTTGGGATCAATAAAATCAAGAACTGAGTCCGGAATACCGCAAACAAGTTTTGCATCAAGAAAATCAAGAATTGAGTGCGGAAAACAACCAAACTTGTTTTTGAACAAGAAAATGAAGAACTGAGTCCGGAATAACGCAAACATGTTTTGCATCAAGAAAATCAAGAATTGAGTGCGGAAAACAACCAAAATTGTTTCAGATCACGAAAATCAAGAACTGAGTCCGGAATAGCGCAAACAAGTTTTGCATTAATAAAATCAAGAATTGAGCGCGGAATACAAACCAACTTGTTTGGGATCAAGAAAATAAAAAACCGAGTCAGGAATACCGCAAACATGTTTTGCATCAAGAAAATCAAGAATTGAGTGCGGAAAACAACCAAACTTGTTTTTGAACAACAAAATCAAGAACTGAGTCTGGATTACCGCAAACAAGTTTTGCATTAATAAAATCAAGAATTGAGCGCGGAATACAAACCAACTTGTTTGGGATCAAGAAAATAAAAAACCGAGTCAGGAATACCGCAAACATGTTTTGCATCAAGAAAATCAAGAATTGAGTGCGGAAAACAACCAAACTTGTTTTTGAACAACAAAATCAAGAACTGAGTCTGGATTACCGCAAACAAGTTTTGCATTAATAAAATCAAGAATTGAGCGCGGAATACAAACCAACTTGTTTGGGTTCAAGAAAATAAAAAACCGAGTCAGGAATACCGCAAACATGTTTTGCATCAAGAAAATCAAGAATTGAGCGCGGAAAACAACCAAACTTGTTTGGGAACAAGAAAATCAAGAACTGAGTCCGGAATAACCCAAACATATTTTGCATCAAGAAAATCAAGAATTGAGTGCGGAATACAACCAAACTTATTTCGGATCAAGAAAATCAAGAACTGAGTCCGGAATAACGCAAACATGTTTTGCATAAAGAAAATCAAGAATTGAGTGCGGAATACAACCAAACTTGTTTGGGATCAAGAAAATCAAGAACTGAGTCCGGAATACCGCAAACAAGTTTTGCATCAAGAAAATCAAGAATTGAGCGCGGAATACAAACAAACTTATTTCGGAACAAGAAAATCAAGAACTGAGTCCGGAATAATGCAAACATGTTTTGCATTATGAAAATTAAGAATTGAGTGCGGAAAACAACCAAACTTGTTTTTGAACAAGAAAATCAAGAACCGAGTCAGGAATACCGCAAACATATTTTGCATCAAGAAAATCAAGAATTGAGTGCGGAAAACAACCAAACTTGTTTTTGAACAACAAAATCAAGAACTGAGTCTGGAATACCGCAACCAAGTTTTGCATTAATATAATCAAGAATTGAGCGCGGAATACAAACCAACTTGTTTGGGATCAAGAAAATAAAAAACCGAGTCAGGAATACCGCAAACATGTTTTGCATCAAGAAAATCAAGAATTGAGCGCGTAAAACAACCAAACTTGTTTGGGAACAAGAAAATCAAGAACTGAGTCCGGAATAAGCCAAACATATTTTGCATCAAGAAAATCAAGAATTGAGTGCGGAATACAACCAAACTTGTTTCGGAACAAGAAAATCAAGAACTGAGTCCGGAATAACGCAAACATGTTTTGCATAAAGAAAATCAAGAATTGAGTGCGGAATACAACCAAACTTGTTTGGGATCAAGAAAATCAAGAACTGAGTCCGGAATAATGCAACCATGTTTTGCATCAAGAAAATCAAGAATTGAGTGCGGAAAACAACCAAACTTATTTCGGAACAAGAAAATCAAGAACTGAGTCAGGAATACCGCAAACATGTTTTGCATCAAGAAAATCAAGAATTGAGTGCGGAAAACAACCAAACTTGTTTCGGAACAAGAAAATCAAGAACTGAGTCCGGAATAACGCAAACATGTTTTGCATCAACAAAATCAAGAATTGAGTGCGGAATACAACCAAACTTGTTTCGGATCAAGAAAATCAAGAACTGAGTCCGGAATAACGCAAACATGTTTTGCATAAAGAAAATCAAGAATTGAGTGCGGAATACAACCAAACTTGTTTGGGATCAAGAAAATCAAGAACTGAGTCCGGAATACCGCAAACAAGTTTTGCATAAAGAAATCAAGAATTGAGCGCGGAATACAAACAAACTTATTTCGGAACAAGAAAATCAAGAACTGAGTCCGGAATAACGCAAACATGTTTTGCATCATTAAAATTTAGAATTGAGTGCGGAAAACAACCAAACTTGTTTTTGAACAAGAAAATCAAGAACTGAGTCCGGAATAACGCAAACATGTTTTGCATCAAGAAAATAAAGAATTGAGTGCGGAAAACAACCAAACTTGTTTTTGAACAAGAAAATCAAGAACTGAGTCCGGAATAACGCAAACATGTTTTGCATAAAGAAAATCAAGAATTGAGTGCGGAATACAACCAAACTTGTTTGGGATCAAGAAAATCAAGAACTGAGTCCGGAACACCGCAAACAAGTTTTGCATCAAGAAAATCAAGAATTGAGCGCGGAATACAAACAAACTTATTTCGGAACAAGAAAATCAAGAACTGAGTCCGGAATAACGCAAACATGTTTTGCATCATGAAAATTAAGAATTGAGTGCGGAAAACAACCAAACTTGTTTTTGAACAAGAAAATCAAGAACCGAGTCAGGAATACCGCAAACATATTTTGCATCAAAAAAATCAAGAATTGAGTGCGGAAAACAACCAAACTTGTTTTTGAACAACAAAATCAAGAACTGAGTCTGGAATACCGCAAACAAGTTTTGCATTAATAAAATCAAGAATTGAGCGCGGAATACAAACCAACTTGTTTGGGATCAAGAAAATAAAAAACCGAGTCAGGAATACCGCAAACATGTTTTGCATCAAGAAAATCAAGAATTGAGCGCGGAAAACAACCAAACTTGTTTGGGAACAAGAAAATCAAGAACTGAGTCCGGAATAAGCCAAACATATTTTGCATCAAGAAAATCAAGAATTGAGTGCGGAATACAACCAAACTTGTTTCGGAACAAGAAAATCAAGAACTGAGTCCGGAATAACGCAAACATGTTTTGCATAAAGAAAATCAAGAATTGAGTGCGGAATACAACCAAACTTGTTTGGGATCAAGAAAATCAAGAACTGAGTCCGGAATACCGCAAACAAGTTTTGCATCAAGAAAATCAAGAATTGAGCGCGGAATACAAACAAACTTATTTCGGAACAAGAAAATCAAGAACTGAGTCCGGAATAACGCAAACATGTTTTGCATCATGAAAATTAAGAATTGAGTGCGGAAAACAACCAAACTTGTTTTTGAACAAGAAAATCAAGAACCGAGTCAGGAATACCGCAAACATATTTTGCATCAAGAAAATCAAGAATTGAGTGCGGAAAACAACCAAACTTGTTTTTGAACAACAAAATCAAGAACTGAGTCTGGAATACCGCAACCAAGTTTTGCATTAATAAAATCAAGAATTGAGCGCGGAATACAAACCAACTTGTTTGGGATCAAGAAAATAAAAAACCGAGTCAGGAATACCGCAAACATGTTTTGCATCAAGAAAATCAAGAATTGAGCGCGTAAAACAACCAAACTTGTTTGGGAACAAGAAAATCAAGAACTGAGTCCGGAATAAGCCAAACATATTTTGCATCAAGAAAATCAAGAATTGAGTGCGGAATACAACCAAACTTGTTTCGGAACAAGAAAATCAAGAACTGAGTCCGGAATAACGCAAACATGTTTTGCATAAAGAAAATCAAGAATTGAGTGCGGAAAACAACCAAACTTATTTCGGAACAAGAAAATCAAGAACTGAGTCCGGAATACCGCAAACAAGTTTTGCATAAAGAAATCAAGAATTGAGCGCGGAATACAAACAAACTTATTTCGGAACAAGAAAATCAAGAACTGAGTCCGGAATAACGCAAACATGTTTTGCATCATTAAAATTTAGAATTGAGTGCGGAAAACAACCAAACTTGTTTTTGAACAAGAAAATCAAGAACTGAGTCCGGAATAACGCAAACATGTTTTGCATCAAGAAAATAAAGAATTGAGTGCGGAAAACAACCAAACTTGTTTTTGAACAAGAAAATCAAGAACTGAGTCCGGAATAACGCAAACATGTTTTGCATAAAGAAAATCAAGAATTGAGTGCGGAATACAACCAAACTTGTTTGGGATCAAGAAAATCAAGAACTGAGTCCGGAACACCGCAAACAAGTTTTGCATCAAGAAAATCAAGAATTGAGCGCGGAATACAAACAAACTTATTTCGGAACAAGAAAATCAAGAACTGAGTCCGGAATAACGCAAACATGTTTTGCATCATGAAAATTAAGAATTGAGTGCGGAAAACAACCAAACTTGTTTTTGAACAAGAAAATCAAGAACCGAGTCAGGAATACCGCAAACATATTTTGCATCAAAAAAATCAAGAATTGAGTGCGGAAAACAACCAAACTTGTTTTTGAACAACAAAATCAAGAACTGAGTCTGGAATACCGCAAACAAGTTTTGCATTAATAAAATCAAGAATTGAGCGCGGAATACAAACCAACTTGTTTGGGATCAAGAAAATAAAAAACCGAGTCAGGAATACCGCAAACATGTTTTGCATCAAGAAAATCAAGAATTGAGCGCGGAAAACAACCAAACTTGTTTGGGAACAAGAAAATCAAGAACTGAGTCCGGAATAAGCCAAACATATTTTGCATCAAGAAAATCAAGAATTGAGTGCGGAATACAACCAAACTTGTTTCGGAACAAGAAAATCAAGAACTGAGTCCGGAATAACGCAAACATGTTTTGCATAAAGAAAATCAAGAATTGAGTGCGGAATACAACCAAACTTGTTTGGGATCAAGAAAATCAAGAACTGAGTCCGGAATACCGCAAACAAGTTTTGCATCAAGAAAATCAAGAATTGAGCGCGGAATACAAACAAACTTATTTCGGAACAAGAAAATCAAGAACTGAGTCCGGAATAACGCAAACATGTTTTGCATCATGAAAATTAAGAATTGAGTGCGGAAAACAACCAAACTTGTTTTTGAACAAGAAAATCAAGAACCGAGTCAGGAATACCGCAAACATATTTTGCATCAAGAAAATCAAGAATTGAGTGCGGAAAACAACCAAACTTGTTTTTGAACAACAAAATCAAGAACTGAGTCTGGAATACCGCAACCAAGTTTTGCATTAATAAAATCAAGAATTGAGCGCGGAATACAAACCAACTTGTTTGGGATCAAGAAAATAAAAAACCGAGTCAGGAATACCGCAAACATGTTTTGCATCAAGAAAATCAAGAATTGAGCGCGTAAAACAACCAAACTTGTTTGGGAACAAGAAAATCAAGAACTGAGTCCGGAATAAGCCAAACATATTTTGCATCAAGAAAATCAAGAATTGAGTGCGGAATACAACCAAACTTGTTTCGGAACAAGAAAATCAAGAACTGAGTCCGGAATAACGCAAACATGTTTTGCATAAAGAAAATCAAGAATTGAGTGCGGAAAACAACCAAACTTATTTCGGAACAAGAAAATCAAGAACTGAGTCAGGAATACCGCAAACATATTTTGCATCAAGAAAATCAAGAATTGAGTGCGGAAAACAACCAAACTTGTTTCGGAACAAGAAAATCAAGAACTGAGTCCGGAATAACGCAAACATGTTTTGCATCAAGAAAATCAAGAATTGAGTGCGGAAAACAACCAAACTTATTTCGGAACAAGAAAATCAAGAACTGAGTCAGGAATACCGCAAACATATTTTGCATCAAGAAAATCAAGAATTGAGTGCGGAAAACAACCAAACTTGTTTCGGAACAAGAAAATCAAGAACTGAGTCCGGAATAACGCAAACATGTTTTCAATCAACAAAATCAAGAATTGAATTCGGAATACAACCAAACTTGTTTCGGATCAAGAAAATCAAGAACTGAGTCCGGAATAACGCAAACATGTTTTGCATAAAGAAAATCAAGAATTGAGGGCGGAATACAACCAAACTTGTTTGGGATCAAGAAAATCAAGAACTGAGTCCGGAATACCGCAAACAAGTTTTGCATCAAGAAAATCAAGAATTGAGCGCGGAATACAAACAAACTTATTTCGGAACAAGAAAATCAAGAACTGAGTCCGGAATAACGCAAACATGTTTTGCATCATGAAAATTAAGAATTGAGTGCGGAAAACAACCAAACTTGTTTTTGAACAAGAAAATCAAGAACTGAGTCCGGAATAACGCAAACATGTTTTGCATCAAGAAAATAAAGAATTGAGTGCGGAAAACAACCAAACTTGTTTTTGAACAAGAAAATCAAGAACTGAGTCCGGAATAACGCAAACATGTTTTGCATCAAGAAAATAAAGAATTGAGTGCGGAAAACAACCAAACTTGTTTCTGAACAAGAAAATCAAGAACTGAGTCCGGAATAACGCAAACATGTTTTGCATCAAGAAAATCAAGAATTGACTGCGGAATACAACCAAACTTGTTTCGGATCAAGAAAATCAAGAACTGAGTCCGGAATAACGCAAACATGTTTTGCATCAAGAAAATCAAGAATTGAGTGCGGAATACAACCAAAGTTGTTTCGGAACAAGAAAATCAAGAACTGAGTCCGGAATAACGCAAACATGTTTTGCATCAAGAAAATCAAGAATTGAGTACGGAAAACAACCAAAATTGTTTCGGAACAAGAAAATCAAGAACTGACTCCGGAATAACGCAAATATATTTTGCATCAAGAAAATCAAGAATTGAGTGCGGAATACAACCAAACTTGTTTCGGAATAAGAAAAATCAAGAACTGAGTCCGGAATAACGCAAACATGTTTTGCACAAAGAAAATCAAGAATTGAGTGCGGAATACAACCAAACTTGTTTGGGATCAAGAAAATCAAGAACTGAGTCCGGAATAAAGCAACCATGTTTTGCATCAAGAAAATCAAGAATTGAGTGCGGAAAACAACCAAACTTGTTTTTGAACAAGAAAATCAAGAACTGAGTCCGGAATAACGCAAACATGTTTTGCATCAAGAAAATCAAGAATTTAGTGCGGAATACAACCAAACTTGTTTCGGATAAAGAAAATCAAGAACTGAGTCCGGAATAACGCAAACATGTTTTGCATCAAGAAAATCAAGAATTGAGTGCGGAATACAACCAAACTTGTTTCGGAACAAGAAAATCAAGAACTGACTCCGGAATAACGCAAACATATTTTGCATCAAGAAAATCAAGAATTGAGTGCGGAAAACAACCAAACTTATTTCGGAACTAGAAAATCAAGAACTGAGTCAGGAATACCGCAAACATGTTTTGCATCAAGAAAATCAAGAATTGAGTGAGGAAAACAACCAAACTTGTTTCGGAACAAGAAAATCAAGAACTGAGTCCGGAATAACGCAAACAAGTTTTGCATTAATAAAATCAAGAATTGAGCGCGGAATACAAACAACTTGTTTGGGATCAAGAAAATAAAAAACCGAGTCAGTAATATCGCAAACATGTTTTGCATCAAGAAAATCAAGAATTGAGCGCGGAAAACAACCAAACTTGTTTGGGAACAAGAAAATCAAGAACTGAGTCCGGAATAACGCAAACATATTTTGCATCAAGAAAATCAAGAATTGAGTGCGGAATACAACCAAACTTGTTTCGGATCAAGAAAATCAAGAACTGAGTCCGGAATAACGCAAATATGTTTTGCATCAAGAAAATCAAGAATTGAGTGCGGAAAACAGCCAAACTTGTTTCGGAACAAGAAAATCAAGAACTGAGTCAGCAATACCGCAAACATGTTTTGCATCAAGAAAATCAAGAATTGAGTGCGGAAAACAACCAAACTTGTTTCGGAACAAGAAAATCAAGAACTGAGTCCGGAATAACGCAAACATGTTTTGCATCAACAAAATCAAGAATTGAGTTCGGAATACAACCAAACTTGTTTCGGATCAAGAAAATCAAGAACTGAGTCCGGAATAACGCAAACATGTTTTGCATAAAGAAAATCAAGAATTGAGTGCGGAATACAACCAAACTTGTTTGGGATCAAGAAAATCAAGAACTGAGTCCGGAATACCGCAAACAAGTTTTGCATCAAGAAAATCAAGAATTGAGCGCGGAATACAAACAAACTTATTTCGGAACAAGAAAATCAAGAACTGAGTCCGGAATAACGCAAACATGTTTTGCATCATGAAAATCAAGAATTGAGTGCGGAAAACAACCAAACTTGTTTTTGAACAAGAAAATCAAGAACTGAGTCCGGAATAACGCAAACATGTTTTGCATCAAGAAAATAAAGAATTGAGTGCGGAAAACAACCAAACTTGTTTCTGAACAAGAAAATCAAGAACTGAGTCCGGAATAACGCAAACATGTTTTGCATCAAGAAAATCAAGAATTGAGTGCGGAATACAACCAAACTTGTTTCGGATCAAGAAAATCAAGAACTGAGTCCGGAATAACGCAAACATGTTTTGCATAAAGAAAATCAAGAATTGAGTGCGGAAAACAACCAAACTTATTTCGGAACAAGAAAATCAAGAACTGAGTCAGGAATACCGCAAACATATTTTGCATCAAGAAAATCAAGAATTGAGTGCGGAAAACAACCAAACTTGTTTCGGAACAAGAAAATCAAGAACTGAGTCCGGAATAACGCAAACATGTTTTCAATCAACAAAATCAAGAATTGAATTCGGAATACAACCAAACTTGTTTCGGATCAAGAAAATCAAGAACTGAGTCCGGAATAACGCAAACATGTTTTGCATAAAGAAAATCAAGAATTGAGGGCGGAATACAACCAAACTTGTTTGGGATCAAGAAAATCAAGAACTGAGTCCGGAATACCGCAAACAAGTTTTGCATCAAGAAAATCAAGAATTGAGCGCGGAATACAAACAAACTTATTTCGGAACAAGAAAATCAAGAACTGAGTCCGGAATAACGCAAACATGTTTTGCATCATGAAAATTAAGAATTGAGTGCGGAAAACAACCAAACTTGTTTTTGAACAAGAAAATCAAGAACTGAGTCCGGAATAACGCAAACATGTTTTGCATCAAGAAAATAAAGAATTGAGTGCGGAAAACAACCAAACTTGTTTCTGAACAAGAAAATCAAGAACTGAGTCCGGAATAACGCAAACATGTTTTGCATCAAGAAAATCAAGAATTGAGTGCGGAATACAACCAAACTTGTTTCGGATCAAGAAAATCAAGAACTGAGTCCGGAATAACGCAAACATGTTTTGCATCAAGAAAATCAAGAATTGAGTGCGGAATACAACCAAAGTTGTTTCGGAACAAGAAAATCAAGAACTGAGTCCGGAATAACGCAAACATGTTTTGCATAAAGAAAATCAAGAATTGAGTGCGGAAAACAACCAAACTTATTTCGGAACAAGAAAATCAAGAACTGAGTCAGGAATACCGCAAACATATTTTGCATCAAGAAAATCAAGAATTGAGTGCGGAAAACAACCAAACTTGTTTCGGAACAAGAAAATCAAGAACTGAGTCCGGAATAACGCAAACATGTTTTGCATCAAGAAAATCAAGAATTGAGTGCGGAAAACAACCAAACTTATTTCGGAACAAGAAAATCAAGAACTGAGTCAGGAATACCGCAAACATGTTTTGCATTAAGAAAATCAAGAATTGAGTGAGGAAAACAACCAAACTTGTTTCGGAACAAGAAAATCAAGAACTGAGTCCGGAATAACGCAAACAAGTTTTGCATTAATAAAATCAAGAATTGAGCGCGGAATACAAACCAACTTGTTTGGGATCAAGAAAATAAAAAACCGAGTCAGTAATACCGCAAACATGTTTTGCATCAAGAAAATCAAGAATTGAGCGCGGAAAACAACCAAACTTGTTTGGGAACAAGAAAATCAAGAACTGAGTCCGGAATAACGCAAACATATTTTGCATCAAGAAAATCAAGAATTGAGTGCGGAATACAACCAAACTTGTTTCGGATCAAGAAAATCAAGAACTGAGTCCGGAATAACGCAAATATGTTTTGCATCAAGAAAATCAAGAATTGAGTGCGGAAAACAACCAAACTTGTTTGTGAACAAGAAAATCAAGAACTGAGTCCGGAATAATGCAAACATGTTTTGCATCAAGAAAATCAAGAATTGAGTGCGGAATACAACCAAAATTGTTTCGGATCAAGAAAATCAAGAACTGAGTCCGGAATACCGCAAACAAGTTTTGCATTAATAAAATCAAGAATTGAGCGCGTACAAACCAACTTGTTTGGGATCAAGAAAATAAAAAACCGAGTCAGGAATACCGCAAACATGTTTTGCATCAAGAAAATCAAGAATTGAGTGCGGAAAACAACCAAACTTGTTTTTGAACAACAAAATCAAGAACTGAGTCTGGAATACCGCAAACAAGTTTTGCATTAATAAAATCAAGAATTGAGCGCGGAATACAAACCAACTTGTTTGGGATCAAGAAAATAAAAAACCGAGTCAGGAATACCGCAAACATGTTTTGCATCAAGAAAATCAAGAATTGAGCGCGGAAAACAACCAAACTTGTTTGGGAACAAGAAAATCAAGAACTGAGTCCGGAATAACCCAAACATATTTTGCATCAAGAAAATCAAGAATTGAGTGCGGAATACAACCGAACTTGTTTCGAAACAAGAAAATCAAGAACTCAGTCCGGAATAACGCAAACATGTTTTGCATAAAGAAAATCAAGAATTGAGTGCGGAATACAACCAAACTTGTTTGGGATCAAGAAAATCAAGAACTGAGTCCGGAATAATGCAACCATGTTTTGCATCAAGAAAATCAAGAATTGAGTGCGGAAAACAACCAAACTTATTTCGGAACAAGAAAATCAAGAACTGAGTCAGGAATAACGCAAACATGTTTTGCATCAAGAAAATCAAGAATTGAGTGCGGAAAACAACCAAACTTGTTTTTGAACAAGAAAATCAAGAACTGAGTCCGGAATAACGCAAACATGTTTTGCATCAAGAAAATCAAGAATTGAGTGCGGAATACAAACAAACTTGTTTCGGAACAAGAAAATCAAGAACTGAGTCAGGAATACCGCAAACATGTTTTGCATCAAGAAAATCAAGAATTGAGTGTGGAAAACAACCAAACTTGTTTCGGAACAAGAAAATCAAGAACTGAGTCCGGAATAACGCAAACATGTTTTGCATCAAGAAAATGAAGAATTGAGTGCGGAAAACAACCAAACTTGTTTTTGAACAAGAAAATCAAGAACTGAGTCCGGAATAACGCAAACATGTTTTGCATCAAGAAAATCAAGAATTTAGTGCGGAATATAACCAAACTTGTTTCGGATCAAGAAAATCAAGAACTGAGTCCGGAATAACGCAAACATGTTTTGCATCAAGAAAATCAAGAATTTAGTGCGGAATACAACCAAACTTGTTTCGGATCAAGAAAATCAAGAACTGAGTCCGGAATAACGCAAACATGTTTTGCATCAAGAAAATCAAGAATTTAGTGCGGAATACAACCAAACTTGTTTCGGATCAAGAAAATCAAGAACTGAGTCCGGAATAACGCAAACATGTTTTGCATCAAGAAAATCAAGAATTGAGTGCGGAATACAACCAAAGTTGTTTCGGAACAAGAAAATCAAGAACTGAGTCCGGAATAACGCAAACATGTTTTGCATAAAGAAAATCAAGAATTGAGTGCGGAAAACAACCAAACTTATTTCGGAACAAGAAAATCAAGAACTGAGTCAGGAATACCGCAAACATATTTTGCATCAAGAAAATCAAGAAATGAGTGCGGAAAACAACCAAACTTGTTTCGGAACAAGAAAATCAAGAACTGAGTCCGGAATAACGCAAACATGTTTTGCATCAAGAAAATCAAGAATTGAGTGCGGAAAACAACCAAACTTATTTCGGAACAAGAAAATCAAGAACTGACTCCGGAATAACGCAAATATATTTTGCATCAAGAAAATCAAGAATTGAGTGCGGAATACAACCAAACTTGTTTTTGAACAAGAAAATCAAGAACTGAGTCCGGAATAATGCAAACATGTTTTGCATCAAGAAAATCAAGAATTGAGTGCGGAATACAACCAAAATTGTTTCGGATCAAGAAAATCAAGAACTGAGTCCGGAATACCGCAAACAAGTTTTGCATTAATAAAATCAAGAATTGAGCGCGGAATACAAACCAACTTGTTTGGGATCAAGAAAATAAAAAACCGAGTCAGGAATACCGCAAACATGTTTTGCATCAAGAAAATCAAGAATTGAGTGCGGAAAACAACCAAACTTGTTTTTGAACAACAAAATCAAGAACTGTGTCTGGAATACCGCAAACAAGTTTTGCATTAATAAAATCAAGAATTGAGTGCGGAATACAACCAAACTTGTTTCGGAACAAGAAAATCAAGAACTGACTCCGGAATAACGCAAACATATTTTGCATCAAGAAAATCAAGAATTGAGTGCGGAAAACAACCAAACTTATTTCGGAACAAGAAAATCAAGAACTGAGTCAGGAATACCGCAAACATGTTTTGCATCAAGAAAATCAAGAATTGAGTGAGGAAAACAACCAAACTTGTTTCGGAACAAGAAAATCAAGAACTGAGTCCGGAATAACGCAAACATGTTTTGCATCAAGAAAATCAAGAATTGAGTGCGGAAAACAACCAAACTTGTTTTTGAACAAGAAAATCAAGAACTGAGTCCGGAATAACGCAAACATGTTTTGCATCAAGAAAATCAAGAATTTAGTGTGGAATACAACCAAACTTGTTTCGGATCAAGAAAATCAAGAACTGAGTCCGGAATAACGCAAACATGTTTTGCATCAAGAAAATCAAGAATTGAGTGCGGAATACAACCAAAGTTGTTTCGGAACAAGAAAATCAAGAACTGAGTCCAGAATAACGCAAACATGTTTTGCATAAAGAAAATCAAGAATTGAGTGCGGAAAACAACCAAACTTATTTCGGAACAAGAAAATCAAGAACTGAGTCAGGAATACCGCAAACATATTTTGCATCAAGAAAATCAAGAATTGAGTGCGGAATACAACCAAACTTGTTTCGGAATAAGAAAATCAAGAACTGAGTCCGGAATAACGCAAACATGTTTTGCACAAAGAAAATCAAGAATTGAGTGCGGAATACAACCAAACTTGTTTGGGATCAAGAAAATCAAGAACTGAGTCAGGAATACCGCAAACATTTTTTGCATCAAGAAAATCAAGAATTGAGTGTGGAAAACAACCAAACTTGTTTCGGAACAAGAAAATCAAGAACTGAGTCCGGAATAACGCAAACATGTTTTGCATCAAGAAAATGAAGAATTGAGTGCGGAAAACAACCAAACTTGTTTTTGAACAAGAAAATCAAGAACTGAGTCCGGAATAACGCAAACATGTTTTGCATCAAGAAAATCAAGAATTTAGTGCGGAATACAACCAAACTTGTTTCGGATCAAGAAAATCAAGAACTGAGTCCGGAATAACGCAAACATGTTTTGCATCAAGAAAATCAAGAATTGAGTGCGGAATACAACCAAACTTGTTTCGGAACAAGAAAATCAAGAACTGACTCCGGAATAACGCAAACATATTTTGCATCAAGAAAATCAAGAATTGAGTGCGGAAAACAACCAAACTTATTTCGGAACAAGAAAATCAAGAACTGAGTCGGGAATACCGCAAACATGTTTTGCATCAAGAAAATCAAGAATTGAGTGCGGAATACAACCAAACTTGTTTCGGAACAAGAAAATCAAGAACTGACTCCGGAATAACGCAAACATATTTTGCATCAAGAAAATCAAGAATTGAGTGCGGAAAACAACCAAACTTATTTCGGAACAAGAAAATCAAGAACTGAGTCAGGAATACCGCAAACATGTTTTGCATCAAGAAAATCAAGAATTGAGTGCGGAAAACAACCAAACTTGTTTCGGAACAAGAAAATCAAGAACTGAGTCCGGAATAACGCAAACATGTTTTGCATCAAGAAAATCAAGAATTGAGTGCGGAAAACAACCAAACTTGTTTCTGAACAAGAAAATCAAGAACTGAGTCCGGAATAACGCAAACATGTTTTGCATCAAGAAAATCAAGAATTTAGTGCGGAATACAACCAAACTTGTTTCGGATCAAGAAAATCAAGAACTGAGTCCGGAATAACGCAAACATGTTTTGCATCAAGAAAATCAAGAATTGAGTGCGGAAAACAACCAAACTTGTTTTTGAACAAGAAAATCAAGAACTGAGTCCGGAATAACGCAAACATGTTTTGCATCAAGAAAATCAAGAATTGAGTGCGGAATACAAACAAACTTGTTTCGGAGCAAGAAAATCAAGAACTGAGTCAGGAATACCGCAAACATGTTTTGCATCAAGAAAATCAAGAATTGAGTGCGGAAAACAACCAAACTTGTTTCGGAACAAGAAAATCAAGAACTGAGTCAGGAATACCGCAAACATATTTTGCATCAAGAAAATCAAGAAATGAGTGCGGAAAACAACCAAACTTGTTTCGGAACAAGAAAATCAAGAACTGAGTCCGGAATAACGCAAACATGTTTTGCATCAAGAAAATCAAGAATTGAGTGCGGAAAACAACCAAACTTATTTCGGAACAAGAAAATCAAGAACTGACTCCGGAATAACGCAAATATATTTTGCATCAAGAAAATCAAGAATTGAGTGCGGAATACAACCAAACTTGTTTTTGAACAAGAAAATCAAGAACTGAGTCCGGAATAATGCAAACATGTTTTGCATCAAGAAAATCAAGAATTGAGTGCGGAATACAACCAAAATTGTTTCGGATCAAGAAAATCAAGAACTGAGTCCGGAATACCGCAAACAAGTTTTGCATTAATAAAATCAAGAATTGAGCGCGGAATACAAACCAACTTGTTTGGGATCAAGAAAATAAAAAACCGAGTCAGGAATACCGCAAACATGTTTTGCATCAAGAAAATCAAGAATTGAGTGCGGAAAACAACCAAACTTGTTTTTGAACAACAAAATCAAGAACTGTGTCTGGAATACCGCAAACAAGTTTTGCATTAATAAAATCAAGAATTGAGTGCGGAATACAACCAAACTTGTTTCGGAACAAGAAAATCAAGAACTGACTCCGGAATAACGCAAACATATTTTGCATCAAGAAAATCAAGAATTGAGTGCGGAAAACAACCAAACTTATTTCGGAACAAGAAAATCAAGAACTGAGTCAGGAATACCGCAAACATGTTTTGCATCAAGAAAATCAAGAATTGAGTGAGGAAAACAACCAAACTTGTTTCGGAACAAGAAAATCAAGAACTGAGTCCGGAATAACGCAAACATGTTTTGCATCAAGAAAATCAAGAATTGAGTGCGGAAAACAACCAAACTTGTTTTTGAACAAGAAAATCAAGAACTGAGTCCGGAATAACGCAAACATGTTTTGCATCAAGAAAATCAAGAATTTAGTGCGGAATACAACCAAACTTGTTTCGGATCAAGAAAATCAAGAACTGAGTCCGGAATAACGCAAACATGTTTTGCATCAAGAAAATCAAGAATTGAGTGCGGAATACAACCAAAGTTGTTTCGGAACAAGAAAATCAAGAACTGAGTCCAGAATAACGCAAACATGTTTTGCATAAAGAAAATCAAGAATTGAGTGCGGAAAACAACCAAACTTATTTCGGAACAAGAAAATCAAGAACTGAGTCAGGAATACCGCAAACATATTTTGCATCAAGAAAATCAAGAAATGAGTGCGGAAAACAACCAAACTTGTTTCGGAACAAGAAAAATCAAGAACTGAGTCCGGAATAACGCAAACATGTTTTGCATCAAGAAAATCAAGAATTGAGTGCGGAAACAACCAAACTTGTTTCGGAACAAGAAAATCAAGAACTGACTCCGGAATAACGCAAACATATTTTGCATCAAGAAAATCAAGAATTGAGTGCGGAATACAACCAAACTTGTTTCGGAATAAGAAAATCAAGAACTGAGTCCGGAATAACGCAAACATGTTTTGCACAAAGAAAATCAAGAATTGAGTGCGGAATACAACCAAACTTGTTTGGGATCAAGAAAATCAAGAACTGAGTCAGGAATACCGCAAACATTTTTTGCATCAAGAAAATCAAGAATTGAGTGTGGAAAACAACCAAACTTGTTTCGGAACAAGAAAATCAAGAACTGAGTCCGGAATAACGCAAACATGTTTTGCATCAAGAAAATGAAGAATTGAGTGCGGAAAACAACCAAACTTGTTTTTGAACAAGAAAATCAAGAACTGAGTCCGGAATAACGCAAACATGTTTTGCATCAAGAAAATCAAGAATTTAGTGCGGAATACAACCAAACTTGTTTCGGATCAAGAAAATCAAGAACTGAGTCCGGAATAACGCAAACATGTTTTGCATCAAGAAAATCAAGAATTGAGTGCGGAATACAACCAAACTTGTTTCGGAACAAGAAAATCAAGAACTGAGTCAGGAATACCGCAAACATATTTTGCATCAAGAAAATCAAGAATTGAGTGCGGAAAACAACCAAACTTGTTTTTGAACAAGAAAATCAAGAACTGAGTCCGGAATAATGCAAACATGTTTTGCATCAAGAAAATCAAGAATTGAGTGCGGAAAACAACCAAACTTGTTTCGGAACAAGAAAATCAAGAACTGAGTCCGGAATAACGCAAACATGTTTTGCATCAAGAAAATCAAGAATTGAGTGCGGAAAACAACCAAACTTATTTCGGAACAAGAAAATCAAGAACTGAGTCAGGAATACCGCAAACATGTTTTGCATCAAGAAAATCAAGAATTGAGTGCGGAAAACAACCAAACTTGTTTCGGAACAAGAAAATCAAGAACTGAGTCCGGAATAACGCAAACATGTTTTGCATCAAGAAAATCAAGAATTGAGTGCGGAAAACAACCAAACTTGTTTCTGAACAAGAAAATCAAGAACTGAGTCCGGAATAACGCAAACATGTTTTGCATCAAGAAAATCAAGAATTTAGTGCGGAATACAACCAAACTTGTTTCGGATCAAGAAAATCAAGAACTGAGTCCGGAATAACGCAAACATGTTTTGCATCAAGAAAATCAAGAATTGAGTGCGGAAAACAACCAAACTTGTTTTTGAACAAGAAAATCAAGAACTGAGTCCGGAATAACGCAAACATGTTTTGCATCAAGAAAATCAAGAATTTAGTGCGGAATACAACCAAACTTGTTTCGGATCAAGAAAATCAAGAACTGAGTCCGGAATAACGCAAACATGTTTTGCATCAAGAAAATCAAGAATTGAGTGCGGAATACAACCAAACTTGTTTTTGAACAAGAAAATCAAGAACTGAGTCCGGAATAATGCAAACATGTTTTGCATCAAGAAAATCAAGAATTGAGTGCGGAATACAACCAAAATTGTTTCGGATCAAGAAAATCAAGAACTGAGTCCGGAATAACGCAAACATGTTTTGCATCAAGAAAATCAAGAATTTAGTGCGGAATATAACCAAACTTGTTTCGGATCAAGAAAATCAAGAACTGACTCCGGAATAACGCAAACATGTTTTGCATCAAGAAAATCAAGAATTGAGTGCGGAAAACAACCAAACTTGTTTTTGAACAAGAAAATCAAGAACTGAGTCCGGAATAACGCAAACATGTTTTGCATCAAGAAAATCAAGAATTGAGTGCGGAATACAAACAAACTTGTTTCGGAGCAAGAAAATCAAGAACTGAGTCAGGAATACCGCAAACATTTTTTGCATCAAGAAAATCAAGAATTGAGTGTGGAAAACAACCAAACTTGTTTCGGAACAAGAAAATCAAGAACTGAGTCCGGAATAACGCAAACATGTTTTGCATCAAGAAAATGAAGAATTGAGTGCGGAAAACAACCAAACTTGTTTTTGAACAAGAAAATCAAGAACTGAGTCAGGAATACCGCAAACATGTTTTGCATCAAGAAAATCAAGAATTGAGTGTGGAAAACAACCAAACTTGTTTCGGAACAAGAAAATCAAGAACTGAGTCCGGAATAACGCAAACATGTTTTGCATCAAGAAAATGAAGAATTGAGTGCGGAAAACAACCAAACTTGTTTTTGAACAAGAAAATCAAGAACTGAGTCCGGAATAACGCAAACATGTTTTGCATCAAGAAAATCAAGAATTTAGTGCGGAATACAACCAAACTTGTTTCGGATCAAGAAAATCAAGAACTGAGTCCGGAATAACGCAAACATGTTTTGCATCAAGAAAATGAAGAATTGAGTGCGGAAAACAACCAAACTTGTTTTTGAACAAGAAAATCAAGAACTGAGTCCGGAATAACGCAAACATATTTTGCATCAAGAAAATCAAGAATTGAGTGCGGAAAACAACCAAACTTGTTTCGGAACAAGAAAAATCAAGAACTGAGTCCGGAATAACGCAAACATGTTTTGCATCAAGAAAATCAAGAATTGAGTGCGGAAACAACCAAACTTGTTTCGGAACAAGAAAATCAAGAACTGACTCCGGAATAACGCAAACATATTTTGCATCAAGAAAATCAAGAATTGAGTGCGGAATACAACCAAACTTGTTTCGGAATAAGAAAATCAAGAACTGAGTCCGGAATAACGCAAACATGTTTTGCACAAAGAAAATCAAGAATTGAGTGCGGAATACAACCAAACTTGTTTGGGATCAAGAAAATCAAGAACTGAGTCAGGAATACCGCAAACATTTTTTGCATCAAGAAAATCAAGAATTGAGTGTGGAAAACAACCAAACTTGTTTCGGAACAAGAAAATCAAGAACTGAGTCCGGAATAACGCAAACATGTTTTGCATCAAGAAAATGAAGAATTGAGTGCGGAAAACAACCAAACTTGTTTTTGAACAAGAAAATCAAGAACTGAGTCCGGAATAACGCAAACATGTTTTGCATCAAGAAAATCAAGAATTTAGTGCGGAATACAACCAAACTTGTTTCGGATCAAGAAAATCAAGAACTGAGTCCGGAATAACGCAAACATGTTTTGCATCAAGAAAATCAAGAATTGAGTGCGGAATACAACCAAACTTGTTTCGGAACAAGAAAATCAAGAACTGACTCCGGAATAACGCAAACATATTTTGCATCAAGAAAATCAAGAATTGAGTGCGGAAAACAACCAAACTTATTTCGGAACAAGAAAATCAAGAACTGAGTCGGGAATACCGCAAACATGTTTTGCATCAAGAAAATCAAGAATTGAGTGCGGAATACAACCAAACTTGTTTCGGAACAAGAAAATCAAGAACTGACTCCGGAATAACGCAAACATATTTTGCATCAAGAAAATCAAGAATTGAGTGCGGAAAACAACCAAACTTATTTCGGAACAAGAAAATCAAGAACTGAGTCAGGAATACCGCAAACATGTTTTGCATCAAGAAAATCAAGAATTGAGTGCGGAAAACAACCAAACTTGTTTCGGAACAAGAAAATCAAGAACTGAGTCCGGAATAACGCAAACATGTTTTGCATCAAGAAAATCAAGAATTGAGTGCGGAAAACAACCAAACTTGTTTCTGAACAAGAAAATCAAGAACTGAGTCCGGAATAACGCAAACATGTTTTGCATCAAGAAAATCAAGAATTTAGTGCGGAATACAACCAAACTTGTTTCGGATCAAGAAAATCAAGAACTGAGTCCGGAATAACGCAAACATGTTTTGCATCAAGAAAATCAAGAATTGAGTGCGGAAAACAACCAAACTTGTTTTTGAACAAGAAAATCAAGAACTGAGTCCGGAATAACGCAAACATGTTTTGCATCAAGAAAATCAAGAATTGAGTGCGGAATACAAACAAACTTGTTTCGGAGCAAGAAAATCAAGAACTGAGTCAGGAATACCGCAAACATGTTTTGCATCAAGAAAATCAAGAATTGAGTGTGGAAAACAACCAAACTTGTTTCGGAACAAGAAAATCAAGAACTGAGTCCGGAATAACGCAAACATGTTTTGCATCAAGAAAATGAAGAATTGAGTGCGGAAAACAACCAAACTTGTTTTTGAACAAGAAAATCAAGAACTGAGTCCGGAATAACGCAAACATGTTTTGCATCAAGAAAATCAAGAATTTAGTGCGGAATACAACCAAACTTGTTTCGGATCAAGAAAATCAAGAACTGAGTCCGGAATAATGCAAACATGTTTTGCATCAAGAAAATGAAGAATTGAGTGCGGAAAACAACCAAACTTGTTTTTGAACAAGAAAATCAAGAACTGAGTCCGGAATAACGCAAACATGTTTTGCATCAAGAAAATCAAGAATTTAGTGCGGAATACAACCAAACTTGTTTCGGATCAAGAAAATCAAGAACTGAGTCCGGAATAACGCAAACATGTTTTGCATCAAGAAAATCAAGAATTGAGTGCGGAATACAACCAAACTTGTTTCGGAACAAGAAAATCAAGAACTGACTCCGGAATAACGCAAACATATTTTGCATCAAGAAAATCAAGAATTGAGTGCCGAAAACAACCAAACTTATTTCGGAACAAGAAAATCAAGAACAGAGTCAGGAATACCGCAAACATGTTTTGCATCAAGAAAATCAAGAATTGAGTGCGGAAAACAACCAAACTTGTTTCGGATCAAGAAAATCAAGAACTGAGTCCGGAATAACGCAAACATGTTTTGCATCAAGAAAATCAAGAATTGAGTGCGGAAAACAACCAAACTTGTTTTTGAACAAGAAAATCAAGAACTGAGTCCGGAATAACGCAAACATGTTTTGCATCAAGAAAATCAAGAATTGAGTGCGGAATACAAACAAACTTGTTTCGGAACAAGAAAATCAAGAACTGAGTCAGGAATACCGCAAACATGTTTTGCATCAAGAAAATCAAGAATTGAGTGTGGAAAACAACCAAACTTGTTTCGGAACAAGAAAATCAAGAACTGAGTCCGGAATAACGCAAACATGTTTTGCATCAAGAAAATGAAGAATTGAGTGCGGAAAACAACCAAACTTGTTTTTGAACAAGAAAATCAAGAACTGAGTCCGGAATAACGCAAACATGTTTTGCATCAAGAAAATCAAGAATTTAGTGCGGAATATAACCAAACTTGTTTCGGATCAAGAAAATCAAGAACTGAGTCCGGAATAACGCAAACATGTTTTGCATCAAGAAAATGAAGAATTGAGTGCGGAAAACAACCAAACTTGTTTTTGAACAAGAAAATCAAGAACTGAGTCCGGAATAACGCAAACATGTTTTGCATCAAGAAAATCAAGAATTTAGTGCGGAATACAACCAAACTTGTTTCGGATCAAGAAAATCAAGAACTGAGTCCGGAATAACGCAAACATGTTTTGCATCAAGAAAATCAAGAATTGAGTGCGTAATACAACCAAACTTGTTTCGGAACAAGAAAATCAAGAACTGACTCCGGAATAACGCAAACATATTTTGCATCAAGAAAATCAAGAATTGAGTGCCGAAAACAACCAAACTTATTTCGGAACAAGAAAATCAAGAACTGAGTCAGGAATACCGCAAACATGTTTTGCATCAAGAAAATCAAGAATTGAGTGCGGAAAACAACCAAACTTGTTTCGGAACAAGAAAATCAAGAACTGAGTCCGGAATAACGCAAACATGTTTTGCATCAAGAAAATCAAGAATTGAGTGCGGAAAACAACCAAACTTCTTTCGGAACAAGAAAATCAAGAACTGAATCCGGAATAACGCAAACATGTTTTGCATCAAGAAAATCAAGAATTGAGTGCGGAAAACAACCAAACTTGTTTCGGAACAAGAAAATCAAGAACTGACTCCGGAATAAAGCAAACATATTTTGCATCAAGAAAATCAAGAATTAAGTGCGGAATACAACCAAACTTGTTTCGGAATAAGAAAATCAAGAACTGAGTCCGGAATAACGCAAACATGTTTTGCACAAAGAATATCAAGAATTGATTGCGGAATACAACCAAACTTGTTTGGGATCAAGAAAATCAAGAACTGAGTCCGGAATAATGCAACCATGTTTTGCATCAAGAAAATCAAGAATTGAGTGCGGAAAATAACCAAACTTGTTTTTGAACAAGAAAATCAAGAACTGAGTCCGGAATAACGCAAACATGTTTTGCATCAAGAAAATCAAGAATTGAGTGCGGAATACAAACAAACTTGTTTCGGAACAAGAAAATCAAGAACTGAGTCAGGAATACCGCAAACATGTTTTGCATCATGAAAATCAAGAATTGAGTGCGGAAAACAACCAAACTTGTTTCGGAACAAGAAAATCAAGAACTGAGTCCGGAATAACGCAAACATGTTTTGCATCAAGAAAATCAAGAATTGAGTGCGGAATACAAACAAACTTGTTTCGGAACAAGAAAATCAAGAACTGAGTCAGGAATACCGCAAACATGTTTTGCATCATGAAAATCAAGAATTGAGTGCGGAAAACAACCAAACTTATTTCGGAACAAGAAAATCAAGAACTGAGTCCGGAATAACGCAAACATGTTTTGCATCAAGAAAATCAAGAATTGAGTGCGGAATACAAACAAACTTGTTTCGGAACAAGAAAATCAAGAACTGAGTCAGGAATACCGCAAACATGTTTTGCATCATGAAAATCAAGAATTGAGTGCGGAAAACAACCAAACTTGTTTCGGAACAAGAAAATCAAGAACTGAGTCCGGAATAACGCAAACATGTTTTGCATCAAGAAAATGAAGAATTGAGTGCGGAAAACAACCAAACTTGTTTTTGAACAAGAAAATCAAGAACTGAGTCCGGAATAACGCAAACATGTTTTGCATAAAGAAAATCAAGAATTTAGTGCGGAATACAACCAAACTTGTTTCGGATCAAGAAAATCAAGAACTGAGTCCGGAATAACGCAAACATGTTTTGCATCAAGAAAATCAAGAATTGAGTGCGGAATACAAACAAACTTGTTTCGGAACAAGAAAATCAAGAACTGAGTCAGGAATACCGCAAACATGTTTTGCATCATGAAAATCAAGAATTGAGTGCGGAAAACAACCAAACTTATTTCGGAACAAGAAAATCAAGAACTGAGTCCGGAATAACGCAAACATGTTTTGCATCAAGAAAATGAAGAATTGAGTGCGGAAAACAACCAAACTTGTTTTTGAACAAGAAAATCAAGAACTGAGTCCGGAATAACGCAAACATGTTTTGCATCAAGAAAAATCAAGAATTTAGTGCGGAATACAACCAAACTTGTTTCGGATCAAGAAAATCAAGAACTGAGTCCGGAATAACGCAAACATGTTTTGCATCAAGAAAATCAAGAATTGAGTGCGGAATACAACCAAACTTGTTTCGGAACAAGAAAATCAAGAACTGAGTCAGGAATACCGCAAACATATTTTGCATCAAGAAAATCAAGAATTGAGTGCGGAAAACAACCAAACTTGTTTTTGAACAAGAAAATCAAGAACTGAGTCCGGAATAATGCAAACATGTTTTGCATCAAGAAAATCAAGAATTGAGTGCGGAAAACAACCAAACTTGTTTCGGAACAAGAAAATCAAGAACTGAGTCCGGAATAACGCAAACATGTTTTGCATAAAGAAAATCAAGAATTTAGTGCGGAATACAACCAAACTTGTTTCGGATCAAGAAAATCAAGAACTGAGTCCGGAATAACGCAAACATGTTTTGCATCAAGAAAATCAAGAATTGAGTGCGGAATACAAACAAACTTGTTTCGGAACAAGAAAATCAAGAACTGAGTCAGGAATAACGCAAACATGTTTTGCATCATGAAAATCAAGAATTGAGTGCGGAAAACAACCAAACTTATTTCGGAACAAGAAAATCAAGAACTGAGTCCGGAATAACGCAAACATGTTTTGCATCAAGAAAATGAAGAATTGAGTGCGGAAAACAACCAAACTTGTTTTTGAACAAGAAAATCAAGAACTGAGTCCGGAATAACGCAAACATGTTTTGCATCAAGAAAAATCAAGAATTTAGTGCGGAATACAACCAAACTTGTTTCGGATCAAGAAAATCAAGAACTGAGTCCGGAATAACGCAAACATGTTTTGCATCAAGAAAATCAAGAATTGAGTGCGGAATACAACCAAACTTGTTTCGGAACAAGAAAATCAAGAACTGAGTCAGGAATACCGCAAACATATTTTGCATCAAGAAAATCAAGAATTGAGTGCGGAAAACAACCAAACTTGTTTTTGAACAAGAAAATCAAGAACTGAGTCCGGAATAATGCAAACATGTTTTGCATCAAGAAAATCAAGAATTGAGTGCGGAAAACAACCAAACTTGTTTCGGAACAAGAAAATCAAGAACTGAGTCCGGAATAACGCAAACATGTTTTGCATCAAGAAAATCAAGAATTTAGTGCGGAATACAACCAAACTTGTTTCGGATCAAGAAAATCAAGAACTGAGTCCGGAATAACGCAAACATGTTTTGCATCAAGAAAATGAAGAATTGAGTGCGGAAAACAACCAAACTTGTTTTTGAACAAGAAAATCAAGAACTGAGTCCGGAATAACGCAAACATGTTTTGCATAAAGAAAATCAAGAATTTAGTGCGGAATACAACCAAACTTGTTTCGGATCAAGAAAATCAAGAACTGAGTCCGGAATAACGCAAACATGTTTTGCATCAAGAAAATCAAGAATTGAGTGCGGAATACAAACAAACTTGTTTCGGAACAAGAAAATCAAGAACTGAGTCAGGAATACCGCAAACATGTTTTGCATCATGAAAATCAAGAATTGAGTGCGGAAAACAACCAAACTTATTTCGGAACAAGAAAATCAAGAACTGAGTCCGGAATAACGCAAACATGTTTTGCATCAAGAAAATGAAGAATTGAGTGCGGAAAACAACCAAACTTGTTTTTGAACAAGAAAATCAAGAACTGAGTCCGGAATAACGCAAACATGTTTTGCATCAAGAAAAATCAAGAATTTAGTGCGGAATACAACCAAACTTGTTTCGGATCAAGAAAATCAAGAACTGAGTCCGGAATAACGCAAACATGTTTTGCATCAAGAAAATCAAGAATTGAGTGCGGAATACAACCAAACTTGTTTCGGAACAAGAAAATCAAGAACTGAGTCAGGAATACCGCAAACATATTTTGCATCAAGAAAATCAAGAATTGAGTGCGGAAAACAACCAAACTTGTTTTTGAACAAGAAAATCAAGAACTGAGTCCGGAATAATGCAAACATGTTCTGCATCAAGAAAATCAAGAATTGAGTGCGGAAAACAACCAAACTTGTTTCGGAACAAGAAAATCAAGAACTGAGTCCGGAATAACGCAAACATGTTTTGCATCAAGAAAATCAAGAATTTAGTGCGGAATACAACCAAACTTGTTTCGGATCAAGAAAATCAAGAACTGAGTCCGGAATAACGCAAACATGTTTTGCATCAAGAAAATGAAGAATTGAGTGCGGAAAACAACCAAACTTGTTTTTGAACAAGAAAATCAAGAACTGAGTCCGGAATAACGCAAACATGTTTTGCATCAAGAAAATCAAGAATTTAGTGCGGAATACAACCAAACTTGTTTCGGATCAAGAAAATCAAGAACTGAGTCCGGAATAACGCAAACATGTTTTGCATCAAGAAAATCAAGAATTGAGTGCGGAATACAACCAAACTTGTTTCGGAACAAGAAAATCAAGAACTGACTCCGGAATAACGCAAACATATTTTGCATCAAGAAAATCAAGAATTGAGTGCCGAAAACAACCAAACTTATTTCGGAACAAGAAAATCAAGAACTGAGTCAGGAATACCGCAAACATGTTTTGCATCAAGAAAATCAAGAATTGAGTGCGGAAAACAACCAAACTTGTTTCGGAACAAGAAAATCAAGAACTGAGTCCGGAATAACGCAAACATGTTTTGCATCAAGAAAATCAAGAATTGAGTGCGGAAAACAACCAAACTTGTTTCTGAACAAGAAAATCAAGAACTGAGTCCGGAATAACGCAAACATGTTTTGCATCAAGAAAATCAAGAATTTAGTGCGGAATACAACCAAACTTGTTTCGGATCAAGAAAATCAAGAACTGAGTCCGGAATAACGCAAACATGTTTTGCATCAAGAAAATCAAGAATTGAGCGCGGAAAACAACCAAACTTGTTTGGGAACAAGAAAATCAAGAACTGAGTCCGGAATAACCCAAACATATTTTGCATCAAGAAAATCAAGAATTGAGCGCGGAAAACAACCAAACTTGTTTCGGAACAAGAAAATCAAGAACTGACTCCGGAATAACGCAAACATGTTTTGCATCAAGAAAATCAAGAATTGAGTGCGGAAAACAACCAAACTTCTTTCGGAACAAGAAAATCAAGAACTGAATCCGGAATAACGCAAACATGTTTTGCATCAAGAAAATCAAGAATTGAGTGCGGAAAACAACCAAACTTGTTTCGGAACAAGAAAATCAAGAACTGACTCCGGAATAAAGCAAACATATTTTGCATCAAGAAAATCAAGAATTAAGTGCGGAATACAACCAAACTTGTTTCGGAATAAGAAAATCAAGAACTGAGTCCGGAATAACGCAAACATGTTTTGCACAAAGAATATCAAGAATTGATTGCGGAATACAACCAAACTTGTTTGGGATCAAGAAAATCAAGAACTGAGTCCGGAATAATGCAACCATGTTTTGCATCAAGAAAATCAAGAATTGAGTGCGGAAAATAACCAAACTTGTTTTTGAACAAGAAAATCAAGAACTGAGTCCGGAATAACGCAAACATGTTTTGCATCAAGAAAATCAAGAATTGAGTGCGGAATACAAACAAACTTGTTTCGGAACAAGAAAATCAAGAACTGAGTCAGGAATACCGCAAACATGTTTTGCATCATGAAAATCAAGAATTGAGTGCGGAAAACAACCAAACTTGTTTCGGAACAAGAAAATCAAGAACTGAGTCCGGAATAACGCAAACATGTTTTGCATCAAGAAAATGAAGAATTGAGTGCGGAAAACAACCAAACTTGTTTTTGAACAAGAAAATCAAGAACTGAGTCCGGAATAACGCAAACATGTTTTGCATAAAGAAAATCAAGAATTTAGTGCGGAATACAACCAAACTTGTTTCGGATCAAGAAAATCAAGAACTGAGTCCGGAATAACGCAAACATGTTTTGCATCAAGAAAATCAAGAATTGAGTGCGGAATACAAACAAACTTGTTTCGGAACAAGAAAATCAAGAACTGAGTCAGGAATACCGCAAACATGTTTTCCATCATGAAAATCAAGAATTGAGTGCGGAAAACAACCAAACTTATTTCGGAACAAGAAAATCAAGAACTGAGTCCGGAATAACGCAAACATGTTTTGCATCAAGAAAATGAAGAATTGAGTGCGGAAAACAACCAAACTTGTTTTTGAACAAGAAAATCAAGAACTGAGTCCGGAATAACGCAAACATGTTTTGCATCAAGAAAATCAAGAATTTAGTGCGGAATACAACCAAACTTGTTTCGGATCAAGAAAATCAAGAACTGAGTCCGGAATAACGCAAACATGTTTTGCATCAAGAAAATCAAGAATTGAGTGCGGAATACAACCAAACTTGTTTCGGAACAAGAAAATCAAGAACTGAGTCAGGAATACCGCAAACATATTTTGCATCAAGAAAATCAAGAATTGAGTGCGGAAAACAACCAAACTTGTTTTTGAACAAGAAAATCAAGAACTGAGTCCGGAATAATGCAAACATGTTTTGCATCAAGAAAATCAAGAATTGAGTGCGGAAAACAACCAAACTTGTTTCGGAACAAGAAAATCAAGAACTGAGTCCGGAATAACGCAAACATGTTTTGCATCAAGAAAATGAAGAATTGAGTGCGGAATACAACCAAACTTGTTTCGGATCAAGAAAATCAAGAACTGAGTCCGGAATAACGCAAACATGTTTTGCATCTAGAAAATCAAGAATTGAGTGCGGAAAACAACCAAACTTGTTTTTGAAAAAGAAAATCAAGAACTGAGTCCGGAATAACGCAAACATGTTTTGCATCAACAAAATCAAGAATTGAGTGCGGAATACAACCAAACTTGTTTCGGATTAAGACAATCAAGAATTGAGTCAGGAATACCGCAAACATTTTTTGCATCAAGAAAATCAAGAATTGAGTGCGGAAAACAACCAAACTTGTTTCGGAACAAGAAAATCAAGAACTGAGTCCGGAATAACGCAAACATGTTTTGCATCAAGAAAATCAAGAATTTAGTGCGGAATACAACCAAACTTGTTTCGGAACAAGAAAATCAAGAACTGAGTCCGGAATAACGCAAACATGTTTTGCATCAAGAAAATCAAGAATTTAGTGCGGAATACAACCAAACTTGTTTCGGATCAAGAAAATCAAGAACTGAGTCCGGAATAACGCAAACATGTTTTGCATCTAGAAAATGAAGAATTGAGTGCGGAAAACAACCAAACTTGTTTTTGAAAAAGAAAATCAAGAACTGAGTCCGGAATAACGCAAACATGTTTTGCATCAACAAAATCAAGAATTGAGTGCGGAATACAACCAAACTTGTTTCGGATTAAGACAATCAAGAATTGAGTCAGGAATACCGCAAACATTTTTTGCATCAAGAAAATCAAGAATTGAGTGCGGAAAACAACCAAACTTATTTCGCAACAAGAAAATCAAGAACTGAGTCAGGAATACCGCAAACATGTTTTGCATCAAGAAAATCAAGAATTGAGTGCGGAAAACAACCAAACTTGTTTCGGAACAAGAAAATCAAGAACTGACTCCGGAATAACGCAAACATGTTTTGCATCAAGAAAATCAAGAATTGAGTGCGGAAAACAACCAAACTTGTTTTTGAACAAGAAAATCAAGACCTGAGTCCGGAATAACGCAAACATGTTTTGCATCAAGAAAATCAAGAATTGAGTGCGGAATACAACCAAACTTGTTTCGGATCAAGAAAATCAAGAACTGAGTCCGGAATACCGCAAACAAGTTCTGCATCAAGAAAATCAAGAATTGAGCGTGGAATACAAACAAACTTATTTCGGAACAAGAAAATCAAGAACTGAGTCCGGAATAACACAAACATGTTTTGCATCAAGAAAATCAAGAATTGAGTGCGGAATACAACCAAACTTGTTTCGGATCAAGAAAATCAAGAACTGAGTCCGGAATAACGCAAACATGTTTTGCTTAAAGAAAATCAAGAATTGAGTGCGGAATACAACCAAACTTGTTTGGGATCAAGAAAATCAAGAACTGAGTCCGGAATAATGCAACCATGTTTTGCATCAAGAAAATCAAGAATTGAGTGCGGAAAAGAACCAAACTTATTTCGGAACAAGAAAATCAAGAACTGAGTCAGGAATACCGCAAACATGTTTTGCATCAAGAAAATCAAGAATTGAGTGCGGAAAACAACCAAACTTGTTTCGGAACAAGAAAATCAAGAACTGAGTCCGGAATAACGCAAACATGTTTTGCATCAAGAAAATCAAGAATTAAGTGCGGAATACAACCAAACTTGTTTCGGATCAAGAAAATCAAGAAATGAGTCCGGAATAACGCAAACATGTTTTGCATAAGGAAAATCAAGAATTGAGTGCGGAATACAACCAAACTTGTTTGGGATCAAAAATATCAAGAACTGAGTCCGGAATAACGCAAACATGTTTTGCATCAAGAAAATCAAGAATTGAGTGCGGAATACAAACAAACTTGTTTCGGAACAAGAAAATCAAGAACTGAGTCAGGAATAACGCAAACATGTTTTGCATAAAGAAAATCAAGAATTGAGTGCGGAAAACAACCAAACTTGTTTCGGAACAAGAAAATCAAGAACTGAGTCCGGAATAACGCAAACATGTTTTGCATCAAGAAAATCAAGAATTGAGTGCGGAAAACAACCAAACTTGTTTTTGAACAAGAAAATCAAGAACTGAGTCCGGAATAACGCAAACATGTTTTGCATCAAGGAAATCAAGAATTTAGTGCGGAATACAACCAAACTTGTTTCGGATCAAGAAAATCAAGAACTGAGTCCGGAATAACGCAAACATGTTTTGCATCAAGAAAATCAAGAATTGAGTGCGGAATACAACCAAACTTGTTTCGGAACAAGAAAATCAAGAACTGACTCCGGAATAACGCAAACATATTTTGCATCAAGAAAATCAAGAATTGAGTGCGGAAAACAACCAAACTTATTTCGCAACAAGAAAATCAAAAACTGAGTCAGGAATACCGCAAACATGTTTTGCATCAAGAAAATCAAGAATTGAGTGCGGAAAACAACCAAACTTGTTTCGGAATAAGAAAATCAAGAACTGACTCCGGAATAACGCAAACATGTTTTGCATCAAGAAAATCAAGAATTGAGTGCGGAAAACAACCAAACTTGTTTTTGAACAAGAAAATCAAGAACTGAGTCCGGAATAACGCAAACATGTTTTGCATCAAGAAAATGAAGAATTGAGTGCGGAAAACAACCAAACTTGTTTTTGAACAAGAAAATCAAGAACTGAGTCCGGAATTACGCAAACATGTTTTGCATCAAGAAAATCAAGAATTTAGTGCGGAATACAACCAAATTTTTTCGGATCAAGAAAATCAAGAACTGAGTCCGGAATAACGCAAACATGTTTTGCATCAAGAAAATCAAGAATTGAGTGCGGAATACAACCAAACTTGTTTCGGAACAAGAAAATCAAGAACTGAGTCAGGAATACCGCAAACATGTTTTGCATCATGAAAATCAAGAATTGAGTGCGGAAAACAACCAAACTTGTTTCGGAACAAGAAAATCAAGAACTGAGTCCGGAATAACGCAAACATGTTTTGCATCAAGAAAATCAAGAATTGAGTGCGGAAAACAACCAAACTTGTTTTTGAACAAGAAAATCAAGAACTGAGTCCGGAATAACGCAAACATGTTTTGCATCAAGGAAATCAAGAATTTAGTGCGGAATACAACCAAACTTGTTTCGGATCAAGAAAATCAAGAACTGAGTCCGGAATAACGCAAACATGTTTTGCATCTAGAAAATCAAGAATTGAGTGCGGAAAACAACCAAACTTGTTTTTGAATAAGAAAATCAAGAACTGAGTCCGGAATAACGCAAATATGTTTTGCATCAAGAAAATGAAGAATTGAGTGCGGAAAACAACCAAACTTGTTTCGGAACAAGAAAATCAAGAACTGACTCCGGAATAACGCAAACATATTTTGCATCAAGAAAATCAAGAATTGAGTGCGGAAAACAACCAAACTTATTTCGCAAAAAGAAAATCAAAAACTGAGTCAGGAATACCGCAAACATGTTTTGCATCAAGAAAATCAAGAATTGAGTGCGGAAAACAACCAAACTTGTTTCGGAACAAGAAAATCAAGAACTGACTCCGGAATAACGCAAACATGTTTTGCATCAAGAAAATCAAGAATTGAGTGCGGAAAACAACCAAACTTGTTTCGGAATAAGAAAATCAAGAACTGACTCCGGAATAACGCAAACATGTTTTGCATCAAGAAAATCAAGAATTGAGTGCGGAAAACAACCAAACTTGTTTTTGAACAAGAAAATCAAGAACTGAGTCCGGAATAACGCAAACATGTTTTGCATCAAGAAAATGAAGAATTGAGTGCGGAAAACAACCAAACTTGTTTTTGAACAAGAAAATCAAGAACTGAGTCCGGAATTACGCAAACATGTTTTGCATCAAGAAAATCAAGAATTTAGTGCGGAATACAACCAAATTTTTTCGGATCAAGAAAATCAAGAACTGAGTCCGGAATAACGCAAACATGTTTTGCATCAAGAAAATCAAGAATTGAGTGCGGAATACAACCAAACTTGTTTCGGAACAAGAAAATCAAGAACTGACTCCGGAATAACGCAAACATATTTTGCATCAAGAAAATCAAGAATTGAGTGCGGAAAACAACCAAACTTATTTCGCAACAAGAAAATCAAAAACTGAGTCAGGAATACCGCAAACATGTTTTGCATCAAGAAAATCAAGAATTGAGTGCGGAAAACAACCAAACTTGTTTCGGAATAAGAAAATCAAGAACTGACTCCGGAATAACGCAAACATGTTTTGCATCAAGAAAATCAAGAATTGAGTGCGGAAAACAACCAAACTTGTTTTTGAACAAGAAAATCAAGAACTGAGTCCGGAATAACGCAAACATGTTTTGCATCAAGAAAATGAAGAATTGAGTGCGGAAAACAACCAAACTTGTTTTTGAACAAGAAAATCAAGAACTGAGTCCGGAATTACGCAAACATGTTTTGCATCAAGAAAATCAAGAATTTAGTGCGGAATACAACCAAATTTTTTCGGATCAAGAAAATCAAGAACTGAGTCCGGAATAACGCAAACATGTTTTGCATCAAGAAAATCAAGAATTGAGTGCGGAATACAACCAAACTTGTTTCGGAACAAGAAAATCAAGAACTGACTCCGGAATAACGCAAACATATTTTGCATCAAGAAAATCAAGAATTGAGTGCGGAAAACAACCAAACTTATTTCGCAACAAGAAAATCAAAAACTGAGTCAGGAATACCGCAAACATGTTTTGCATCAAGAAAATCAAGAATTGAGTGCGGAAAACAACCAAACTTGTTTCGGAATAAGAAAATCAAGAACTGACTCCGGAATAACGCAAACATGTTTTGCATCAAGAAAATCAAGAATTGAGTGCGGAAAACAACCAAACTTGTTTTTGAACAAGAAAATCAAGAACTGAGTCCGGAATAACGCAAACATGTTTTGCATCAAGAAAATGAAGAATTGAGTGCGGAAAACAACCAAACTTGTTTTTGAACAAGAAAATCAAGAACTGAGTCCGGAATTACGCAAACATGTTTTGCATCAAGAAAATCAAGAATTTAGTGCGGAATACAACCAAATTTTTTCGGATCAAGAAAATCAAGAACTGAGTCCGGAATAACGCAAACATGTTTTGCATCAAGAAAATCAAGAATTGAGTGCGGAATACAACCAAACTTGTTTCGGAACAAGAAAATCAAGAACTGACTCCGGAATAACGCAAACATATTTTGCATCAAGAAAATCAAGAATTGAGTGCGGAAAACAACCAAACTTATTTCGCAACAAGAAAATCAAAAACTGAGTCAGGAATACCGCAAACATGTTTTGCATCAAGAAAATCAAGAATTGAGTGCGGAAAACAACCAAACTTGTTTCGGAATAAGAAAATCAAGAACTGACTCCGGAATAACGCAAACAAGTTTTGCATCAAGAAAATCAAGAATTGAGTGCGGAAAACAACCAAACTTGTTTTTGAACAAGAAAATCAAGAACTGAGTCCGGAATAACGCAAACATGTTTTGCATCAAGAAAATGAAGAATTGAGTGCGGAAAACAACCAAACTTGTTTTTGAACAAGAAAATCAAGAACTGAGTCCGGAATTACGCAAACATGTTTTGCATCAAGAAAATCAAGAATTTAGTGCGGAATACAACCAAATTTTTTCGGATCAAGAAAATCAAGAACTGAGTCCGGAATAACGCAAACATGTTTTGCATCAAGAAAATCAAGAATTGAGTGCGGAATACAACCAAACTTGTTTCGGAACAAGAAAATCAAGAACTGAGTCAGGAATACCGCAAACATGTTTTGCATCATGAAAATCAAGAATTGAGTGCGGAAAACAACCAAACTTGTTTCGGAACAAGAAAATCAAGAACTGAGTCCGGAATAACGCAAACATGTTTTGCATCAAGAAAATCAAGAATTGAGTGCGGAAAACAACCAAACTTGTTTTTGAACAAGAAAATCAAGAACTGAGTCCGGAATAACGCAAACATGTTTTGCATCAAGGAAATCAAGAATTTAGTGCGGAATACAACCAAACTTGTTTCGGATCAAGAAAATCAAGAACTGAGTCCGGAATAACGCAAACATGTTTTGCATCTAGAAAATCAAGAATTGAGTGCGGAAAACAACCAAACTTGTTTTTGAATAAGAAAATCAAGAACTGAGTCCGGAATAACGCAAATATGTTTTGCATCAAGAAAATGACGAATTGAGTGCGGAAAACAACCAAACTTGTTTTTGAACAAGAAAATCAAGAACTGAGTCCGGAATAACGCAAACATGTTTTGCATCAAGAAAATCAAGAATTGAGTGCGGAATACAACCAAACTTGTTTCGGAACAAGAAAATCAAGAACTGACTCCGGAATAACGCAAACATATTTTGCATCAAGAAAATCAAGAATTGAGTGCGGAAAACAACCAAACTTATTTCGCAAAAAGAAAATCAAAAACTGAGTCAGGAATACCGCAAACATGTTTTGCATCAAGAAAATCAAGAATTGAGCGCGGAAAACAACCAAACTTGTTTCGGAACAAGAAAATCAAGAACTGACTCCGGAATAACGCAAACATGTTTTGCATCAAGAAAATCAAGAATTGAGTGCGGAAAACAACCAAACTTGTTTTTGAACAAGAAAATCAAGAACTGAGTCCGGTATAACGCAAACATGTTTTGCATCAAGAAAATCAAGAATTTAGTGCGGAATACAACCAAATTTTTTCGAATCAAGAAAATCAAGAACTGAGTCCGGAATAACGCAAACATGTTTTGCATCAAGAAAATCAAGAATTGAGTGCGGAAAACAACCAAACTTGTTTTTGAACAAGAAAATCAAGAACTGAGTCAGGAATACCGCAAACATGTTTTGCATCAAGAAAATCAAGAATTGAGTGCGGAAAACAACCAAACTTGTTTCGGAATAAGAAAATCAAGAACTGACTCCGGAATAACGCAAACATGTTTTGCATCAAGAAAATCAAGAATTGAGTGCGGAAAACAACCAAACTTGTTTTTGAACAAGAAAATCAAGAACTGAGTCCGGAATAACGCAAACATGTTTTGCATCAAGAAAATGAAGAATTGAGTGCGGAAAACAACCAAACTTGTTTTTGAACAAGAAAATCAAGAACTGAGTCCGGAATAACGCAAACATGTTTTGCATCAAGAAAATCAAGAATTTAGTGCGGAATACAACCAAACTTGTTTCGGAACAAGAAAATCAAGAACTGAGTCAGGAATACCGCAAACATGTTTTGCATCATGAAAATCAAGAATTGAGTGCGGAAAACAACCAAACTTGTTTCGGAACAAGAAAATCAAGAACTGAGTCCGGAATAACGCAAACATGTTTTGCATCAAGAAAATCAAGAATTGAGTGCGGAAAACAACCAAACTTGTTTCGGAACAAGAAAATCAAGAACTGAGTCCGGAATAACGCAAACATGTTTTGCATCAAGGAAATCAAGAATTTAGTGCGGAATACAACCAAACTTGTTTCGGATCAAGAAAATCAAGAACTGAGTCCGGAATAACGCAAACATGTTTTGCATCTAGAAAATCAAGAATTGAGTGCGGAAAACAACCAAACTTGTTTTTGAATAAGAAAATCAAGAACTGAGTCCGGAATAACGCAAACATGTTTTGCATCAAGAAAATGAAGAATTGAGTGCGGAAAACAACCAAACTTGTTTTTGAACAAGAAAATCAAGAACTGAGTCCGGAATAACGCAAACATGTTTTGCATCAAGAAAATCAAGAATTGAGTGCGGAATACAACCAAACTTGTTTCGGAACAAGAAAATCAAGAACTGACTCCGGAATAACGCAAACATATTTTGCATCAAGAAAATCAAGAATTGAGTGCGGAAAACAACCAAACTTATTTCGCAAAAAGAAAATAAAAAACTGAGTCAGGAATACCGCAAACATGTTTTGCATCAAGAAAATCAAGAATTGAGTGCGGAAAACAACCAAACTTGTTTCGGAACAAGAAAATCAAGAACTGACTCCGGAATAACGCAAACATGTTTTGCATCAAGAAAATCAAGAATTGAGTGCGGAAAACAACCAAACTTGTTTTTGAACAAGAAAATCAAGAACTGAGTCCGGAATTACGCAAACATGTTTTGCATCAAGAAAATCAAGAATTTAGTGCGGAATACAACCAAATTTTTTCGGATCAAGAAAATCAAGAACTGAGTCCGGAATAACGCAAACATGTTTTGCATCAAGAAAATCAAGAATTGAGTGCGGAATACAACCAAACTTGTTTCGGAACAAGAAAATCAAGAACTGAGTCAGGAATACCGCAAACATGTTTTGCATCATGAAAATCAAGAATTGAGTGCGGAAAACAACCAAACTTGTTTCGGAACAAGAAAATCAAGAACTGAGTCCGGAATAACGCAAACATGTTTTGCATCAAGAAAATCAAGAATTGAGTGCGGAAAACAACCAAACTTGTTTTTGAACAAGAAAATCAAGAACTGAGTCCGGAATAACGCAAACATGTTTTGCATCAAGGAAATCAAGAATTTAGTGCGGAATACAACCAAACTTGTTTCGGATCAAGAAAATCAAGAACTGAGTCCGGAATAACGCAAACATGTTTTGCATCTAGAAAATCAAGAATTGAGTGCGGAAAACAACCAAACTTGTTTTTGAATAAGAAAATCAAGAACTGAGTCCGGAATAACGCAAACATGTTTTGCATCAAGAAAATCAAGAATTGAGTGCGGAAAACAACCAAACTTGTTTTTGAACAAGAAAATCAAGAACTGAGTCCGGAATAACGCAAACATGTTTTGCATCAAGGAAATCAAGAATTTAGTGCGGAATACAACCAAACTTGTTTCGGATCAAGAAAATCAAGAACTGAGTCCGGAATAACGCAAACATGTTTTGCATCAAGAAAATCAAGAATTGAGTGCGGAATACAACCAAACTTGTTTCGGAACAAGAAAATCAAGAACTGACTCCGGAATAACGCAAACATATTTTGCATCAAGAAAATCAAGAATTGAGTGCGGAAAACAACCAAACTTATTTCGCAAAAAGAAAATCAAAAACTGAGTCAGGAATACCGCAAACATGTTTTGCATCAAGAAAATCAAGAATTGAGTGCGGAAAACAACCAAACTTGTTTCGGAACAAGAAAATCAAGAACTGACTCCGGAATAACGCAAACATGTTTTGCATCAAGAAAATCAAGAATTGAGTGCGGAAAACAACCAAACTTGTTTTTGAACAAGAAAATCAAGAACTGAGTCCGGAATAACGCAAACATGTTTTGCATCAAGAAAATCAAGAATTGAGTGCGGAATACAACCAAACTTGTTTCGGAACAAGAAAATCAAGAACTGAGTCAGGAATACCGCAAACATGTTTTGCATCATGAAAATCAAGAATTGAGTGCGGAAAACAACCAAACTTGTTTCGGAACAAGAAAATCAAGAACTGAGTCCGGAATAACGCAAACATGTTTTGCATCAAGAAAATCAAGAATTGAGTGCGGAAAACAACCAAACTTGTTTCGGAACAAGAAAATCAAGAACTGAGTCCGGAATAACGCAAACATGTTTTGCATCAAGGAAATCAAGAATTTAGTGCGGAATACAACCAAACTTGTTTCGGATCAAGAAAATCAAGAACTGAGTCCGGAATAACGCAAACATGTTTTGCATCTAGAAAATCAAGAATTGAGTGCGGAAAACAACCAAACTTGTTTTTGAATAAGAAAATCAAGAACTGAGTCCGGAATAACGCAAACATGTTTTGCATCAAGAAAATGAAGAATTGAGTGCGGAAAACAACCAAACTTGTTTTTGAACAAGAAAATCAAGAACTGAGTCCGGAATAACGCAAACATGTTTTGCATCAAGAAAATCAAGAATTGAGTGCGGAATACAACCAAACTTGTTTCGGAACAAGAAAATCAAGAACTGACTCCGGAATAACGCAAACATATTTTGCATCAAGAAAATCAAGAATTGAGTGCGGAAAACAACCAAACTTATTTCGCAAAAAGAAAATAAAAAACTGAGTCAGGAATACCGCAAACATGTTTTGCATCAAGAAAATCAAGAATTGAGTGCGGAAAACAACCAAACTTGTTTCGGATTAAGACAATCAAGAATTGAGTCCGGAATAACGCAAACATGTTTTGCATCAAGAAAATCAAGAATTGAGTGCGGAAAACAACCAAACTTGTTTTTGAACAAGAAAATCAAGAACTGAGTCCGGAATAACGCAAACATGTTTTGCATCAAGAAAATCAAGAATTTAGTGCGGAATACAACCAAATTTTTTCGGATCAAGAAAATCAAGAACTGAGTCCGGAATAACGCAAACATGTTTTGCATCAAGAAAATCAAGAATTGAGTGCGGAATACAACCAAACTTATTTCGCAAAAAGAAAATAAAAAACTGAGTCAGGAATAACGCAAACATGTTTTGCATCAAGAAAATCAAGAATTGAGTGCGGAAAACAACCAAACTTATTTCGCAAAAAGAAAATAAAAAACTGAGTCAGGAATACCGCAAACATGTTTTGCATCAAGAAAATCAAGAATTGAGTGCGGAAAACAACCAAACTTGTTTCGGAACAAGAAAATCAAGAACTGAGTCCGGAATAACGCAAACATGTTTTGCATCAAGGAAATCAAGAATTTAGTGCGGAATACAACCAAACTTGTTTCGGATCAAGAAAATCAAGAACTGAGTCCGGAATAACGCAAACATGTTTTGCATCTAGAAAATCAAGAATTGAGTGCGGAAAACAACCAAACTTGTTTTTGAATAAGAAAATCAAGAACTGAGTCCGGAATAACGCAAACATGTTTTGCATCAAGAAAATGAAGAATTGAGTGCGGAAAACAACCAAACTTGTTTTTGAACAAGAAAATCAAGAACTGAGTCCGGAATAACGCAAACATGTTTTGCATCAAGAAAATCAAGAATTGAGTGCGGAATACAACCAAACTTGTTTCGGAACAAGAAAATCAAGAACTGACTCCGGAATAACGCAAACATATTTTGCATCAAGAAAATCAAGAATTGAGTGCGGAAAACAACCAAACTTATTTCGCAAAAAGAAAATAAAAAACTGAGTCAGGAATACCGCAAACATGTTTTGCATCAAGAAAATCAAGAATTGAGTGCGGAAAACAACCAAACTTGTTTCGGAACAAGAAAATCAAGAACTGACTCCGGAATAACGCAAACATGTTTTGCATCAAGAAAATCAAGAATTGAGTGCGGAAAACAACCAAACTTGTTTTTGAACAAGAAAATCAAGAACTGAGTCCGGAATAACGCAAACATGTTTTGCATCAAGAAAATCAAGAATTTAGTGCGGAATACAACCAAATTTTTTCGGATCAAGAAAATCAAGAACTGAGTCCGGAATAACGCAAACATGTTTTGCATCAAGAAAATCAAGAATTGAGTGCGGAATACAACCAAACTTGTTTCGGAACAAGAAAATCAAGAACTGAGTCAGGAATACCGCAAACATGTTTTGCATCATGAAAATCAAGAATTGAGTGCGGAAAACAACCAAACTTGTTTCGGAACAAGAAAATCAAGAACTGAGTCCGGAATAACGCAAACATGTTTTGCATCAAGAAAATCAAGAATTGAGTGCGGAAAACAACCAAACTTGTTTCGGAACAAGAAAATCAAGAACTGAGTTCGGAATAACGCAAACATGTTTTGCATCAAGGAAATCAAGAATTTAGTGCGGAATACAACCAAACTTGTTTCGGATCAAGAAAATCAAGAACTGAGTCCGGAATAACGCAAACATGTTTTGCATCTAGAAAATCAAGAATTGAGTGCGGAAAACAACCAAACTTGTTTTTGAATAAGAAAATCAAGAACTGAGTCCGGAATAACGCAAATATGTTTTGCATCAAGAAAATGAAGAATTGAGTGCGGAAAACAACCAAACTTGTTTTTGAACAAGAAAATCAAGAACTGAGTCCGGAATAACGCAAACATGTTTTGCATCAAGAAAATCAAGAATTGAGTGCGGAATACAACCAAACTTGTTTCGGAACAAGAAAATCAAGAACTGACTCCGGAATAACGCAAACATGTTTTGCATCAAGAAAATCAAGAATTGAGTGCGGAAAACAACCAAACTTGTTTTTGAACAAGAAAATCAAGAACTGAGTCCGGAATAACGCAAACATGTTTTGCATCAAGAAAATCAAGAATTTAGTGTGGAATACAACCAAATTTTTTCGAATCAAGAAAATCAAGAACTGAGTCCGGAATAACGCAAACATGTTTTGCATCAAGAAAATCAAGAATTGAGTGCGGAAAACAACCAAACTTGTTTTTGAACAAGAAAATCAAGAACTGAGTCAGGAATACCGCAAACATGTTTTGCATCAAGAAAATCAAGAATTGAGTGCGGAAAACAACCAAACTTGTTTCGGAATAAGAAAATCAAGAACTGACTCCGGAATAACGCAAACATGTTTTGCATCAAGAAAATCAAGAATTGAGTGCGGAAAACAACCAAACTTGTTTTTGAACAAGAAAATCAAGAACTGAGTCCGGAATAACGCAAACATGTTTTGCATCAAGAAAATGAAGAATTGAGTGCGGAAAACAACCAAACTTGTTTTTGAACAAGAAAATCAAGAACTGAGTCCGGAATAACGCAAACATGTTTTGCATCAAGAAAATCAAGAATTTAGTGCGGAATACAACCAAACTTGTTTCGGAACAAGAAAATCAAGAACTGAGTCAGGAATACCGCAAACATGTTTTGCATCATGAAAATCAAGAATTGAGTGCGGAAAACAACCAAACTTGTTTCGGAACAAGAAAATCAAGAACTGAGTCCGGAATAACGCAAACATGTTTTGCATCAAGAAAATCAAGAATTGAGTGCGGAAAACAACCAAACTTGTTTCGGAACAAGAAAATCAAGAACTGAGTCCGGAATAACGCAAACATGTTTTGCATCAAGGAAATCAAGAATTTAGTGCGGAATACAACCAAACTTGTTTCGGATCAAGAAAATCAAGAACTGAGTCCGGAATAACGCAAACATGTTTTGCATCTAGAAAATCAAGAATTGAGTGCGGAAAACAACCAAACTTGTTTTTGAATAAGAAAATCAAGAACTGAGTCCGGAATAACGCAAACATGTTTTGCATCAAGAAAATGAAGAATTGAGTGCGGAAAACAACCAAACTTGTTTTTGAACAAGAAAATCAAGAACTGAGTCCGGAATAACGCAAACATGTTTTGCATCAAGAAAATCAAGAATTGAGTGCGGAATACAACCAAACTTGTTTCGGAACAAGAAAATCAAAAACTGACTCCGGAATAACGCAAACATATTTTGCATCAAGAAAATCAAGAATTGAGTGCGGAAAACAACCAAACTTATTTCGCAAAAAGAAAATAAAAAACTGAGTCAGGAATACCGCAAACATGTTTTGCATCAAGAAAATCAAGAATTGAGTGCGGAAAACAACCAAACTTGTTTCGGATTAAGACAATCAAGAATTGAGTCCGGAATAACGCAAACATGTTTTGCATCAAGAAAATCAAGAATTGAGTGCGGAAAACAACCAAACTTGTTTTTGAACAAGAAAATCAAGAACTGAGTCCGGAATAACGCAAACATGTTTTGCATCAAGAAAATCAAGAATTTAGTGCGGAATACAACCAAATTTTTTCGGATCAAGAAAATCAAGAACTGAGTCCGGAATAACGCAAACATGTTTTGCATCAAGAAAATCAAGAATTGAGTGCGGAATACAACCAAACTTATTTCGCAAAAAGAAAATAAAAAACTGAGTCAGGAATAACGCAAACATGTTTTGCATCAAGAAAATCAAGAATTGAGTGCGGAAAACAACCAAACTTATTTCGCAAAAAGAAAATAAAAAACTGAGTCAGGAATACCGCAAACATGTTTTGCATCAAGAAAATCAAGAATTGAGTGCGGAAAACAACCAAACTTGTTTCGGAACAAGAAAATCAAGAACTGAGTCCGGAATAACGCAAACATGTTTTGCATCAAGGAAATCAAGAATTTAGTGCGGAATACAACCAAACTTGTTTCGGATCAAGAAAATCAAGAACTGAGTCCGGAATAACGCAAACATGTTTTGCATCTAGAAAATCAAGAATTGAGTGCGGAAAACAACCAAACTTGTTTTTGAATAAGAAAATCAAGAACTTAGTCCGGAATAACGCAAACATGTTTTGCATCAAGAAAATGAAGAATTGAGTGCGGAAAACAACCAAACTTGTTTTTGAACAAGAAAATCAAGAACTGAGTCCGGAATAACGCAAACATGTTTTGCATCAAGAAAATCAAGAATTGAGTGCGGAATACAACCAAACTTGTTTCGGAACAAGAAAATCAAGAACTGACTCCGGAATAACGCAAACATATTTTGCATCAAGAAAATCAAGAATTGAGTGCGGAAAACAACCAAACTTATTTCGCAAAAAGAAAATAAAAAACTGAGTCAGGAATACCGCAAACATGTTTTGCATCAAGAAAATCAAGAATTGAGTGCGGAAAACAACCAAACTTGTTTCGGAACAAGAAAATCAAGAACTGACTCCGGAATAACGCAAACATGTTTTGCATCAAGAAAATCAAGAATTGAGTGCGGAAAACAACCAAACTTGTTTTTGAACAAGAAAATCAAGAACTGAGTCCGGAATAACGCAAACATGTTTTGCATCAAGAAAATCAAGAATTTAGTGCGGAATACAACCAAATTTTTTCGGATCAAGAAAATCAAGAACTGAGTCCGGAATAACGCAAACATGTTTTGCATCAAGAAAATCAAGAATTGAGTGCGGAATACAACCAAACTTGTTTCGGAACAAGAAAATCAAGAACTGAGTCAGGAATACCGCAAACATGTTTTGCATCATGAAAATCAAGAATTGAGTGCGGAAAACAACCAAACTTGTTTCGGAACAAGAAAATCAAGAACTGAGTCCGGAATAACGCAAACATGTTTTGCATCAAGAAAATCAAGAATTGAGTGCGGAAAACAACCAAACTTGTTTCGGAACAAGAAAATCAAGAACTGAGTTCGGAATAACGCAAACATGTTTTGCATCAAGGAAATCAAGAATTTAGTGCGGAATACAACCAAACTTGTTTCGGATCAAGAAAATCAAGAACTGAGTCCGGAATAACGCAAACATGTTTTGCATCTAGAAAATCAAGAATTGAGTGCGGAAAACAACCAAACTTGTTTTTGAATAAGAAAATCAAGAACTGAGTCCGGAATAACGCAAATATGTTTTGCATCAAGAAAATGAAGAATTGAGTGCGGAAAACAACCAAACTTGTTTTTGAACAAGAAAATCAAGAACTGAGTCCGGAATAACGCAAACATGTTTTGCATCAAGAAAATCAAGAATTGAGTGCGGAATACAACCAAACTTGTTTCGGAACAAGAAAATCAAGAACTGACTCCGGAATAACGCAAACATATTTTGCATCAAGAAAATCAAGAATTGAGTGCGGAAAACAACCAAACTTATTTCGCAAAAAGAAAATCAAAAACTGAGTCAGGAATACCGCAAACATGTTTTGCATCAAGAAAATCAAGAATTGAGTGCGGAAAACAACCAAACTTGTTTCGGAACAAGAAAATCAAGAACTGACTCCGGAATAACGCAAACATGTTTTGCATCAAGAAAATCAAGAATTGAGTGCGGAAAACAACCAAACTTGTTTTTGAACAAGAAAATCAAGAACTGAGTCCGGAATAACGCAAACATGTTTTGCATCAAGAAAATCAAGAATTTAGTGCGGAATACAACCAAATTTTTTCGGATCAAGAAAATCAAGAACTGAGTCCGGAATAACGCAAACATGTTTTGCATCAAGAAAATCAAGAATTGAGTTCGGAAAACAACCAAACTTGTTTTTGAACAAGAAAATCAAGAACTGAGTCAGGAATACCGCAAACATGTTTTGCATCAAGAAAATCAAGAATTGAGTGCGGAAAACAACCAAAGTTGTTTCGGAATAAGAAAATCAAGAACTGACTCCGGAATAACGCAAACATGTTTTGCATCAAGAAAATCAAGCATTGAGTGCGGAAAACAACCAAACTTGTTTTTGAACAAGAAAATCAAGAACTGAGTCCGGAATAACGCAAACATGTTTTGCATCAAGAAAATGAAGAATTGAGTGCGGAAAACAACCAAACTTGTTTTTGAACAAGAAAATCAAGAACTGAGTCCGGAATAACGCAAACATGTTTTGCATCAAGAAAATCAAGAATTTAGTGCGGAATACAACCAAATTTTTTCGGATCAAGAAAATCAAGAACTGAGTCCGGAATAACGCAAACATGTTTTGCATCAAGAAAATCAAGAATTGAGTGCGGAATACAACCAAACTTGTTTCGGAACAAGAAAATCAAGAACTGAGTCAGGAATACCGCAAACATGTTTTGCATCATGAAAATCAAGAATTGAGTGCGGAAAACAACCAAACTTGTTTCGGAACAAGAAAATCAAGAACTGAGTCAGGAATACCGCAAACATGTTTTGCATCATGAAAATCAAGAATTGAGTGCGGAAAACAACCAAACTTGTTTCGGAACAAGAAAATCAAGAACTGAGTCCGGAATAACGCAAACATGTTTTGCATCAAGAAAATCAAGAATTTAGTGCGGAATACAACCAAATTTTTTCGGATCAAGAAAATCAAGAACTGAGTCCGGAATAACGCAAACATGTTTTGCATCAAGAAAATCAAGAATTGAGTGCGGAATACAACCAAACTTGTTTCGGAACAAGAAAATCAAGAACTGACTCCGGAATAACGCAAATATATTTTGCATCAAGAAAATCAAGAATTGAGTGCGGAAAACAACCAAACTTATTTCGCAACAAGAAAATCAAAAACTGAGTCAGGAATACCGCAAACATGTTTTGCATCAAGAAAATCAAGAATTGAGTGCGGAAAACAACCAAACTTGTTTCGGAACAAGAAAATCAAGAACTGACTCCGGAATAACGCAAACATGTTTTGCATCAAGAAAATCAAGAATTGAGTGCGGAAAACAACCAAACTTGTTTTTGAACAAGAAAATCAAGAACTGAGTCCGGAATAACGCAAACATGTTTTGCATCAAGAAAATCAAGAATTTAGTGCGGAATACAACCAAATTTTTTCGGATCAAGAAAATCAAGAACTGAGTCCGGAATAACGCAAACATGTTTTGCATCAAGAAAATCAAGAATTGAGTGCGGAAAACAACCAAACTTGTTTTTGAACAAGAAAATCAAGAACTGAGTCAGGAATACCGCAAACATGTTTTGCATCAAGAAAATCAAGAATTGAGTGCGGAAAACAACCAAACTTGTTTCGGAATAAGAAAATCAAGAACTGACTCCGGAATAACGCAAACATGTTTTGCATCAAGAAAATCAAGAATTGAGTGCGGAAAACAACCAAACTTGTTTTTGAACAAGAAAATCAAGAACTGAGTCCGGAATAACGCAAACATGTTTTGCATCAAGAAAATGAAGAATTGAGTGCGGAAAACAACCAAACTTGTTTTTGAACAAGAAAATCAAGAACTGAGTCCGGAATAACGCAAACATGTTTTGCATCAAGAAAATCAAGAATTTAGTGCGGAATACAACCAAATTTTTTCGGATCAAGAAAATCAAGAACTGAGTCCGGAATAACGCAAACATGTTTTGCATCAAGAAAATCAAGAATTGAGTGCGGAATACAACCAAACTTGTTTCGGAACAAGAAAATCAAGAACTGAGTCAGGAATACCGCAAACATGTTTTGCATCATGAAAATCAAGAATTGAGTGCGGAAAACAACCAAACTTGTTTCGGAACAAGAAAATCAAGAACTGAGTCAGGAATACCGCAAACATGTTTTGCATCATGAAAATCAAGAATTGAGTGCGGAAAACAACCAAACTTGTTTCGGAACAAGAAAATCAAGAACTGAGTCCGGAATAACGCAAACATGTTTTGCATCAAGAAAATCAAGAATTGAGTGCGGAAAACAACCAAACTTGTTTTTGAACAAGAAAATCAAGAACTGAGTCCGGAATAACGCAAACATGTTTTGCATCAAGGAAATCAAGAATTTAGTGCGGAATACAACCAAACTTGTTTCGGATCAAGAAAATCAAGAACTGAGTCCGGAATAACGCAAACATGTTTTGCATCAAGAAAATCAAGAATTGAGTGCGGAATACAACCAAACTTGTTTCGGATCAAGAAAATCAAGAACTGAGTCCGGAATAACGCAAACATGTTTTGCATCAAGAAAATCAAGAATTGAGTGCGGAAAACAACCAAACTTGTTTTTGAACAAGAAAATCAAGAACTGAGTCCGGAATAACGCAAACATGTTTTGCATCAAGAAAATCAAGAATTGAGTGCGGAATACAACCAAACTTGTTTCGGAACAAGAAAATCAAGAACTGACTCCGGAATAACGCAAACATATTTTGCATCAAGAAAATCAAGAATTGAGTGCGGAAAACAACCAAACTTATTTCGCAAAAAGAAAATCAAAAACTGAGTCAGGAATACCGCAAACATGTTTTGCATCAAGAAAATCAAGAATTGAGTGCGGAAAACAACCAAACTTGTTTCGGAACAAGAAAATCAAGAACTGACTCCGGAATAACGCAAACATGTTTTGCATCAAGAAAATCAAGAATTGAGTGCGGAAAACAACCAAACTTGTTTTTGAACAAGAAAATCAAGAACTGAGTCCGGAATAACGCAAACATGTTTTGCATCAAGAAAATCAAGAATTTAGTGCGGAATACAACCAAATTTTTTCGGATCAAGAAAATCAAGAACTGAGTCCGGAATAACGCAAACATGTTTTGCATCAAGAAAATCAAGAATTGAGTGCGGAAAACAACCAAACTTGTTTTTGAACAAGAAAATCAAGAACTGAGTCAGGAATACCGCAAACATGTTTTGCATCAAGAAAATCAAGAATTGAGTGCGGAAAACAACCAAACTTGTTTCGGAATAAGAAAATCAAGAACTGACTCCGGAATAACGCAAACATGTTTTGCATCAAGAAAATCAAGAATTGAGTGCGGAAAACAACCAAACTTGTTTTTGAACAAGAAAATCAAGAACTGAGTCCGGAATAACGCAAACATGTTTTGCATCAAGAAAATGAAGAATTGAGTGCGGAAAACAACCAAACTTGTTTTTGAACAAGAAAATCAAGAACTGAGTCCGGAATAACGCAAACATGTTTTGCATCAAGAAAATCAAGAATTTAGTGCGGAATACAACCAAATTTTTTCGGATCAAGAAAATCAAGAACTGAGTCCGGAATAATGCAAACATGTTTTGCATCAAGAAAATCAAGAATTGAGTGCGGAATACAACCAAACTTGTTTCGGAACAAGAAAATCAAGAACTGAGTCAGGAATACCGCAAACATGTTTTGCATCATGAAAATCAAGAATTGAGTGCGGAAAACAACCAAACTTGTTTCGGAACAAGAAAATCAAGAACTGAGTCCGGAATAACGCAAACATGTTTTGCATCAAGAAAATCAAGAATTGAGTGCGGAAAACAACCAAACTTGTTTCGGAACAAGAAAATCAAGAACTGAGTCCGGAATAACGCAAACATGTTTTGCATCAAGGAAATCAAGAATTTAGTGCGGAATACAACCAAACTTGTTTCGGATCAAGAAAATCAAGAACTGAGTCCGGAATAACGCAAACATGTTTTGCATCTAGAAAATCAAGAATTGAGTGCGGAAAACAACCAAACTTGTTTTTGAATAAGAAAATAAAGAACTGAGTCCGGAATAACGCAAACATGTTTTGCATCAAGAAAATGAAGAATTGAGTGCGGAAAACAACCAAACTTGTTTTTGAACAAGAAAATCAAGAACTGAGTCCGGAATAACGCAAACATGTTTTGCATCAAGAAAATCAAGAATTGAGTGCGGAATACAACCAAACTTGTTTCGGAACAAGAAAATCAAGAACTGACTCCGGAATAACGCAAATATATTTTGCATCAAGAAAATCAAGAATTGAGTGCGGAAAACAACCAAACTTATTTCGCAAAAAGAAAATCAAAAACTGAGTCAGGAATACCGCAAACATGTTTTGCATCAAGAAAATCAAGAATTGAGTGCGGAAAACAACCAAACTTGTTTCGGAACAAGAAAATCAAGAACTGACTCCGGAATAACGCAAACATGTTTTGCATCAAGAAAATCAAGAATTGAGTGCGGAAAACAACCAAACTTGTTTTTGAACAAGAAAATCAAGAACTGAGTCCGGAATAACGCAAACATGTTTTGCATCAAGAAAATCAAGAATTTAGTGCGGAATACAACCAAATTTTTTCGGATCAAGAAAATCAAGAACTGAGTCTGGAATAACGCAAACATGTTTTGCATCAAGAAAATCAAGAATTGAGTGCGGAAAACAACCAAACTTGTTTTTGAACAAGAAAATCAAAAACTGAGTCAGGAATACCGCAAACATGTTTTGCATCAAGAAAATCAAGAATTGAGTGCGGAAAACAACCAAACTTGTTTCGGAATAAGAAAATCAAGAACTGACTCCGGAATAACGCAAACATGTTTTGCATCAAGAAAATCAAGAATTGAGTGCGGGAAACAACCAAACTTGTTTTTGAACAAGAAAATCAAGAACTGAGTCCGGAATAACGCAAACATGTTTTGCATCAAGAAAATGAAGAATTGAGTGCGGAAAACAACCAAACTTGTTTTTGAACAAGAAAATCAAGAACTGAGTCCGGAATAACGCAAACATGTTTTGCATCAAGAAAATCAAGAATTTAGTGCGGAATACAACCAAATTTTTTCGGATCAAGAAAATCAAGAACTGAGTCCGGAATAACGCAAACATGTTTTGCATCAAGAAAATCAAGAATTGAGTGCGGAATACAACCAAACTTGTTTCGGAACAAGAAAATCAAGAACTGAGTCAGGAATACCGCAAACATGTTTTGCATCATGAAAATCAAGAATTGAGTGCGGAAAACAACCAAACTTGTTTCGGAACAAGAAAATCAAGAACTGAGTCCGGAATAACGCAAACATGTTTTGCATCAAGAAAATCAAGAATTGAGTGCGGAAAACAACCAAACTTGTTTTTGAACAAGAAAATCAAGAACTGAGTCCGGAATAACGCAAACATGTTTTGCATCAAGGAAATCAAGAATTTAGTGCGGAATACAACCAAACTTGTTTCGGATCAAGAAAATCAAGAACTGAGTCCGGAATAACGCAAACATGTTTTGCATCTAGAAAATCAAGAATTGAGTGCGGAAAACAACCAAACTTGTTTTTGAATAAGAAAATCAAGAACTGAGTCCGGAATAACGCAAACATGTTTTGCATCAAGAAAATGAAGAATTGAGTGCGGAAAACAACCAAACTTGTTTTTGAACAAGAAAATCAAGAACTGAGTCCGGAATAACGCAAACATGTTTTGCATCAAGAAAATCAAGAATTGAGTGCGGAATACAACCAAACTTGTTTCGGAACAAGAAAATCAAGAACTGACTCCGGAATAACGCAAACATATTTTGCATCAAGAAAATCAAGAATTGAGTGCGGAAAACAACCAAACTTATTTCGCAAAAAGAAAATCAAAAACTGAGTCAGGAATACCGCAAACATGTTTTGCATCAAGAAAATCAAGAATTGAGTGCGGAAAACAACCAAACTTGTTTCGGAACAAGAAAATCAAGAACTGACTCCGGAATAACGCAAACATGTTTTGCATCAAGAAAATCAAGAATTGAGTGCGGAAAACAACCAAACTTGTTTTTGAACAAGAAAATCAAGAACTGAGTCCGGAATAACGCAAACATGTTTTGCATCAAGAAAATCAAGAATTTAGTGCGGAATACAACCAAATTTTTTCGGATCAAGAAAATCAAGAACTGAGTCCGGAATAACGCAAACATGTTTTGCATCAAGAAAATCAAGAATTGAGTGCGGAATACAACCAAACTTGTTTCGGAACAAGAAAATCAAGAACTGAGTCAGGAATACCGCAAACATGTTTTGCATCAAGAAAATCAAGAATTGAGTGCGGAAAACAACCAAACTTGTTTCGGAACAAGAAAATCAAGAACTGAGTCCGGAATAACGCAAACATGTTTTGCATCAAGAAAATCAAGAATTGAGTGCGGAAAACAACCAAACTTGTTTGTGAACAAGAAAATCAAGAACTGAGTCCGGAATAACGCAAACATGTTTTGCATCAAGGAAATCAAGAATTTAGTGCGGAATACAACCAAACTTGTTTCGGATCAAGAAAATCAAGAACTGAGTCCGGAATAACGCAAACATGTTTTGCATCAAGAAAATCAAGAATTTAGTGCGGAATACAACCAAATTTTTTCGGATCAAGAAAATCAAGAACTGAGTCCGGAATAACGCAAACATGTTTTGCATCAAGAAAATCAAGAATTGAGTGCGGAATACAACCAAACTTGTTTCGGAACAAGAAAATCAAGAACTGAGTCAGGAATACCGCAAACATGTTTTGCATCAAGAAAATCAAGAATTGAGTGCGGAAAACAACCAAACTTGTTTCGGAACAAGAAAATCAAGAACTGAGTCCGGAATAACGCAAACATGTTTTGCATCAAGAAAATCAAGAATTGAGTGCGGAAAACAACCAAACTTGTTTGTGAACAAGAAAATCAAGAACTGAGTCCGGAATAACGCAAACATGTTTTGCATCAAGGAAATCAAGAATTTAGTGCGGAATACAACCAAACTTGTTTCGGATCAAGAAAATCAAGAACTGAGTCCGGAATAACGCAAACATGTTTTGCATCAAGAAAATCAAGAATTTAGTGCGGAATACAACCAAATTTTTTCGGATCAAGAAAATCAAGAACTGAGTCCGGAATAACGCAAACATGTTTTGCATCAAGAAAATCAAGAATTGAGTGCGGAATACAACCAAACTTGTTTCGGAACAAGAAAATCAAGAACTGAGTCAGGAATACCGCAAACATGTTTTGCATCAAGAAAATCAAGAATTGAGTGCGGAAAACAACCAAACTTGTTTCGGAACAAGAAAATCAAGAACTGAGTCCGGAATAACGCAAACATGTTTTGCATCAAGAAAATCAAAAATTGAGTGCGGAAAACAACCAAACTTATTTCGCAACAAGAAAATCAAGAACTGAGTCGGGAATAACGCAAACATGTTTTGCATCAAGAAAATCAAGAATTGAGTGCGGAATACAACCAAACTTGTTTCGGATCAAGAAAATCAAGAACTGAGTCCGGAATAACGCAAACATGTTTTGCATCAAGAAAATCAAGAATTTAGTGCGGAATACAACCAAATTTTTTCGGATCAAGAAAATCAAGAACTGAGTCCGGAATAACGCAAACATGTTTTGCATCAAGAAAATCAAGAATTGAGTGCGGAATACAACCAAACTTGTTTCGGAACAAGAAAATCAAGAACTGAGTCAGGAATACCGCAAACATGTTTTGCATCAAGAAAATCAAGAATTGAGTGCGGAAAACAACCAAACTTGTTTCGGAACAAGAAAATCAAGAACTGAGTCCGGAATAACGCAAACATGTTTTGCATCAAGAAAATCAAGAATTGAGTGCGGAAAACAACCAAACTTGTTTGTGAACAAGAAAATCAAGAACTGAGTCCGGAATAACGCAAACATGTTTTGCATCAAGGAAATCAAGAATTTAGTGCGGAATACAACCAAACTTGTTTCGGATCAAGAAAATCAAGAACTGAGTCCGGAATAACGCAAACATGTTTTGCATCTAGAAAATCAAGAATTGAGTGCGGAAAACAACCAAACTTGTTTCGGAACAAGAAAATCAAGAACTGACTCCGGAATAACGCAAACATGTTTTGCATCAAGAAAATCAAGAATTGAGTGCGGAAAACAACCAAACTTGTTTTTGAACAAGAAAATCAAGAACTGAGTCCGGAATAACGCAAACATGTTTTGCATCAAGAAAATCAAGAATTTAGTGCGGAATACAACCAAATTTTTTCGGATCAAGAAAATCAAGAACTGAGTCCGGAATAACGCAAACATGTTTTGCATCAAGAAAATCAAGAATTGAGTGCGGAATACAACCAAACTTGTTTCGGAACAAGAAAATCAAGAACTGAGTCAGGAATACCGCAAACATGTTTTGCATCAAGAAAATCAAGAATTGAGTGCGGAAAACAACCAAACTTGTTTCGGAACAAGAAAATCAAGAACTGAGTCCGGAATAACGCAAACATGTTTTGCATCAAGAAAATCAAGAATTGAGTGCGGAAAACAACCAAACTTGTTTGTGAACAAGAAAATCAAGAACTGAGTCCGGAATAACGCAAACATGTTTTGCATCAAGGAAATCAAGAATTTAGTGCGGAATACAACCAAACTTGTTTCGGATCAAGAAAATCAAGAACTGAGTCCGGAATAACGCAAACATGTTTTGCATCAAGAAAATCAAGAATTTAGTGCGGAATACAACCAAATTTTTTCGGATCAAGAAAATCAAGAACTGAGTCCGGAATAACGCAAACATGTTTTGCATCAAGAAAATCAAGAATTGAGTGCGGAATACAACCAAACTTGTTTCGGAACAAGAAAATCAAGAACTGAGTCAGGAATACCGCAAACATGTTTTGCATCAAGAAAATCAAGAATTGAGTGCGGAAAACAACCAAACTTGTTTCGGAACAAGAAAATCAAGAACTGAGTCCGGAATAACGCAAACATGTTTTGCATCAAGAAAATCAAGAATTGAGTGCGGAAAACAACCAAACTTGTTTGTGAACAAGAAAATCAAGAACTGAGTCCGGAATAACGCAAACATGTTTTGCATCAAGGAAATCAAGAATTTAGTGCGGAATACAACCAAACTTGTTTCGGATCAAGAAAATCAAGAACTGAGTCCGGAATAACGCAAACATGTTTTGCATCAAGAAAATCAAGAATTTAGTGCGGAATACAACCAAATTTTTTCGGATCAAGAAAATCAAGAACTGAGTCCGGAATAACGCAAACATGTTTTGCATCAAGAAAATCAAGAATTGAGTGCGGAATACAACCAAACTTGTTTCGGAACAAGAAAATCAAGAACTGAGTCAGGAATACCGCAAACATGTTTTGCATCAAGAAAATCAAGAATTGAGTGCGGAAAACAACCAAACTTGTTTCGGAACAAGAAAATCAAGAACTGAGTCCGGAATAACGCAAACATGTTTTGCATCAAGAAAATCAAAAATTGAGTGCGGAAAACAACCAAACTTATTTCGCAACAAGAAAATCAAGAACTGAGTCAGGAATAACGCAAACATGTTTTGCATCAAGAAAATCAAGAATTGAGTGCGGAATACAACCAAACTTGTTTCGGATCAAGAAAATCAAGAACTGAGTCCGGAATAACGCAAACATGTTTTGCATCAAGAAAATCAAGAATTTAGTGCGGAATACAACCAAATTTTTTCGGATCAAGAAAATCAAGAACTGAGTCCGGAATAACGCAAACATGTTTTGCATCAAGAAAATCAAGAATTGAGTGCGGAATACAACCAAACTTGTTTCGGAACAAGAAAATCAAGAACTGAGTCAGGAATACCGCAAACATGTTTTGCATCAAGAAAATCAAGAATTGAGTGCGGAAAACAACCAAACTTGTTTCGGAACAAGAAAATCAAGAACTGAGTCCGGAATAACGCAAACATGTTTTGCATCAAGAAAATCAAGAATTGAGTGCGGAAAACAACCAAACTTGTTTGTGAACAAGAAAATCAAGAACTGAGTCCGGAATAACGCAAACATGTTTTGCATCAAGGAAATCAAGAATTTAGTGCGGAATACAACCAAACTTGTTTCGGATCAAGAAAATCAAGAACTGAGTCCGGAATAACGCAAACATGTTTTGCATCTAGAAAATCAAGAATTGAGTGCGGAAAACAACCAAACTTATTTTTGAATAAGAAAATCAAGAACTGAGTCCGGAATAACGCAAACATGTTTTGCATCAAGAAAATGAAGAATTGAGTGCGGAAAACAACCAAACTTGTTTTTGAACAAGAAAATCAAGAACTGAGTCCGGAATAACGCAAACATGTTTTACATCAAGAAAATCAAGAATTTAGTGCGGAATACAACCAAACTTGTTTCGGATCAAGAAAATCAAGAACTGAGTCCGGAATAACGCAAACATGTTTTGCATCAAGAAAATCAAGAATTGAGTGCGGAATACAACCAAACTTGTTTCGGATCAAGAAAATCAAGAACTGAGTCCGGAATAACGCAAACATGTTTTGCATCAAGAAAATCAAGAATTGAGTGCGGAATACAACCAAACTTGTTTCGGATCAAGAAAATCAAGAACTGAGTCCGGAATAACGCAAACATGTTTTGCATCAGGAAAATCAAGAATTGTGTGCGGAATACAACCAAACTTGTTTTGGATCAAGAAAATCAAGAACTGAGTCCGGAATAACGCAAACATGTTTTGCATCTAGAAAATCAAGAATTGAGTGCGGAAAACAACCAAACTTGTTTTTGAATAAGAAAATCAAGAACTGAGTCCGGAATAACGCAAACATGTTTTGCATCAAGAAAATGAAGAATTGAGTGCGGAAAACAACCAAACTTGTTTTTGAACAAGAAAATCAAGAACTGAGTCCGGAATAACGCAAACATGTTTTGCATCAAGAAAATCAAGAATTTAGTGCGGAATACAACCAAACTTGTTTCGGATCAAGAAAATCAAGAACTGAGTCCGGAATAACGCAAACATGTTTTGCATCAAGAAAATCAAGAATTGAGTGCGGAATACAACCAAACTTGTTTCGGAACAAGAAAATTAAGAACTGACTCCGGAATAACGCAAACATATTTTGCATCAAGAAAATCAAAAATTGAGTGCGGAAAACAAACAAACTTATTTCGCAACAAGAAAATCAAGAACTGAGTCAGGAATAACGCAAACATGTTTTGCATCAAGAAAATCAAGAATTGAGTGCGGAATACAACCAAACTTGTTTCGGATCAAGAAAATCAAGAACTGAGTCCGGAGTAACGCAAACATGTTTTGCATCAAGAAAATCAAGAATTGAGTGCGGAATACAACCAAACTTGTTTCGGATCAAGAAAATCAAGAACTGAGTCCGGAATAACGCAAACATGTTTTGCATCTAGAAAATCAAGAATTGAGTGCGGAAAACAACCAAACTTGTTTTTGAATAAGAAAATCAAGAACTGAGTCCGGAATAACGCAAACATGTTTTGCATCAACAAAATCAAGAATTGACTGCGGAAAACAACCAAACTTGTTTCGGAACAAGAAAATCAAGAACTGAGTCCGGAATAACGCAAACATGTTTTGCATCAGGAAAATCAAGAATTGTGTGCGGAATACAACCAAACTTGTTTGGGATCAAGAAAATCAAGAACTGAGTCCGGAATACCGCAAACAAGTTTTGCATCAAGAAAATCAAGAATTGAGCGCGGAAAACAAACAAACTTATTTCGGAACAAGAAAATCAAGAACTGAGTCCGGAATAACGCAAACATTTTTTGCATCATGAAAATTAAGAATTGAGTGCGGAAAACAACCAAACTTGTTTTTGAACAAGAAAATCAAGAACTGAGTCAGGAATAACGCAAACATGTTTTGCATCAAGAAAATCAAGAATTGAGTGCGGAAAACAACCAAACTTGTTTCGGAACAAGAAAATCAAGAACTGAGTCCGGAATAACGCAAACATGTTTTGCATCAAGAAAATCAAGAATTGAGTGCGGAAAACAACCAAACTTGTTTTTGAACAAGAAAATCAAGAACTGACTCCGGAATAACGCAAACATATTTTGCATCAAGAAAATCAAGAATTGAGTGCGGAAAACAACCAAACTTATTTCGCAACAAGAAAATCAAGAACTGAGTCAGGAATAACGCAAACATGTTTTGCATCAAGAAAATCAAGAATTGAGTGCGGAATACAACCAAACTTGTTTCGGATCAAGAAAATCAAGAACTGAGTCCGGAATAACGCAAACATGTTTTGCATCAAGAAAATCAAGAATTGAGTGCGGAATACAACCAAACTTGTTTCGGATCAAGAAAATCAAGAACTGAGTCCGGAATAACGCAAACATGTTTTGCATCAGGAAAATCAAGAATTGTGTGCGGAATACAACCAAACTTGTTTTGGATCAAGAAAATCAAGAACTGAGTCCGGAATAACGCAAACATGTTTTGCATCTAGAAAATCAAGAATTGAGTGCGGAAAACAACCAAACTTGTTTTTGAATAAGAAAATCAAGAACTGAGTCCGGAATAACGCAAACATGTTTTGCATCAAGAAAATGAAGAATTGAGTGCGGAAAACAACCAAACTTGTTTTTGAACAAGAAAATCAAGAACTGAGTCCGGAATAACGCAAACATGTTTTGCATCAAGAAAATCAAGAATTTAGTGCGGAATACAACCAAACTTGTTTCGGATCAAGAAAATCAAGAACTGAGTCCGGAATAACGCAAACATGTTTTGCATCAAGAAAATCAAGAATTGAGTGCGGAATACAACCAAACTTGTTTCGGAACAAGAAAATCAAGAACTGACTCCAGAATAACGCAAACATATTTTGCATCAAGAAAATCAAAAATTGAGTGCGGAAAACAAACAAACTTATTTCGCAACAAGAAAATCAAGAACTAAGTCAGGAATAACGCAAACATGTTTTGCATCAAGAAAATCAAGAATTGAGTACGGAATACAACCAAACTTGTTTCGGATCAAGAAAATCAAGAACTGAGTCCGGAATAACGCAAACATGTTTTGCATCAAGAAAATCAAGAATTGAGTGCGGAATACAACCAAACTTGTTTCGGATCAAGAAAATCAAGAACTGAGTCCGGAATAACGCAAACATGTTTTGCATCAAGAAAATCAAGAATTGAGTGCGGAATACAACCAAACTTGTTTCGGATCAAGAAAATCAAGAACTGAGTCCGGAATAACGCAAACATGTTTTGCATCTAGAAAATCAAGAATTGAGTGCGGAAAACAACCAAACTTGTTTTTGAATAAGAAAATCAAGAACTGAGTCCGGAATAACGCAAACATGTTTTGCATCAACAAAATCAAGAATTGACTGCGGAAAACAACCAAACTTGTTTCGGAACAAGAAAATCAAGAACTGAGTCCGGAATAACGCAAACATGTTTTGCATCAGGAAAATCAAGAATTGTGTGCGGAATACAACCAAACTTGTTTTGGATCAAGAAAATCAAGAACTGAGTCCGGAATACCGCAAACAAGTTTTGCATCAAGAAAATCAAGAATTGAGCGCGGAATACAAACAAACTTATTTCGGAACAAGAAAATCAAGAACTGAGTCCGGAATAACGCAAACATTTTTTGCATCATGAAAATTAAGAATTGAGTGCGGAAAACAACCAAACTTGTTTTTGAACAAGAAAATCAAGAACTGAGTCAGGAATAACGCAAACATGTTTTGCATCAAGAAAATCAAGAATTGAGAGCGGAAAACAACCAAACTTGTTTCGGAACAAGAAAATCAAGAACTGAGTCCGGAATAACGCAAACATGTTTTGCATCAAGAAAATCAAGAATTGAGTGCGGAAAACAACCAAACTTGTTTTTGAACAAGAAAATCAAGAACTGACTCCGGAATAACGCAAACATATTTTGCATCAAGAAAATCAAGAATTGAGTGCGGAAAACAACCAAACTTATTTCGCAACAAGAAAATCAAGAACTGAGTCAGGAATAACGCAAACATGTTTTGCATCAAGAAAATCAAGAATTGAGTGCGGAATACAACCAAACTTATTTCGAATCAAGAAAATCAAGAACTGAGTCCGGAATAACGCAAACATGTTTTGCATCAAGAAAATCAAGAATTGAGTGCGGAATACAACCAAACTTGTTTCGGATCAAGAAAATCAAGAACTGAGTCCGGAATAACGCAAACATGTTTTGCATCAGGAAAATCAAGAATTGTGTGCGGAATACAACCAAACTTGTTTTGGATCAATAAAATCAAGAACTGAGTCCGGAATAACGCAAACATGTTTTGCATCTAGAAAATCAAGAATTGAGTGCGGAAAACAACCAAACTTGTTTCGGATCAAGAAAATCAAGAACTGAGTCCGGAATAACGCAAACATGTTTTGCATCAAGAAAATCAAGAATTGAGTGCGGAATACAACCAAACTTGTTTCGGATCAAGAAAATCAAGAACTGAGTCCGGAATAACGCAAACATGTTTTGCATCTAGAAAATCAAGAATTGAGTGCGGAAAACAACCAAACTTGTTTTTGAATAAGAAAATCAAGAACTGAGTCCGGAATAACGCAAACATGTTTTGCATCAACAAAATCAAGAATTGACTGCGGAAAACAACCAAACTTGTTTCGGAACAAGAAAATCAAGAACTGAGTCCGGAATAACGCAAACATGTTTTGCATCAGGAAAATCAAGAATTGTGTGCGGAATACAACCAAACTTGTTTTGGATCAAGAAAATCAAGAACTGAGTCCGGAATACCGCAAACAAGTTTTGCATCAAGAAAATCAAGAATTGAGCGCGGAAAACAAACAAACTTATTTCGGAACAAGAAAATCAAGAACTGAGTCCGGAATAACGCAAACATTTTTTGCATCATGAAAATTAAGAATTGAGTGCGGAAAACAACCAAACTTGTTTTTGAACAAGAAAATCAAGAACTGAGTCAGGAATAACGCAAACATGTTTTGCATCAAGAAAATCAAGAATTGAGTGCGGAAAACAACCAAACTTGTTTCGGAACAAGAAAATCAAGAACTGAGTCCGGAATAACGCAAACATGTTTTGCATCAAGAAAATCTAGCATTGAGTGCGGAAAACAACCAAACTTGTTTTTGAACTAGAAAATCAAGAACTGACTCCGGAATAACGCAAACATATTTTGCATCAAGAAAATCAAGAATTGAGTGCGGAAAACAACCAAACTTATTTCGCAACAAGAAAATCAAGAACTGAGTCCGGAATAATGCAACCATGTTTTGCATCAAGAAAATCAAGAATTGAGTGCGGAAAAGAACCAAACTTATTTCGGAACAAGAAAATCAAGAACTGAGTCAGGAATACCGCAAACATGTTTTGCATCAAGAAAATCAAGAATTGAGTGCGCAAAACAACCAAACTTGTTTCGGAACAAGAAAATCAAGAACTGAGTCCGGAATAACGCAAACATGTTTTGCATCAAGAAAATCAAGAATTGAGTGCGGAATACAACCAAACTTGTTTCGGATCAAGAAAATCAAGAACTGAGTCCGGAATAACGCAAACATGTTTTGCATCTAGAAAATCAAGAATTGAGTGCGGAAAACAACCAAACTTGTTTTTGAACAAGAAAATCAAGAACTGAGTCCGGAATAACGCAAACATGTTTTGCATCAAGAAAATCAAGAATTGAGTGCGGAAAACAACCAAACTTGTTTCGGAACAAGAAAATCAAGAACTGAGTCCGGAATAACGCAAACATGTTTTGCATCAAGAAAATCAAGAATTGAGTGCGGAAAACAACCAAACTTATTTCGGATCAAGAAAATCAAGAACTGAGTCCGGAATAACGCAAACATGTTTTGCATCAACAAAATCAAGAATTGAGTGCGGAATAAAACCAAACTTGTTTCGGATTAAGACAATCAAGAATTGAGTCAGGAATACCGCAAACATTTTTTGCATCAAGAAAATCAAGAATTGTGTGCGGAATACAACCAAACTTGTTTTGGATCAAGAAAATCAAGAACTGAGTCCGGAATAACGCAAACATGTTTTGCATCAAGAAAATCAAGAATTGAGTGCGGAATACAACCAAACTTGTTTCGGATCAAGAAAATCAAGAACTGAGTCCGGAATAACGCAAACATGTTTTGCATCAAGAAAATCAAGAATTGAGCGCGGAATACAAACCAACTTGTTTGGGATCAAGAAAATAAAAAACCGAGTCAGGAATACCGCAAACATGTTTTGCATCAAGAAAATCAAGAATTGAGTGCGGAAAACAACCAAACTTGTTTGGGAACAAGAAAATCAAGAACTGAGTCCGGAATAACGCAAACATGTTTTGCATCTAGAAAATCAAGAATTGAGTGCGGAAAACAACCAAACTTGTTTTTGAATAAGAAAATCAAGAACTGAGTCCGGAATAACGCAAACATGTTTTGCATCAACAAAATCAAGAATTGAGTGCGGAATACAACCAAACTTGTTTCGGATTAAGACAATCAAGAATTGAGTCAGGAATACCGCAAACATTTTTTGCATCAAGAAAATCAAGAATTGTGTGCGGAATACAACCAAACTTGTTTTGGATCAAGAAAATGAAGAACTGAGTCCGGAATAACGCAAACATGTTTTGCATCAAGAAAATCAAGAATTGAGTGCGGAATACAACCAAACTTGTTTCGGATCAAGAAAATCAAGAACTGAGTCCGGAATAACGCAAACATGTTTTGCATAAAGAAAATCAAGAATTGAGTGCGGAATACAACCAAACTTGTTTGGGATCGAGAAAATCAAGAACTGAGTCCGGAATAATGCAACCATGTTTTGCATCAAGAAAATCAAGAATTGAGTGCGGAAAAGAACCAAACTTATTTCGGAACAAGAAAATCAAGAACTGAGTCAGGAATACCGCAAACATGTTTTGCATCAAGAAAATCAAGAATTGAGTGCGCAAAACAACCAAACTTGTTTCGGAACAAGAAAATCAAGAACTGAGTCCGGAATAACGCAAACATGTTTTGCATCAAGAAAATCAAGAATTGAGTGCGGAATACAACCAAACTTGTTTCGGATCAAGAAAATCAAGAACTGAGTCCGGAATAACGCAAACATGTTTTGCATCTAGAAAATCAAGAATTGAGTGCGGAAAACAACCAAACTTGTTTTTGAATAAGAAAATCAAGAACTGAGTCCGGAATAACGCAAACATGTTTTGCATCAACAAAATCAAGAATTGAGTGCGGAATACAACCAAACTTGTTTCGGATCAAGACAATCAAGAATTGAGTCAGGAATACCGCAAACATTTTTTGCATCAAGAAAATCAAGAATTGTGTGCGGAATACAACCAAACTTGTTTTGGATCAAGAAAATCAAGAACTGAGTCCGGAATACCGCAAACATGTTTTGCATCAAGAAAATCAAGAATTGTGTGCGGAATACAACCAAACTTGTTTTGGATCAAGAAAATCAAGAACTGAGTCCGGAATACCGCAAACAAGTTTTGCATCAAGAAAATCAAGAATTGAGCGCGGAAAACAAACAAACTTATTTTGGAACAAGAAAATCAAGAACTGAGTCCGGAATAACGCAAACATGTTTTGCATCATGAAAATTAAGAATTGAGTGCGGAAAACAACCAAACTTGTTTTTGAACAAGAAAATCAAGAACTGTGTCAGGAATAACGCAAACATGTTTTGCATCAAGAAAATCAAGAATTGAGTGCGGAAAACAACCAAACTTGTTTCGGAACAAGAAAATCAAGAACTGAGTCCGGAATAACGCAAACAAGTTTTGCATCAAGAAAATAAAGAATTGAGTGCGGAAAACAACCAAACTTGTTTTTGAACAAGAAAATCAAGAAACTGACTCCGGAATAACGCAAACATATTTTGCATCAAGAAAATCAAGAATTGAGTGCGGAAAACAACCAAACTTATTTCTCAACAAGAAAATCAAGAACTGAGTCAGGAATAACGCAAACATGTTTTGCATCAAGAAAATCAAGAATTGAGTGCGGAATACAACCAAACTTGTTTCGGATCAAGAAAATCAAGAACTGAGTCCGGAATAACGCAAACATGTTTTGCATCAAGAAAATCAAGAATTGAGTGCGGAATACAACCAAACTTGTTTCGGATCAAGAAAATCAAGAACTGAGTCCGGAATAACGCAAACATGTTTTGCATCAAGAAAATCAAAAATTGAGCGCGGAAAACAAACAAACTTATTTCGGAACAAGAAAATCAAGAACTGAGTCCGGAATAACGCAAACATGTTTTGCATCATGAAAATTAAGAATTGAGTGCGGAAAACAACCAAACTTGTTTTTGAACAAGAAAATCAAGAACTGAGTCCGGAATAACGCAAACATGTTTTGCATCAAGAAAATCAAGAATTGAGTGCGGAAAACAACCAAACTTGTTTCGGAACAAGAAAATCAAGAACTGAGTCCGGAATAACGCAAACATGTTTTGCATCAAGAAAATCAAGAATTGAGTGCGGAAAACAACCAAACTTGTTTCGGATCAAGAAAATCAAGAACTGAGTCCGGAATAACGCAAACATGTTTTGCATCAAGGAAATCAAGTATTTAGTGCGGAATACAACCAAACTTGTTTCGGATCAAGAAAATCAAGAACTGAGTCCGGAATAACGCAAACATGTTTTGCATCAAGAAAATCAAGAATTGAGTGCGGAAAACAACCAAACTTGTTTTTGAACAAGAAAATCAAGAACTGAGTCCGGAATAACGCAAACATGTTTTGCATCAAGGAAATCAAGAATTTAGTGCGGAATACAACCAAACTTGTTTCGGATCAAGAAAATCAAGAACTGAGTCCGGAATACCGCAAACAAGTTTTGCATTAATAAAATCAAGAATTGAGCGCGGAATACAAACCAACTTGTTTGGGATCAAGAAAATAAAAAACCGAGTCAGGAATACCGCAAACATGTTTTGCATCAAGAAAATCAAGAATTGAGTGCGGAAAACAACCAAACTTGTTTGGGAACAAGAAAATCAAGAACTGAGTCCGGAATAACCCAAACATATTTTGCATCAAGAAAATCAAGAATTGAGTGCGGAATACAACCAAACTTGTTTCGGAACAAGAAAATCAAGAACTGAGTCCGGAATAACGCAAACATGTTTTGCATAAAGAAAATCAAGAATTGAGTGCGGAATACAACCAAACTTGTTTGGGATCAAGAAAATCAAGAACTGAGTCCGGAATAAGGCCACCATGTTTTGCATCAAGAAAATCAAGAATTGAGTGCGGAAAACAACCAAACTAGTTTTTGAACAAGAAAATCAAGAACTGAGTCCGGAATAACGCAAACATGTTTTGCATCAAGAAAATCAAGAATTGAGCGCGGAAAACAACCAAACTTGTTTCGGATCAAGAAAATGAAGAACTGAGTCCGGAATAACGCAAACATGTTTTGCATCAAGAAAATCAAGAATTGAGCGCGGAAAACAACCAAACTTGTTTCGGATCAAGAAAATGAAGAACTGAGTCCGGAATAACGCAAACATGTTTTGCATCTAGAAAATCAAGAATTGAGTGCGGAAAACAACCAAACTTGTTTTTGAATAAGAAAATCAAGAACTGAGTCCGGAATAACGCAAACATGTTTTGCATCAACAAAATCAAGAATTGAGTGCGGAATACAACCAAACTTGTTTCGGATTAAGACAATCAAGAACTGAGTCAGGAATAACGCAAACATGTTTTGCATCAAGAAAATCAAGAATTGAGTGCGGAATACAACCAAACTTGTTTCGGATCAAGAAAATCAAGAACTGAGTCAGGAATACCGGAAACATGTTTTGCATCAAGAAAATCAAGAATTGAGTGCGGAATACAACCAAACTTGTTTCGGATCAAGAAAATCAAGAACTGAGTCCGGAATAACGCAAATATGTTTTGCATCAAGAAAATCAAGAATTGAGTGCGGAAAACAACCAAACTTGTTTGTGAACAAGAAAATCAAGAAGTGAGTCCGGAATAATGCAAACATGTTTTGCATCAAGAAAATCAAGAATTGAGTGCGGAAAACAGCCAAACTTGTTTTTGAACAAGAAAATCAAGAACTGAGTCCGGAATAACGCAAACATGTTTTGCATCAAGAAAATCAAGAATTTAGTGCGGAATACAACCAAACTTGTTTCGGATCAAGAAAATCAAGAACTGAGTCTGGAATAACGCAAACATGTTTTGCATCAAGAAAATCAAGAATTGAGTGCGGAATACAACCAAACTTGTTTCGGATCAAGAAAATCAAGAACTGAGTCCGGAATAACGCAAACATGTTTTGCATCAAGAAAATCAAGAATTGAGTGCGGAAAACAACCAAACTTGTTTGTGAACAAGAAAATCAAGAACTGAGTCCGGAATAACGCAAACATGTTTTGCATCAAGAAAATCAAGAATTGAGTGCGGAAAACAACCAAACTTGTTTGTGAACAAGAAAATCAACAACAGAGTCCGGAATAACGCAAACATGTTTTGCATCAAGAAAATCAAGAATTGAGTGCGGAATACAACCAAACTTGTTTCGGATCAAGAAAATCAAGAACTGAGTCCGGAATAACGCAAATATGTTTTGCATCAAGAAAATCAAGAATTGAGTGCGGAAAACAACCAAACTTGTTTTTGAACAAGAAAATCAAGAAGTGAGTCCGGAATAATGCAAACATGTTTTGCATCAAGAAAATCAAGAATTGAGTGCGGAATACAACCAAAATTGTTTCGGATCAAGAAAATCAAGAACTGAGTCCGGAATACCGCAAACAAGTTTTGCATTAATAAAATCAAGAATTGAGCGCGGGATACAAACCAACTTGTTTGGGATCAAGAAAATAAAAAACCGAGTCAGGAATACCGCAAACATGTTTTGCATCAAGAAAATCAAGAATTGAGCGCGGAAAACAACCAAACTTGTTTGGGAACAAGAAAATCAAGAACTGAGTACGGAATAACCCAAACAAATTTTGCATCAAGAAAATCAAGAATTGAGTGCGGAATACAACCAAACTTGTTTCGGAACAAGAAAATCAAGAACTGAGTCCGGAATAACACAAACATATTTTGCATCAAGAAAATCAAGAATTGAGTGCGGAAAACAACCAAACTTGTTTTTGAACAACAAAATCAAGAACTGAGTCCGGAATACCGCAAACAAGTTTTGCATTAATAAAATCAAGAATTGAGCGCGGAATACAAACCAACTTGTTTGGGATCAAGAAAATAAAAAACCGAGTCAGGAATACCGCAAACATGTTTTGCATCAAGAAAATCAAGAATTGAGCGCGGAAAACAACCAAACTTGTTTGGGAACAAGAAAATCAAGAACTGAGTACGGAATAACCCAAACAAATTTTGCATCAAGAAAATCAAGAATTGAGTGCGGAATACAACCAAACTTGTTTCGGAACAAGAAAATCAAGAACTGAGTCCGGAATAACGCAAATATGTTTTGCATCAAGAAAATCAAGAATTGAGTGCGGAAAACAACCAAACTTGTTTGTGAACAAGAAAATCAAGAAGTGAGTCCGGAATAATGCAAACATGTTTTGCATCAAGAAAATCAAGAATTGAGTGCGGAAAACAGCCAAACTTGTTTTTGAACAAGAAAATCAAGAACTGAGTCCGGAATAACGCAAACATGTTTTGCATCAAGAAAATCAAGAATTTAGTGCGGAATACAACCAAACTTGTTTCGGATCAAGAAAATCAAGAACTGAGTCTGGAATAACGCAAACATGTTTTGCATCAAGAAAATCAAGAATTGAGTGCGGAATACAACCAAACTTGTTTCGGATCAAGAAAATCAAGAACTGAGTCCGGAATAACGCAAACATGTTTTGCATCAAGAAAATCAAGAATTGAGTGCGGAAAACAACCAAACTTGTTTGTGAACAAGAAAATCAAGAACTGAGTCCGGAATAACGCAAACATGTTTCGCATCAAGAAAATCAAGAATTGAGTGCGGAAAACAACCAAACTTGTTTGTGAACAAGAAAATCAACAACAGAGTCCGGAATAACGCAAACATGTTTTGCATCAAGAAAATCAAGAATTGAGTGCGGAATACAACCAAACTTGTTTCGGATCAAGAAAATCAAGAACTGAGTCCGGAATAACGCAAATATGTTTTGCATCAAGAAAATCAAGAATTGAGTGCGGAAAACAACCAAACTTGTTTTTGAACAAGAAAATCAAGAAGTGAGTCCGGAATAATGCAAACATGTTTTGCATCAAGAAAATCAAGAATTGAGTGCGGAATACAACCAAAATTGTTTCGGATCAAGAAAATCAAGAACTGAGTCCGGAATACCGCAAACAAGTTTTGCATTAATAAAATCAAGAATTGAGCGCGGGATACAAACCAACTTGTTTGGGATCAAGAAAATAAAAAACCGAGTCAGGAATACCGCAAACATGTTTTGCATCAAGAAAATCAAGAATTGAGCGCGGAAAACAACCAAACTTGTTTGGGAACAAGAAAATCAAGAACTGAGTACGGAATAACCCAAACAAATTTTGCATCAAGAAAATCAAGAATTGTGTGCGGAATACAACCAAACTTGTTTCGGAACAAGAAAATCAAGAACTGAGTCCGGAATAACACAAACATATTTTGCATCAAGAAAATCAAGAATTGAGTGCGGAAAACAACCAAACTTGTTTTTGAACAACAAAATCAAGAACTGAGTCCGGAATACCGCAAACAAGTTTTGCATTAATAAAATCAAGAATTGAGCGCGGAATACAAACCAACTTGTTTGGGATCAAGAAAATAAAAAACCGAGTCAGGAATACCGCAAACATGTTTTGCATCAAGAAAATCAAGAATTGAGCGCGGAAAACAACCAAACTTGTTTGGGAACAAGAAAATCAAGAACTGAGTACGGAATAACCCAAACAAATTTTGCATCAAGAAAATCAAGAATTGAGTGCGGAATACAACCAAACTTGTTTCGGAACAAGAAAATCAAGAACTGAGTCCGGAATAACGCAAATATGTTTTGCATCAAGAAAATCAAGAATTGAGTGCGGAAAACAACCAAACTTGTTTGTGAACAAGAAAATCAAGAACTGAGTCCGGAATAATGCAAACAAGTTTTGCATCAAGAAAATCAAGAATTGAGTGCGGAAAACAACCAAACTTGTTTTTGAACAAGAAAATCAAGAACTGAGTCCGGAATAACGCAAACATGTTTTGCATCAAGAAAATCAAGAATTTAGTGCGGAATACAACCAAACTTGTTTCGGATCAAGAAAATCAAGAACTGAGTCAGGAATAACGCAAACATGTTTTGCATCAAGAAAATCAAGAATTGAGTGCGGAATACAACCAAACTTGTTTCGGATCAAGAAAATCAAGAACTGAGTCCGGAATAACGCAAACATGTTTTGCATCAAGAAAATCAAGAATTGAGTGCGGAAAACAACCAAACTTGTTTTTGAACAAGAAAATCAAGAACTGAGTCCGGAATAACGCAAACATGTTTTGCATCAAGAAAATCAAGAATTGAGTGCGGAAAACAACCAAACTTGTTTGTGAACAAGAAAATCAAGAACTGAGTCAGGAATAACGCAAACATGTTTTGCATCAAGAAAATAAAGAATTGAGCGCGGAAAACAACCAAACTTGTTTGGGAACAAGAAAATCAAGAACTGAGTACGGAATTAACCAAACATATTTTGCATCAAGAAAATCAAGAATTGAGTGCGGAATACAACCAAACTTGTTTCGGAACAAGAAAATCAAGAACTGAGTCCGGAATAACACAAACATGTTTTGCATCAAGAAAATCAAGAATTGAGTGCGGAAAACAACCAAACTTGTTTTTGAACAACAAAATCAAGAACGGAGTCCGGAATACCGCAAACAAGTTTTGCATTAATAAAATCAAGAATTGAGCGCGGAATACAAACCAACTTGTTTGGGATCAAGAAAATAAAAAACCGAGTCAGGAATACCGCAAACATGTTTTGCATCAAGAAAATCAAGAATTGAGCGCGGAAAACAACCAAACTTGTTTTTGAATAAGAAAATCAAGAACTGAGTCCGGAATAACCCAAACATATTTTGCATCAAGAAAATCAAGAATTGAGTGCGGAATACAACCAAACTTGTTTCGGAACAAGAAAATCAAGAACTGAGTCCGGAATAACGCAAACATGTTTTGCATAAAGAAAATCAAGAATTGAGTGCGGAATACAACCAAACTTGTTTGGGATCAAGAAAATCAAGAACTGAGTCCGGAATAACGCAAACATGTTTTGCATCAAGAAAATCAAGAATTGAGTGCGGAAAACAACCAAACTTGTTTTTGAACAAGAAAATCAAGAACTGAGTCCGGAATAACGCAAACATGTTTTGCATCAAGAAAATCAAGAATTGAGTGCGGAAAACAACCAAACTTGTTTGTGAACAAGAAAATCAACAACAGAGTCCGGAATAACGCAAACATGTTTTGCATCAAGAAAATCAAGAATTGAGTGCGTAAATACAACCAAACTTGTTTCGGATCAATAAAATCAAGAACTGAGTCCGGAATAACGCAAATATGTTTTGAATCAAGAAAATCAAGAATTGAGTGCGGAAAACAACCAAACTTGTTTTTGAACAAGAAAATCAAGAATTGAGTCCGGAATAATGCAAACATGTTTTGCATCAAGAAAATCAAGAATTGAGTGCGGAATACAACCAAAATTGTTTCGGATCAAGAAAATCAAGAGCTGAGTCCGGAATACCGCAAACAAGTTTTGCATTAATAAAATCAAGAATTGAGCGCTGGATACAAACCAACTTGTTTGGGATCAAGAAAATAAAAAACCGAGTCAGGAATACCGCAAACATGTTTTGCATCAAGAAAATAAAGAATTGAGCGCGGAAAACAACCAAACTTGTTTGGGAACAAGAAAATCAAGAACTGAGTACGGAATTAACCAAACATATTTTGCATCAAGAAAATCAAGAATTGAGTGCGGAATACAACCAAACTTGTTTCGGAACAAGAAAATCAAGAACTGAGTCCGGAATAACACAAACATGTTTTGCATCAAGAAAATCAAGAATTGAGTGCGGAAAACAACCAAACTTGTTTTTGAACAACAAAATCAAGAACGGAGTCCGGAATACCGCAAACAAGTTTTGCATTAATAAAATCAAGAATTGAGCGCGGAATACAAACCAACTTGTTTGGGATCAAGAAAATAAAAAACCGAGTCAGGAATACCGCAAACATGTTTTGCATCAAGAAAATCAAGAATTGAGCGCGGAAAACAACCAAACTTGTTTTTGAATAAGAAAATCAAGAACTGAGTCCGGAATAACCCAAACATATTTTGCATCAAGAAAATCAAGAATTGAGTGCGGAATACAACCAAACTTGTTTCGGAACAAGAAAATCAAGAACTGAGTCCGGAATAACGCAAACATGTTTTGCATAAAGAAAATCAAGAATTGAGTGCGGAATACAACCAAACTTGTTTGGGATCAAGAAAATCAAGAACTGAGTCCGGAATAACGCAACCATGTTTTGCATCAAGAAAATCAAGAATTGAGTGCGGAAAACAACCAAACTTGTTTTTGAACAAGAAAATCAAGAACTGAGTCCGGAATAACGCAAACATGTTTTGCATCAAGAAAATCAAGAATTGAGTGCGGAAAACAACCAAACTTGTTTGTGAACAAGAAAATCAACAACAGAGTCCGGAATAACGCAAACATGTTTTGCATCAAGAAAATCAAGAATTGAGTGCGTAAATACAACCAAACTTGTTTCGGATCAATAAAATCAAGAACTGAGTCCGGAATAACGCAAATATGTTTTGAATCAAGAAAATCAAGAATTGAGTGCGGAAAACAACCAAACTTGTTTTTGAACAAGAAAATCAAGAATTGAGTCCGGAATAATGCAAACATGTTTTGCATCAAGAAAATCAAGAATTGAGTGCGGAATACAACCAAAATTGTTTCGGATCAAGAAAATCAAGAGCTGAGTCCGGAATACCGCAAACAAGTTTTGCATTAATAAAATCAAGAATTGAGCGCTGGATACAAACCAACTTGTTTGGGATCAAGAAAATAAAAAACCGAGTCAGGAATACCGCAAACATGTTTTGCATCAAGAAAATAAAGAATTGAGCGCGGAAAACAACCAAACTTGTTTGGGAACAAGAAAATCAAGAACTGAGTACGGAATTAACCAAACATATTTTGCATCAAGAAAATCAAGAATTGAGTGCGGAATACAACCAAACTTGTTTCGGAACAAGAAAATCAAGAACTGAGTCCGGAATAACACAAACATGTTTTGCATCAAGAAAATCAAGAATTGAGTGCGGAAAACAACCAAACTTGTTTTTGAACAACAAAATCAAGAACGGAGTCCGGAATACCGCAAACAAGTTTTGCATTAATAAAATCAAGAATTGAGCGCGGAATACAAACCAACTTGTTTGGGATCAAGAAAATAAAAAACCGAGTCAGGAATACCGCAAACATGTTTTGCATCAAGAAAATCAAGAATTGAGCGCGGAAAACAACCAAACTTGTTTTTGAATAAGAAAATCAAGAACTGAGTCCGGAATAACCCAAACATATTTTGCATCAAGAAAATCAAGAATTGAGTGCGGAATACAACCAAACTTGTTTCGGAACAAGAAAATCAAGAACTGAGTCCGGAATAACGCAAACATGTTTTGCATAAAGAAAATCAAGAATTGAGTGCGGAATACAACCAAACTTGTTTGGGATCAAGAAAATCAAGAACTGAGTCCGGAATAATGCAACCATGTTTTGCATCAAGAAAATCAAGAATTGAGTGCGGAAAACAACCAAACTTGTTTTTGAACAAGAAAATCAAGAACTGAGTCCGGAATAACGCAAACATGTTTTGCATCAAGAAAATCAAGAATTGAGCGCGGAAAACAACCAAACTTGTTTCGGATCAAGAAAATGAAGAACTGAGTCCGGAATAACGCAAACATGTTTTGCATCTAGAAAATCAAGAATTGAGTGCGGAAAACAACCAAACTTGTTTTTGAATAAGAAAATCAAGAACTGAGTCCGGAATAACGCAAACATGTTTTGCATCAACAAAATCAAGAATTGAGTGCGGAATACAACCAAACTTGTTTCGGATTAAGACAATCAAGAACTGAGTCAGGAATAACGCAAACATGTTTTGCATCAAGAAAATCAAGAATTGAGTGCGGAATACAACCAAACTTGTTTCGGATCAAGAAAATCAAGAACTGAGTCAGGAATACCGCAAACATATTTTGCATCAAGAAAATCAAGAATTGAGTGCGGAAAACAACCAAACTTATTTCGGAACAAGAAAATCAAGAACTGAGTCAGGAATACCGCAAACATGTTTTGCATCAAGAAAATCAAGAATTGAGTGCGGAAAACAACCAAACTTGTTTCGGAACAAGAAAATCAAGAACTGAGTCCGGAATAACGCAAACATGTTTTGCATCAAGAAAATCAAGAATTGAGCGCGGAAAACAACCAAACTTGTTTTTGAATAAGAAAATCAAGAACTGAGTCCGGAATAACCCAAACATATTTTGCATCAAGAAAATCAAGAATTGAGTGCGGAATACAACCAAACTTGTTTCGGAACAAGAAAATCAAGAACTGAGTCCGGAATAACGCAAACATGTTTTGCATAAAGAAAATCAAGAATTGAGTGCGGAATACAACCAAACTTGTTTGGGATCAAGAAAATCAAGAACTGAGTCCGGAATAATGCAACCATGTTTTGCATCAAGAAAATCAAGAATTGAGTGCGGAAAACAACCAAACTTGTTTTTGAACAAGAAAATCAAGAACTGAGTCCGGAATAACGCACACATGTTTTGCATCAAGAAAATCAAGAATTGAGTGCGGAAAACAACCAAACTTGTTTGTGAACAAGAAAATCAACAACAGAGTCCGGAATAACGCAAACATGTTTTGCATCAAGAAAATCAAGAATTGAGTGCGTAAATACAACCAAACTTGTTTCGGATCAAGAAAATCAAGAACTGAGTCTGGAATAACGCAAACATGTTTTGCATAAAGAAAATCAAGAATTGAGTGCGGAATACAACCAAACTTGTTTGGGATCAAGAAAAGCAAGAACTGAGTCCGGAATAATGCAACCATGTTTTGCATCAAGAAAATCAAGAATTGAGTGCGGAAAACAACCAAACTTGTTTTTGAACAAGAAAATCAAGAACTGAGTCCGGAATAACGCAAACATGTTTTGCATCTAGAAAATCAAGAATTGAGTGCGGAAAACAACCAAACTTGTTTTTGAATAAGAAAATCAAGAACTGAGTCCGGAATAACGCAAACATGTTTTGCATCAACAAAATCAAGAATTGAGTGCGGAATACAACCAAACTTGTTTCGGATTAAGACAATCAAGAACTGAGTCAGGAATAACGCAAACATGTTTTGCATCAAGAAAATCAAGAATTGAGTGCGGAATACAACCAAACTTGTTTCGGATCAAGAAAATCAAGAACTTAGTCAGGAATACCGCAAACATATTTTGCATCAAGAAAATCAAGAATTGAGTGCGGAAAACAACCAAACTTATTTCGGAACAAGAAAATCAAGAACTGAGTCAGGAATACCGCAAACATGTTTTGCATCAAGAAAATCAAGAATTGAGTGCGGAAAACAACCAAACTTGTTTTTGAACAAGAAAATCAAGAACTGAGTCCGGAATAACGCAAACATGTTTTGCATCAAGAAAATCAAGAATTTAGTGCGGAATACAACCAAACTTGTTTCGGATCAAGAAAATCAAGAACTGAGTCCGGAATAACGCAAACATGTTTTACATCAAGAAAATCAAGAATTGAGTGCGGAATACAACCAAACTTGTTTCGGATCAAGAAAATCAAGAACTGAGTCCGGAATAACGCAAACATGTTTTGCATCAAGAAAATCAAGAATTGAGTGCGGAAAACAACCAAACTTGTTTTTGAACAAGAAAATCAAGAACTGAGTCCGGAATAACGCAAACATGTTTTGCATCAAGAAAATCAAGAATTGAGTGCGGAAAACAACCAAACTTGTTTGTGAACAAGAAAATCAACAACAGAGTCCGGAATAACGCAAACATGTTTTGCATCAAGAAAATCAAGAATTGAGTGCGGAATACAAACAAACTTGTTTCGGATCAAGAAAATCAAGAACTGAGTCCGGAATAACGCAAATATTTTTTGCATCAAGAAAATCAAGAATTGAGTGCGGAAAACAACCAAACTTGTTTTTGAACAAGAAAATCAAGAACTGAGTCCGGAATAATGCAAACATGTTTTGCATCAAGAAAATCAAGACTTGAGTGCGGAATACAACCAAAATTGTTTCGGATCAAGAAAATCAAGAACTGAGTCCGGAATACCGCAAACAAGTTTTGCATTAATAAAATCAAGAATTGAGCGCGGGATACAAACCAACTTGTTTGGGATCAAGAAAATAAAAAACCGAGTCAGGAATACCGCAAACATGTTTTGCATCAAGAAAATCAAGAATTGAGCGCGGAAAACAACCAAACTTGTTTGGGAACAAGAAAATCAAGAACTGAGTACGGAATAACCCAAACATATTTTGCATCAAGGAAAATCAAGAATTGAGTGCGGAATACAACCAAACTTGTTTCGGAACAAGAAAATCAAGAACTGAGTCCGGAATAACACAAACATGTTTTGCATCAAGAAAATCAAGAATTGAGTGCGGAAAACAACCAAACTTGTTTTTGAACAACAAAATCAAGAACTGAGTCCGGAATACCGCAAACAAGTTTTGCCTTAATAAAATCAAGAATTGAGCGCGGGATACAAACCAACTTGTTTGGGATCAAGAAAATAAAAAACCGAGTCAGGAATACCGCAAACATGTTTTGCATCAAGAAAATCAAGAATTGAGCGCGGAAAACAACCAAACTTGTTTGGGAACAAGAAAATCAAGAACTGAGTACGGAATAACCCAAACATATTTTGCATCAAGAAAAATCAAGAATTGAGTGCGGAATACAACCAAACTTGTTTCGGAACAAGAAAATCAAGAACTGAGTCCGGAATAACACAAACATGTTTTGCATCAAGAAAATCAAGAATTGAGCGCGGAAAACAACCAAACTTGTTTTTGAACAACAAAATCAAGAACTGAGTCCGGAATACCGCAAACAAGTTTTGCCTTAATAAAATCAAGAATTGAGCGCGGAATACAAACCAACTTGTTTGGGATCAAGAAAATAAAAAACCGAGTCAGGAATACCGCAAACATGTTTTGCATCAAGAAAATCAAGAATTGAGCGCGGAAAACAACCAAACTTCTTTCGGATCAAGAAAATGAAGAACTGAGTCCGGAATAACGCAAACATGTTTTGCATCTAGAAAATCAAGAATTGAGTGCGGAAAACAACCAAACTTGTTTTTGAATAAGAAAATCAAGAACTGAGTCCGGAATAACGCAAACATGTTTTGCATCAAGAAAATCAAGAATTTAGTGCGGAATACAACCAAACTTGTTTCGGATCAAGAAAATCAAGAACTGAGTCCGGAATAACGCAAACATGTTTTACATCAAGAAAATCAAGAATTGAGTGCGGAATACAACCAAACTTGTTTCGGATCAAGAAAATCAAGAACTGAGTCCGGAATAACGCAAACATGTTTTGCATCAAGAAAATCAAGAATTGAGTGCGGAAAACAACCAAACTTGTTTTTGAACAAGAAAATCAAGAACTGAGTCCGGAATAACGCAAACATGTTTTGCATCAAGAAAATCAAGAATTGAGTGCGGAAAACAACCAAACTTGTTTGTGAACAAGAAAATCAACAACAGAGTCCGGAATAACGCAAACATGTTTTGCATCAAGAAAATCAAGAATTGAGTGCGGAATACAACCAAACTTGTTTCGGATCAAGAAAATCAAGAACTGAGTCCGGAATAACGCAAATATTTTTTGCATCAAGAAAATCAAGAATTGAGTGCGGAAAACAACCAAACTTGTTTTTGAACAAGAAAATCAAGAACTGAGTCCGGAATAATGCAAACATGTTTTGCATCAAGAAAATCAAGACTTGAGTGCGGAATACAACCAAAATTGTTTCGGATCAAGAAAATCAAGAACTGAGTCCGGAATACCGCAAACAAGTTTTGCATTAATAAAATCAAGAATTGAGCGCGGGATACAAACCAACTTGTTTGGGATCAAGAAAATAAAAAACCGAGTCAGGAATACCGCAAACATGTTTTGCATCAAGAAAATCAAGAATTGAGCGCGGAAAACAACCAAACTTGTTTGGGAACAAGAAAATCAAGAACTGAGTACGGAATAACCCAAACATATTTTGCATCAAGGAAAATCAAGAATTGAGTGCGGAATACAACCAAACTTGTTTCGGAACAAGAAAATCAAGAACTGAGTCCGGAATAACACAAACATGTTTTGCATCAAGAAAATCAAGAATTGAGTGCGGAAAACAACCAAACTTGTTTTTGAACAACAAAATCAAGAACTGAGTCCGGAATACCGCAAACAAGTTTTGCCTTAATAAAATCAAGAATTGAGCGCGGCATACAAACCAACTTGTTTGGGATCAAGAAAATAAAAAACCGAGTCAGGAATACCGCAAACATGTTTTGCATCAAGAAAATCAAGAATTGAGCGCGGAAAACAACCAAACTTGTTTGGGAACAAGAAAATCAAGAACTGAGTACGGAATAACCCAAACATATTTTGCATCAAGAAAAATCAAGAATTGAGTGCGGAATACAACCAAACTTGTTTCGGAACAAGAAAATCAAGAACTGAGTCCGGAATAACACAAACATGTTTTGCATCAAGAAAATCAAGAATTGAGTGCGGAAAACAACCAAACTTGTTTTTGAACAACAAAATCAAGAACTGAGTCCGGAATACCGCAAACAAGTTTTGCCTTAATAAAATCAAGAATTGAGCGCGGAATACAAACCAACTTGTTTGGGATCAAGAAAATAAAAAACCGAGTCAGGAATACCGCAAACATGTTTTGCATCAAGAAAATCAAGAATTGAGCGCGGAAAACAACCAAACTTCTTTCGGATCAAGAAAATGAAGAACTGAGTCCGGAATAACGCAAACATGTTTTGCATCTAGAAAATCAAGAATTGAGTGCGGAAAACAACCAAACTTGTTTTTGAATAAGAAAATCAAGAACTGAGTCCGGAATAACGCAAACATGTTTTGCATCAACAAAATCAAGAATTGAGTGCGGAATACAACCAAACTTGTTTCGGATTAAGACAATCAAGAACTGAGTCAGGAATAACGCAAACATGTTTTGCATCAAGAAAATCAAGAATTGAGTGCGGAATACAACCAAACTTGTTTCGGATCAAGAAAATCAAGAACTTAGTCAGGAATACCGCAAACATATTTTGCATCAAGAAAATCAAGAATTGAGTGCGGAATACAACCAAACTTGTTTCGGAACAAGAAAATCAAGAACTGAGTCCGGAATAACGCAAACATGTTTTGCATAAAGAAAATCAAGAATTGAGTGCGGAATACAACCAAACTTGTTTGGGATCAAGAAAATCAAGAACTGAGTCCGGAATAATGCAACCATGTTTTGCATCAAGAAAATCAAGAATTGAGTACGGAAAACAACCAAATTTGTTTTTGAACAAGAAAATCAAGAACTGAGTCCGGAATAACGCAAACATGTTTTGCATCAAGAAAATCAAGAATTGAGCGCGGAAAACAACCAAACTTGATTCGGATCAAGAAAATGAAGAACTGAGTCCGGAATAACGCAAACATGTTTTGCATCTAGAAAATCAAGAATTGAGTGCGGAAAACAACCAAACTTGTTTTTGAATAAGAAAATCAAGAACTGAGTCCGGAATAACGCAAACATGTTTTGCATCAACAAAATCAAGAATTGAGTGCGGAATACAACCAAACTTGTTTCGGATTAAGACAATCAAGAACTGAGTCAGGAATAACGCAAACATGTTTTGCATCAAGAAAATGAAGAATTGAGTGCGGAATACAACCAAACTTGTTTCGGATCAAGAAAATCAAGAACTGAGTCAGGAATACCGCAAACATATTTTGCATCAAGAAAATCAAGAATTGAGTGCGGAAAACAACCAAACTTATTTCGGAACAAGAAAATCAAGAACTGAGTCAGGAATACCGCAAACATGTTTTGCATCAAGAAAATCAAGAATTGAGTGCGGAAAACAACCAAACTTGTTTCGGAACAAGAAAATCAAGAACTGAGTCCGGAATAACGCAAACATGTTTTGCATCAAGAAAATCAAGAATTGAGTGCGGAAAACAACCAAACTTGTTTTTGAACAAGAAAATCAAGAACTGAGTCCGGAATAACGCAAACATGTTTTGCATCAAGAAAATCAAGAATTTAGTGCGGAATACAACCAAACTTGTTTCGGATCAAGAAAATCAAGAACTGAGTCAGGAATACCGCAAACATGTTTTGCATCAAGAAAATCAAGAATTGAGCGCGGAAAACAACCAAACTTGTTTGGGAACAAGAAAATCAAGAACTGAGTACGGAATAACCCAAACATATTTTGCATCAAGAAAAATCAAGAATTGAGTGCGGAATACAACCAAACTTGTTTCGGAACAAGAAAATCAAGAACTGAGTCCGGAATAACACAAACATGTTTTGCATCAAGAAAATCAAGAATTGAGTGCGGAAAACAACCAAACTTGTTTTTGAACAACAAAATCAAGAACTGAGTCCGGAATACCGCAAACAAGTTTTGCCTTAATAAAATCAAGAATTGAGCGCGGAATACAAACCAACTTGTTTGGGATCAAGAAAATAAAAAACCGAGTCAGGAATACCGCAAACATGTTTTGCATCAAGAAAATCAAGAATTGAGCGCGGAAAACAACCAAACTTCTTTCGGATCAAGAAAATGAAGAACTGAGTCCGGAATAACGCAAACATGTTTTGCATCTAGAAAATCAAGAATTGAGTGCGGAAAACAACCAAACTTGTTTTTGAATAAGAAAATCAAGAACTGAGTCCGGAATAACGCAAACATGTTTTGCATCAACAAAATCAAGAATTGAGTGCGGAATACAACCAAACTTGTTTCGGATTAAGACAATCAAGAACTGAGTCAGGAATAACGCAAACATGTTTTGCATCAAGAAAATCAAGAATTGAGTGCGGAATACAACCAAACTTGTTTCGGATCAAGAAAAATCAAGAACTTAGTCAGGAATACCGCAAACATATTTTGCATCGAGAAAATCAAGAATTGAGTGCGGAAAACAACCAAACTTATTTCGGAACAAGAAAATCAAGAACTGAGTCAGGAATACCGCAAACATGTTTTGCATCAAGAAAATCAAGAATTGAGTGCGGAAAACAACCAAACTTGTTTTTGAACAAGAAAATCAAGAACTGAGTCCGGAATAACGCAAACATGTTTTGCATTAAGAAAATCAAGAATTTAGTGCGGAATACAACCAAATTTGTTTCGGATCAAGAAAATCAAGAACTGAGTCTGGAATAACGCAAACATGTTTTACATCAAGAAAATCAAGAATTGAGTGCGGAATACAACCAAACTTGTTTCGGATCAAGAAAATCAAGAACTGAGTCCGGAATAACGCAAACATGTTTTGCATCAAGAAAATCAAGAATTGAGTGCGGAAAACAACCAAACTTGTTTTTGAACAAGAAAATCAAGAACTGAGTCCGGAATAACGCAAACATGTTTTGCATCAAGAAAATCAAGAATTGAGTGCGGAAAACAACCAAACTTGTTTGTGAACAAGAAAATCAACAACAGAGTCCGGAATAACGCAAACATGTTTTGCATCAAGAAAATCAAGAATTGAGTGCGGAATACAACCAAACTTGTTTCGGATCAAGAAAATCAAGAACTGAGTCCGGAATAACGCAAATATTTTTTGCATCAAGAAAATCAAGAATTGAGTGCGGAAAACAACCAAACTTGTTTTTGAACAAGAAAATCAAGAACTGAGTCCGGAATAATGCAAACATGTTTTGCATCAAGAAAATCAAGACTTGAGTGCGGAATACAACCAAAATTGTTTCGGATCAAGAAAATCAAGAACTGTGTCCGGAATACCGCAAACAAGTTTTGCATTAATAAAATCAAGAATTGAGCGCGGGATACAAACCAACTTGTTTGGGATCAAGAAAATAAAAAACCGAGTCAGGAATACCGCAAACATGTTTTGCATCAAGAAAATCAAGAATTGAGCGCGGAAAACAACCAAACTTGTTTGGGAACAAGAAAATCAAGAACTGAGTACGGAATAACCCAAACATATTTTGCATCAAGAAAAATCAAGAATTGAGTGCGGAATACAACCAAACTTGTTTCGGAACAAGAAAATCAAGAACTGAGTCCGGAATAACACAAACATGTTTTGCATCAAGAAAATCAAGAATTGAGTGCGGAAAACAACCAAACTTGTTTTTGAACAACAAAATCAAGAACTGAGTCCGGAATACCGCAAACAAGTTTTGCCTTAATAAAATCAAGAATTGAGCGCGGAATACAAACCAACTTGTTTGGGATCAAGAAAATAAAAAACCGAGTCAGGAATACCGCAAACATGTTTTGCATCAAGAAAATCAAGAATTGAGCGCGGAAAACAACCAAACTTGTTTGGGAACAAGAAAATCAAGAACTGAGTCCGGAATAACCCAAACATATTTTGCATCAAAAAAATCAAGAATTGAGTGCGGAATACAACCAAACTTGTTTCGGAACAAGAAAATCAAGAACTGAGTCCGGAATAACGCAAACATGTTTTGCATAAAGAAAATCAAGAATTGAGTGCAGAATACAACCAAACTTGTTTGGGATCAAGAAAATCAAGAACTGAGTCCGGAATAATGCAACCATGTTTTGCATCAAGAAAATCAAGAATTGAGTGCGGAAAACAACCAAACTTGTTTTTGAACAAGAAAATCAAGAACTGAGTCCGGAATAACGCAAACATGTTTTGCATCAAGAAAATCAAGAATTGAGTGCGGAAAACAACCAAACTTGTTTCGGATCAAGAAAATCAAGAACTGAGTCCGGAATAACGCAAACATGTTTTGCATCAAGAAAATCAAGAATTGAGTGCGGAATACAACCAAACTTGTTTCGGAACAAGAAAATCAAGAACTGAGTCAGGAATACCGCAAACATGTTTTGCATCAAGAAAATCAAGAATTGAGTCCGGAAAACAACCAACCTTGTTTGTGAACAAGAAAATCAAGAACTGAGTCCGGAATAACGCAAACATGTTTTGCATCAAGAAAATCAAGAATTTAGTGCGGAATACAACCAAACTTGTTTCGGATCAAGAAAATCATGAACTGAGTCCGGAATAACGCAAACATGTTTTGCATCAAGAAAATCAAGAATTGAGTGCGGAATACAACCAAACTTATTTCGGAACAAGAAAATCAAGAACTGACTCCGGAATAACGCAAACATATTTTGCATCAAGAAAATCAAGAATTGAGTGCGGAAAACAACCAAACTTGTTTTTGAACAAGAAAATCAAGAACTGAGTCCGGAATAACGCAAACATGTTTTGGATCAAGAAAATCAAGAATTTAGTGCGGAATACAACCAAACTTGTTTCGGATCAAGAAAATCAAGAACTGAGTCCGGAATAACGCAAACATGTTTTGCATCAAGAAAATCAAGAATTGAGTGCGGAATACAACCAAACTTGTTTCGGAACAAGAAAATCAAGAACTGACTCCGGAATAACGCAAACATATTTTGCATCAAGAAAATCAAGAATTGAGTGCGGAAAACAACCAAACTTATTTCGGAACAAGAAAATCAAGAACTCAGTCAGGAATACCGCAAACATGTTTTGCATCAAGAAAATCAATAATTGAGTGCGGAAAACAACCAAACTTGTTTTTGAACAAGAAAATCAAGAACTGAGTCCGGAATAACGCAAAAATGTTTTGCATCTAGAAAATCAAGAATTGAGTGCGGAAAACAACCAAACTTGTTTTTGAATAAGAAAATCAAAAACTGAGTCCGGAATAACGCACACATGTTTTGCATCAACAAAATCAAGAATTGAGTGCGGAATATAACCAAACTTGTTTCGGATTAAGATAATCAAGAACTGAGTCAGGAATAACGCAAACATGTTTTGCATCAAGAAAATCAAGAATTTAGTGCGGAATACAACCAAACTTGTTTCGGATCAAGAAAATCAAGAACTAAGTCCGGAATAACGCAAACATGTTTTGCATCAAGAAAATCAAGAATTGAGTGCGGAATAAAACCAAACTTGTTTAAGAACAAGAAAATCAAGAACTGACTCCGGAATAACGCAAACATATTTTGCATCAAGAAAATCAAGAATTGAGAGCGGAAAACAACCAAACTTATTTCAGAACTAGAAAATCAAGAACTGAGTCAGGAATACCGCAAACATGTTTTGCATCAAGAAAATCAAGAATTGAGTGCGGAAAACAACCAAACTTGTTTCGGAACAAGAAAATCAAGAACTGAGTCCGGAATAACGCAAACATGTTTTGCATCAAGAAAATCAAGAATTGAGTGCGGAAAACAACCAAACTTGTTTTTGAACAAGAAAATCAAGAACTGAGTCCGGAATAACGCAAACATGTTTTGCATCAAGAAAATCAAGAATTTAGTGCGGAATACAACCAAACTTGTTTTGGAACAAGAAAATCAAGAACTGAGTCCGGAATAACGCAAACATGTTTTGCATCCAGAAAATCAAGAATTGTGTGCGGAATACAACCAACCTTGTTTTGGATCAAGAAAATCAAGAACTGAGTCCGGAATACCGCAAACAAGTTTTGCATCAAGAAAATCAAGAATTGAGCGCGGAATACAAACAAACTTATTTCGGAACAAGAAAATCAAGAACTGAGTCCGGAATAACGCAAACATGTTTTGCATCATGAAAATTAAGAATTGAGTGCGGAAAACAACCAAATTTTTTTTTTAACAAGAAAATCAAGAACTAAGTCTGGAATAACGCAAACATGTTTTGCATCAAGAAAATCAAGAATTGAGTGCGGAAAACAACCAAACTTGTTTTTGAACAAGAAAATCAAGAACTGAGTCCGGAATAACGCAAACATTTTTTGCATCAAGAAAATCAAGAATTTAGTGCGGAATACAACCAAACTTGTTTCGGATCAAGAAAATCAAGAACTGAGTCCGGAATAACGCAAACATGTTTTGCATCAAGAAAATCAAGAATTTAGTGCGGAATACAACCAAACTTGTTTCGGAACAAGATAATCAAGAACTGACTCCGGAATAACGCAAACATATTTTGCATCAAGAAAATCAAGAATTGAGTGCGGAAAACAACCAAACTTATTTCGGAACAAGAAAATCAAGAACTGAGTCAGGAATACCGCAAACATGTTTTGCATCAAGAAAATCAAGAATTGAGTGCGGAAAACAACCAAACTTGTTTCGGAACAAGAAAATCAAGAACTGAGTCCGGAATAACGCAAACATGTTTTGCATCAAGAAAATCAAGAATTGAGTGCGGAAAACAACCAAACTTGTTTCGGATCAAGAAAATCAAGAACTGAGTCCGGAATAACGCAAACATGTTTTGCATCTAGAAAATCAAAAATTGAGTGCGGAAAACAACCAAACTTGTTTTTGAAAAAGAAAATCAAGAACTGAGTCCGGAATAATGCAAACATGTTTTGCATCAAGAAAATCAAGAATTGAGTGCGGAATACAACCAAACTTGTTTCGGAACAAGAAAATCAAGAACTGACTCCGGAATAACGCAAACATATTTTGCATCAAGAAAATCAAGAATTGAGTGCGGAAAACAACCAAACTTATTTCGCAACAAGAAAATCAAGAACTGAGTCAGGAATACCGCAAACATGTTTTGCATCAAGAAAATCAAGAATTGAGTGCGGAAAACAACCAAACTTGTTTCGGAACAAGAAAATCAAGAACTGACTCCGGAATAACGCAAACATGTTTTGCATCAAGAAAATCAAGAATTGAGTGCGGAAAACAACCAAACTTGTTTTTGAACAAGAAAATCAAGAACTGAGTCCGGAATAACGGAAACATGTTTTGCATCAAGAAAATCAAGAATTGAGTGCGGAATACAACCAAACTTGTTTCGGATCAAGAAAATCAAGAACTGAGTCCGGAATAACGCAAACATGTTTTGCATCTAGAAAATCAAAAATTGAGTGCGGAAAACAACCAAACTTGTTTTTGAATAAGAAAATCAAGAACTGAGTCCGGAATAACGCAAACATGTTTTGCATCAACAAAATCAAGAATTGAGTGCGGAATACAACCAAACTTGTTTCGGATTAAGACAATCAAGAATTGAGTCCGGAATAACGCAAACATGTTTTGCATCAAGAAAATCAAGAATTTAGTGCGGAATACAACCAAACTTGTTTCGGATCAAGAAAATCAAGAACTGAGTCCGGAATAACGCAAACATGTTTTGCATCAAGAAAATCAAGAATTGAGTGCGGAATACAACCAAACTTGTTTCGGAACAAGAAAATCAAGAACTGACTCCGGAATAACGCAAACATATTTTGCATCAAGAAAATCAAGAATTGAGTGCGGAAAACAACCAAACTTATTTCGGAACAAGAAAATCAAGAACTGAGTCAGGAATACCGCAAACATGTTTTGCATCAAGAAAATCAAGAATTGAGTGCGGAAAACAACCAAACTTGTTTCGGAACAAGAAAATCAAGAACTGAGTCCGGAATAACGCAAACATGTTTTGCATCAAGAAAAATCAAGAATTTAGTGCGGAATACAACCAAACTTGTTTCGGATCAAGAAAATCAAGAACTGAGTCCGGAATAACGCAAACATGTTTTGCATCTAGAAAATCAAAAATTGAGTGCGGAAAACAACCAAACTTGTTTTTGAATAAGAAAATCAAGAACTGAGTCCGGAATAACGCAAACATGTTTTGCATCAACAAAATCAAGAATTGAGTGCGGAATACAACCAAACTTGTTTCGGATTAAGACAATCAAGAATTGAGTCCGGAATAACGCAAACATGTTTTGCATCAAGAAAATCAAGAATTTAGTGCGGAATACAACCAAACTTGTTTCGGATCAAGAAAATCAAGAACTGAGTCCGGAATAACGCAAACATGTTTTGCATCAAGAAAATCAAGAATTGAGTGCGGAATACAACCAAACTTGTTTCGGAACAAGAAAATCAAGAACTGACTCCGGAATAACGCAAACATATTTTGCATCAAGAAAATCAAGAATTGAGTGCGGAAAACAACCAAACTTATTTCGGAACAAGAAAATCAAGAACTGAGTCAGGAATACCGCAAACATGTTTTGCATCAAGAAAATCAAGAATTGAGTGCGGAAAACAACCAAACTTGTTTCGGAACAAGAAAATCAAGAACTGAGTCCGGAATAACGCAAACATGTTTTGCATCAAGAAAATCAAGAATTGAGTGCGGAATACAACCAAACTTGTTTCGGATCAAGAAAATCAAGAACTGAGTCCGGAATAACGCAAACATGTTTTGCATCAAGAAAATCAAGAATTGAGTGCGGAATACAACCAAACTTGTTTCGGATCAAGAAAATCAAGAACTGAGTCCGGAATAACGCAAACATGTTTTGCATCTAGAAAATCAAAAATTGAGTGCGGAAAACAACCAAACTTGTTTTTGAATAAGAAAATCAAGAACTGAGTCCGGAATAATGCAAACATGTTTTGCATCAAGAAAATCAAGAATTGAGTGCGGAATACAACCAAACTTGTTTCGGAACAAGAAAATCAAGAACTGACTCCGGAATAACGCAAACATATTTTGCATCAAGAAAATCAAGAATTGAGTGCGGAAAACAACCAAACTTGTTTCGCAACAAGAAAATCAAGAACTGAGTCAGGAATACCGCAAACATGTTTTGCATCAAGAAAATCAAGAATTGAGTGCGGAAAACAACCAAACTTGTTTCGGAACAAGAAAATCAAGAACTGACTCCGGAATAACGCAAACATGTTTTGCATCAAGAAAATCAAGAATTGAGTGCGGAAAACAACCAAACTTGTTTTTGAACAAGAAAATCAAGAACTGAGTCCGGAATAACGCAAACATGTTTTGCATCAAGAAAATCAAGAATTGAGTGCGGAATACAACCAAACTTGTTTCGGATCAAGAAAATCAAGAACTGAGTCCGGAATAACGCAAACATGTTTTGCATCTAGAAAATCAAAAATTGAGTGCGGAAAACAACCAAACTTGTTTTTGAATAAGAAAATCAAGAACTGAGTCCGGAATAACGCAAACATGTTTTGCATCAACAAAATCAAGAATTGAGTGCGGAATACAACCAAACTTGTTTCGGATTAAGACAATCAAGAATTGAGTCCGGAATAACGCAAACATGTTTTGCATCAAGAAAATCAAGAATTTAGTGCGGAATACAACCAAACTTGTTTCGGATCAAGAAAATCAAGAACTGAGTCCGGAATAACGCAAACATGTTTTGCATCAAGAAAATCAAGAATTGAGTGCGGAATACAACCAAACTTGTTTCGGAACAAGAAAATCAAGAACTGACTCCGGAATAACGCAAACATATTTTGCATCAAGAAAATCAAGAATTGAGTGCGGAAAACAACCAAACTTATTTCGGAACAAGAAAATCAAGAACTGAGTCAGGAATACCGCAAACATGTTTTGCATCAAGAAAATCAAGAATTGAGTGCGGAAAACAACCAAACTTGTTTCGGAACAAGAAAATCAAGAACTGAGTCCGGAATAACGCAAACATGTTTTGCATCAAGAAAAATCAAGAATTGAGTGCGGAATACAACCAAACTTGTTTCGGATCAAGAAAATCAAGAACTGAGTCCGGAATAACGCAAACATGTTTTGCATCTAGAAAATCAAAAATTGAGTGCGGAAAACAACCAAACTTGTTTTTGAATAAGAAAATCAAGAACTGAGTCCGGAATAACGCAAACATGTTTTGCATCAAGAAAATCAAGAATTGAGTGCGGAATACAACCAAACTTGTTTCGGATTAAGACAATCAAGAATTGAGTCCGGAATAACGCAAACATGTTTTGCATCAAGAAAATCAAGAATTTAGTGCGGAATACAACCAAACTTGTTTCGGATCAAGAAAATCAAGAACTGAGTCCGGAATAACGCAAACATGTTTTGCATCAAGAAAATCAAGAATTGAGTGCGGAATACAACCAAACTTGTTTCGGAACAAGAAAATCAAGAACTGACTCCGGAATAACGCAAACATATTTTGCATCAAGAAAATCAAGAATTGAGTGCGGAATACAACCAAACTTGTTTCGGATCAAGAAAATCAAGAACTGAGTCCGGAATAACGCAAACATGTTTTGCATCTAGAAAATAAAAAATTGAGTGCGGAAAACAACCAAACTTGTTTTTGAAAAAGAAAATCAAGAACTGAGTCCGGAATAACGCAAACATGTTTTGCATCAACAAAATCAAGAATTGAGTGCGGAATACAACCAAACTTGTTTCGGATTAAGACAATCAAGAATTGAGTCCGGAATAACGCAAACATGTTTTGCATCAAGAAAATCAAGAATTTAGTGCGGAATACAACCAAACTTGTTTCGGATCAAGAAAATCAAGAACTGAGTCCGGAATAACGCAAACATGTTTTGCATCAAGAAAATCAAGAATTGAGTGCGGAATACAACCAAACTTGTTTCGGAACAAGAAAATCAAGAACTGACTCCGGAATAACGCAAACATATTTTGCATCAAGAAAATCAAGAATTGAGTGCGGAAAACAACCAAACTTATTTCGGAACAAGAAAATCAAGAACTGAGTCAGGAATACCGCAAACATGTTTTGCATCAAGAAAATCAAGAATTGAGTGCGGAAAACAACCAAACTTGTTTCGGAACAAGAAAATCAAGAACTGAGTCCGGAATAACGCAAACATGTTTTGCATCAAGAAAATCAAGAATTGAGTGCGGAAAACAACCAAACTTGTTTTTGAACAAGAAAATCAAGAACTGAGTCCGGAATAACGCAAACATGTTTTGCATCAAGAAAATCAAGAATTTAGTGCGGAATACAACCAAACTTGTTTCGGATCAAGAAAATCAAGAACTGAGTCCGGAATAACGCAAACATGTTTTGCATCAAGAAAATCAAGAATTGAGTGCGGAATACAACCAAACTTGTTTCGGATCAAGAAAATCAAGAACTGAGTCCGGAATAACGCAAACATGTTTTGCATCTAAAAAATCAAAAATTCAGTGCGGAAAACAACCAAACTTGTTTTTGAACAAGAAAATCAAGAACTGAGTCCGGAATAACGCAAACATGTTTTGCATCAACAAAATCAAGAATTGAGTGCGGAATACAACCAAACTTGTTTCGGATTAAGACAATCAAGAATTGAGTCCGGAATAACGCAAACATGTTTTGCATCAAGAAAATCAAGAATTTAGTGCGGAATACAACCAAACTTGTTTCGGATCAAGAAAATCAAGAACTGAGTCCGGAATAAGGCAAACATGTTTTGCATCAAGAAAATCAAGAATTGAGTGCGGAATACAACCAAACTTGTTTCGGAACAAGAAAATCAAGAACTGACTCCGGAATAACGCAAACATATTTTGCATCAAGAAAATCAAGAATTGAGTGCGGAAAACAACCAAACTTATTTCGGAACAAGAAAATCAAGAACTGAGTCAGGAATACCGCAAACATGTTTTGCATCAAGAAAATCAAGAATTGAGTGCGGAAAACAACCAAACTTGTTTCGGAACAAGAAAATCAAGAACTGAGTCCGGAATAACGCAAACATGTTTTGCATCAAGAAAATCAAGAATTGAGTGCGGAAAACAACCAAACTTGTTTTTGAACAAGAAAATCAAGAACTGAGTCCGGAATAACGCAAACATGTTTTGCATCAAGAAAATCAAGAATTGAGTGCGGAATACAACCAAACTTGTTTCGGATCAAGAAAATCAAGAACTGAGTCCGGAATAACGCAAACATGTTTTGCATCTAGAAAATCAAAAATTGAGTGCGGAAAACAACCAAACTTGTTTTTGAATAAGAAAATCAAGAACTGAGTCCGGAATAATGCAAACATGTTTTGCATCAAGAAAATCAAGAATTGAGTGCGGAATACAACCAAACTTGTTTCGGAACAAGAAAATCAAGAACTGACTCCGGAATAACGCAAACATATTTTGCATCAAGAAAATCAAGAATTGAGTGCGGAAAACAACCAAACTTATTTCGCAACAAGAAAATCAAGAACTGAGTCAGGAATACCGCAAACATGTTTTGCATCAAGAAAATCAAGAATTGAGTGCGGAAAACAACCAAACTTGTTTCGGAACAAGAAAATCAAGAACTGACTCCGGAATAACGCAAACATGTTTTGCATCAAGAAAATCAAGAATTGAGTGCGGAAAACAACCAAACTTGTTTTTGAACAAGAAAATCAAGAACTGAGTCCGGAATAACGCAAACATGTTTTGCATCAAGAAAATCAAGAATTGAGTGCGGAATACAACCAAACTTGTTTCGGATCAAGAAAATCAAGAACTGAGTCCGGAATAACGCAAACATGTTTTGCATCTAGAAAATCAAAAATTGAGTGCGGAAAACAACCAAACTTGTTTTTGAATAAGAAAATCAAGAACTGAGTCCGGAATAACGCAAATATGTTTTGCATCAACAAAATCAAGAATTGAGTGCGGAATACAACCAAACTTGTTTCGGATTAAGACAATCAAGAATTGAGTCCGGAATAACGCAAACATGTTTTGCATCAAGAAAATCAAGAATTTAGTGCGGAATACAACCAAACTTGTTTCGGATCAAGAAAATCAAGAACTGAGTCCGGAATAACGCAAACATGTTTTGCATCAAGAAAATCAAGAATTGAGTGCGGAATACAACCAAACTTGTTTCGGAACAAGAAAATCAAGAACTGACTCCGGAATAACGCAAACATATTTTGCATCAAGAAAATCAAGAATTGAGTGCGGAAAACAACCAAACTTATTTCGGAACAAGAAAATCAAGAACTGAGTCAGGAATACCGCAAACATGTTTTGCATCAAGAAAATCAAGAATTGAGTGCGGAAAACAACCAAACTTGTTTCGGAACAAGAAAATCAAGAACTGAGTCCGGAATAACGCAAACATGTTTTGCATCAAGAAAAATCAAGAATTGAGTGCGGAATACAACCAAACTTGTTTCGGATCAAGAAAATCAAGAACTGAGTCCGGAATAACGCAAACATGTTTTGCATCTAGAAAATCAAAAATTGAGTGCGGAAAACAACCAAACTTGTTTTTGAATAAGAAAATCAAGAACTGAGTCCGGAATAACGCAAACATGTTTTGCATCAACAAAATCAAGAATTGAGTGCGGAATACAACCAAACTTGTTTCGGATTAAGACAATCAAGAATTGAGTCCGGAATAACGCAAACATGTTTTGCATCAAGAAAATCAAGAATTTAGTGCGGAATACAACCAAACTTGTTTCGGATCAAGAAAATCAAGAACTGAGTCCGGAATAACGCAAACATGTTTTGCATCAAGAAAATCAAGAATTGAGTGCGGAATACAACCAAACTTGTTTCGGAACAAGAAAATCAAGAACTGACTCCGGAATAACGCAAACATATTTTGCATCAAGAAAATCAAGAATTGAGTGCGGAAAACAACCAAACTTATTTCGGAACAAGAAAATCAAGAACTGAGTCAGGAATACCGCAAACATGTTTTGCATCAAGAAAATCAAGAATTGAGTGCGGAAAACAACCAAACTTGTTTCGGAACAAGAAAATCAAGAACTGAGTCCGGAATAACGCAAACATGTTTTGCATCAAGAAAATCAAGAATTGAGTGCGGAATACAACCAAACTTGTTTCGGATCAAGAAAATCAAGAACTGAGTCCGGAATAACGCAAACATGTTTTGCATCTAGAAAATCAAAAATTGAGTGCGGAAAACAACCAAACTTGTTTTTGAATAAGAAAATCAAGAACTGAGTCCGGAATAACGCAAACATGTTTTGCATCAACAAAATCAAGAATTGAGTGCGGAATACAACCAAACTTGTTTCGGATTAAGACAATCAAGAATTGAGTCCGGAATAACGCAAACATGTTTTGCATCAAGAAAATCAAGAATTTAGTGCGGAATACAACCAAACTTGTTTCGGATCAAGAAAATCAAGAACTGAGTCCGGAATAACGCAAACATGTTTTGCATCAACAAAATCAAGAATTGAGTGCGGAATACAACCAAACTTGTTTCGGATTAAGACAATCAAGAATTGAGTCCGGAATAACGCAAACATGTTTTGCATCAAGAAAATCAAGAATTTAGTGCGGAATACAACCAAACTTGTTTCGGATCAAGAAAATCAAGAACTGAGTCCGGAATAACGCAAACATGTTTTGCATCAAGAAAATCAAGAATTGAGTGCGGAATACAACCAAACTTGTTTCGGAACAAGAAAATCAAGAACTGACTCCGGAATAACGCAAACATATTTTGCATCAAGAAAATCAAGAATTGAGTGCGGAAAACAACCAAACTTATTTCGGAACAAGAAAATCAAGAACTGAGTCAGGAATACCGCAAACATGTTTTGCATCAAGAAAATCAAGAATTGAGTGCGGAAAACAACCAAACTTGTTTCGGAACAAGAAAATCAAGAACTGAGTCCGGAATAACGCAAACATGTTTTGCATCAAGAAAATCAAGAATTGAGTGCGGAAAACAACCAAACTTGTTTTTGAACAAGAAAATCAAGAACTGAGTCCGGAATAACGCAAACATGTTTTGCATCAAGAAAATCAAGAATTTAGTGCGGAATACAACCAAACTTGTTTCGGATCAAGAAAATCAAGAATTGAGTCCGGAATAACGCAAACATGTTTTGCATCAAGAAAATCAAGAATTGAGTGCGGAATACAACCAAACTTGTTTCGGAACAAGAAAATCAAGAACTGACTCCGGAATAACGCAAACATATTTTGCATCAAGAAAATCAAGAATTGAGTGCGGAAAACAACCAAACTTATTTCGGAACAAGAAAATCAAGAACTGAGTCAGGAATACCGCAAACATGTTTTGCATCAAGAAAATCAAGAATTGAGTGCGGAAAACAACCAAACTTGTTTCGGAACAAGAAAATCAAGAACTGAGTCCGGAATAACGCAAACATGTTTTGCATCAAGAAAATCAAGAATTGAGTGCGGAATACAACCAAACTTGTTTCGGATCAAGAAAATCAAGAACTGAGTCCGGAATAACGCAAACATGTTTTGCATCTAGAAAATCAAACATTGAGTGCGGAAAACAACCAAACTTGTTTTTGAATAAGAAAAATCAAGAACTGAGTCCGGAATAACGCAAACATGTTTTGCATCAACAAAATCAAGAATTGAGTGCGGAATACAACCAAACTTGTTTCGGATTAAGACAATCAAGAATTGAGTCCGGAATAACGCAAACATGTTTTGCATCAAGAAAATCAAGAATTTAGTGCGGAATACAACCAAACTTGTTTCGGATCAAGAAAATCAAGAACTGAGTCCGGAATAACGCAAACATGTTTTGCATCAAGAAAATCAAGAATTGAGTGCGGAATACAACCAAACTTGTTTCGGAACAAGAAAATCAAGAACTGAGTCCGGAATAACGCAAACATATTTTGCATCAAGAAAATCAAGAATTGAGTGCGGAAAACAACCAAACTTATTTCGGAACAAGAAAATCAAGAACTGAGTCAGGAATACCGCAAACATGTTTTGCATCAAGAAAATCAAGAATTGAGTGCGGAAAACAACCAAACTTGTTTCGGAACAAGAAAATCAAGAACTGAGTCCGGAATAACGCAAACATGTTTTGCATCAAGAAAATCAAGAATTGAGTGCGGAAAACAACCAAACTTGTTTCGGAACAAGAAAATCAAGAACTGAGTCCGGAATAACGCAAACATGTTTTGCATCAAGAAAATCAAGAATTTAGTGCGGAATACAACCAAACTTGTTTCGGATCAAGAAAATCAAGAACTGAGTCCGGAATAACGCAAACATGTTTTGCATCAAGAAAATCAAGAATTGAGTGCGGAATAAAACCAAACTTGTTTCGGAACAAGAAAATCAAGAACTGACTCCGGAATAACGCAAACATGTTTTGCATCAAGAAAATCAAGAATTGAGTGCGGAAAACAACCAAACTTATTTCGGAACAAGAAAATCAAGAACTGAGTCAGGAATACCGCAAACATGTTTTGCATCAAGAAAATCAAGAATTGAGTGCGGAAAACAACCAAACTTATTTCGGAACAAGAAAATCAAGAACTGAGTCGGAATAACGCAAACATGTTTTGCATCAAGAAAAAATCAAGAATTGAGTGCGGAATACAACCAAACTTGTTTCGGAACAAGAAAATCAAGAACTGACTCCGGAATAACGCAAACATATTTTGCATCAAGAAAATCAAGAATTGAGTGCGGAATACAACCAAACTTGTTTCGGAATAAGAAAATCAAGAACTGAGTCCGGAATAACGCAAACATGTTTTGCACAAAGAAAATCAAGAATTGAGTGCGGAATACAACCAAACTTGTTTGGGATCAAGAAAATCAAGAACTGAGTCCGGAATAATGCAACCATGTTTTGCATAAAAAAAATCAAGAATTGACTGCGGAAAACAACCAAACTTGTTTTTGAACAAGAAAATCCAGAACTGAGTCCGGAATAACGCAAACATGTTTTGCATCAAGAAAATCAAGAATTGAGTGCGGAAAACAACCAAACTTATTTCGGAACAAGGAAATCAAGAACTGAGTCAGGAATACCGCAAACATGTTTTGCATCAAGAAAATCAAGAATTGAGTGCGGAAAACAACCAAACTTGTTTTTGAACAAGAAAATCAAGAACTGAGTCCGGAATAACGCAAACATGTTTTGCATCAGGAAAATCAAGAATTTAGTGCGGAATACAACCAAACTTGTTTCGGATCAAGAAAATCAAGAACTGAGTCCGGAATAACGCAAACATGTTTTGCATCAAGAAAATCAAGAATTGAGTGCGGAATACAACCAAACTTGTTTCGGAACAAGAAAATCAAGAACTGACTCCGGAATAACGCAAACATATTTTGCATCAAGAAAATCAAGAATTGAGTGCGGAAAACACCCAAACTTATTTCGGAACAAGAAAATCAAGAACTGAGTCAGGAATACCGCAAACATGTTTTGCATCAAGAAAATCAAGAATTGAGTGCGGAAAACAACCAAACTTGTTTCGGAACAAGAAAATCAAGAACTGAGTCAGGAATACCGCAAACATGTTTTGCATCAAGAAAATCAAGAATTGAGTGCGGAAAACAACCAAACTTGTTTCGGAACAAGAAAATCAAGAACTGAGTCCGGAATAACGCAAACATGTTTTGCATCAAGAAAATCAAGAATTGAGTGCGGAATACAACCAAACTTGTTTCGGATCAAGAAAATCAAGAACTGAGTCCGGAATAACGCAAACATGTTTTGCATCAAGAAAATCAAGAATTGAGTGCGGAATAAAACCAAACTTGTTTCGGAACAAGAAAATCAAGAACTGACTCCGGAATAACGCAAACATGTTTTGCATCAAGAAAATCAAGAATTGAGTGCGGAAAACAACCAAACTTATTTCGGAACAAGAAAATCAAGAACTGAGTCAGGAATACCGCAAACATGTTTTGCATCAAGAAAATCAAGAATTGAGTGCGGAAAACAACCAAACTTGTTTCGGAACAAGAAAATCAAGAACTGAGTCGGAATAACGCAAACATGTTTTGCATCAAGAAAAAATCAAGAATTGAGTGCGGAAAACAACCAAACTTGTTTCGGAACAAGAAAATCAAGAACTGACTCCGGAATAACGCAAACATATTTTGCATCAAGAAAATCAAGAATTGAGTGCGGAATACAACCAAACTTGTTTCGGAATAAGAAAATCAAGAACTGAGTCCGGAATAACGCAAACATGTTTTGCACAAAGAAAATCAAGAATTGAGTGCGGAATACAACCAAACTTGTTTGGGATCAAGAAAATCAAGAACTGAGTCCGGAATAATGCAACCATGTTTTGCATAAAAAAAATCAAGAATTGACTGCGGAAAACAACCAAACTTGTTTTTGAACAAGAAAATCCAGAACTGAGTCCGGAATAACGCAAACATGTTTTGCATCAAGAAAATCAAGAATTGAGTGCGGAAAACAACCAAACTTATTTCGGAACAAGAAAATCAAGAACTGAGTCAGGAATACCGCAAACATGTTTTGCATCAAGAAAATCAAGAATTGAGTGCGGAAAACAACCAAACTTGTTTCGGAATAAGAAAATCAAGAACTGAGTCCGGAATAACGCAAACATGTTTTGCACAAAGAAAATCAAGAATTGAGTGCGGAATACAACCAAACTTGTTTGGGATCAAGAAAATCAAGAACTGAGTCCGGAATAATGCAACCATGTTTTGCATAAAAAAAATCAAGAATTGACTGCGGAAAACAACCAAACTTGTTTTTGAACAAGAAAATCCAGAACTGAGTCCGGAATAACGCAAACATGTTTTGCATCAAGAAAATCAAGAATTGAGTGCGGAAAACAACCAAACTTATTTCGGAACAAGAAAATCAAGAACTGAGTCAGGAATACCGCAAACATGTTTTGCATCAAGAAAATCAAGAATTGAGTGCGGAAAACAACCAAACTTGTTTTTGAACAAGAAAATCAAGAACTGAGTCCGGCATAACGCAAACATGTTTTGCATCAGGAAAATCAAGAATTTAGTGCGGAATACAACCAAACTTGTTTCGGATCAAGAAAATCAAGAACTGAGTCCGGAATAACGCAAACATGTTTTGCATCAAGAAAATCAAGAATTGAGTGCGGAATACAACCAAACTTGTTTCGGAACAAGAAAATCAAGAACTGACTCCGGAATAACGCAAACATATTTTGCATCAAGAAAATCAAGAATTGAGTGCGGAAAACACCCAAACTTATTTCGGAACAAGAAAATCAAGAACTGAGTCAGGAATACCGCAAACATGTTTTGCATCAAGAAAATCAAGAATTGAGTGCGGAAAACAACCAAACTTGTTTCGGAACAAGAAAATCAAGAACTGAGTCAGGAATAACGCAAACATGTTTTGCATCAAGAAAATCAAGAATTGAGTGCGGAAAACAACCAAACTTATTTCGGAACAAGAAAATCAAGAACTGAGTCAGGAATACCGCAAACATGTTTTGCATCAAGAAAATCAAGAATTGAGTGCGGAAAACAACCAAACTTGTTTTTGAACAAGAAAATCAAGAACTGAGTCCGGAATAACGCAAACATGTTTTGCATCAGGAAAATCAAGAATTTAGTGCGGAATACAACCAAACTTGTTTCGGATCAAGAAAATCAAGAACTGAGTCCGGAATAACGCAAACATGTTTTGCATCAAGAAAATCAAGAATTGAGTGCGGAATACAACCAAACTTGTTTCGGAACAAGAAAATCAAGAACTGACTCCGGAATAACGCAAACATATTTTGCATCAAGAAAATCAAGAATTGAGTGCGGAAAACACCCAAACTTATTTCGGAACAAGAAAATCAAGAACTGAGTCAGGAATACCGCAAACATGTTTTGCATCAAGAAAATCAAGAATTGAGTGCGGAAAACAACCAAACTTGTTTCGGAACAAGAAAATCAAGAACTGAGTCAGGAATACCGCAAACATGTTTTGCATCAAGAAAATCAAGAATTGAGTGCGGAAAACAACCAAACTTGTTTCGGAACAAGAAAATCAAGAACTGAGTCCGGAATAACGCAAACATGTTTTGCATCAAGAAAATCAAGAATTGAGTGCGGAAAACAACCAAACTTGTTTCGGAACAAGAAAATCAAGAACTGAGTCCGGAATAACGCAAACATGTTTTGCATCAAGAAAATCAAGAATTTAGTGCGGAATACAACCAAACTTGTTTCGGATCAAGAAAATCAAGAACTGAGTCCGGAATAACGCAAACATGTTTTGCATCAAGAAAATCAAGAATTGAGTGCGGAATAAAACCAAACTTGTTTCGGAACAAGAAAATCAAGAACTGACTCCGGAATAACGCAAACATGTTTTGCATCAAGAAAATCAAGAATTGAGTGCGGAAAACAACCAAACTTATTTCGGAACAAGAAAATCAAGAACTGAGTCAGGAATACCGCAAACATGTTTTGCATCAAGAAAATCAAGAATTGAGTGCGGAAAACAACCAAACTTGTTTCGGAACAAGAAAATCAAGAACTGAGTCCGGAATAACGCAAACATGTTTTGCATCAAGAAAAAATCAAGAATTGAGTGCGGAAAACAACCAAACTTGTTTCGGAACAAGAAAATCAAGAACTGACTCCGGAATAACGCAAACATATTTTGCATCAAGAAAATCAAGAATTGAGTGCGGAATACAACCAAACTTGTTTCGGAATAAGAAAATCAAGAACTGAGTCCGGAATAACGCAAACATGTTTTGCACAAAGAAAATCAAGAATTGAGTGCGGAATACAACCAAACTTGTTTGGGATCAAGAAAATCAAGAACTGAGTCCGGAATAATGCAACCATGTTTTGCATAAAAAAAATCAAGAATTGAGTGCGGAAAACAACCAAACTTGTTTTTGAACAAGAAAATCCAGAACTGAGTCCGGAATAACGCAAACATGTTTTGCATCAAGAAAATCAAGAATTGAGTGCGGAAAACAACCAAACTTATTTCGGAACAAGAAAATCAAGAACTGAGTCAGGAATACCGCAAACATGTTTTGCATCAAGAAAATCAAGAATTGAGTGCGGAAAACAACCAAACTTGTTTTTGAACAAGAAAATCAAGAACTGAGTCCGGAATAACGCAAACATGTTTTGCATCAGGAAAATCAAGAATTTAGTGCGGAATACAACCAAACTTGTTTCGGATCAAGAAAATCAAGAACTGAGTCCGGAATAACGCAAACATGTTTTGCATCAAGAAAATCAAGAATTGAGTGCGGAATACAACCAAACTTGTTTCGGAACAAGAAAATCAAGAACTGACTCCGGAATAACGCAAACATATTTTGCATCAAGAAAATCAAGAATTGAGTGCGGAAAACACCCAAACTTATTTCGGAACAAGAAAATCAAGAACTGAGTCAGGAATACCGCAAACATGTTTTGCATCAAGAAAATCAAGAATTGAGTGCGGAAAACAACCAAACTTGTTTCGGAACAAGAAAATCAAGAACTGAGTCCGGAATAACGCAAACATGTTTTGCATCAAGAAAATCAAGAATTGAGTGCGGAAAACAACCAAACTTGTTTCGGAACAAGAAAATCAAGAACTGAGTCCGGAATAACGCAAACATGTTTTGCATCAAGAAAATCAAGAATTTAGTGCGGAATACAACCAAACTTGTTTCGGATCAAGAAAATCAAGAACTGAGTCCGGAATAACGCAAACATGTTTTGCACAAAGAAAATCAAGAATTGAGTGCGGAATACAACCAAACTTGTTTCGGAACAAGAAAATCAAGAACTGACTCCGGAATAACGCAAACATATTTTGCATCAAGAAAATCAAGAATTGAGTGCGGAAAACAACCAAACTTATTTCGCAACAAGAAAATCAAGAACTGACTCCGGAATAACGCAAACATGTTTTGCATCTAGAAAATCAAGAATTGAGTGCGGAAAACAACCAAACATGTTTTTGAATAAGAAAATCAAGAACTGAGTCCGGAATAACGCAAACATGTTTTGCATCAACAAAATCAAGAATTGAGTGCGGAATACAACCAAACTTGTTTCGGATTAAGACAATCAAGAATTGAGTCCGGAATAACGCAAACATGTTTTGCATCAAGAAAATCAAGAATTTAGTGCGGAATACAACCAAACTTGTTTCGGATCAAGAAAATCAAGAACTGAGTCCGGAATAACGCAAACATGTTTTGCATCAAGAAAATCAAGAATTGAGTGCGGAATACAACCAAACTTATTTCGGAACAAGAAAATCAAGAACTGACTCCGGAATAACGCAAACATATTTTGCATCAAGAAAATCAAGAATTGAGTGCGGAAAACAACCAAACTTATTTCGGAACAAGAAAATCAAGAACTGAGTCAGGAATACCGCAAAAATGTTTTGCATCAAGAAAATCAAGAATTGAGTGCGGAAAACAACCAAACTTGTTTCGGAACAAGAAAATCAAGAACTGAGTCCGGAATAACGCAAACATGTTTTGCATCAAGAAAATCAAGAATTGAGTGCGGAAAACAACCAAACTTGTTTCGGAACAAGAAAATCAAGAACTGAGTCCGGAATAACGCAAACATGTTTTGCATCAAGAAAATCAAGAATTTAGTGCGGAATACAACCAAACTTGTTTCGGATCAAGAAAATCAAGAACTGAGTCCGGAATAACGCAAACATGTTTTGCATCAAAAAAATCAAGAATTGAGTGCGGAATACAACCAAACTTATTTCGGAACAAGAAAATCAAGAACTGACTCCGGAATAACGCAAACATATTTTGCATCAAGAAAATCAAGAATTGAGTGCGGAAAACAACCAAACTTATTTCGCAACAAGAAAATCAAGAACTGACTCCGGAATAACGCAAACATGTTTTGCATCAAGAAAATCAAGAATTGAGTGCGGAAAAGAACCAAACTTGTTTGTGAACAAGAAAATCAAGAACTGAGTCCGGAATAACGCAAACATGTTTTGCATCAAGAAAATCAAGAATTTAGTGCGGAATACAACCAAACTTGTTTCGGATCAAGAAAATCAAGAACTGAGTCCGGAATAACGCAAACATGTTTTGCATCAAGAAAATCAAGAATTGAGTGCGGAATACAACCAAACTTGTTTCGGAACAAGAAAATCAAGAACTGAGTCCGGAATAACGCAAACATGTTTTGCATAAAGAAAATCAAGAATTGAGTGCGGAAAACAACCAAACTTATTTCGGAACAAGAAAATCAAGAACTGAGTCAGGAATACCGCAAACATGTTTTGCATCAAGAAAATCAAGAATTGAGTGCGGAAAACAACCAAACTTGTTTCGGTACAAGAAAATCAAGAACTGAGTCCGGAATAACGCAAACATGTTTTGCATCAAGAAAATCAAGAATTGAGTGCGGAAAACAACCAAACTTGTTTCGGAACAAGAAAATCAAGAACTGAGTCCGGAATAACGCAAACATGTTTTGCATCAAGAAAATCAAGAATTTAGTGCGGAATACAACCAAACTTGTTTCGGATCAAGAAAATCAAGAACTGAGTCCGGAATAACGCAAACATGTTTTGCACAAAGAAAATCAAGAATTGAGTGCGGAATACAACCAAACTTGTTTCGGAACAAGAAAATCAAGAACTGACTCCGGAATAACGCAAACATATTTTGCATCAAGAAAATCAAGAATTGAGTGCGGAAAACAACCAAACTTATTTCGCAACAAGAAAATCAAGAACTGACTCCGGAATAACGCAAACATGTTTTGCATCTAGAAAATCAAGAATTGAGTGCGGAAAACAACCAAACATGTTTTTGAATAAGAAAATCAAGAACTGAGTCCGGAATAACGCAAACATGTTTTGCATCAACAAAATCAAGAATTGAGTGCGGAATACAACCAAACTTGTTTCGGATTAAGACAATCAAGAATTGAGTCCGGAATAACGCAAACATGTTTTGCATCAAGAAAATCAAGAATTTAGTGCGGAATACAACCAAACTTGTTTCGGATCAAGAAAATCAAGAACTGAGTCCGGAATAACGCAAACATGTTTTGCATCAAGAAAATCAAGAATTGAGTGCGGAATACAACCAAACTTATTTCGGAACAAGAAAATCAAGAACTGACTCCGGAATAACGCAAACATATTTTGCATCAAGAAAATCAAGAATTGAGTGCGGAAAACAACCAAACTTATTTCGGAACAAGAAAATCAAGAACTGAGTCCGGAATAACGCAAACATGTTTTGCATAAAGAAAATCAAGAATTGAGTGCGGAAAACAACCAAACTTATTTCGGAACAAGAAAATCAAGAACTGAGTCAGGAATACCGCAAACATGTTTTGCATCAAGAAAATCAAGAATTGAGTGCGGAAAACAACCAAACTTGTTTCGGTACAAGAAAATCAAGAACTGAGTCCGGAATAACGCAAACATGTTTTGCATCAAGAAAATCAAGAATTGAGTGCGGAAAACAACCAAACTTGTTTCGGAACAAGAAAATCAAGAATTGACTCCGGAATAACGCAAACATATTTTGCATCAAGAAAATCAAGAATTGAGTGCGGAATACAACCAAACTTGTTTCGGAATAAGAAAATCAAGAACTAAGTCCGGAATAACGCAAACATGTTTTGCACAAAGAAAATCAAGAATTGAGTGCGGAATACAACCAAACTTGTTTGGGATCAAGAAAATCAAGAACTGAGTCCGGAATAATGCAACCATGTTTTGCATCAAAAAAATCAAGAATTGAGTGCGGAAAACAACCAAACTTGTTTTTGAACAAGAAAATCAAGAACTGAGTCCGGAATAACGCAAACATGTTTTGCATCAAGAAAATCAAGAATTGAGTGCGGAATACAAACAAAATTGTTTCGGAAGAAGAAAATCAAGAACTGAGTCAGGAATACCGCAAACATGTTTTGCATCAAGAAAATCAAGAATTGAGTGCGGAAAACAACCAAACTTGTTTCGGAACAAGAAAATCAAGAACTGAGTCCGGAATAACGCAAACATGTTTTGCATCAAGAAAATCAAGAATTGAGTGCGGAAAACAACCAAACTTGTTTCGGAACAAGAAAATCAAGAACTGAGTCCGGAATAACGCAAACATGTTTTGCATCAAGAAAATCAAGAATTGAGTGCGGAAAACAACCAAACTTATTTCGGAACAAGAAAATCAAGAACTGAGTCAGGAATACCGCAAACATGTTTTGCATCAAGAAAATCAAGAATTGAGTGCGGAAAACAACCAAATTTGTTTCGGAACAAGAAAATCAAGAACTGAGACCGGAATAACGCAAACATGTTTTGCATCAAGAAAATCAAGAATTGAGTGCGGAATACAACCAAACTTGTTTCGGAACAAGAAAATCAAGAACTGACTCCGGAATAACGCAAACATATTTTGCATCAAGAAAATCAAGAATTGAGTGCGGAAAACAACCAAACTTATTTCGGAACAAGAAAATCAAGAACTGACTCCGGAATAACGCAAACATATTTTGCATCAAGAAAATCAAGAATTGAGTGCGGAAAACAACCAAACTTATTTCGCAACAAGAAAATCAAGAACTGACTCCGGAATAACGCAAACATGTTTTGCATCAAGAAAATCAAGAATTGAGTGCGGAATACAACCAAACTTGTTTCGGAACAAGAAAATCAAGAACTGACTCCGGAATAACGCAAACATATTTTGCATCAAGAAAATCAAGAATTGAGTGCGGAATACAACCAAACTTGTTTCGGAATAAGAAAATCAAGAACTGAGTCCGGAATAACGCAAACATGTTTTGCACAAAGAAAAATCAAGAATTGAGTGCGGAATACAACCAAACTTGTTTGGGATCAAGAAAATCAAGAACTGAGTCCGGAATAATGCAACCATGTTTTGCATAAAAAAAATCAAGAATTGAGTGCGGAAAACAACCAAACTTGTTTCGGAACAAGAAAATCAAGAACTGAGTCCGGAATAACGCAAACATGTTTTGCATCAAGAAAATCAAGAATTGAGTGCGGAAAACAACCAAACTTGTTTCGGAACAAGAAAATCAAGAACTGAGTCCGGAATAACGCAAACATGTTTTGCATCAAGAAAATCAAGAATTTAGTGCGGAATACAACCAAACTTGTTTCGGATCAAGAAAATCAAGAACTGAGTCCGGAATAACGCAAACATGTTTTGCACAAAGAAAATCAAGAATTGAGTGCGGAATACAACCAAACTTGTTTCGGAACAAGAAAATCAAGAACTGACTCCGGAATAACGCAAACATATTTTGCATCAAGAAAATCAAGAATTGAGTGCGGAAAACAACCAAACTTATTTCGCAACAAGAAAATCAAGAACTGACTCCGGAATAACGCAAACTTGTTTTGCATCTAGAAAATCAAGAATTGAGTGCGGAAAACAACCAAACATGTTTTTGAATAAGAAAATCAAGAACTGAGTCCGGAATAACGCAAACATGTTTTGCATCAACAAAATCAAGAATTGAGTGCGGAATACAACCAAACTTGTTTCGGATTAAGACAATCAAGAATTGAGTCCGGAATAACGCAAACATGTTTTGCATCAAGAAAATCAAGAATTTAGTGCGGAATACAACCAAACTTGTTTCGGATCAAGAAAATCAAGAACTGAGTCCGGAATAACGCAAACATGTTTTGCATCAAGAAAATCAAGAATTGAGTGCGGAATACAACCAAACTTATTTCAGAACAAGAAAATCAAGAACTGACTCCGGAATAACGCAAACATATTTTGCATCAAGAAAATCAAGAATTGAGTGCGGAAAACAACCAAACTTATTTCGGAACAAGAAAATCAAGAACTGAGTCAGGAATACCGCAAAAATGTTTTGCATCAAGAAAATCAAGAATTGAGTGCGGAAAACAACCAAACTTGTTTCGGAACAAGAAAATCAAGAACTGAGTCCGGAATAACGCAAACATGTTTTGCATCAAGAAAATCAAGAATTGAGTGCGGAAAACAACCAAACTTGTTTCGGAACAAGAAAATCAAGAACTGAGTCCGGAATAACGCAAACATGTTTTGCATCAAGAAAATCAAGAATTTAGTGCGGAATACAACCAAACTTGTTTCGGATCAAGAAAATCAAGAACTGAGTCCGGAATAACGCAAACATGTTTTGCATCAAAAAAATCAAGAATTGAGTGCGGAATACAACCAAACTTATTTCGGAACAAGAAAATCAAGAACTGACTCCGGAATAACGCAAACATATTTTGCATCAAGAAAATCAAGAATTGAGTGCGGAAAACAACCAAACTTATTTCGCAACAAGAAAATCAAGAACTGACTCCGGAATAACGCAAACATGTTTTGCATCAAGAAAATCAAGAATTGAGTGCGGAAAAGAACCAAACTTGTTTGTGAACAAGAAAATCAAGAACTGAGTCCGGAATAACGCAAACATGTTTTGCATCAAGAAAATCAAGAATTTAGTGCGGAATACAACCAAACTTGTTTCGGATCAAGAAAATCAAGAACTGAGTCCGGAATAACGCAAACATGTTTTGCATCAAGAAAATCAAGAATTGAGTGCGGAATACAACCAAACTTGTTTCGGAACAAGAAAATCAAGAACTGAGTCCGGAATAACGCAAACATGTTTTGCATAAAGAAAATCAAGAATTGAGTGCGGAAAACAACCAAACTTATTTCGGAACAAGAAAATCAAGAACTGAGTCAGGAATACCGCAAACATGTTTTGCATCAAGAAAATCAAGAATTGAGTGCGGAAAACAACCAAACTTGTTTCGGTACAAGAAAATCAAGAACTGAGTCCGGAATAACGCAAACATGTTTTGCATCAAGAAAATCAAGAATTGAGTGCGGAAAACAACCAAACTTGTTTCGGAACAAGAAAATCAAGAATTGACTCCGGAATAATGCAAACATATTTTGCATCAAGAAAATCAAGAATTGAGTGCGGAATACAACCAAACTTGTTTCGGAATAAGAAAATCAAGAACTAAGTCCGGAATAACGCAAACATGTTTTGCACAAAGAAAATCAAGAATTGAGTGCGGAATACAACCAAACTTGTTTGGGATCAAGAAAATCAAGAACTGAGTCCGGAATAATGCAACCATGTTTTGCATCAAAAAAATCAAGAATTGAGTGCGGAAAACAACCAAACTTGTTTTTGAACAAGAAAATCAAGAACTGAGTCCGGAATAACGCAAACATGTTTTGCATCAAGAAAATCAAGAATTGAGTGCGGAATACAAACAAAATTGTTTCGGAAGAAGAAAATCAAGAACTGAGTCAGGAATACCGCAAACATGTTTTGCATCAAGAAAATCAAGAATTGAGTGCGGAAAACAACCAAACTTGTTTCGGAACAAGAAAATCAAGAACTGAGTCCGGAATAACGCAAACATGTTTTGCATCAAGAAAATCAAGAATTGAGTGCGGAAAACAACCAAACTTGTTTCGGAACAAGAAAATCAAGAACTGAGTCCGGAATAACGCAAACATGTTTTGCATCAAGAAAATCAAGAATTGAGTGCGGAAAACAACCAAACTTATTTCGGAACAAGAAAATCAAGAACTGAGTCAGGAATACCGCAAACATGTTTTGCATCAAGAAAATCAAGAATTCAGTGCGGAAAACAACCAAATTTGTTTCGGAACGAGAAAATCAAGAACTGAGACCGGAATAACGCAAACATGTTTTGCATCAAGAAAATCAAGAATTGAGTGCGGAATACAACCAAACTTGTTTCGGAACAAGAAAATCAAGAACTGACTCCGGAATAACGCAAACATATTTTGCATCAAGAAAATCAAGAATTGAGTGCGGAAAACAACCAAACTTATTTCGGAACAAGAAAATCAAGAACTGACTCCGGAATAACGCAAACATATTTTGCATCAAGAAAATCAAGAATTGAGTGCGGAAAACAACCAAACTTATTTCGCAACAAGAAAATCAAGAACTGACTCCGGAATAACGCAAACATGTTTTGCATCAAGAAAATCAAGAATTGAGTGCGGAATACAACCAAACTTGTTTCGGAACAAGAAAATCAAGAACTGACTCCGGAATAACGCAAACATATTTTGCATCAAGAAAATCAAGAATTGAGTGCGGAATACAACCAAACTTGTTTCGGAATAAGAAAATCAAGAACTGAGTCCGGAATAACGCAAACATGTTTTGCACAAAGAAAATCAAGAATTGAGTGCGGAATACAACCAAACTTGTTTGGGATCAAGAAAATCAAGAACTGAGTCCGGAATAATGCAACCATGTTTTGCATAAAAAAAATCAAGAATTGAGTGCGGAAAACAACCAAACTTGTTTTTGAACAAGAAAATCCAGAACTGAGTCCGGAATAACGCAAACATGTTTTGCATCAAGAAAATCAAGAATTGAGTGCGGAAAACAACCAAACTTATTTCGGAACAAGAAAATCAAGAACTGAGTCAGGAATACCGCAAACATGTTTTGCATCAAGAAAATCAAGAATTGAGTGCGGAAAACAACCAAACTTGTTTTTGAACAAGAAAATCAAGAACTGAGTCCGGAATAACGCAAACATGTTTTGCATCAGGAAAATCAAGAATTTAGTGCGGAATACAACCAAACTTGTTTCGGATCAAGAAAATCAAGAACTGAGTCCGGAATAACGCAAACATGTTTTGCATCAAGAAAATCAAGAATTGAGTGCGGAAAACAACCAAACTTATTTCGGAACAAGAAAATCAAGAACTGAGTCCGGAATAACGCAAACATGTTTTGCATCAAGAAAATCAAGAATTTAGTGCGGAATACAACCAAACTTGTTTCGGATCAAGAAAATCAAGAACTGAGTCCGGAATAACGCAAACATGTTTTGCATCAAAAAAATCAAGAATTGAGTGCGGAATACAACCAAACTTATTTCGGAACAAGAAAATCAAGAACTGACTCCGGAATAACGCAAACATATTTTGCATCAAGAAAATCAAGAATTGAGTGCGGAAAACAACCAAACTTATTTCGCAACAAGAAAATCAAGAACTGACTCCGGAATAACGCAAACATGTTTTGCATCAAGAAAATCAAGAATTGAGTGCGGAAAAGAACCAAACTTGTTTGTGAACAAGAAAATCAAGAACTGAGTCCGGAATAACGCAAACATGTTTTGCATCAAGAAAATCAAGAATTTAGTGCGGAATACAACCAAACTTGTTTCGGATCAAGAAAATCAAGAACTGAGTCCGGAATAACGCAAACATGTTTTGCATCAAGAAAATCAAGAATTGAGTGCGGAAAACAACCAAACTTGTTTCGGAACAAGAAAATCAAGAACTGACTCCGGAATAACGCAAACATATTTTGCATCAAGAAAATCAAGAATTGAGTGCGGAAAACAACCAAACTTATTTCGGAACAAGAAAATCAAGAACTGAGTCAGGAATACCGCAAACATGTTTTGCATCAAGAAAATCAAGAATTGAGTGCGGAAAACAACCAAATTTGTTTCGGAACAAGAAAATCAAGAACTGAGTCCGGAATAACGCAAACATGTTTTGCATTAAGAAAATCAAGAATTGAGTGCGGAAAACAACCAAACTTGTTTCGGAACAAGAAAATCAAGAACTGAGTCCGGAATAACGCAAACATGTTTTGCATCAAGAAAATCAAGAATTTAGTGCGGAATACAACCAAACTTGTTTCGGATCAAGAAAAAATCAAGAACTGAGTCCGGAATAACGCAAACATGTTTTGCATCAAGAAAATCAAGAATTGAGTGCGGAAAACAACCAAACTTGTTTCGGAACAAGAAAATCAAGAACTGAGTCCGGAATAACGCAAACATGTTTTGCATCAAGAAAATCAAGAATTGAGTGCGGAAAACAACCAAACTTGTTTCGGAACAAGAAAATCAAGAACTGAGTCCGGAATAACGCAAACATGTTTTGCATCAAGAAAATCAAGAATTTAGTGCGGAATACAACCAAACTTGTTTCGGATCAAGAAAATCAAGAACTGAGTCCGGAATAACGCAAACATGTTTTGCATCAAGAAAATCAAGAATTGAGTGCGGAATACAACCAAACTTATTTCGGAACAAGAAAATCAAGAACTGACTCCGGAATAACGCAAACATATTTTGCATCAAGAAAATCAAGAATTGAGTGCGGAAAACAACCAAACTTATTTCGCAACAAGAAAATCAAGAACTGACTCCGGAATAACGCAAACATGTTTTGCATCAAGAAAATCAAGAATTGAGTGCGGAAAACAACCAAACTTGTTTTTGAACAAGAAAATCAAGAACTGAGTCCGGAATAACGCAAACATGTTTTGCATCAAGAAAAATCAAGAATTTAGTGCGGAATACAACCAAACTTGTTTCGGATCAAGAAAATCAAGAACTGAGTCCGGAATAACGCAAACATGTTTTGCATCAAGAAAATCAAGAATTGAGTGCGGAATACAACCAAACTTGTTTCGGAACAAGAAAATCAAGAACTGACTCCGGAATAACGCAAACATATTTTGCATCAAGAAAATCAAGAATTGAGTGCGGAAAACAACCAAACTTATTTCGGAACAAGAAAATCAAGAACTGAGTCAGGAATACCGCAAACATGTTTTGCATCAAGAAAATCAAGAATTGAGTGCGGAAAACAACCAAACTTGTTTCGGAACAAGAAAATCAAGAACTGAGTCCGGAATAACGCAAACATGTTTTGCATCAAGAAAATCAAGAATTGAGTGCGGAAAACAACCAAACTTGTTTCGGAACAAGAAAATCAAGAACTGAGTCCGGAATAACGCAAACATGTTTTGCATCAAGAAAATCAAGAATTTAGTGCGGAATACAACCAAACTTGTTTCGGATCAAGAAAATCAAGAACTGAGTCCGGAATAACGCAAACATGTTTTGCATCAAGAAAATCAAGAATTGAGTGCGGAATACAACCAAACTTGTTTCGGAACAAGAAAATCAAGAACTGACTCCGGAATAACGCAAACATATTTTGCATCAAGAAAATCAAGAATTGAGTGCGGAAAACAACCAAACTTATTTCGGAACAAGAAAATCAACAACTGAGTCAGGAATACCGCAAACATGTTTTGCATCAAGAAAATCAAGAATTGAGTGCGGAAAACAACCAAATTTGTTTCGGAACAAGAAAATCAAGAACTGAGTCCGGAATAACGCAAACATGTTTTGCATTAAGAAAATCAAGAATTGAGTGCGGAAAACAACCAAACTTGTTTCGGAACAAGAAAATCAAGAACTGAGTCCGGAATAACGCAAACATGTTTTGCATCAAGAAAATCAAGAATTTAGTGCGGAATACAACCAAACTTGTTTCGGATCAAGAAAAAATCAAGAACTGAGTCCGGAATAACGCAAACATGTTTTGCATCAAGAAAATCAAGAATTGAGTGCGGAAAACAACCAAACTTGTTTCGGAACAAGAAAATCAAGAACTGAGTCCGGAATAACGCAAACATGTTTTGCATCAAGAAAATCAAGAATTGAGTGCGGAAAACAACCAAACTTGTTTCGGAACAAGAAAATCAAGAACTGAGTCCGGAATAACGCAAACATGTTTTGCATCAAGAAAATCAAGAATTTAGTGCGGAATACAACCAAACTTGTTTCGGATCAAGAAAATCAAGAACTGAGTCCGGAATAACGCAAACATGTTTTGCATCAAGAAAATCAAGAATTGAGTGCGGAATACAACCAAACTTATTTCGGAACAAGAAAATCAAGAACTGACTCCGGAATAACGCAAACATATTTTGCATCAAGAAAATCAAGAATTGAGTGCGGAAAACAACCAAACTTATTTCGCAACAAGAAAATCAAGAACTGACTCCGGAATAACGCAAACATGTTTTGCATCAAGAAAATCAAGAATTGAGTGCGGAAAACAACCAAACTTGTTTCGGATCAAGAAAATCAAGAACTGAGTCCGGAATAACGCAAACATGTTTTGCATCAAGAAAATCAAGAATTTAGTGCGGAATACAACCAAACTTGTTTCGGATCAAGAAAATCAAGAACTGAGTCCGGAATAACGCAAACATATTTTGCATCAAGAAAATCAAGAATTGAGTGCGGAAAACAACCAAACTTATTTCGGAACAAGAAAATCAAGAACTGAGTCAGGAATACCGCAAACATGTTTTGCATCAAGAAAATCAAGAATTGAGTGCGGAAAACAACCAAACTTGTTTCGGAACAAGAAAATCAAGAACTGAGTCCGGAATAACGCAAACATGTTTTGCATCAAGAAAATCAAGAATTGAGTGCGGAAAACAACCAAACTTGTTTCGGAACAAGAAAATCAAGAACTGAGTCCGGAATAACGCAAACATGTTTTGCATCAAGAAAATCAAGAATTTAGTGCGGAATACAACCAAACTTGTTTCGGATCAAGAAAATCAAGAACTGAGTCCGGAATAACGCAAACATGTTTTGCATCAAGAAAATCAAGAATTGAGTGCGGAATACAACCAAACTTGTTTCGGAACAAGAAAATCAAGAACTGACTCCGGAATAACGCAAACATATTTTGCATCAAGAAAATCAAGAATTGAGTGCGGAAAACAACCAAACTTATTTCGGAACAAGAAAATCAAGAACTGAGTCAGGAATACCGCAAACATGTTTTGCATCAAGAAAATCAAGAATTGAGTGCGGAAAACAACCAAACTTGTTTCGGAACAAGAAAATCAAGAACTGAGTCCGGAATAACGCAAACATGTTTTGCATCAAGAAAATCAAGAATTGAGTGCGGAAAACAACCAAACTTGTTTCGGAACAAGAAAATCAAGAACTGAGTCCGGAATAACGCAAACATGTTTTGTATCAAGAAAATCAAGAATTTAGTGCGGAATACAACCAAACTTATTTCGGAACAAGAAAATCAAGAACTGACTCCGGAATAACGCAAACATATTTTGCATCAAGAAAATCAAGAATTGAGTGCGGAAAACAACCAAACTTATTTCGCAACAAGAAAATCAAGAACTGACTCCGGAATAACGCAAACATGTTTTGCATCAAGAAAATCAAGAATTGAGTGCGGAAAACAACCAAACTTGTTTTTGAACAAGAAAATGAAGAACTGAGTCCGGAATAACGCAAACATGTTTTGCATCAAGAAAAATCAAGAATTTAGTGCGGAATACAACCAAACTTGTTTCGGATCAAGAAAATCAAGAACTGACTCCGGAATAACGCAAACATATTTTGCATCAAGAAAATCAAGAATTGAGTGCGGAAAACAACCAAACTTATTTCGGAACAAGAAAATCAAGAACTGAGTCAGGAATACCGCAAACATGTTTTGCATCAAGAAAATCAAGAATTGAGTGCGGAAAACAACCAAACTTGTTTCGGAACAAGAAAATCAAGAACTGAGTCCGGAATAACGCAAACATGTTTTGCATCAAGAAAATCAAGAATTTAGTGCGGAATACAACCAAACTTGTTTCGGATCAAGAAAATCAAGAACTGAGTCCGGAATAACGCAAACATGTTTTGCATCAAGAAAATCAAGAATTGAGTGCGGAATACAACCAAACTTATTTCGGAACAAGAAAATCAAGAACTGACTCCGGAATAACGCAAACATATTTTGCATCAAGAAAATCAAGAATTGAGTGCGGAAAACAACCAAACTTATTTCGCAACAAGAAAATCAAGAACTGACTCCGGAATAACGCAAACATGTTTTGCATCAAGAAAATCAAGAATTGAGTGCGGAAAACAACCAAACTTGTTTCGGTACAAGAAAATCAAGAACTGAGTCCGGAATAACGCAAACATGTTTTGCATCAAGAAAATCAAGAATTGAGTGCGGAAAACAACCAAACTTGTTTCGGAACAAGAAAATCAAGAATTGACTCCGGAATAACGCAAACATATTTTGCATCAAGAAAATCAAGAATTGAGTGCGGAATACAACCAAACTTGTTTCGGAATAAGAAAATCAAGAACTAAGTCCGGAATAACGCAAACATGTTTTGCATCAAGAAAATCAAGAATTGAGTGCGGAAAACAACCAAACTTGTTTGGGATCAAGAAAATCAAGAACTGAGTCCGGAATAATGCAACCATGTTTTGCATCAAAAAAATCAAGAATTGAGTGCGGAAAACAACCAAACTTGTTTTTGAACAAGAAAATCAAGAACTGAGTCCGGAATAACGCAAACATGTTTTGCATCAAGAAAATCAAGAATTGAGTGCGGAATACAAACAAAATTGTTTCGGAAGAAGAAAATCAAGAACTGAGTCAGGAATACCGCAAACATGTTTTGCATCAAGAAAATCAAGAATTGAGTGCGGAAAACAACCAAACTTGTTTCGGAACAAGAAAATCAAGAACTGAGTCCGGAATAACGCAAACATGTTTTGCATCAAGAAAATCAAGAATTGAGTGCGGAAAACAAGCAAACTTGTTTCGGAACAAGAAAATCAAGAACTGAGTCCGGAATAACGCAAACATGTTTTGCATCAAGAAAATCAAGAATTGAGTGCGGAATACAAACAAAATTGTTTCGGAAGAAGAAAATCAAGAACTGAGTCAGGAATACCGCAAACATGTTTTGCATCAAGAAAATCAAGAATTGAGTGCGGAAAACAACCAAACTTGTTTCGGAACAAGAAAATCAAGAACTGAGTCCGGAATAACGCAAACATGTTTTGCATCAAGAAAATCAAGAATTGAGTGCGGAAAACAACCAAACTTGTTTCGGAACAAGAAAATCAAGAACTGAGTCCGGAATAACGCAAACATGTTTTGCATCAAGAAAATCAAGAATTTAGTGCGGAATACAACCAAACTTGTTTCGGATCAAGAAAAAATCAAGAACTGAGTCCGGAATAACGCAAACATGTTTTGCATCAAGAAAATCAAGAATTGAGTGCGGAAAACAACCAAATTTGTTTCGGAACAAGAAAATCAAGAACTGAGTCCGGAATAACGCAAACATGTTTTGCATCAAGAAAATCAAGAATTGAGTGCGGAAAACAACCAAACTTGTTTCGGAACAAGAAAATCAAGAACTGAGTCCGGAATAACGCAAACATGTTTTGCATCAAGAAAATCAAGAATTTAGTGCGGAATACAACCAAACTTGTTTCGGATCAAGAAAATCAAGAACTGAGTCCGGAATAACGCAAACATGTTTTGCATCAAGAAAATCAAGAATTGAGTGCGGAATACAACCAAACTTATTTCGGAACAAGAAAATCAAGAACTGACTCCGGAATAACGCAAACATATTTTGCATCAAGAAAATCAAGAATTGAGTGCGGAAAACAACCAAACTTATTTCGCAACAAGAAAATCAAGAACTGACTCCGGAATAACGCAAACATGTTTTGCATCAAGAAAATCAAGAATTGAGTGCGGAAAACAACCAAACTTGTTTCGGATCAAGAAAATCAAGAACTGAGTCCGGAATAACGCAAACATGTTTTGCATCAAGAAAATCAAGAATTTAGTGCGGAATACAACCAAACTTGTTTCGGATCAAGAAAATCAAGAACTGAGTCCGGAATAACGCAAACATATTTTGCATCAAGAAAATCAAGAATTTAGTGCGGAATACAACCAAACTTGTTTCGGATCAAGAAAATCAAGAACTGAGTCCGGAATAACGCAAACATATTTTGCATCAAGAAAATCAAGAATTGAGTGCGGAAAACAACCAAACTTATTTCGGAACAAGAAAATCAAGAACTGAGTCAGGAATACCGCAAACATGTTTTGCATCAAGAAAATCAAGAATTGAGTGCGGAAAACAACCAAACTTGTTTCGGAACAAGAAAATCAAGAACTGAGTCCGGAATAACGCAAACATGTTTTGCATCAAGAAAATCAAGAATTGAGTGCGGAAAACAACCAAACTTGTTTCGGAACAAGAAAATCAAGAACTGAGTCCGGAATAACGCAAACATGTTTTGCATCAAGAAAATCAAGAATTTAGTGCGGAATACAACCAAACTTGTTTCGGATCAAGAAAATCAAGAACTGAGTCCGGAATAACGCAAACATGTTTTGCATCAAGAAAATCAAGAATTGAGTGCGGAATACAACCAAACTTGTTTCGGAACAAGAAAATCAAGAACTGACTCCGGAATAACGCAAACATATTTTGCATCAAGAAAATCAAGAATTGAGTGCGGAAAACAACCAAACTTGTTTCGGATCAAGAAAATCAAGAACTGAGTCAGGAATACCGCAAACATGTTTTGCATCAAGAAAATCAAGAATTGAGTGCGGAAAACAACCAAACTTGTTTCGGAACAAGAAAATCAAGAACTGAGTCCGGAATAACGCAAACATGTTTTGCATCAAGAAAATCAAGAATTGAGTGCGGAAAACAACCAAACTTGTTTCGGAACAAGAAAATCAAGAACTGAGTCCGGAATAACGCAAACATGTTTTGTATCAAGAAAATCAAGAATTTAGTGCGGAATACAACCAAACTTATTTCGGAACAAGAAAATCAAGAACTGACTCCGGAATAACGCAAACATATTTTGCATCAAGAAAATCAAGAATTGAGTGCGGAAAACAACCAAACTTATTTCGCAACAAGAAAATCAAGAACTGACTCCGGAATAACGCAAACATGTTTTGCATCAAGAAAATCAAGAATTGAGTGCGGAAAACAACCAAACTTGTTTTTGAACTAGAAAATGAAGAACTGAGTCCGGAATAACGCAAACATGTTTTGCATCAAGAAAAATCAAGAATTTAGTGCGGAATACAACCAAACTTGTTTCGGATCAAGAAAATCAAGAACTGAGTCCGGAATAACGCAAACATGTTTTGCATCAAGAAAATCAAGAATTGAGTGCGGAATACAACCAAACTTGTTTCGGAACAAGAAAATCAAGAACTGACTCCGGAATAACGCAAACATATTTTGCATCAAGAAAATCAAGAATTGAGTGCGGAAAACAACCAAACTTATTTCGGAACAAGAAAATCAAGAACTGAGTCAGGAATACCGCAAACATGTTTTGCATCAAGAAAATCAAGAATTGAGTGCGGAAAACAACCAAACTTGTTTCGGAACAAGAAAATCAAGAACTGAGTCCGGAATAACGCAAACATGTTTTGCATCAAGAAAATCAAGAATTTAGTGCGGAATACAACCAAACTTGTTTCGGATCAAGAAAATCAAGAACTGAGTCCGGAATAACGCAAACATGTTTTGCATCAAGAAAATCAAGAATTGAGTGCGGAATACAACCAAACTTATTTCGGAACAAGAAAATCAAGAACTGACTCCGGAATAACGCAAACATATTTTGCATCAAGAAAATCAAGAATTGAGTGCGGAAAACAACCAAACTTATTTCGCAACAAGAAAATCAAGAACTGACTCCGGAATAACGCAAACATGTTTTGCATCAAGAAAATCAAGAATTGAGTGCGGAAAACAACCAAACTTGTTTCGGTACAAGAAAATCAAGAACTGAGTCCGGAATAACGCAAACATGTTTTGCATCAAGAAAATCAAGAATTGAGTGCGGAAAACAACCAAACTTGTTTCGGAACAAGAAAATCAAGAATTGACTCCGGAATAACGCAAACATATTTTGCATCAAGAAAATCAAGAATTGAGTGCGGAATACAACCAAACTTGTTTCGGAATAAGAAAATCAAGAACTAAGTCCGGAATAACGCAAACATGTTTTGCATCAAGAAAATCAAGAATTGAGTGCGGAAAACAACCAAACTTGTTTGGGATCAAGAAAATCAAGAACTGAGTCCGGAATAATGCAACCATGTTTTGCATCAAAAAAATCAAGAATTGAGTGCGGAAAACAACCAAACTTGTTTTTGAACAAGAAAATCAAGAACTGAGTCCGGAATAACGCAAACATGTTTTGCATCAAGAAAATCAAGAATTGAGTGCGGAATACAAACAAAATTGTTTCGGAAGAAGAAAATCAAGAACTGAGTCAGGAATACCGCAAACATGTTTTGCATCAAGAAAATCAAGAATTGAGTGCGGAAAACAACCAAACTTGTTTCGGAACAAGAAAATCAAGAACTGAGTCCGGAATAACGCAAACATGTTTTGCATCAAGAAAATCAAGAATTGAGTGCGGAAAACAACCAAACTTGTTTCGGAACAAGAAAATCAAGAACTGAGTCCGGAATAACGCAAACATGTTTTGCATCAAGAAAATCAAGAATTGAGTGCGGAAAACAACCAAACTTATTTCGCAACAAGAAAATCAAGAACTGACTCCGGAATAACGCAAACATGTTTTGCATCAAGAAAATCAAGAATTGAGTGCGGAAAACAACCAAACTTGTTTTTGAACAAGAAAATGAAGAACTGAGTCCGGAATAACGCAAACATGTTTTGCATCAAGAAAAATCAAGAATTTAGTGCGGAATACAACCAAACTTGTTTCGGATCAAGAAAATCAAGAACTGAGTCCGGAATAACGCAAACATGTTTTGCATCAAGAAAATCAAGAATTGAGTGCGGAATACAACCAAACTTGTTTCGGAACAAGAAAATCAAGAACTGACTCCGGAATAACGCAAACATATTTTGCATCAAGAAAATCAAGAATTGAGTGCGGAAAACAACCAAACTTATTTCGGAACAAGAAAATCAAGAACTGAGTCAGGAATACCGCAAACATGTTTTGCATCAAGAAAATCAAGAATTGAGTGCGGAAAACAACCAAACTTGTTTCGGAACAAGAAAATCAAGAACTGAGTCCGGAATAACGCAAACATGTTTTGCATCAAGAAAATCAAGAATTTAGTGCGGAATACAACCAAACTTGTTTCGGATCAAGAAAATCAAGAACTGAGTCCGGAATAACGCAAACATGTTTTGCATCAAGAAAATCAAGAATTGAGTGCGGAATACAACCAAACTTATTTCGGAACAAGAAAATCAAGAACTGACTCCGGAATAACGCAAACATATTTTGCATCAAGAAAATCAAGAATTGAGTGCGGAAAACAACCAAACTTATTTCGCAACAAGAAAATCAAGAACTGACTCCGGAATAACGCAAACATGTTTTGCATCAAGAAAATCAAGAATTGAGTGCGGAAAACAACCAAACTTGTTTTTGAACTAGAAAATGAAGAACTGAGTCCGGAATAACGCAAACATGTTTTGCATCAAGAAAAATCAAGAATTTAGTGCGGAATACAACCAAACTTGTTTCGGATCAAGAAAATCAAGAACTGAGTCCGGAATAACGCAAACATGTTTTGCATCAAGAAAATCAAGAATTGAGTGCGGAATACAACCAAACTTGTTTCGGAACAAGAAAATCAAGAACTGACTCCGGAATAACGCAAACATATTTTGCATCAAGAAAATCAAGAATTGAGTGCGGAAAACAACCAAACTTATTTCGGAACAAGAAAATCAAGAACTGAGTCAGGAATACCGCAAACATGTTTTGCATCAAGAAAATCAAGAATTGAGTGCGGAAAACAACCAAACTTGTTTCGGAACAAGAAAATCAAGAACTGAGTCCGGAATAACGCAAACATGTTTTGCATCAAGAAAATCAAGAATTTAGTGCGGAATACAACCAAACTTGTTTCGGATCAAGAAAATCAAGAACTGAGTCCGGAATAACGCAAACATGTTTTGCATCAAGAAAATCAAGAATTGAGTGCGGAATACAACCAAACTTATTTCGGAACAAGAAAATCAAGAACTGACTCCGGAATAACGCAAACATATTTTGCATCAAGAAAATCAAGAATTGAGTGCGGAAAACAACCAAACTTATTTCGCAACAAGAAAATCAAGAACTGACTCCGGAATAACGCAAACATGTTTTGCATCAAGAAAATCAAGAATTGAGTGCGGAAAACAACCAAACTTGTTTCGGTACAAGAAAATCAAGAACTGAGTCCGGAATAACGCAAACATGTTTTGCATCAAGAAAATCAAGAATTGAGTGCGGAAAACAACCAAACTTGTTTCGGAACAAGAAAATCAAGAATTGACTCCGGAATAACGCAAACATATTTTGCATCAAGAAAATCAAGAATTGAGTGCGGAATACAACCAAACTTGTTTCGGAATAAGAAAATCAAGAACTAAGTCCGGAATAACGCAAACATGTTTTGCATCAAGAAAATCAAGAATTGAGTGCGGAAAACAACCAAACTTGTTTGGGATCAAGAAAATCAAGAACTGAGTCCGGAATAATGCAACCATGTTTTGCATCAAAAAAATCAAGAATTGAGTGCGGAAAACAACCAAACTTGTTTTTGAACAAGAAAATCAAGAACTGAGTCCGGAATAACGCAAACATGTTTTGCATCAAGAAAATCAAGAATTGAGTGCGGAATACAAACAAAATTGTTTCGGAAGAAGAAAATCAAGAACTGAGTCAGGAATACCGCAAACATGTTTTGCATCAAGAAAATCAAGAATTGAGTGCGGAAAACAACCAAACTTGTTTCGGAACAAGAAAATCAAGAACTGAGTCCGGAATAACGCAAACATGTTTTGCATCAAGAAAATCAAGAATTGAGTGCGGAAAACAACCAAACTTGTTTCGGAACAAGAAAATCAAGAACTGAGTCCGGAATAACGCAAACATGTTTTGCATCAAGAAAATCAAGAATTGAGTGCGGAAAACAACCAAACTTATTTCGCAACAAGAAAATCAAGAACTGACTCCGGAATAACGCAAACATGTTTTGCATCAAGAAAATCAAGAATTGAGTGCGGAAAACAACCAAACTTGTTTTTGAACAAGAAAATGAAGAACTGAGTCCGGAATAACGCAAACATGTTTTGCATCAAGAAAAATCAAGAATTTAGTGCGGAATACAACCAAACTTGTTTCGGATCAAGAAAATCAAGAACTGAGTCCGGAATAACGCAAACATGTTTTGCATCAAGAAAATCAAGAATTGAGTGCGGAATACAACCAAACTTGTTTCGGAACAAGAAAATCAAGAACTGACTCCGGAATAACGCAAACATATTTTGCATCAAGAAAATCAAGAATTGAGTGCGGAAAACAACCAAACTTATTTCGGAACAAGAAAATCAAGAACTGAGTCAGGAATACCGCAAACATGTTTTGCATCAAGAAAATCAAGAATTGAGTGCGGAAAACAACCAAACTTGTTTCGGAACAAGAAAATCAAGAACTGAGTCCGGAATAACGCAAACATGTTTTGCATCAAGAAAATCAAGAATTTAGTGCGGAATACAACCAAACTTGTTTCGGATCAAGAAAATCAAGAACTGAGTCCGGAATAACGCAAACATGTTTTGCATCAAGAAAATCAAGAATTGAGTGCGGAATACAACCAAACTTATTTCGGAACAAGAAAATCAAGAACTGACTCCGGAATAACGCAAACATATTTTGCATCAAGAAAATCAAGAATTGAGTGCGGAAAACAACCAAACTTATTTCGCAACAAGAAAATCAAGAACTGACTCCGGAATAACGCAAACATGTTTTGCATCAAGAAAATCAAGAATTGAGTGCGGAAAACAACCAAACTTGTTTTTGAACTAGAAAATGAAGAACTGAGTCCGGAATAACGCAAACATGTTTTGCATCAAGAAAAATCAAGAATTTAGTGCGGAATACAACCAAACTTGTTTCGGATCAAGAAAATCAAGAACTGAGTCCGGAATAACGCAAACATGTTTTGCATCAAGAAAATCAAGAATTGAGTGCGGAATACAACCAAACTTGTTTCGGAACAAGAAAATCAAGAACTGACTCCGGAATAACGCAAACATGTTTTGCATCAAGAAAATCAAGAATTGAGTGCGGAAAACAACCAAACTTGTTTTTGAACAAGAAAATGAAGAACTGAGTCCGGAATAACGCAAACATGTTTTGCATCAAGAAAAATCAAGAATTTAGTGCGGAATACAACCAAACTTGTTTCGGATCAAGAAAATCAAGAACTGAGTCCGGAATAACGCAAACATGTTTTGCATCAAGAAAATCAAGAATTGAGTGCGGAATACAACCAAACTTGTTTCGGAACAAGAAAATCAAGAACTGACTCCGGAATAACGCAAACATATTTTGCATCAAGAAAATCAAGAATTGAGTGCGGAAAACAACCAAACTTATTTCGGAACAAGAAAATCAAGAACTGAGTCAGGAATACCGCAAACATGTTTTGCATCAAGAAAATCAAGAATTGAGTGCGGAAAACAACCAAACTTGTTTCGGAACAAGAAAATCAAGAACTGAGTCCGGAATAACGCAAACATGTTTTGCATCAAGAAAATCAAGAATTTAGTGCGGAATACAACCAAACTTGTTTCGGATCAAGAAAATCAAGAACTGAGTCCGGAATAACGCAAACATGTTTTGCATCAAGAAAATCAAGAATTGAGTGCGGAATACAACCAAACTTATTTCGGAACAAGAAAATCAAGAACTGACTCCGGAATAACGCAAACATATTTTGCATCAAGAAAATCAAGAATTGAGTGCGGAAAACAACCAAACTTGTTTCGGAACAAGAAAATCAAGAACTGACTCCGGAATAACGCAAACATGTTTTGCATCAAGAAAATCAAGAATTGAGTGCGGAAAACAACCAAACTTGTTTCGGTACAAGAAAATCAAGAACTGAGTCCGGAATAACGCAAACATGTTTTGCATCAAGAAAATCAAGAATTGAGTGCGGAAAACAACCAAACTTGTTTCGGAACAAGAAAATCAAGAATTGACTCCGGAATAACGCAAACATATTTTGCATCAAGAAAATCAAGAATTGAGTGCGGAATACAACCAAACTTGTTTCGGAATAAGAAAATCAAGAACTAAGTCCGGAATAACGCAAACATGTTTTGCATCAAGAAAATCAAGAATTGAGTGCGGAAAACAACCAAACTTGTTTGGGATCAAGAAAATCAAGAACTGAGTCCGGAATAATGCAACCATGTTTTGCATCAAAAAAATCAAGAATTGAGTGCGGAAAACAACCAAACTTGTTTTTGAACAAGAAAATCAAGAACTGAGTCCGGAATAACGCAAACATGTTTTGCATCAAGAAAATCAAGAATTGAGTGCGGAATACAAACAAAATTGTTTCGGAAGAAGAAAATCAAGAACTGAGTCAGGAATACCGCAAACATGTTTTGCATCAAGAAAATCAAGAATTGAGTGCGGAAAACAACCAAACTTGTTTCGGAACAAGAAAATCAAGAACTGAGTCCGGAATAACGCAAACATGTTTTGCATCAAGAAAATCAAGAATTGAGTGCGGAAAACAACCAAACTTGTTTCGGAACAAGAAAATCAAGAACTGAGTCAGGAATACCGCAAACATGTTTTGCATCAAGAAAATCAAGAATTGAGTGCGGAAAACAACCAAACTTGTTTCGGAACAAGAAAATCAAGAACTGAGTCCGGAATAACGCAAACATGTTTTGCATCAAGAAAATCAAGAATTGAGTGCGGAAAACAACCAAACTTGTTTCGGAACAAGAAAATCAAGAACTGAGTCCGGAATAACGCAAACATGTTTTGCATCAAGAAAATCAAGAATTGAGTGCGGAATACAAACAAAATTGTTTCGGAAGAAGAAAATCAAGAACTGAGTCAGGAATACCGCAAACATGTTTTGCATCAAGAAAATCAAGAATTGAGTGCGGAAAACAACCAAACTTGTTTCGGAACAAGAAAATCAAGAACTGAGTCCGGAATAACGCAAACATGTTTTGCATCAAGAAAATCAAGAATTGAGTGCGGAAAACAACCAAACTTGTTTCGGAACAAGAAAATCAAGAACTGAGTCCGGAATAACGCAAACATGTTTTGCATCAAGAAAATCAAGAATTGAGTGCGGAATACAAACAAAATTGTTTCGGAAGAAGAAAATCAAGAACTGAGTCAGGAATACCGCAAACATGTTTTGCATCAAGAAAATCAAGAATTGAGTGCGGAAAACAACCAAACTTGTTTCGGAACAAGAAAATCAAGAACTGAGTCAGGAATACCGCAAACATGTTTTGCATCAAGAAAATCAAGAATTGAGTGCGGAAAACAACCAAATTTGTTTCGGAACAAGAAAATCAAGAACTGAGACCGGAATAACGCAAACATGTTTTGCATCAGGAAAATCAAGAATTTAGTGCGGAATACAACCAAACTTGTTTCGGATCAAGAAAATCAAGAACTGAGTCCGGAATAACGCAAACATGTTTTGCATCAAGAAAATCAAGAATTGAGTGCGGAATACAACCAAACTTGTTTCGGAACAAGAAAATCAAGAACTGACTCCGGAATAACGCAAACATATTTTGCATCAAGAAAATCAAGAATTGAGTGCGGAAAACAACCAAACTTATTTCGGAACAAGAAAATCAAGAACTGAGTCAGGAATACCGCAAACATGTTTTGCATCAAGAAAATCAAGAATTGAGTGCGGAAAACAACCAAATTTGTTTCGGAACAAGAAAATCAAGAACTGAGTCCGGAATAACGCAAACATGTTTTGCATCAAGAAAATCAAGAATTGAGTGCGGAAAACAACCAAACTTGTTTCGGAACAAGAAAATCAAGAACTGAGTCCGGAATAACGCAAACATGTTTTGCATCAAGAAAATCAAGAATTTAGTGCGGAATACAACCAAACTTGTTTCGGATCAAGAAAAAATCAAGAACTGAGTCCGGAATAACGCAAACATGTTTTGCATCAAGAAAATCAAGAATTGAGTGCGGAAAACAACCAAACTTGTTTCGGAACAAGAAAATCAAGAACTGAGTCCGGAATAACGCAAACATGTTTTGCATCAAGAAAATCAAGAATTGAGTGCGGAAAACAACCAAACTTGTTTCGGAACAAGAAAATCAAGAACTGAGTCCGGAATAACGCAAACATGTTTTGCATCAAGAAAATCAAGAATTTAGTGCGGAATACAACCAAACTTGTTTCGGATCAAGAAAATCAAGAACTGAGTCCGGAATAACGCAAACATGTTTTGCATCAAGAAAATCAAGAATTGAGTGCGGAATACAACCAAACTTATTTCGGAACAAGAAAATCAAGAACTGACTCCGGAATAACGCAAACATATTTTGCATCAAGAAAATCAAGAATTGAGTGCGGAAAACAACCAAACTTATTTCGCAACAAGAAAATCAAGAACTGACTCCGGAATAACGCAAACATGTTTTGCATCAAGAAAATCAAGAATTGAGTGCGGAAAACAACCAAACTTGTTTTTGAACAAGAAAATCAAGAACTGAGTCCGGAATAACGCAAACATGTTTTGCATCAAGAAAAATCAAGAATTTAGTGCGGAATACAACCAAACTTGTTTCGGATCAAGAAAATCAAGAACTGAGTCCGGAATAACGCAAACATATTTTGCATCAAGAAAATCAAGAATTGAGTGCGGAATACAACCAAACTTGTTTCGGAACAAGAAAATCAAGAACTGACTCCGGAATAACGCAAACATATTTTGCATCAAGAAAATCAAGAATTGAGTGCGGAAAACAACCAAACTTATTTCGGAACAAGAAAATCAAGAACTGAGTCAGGAATACCGCAAACATGTTTTGCATCAAGAAAATCAAGAATTGAGTGCGGAAAACAACCAAACTTGTTTCGGAACAAGAAAATGAAGAACTGAGTCCGGAATAACGCAAACATGTTTTGCATCAAGAAAATCAAGAATTGAGTGCGGAAAACAACCAAACTTGTTTCGGAACAAGAAAATCAAGAACTGAGTCCGGAATAACGCAAACATGTTTTGCATCAAGAAAATCAAGAATTTAGTGCGGAATACAACCAAACTTGTTTCGGAACAAGAAAATCAAGAACTGACTCCGGAATAACGCAAACATATTTTGCATCAAGAAAATCAAGAATTGAGTGCGGAATACAACCAAACTTGTTTCGGATCAAGAAAATCAAGAACTGAGTCCGGAATAACGCAAACATGTTTTGCATCAAGAAAATCAAGAATTGAGTGCGGAATACAACCAAACTTGTTTCGGAACAAGAAAATCAAGAACTGACTCCGGAATAACGCAAACATATTTTGCATAAAGAAAATCAAGAATTGAGTGCGGAAAACAACCAAACTTATTTCGGAACAAGAAAATCAAGAACTGAGTCAGGAATACCGCAAACATGTTTTGCATCAAGAAAATCAAGAATTGAGTGCGGAAAACAACCAAACTTGTTTCGGAACAAGAAAATCAAGAACTGAGTCCGGAATAACGCAAACATGTTTTGCATCAAGAAAATCAAGAATTGAGTGCGGAAAACAACCAAACTTGTTTCGGAACAAGAAAATCAAGAACTGAGTCCGGAATAACGCAAACATGTTTTGTATCAAGAAAATCAAGAATTTAGTGCGGAATACAACCAAACTTATTTCGGAACAAGAAAATCAAGAACTGACTCCGGAATAACGCAAACATATTTTGCATCAAGAAAATCAAGAATTGAGTGCGGAAAACAACCAAACTTATTTCGCAACAAGAAAATCAAGAACTGACTCCGGAATAACGCAAACATGTTTTGCATCAAGAAAATCAAGAATTGAGTGCGGAAAACAACCAAACTTGTTTTTGAACAAGAAAATCAAGAACTGAGTCCGGAATAACGCAAACATGTTTTGCATCAAGAAAAATCAAGAATTTAGTGCGGAATACAACCAAACTTGTTTCGGATCAAGAAAATCAAGAACTGAGTCCGGAATAACGCAAACATGTTTTGCATCAAGAAAATCAAGAATTGAGTGCGGAATACAACCAAACTTGTTTCGGAACAAGAAAATCAAGAACTGACTCCGGAATAACGCAAACATATTTTGCATCAAGAAAATCAAGAATTGAGTGCGGAAAACAACCAAACTTATTTCGGAACAAGAAAATCAAGAACTGAGTCAGGAATACCGCAAACATGTTTTGCATCAAGAAAATCAAGAATTGAGTGCGGAAAACAACCAAACTTGTTTCGGAACAAGAAAATCAAGAACTGAGTCCGGAATAACGCAAACATGTTTTGCATCAAGAAAATCAAGAATTGAGTGCGGAAAACAACCAAACTTGTTTCGGAACAAGAAAATCAAGAACTGAGTCCGGAATAACGCAAACATGTTTTGCATCAAGAAAATCAAGAATTTAGTGCGGAATACAACCAAACTTGTTTCGGATCAAGAAAATCAAGAACTGAGTCCGGAATAACGCAAACATGTTTTGCATCAAGAAAATCAAGAATTGAGTGCGGAATACAACCAAACTTGTTTCGGAACAAGAAAATCAAGAACTGACTCCGGAATAACGCAAACATATTTTGCATCAAGAAAATCAAGAATTGAGTGCGGAAAACAACCAAACTTATTTCGGAACAAGAAAATCAAGAACTGAGTCAGGAATACCGCAAACATGTTTTGCATCAAGAAAATCAAGAATTGAGTGCGGAAAACAACCAAACTTGTTTCGGAACAAGAAAATCAAGAACTGAGTCCGGAATAACGCAAACATGTTTTGCATCAAGAAAATCAAGAATTGAGTGCGGAAAACAACCAAACTTGTTTCGGAACAAGAAAATCAAGAACTGAGTCCGGAATAACGCAAACATGTTTTGTATCAAGAAAATCAAGAATTTAGTGCGGAATACAACCAAACTTATTTCGGAACAAGAAAATCAAGAACTGACTCCGGAATAACGCAAACATATTTTGCATCAAGAAAATCAAGAATTGAGTGCGGAAAACAACCAAACTTATTTCGCAACAAGAAAATCAAGAACTGACTCCGGAATAACGCAAACATGTTTTGCATCAAGAAAATCAAGAATTGAGTGCGGAAAACAACCAAACTTGTTTTTGAACAAGAAAATCAAGAACTGAGTCCGGAATAACGCAAACATGTTTTGCATCAAGAAAAATCAAGAATTTAGTGCGGAATACAACCAAACTTGTTTCGGATCAAGAAAATCAAGAACTGAGTCCGGAATAACGCAAACATGTTTTGCATCAAGAAAATCAAGAATTGAGTGCGGAATACAACCAAACTTATTTCGGAACAAGAAAATCAAGAACTGACTCCGGAATAACGCAAACATATTTTGCATCAAGAAAATCAAGAATTGAGTGCGGAAAACAACCAAACTTATTTCGGAACAAGAAAATCAAGAACTGAGTCAGGAATACCGCAAACATGTTTTGCATCAAGAAAATCAAGAATTGAGTGCGGAAAACAACCAAACTTGTTTCGGAACAAGAAAATCAAGAACTGAGTCCGGAATAACGCAAACATGTTTTGCATCAAGAAAATCAAGAATTTAGTGCGGAATACAACCAAACTTGTTTCGGATCAAGAAAATCAAGAACTGAGTCCGGAATAACGCAAACATGTTTTGCATCAAGAAAATCAAGAATTGAGTGCGGAATACAACCAAACTTATTTCGGAACAAGAAAATCAAGAACTGACTCCGGAATAACGCAAACATATTTTGCATCAAGAAAATCAAGAATTGAGTGCGGAAAACAACCAAACTTATTTCGCAACAAGAAAATCAAGAACTGACTCCGGAATAACGCAAACATGTTTTGCATCAAGAAAATCAAGAATTGAGTGCGGAAAACAACCAAACTTGTTTTTGAACAAGAAAATCAAGAACTGAGTCCGGAATAACGCAAACATGTTTTGCATCAAGAAAAATCAAGAATTTAGTGCGGAATACAACCAAACTTGTTTCGGATCAAGAAAATCAAGAACTGAGTCCGGAATAACGCAAACATGTTTTGCATCAAGAAAATCAAGAATTGAGTGCGGAATACAACCAAACTTGTTTCGGAACAAGAAAATCAAGAACTGACTCCGGAATAACGCAAACATATTTTGCATCAAGAAAATCAAGAATTGAGTGCGGAAAACAACCAAACTTATTTCGGAACAAGAAAATCAAGAACTGAGTCAGGAATACCGCAAACATGTTTTGCATCAAGAAAATCAAGAATTGAGTGCGGAAAACAACCAAACTTGTTTCGGAACAAGAAAATCAAGAACTGAGTCCGGAATAACGCAAACATGTTTTGCATCAAGAAAATCAAGAATTGAGTGCGGAAAACAACCAAACTTGTTTCGGAACAAGAAAATCAAGAACTGAGTCCGGAATAACGCAAACATGTTTTGCATCAAGAAAATCAAGAATTTAGTGCGGAATACAACCAAACATGTTTCGGATCAAGAAAATCAAGAACTGAGTCCGGAATAACGCAAACATGTTTTGCATTAAGAAAATCAAGAATTGAGTGCGGAATACAACCAAACTTGTTTCGGAACGAGAAAATCAAGAACTGACTCCGGAATAACGCAAACATATTTTGCATCAAGAAAATCAAGAACTGAGTGCGGAAAACAACCAAACTTATTTCGCAACAAGAAAACCAAGAACTGAGTCAGGAATACCGCAAACATGTTTTGCATCAAGAAAATCAAGAATTGAGTGCGGAAAACAACCAAACTTGTTTCGGAACAAGAAAATCAAGAACTGACTCCGGAATAACGCAAACATATTTTGCATCAAGAAAATCAAGAATTGAGTGCGGAAAACAACCAAACTTATTTCGCAACAAGAAAATCAAGAACTGACTCCGGAATAACGCAAACATGTTTTGCATCAAGAAAATCAAGAATTGAGTGCGGAAAACAACCAAACTTATTTCGCAACAAGAAAATCAAGAACTGACTCCGGAATAACGCAAACATGTTTTGCATCTAGAAAATCAAGAATTGAGTGCGGAAAACAACCAAACTTGTTTTTGAATAAGAAAATCAAGAACTGAGTCCGGAATAACGCAAACATGTTTTGCATCAAGAAAATCAAGAATTGAGTGCGGAAAACAACCAAACTTGTTTCGGAACAAGAAAATCAAGAACTGAGTCCGGAATAACGCAAACATGTTTTGCATCAAGAAAATCAAGAATTTAGTGCGGAATACAACCAAACTTGTTTCGGATCAAGAAAATCAAGAACTGAGTCCGGAATAACGCAAACATGTTTTGCATCAAGAAAATCAAGAATTGAGTGCGGAATACAACCAAACTTGTTTCGGAACAAGAAAATCAAGAACTGACTCCGGAATAACGCAAACATATTTTGCATCAAGAAAATCAAGAATTGAGTGCGGAAAACAACCAAACTTATTTCAGAACAAGAAAATCAAGAACTGAGTCAGGAATACCGCAAACATGTTTTGCATCAAGAAAATCAAGAATTGAGTGCGGAAAACAACCAAACTTGTTTCGGAACAAGAAAATCAAGAACTGAGTCCGGAATAACGCAAACATGTTTTGCATCAAGAAAATCAAGAATTGAGTGCGGAAAACAACCAAACTTGTTTCGGAACAAGAAAATCAAGAACTGAGTCCGGAATAACGCAAACATGTTTTGTATCAAGAAAATCAAGAATTTAGTGCGGAATACAACCAAACTTATTTCGGAACAAGAAAATCAAGAACTGACTCCGGAATAACGCAAACATATTTTGCATCAAGAAAATCAAGAATTGAGTGCGGAAAACAACCAAACTTATTTCGCAACAAGAAAATCAAGAACTGACTCCGGAATAACGCAAACATGTTTTGCATCAAGAAAATCAAGAATTGAGTGCGGAAAACAACCAAACTTGTTTTTGAACAAGAAAATCAAGAACTGAGTCCGGAATAACGCAAACATGTTTTGCATCAAGAAAAATCAAGAATTTAGTGCGGAATACAACCAAACTTGTTTCGGATCAAGAAAATCAAGAACTGAGTCCGGAATAACGCAAACATGTTTTGCATCAAGAAAATCAAGAATTGAGTGCGGAATACAACCAAACTTCTTTCGGAACAAGAAAATCAAGAACTGACTCCGGAATAACGCAAACATATTTTGCATCAAGAAAATCAAGAATTGAGTGCGGAAAACAACCAAACTTATTTCGGAACAAGAAAATCAAGAACTGAGTCAGGAATACCGCAAACATGTTTTGCATCAAGAAAATCAAGAATTGAGTGCGGAAAACAACCAAACTTGTTTCGGAACAAGAAAATCAAGAACTGAGTCCGGAATAACGCAAACATGTTTTGCATCAAGAAAATCAAGAATTTAGTGCGGAATACAACCAAACTTGTTTCGGATCAAGAAAATCAAGAACTGAGTCCGGAATAACGCAAACATGTTTTGCATCAAGAAAATCAAGAATTGAGTGCGGAATACAACCAAACTTATTTCGGAACAAGAAAATCAAGAACTGACTCCGGAATAACGCAAACATATTTTGCATCAAGAAAATCAAGAATTGAGTGCGGAAAACAACCAAACTTATTTCGCAACAAGAAAATCAAGAACTGACTCCGGAATAACGCAAACATGTTTTGCATCAAGAAAATCAAGAATTGAGTGCGGAAAACAACCAAACTTGTTTTTGAACAAGAAAATCAAGAACTGAGTCCGGAATAACGCAAACATGTTTTGCATCAAGAAAAATCAAGAATTTAGTGCGGAATACAACCAAACTTGTTTCGGATCAAGAAAATCAAGAACTGAGTCCGGAATAACGCAAACATGTTTTGCATCAAGAAAATCAAGAATTGAGTGCGGAATACAACCAAACTTGTTTCGGAACAAGAAAATCAAGAACTGACTCCGGAATAACGCAAACATATTTTGCATCAAGAAAATCAAGAATTGAGTGCGGAAAACAACCAAACTTATTTCGGAACAAGAAAATCAAGAACTGAGTCAGGAATACCGCAAACATGTTTTGCATCAAGAAAATCAAGAATTGAGTGCGGAAAACAACCAAACTTGTTTCGGAACAAGAAAATCAAGAACTGAGTCCGGAATAACGCAAACATGTTTTGCATCAAGAAAATCAAGAATTGAGTGCGGAAAACAACCAAACTTGTTTCGGAACAAGAAAATCAAGAACTGAGTCCGGAATAACGCAAACATGTTTTGCATCAAGAAAATCAAGAATTTAGTGCGGAATACAACCAAACTTGTTTCGGATCAAGAAAATCAAGAACTGAGTCCGGAATAACGCAAACATGTTTTGCATTAAGAAAATCAAGAATTGAGTGCGGAATACAACCAAACTTGTTTCGGAACGAGAAAATCAAGAACTGACTCCGGAATAACGCAAACATATTTTGCATCAAGAAAATCAAGAACTGAGTGCGGAAAACAACCAAACTTATTTCGCAACAAGAAAACCAAGAACTGAGTCAGGAATACCGCAAACATGTTTTGCATCAAGAAAATCAAGAATTGAGTGCGGAAAACAACCAAACTTGTTTCGGAACAAGAAAATCAAGAACTGACTCCGGAATAACGCAAACATATTTTGCATCAAGAAAATCAAGAATTGAGTGCGGAAAACAACCAAACTTATTTCGCAACAAGAAAATCAAGAACTGACTCCGGAATAACGCAAACATGTTTTGCATCAAGAAAATCAAGAATTGAGTGCGGAAAACAACCAAACTTATTTCGCAACAAGAAAATCAAGAACTGACTCCGGAATAACGCAAACATGTTTTGCATCTAGAAAATCAAGAATTGAGTGCGGAAAACAACCAAACTTGTTTTTGAATAAGAAAATCAAGAACTGAGTCCGGAATAACGCAAACATGTTTTGCATCAAGAAAATCAAGAATTTAGTGCGGAATACAACCAAACTTGTTTCGGATCAAGAAAATCAAGAACTGAGTCCGTAATAACGCAAACATGTTTTGCATCAAGAAAATCAAGAATTTAGTGCGGAATACAACCAAACTTGTTTCGGATCAAGAAAATCAAGAACTGAGTCCGTAATAACGCAAACATGTTTTGCATCAAGAAAATCAAGAATTGAGTGCGGAATACAACCAAACTTGTTTCGGAACAAGAAAATCAAGAACTGACTCCGGAATAACGCAAACATATTTTGCATCAAGAAAATCAAGAATTGAGTGCGGAAAACAACCAAACTTATTTCGTTACAAGAAAATCAAGAACTGAGTCAGGAATACCGCAAACATGTTTTGCATCAAGAAAATAAAGAATTGAGTGCGGAAAACAACCAAACTTGTTTCGGAACAAGAAAATCAAGAACTCAGTCCGGAATAACGCAAACATGTTTTGCATCAAGAAAATCAAGAATTGAGTGCGGAAAACAACCAAACTTGTTTTTGAACAAGAAAATCAAGAACTGAGTCCGGAATAACGCAAACATGTTTTGCATCAAGAAAATCAAGAATTTAGTGCGGAATACAACCAAACTTATTTCGGATCAAGAAAATCAAGAACTGAGTCCGGAATAACGCAAACATGTTTTGCATCAAGAAAATCAAGAATTGAGTGCGGAATACAACCAAACTTGTTTCGGAACAAGAAAATCAAGAACTGAGTCCGGAATAACGCAAACATGTTTTGCATAAAGAAAATCAAGAATTGAGTGCGGAAAACAACCAAACTTATTTCGGAACAAGAAAATCAAGAACTGAGTCTGGAATACCGCAAACATGTTTTGAATCAAGAAAATCAAGAATTGAGTGCGGAAAACAACCAAACTTGTTTCGGAACAAGAAAATCAAGAACTGAGTCCGGCATAACGCAAACATGTTTTGCATCAAGAAAATCAAGAATTGAGTGCGGAAAACAACCAAACTTGTTTCGGAACAAGAAAATCAAGAACTGACTCCGGAATAACGCAAACATATTTTGCAGGAAGAAAATCAAGAATTTAGTGCGGAATACAACCAAACTTGTTTCGGAATAAGAAAATCAAGAACTGAGTCCGGAATAACACAAACATGTTTTGCACAAAGAAAATCAAGATTTGAGTGCGGAATACAACCAAACTTGTTTGGGATCAAAAAAATCAAGAACTGAGTCCGGAATAATGCAACCATGTTTTGCATCAAGAAAATCAAGAATTGAGTGCGGAAAACAACCAAACTTGTTTTTGAACAAGAAAATCAAGAACTGAGTCCGGAATAACGCAAACATGTTTTGCATCAAGAAAATCAAGAATTGAGTGCGGAATACAAACAAACTTGTTTCGGAACAAGAAAATCAAGAACTGAGTCAGGAATACCGCAAACATGTTTTGCATCAAGCAAATCAAGAATTGAGTGCGGAAAACAACCAAACTTGTTTCGGAACAAGAAAATCAAGAACTGAGTCCGGAATAACGCAAACATGTCTTGCATCAAGAAAATCAAGAATTGAGTGCGGAAAACAACCAAACTTGTTTTTGAACAACAAAATCAAGAACTGAGTCCGGAATAACGCAAACATGTTTTGCATCAAGAAAATCAAGAATTTAGTGCGGAATACAACCAAACTTATTTCGGATCAAGAAAATCAAGAACTGAGTCCGGAATAACGCAAACATGTTTTGCATCAAGAAAATCAAGAATTGAGTGCGGAATACAACCAAACTTGTTTCGGAACAAGAAAATCAAGAACTGAGTCCGGAATAACGCAAACATGTTTTGCATAAAGAAAATCAAGAATTGAGTGCGGAAAACAACCAAACTTATTTCGGAACAAGAAAATCAAGAACTGAGTCTGGAATACCGCAAACATGTTTTGAATCAAGAAAATCAAGAATTGAGTGCGGAAAACAACCAAACTTGTTTCGGAACAAGAAAATCAAGAACTGAGTCCGGCATAACGCAAACATGTTTTGCATCAAGAAAATCAAGAATTGAGTGCGGAAAACAACCAAACTTGTTTCGGAACAAGAAAATCAAGAACTGACTCCGGAATAACGCAAACATATTTTGCAGGAAGAAAATCAAGAATTGAGTGCGGAATACAACCAAACTTGTTTCGGAATAAGAAAATCAAGAACTGAGTCCGGAATAACACAAACATGTTTTGCACAAAGAAAATCAAGAATTGAGTGCGGAATACAACCAAACTTGTTTGGGATCAAAAAAATCAAGAACTGAGTCCGGAATAATGCAACCATGTTTTGCATCAAGAAAATCAAGAATTGAGTGCGGAAAACAACCAAACTTGTTTTTGAACAAGAAAATCAAGAACTGAGTCCGGAATAACGCAAACATGTTTTGCATCAAGAAAATCAAGAATTGAGTGCGGAATACAAACAAACTTGTTTCGGAACAAGAAAATCAAGAACTGAGTCAGGAATACCGCAAACATGTTTTGCATCAAGAAAATCAAGAATTGAGTGCGGAAAACAACCAAACTTGTTTCGGAACAAGAAAATCAAGAACTGAGTCCGGAATAACGCAAACATGTCTTGCATCAAGAAAATCAAGAATTGTGTGCGGAAAACAACCAAACTTGTTTTTGAACAAGAAAATCAAGAACTGAGTCCGGAATAACGCAAACATGTTTTGCATCAAGAAAATCAAGAATTTAGTGCGGAATACAACCAAACTTGTTTCGGATCAAGAAAATCAAGAACTGAGTCCAGAATAACGCAAACATGTTTTGCATCAAGAAAATCAAGAATTGAGTGCGGAATACAACCAAACTTGTTTCGGAACAAGAAAATCAAGAACTGACTCCGGAATAACGCAAACATATTTTGCATCAAGAAAATGAAGAATTGAGTGCGGAAAACAACCAAACTTATTTCGGAACAAGAAAATCAAGAACTGAGTCAGGAATACCGCAAACATGTTTTGCATCAAGAAAATCAAGAATTGAGTGCGGAAAACAACCAAACTTGTTTCGGAACAAGAAAATCAAGAACTGAGTCCGGAATAACGCAAACATGTTTTGCATCAAGAAAATCAAGAATTGAGTGCGGAAAACAACCAAACTTGTTTCGGAACAAGAAAATCAAGAACTGAGTCCGGAATAACGCAAACATGTTTTGCATCAAGAAAATCAAGAATTTAGTGCGGAATACAACCAAACTTTTTTCGGATCAAGAAAATCAAGAACTGAGTCCGGAATAACGCAAACATGTTTTGCATCAAGAAAATCAAGAATTTAGTGCGGAATACAACCAAACTTGTTTCGGATCAAGAAAATCAAGAACTGAGTCCGTAATAACGCAAACATGTTTTGCATCAAGAAAATCAAGAATTGAGTGCGGAATACAACCAAACTTGTTTCGGAACAAGAAAATCAAGAACTGAGTCAGGAATAACGCAAACATGTTTTGCATCATGAAAATGAAGAATTGAGTGCGGAAAACAACCAAACTTGTTTCGGATCAAGAAAATCAAGAACTGAGTCCGGAATAACGCAAACATGTTTTGCATCAAGAAAATCAAGAATTGAGTGCGGAATACAACCAAACTTGTTTCGGAACAAGAAAATCAAGAACTGAGTCTGGAATACCGCAAACATGTTTTGAATCAAGAAAATCAAGAATTGAGTGCGGAAAACAACCAAACTTGTTTCGGAACAAGAAAATCAAGAACTGAGTCCGGCATAACGCAAACATTTTTTGCATCAAGAAAATCAAGAATTGAGTGCGGAAAACAACCAAACTTGTTTCGGAACAAGAAAATCAAGAACTGACTCCGGAATAACGCAAACATATTTTGCAGGAAGAAAATCAAGAATTGAGTGCGGAATACAACCAAACTTGTTTCGGAATAAGAAAATCAAGAACTGAGTCCGGAATAACACAAACATGTTTTGCACAAAGAAAATCAAGAATTGAGTGCGGAATACAACCAAACTTGTTTGGGATCAAAAAAATCAAGAACTGAGTCCGGAATAATGCAACCATGTTTTGCATCAAGAAAATCAAGAATTGAGTGCGGAAAACAACCAAACTTGTTTTTGAACAAGAAAATCAAGAACTGAGTCCGGAATAACGCAAACATGTTTTGCATCAAGAAAATCAAGAATTGAGTGCGGAATACAAACAAACTTGTTTCGGAACAAGAAAATCAAGAACTGAGTCAGGAATACCGCAAACATGTTTTGCATCAAGAAAATCAAGAATTGAGTGCGGAAAACAACCAAACTTGTTTCGGAACAAGAAAATCAAGAACTGAGTCCGGAATAACGCAAACATGTCTTGCATCAAGAAAATCAAGAATTGTGTGCGGAAAACAACCAAACTTGTTTTTGAACAAGAAAATCAAGAACTGAGTCCGGAATAACGCAAACATGTTTTGCATCAAGAAAATCAAGAATTTAGTGCGGAATACAACCAAACTTGTTTCGGATCAAGAAAATCAAGAACTGAGTCCAGAATAACGCAAACATGTTTTGCATCAAGAAAATCAAGAATTGAGTGCGGAATACAACCAAACTTGTTTCGGAACAAGAAAATCAAGAACTGACTCCGGAATAACGCAAACATATTTTGCATCAAGAAAATGAAGAATTGAGTGCGGAAAACAACCAAACTTATTTCGGAACAAGAAAATCAAGAACTGAGTCAGGAATACCGCAAACATGTTTTGCATCAAGAAAATCAAGAATTGAGTGCGGAAAACAACCAAACTTGTTTCGGAACAAGAAAATCAAGAACTGAGTCCGGAATAACGCAAACATGTTTTGCATCAAGAAAATCAAGAATTGAGTGCGGAAAACAACCAAACTTGTTTCGGAACAAGAAAATCAAGAACTGAGTCCGGAATAACGCAAACATGTTTTGCATCAAGAAAATCAAGAATTTAGTGCGGAATACAACCAAACTTTTTTCGGATCAAGAAAATCAAGAACTGAGTCCGGAATAACGCAAACATGTTTTGCATCAAGAAAATCAAGAATTTAGTGCGGAATACAACCAAACTTGTTTCGGATCAAGAAAATCAAGAACTGAGTCCGTAATAACGCAAACATGTTTTGCATCAAGAAAATCAAGAATTGAGTGCGGAATACAACCAAACTTGTTTCGGAACAAGAAAATCAAGAACTGAGTCAGGAATAACGCAAACATGTTTTGCATCATGAAAATGAAGAATTGAGTGCGGAAAACAACCAAACTTGTTTCGGATCAAGAAAATCAAGAACTGAGTCCGGAATAACGCAAACATGTTTTGCATCAAGAAAATCAAGAATTGAGTGCGGAATACAACCAAACTTGTTTCGGAACAAGAAAATCAAGAACTGAGTCCGGAATAATGCAAACATGTTTTGCATCAAGAAAATCAAGAATTGAGTGCGGAATACAACCAAACTTGTTTCGGAATAAGAAAATCAAGAACTGAGTCCGGAATAACGCAAACATGTTTTGCATCATGAAAATTAAGAATTGAGTGCGGAAAACAACCAAACTTGTTTCGGATCAAGAAAATCAAGAACTGAGTCCGGAATAACGCAAACATGTTTTGCATCAAGAAAATCAAGAATTGAGTGCGGAATACAACCAAACTTGTTTCGGAACAAGAAAATCAAGAACTGAGTCCGGAATAATGCAAACATGTTTTGCATCAAGAAAATCAAGAATTGAGTGCGGAATACAACCAAACTTGTTTCGGAATAAGAAAATCAAGAACTGAGTCCGGAATAACGCAAACATGTTTTGCATCAAGAAAATCAAGAATTTAGTGCGGAATACAACCAAACTTTTTTCGGAACAAGAAAATCAAGAACTGAGTCAGGAATAACGCAAACATGTTTTGCATCATGAAAATTAAGAATTGAGTGCGGAAAACAACCAAACTTGTTTCGGATCGAGAAAATCAAGAACTGAGTCCGGAATAACGCAAACATGTTTTGCATCAAGAAAATCAAGAATTGAGTGCGGAAAACAACCAAACTTGTTTCGGAACAAGAAAATCAAGAACTGAGTCCGGAATAACGCAAACATGTTTTGCATCAAGAAAATCAAGAATTTAGTGCGGAATACAACCAAACTTTTTTCGGATCAAGAAAATCAAGAACTGAGTCCGGAATAACGCAAACATGTTTTGCATCAAGAAAATCAAGAATTGAGTGCGGAATACAACCAAACTTGTTTGGGATCAAGAAAATCAAGAACTGAGTCCGGAATAATGCAACCATGTTTTGCATCAAGAAAATCAAGAATTGAGTGCGGAAAAGAACCAAACTTATTTCGGAACAAGAAAATCAAGAACTGAGTCAGGAATACCGCAAACATGTTTTGCGTCAAGAAAATCAAGAATTGAGTGCGGAAAACAACCAAACTTGTTTCGGAACAAGAAAATCAAGAACTGAGTCCGGAATAACGCAAACATGTTTTGCATCAAGAAAATCAAGAATTGAGTGCGGAATACAACCAAACTTGTTTCGGAACAAGAAAATCAAGAACTGAGTCCGGAATAATGCAAACATGTTTTGCATCAAGAAAATCAAGAATTGAGTGCGGAATACAACCAAACTTGTTTCGGAATAAGAAAATCAAGAACTGAGTCCGGAATAACGCAAACATGTTTTGCATAAAGAAAATCAAGAATTGAGTGCGGAATACAACCAAACTTGTTTGGGATCAAGAAAATCAAGAACTGAGTCAGGAATACCGCAAACATGTTTTGCGTCAAGAAAATCAAGAATTGAGTGCGGAAAACAACCAAACTTGTTTCGGAACAAGAAAATCAAGAACTCAGTCCGGAATAACGCAAACATGTTTTGCATCAAGAAAATCAAGAATTGAGTGCGGAATACAACCAAACTTGTTTCGGAACAAGAAAATCAAGAACTCAGTCCGGAATAACGCAAACATGTTTTGCATCAAGAAAATCAAGAATTGAGTGCGGAATACAACCAAACTTGTTTCGGATCAAGAAAATCAAGAACTGAGTCCGGAATAACGCAAACATGTTTTGCATAAAGAAAATCAAGAATTGAGTGCGGAATACAACCAAACTTGTTTGGGATCAAGAAAATCAAGAACTGAGTCCGGAATAACGCAAACATGTTTTGCATCAAGAAAATCAAGAATTTAGTGCGGAATACAACCAAACTTTTTTCGGAACAAGAAAATCAAGAACTGAGTCAGGAATAACGCAAACATGTTTTGCATCATGAAAATTAAGAATTGAGTGCGGAAAACAACCAAACTTGTTTCGGATCAAGAAAATCAAGAACTGAGTCCGGAATAACGCAAACATGTTTTGCATCAAGAAAATCAAGAATTGAGTGCGGAAAACAACCAAACTTGTTTCGGAACAAGAAAATCAAGAACTGAGTCCGGAATAACGCAAACATGTTTTGCATCAAGAAAATCAAGAATTTAGTGCGGAATACAACCAAACTTTTTTCGGATCAAGAAAATCAAGAACTGAGTCCGGAATAACGCAAACATGTTTTGCATCAAGAAAATCAAGAATTGAGTGCGGAATACAACCAAACTTGTTTGGGATCAAGAAAATCAAGAACTGAGTCCGGAATAATGCAACCATGTTTTGCATCAAGAAAATCAAGAATTGAGTGCGGAAAAGAACCAAACTTATTTCGGAACAAGAAAATCAAGAACTGAGTCAGGAATACCGCAAACATGTTTTGCGTCAAGAAAATCAAGAATTGAGTGCGGAAAACAACCAAACTTGTTTCGGAACAAGAAAATCAAGAACTGAGTCCGGAATAACGCAAAAATGTTTTGCATCAAGAAAATCAAGAATTGAGTGCGGAATACAACCAAACTTGTTTCGGAACAAGAAAATCAAGAACTGAGTCCGGAATAATGCAAACATGTTTTGCATCAAGAAAATCAAGAATTGAGTGCGGAATACAACCAAACTTGTTTCGGAATAAGAAAATCAAGAACTGAGTCCGGAATAACGCAAACATGTTTTGCATAAAGAAAATCAAGAATTGAGTGCGGAATACAACCAAACTTGTTTGGGATCAAGAAAATCAAGAACTGAGTCAGGAATACCGCAAACATGTTTTGCGTCAAGAAAATCAAGAATTGAGTGCGGAAAACAACCAAACTTGTTTCGGAACAAGAAAATCAAGAACTCAGTCCGGAATAACGCAAACATGTTTTGCATCAAGAAAATCAAGAATTGAGTGCGGAATACAACCAAACTTGTTTCGGAACAAGAAAATCAAGAACTGAGTCCGGAATAATGCAAACATGTTTTGCATCAAGAAAATCAAGAATTGAGTGCGGAATACAACCAAACTTGTTTCGGAATAAGAAAATCAAGAACTGAGTCCGGAATAACGCAAACATGTTTTGCATCATGAAAATTAAGAATTGAGTGCGGAAAACAACCAAACTTGTTTCGGATCAAGAAAATCAAGAACTGAGTCCGGAATAACGCAAACATGTTTTGCATCAAGAAAATCAAGAATTGAGTGCGGAATACAACCAAACTTGTTTCGGAACAAGAAAATCAAGAACTGAGTCCGGAATAATGCAAACATGTTTTGCATCAAGAAAATCAAGAATTGAGTGCGGAATACAACCAAACTTGTTTCGGAATAAGAAAATCAAGAACTGAGTCCGGAATAACGCAAACATGTTTTGCATCAAGAAAATCAAGAATTTAGTGCGGAATACAACCAAACTTTTTTCGGAACAAGAAAATCAAGAACTGAGTCAGGAATAACGCAAACATGTTTTGCATCATGAAAATTAAGAATTGAGTGCGGAAAACAACCAAACTTGTTTCGGATCGAGAAAATCAAGAACTGAGTCCGGAATAACGCAAACATGTTTTGCATCAAGAAAATCAAGAATTGAGTGCGGAAAACAACCAAACTTGTTTCGGAACAAGAAAATCAAGAACTGAGTCCGGAATAACGCAAACATGTTTTGCATCAAGAAAATCAAGAATTTAGTGCGGAATACAACCAAACTTTTTTCGGATCAAGAAAATCAAGAACTGAGTCCGGAATAACGCAAACATGTTTTGCATCAAGAAAATCAAGAATTGAGTGCGGAATACAACCAAACTTGTTTGGGATCAAGAAAATCAAGAACTGAGTCCGGAATAATGCAACCATGTTTTGCATCAAGAAAATCAAGAATTGAGTGCGGAAAAGAACCAAACTTATTTCGGAACAAGAAAATCAAGAACTGAGTCAGGAATACCGCAAACATGTTTTGCGTCAAGAAAATCAAGAATTGAGTGCGGAAAACAACCAAACTTGTTTCGGAACAAGAAAATCAAGAACTGAGTCCGGAATAACGCAAACATGTTTTGCATCAAGAAAATCAAGAATTGAGTGCGGAATACAACCAAACTTGTTTCGGAACAAGAAAATCAAGAACTGAGTCCGGAATAATGCAAACATGTTTTGCATCAAGAAAATCAAGAATTGAGTGCGGAATACAACCAAACTTGTTTCGGAATAAGAAAATCAAGAACTGAGTCCGGAATAACGCAAACATGTTTTGCATAAAGAAAATCAAGAATTGAGTGCGGAATACAACCAAACTTGTTTGGGATCAAGAAAATCAAGAACTGAGTCAGGAATACCGCAAACATGTTTTGCGTCAAGAAAATCAAGAATTGAGTGCGGAAAACAACCAAACTTGTTTCGGAACAAGAAAATCAAGAACTCAGTCCGGAATAACGCAAACATGTTTTGCATCAAGAAAATCAAGAATTGAGTGCGGAATACAACCAAACTTGTTTCGGAACAAGAAAATCAAGAACTCAGTCCGGAATAACGCAAACATGTTTTGCATCAAGAAAATCAAGAATTGAGTGCGGAATACAACCAAACTTGTTTCGGATCAAGAAAATCAAGAACTGAGTCCGGAATAACGCAAACATGTTTTGCATAAAGAAAATCAAGAATTGAGTGCGGAATACAACCAAACTTGTTTGGGATCAAGAAAATCAAGAACTGAGTCCGGAATAACGCAAACATGTTTTGCATCAAGAAAATCAAGAATTTAGTGCGGAATACAACCAAACTTTTTTCGGAACAAGAAAATCAAGAACTGAGTCAGGAATAACGCAAACATGTTTTGCATCATGAAAATTAAGAATTGAGTGCGGAAAACAACCAAACTTGTTTCGGATCAAGAAAATCAAGAACTGAGTCCGGAATAACGCAAACATGTTTTGCATCAAGAAAATCAAGAATTGAGTGCGGAAAACAACCAAACTTGTTTCGGAACAAGAAAATCAAGAACTGAGTCCGGAATAACGCAAACATGTTTTGCATCAAGAAAATCAAGAATTTAGTGCGGAATACAACCAAACTTTTTTCGGATCAAGAAAATCAAGAACTGAGTCCGGAATAACGCAAACATGTTTTGCATCAAGAAAATCAAGAATTGAGTGCGGAATACAACCAAACTTGTTTGGGATCAAGAAAATCAAGAACTGAGTCCGGAATAATGCAACCATGTTTTGCATCAAGAAAATCAAGAATTGAGTGCGGAAAAGAACCAAACTTATTTCGGAACAAGAAAATCAAGAACTGAGTCAGGAATACCGCAAACATGTTTTGCGTCAAGAAAATCAAGAATTGAGTGCGGAAAACAACCAAACTTGTTTCGGAACAAGAAAATCAAGAACTGAGTCCGGAATAACGCAAAAATGTTTTGCATCAAGAAAATCAAGAATTGAGTGCGGAATACAACCAAACTTGTTTCGGAACAAGAAAATCAAGAACTGAGTCCGGAATAATGCAAACATGTTTTGCATCAAGAAAATCAAGAATTGAGTGCGGAATACAACCAAACTTGTTTCGGAATAAGAAAATCAAGAACTGAGTCCGGAATAACGCAAACATGTTTTGCATAAAGAAAATCAAGAATTGAGTGCGGAATACAACCAAACTTGTTTGGGATCAAGAAAATCAAGAACTGAGTCAGGAATACCGCAAACATGTTTTGCGTCAAGAAAATCAAGAATTGAGTGCGGAAAACAACCAAACTTGTTTCGGAACAAGAAAATCAAGAACTCAGTCCGGAATAACGCAAACATGTTTTGCATCAAGAAAATCAAGAATTGAGTGCGGAATACAACCAAACTTGTTTCGGAACAAGAAAATCAAGAACTCAGTCCGGAATAACGCAAACATGTTTTGCATCAAGAAAATCAAGAATTGAGTGCGGAATACAACCAAACTTGTTTCGGATCAAGAAAATCAAGAACTGAGTCCGGAATAACGCAAACATGTTTTGCATAAAGAAAATCAAGAATTGAGTGCGGAATACAACCAAACTTGTTTGGGATCAAGAAAATCAAGAACTGAGTCCGGAATAACGCAAACATGTTTTGCATCAAGAAAATCAAGAATTTAGTGCGGAATACAACCAAACTTTTTTCGGAACAAGAAAATCAAGAACTGAGTCAGGAATAACGCAAACATGTTTTGCATCATGAAAATTAAGAATTGAGTGCGGAAAACAACCAAACTTGTTTCGGATCAAGAAAATCAAGAACTGAGTCCGGAATAACGCAAACATGTTTTGCATCAAGAAAATCAAGAATTGAGTGCGGAAAACAACCAAACTTGTTTCGGAACAAGAAAATCAAGAACTGAGTCCGGAATAACGCAAACATGTTTTGCATCAAGAAAATCAAGAATTTAGTGCGGAATACAACCAAACTTTTTTCGGATCAAGAAAATCAAGAACTGAGTCCGGAATAACGCAAACATGTTTTGCATCAAGAAAATCAAGAATTGAGTGCGGAATACAACCAAACTTGTTTGGGATCAAGAAAATCAAGAACTGAGTCCGGAATAATGCAACCATGTTTTGCATCAAGAAAATCAAGAATTGAGTGCGGAAAAGAACCAAACTTATTTCGGAACAAGAAAATCAAGAACTGAGTCAGGAATACCGCAAACATGTTTTGCGTCAAGAAAATCAAGAATTGAGTGCGGAAAACAACCAAACTTGTTTCGGAACAAGAAAATCAAGAACTGAGTCCGGAATAACGCAAAAATGTTTTGCATCAAGAAAATCAAGAATTGAGTGCGGAATACAACCAAACTTGTTTCGGAACAAGAAAATCAAGAACTGAGTCCGGAATAATGCAAACATGTTTTGCATCAAGAAAATCAAGAATTGAGTGCGGAATACAACCAAACTTGTTTCGGAATAAGAAAATCAAGAACTGAGTCCGGAATAACGCAAACATGTTTTGCATAAAGAAAATCAAGAATTGAGTGCGGAATACAACCAAACTTGTTTGGGATCAAGAAAATCAAGAACTGAGTCAGGAATACCGCAAACATGTTTTGCGTCAAGAAAATCAAGAATTGAGTGCGGAAAACAACCAAACTTGTTTCGGAACAAGAAAATCAAGAACTCAGTCCGGAATAACGCAAACATGTTTTGCATCAAGAAAATCAAGAATTGAGTGCGGAATACAACCAAACTTGTTTCGGAACAAGAAAATCAAGAACTCAGTCCGGAATAACGCAAACATGTTTTGCATCAAGAAAATCAAGAATTGAGTGCGGAATACAACCAAACTTGTTTCGGATCAAGAAAATCAAGAACTGAGTCCGGAATAACGCAAACATGTTTTGCATAAAGAAAATCAAGAATTGAGTGCGGAATACAACCAAACTTGTTTGGGATCAAGAAAATCAAGAACTGAGTCCGGAATAACGCAAACATGTTTTGCATCAAGAAAATCAAGAATTTAGTGCGGAATACAACCAAACTTTTTTCGGAACAAGAAAATCAAGAACTGAGTCAGGAATAACGCAAACATGTTTTGCATCATGAAAATTAAGAATTGAGTGCGGAAAACAACCAAACTTGTTTCGGATCAAGAAAATCAAGAACTGAGTCCGGAATAACGCAAACATGTTTTGCATCAAGAAAATCAAGAATTGAGTGCGGAAAACAACCAAACTTGTTTCGGAACAAGAAAATCAAGAACTGAGTCCGGAATAACGCAAACATGTTTTGCATCAAGAAAATCAAGAATTTAGTGCGGAATACAACCAAACTTTTTTCGGATCAAGAAAATCAAGAACTGAGTCCGGAATAACGCAAACATGTTTTGCATCAAGAAAATCAAGAATTGAGTGCGGAATACAACCAAACTTGTTTGGGATCAAGAAAATCAAGAACTGAGTCCGGAATAATGCAACCATGTTTTGCATCAAGAAAATCAAGAATTGAGTGCGGAAAAGAACCAAACTTATTTCGTAACAAGAAAATCAAGAACTGAGTCAGGAATACCGCAAACATGTTTTGCGTCAAGAAAATCAAGAATTGAGTGCGGAAAACAACCAAACTTGTTTCGGAACAAGAAAATCAAGAACTGAGTCCGGAATAACGCAAACATGTTTTGCATCAAGAAAATCAAGAATTGAGTGCGGAATACAACCAAACTTGTTTCGGAACAAGAAAATCAAGAACTGAGTCCGGAATAATGCAAACATGTTTTGCATCAAGAAAATCAAGAATTGAGTGCGGAATACAACCAAACTTGTTTCGGAATAAGAAAATCAAGAACTGAGTCCGGAATAACGCAAACATGTTTTGCATAAAGAAAATCAAGAATTGAGTGCGGAATACAACCAAACTTGTTTGGGATCAAGAAAATCAAGAACTGAGTCAGGAATACCGCAAACATATTTTGCGTCAAGAAAATCAAGAATTGAGTGCGGAAAACAACCAAACTTGTTTCGGAACAAGAAAATCAAGAACTCAGTCCGGAATAACGCAAACATGTTTTGCATCAAGAAAATCAAGAATTAAGTGCGGAATACAACCAAACTTGTTTCGGAACAAGAAAATCAAGAACTCAGTCCGGAATAACGCAAACATGTTTTGCATCAAGAAAATCAAGAATTGAGTGCGGAATACAACCAAACTTGTTTCGGATCAAGAAAATCAAGAACTGAGTCCGGAATAACGCAAACATGTTTTGCATAAAGAAAATCAAGAATTGAGTGCGGAATACAACCAAACTTGTTTGGGATCAAGAAAATCAAGAACTGAGTCCGGAATAACGCAAACATGTTTTGCATCAAGAAAATCAAGAATTTAGTGCGGAATACAACCAAACTTTTTTCGGAACAAGAAAATCAAGAACTGAGTCAGGAATAACGCAAACATGTTTTGCATCATGAAAATTAAGAATTGAGTGCGGAAAACAACCAAACTTGTTTCGGATCAAGAAAATCAAGAACTGAGTCCGGAATAACGCAAACATGTTTTGCATCAAGAAAATCAAGAATTGAGTGCGGAAAACAACCAAACTTGTTTCGGAACAAGAAAATCAAAAACTGAGTCCGGAATAACGCAAACATGTTTTGCATCAAGAAAATCAAGAATTTAGTGCGGAATACAACCAAACTTTTTTCGGATCAAGAAAATCAAGAACTGAGTCCGGAATAACGCAAACATGTTTTGCATCAAGAAAATCAAGAATTGAGTGCGGAATACAACCAAACTTGTTTGGGATCAAGAAAATCAAGAACTGAGTCCGGAATAATGCAACCATGTTTTGCATCAAGAAAATCAAGAATTGAGTGCGGAAAAGAACCAAACTTATTTCGGAACAAGAAAATCAAGAACTGAGTCAGGAATACCGCAAACATGTTTTGCGTCAAGAAAATCAAGAATTGAGTGCGGAAAACAACCAAACTTGTTTCGGAACAAGAAAATCAAGAACTGAGTCCGGAATAACGCAAACATGTTTTGCATCAAGAAAATCAAGAATTGAGTGCGGAATACAACCAAACTTGTTTCGGAACAAGAAAATCAAGAACTGAGTCCGGAATAATGCAAACATGTTTTGCATCAAGAAAATCAAGAATTGAGTGCGGAATACAACCAAACTTGTTTCGGAATAAGAAAATCAAGAACTGAGTCCGGAATAACGCAAACATGTTTTGCATAAAGAAAATCAAGAATTGAGTGCGGAATACAACCAAACTTGTTTGGGATCAAGAAAATCAAGAACTGAGTCAGGAATACCGCAAACATGTTTTGCGTCAAGAAAATCAAGAATTGAGTGCGGAAAACAACCAAACTTGTTTCGGAACAAGAAAATCAAGAACTCAGTCCGGAATAACGCAAACATGTTTTGCATCAAGAAAATCAAGAATTGAGTGCGGAATACAACCAAACTTGTTTCGGAACAAGAAAATCAAGAACTCAGTCCGGAATAACGCAAACATGTTTTGCATCAAGAAAATCAAGAATTGAGTGCGGAATACAACCAAACTTGTTTCGGATCAAGAAAATCAAGAACTGAGTCCGGAATAACGCAAACATGTTTTGCATAAAGAAAATCAAGAATTGAGTGCGGAATACAACCAAACTTGTTTGGGATCAAGAAAATCAAGAACTGAGTCCGGAATAACGCAAACATGTTTTGCATCAAGAAAATCAAGAATTGAGTGCGGAATACAAACAAACTTGTTTCGGAACAAGAAAATCAAGAACTGAGTCAGGAATACCGCAAACATGTTTTGCATCAAGAAAATCAAGAATTGAGTGCGGAAAACAACCAAAATTGTTTCGGAACAAGAAAATCAAGAACTGAGTCCGGAATAACGTAAACATGTTTTGCATCAAGAAAATCAAGAATTGAGTGCGGAAAACAACCAAACTTGTTTTTGAACAAGAAAATCAAGAACTGAGTCCGGAATAACGCAACCATGTTTTGCATCAAGAAAATCAAGAATTTAGTACGGAATACAACCAAACTTGTTTCGGATCAAGAAAATCAAGAACTGAGTCCGGAATAACGCAAACATGTTTTGCATCAAGAAAATCAAGAATTGAGGGCGGAATACAACCAAACTTGTTTCGGAACAAGAAAATCAAGAACTGACTCCGGAATAACGCAAACATATTTTGCATCAAGAAAATCAAGAATTGAGTGCGGAAAACAACCAAACTTATTTCGGAACAAGAAAATCAAGAACTAAGTCAGGAAATACCGCAAACATGTTTTGCATCAAGAAAATCAAGAATTGAGTGCGGAAAACAACCAAACTTGTTTCGGAACAAGAAAATCAAGAACTGACTCCGGAATAACGCAAACATATTTTGCATCAAGAAAATCAAGAATTGAGTGCGGAAAAGAACCAAACTTGTTTTTGAACAAGAAAATCAAGAACTGAGTCCGGAATAACGCAAACATGTTTTGCATCAAGAAAATCTAGAATTGAGTGCGGAATACAACCAAACTTGTTTCGGATCAAGAAAATCAAGAACTGAGTTCGGAATAACACAAACATGTTTTGCATCTAGAAAATCAAGAATTGAGTGCGGAAAACAACCAAACTTGTTTTTGAATAAGAAAATCAACAACTGAGTCCGGAATAACGCAAACATGTTTTGCATCAACAAAATCAAGAATTGAGTGCGGAATACAACCAAACTTGTTTCGGATCAAGACAATCAAGAATTGAGTCAGAAATACCGCAAACATTTTTTGCATCAGGAAAATCAAGAATTTAGTGCGGAATACAACCAAACTTGTTTCGGATCAAGAAAATCAAGAACTGAGTCCGGAATAATGCAAACATGTTTTGCATCAAGAAAATCAAGAATTGAGTGCGGAAAACAACCAAACTTGTTTCGGAACAAGAAAATCAAGAACTGAGTCCGGAATAACGCAAACATGTTTTGCATCAAGAAAATCAAGAATTGAGTGCGGAATACAACCAAACTTGTTTCGGAACAAGAAAATCAAGAACTGAGTCCGGAATAATGCAAACATGTTTTGCATCAAGAAAATCAAGAATTGAGTGCGGAATACAACCAAACTTGTTTCGGAATAAGAAAATCAAGAACTGAGTCCGGAATAACGCAAACATGTTTTGCATAAAGAAAATCAAGAATTGAGTGCGGAATACAACCAAACTTGTTTGGGATCAAGAAAATCAAGAACTGAGTCAGGAATACCGCAAACATGTTTTGCGTCAAGAAAATCAAGAATTGAGTGCGGAAAACAACCAAACTTGTTTCGGAACAAGAAAATCAAGAACTCAGTCCGGAATAACGCAAACATGTTTTGCATCAAGAAAATCAAGAATTGAGTGCGGAATACAACCAAACTTGTTTCGGAACAAGAAAATCAAGAACTCAGTCCGGAATAACGCAAACATGTTTTGCATCAAGAAAATCAAGAATTGAGTGCGGAATACAACCAAACTTGTTTCGGATCAAGAAAATCAAGAACTGAGTCCGGAATAACGCAAACATGTTTTGCATAAAGAAAATCAAGAATTGAGTGCGGAATACAACCAAACTTGTTTGGGATCAAGAAAATCAAGAACTGAGTCCGGAATAACGCAAACATGTTTTGCATCAAGAAAATCAAGAATTGAGTGCGGAATACAAACAAACTTATTTCGGAACAAGAAAATCAAGAACTGAGTCAGGAAATACCGCAAACATGTTTTGCATCAAGAAAATCAAGAATTGAGTGCGGAAAACAACCAAACTTGTTTCGGAACAAGAAAATCAAGAACTGACTCCGGAATAACGCAAACATATTTTGCATCAAGAAAATCAAGAATTGAGTGCGGAAAAGAACCAAACTTGTTTGTGAACAAGAAAATCAAGAACTGAGTCCGGAATAACGCAAACATGTTTTGCATCAAGAAAATCTAGAATTGAGTGCGGAATACAACCAAACTTGTTTCGGATCAAGAAAATCAAGAACTGAGTTCGGAATAACACAAACATGTTTTGCATCTAGAAAATCAAGAATTGAGTGCGGAAAACAACCAAACTTGTTTTTGAATAAGAAAATCAACAACTGAGTCCGGAATAACGCAAACATGTTTTGCATCAACAAAATCAAGAATTGAGTGCGGAATACAACCAAACTTGTTTCGGATCAAGACAATCAAGAATTGAGTCAGAAATACCGCAAACATTTTTTGCATCAGGAAAATCAAGAATTTAGTGCGGAATACAACCAAACTTGTTTCGGATCAAGAAAATCAAGAACTGAGTCCGGAATAACGCAAACATGTTTTGCATCAAGAAAATCAAGAATTGAGTGCGGAATACAACCAAACTTGTTTCGGAACAAGAAAATCAAGAACTTACTCCGGAATAACGCAAACATATTTTGCATCAAGAAAATCAAGAATTGAGTGCGGAAAACACCCAAACTTATTTCGGAACAAGAAAATCAAGAACTGAGTCAGGAATACCGCAAACATGTTTTGCATCAAGAAAATCAAGAATTGAGTGCGGAAAACAACCAAACTTGTTTCGGAACAAGAAAATCAAGAACTCAGTCCGGAATAACGCAAACATGTTTTGCATCAAGAAAATCAAGAATTGAGTGCGGAATACAACCAAACTTGTTTCGGAACAAGAAAATCAAGAACTGAGTCCGGAATAATGCAAACATGTTTTGCATCAAGAAAATCAAGAATTGAGTGCGGAATACAACCAAACTTGTTTCGGAATAAGAAAATCAAGAACTGAGTCCGGAATAACGCAAACATGTTTTGCATAAAGAAAATCAAGAATTGAGTGCGGAATACAACCAAACTTGTTTGGGATCAAGAAAATCAAGAACTGAGTCAGGAATACCGCAAACATGTTTTGCGTCAAGAAAATCAAGAATTGAGTGCGGAAAACAACCAAACTTGTTTCGGAACAAGAAAATCAAGAACTCAGTCCGGAATAACGCAAACATGTTTTGCATCAAGAAAATCAAGAATTGAGTGCGGAATACAACCAAACTTGTTTCGGAACAAGAAAATCAAGAACTCAGTCCGGAATAACGCAAACATGTTTTGCATCAAGAAAATCAAGAATTGAGTGCGGAATACAACCAAACTTGTTTCGGATCAAGAAAATCAAGAACTGAGTCCGGAATAACGCAAACATGTTTTGCATAAAGAAAATCAAGAATTGAGTGCGGAATACAACCAAACTTGTTTGGGATCAAGAAAATCAAGAACTGAGTCCGGAATAACGCAAACATGTTTTGCATCAAGAAAATCAAGAATTGAGTGCGGAATACAAACAAACTTGTTTCGGAACAAGAAAATCAAGAACTGAGTCAGGAATACCGCAAACATGTTTTGCATCAAGAAAATCAAGAATTGAGTGCGGAAAACAACCAAAATTGTTTCGGAACAAGAAAATCAAGAACTGAGTCCGGAATAACGTAAACATGTTTTGCATCAAGAAAATCAAGAATTGAGTGCGGAAAACAACCAAACTTGTTTTTGAACAAGAAAATCAAGAACTGAGTCCGGAATAACGCAACCATGTTTTGCATCAAGAAAATCAAGAATTTAGTACGGAATACAACCAAACTTGTTTCGGATCAAGAAAATCAAGAACTGAGTCCGGAATAACGCAAACATGTTTTGCATCAAGAAAATCAAGAATTGAGGGCGGAATACAACCAAACTTGTTTCGGAACAAGAAAATCAAGAACTGACTCCGGAATAACGCAAACATATTTTGCATCAAGAAAATCAAGAATTGAGTGCGGAAAACAACCAAACTTATTTCGGAACAAGAAAATCAAGAACTAAGTCAGGAAATACCGCAAACATGTTTTGCATCAAGAAAATCAAGAATTGAGTGCGGAAAACAACCAAACTTGTTTCGGAACAAGAAAATCAAGAACTGACTCCGGAATAACGCAAACATATTTTGCATCAAGAAAATCAAGAATTGAGTGCGGAAAAGAACCAAACTTGTTTTTGAACAAGAAAATCAAGAACTGAGTCCGGAATAACGCAAACATGTTTTGCATCAAGAAAATCTAGAATTGAGTGCGGAATACAACCAAACTTGTTTCGGATCAAGAAAATCAAGAACTGAGTTCGGAATAACGCAAACATGTTTTGCATCTAGAAAATCAAGAATTGAGTGCGGAAAACAACCAAACTTGTTTTTGAATAAGAAAATCAACAACTGAGTCCGGAATAACGCAAACATGTTTTGCATCAACAAAATCAAGAATTGAGTGCGGAATACAACCAAACTTGTTTCGGATCAAGACAATCAAGAATTGAGTCAGAAATACCGCAAACATTTTTTGCATCAGGAAAATCAAGAATTTAGTGCGGAATACAACCAAACTTGTTTCGGATCAAGAAAATCAAGAACTGAGTCCGGAATAACGCAAACATGTTTTGCATCAAGAAAATCAAGAATTGAGTGCGGAACACAACCAAACTTGTTTCGGAACAAGAAAATCAAGAACTGACTCCGGAATAACGCAAACATATTTTGCATCAAGAAAATCAAGAATTGAGTGCGGAAAACACCCAAACTTATTTCGGAACAAGAAAATCAAGAACTGAGTCAGGAATACCGCAAACATGTTTTGCATCAAGAAAATCAAGAATTGAGTGCGGAAAACAACCAAACTTGTTTCGGAACAAGAAAATCAAGAACTGAGTCCGGAATAACGCAAACATGTTTTGCATCAAGAAAATCAAGAATTGAATGCGGAAAACAACCAAACTTGTTTCGGAACAAGAAAATCAAGAACTGAGTCCGGAATAACGCAAACATGTTTTGCATCAAGAAAATCAAGAATTTAGTGCGGAATACAACCAAACTTGTTTCGGATCAAGAAAATCAAGAACTGAGTCCGGAATAACGCAAACATGTTTTGCACAAAGAAAATCAAGAATTGAGTGCGGAATACAACCAAACTTGTTTCGGAACAAGAAAATCAAGAACTGACTCCGGAATAACGCAAACATATTTTGCATCAAGAAAATCAAGAATTGAGTGCGGAAAACAACCAAACTTATTTCGCAACAAGAAAATCAAGAACTGACTCCGGAATAACGCAAACATGTTTTGCATCTAGAAAATCAAGAATTGAGTGCGGAAAACAACCAAACTTGTTTTTTAATAAGAAAATCAAGAACTGAGTCCGGAATAACGCAAACATGTTTTGCATCAACAAAATCAAGAATTGAGTGCGGAATACAACCATACTTGTTTCGGATCAAGAAAATCAAGAACTGAGTCCGGAATAACGCAAACATGTTTTGCATCAAGAAAATCAAGAATTGAGTGCGGAATACAACCAAACTTGTTTCGGAACAAGAAAATCAAGAACTGACTCCGGAATAACGCAAACATATTTTGCATCAAGAAAATCAAGAATTGAGTGCGGAAAACAACCAAACTTATTTCGGAACAAGAAAATCAAGAACTGAGTCAGGAATACCGCAAACATGTTTTGCATCAAGAAAATCAAGAATTGAGTGCGGAAAACAACCAAATTTGTTTCGGAACAAGAAAATCAAGAACTGAGTCCGGAATAACGCAAACATGTTTTGCATCAAGAAAATCAAGAATTGAGTGCGGAAAACAACCAAACTTGTTTCGGAACAAGAAAATCAAGAACTGAGTCCGGAATAACGCAAACATGTTTTGCATCAAGAAAATCAAGAATTGAGTGCGGAATACAACCAAACTTGTTTCGGAACAAGAAAATCAAGAACTGAGTCCGGAATAACGCAAACATGTTTTGCATAAAGAAAATCAAGAATTGAGTGCGGAAAACAACCAAACTTATTTCGGAACAAGAAAATCAAGAACTGAGTCAGGATTACCGCAAACATGTTTTGCATCAAGAAAATCAAGAATTGAGTGCGGAAAAGAACCAAACTTGTTTTTGAACAAGAAAATCAAGAACTGAGTCCGGAATAACGCAAACATGTTTTGCATCAAGAAAATCAAGAATTTAGTGCGGAATACAACCAAACTTGTTTCGGATCAAGAAAATCAAGAACTGAGTCCGGAATAACGCAAACATGTTTTGCATAAAGAAAATCAAGAATTGAGTGCGGAAAACAACCAAACTTATTTCGGAACAAGAAAATCAAGAACTGAGTCAGGAATACCGCAAACATGTTTTGCATCAAGAAAATCAAGAATTGAGTGCGGAAAACAACCAAACTTGTTTCGGTACAAGAAAATCAAGAACTGAGTCCGGAATAACGCAAACATGTTTTGCATCAAGAAAATCAAGAATTGAGTGCGGAAAACAACCAAACTTGTTTCGGAACAAGAAAATCAAGAATTGACTCCGGAATAACGCAAACATATTTTGCATCAAGAAAATCAAGAATTGAGTGCGGAATACAACCAAACTTGTTTTGGAAAAAGAAAATCAAGAACTGAGTCCGGAATAACGCAAACATGTTTTGCACAAAGAAAATCAAGAATTGAGTGCGGAATACAACCAAACTTGTTTGGGATCAAGAAAATCAAGAATTGACTCCGGAATAACGCAAACATGTTTTGCATCAAAAAAATCAAGAATTGAGTGCGGAAAACAACCAAACTTGTTTTTGAACAAGAAAATCAAGAACTGAGTCCGGAATAACGCAAACATGTTTTGCATCAAGAAAATCAAGAATTGAGTGCGGAATACAAACAAAATTGTTTCGGAAGAAGAAAATCAAGAACTGAGTCAGGAATACCGCAAACATGTTTTGCATCAAGAAAATCAAGAATTGCGTGCGGAAAACAACCAAACTTGTTTCGGAACAAGAAAATCAAGAACTGAGTCCGGAATAACGCAAACATGTTTTGCATCAAGAAAATCAAGAATTGAGTGCGGAAAACAACCAAACTTGTTTCGGAACAAGAAAATCAAGAACTGAGTCCGGAATAACGCAAACATGTTTTGCATCAAGAAAATCAAGAATTGAGTGCGGAAAACAACCAAACTTATTTCGGAACAAGAAAATCAAGAACTGAGTCAGGAATACCGCAAACATGTTTTGCATCAAGAAAATCAAGAATTGAGTGCGGAAAACAACCAAATTTGTTTCGGAACAAGAAAATCAAGAACTGAGTCCGGAATAACGCAAACATGTTTTGCTTCAGGAAAATCAAGAATTTAGTGCGGAATACAACCAAACTTGTTTCGGATCAAGAAAATCAAGAACTGAGTCCGGAATAACGCAAACATGTTTTGCATCAAGAAAATCAAGAATTGAGTGCGGAATACAACCAAACTTGTTTCGGAACAAGAAAATCAAGAACTGACTCCGGAATAACGCAAACATATTTTGCATCAAGAAAATCAAGAATTGAGTGCGGAAAACAACCAAACTTATTTCGGAACAAGAAAATCAAGAACTGAGTCAGGAATACCGCAAACATGTTTTGCATCAAGAAAATCAAGAATTGAGTGCGGAAAACAACCAAATTTGTTTCGGAACAAGAAAATCAAGAACTGAGTCCGGAATAACGCAAACATGTTTTGCATCAAGAAAATCAAGAATTGAGTGCGGAAAACAACCAAACTTGTTTCGGAACAAGAAAATCAAGAACTGAGTCCGGAATAACGCAAACATGTTTTGCATCAAGAAAATCAAGAATTGAGTGCGGAATACAACCAAACTTGTTTCGGAACAAGAAAATCAAGAACTGAGTCCGGAATAACGCAAACATGTTTTGCATAAAGAAAATCAAGAATTGAGTGCGGAAAACAACCAAACTTATTTCGGAACAAGAAAATCAAGAACTGAGTCAGGATTACCGCAAACATGTTTTGCATCAAGAAAATCAAGAATTGAGTGCGGAAAAGAACCAAACTTGTTTTTGAACAAGAAAATCAAGAACTGAGTCCGGAATAACGCAAACATGTTTTGCATCAAGAAAATCAAGAATTTAGTGCGGAATACAACCAAACTTGTTTCGGATCAAGAAAATCAAGAACTGAGTCCGGAATAACGCAAACATGTTTTGCATAAAGAAAATCAAGAATTGAGTGCGGAAAACAACCAAACTTATTTCGGAACAAGAAAATCAAGAACTGAGTCAGGAATACCGCAAACATGTTTTGCATCAAGAAAATCAAGAATTGAGTGCGGAAAACAACCAAACTTGTTTCGGTACAAGAAAATCAAGAACTGAGTCCGGAATAACGCAAACATGTTTTGCATCAAGAAAATCAAGAATTGAGTGCGGAAAACAACCAAACTTTTTTCGGAACAAGAAAATCAAGAATTGACTCCGGAATAACGCAAACATATTTTGCATCAAGAAAATCAAGAATTGAGTGCGGAATACAACCAAACTTGTTTTGGAAAAAGAAAATCAAGAACTGAGTCCGGAATAACGCAAACATGTTTTGCACAAAGAAAATCAAGAATTGAGTGCGGAATACAACCAAACTTGTTTGGGATCAAGAAAATCAAGAATTGACTCCGGAATAACGCAAACATGTTTTGCATCAAAAAAATCAAGAATTGAGTGCGGAAAACAACCAAACTTGTTTTTGAACAAGAAAATCAAGAACTGAGTCCGGAATAACGCAAACATGTTTTGCATCAAGAAAATCAAGAATTGAGTGCGGAATACAAACAAAATTGTTTCGGAAGAAGAAAATCAAGAACTGAGTCAGGAATACCGCAAACATGTTTTGCATCAAGAAAATCAAGAATTGCGTGCGGAAAACAACCAAACTTGTTTCGGAACAAGAAAATCAAGAACTGAGTCCGGAATAACGCAAACATGTTTTGCATCAAGAAAATCAAGAATTGAGTGCGGAAAACAACCAAACTTGTTTCGGAACAAGAAAATCAAGAACTGAGTCCGGAATAACGCAAACATGTTTTGCATCAAGAAAATCAAGAATTGAGTGCGGAAAACAACCAAACTTATTTCGGAACAAGAAAATCAAGAACTGAGTCAGGAATACCGCAAACATGTTTTGCATCAAGAAAATCAAGAATTGAGTGCGGAAAACAACCAAATTTGTTTCGGAACAAGAAAATCAAGAACTGAGTCCGGAATAACGCAAACATGTTTTGCTTCAGGAAAATCAAGAATTTAGTGCGGAATACAACCAAACTTGTTTCGGATCAAGAAAATCAAGAACTGAGTCCGGAATAACGCAAACATGTTTTGCATCAAGAAAATCAAGAATTGAGTGCGGAATACAACCAAACTTGTTTCGGAACAAGAAAATCAAGAACTGACTCCGGAATAACGCAAACATATTTTGCATCAAGAAAATCAAGAATTGAGTGCGGAAAACAACCAAACTTATTTCGGAACAAGAAAATCAAGAACTGAGTCAGGAATACCGCAAACATGTTTTGCATCAAGAAAATCAAGAATTGAGTGCGGAAAACAACCAAATTTGTTTCGGAACAAGAAAATCAAGAACTGAGTCCGGAATAACGCAAACATGTTTTGCATCAAGAAAATCAAGAATTGAGTGCGGAAAACAACCAAACTTGTTTCGGAACAAGAAAATCAAGAACTGAGTCCGGAATAACGCAAACATGTTTTGCATCAAGAAAATCAAGAATTTAGTGCGGAATACAACCAAACTTGTTTCGGATCAAGAAAATCAAGAACTGAGTCCGGAATAACGCAAACATGTTTTGCATAAAGAAAATCAAGAATTTAGTGCGGAATACAACCAAACTTGTTTCGGATCAAGAAAATCAAGAACTGAGTCCGGAATAACGCAAACATGTTTTGCATAAAGAAAATCAAGAATTGAGTGCGGAATACAACCAAACTTGTTTGGGATCAAGAAAATCAAAAACTGAGTCCGGAATAATGCAAACATATTTTGCATCAAGAAAATCAAGAACTGAGTGCGGAAAACAACCAAACTTATTTCGCAACAAGAAAATCAAGAACTGAGTCAGGAATACCGCAAACATGTTTTGCATCAAGAAAATCAAGAATTGAGTGCGGAATACAACCAAATTTGTTTCGGATCAAGAAAAAATCAAGAACTGACTCCGGAATAACGCAAACATGTTTTGCATCAAGAAAATCAAGAATTGAGTGCGGAAAACAACCAAACTTGTTTCGGAACAAGAAAATCAAGAACTGAGTCCGGAATAACGCAAACATGTTTTGCATCAAGAAAATCAAGAATTTAGTGCGGAATACAACCAAACTTGTTTCGGATCAAGAAAATCAAGAACTGAGTCCGGAATAACGCAAACATGTTTTGCATCAAGAAAATCAAGAATTGAGTGCGGAATACAACCAAACTTGTTTCGGAACAAGAAAATCAAGAACTGACTCCGGAATAACGCAAACATATTTTGCATCAAGAAAATCAAGAATTGAGTGCGGAAAACAACCAAACTTATTTCGGAACAAGAAAATCAAGAACTGAGTCAGGAATACCGCAAACATGTTTTGCATCAAGAAAATCAAGAATTGAGTGCGGAAAACATCCAAACTTGTTTCGGAACAAGAAAATCAAGAACTGAGTCCGGAATAACGCAAACATGTTTTGCATCAAGAAAATCAAGAATTGAGTGCGGAAAACAACCAAACTTGTTTCGGAACAAGAAAATCAAGAACTGAGTCCGGAATAACGCAAACATGTTTTGCATCAAGAAAATCAAGAATTTAGTGCGGAATACAACCAAACTTGTTTCGGATCAAGAAAATCAAGAACTGAGTCAGGAATACCGCAAACATGTTTTGCATCAAGAAAATCAAGAATTGAGTGCGGAAAACAACCAAATTTGTTTCGGAACAAGAAAATCAAGAACTGAGTCCGGAATAACGCAAACATGTTTTGCATCAAGAAAATCAAGAATTGAGTGCGGAAAACAACCAAACTTGTTTCGGAACAAGAAAATCAAGAACTGAGTCCGGAATAACGCAAACATGTTTTGCATCAAGAAAATCAAGAATTTAGTGCGGAATACAACCAAACTTGTTTCGGATCAAGAAAATCAAGAACTGAGTCCGGAATAACGCAAACATGTTTTGCATAAAGAAAATCAAGAATTGAGTGCGGAATACAACCAAACTTGTTTGGGATCAAGAAAATCAAGAACTGAGTCCGGAATAATGCAAACATATTTTGCATCAAGAAAATCAAGAACTGAGTGCGGAAAACAACCAAACTTATTTCGCAACAAGAAAATCAAGAACTGAGTCAGGAATACCGCAAACATGTTTTGCATCAAGAAAATCAAGAATTGAGTGCGGAATACAACCAAATTTGTTTCGGATCAAGAAAAAATCAAGAACTGACTCCGGAATAACGCAAACATGTTTTGCATCAAGAAAATCAAGAATTGAGTGCGGAAAACAACCAAACTTGTTTTTGAACAAGAAAATCAAGAACTGAGTCCGGAATAACGCAAACATGTTTTGCATCAAGAAAATCAAGAATTTAGTGCGGAATACAACCAAACTTGTTTCGGATCAAGAAAATCAAGAACTGAGTCCGGAATAACGCAAACATGTTTTGCATCAAGAAAATCAAGAATTGAGTGCGGAATACAACCAAACTTGTTTCGGAACAAGAAAATCAAGAACTGACTCCGGAATAACGCAAACATATTTTGCATCAAGAAAATCAAGAATTGAGTGCGGAAAACAACCAAACTTATTTCGGAACAAGAAAATCAAGAACTGAGTCAGGAATACCGCAAACATGTTTTGCATCAAGAAAATCAAGAATTGAGTGCGGAAAACATCCAAACTTGTTTCGGAACAAGAAAATCAAGAACTGAGTCCGGAATAACGCAAACATGTTTTGCATCAAGAAAATCAAGAATTGAGTGCGGAAAACAACCAAACTTGTTTCGGAACAAGAAAATCAAGAACTGAGTCCGGAATAACGCAAACATGTTTTGCATCAAGAAAATCAAGAATTTAGTGCGGAATACAACCAAACTTGTTTCGGATCAAGAAAATCAAGAACTGAGTCAGGAATACCGCAAACATGTTTTGCATCAAGAAAATCAAGAATTGCGTGCGGAAAACAACCAAACTTGTTTCGGAACAAGAAAATCAAGAACTGAGTCCGGAATAACGCAAACATGTTTTGCATCAAGAAAATCAAGAATTGAGTGCGGAAAACAACCAAACTTGTTTCGGAACAAGAAAATCAAGAACTGAGTCCGGAATAACGCAAACATGTTTTGCATCAAGAAAATCAAGAATTGAGTGCGGAAAACAACCAAACTTATTTCGGAACAAGAAAATCAAGAACTGAGTCAGGAATACCGCAAACATGTTTTGCATCAAGAAAATCAAGAATTGAGTGCGGAAAACAACCAAATTTGTTTCGGAACAAGAAAATCAAGAACTGAGTCCGGAATAACGCAAACATGTTTTGCTTCAGGAAAATCAAGAATTTAGTGCGGAATACAACCAAACTTGTTTCGGATCAAGAAAATCAAGAACTGAGTCCGGAATAACGCAAACATGTTTTGCATCAAGAAAATCAAGAATTGAGTGCGGAATACAACCAAACTTGTTTCGGAACAAGAAAATCAAGAACTGACTCCGGAATAACGCAAACATATTTTGCATCAAGAAAATCAAGAATTGAGTGCGGAAAACAACCAAACTTATTTCGGAACAAGAAAATCAAGAACTGAGTCAGGATTACCGCAAACATGTTTTGCATCAAGAAAATCAAGAATTGAGTGCGGAAAACAACCAAATTTGTTTCGGAACAAGAAAATCAAGAACTGAGTCCGGAATAACGCAAACATGTTTTGCATCAAGAAAATCAAGAATTGAGTGCGGAAAACAACCAAACTTGTTTCGGAACAAGAAAATCAAGAACTGAGTCCGGAATAACGCAAACATGTTTTGCATCAAGAAAATCAAGAATTTAGTGCGGAATACAACCAAACTTGTTTCGGATCAAGAAAATCAAGAACTGAGTCCGGAATAACGCAAACATGTTTTGCATAAAGAAAATCAAGAATTGAGTGCGGAATACAACCAAACTTGTTTGGGATCAAGAAAATCAAGAACTGAGTCCGGAATAATGCAAACATATTTTGCATCAAGAAAATCAAGAACTGAGTGCGGAAAACAACCAAACTTATTTCGCAACAAGAAAATCAAGAACTGAGTCAGGAATACCGCAAACATGTTTTGCATCAAGAAAATCAAGAATTGAGTGCGGAATACAACCAAATTTGTTTCGGATCAAGAAAAAATCAAGAACTGACTCCGGAATAACGCAAACATGTTTTGCATCAAGAAAATCAAGAATTGAGTGCGGAAAACAACCAAACTTGTTTCGGAACAAGAAAATCAAGAACTGAGTCCGGAATAACGCAAACATGTTTTGCATCAAGAAAATCAAGAATTGAGTGCGGAAAACAACCAAACTTGTTTCGGAACAAGAAAATCAAGAACTGAGTCCGGAATAACGCAAACATGTTTTGCATCAAGAAAATCAAGAATTGAGTGCGGAAAACAACCAAACTTGTTTCGGAACAAGAAAATCAAGAACTGAGTCCGGAATAACGCAAACATGTTTTGCATCAAGAAAATCAAGAATTTAGTGCGGAATACAACCAAACTTGTTTCGGATCAAGAAAATCAAGAACTGAGTCCGGAATAACGCAAACATGTTTTGCATCAAGAAAATCAAGAATTGAGTGCGGAATACAACCAAACTTATTTCGGAACAAGAAAATCAAGAACTGACTCCGGAATAACGCAAACATATTTTGCATCAAGAAAATCAAGAATTGAGTGCGGAAAACAACCAAACTTATTTCGCAACAAGAAAATCAAGAACTGACTCCGGAATAACGCAAACATGTTTTGCATCAAGAAAATCAAGAATTGAGTGCGGAATACAACCAAACTTGTTTCGGAACAAGAAAATCAAGAACTGAGTCCGGAATAACGCAAACATATTTTGCATCAAGAAAATCAAGAATTGAGTGCGGAAAACAACCAAACTTATTTCGGAACAAGAAAATCAAGAACTGAGTCAGCAATACCGCAAACATGTTTTGCATCAAGAAAATCAAGAATTGAGTGCGGAAAACATCCAAACTTGTTTCGGAACAAGAAAATCAAGAACTGAGTCCGGAATAACGCAAACATGTTTTGCATCAAGAAAATCAAGAATTGAGTGCGGAAAACAACCAAACTTATTTCGGAACAAGAAAATCAAGAACTGAGTCAGCAATACCGCAAACATGTTTTGCATCAAGAAAATCAAGAATTGAGTGCGGAAAACATCCAAACTTGTTTCGGAACAAGAAAATCAAGAACTGAGTCCGGAATAACGCAAACATGTTTTGCATCAAGAAAATCAAGAATTGAGTGCGGAAAACAACCAAACTTGTTTCGGAACAAGAAAATCAAGAACTGAGTCCGGAATAACGCAAACATGTTTTGCATCAAGAAAATCAAGAATTTAGTGCGGAATACAACCAAACTTGTTTCGGATCAAGAAAATCAAGAACTGAGTCCGGAATAACTCAAACATATTTTGCATCAAGAAAATCAAGAATTGAGTTCGGAATACAACCAAACTTGTTTCGGAACAAGAAAATCAAGAACTGACTCCGGAATAACGCAAACATATTTTGCATCAAGAAAATCAAGAACTGAGTGCGGAAAACAACCAAACTTATTTCGCAACAAGAAAATCAAGAACTGAGTCAGGAATACCGCAAACATGTTTTGCATCAAGAAAATCAAGAATTGAGTGCGGAAAACAACCAAACTTGTTTCGGAACAAGAAAATCAAGAACTGACTCCGGAATAACGCAAACATGTTTTGCATCAAGAAAATCAAGAATTGAGTGCGGAAAACAACCAAACTTGTTTTTGAATAAGAAAATCAAGAACTGAGTCCGGAATAACGCAAACATGTTTTGCATCAAGAAAATCAAGAATTGAGTACGGAATACAACCAAACTTATTTCGGAACAAGAAAATCAAGAACTGACTCCGGAATAACGCAAATATATTTTGCATCAAGAAAATCAAGAATTGAGTGCGGAAAACAACCAAACTTATTTCGCAACAAGAAAATCAAGAACTGACTCCGGAATAACGCAAACATGTTTTGCATCTAGAAAATCAAGAATTGAGTGCGGAAAACAACCAAACTTGTTTTTGAATAAGAAAATCAAGAACTGAGTCCGGAATAACGCAAACATGTTTTGCATCAAGAAAATCAAGAATTTAGTGCGGAATACAACCAAACTTGTTTCGGATCAAGAAAATCAAGAACTGAGTCCGTAATAACGCAAACATGTTTTGCATCAAGAAAATCAAGAATTTAGTGCGGAATACAACCAAACTTGTTTCGGATCAAGAAAATCAAGAACTGAGTCCGTAATAACGCAAACATGTTTTGCATCAAGAAAATCAAGAATTGAGTGCGGAATACAACCAAACTTGTTTCGGAACAAGAAAATCAAGAACTGACTCCGGAATAACGCAAACATATTTTGCATCAAGAAAATCAAGAATTGAGTGCGGAAAACAACCAAACTTATTTCGTTACAAGAAAATCAAGAACTGAGTCAGGAATACCGCAAACATATTTTGCATCAAGAAAATCAAGAATTGAGTGCGGAAAACAACCAAACTTGTTTCGGAACAAGAAAATCAAGAACTCAGTCCGGAATAACGCAAACATGTTTTGCATCAAGAAAATCAAGAATTGAGTGCGGAAAACAACCAAACTTGTTTTTGAACAAGAAAATCAAGAACTGAGTCCGGAATAACGCAAACATGTTTTGCATCAAGAAAATCAAGAATTTAGTGCGGAATACAACCAAACTTGTTTCGGATCAAGAAAATCAAGAACTGAGTCCGGAATAACGCAAACATGTTTTGCATCAAGAAAATCAAGAATTGAGTGCGGAAAACAACCAAACTTGTTTCGGAACAAGAAAATCAAGAACTGAGTCCGGAATAACGCAAACATGTTTTGCATCAAGAAAATCAAGAATTGAGTGCGGAATACAACCAAACTTGTTTCGGAACAAGAAAATCAAGAACTGACTCCGGAATAACGCAAACATATTTTGCATCAAGAAAATCAAGAACTGAGTGCGGAAAACAACCAAACTTATTTCGCAACAAGAAAATCAAGAACTGAGTCAGGAATACCGCAAACATGTTTTGCATCAAGAAAATCAAGAATTGAGTGCGGAAAACAACCAAACTTGTTTCGGAACAAGAAAATCAAGAACTGACTCCGGAATAACGCAAACATGTTTTGCATCAAGAAAATCAAGAATTGAGTGCGGAAAACAACCAAACTTGTTTTTGAATAAGAAAATCAAGAACTGAGTCCGGAATAACGCAAACATGTTTTGCATCAAGAAAATCAAGAATTGAGTACGGAATACAACCAAACTTATTTCGGAACAAGAAAATCAAGAACTGACTCCGGAATAACGCAAATATATTTTGCATCAAGAAAATCAAGAATTGAGTGCGGAAAACAACCAAACTTATTTCGCAACAAGAAAATCAAGAACTGACTCCGGAATAACGCAAACATGTTTTGCATCTAGAAAATCAAGAATTGAGTGCGGAAAACAACCAAACTTGTTTTTGAATAAGAAAATCAAGAACTGAGTCCGGAATAACGCAAACATGTTTTGCATCAAGAAAATCAAGAATTTAGTGCGGAATACAACCAAACTTGTTTCGGATCAAGAAAATCAAGAACTGAGTCCGTAATAACGCAAACATGTTTTGCATCAAGAAAATCAAGAATTTAGTGCGGAATACAACCAAACTTGTTTCGGATCAAGAAAATCAAGAACTGAGTCCGTAATAACGCAAACATGTTTTGCATCAAGAAAATCAAGAATTGAGTGCGGAATACAACCAAACTTGTTTCGGAACAAGAAAATCAAGAACTGACTCCGGAATAACGCAAACATATTTTGCATCAAGAAAATCAAGAATTGAGTGCGGAAAACAACCAAACTTATTTCGTTACAAGAAAATCAAGAACTGAGTCAGGAATACCGCAAACATATTTTGCATCAAGAAAATCAAGAATTGAGTGCGGAAAACAACCAAACTTGTTTCGGAACAAGAAAATCAAGAACTCAGTCCGGAATAACGCAAACATGTTTTGCATCAAGAAAATCAAGAATTGAGTGCGGAAAACAACCAAACTTGTTTTTGAACAAGAAAATCAAGAACTGAGTCCGGAATAACGCAAACATGTTTTGCATCAAGAAAATCAAGAATTTAGTGCGGAATACAACCAAACTTGTTTCGGATCAAGAAAATCAAGAACTGAGTCCGGAATAACGCAAACATGTTTTGCATCAAGAAAATCAAGAATTGAGTGCGGAAAACAACCAAACTTGTTTCGGAACAAGAAAATCAAGAACTGAGTCCGGAATAACGCAAACATGTTTTGCATCAAGAAAATCAAGAATTGAGTGCGGAATACAACCAAACTTGTTTGGGATCAAGAAAATCAAGAACTGAGTCCGGAATAATGCAACCATGTTTTGCATCAAAAAAATCAAGAATTGAGTGCGGAAAACAACCAAACTTGTTTTTGAACAAGAAAATCAAGAACTGAGTCCGGAATAACGCAAACATGTTTTGCATCAAGAAAATCAAGAATTGAGTGCGGAATACAAACAAAATTGTTTCGGAAGAAGAAAATCAAGAACTGAGTCAGGAATACCGCAAACATGTTTTGCATCAAGAAAATCAAGAATTGAGTGCGGAAAACAACCAAACTTATTTCGCAACAAGAAAATCAAGAACTGACTCCGGAATAACGCAAACATGTTTTGCATCAAGAAAATCAAGAATTGAGTGCGGAAAACAACAAAACTTGTTTTTGAACAAGAAAATCAAGAACTGAGTCCGGAATAACGCAAACATGTTTTGCATCAAGAAAATCAAGAATTTAGTGCGGAATACAACCAAACTTGTTTCGGATCAAGAAAATCAAGAACTGAGTCCGGAATAACGCAAACATGTTTTGCATCAAGAAAATCAAGAATTGAGTGCGGAATACAACCAAACTTGTTTCGGAACAAGAAAATCAAGAACTGACTCCGGAATAACGCAAATATATTTTGCATCAAGAAAATCAAGAATTGAGTGCGGAAAACAACCAAACTTATTTCGCAACAAGAAAATCAAGAACTGACTCCGGAATAACGCAAACATGTTTTGCATCTAGAAAATCAAGAATTGAGTGCGGAAAACAACCAAACTTGTTTTTGAATAAGAAAATCAAGAACTGAGTCCGGAATAACGCAAACATGTTTTGCATCAAGAAAATCAAGAATTTAGTGCGGAATACAACCAAACTTGTTTCGGATCAAGAAAATCAAGAACTGAGTCCGTAATAACGCAAACATGTTTTGCATCAAGAAAATCAAGAATTTAGTGCGGAATACAACCAAACTTGTTTCGGATCAAGAAAATCAAGAACTGAGTCCGTAATAACGCAAACATGTTTTGCATCAAGAAAATCAAGAATTGAGTGCGGAATACAACCAAACTTGTTTCGGAACAAGAAAATCAAGAACTGACTCCGGAATAACGCAAACATATTTTGCATCAAGAAAATCAAGAATTGAGTGCGGAAAACAACCAAACTTATTTCGTTACAAGAAAATCAAGAACTGAGTCAGGAATACCGCAAACATATTTTGCATCAAGAAAATCAAGAATTGAGTGCGGAAAACAACCAAACTTGTTTCGGAACAAGAAAATCAAGAACTCAGTCCGGAATAACGCAAACATGTTTTGCATCAAGAAAATCAAGAATTGAGTGCGGAAAACAACCAAACTTGTTTTTGAACAAGAAAATCAAGAACTGAGTCCGGAATAACGCAAACATGTTTTGCATCAAGAAAATCAAGAATTTAGTGCGGAATACAACCAAACTTGTTTCGGATCAAGAAAATCAAGAACTGAGTCCGGAATAACGCAAACATGTTTTGCATCAAGAAAATCAAGAATTGAGTGCGGAAAACAACCAAACTTGTTTCGGAACAAGAAAATCAAGAACTGAGTCCGGAATAACGCAAACATGTTTTGCATCAAGAAAATCAAGAATTGAGTGCGGAATACAACCAAACTTGTTTGGGATCAAGAAAATCAAGAACTGAGTCCGGAATAATGCAACCATGTTTTGCATCAAAAAAATCAAGAATTGAGTGCGGAAAACAACCAAACTTGTTTTTGAACAAGAAAATCAAGAACTGAGTCCGGAATAACGCAAACATGTTTTGCATCAAGAAAATCAAGAATTGAGTGCGGAATACAAACAAAATTGTTTCGGAAGAAGAAAATCAAGAACTGAGTCAGGAATACCGCAAACATGTTTTGCATCAAGAAAATCAAGAATTGAGTGCGGAAAACAACCAAACTTGTTTCGGAACAAGAAAATCAAGAACTGAGTCCGGAATAACGCAAACATGTTTTGCATCAAGAAAATCAAGAATTGAGTGCGGAAAACAACCAAACTTGTTTCGGAACAAGAAAATCAAGAACTGAGTCCGGAATAACGCAAACATGTTTTGCATCAAGAAAATCAAGAATTGAGTGCGGAAAACAACCAAAATTATTTCGGAACAAGAAAATCAAGAACTGAGTCAGGAATACCGCAAACATGTTTTGCATCAAGAAAATCAAGAATTGAGTGCGGAAAACAACCAAATTTGTTTCGGAACAAGAAAATCAAGAACTGAGTCCGTAATAACGCAAACATGTTTTGCATCAAGAAAATCAAGAATTTAGTGCGGAATACAACCAAACTTGTTTCGGATCAAGAAAATCAAGAACTGAGTCCGTAATAACGCAAACATGTTTTGCATCAAGAAAATCAAGAATTGAGTGCGGAATACAACCAAACTTGTTTCGGAACAAGAAAATCAAGAACTGACTCCGGAATAACGCAAACATATTTTGCATCAAGAAAATCAAGAATTGAGTGCGGAAAACAACCAAACTTATTTCGTTACAAGAAAATCAAGAACTGAGTCAGGAATACCGCAAACATGTTTTGCATCAAGAAAATCAAGAATTGAGTGCGGAAAACAACCAAACTTGTTTCGGAACAAGAAAATCAAGAACTGACTCCGGAATAACGCAAACATATTTTGCATCAAGAAAATCAAGAATTGAGTGCGGAAAACAACCAAACTTATTTCGTTACAAGAAAATCAAGAACTGACTCCGGAATAACGCAAACATATTTTGCATCAAGAAAATCAAGAATTGAGTGCGGAAAACAACCAAACTTATTTCGTTACAAGAAAATCAAGAACTGAGTCAGGAATACCGCAAACATGTTTTGCATCAAGAAAATCAAGAATTGAGTGCGGAAAACAACCAAACTTATTTCGGAACAAGAAAATCAAGAACTGAGTCAGGAATACCGCAAACATGTTTTGCATCAAGAAAATCAAGAATTGAGTGCGGAAAACAACCAAATTTGTTTCGGAACAAGAAAATCAAGAACTGAGTCCGTAATAACGCAAACATGTTTTGCATCAAGAAAATCAAGAATTTAGTGCGGAATACAACCAAACTTGTTTCGGATCAAGAAAATCAAGAACTGAGTCCGTAATAACGCAAACATGTTTTGCATCAAGAAAATCAAGAATTGAGTGCGGAATACAACCAAACTTGTTTCGGAACAAGAAAATCAAGAACTGACTCCGGAATAACGCAAACATATTTTGCATCAAGAAAATCAAGAATTGAGTGCGGAAAACAACCAAACTTATTTCGTTACAAGAAAATCAAGAACTGAGTCAGGAATACCGCAAACATGTTTTGCATCAAGAAAATCAAGAATTGAGTGCGGAAAACAACCAAACTTGTTTCGGAACAAGAAAATCAAGAACTCAGTCCGGAATAACGCAAACATGTTTTGCATCAAGAAAATCAAGAATTGAGTGCGGAAAACAACCAAACTTGTTTTTGAACAAGAAAATCAAGAACTGAGTCCGGAATAACGCAAACATGTTTTGCATCAAGAAAATCAAGAATTTAGTGCGGAATACAACCAAACTTGTTTCGGATCAAGAAAATCAAGAACTGAGTCCGGAATAACGCAAACATGTTTTGCATCAAGAAAATCAAGAATTGAGTGCGGAATACAACCAAACTTGTTTCGGAACAAGAAAATCAAGAACTGACTCCGGAATAACGCAAACATATTTTGCATCAAGAAAATCAAGAATTGAGTGCGGAAAACAACCAAACTTATTTCGGAACAAGAAAATCAAGAACTGAGTCAGGAATACCGCAAACATGTTTTGCATCAAGAAAATCAAGAATTGAGTGCGGAAAACAACCAAACTTGTTTCGGATAAAGAAAATCAAGAACTGAGTCCGGAATCCCGCAAACAAGTTTTGCATCAAGAAAATCAAGAATTGAGTGCGGAATAGAACCAAACCTGTTTCGGATCAAAAAAATCAAGAACTGAGTCCGGAATGCCGCAAACATGTTTTGCATCATGAAAATCAAGAATTGAGCGCGGAATACAACCAAACTTGTTTCGGATAAAGAAAATCAAGAACTGAGTCCGGAATACCACAAACAAGTTTTGCATCAAGAAAATCAAGAATTTGAGTCCGGAATACAACCAAACTTGTTTCGGATCAAGAAAATCAAGAACTGAGTCCGGAATACCGCACACAAGTTTTGCATCAAGAAAATCAAGAATTGAGTGCGGAATAGAACCAAACTTGTTTGGGATCAAGAAAATCAAGAACTGAGTCCGGAATACCGCAAACAAGTTTTGCGTGAAGAAAATCAAGAATTTGAGTCCGGAATACAAACAAACTTGTTAGGGATCAATAAAATCAAGAACTGAGTCCGGAATACCGCAAACATGTTCTGCATCAAGAAAATCAAGAATTTAGTGCGGAATACAACCAAATTTTTTCCGGATCAAGAAAATCAAGAACTGAGTCCGGAATACCGCAAACAAGTTTTGCATCAAGAAAATCAAGAATTGAGTGCGGAATAGAACCAAACCTGTTTCGGATCAAGAAAATCAAGAACTGAGTACGGAATGCCGCAAACATGTTTTGCATGAAGAAAATCAAGATTTGAGCGCGGAATACAACCAAACTTGTTTCGGATCAAGAAAATCAAGAACTGAGTCCGGAATACCGCAAACAAGTTTTGCATCAAGAAAATCAAGAATTGAGTGCGGAATACAACCAAACTTGTTTCGGATCAAGAAAATCAAGAACTGAGCCCGGAATGCCGCAAACATGTTTTGCATCATGAAAATCAAGAATTGAGCGCGGAATACAACCAAACTTGTTTCGGATCAAGAAAATCAAGAACTGAGTCCGGAATACCGCAAACAAGTTTTGCATCAAGAAAATCAAGAATTGAGTGCGGAATAGAACCAAACTTGTTTCGGATCAAGAAAATCAAGAACTGACTCCGGAATGCCGCAAACATGTTTTGCATCAAGAAAATCAAGAATTGAGTGCGGAATACAACCAAACTTGTTTCGGATCAAGAAAATCAAGAACTGAGTCCGGAATGCCGCAAACATGTTTTGCATCAAGAAAATCAAGAATTGAGCGCGGAATACAACCAAACTTGTTTCGGATCAAGAAAATCAAGAACTGAGTCCGGAATTCCGCAAACATGTTTTGCATCAAGAAAATCAAGAATTGAGCGCGGAATACAACCAAACTTGTTTCGGATCAAGAAAATCAAGAACTGAGTCCGGAATACCGCAAACATGTTTTGCATCAAGAAAATCAAGAATTGAGTGCGGAATAGAACCAAACCTGTTTCGGATCAAAAAAATCAAGAACTGAGCCCGGAATGCCGCAAACATGTTTTGCATCATGAAAATCAAGAATTGAGCGCGGAATACAACCAAACTTGTTTCGGATAAAGAAAATCAAGAACTGAGTCCGGAATACCGCAAACAAGTTTTGCATCAAGAAAATCAAGAATTTGAGTCCGGAATACAACCAAACTTGTTTCGGATCAAGAAAATCAAGAACTGAGTCCGGAATACCGCACACAAGTTTTGCATCAAGAAAATCAAGAATTGAGTGCGGAATAGAACCAAACCTGTTTCGGATCAAGAAAATCAAGAACTGAGTACGGAATGCCGCAAACATGTTTTGCATGAAGAAAATCAAGATTTGAGCGCGGAATACAACCAAACTTGTTTCGGATCAAGAAAATCAAGAACTGAGTCCGGAATACCGCAAACAAGTTTTGCATCAAGAAAATCAAGAATTGAGTGCGGAATAGAACCAAACTTGTTTCGGATCAAGAAAATCAAGAACTGACTCCGGAATGCCGCAAACATGTTTTGCATCAAGAAAATCAAGAATTGAGTGCGGAATACAACCAAACTTGTTTCGGATCAAGAAAATCAAGAACTGAGTCCGGAATGCCGCAAACATGTTTTGCATCAAGAAAATCAAGAATTGAGCGCGGAATACAACCAAACTTGTTTCGGATCAAGAAAATCAAGAACTGAGTCCGGAATTCCGCAAACATGTTTTGCATCAAGAAAATCAAGAATTGAGCGCGGAATACAACCAAACTTGTTTCGGATCAAGAAAATCAAGAACTGAGTCCGGAATACCGCAAACATGTTTTGCATCAAGAAAATCAAGAATTGAGTGCGGAATAGAACCAAACCTGTTTCGGATCAAAAAAATCAAGAACTGAGCCCGGAATGCCGCAAACATGTTTTGCATCATGAAAATCAAGAATTGAGCGCGGAATACAACCAAACTTGTTTCGGATAAAGAAAATCAAGAACTGAGTCCGGAATACCGCAAACAAGTTTTGCATCAAGAAAATCAAGAATTTGAGTCCGGAATACAACCAAACTTGTTTCGGATCAAGAAAATCAAGAACTGAGTCCGGAATACCGCACACAAGTTTTGCATCAAGAAAATCAAGAATTGAGTGCGGAATAGAACCAAACCTGTTTCGGATCAAGAAAATCAAGAACTGAGTACGGAATGCCGCAAACATGTTTTGCATGAAGAAAATCAAGATTTGAGCGCGGAATACAACCAAACTTGTTTCGGATCAAGAAAATCAAGAACTGAGTCCGGAATACCGCAAACAAGTTTTGCATCAAGAAAATCAAGAATTGAGTGCGGAATAGAACCAAACTTGTTTCGGATCAAGAAAATCAAGAACTGACTCCGGAATGCCGCAAACATGTTTTGCATCAAGAAAATCAAGAATTGAGTGCGGAATACAACCAAACTTGTTTCGGATCAAGAAAATCAAGAACTGAGTCCGGAATGCCGCAAACATGTTTTGCATCAAGTAAATCAAGAATTGAGCGCGGAATACAACCAAACTTGTTTCGGATCAAGAAAATCAAGAACTGAGTCCGGAATTCCGCAAACATGTTTTGCATCAAGAAAATCAAGAATTGAGCGCGGAATACAACCAAACTTGTTTCGGATCAAGAAAATCAAGAACTGAGTCCGGAATACCGCAAACAAGTTTTGCATCAAGAAAATCAAGAATTGAGTGCGGAATAGAACCAAACCTGTTTCGGATCAAAAAAATCAAGAACTGAGTCCGGAATGCCGCAAACATGTTTTGCATCATGAAAATCAAGAATTGAGCGCGGAATACAACCAAACTTGTTTCGGATAAAGAAAATCAAGAACTGAGTCCGGAATACCGCAAACAAGTTTTGCATCAAGAAAATCAAGAATTTGAGTCCGGAATACAACCAAACTTGTTTCGGATCAAGAAAATCAAGAACTGAGTCCGGAATACCGCAGACAAGTTTTGCATTAAGAAAATCAAGAATTGAGTGCGGAATAGAACCAAACTTGTTTGGGATCAAGAAAATCAAGAACTGAGTCCGGAATACAGCAAACAAGTTTTGCGTGAAGAAAATCAAGAATTTGAGTCCGGAATACAAACAAACTTGTTAGGGATCAATAAAATCAAGAACTGAGTCCGGAATACCGCAAACATGTTCAGCATCAAGAAAATCAAGAATTTATTGCAGAATACAACCAAACTTTTTCCGGATCAAGAAAATCAAGAACTGGATCCGGAATACCGCAAACAAGTCTTGCATCAAGAAAATCAAGAATTGAGTGCGGAATAGAACCAAACCTGTTTCGGATCAAGAAAATCAAGAACTGAGTCCGGAATGCCGCGAACATGTTTTGCATCAAGAAAATCAAGAATTGAGCGCGGAATACAACCAAACTTGTTTCGGATAAAGAAAATCAAGAACTGAGTCCGGAATCCCGCAAACAAGTTTTGCATCAAGAAAATCAAGAATTGAGTGCGGAATAGAACCAAACCTGTTTCGGATCAAAAAAATCAAGAACTGAGTCCGGAATGCCGCAAACATGTTTTGCATCATGAAAATCAAGAATTGAGCGCGGAATACAACCAAACTTGTTTCGGATAAAGAAAATCAAGAACTGAGTCCGGAATACCACAAACAAGTTTTGCATCAAGAAAATCAAGAATTTGAGTCCGGAATACAACCAAACTTGTTTCGGATCAAGAAAATCAAGAACTGAGTCCGGAATCCCGCACACAAGTTTTGCATCAAGAAAATCAAGAATTGAGTGCGGAATAGAACCAAACTTGTTTGGGATCAAGAAAATCAAGAACTGAGTCCGGAATACCGCAAACAAGTTTTGCGTGAAGAAAATCAAGAATTTGAGTCCGGAATACAAACAAACTTGTTAGGGATCAATAAAATCAAGAACTGAGTCCGGAATACCGCAAACATGTTCTGCATCAAGAAAATCAAGAATTTAGTGCGGAATACAACCAAATTTTTTCCGGATCAAGAAAATCAAGAACTGAGTCCGGAATACCGCAAACAAGTTTTGCATCAAGAAAATCAAGAATTGAGTGCGGAATAGAACCAAACCTGTTTCGGATCAAGAAAATCAAGAACTGAGTACGGAATGCCGCAAACATGTTTTGCATGAAGAAAATCAAGATTTGAGCGCGGAATACAACCAAACTTGTTTCGGATCAAGAAAATCAAGAACTGAGTCCGGAATACCGCAAACAAGTTTTGCATCAAGAAAATCAAGAATTGAGTGCGGAATAGAACCAAACTTGTTTCGGATCAAGAAAATCAAGAACTGACTCCGGAATGCCGCAAACATGTTTTGCATCAAGAAAATCAAGAATTGAGTGCGGAATACAACCAAACTTGTTTCGGATCAAGAAAATCAAGAACTGAGTCCGGAATGCCGCAAACATGTTTTGCATCAAGAAAATCAAGAATTGAGCGCGGAATACAACCAAACTTGTTTCGGATCAAGAAAATCAAGAACTGAGTCCGGAATTCCGCAAACATGTTTTGCATCAAGAAAATCAAGAATTGAGCGCGGAATACAACCAAACTTGTTTCGGATCAAGAAAATCAAGAACTGAGTCCGGAATACCGCAAACATGTTTTGCATCAAGAAAATCAAGAATTGAGTGCGGAATAGAACCAAACCTGTTTCGGATCAAAAAAATCAAGAACTGAGCCCGGAATGCCGCAAACATGTTTTGCATCATGAAAATCAAGAATTGAGCGCGGAATACAACCAAACTTGTTTCGGATAAAGAAAATCAAGAACTGAGTCCGGAATACCGCAAACAAGTTTTGCATCAAGAAAATCAAGAATTTGAGTCCGGAATACAACCAAACTTGTTTCGGATCAAGAAAATCAAGAACTGAGTCCGGAATACCGCACACAAGTTTTGCATCAAGAAAATCAAGAATTGAGTGCGGAATAGAACCAAACCTGTTTCGGATCAAGAAAATCAAGAACTGAGTACGGAATGCCGCAAACATGTTTTGCATGAAGAAAATCAAGATTTGAGCGCGGAATACAACCAAACTTGTTTCGGATCAAGAAAATCAAGAACTGAGTCCGGAATACCGCAAACAAGTTTTGCATCAAGAAAATCAAGAATTGAGTGCGGAATAGAACCAAACTTGTTTCGGATCAAGAAAATCAAGAACTGAGTCCGGAATGCCGCAAACATGTTTTGCATCAAGAAAATCAAGAATTGAGTGCGGAATACAACCAAACTTGTTTCGGATCAAGAAAATCAAGAACTGAGTCCGGAATGCCGCAAACATGTTTTGCATCAAGAAAATCAAGAATTGAGCGCGGAATACAACCAAACTTGTTTCGGATCAAGAAAATCAAGAACTGAGTCCGGAATGCCGCAAACATGTTTTGCATCATGAAAATCAAGAATTGAGCGCGGAATACAACCAAACTTGTTTCGGATAAAGAAAATCAAGAACTGAGTCCGGAATACCGCAAACAAGTTTTGCATCAAGAAAATCAAGAATTTGAGTCCGGAATACAACCAAACTTGTTTCGGATCAAGAAAATCAAGAACTGAGTCCGGAATACCGCAGACAAGTTTTGCATTAAGAAAATCAAGAATTGAGTGCGGAATAGAACCAAACTTGTTTGGGATCAAGAAAATCAAGAACTGAGTCCGGAATACAGCAAACAAGTTTTGCGTGAAGAAAATCAAGAATTTGAGTCCGGAATACAAACAAACTTGTTAGGGATCAATAAAATCAAGAACTGAGTCCGGAATACCGCAAACATGTTCAGCATCAAGAAAATCAAGAATTTATTGCAGAATACAACCAAACTTTTTCCGGATCAAGAAAATCAAGAACTGGATCCGGAATACCGCAAACAAGTCTTGCATCAAGAAAATCAAGAATTGAGTGCGGAATAGAACCAAACCTGTTTCGGATCAAGAAAATCAAGAACTGAGTCCGGAATGCCGCGAACATGTTTTGCATCAAGAAAATCAAGAATTGAGCGCGGAATACAACCAAACTTGTTTCGGATAAAGAAAATCAAGAACTGAGTCCGGAATCCCGCAAACAAGTTTTGCATCAAGAAAATCAAGAATTGAGTGCGGAATAGAACCAAACCTGTTTCGGATCAAAAAAATCAAGAACTGAGTCCGGAATGCCGCAAACATGTTTTGCATCATGAAAATCAAGAATTGAGCGCGGAATACAACCAAACTTGTTTCGGATAAAGAAAATCAAGAACTGAGTCCGGAATACCACAAACAAGTTTTGCATCAAGAAAATCAAGAATTTGAGTCCGGAATACAACCAAACTTGTTTCGGATCAAGAAAATCAAGAACTGAGTCCGGAATCCCGCACACAAGTTTTGCATCAAGAAAATCAAGAATTGAGTGCGGAATAGAACCAAACTTGTTTGGGATCAAGAAAATCAAGAACTGAGTCCGGAATACCGCAAACAAGTTTTGCGTGAAGAAAATCAAGAATTTGAGTCCGGAATACAAACAAACTTGTTAGGGATCAATAAAATCAAGAACTGAGTCCGGAATACCGCAAACATGTTCTGCATCAAGAAAATCAAGAATTTAGTGCGGAATACAACCAAATTTTTTCCGGATCAAGAAAATCAAGAACTGAGTCCGGAATACCGCAAACAAGTTTTGCATCAAGAAAATCAAGAATTGAGTGCGGAATAGAACCAAACCTGTTTCGGATCAAGAAAATCAAGAACTGAGTACGGAATGCCGCAAACATGTTTTGCATGAAGAAAATCAAGATTTGAGCGCGGAATACAACCAAACTTGTTTCGGATCAAGAAAATCAAGAACTGAGTCCGGAATACCGCAAACAAGTTTTGCATCAAGAAAATCAAGAATTGAGTGCGGAATAGAACCAAACTTGTTTCGGATCAAGAAAATCAAGAACTGACTCCGGAATGCCGCAAACATGTTTTGCATCAAGAAAATCAAGAATTGAGTGCGGAATACAACCAAACTTGTTTCGGATCAAGAAAATCAAGAACTGAGTCCGGAATGCCGCAAACATGTTTTGCATCAAGTAAATCAAGAATTGAGCGCGGAATACAACCAAACTTGTTTCGGATCAAGAAAATCAAGAACTGAGTCCGGAATTCCGCAAACATGTTTTGCATCAAGAAAATCAAGAATTGAGCGCGGAATACAACCAAACTTGTTTCGGATCAAGAAAATCAAGAACTGAGTCCGGAATACCGCAAACAAGTTTTGCATCAAGAAAATCAAGAATTGAGTGCGGAATAGAACCAAACCTGTTTCGGATCAAAAAAATCAAGAACTGAGCCCAGAATGCCGCAAACATGTTTTGCATCATGAAAATCAAGAATTGAGCGCGGAATACAACCAAACTTGTTTCGGATAAAGAAAATCAAGAACTGAGTCCGGAATACCGCAAACAAGTTTTGCATCAAGAAAATCAAGAATTTGAGTCCGGAATACAACCAAACTTGTTTCGGATCAAGAAAATCAAGAACTGAGTCCGGAATACCGCACACAAGTTTTGCATCAAGAAAATCAAGAATTGAGTGCGGAATAGAACCAAACTTGTTTGGGATCATGAAAATCAAGAACTGAGTCCGGAATACCGCAAACAAGTTTTGCGTGAAGAAAATCAAGAATTTGAGTCCGGAATACAAACAAACTTGTTAGGGATCAATAAAATCAAGAACTGAGTCCGAAATACCGCAAACATGTTCAGCATCAAGAAAATCAAGAATTTATTGCAGAATACAACCAAACTTTTTCCGGATCAAGAAAATCAAGAACTGAGTCCGGAATACCGCAAACAAGTTTTGCATCAAGAAAATCAAGAATTAAGTGCGGAATAGAACCAAACTTGTTTCGGATCAAGAAAATCAAGAACTGAGTCCGGAATGCCGCAAACATGTTTTGCATCAAGAAAATCAAGAATTTGAGACGGAATACAACCAAACTTGTTTCGGATCAAGAAAATCAAGAACTGAGTCCGGAATACCGCACACAAGTTTTGCATCAAGAAAATCAAGAATTGAGTGCGGAATAGAACCAAACTTGTTTGGGATCAAGAAAATCAAGAACTGAGTCCGGAATACCACAAACAAGTTTTGCGTGAAGAAAATCAAGAATTTGAGTCCGGAATACAAACAAACTTGTTAGGGATCAATAAAATCAAGCACTGAGTCCGGAATACCGCAAACATGTTCAGCATCAAGAAAATCAAGAATTGAGTGCAGAATACAACCAAACTTGTTTCGGATCAAAAAAATCAAGAACTGAGTCCGGAATACCGCAAACAAGTTTTGCATCAAGAAAATCAAGAATTGAGTGCGGAATAGAACCAAACCTGTTTCGGATCAAGAAAATCAAGAACTGAGTCCGGAATGCCGCAAACATGTTTTGCATCAAGAAAATCAAGAATTGAGCGCGGAATACAACCAAACTTGTTTCGGATAAAGAAAATCAAGAACTGAGTCCGGAATCCCGCAAACAAGTTTTGCATCAAGAAAATCAAGACTTTGAGTCCGGAATACAACCAAACTTGTTTGGGATCAAGAAAATCAAGAACTGAGTCCGGAATACCGCAAACAAGTTTTGCATCAAGAAAATCAAGAATTGAGTGCGGAATAGAACCAAACTTGTTTCGGATCAAGAAAATCAAGAACTGAGTCCGGAATGCCGCAAACATGTTTTGCATCATGAAAATCAAGAATTGAGCGCGGAATACAACCAAACTTGTTTCGGATAAAGAAAATCAAGAACTGAGTCCGGAATACCGCAAACAAGTTTTGCATCAAGAAAATCAAGAATTTGAGTCCGGAATACAACCAAACTTGTTTCGGATCAAGAAAATTAAGAACTGAGTCCGGTATACCGCACACAAGTTTTGCATCAAGAAAATCAAGAATTGAGTGCGGAATAGAACCAAACTTGTTTCGGATCAAAAAAATCAAGAACTGAGTCCGGAATACCGCAAACAAGTTTTGCATCAAGAAAATCAAGAATTGAGTGCGGAATAGAACCAAACTTGTTTCGGATCAAGAAAATCAAGAACTGAGTCCGGAATGCCGCAAACATGTTTTGCATCATGAAAATCAAGAATTGAGCGCGGAATACAACCAAACTTGTTTCGGATAAAGAAAATCAAGAACTGAGTCCGGAATACCGCAAACAAGTTTTGCATCAAGAAAATCAAGAATTAAGTGCGGAATAGAACCAAACTTGTTTCGGATCAAGAAAATCAAGAACTGAGTCCGGAATGCCGCAAACATGTTTTGCATCAAGAAAATCAAGAATTGAGTGCGGAATACAACCAAACTTGTTTCGGATCAAAAAAATCAAGAACTGAGTCCGGAATACCGCAAACAAGTTTTGCATCAAGAAAATCAAGAATTAAGTGCGGAATAGAACCAAACTTGTTTCGGATCAAGAAAATCAAGAACTGAGTCCGGAATGCCGCAAACATGTTTTGCATCAAGAAAATCAAGAATTTGAGACGGAATACAACCAAACTTGTTTCGGATCAAGAAAATCAAGAACTGAGTCCGGAATACCGCACACAAGTTTTGCATCAAGAAAATCAAGAATTGAGTGCGGAATAGAACCAAACTTGTTTGGGATCAAGAAAATCAAGAACTGAGTCCGGAATACCACAAACAAGTTTTGCGTGAAGAAAATCAAGAATTTGAGTCCGGAATACAAACAAACTTGTTAGGGATCAATAAAATCAAGCACTGAGTCCGGAATACCGCAAACATGTTCAGCATCAAGAAAATCAAGAATTGAGTGCAGAATACAACCAAACTTGTTTCGGATTAAAAAAATCAAGAACTGAGTCCGGAATACCGCAAACAAGTTTTGCATCAAGAAAATCAAGAATTGAGTGCGGAATAGAACCAAACCTGTTTCGGATCAAGAAAATCAAGAACTGAGTCCGGAATGCCGCAAACATGTTTTGCATCAAGAAAATCAAGAATTGAGCGCGGAATACAACCAAACTTGTTTCGGATAAAGAAAATCAAGAACTGAGTCCGGAATCCCGCAAACAAGTTTTGCATCAAGAAAATCAAGACTTTGAGTCCGGAATACAACCAAACTTGTTTGGGATCAAGAAAATCAAGAACTGAGTCCGGAATACCGCAAAAAAGTTTTGCATCAAGAAAATCAAGAATTGAGTGCGGAATAGAACCAAACTTGTTTCGGATCAAGAAAATCAAGAACTGAGTCCGGAATGCCGCAAACATGTTTTGCATCATGAAAATCAAGAATTGAGCGCGGAATACAACCAAACTTGTTTCGGATAAAGAAAATCAAGAACTGAGTCCGGAATACCGCAAACAAGTTTTGCATCAAGAAAATCAAGAATTTGAGTCCGGAATACAACCAAACTTGTTTCGGATCAAGAAAATCAAGAACTGAGTCCGGAATGCCGCAAACAAGTTTTGCATCAAGAAAATCAAGAATTGAGTGCGGAATAGAACCAAACTTGTTTCGGATCAAGAAAATCAAGAACTGAGTCCGGAATGCCGCAAACATGTTTTGCATCATGAAAATCAAGAATTGAGCGCGGAATACAACCAAACTTGTTTCGGATAAAGAAAATCAAGAACTGAGTCCGGAATACCGCAAACAAGTTTTGCATCAAGAAAATCAAGAATTTGAGTCCGGAATACAACCAAACTTGTTTCGGATCAAGAAAATTAAGAACTGAGTCCGGTATACCGCACACAAGTTTTGCATCAAGAAAATCAAGAATTGAGTGCGGATAGAACCAAACTTGTTTGGGATCAAGAAAATCAAGAACTGAGTCCGGAATACCGCAAACAAGTTTTGAATCAAGAAAATCAAGAATTGAGTGCGGAATACAACCAAACTTGTTTCGGATCAAAAAAATCAAGAACTGAGTCCGGAATACCGCAAACAAGTTTTGCATCAAGAAAATCAAGAATTGAGTGCGGAATAGAACCAAACTTGTTTCGGATCAAGAAAATCAAGAACTGAGTCCGGAATGCCGCAAACATGTTTTGCATCATGAAAATCAAGAATTGAGCGCGGAATACAACCAAACTTGTTTCGGATAAAGAAAATCAAGAACTGAGTCCGGAATACCGCAAACAAGTTTTGCATCAAGAAAATCAAGAATTTGAGTCCGGAATACAACCAAACTTGTTTCGGATCAAGAAAATTAAGAACTGAGTCCGGAATACCGCACACAAGTTTTGCATCAAGAAAATCAAGAATTGAGTGCGGAATAGAACCAAACTTGTTTGGGATCAAGAAAATCAAGAACTGAGTCCGGAATACCACAAACAAGTTTTGCGTGAAGAAAATCAAGAATTTGAGTCCGGAATACAAACAAACTTGTTAGGGATCAATAAAATCAAGCACTGAGTCCGGAATACCGCAAACATGTTCAGCATCAAGAAAATCAAGAATTGAGTGCAGAATACAACCAAACTTGTTTCGGATCAAAAAAATCAAGAACTGAGTCCGGAATACCGCAAACAAGTTTTGCATCAAGAAAATCAAGAATTGAGTGCGGAATAGAACCAAACCTGTTTCGGATCAAGAAAATCAAGAACTGAGTCCGGAATGCCGCAAACATGTTTTGCATCAAGAAAATCAAGAATTGAGCGCGGAATACAACCAAACTTGTTTCGGATAAAGAAAATCAAGAACTGAGTCCGGAATCCCGCAAACAAGTTTTGCATCAAGAAAATCAAGACTTTGAGTCCGGAATACAACCAAACTTGTTTGGGATCAAGAAAATCAAGAACTGAGTCCGGAATACCGCAAAAAAGTTTTGCATCAAGAAAATCAAGAATTGAGTGCGGAATAGAACCAAACTTGTTTCGGATCAAGAAAATCAAGAACTGAGTCCGGAATGCCGCAAACATGTTTTGCATCATGAAAATCAAGAATTGAGCGCGGAATACAACCAAACTTGTTTCGGATAAAGAAAATCAAGAACTGAGTCCGGAATACCGCAAACAAGTTTTGCATCAAGAAAATCAAGAATTTGAGTCCGGAATACAACCAAACTTGTTTCGGATCAAGAAAATCAAGAACTGAGTCCGGAATGCCGCAAACAAGTTTTGCATCAAGAAAATCAAGAATTGAGTGCGGAATAGAACCAAACTTGTTTCGGATCAAGAAAATCAAGAACTGAGTCCGGAATGCCGCAAACATGTTTTGCATCATGAAAATCAAGAATTGAGCGCGGAATACAACCAAACTTGTTTCGGATAAAGAAAATCAAGAACTGAGTCCGGAATACCGCAAACAAGTTTTGCATCAAGAAAATCAAGAATTTGAGTCCGGAATACAACCAAACTTGTTTCGGATCAAGAAAATTAAGAACTGAGTCCGGTATACCGCACACAAGTTTTGCATCAAGAAAATCAAGAATTGAGTGCGGATAGAACCAAACTTGTTTGGGATCAAGAAAATCAAGAACTGAGTCCGGAATACCGCAAACAAGTTTTGAATCAAGAAAATCAAGAATTGAGTGCGGAATACAACCAAACTTGTTTCGGATCAAAAAAATCAAGAACTGAGTCCGGAATACCGCAAACAAGTTTTGCATCAATAAAATCAAGAATTGAGTGCGGAATAGAACCAAACTTGTTTCGGATCAAGAAAATCAAGAACTGAGTCCGGAATGCCGCAAACATGTTTTGCATCATGAAAATCAAGAATTGAGCGCGGAATACAACCAAACTTGTTTCGGATAAAGAAAATCAAGAACTGAGTCCGGAATACCGCAAACAAGTTTTGCATCAAGAAAATCAAGAATTTGAGTCCGGAATACAACCAAACTTGTTTCGGATCAAGAAAATTAAGAACTGAGTCCGGAATACCGCACACAAGTTTTGCATCAAGAAAATCAAGAATTGAGTGCGGAATAGAACCAAACTTGTTTCGGATAAAGAAAATCAAGAACTGAGTCCGGAATACCGCAAACAAGTTTTGCATCAAGAAAATCAAGAATTGAGCGCGGAATACAACCAAACTTGTTTCGGATCAAGAAAATCAAGAACTGAGTCCGGAATACCGCAAACAAGTTTTGCATCAAGAAAATCAAGAATTGAGTGCGGAATAGAACCAAACTTGTTTCGGATCAAGAAAATCAAGAACTGAGTCCGGAATGCCGCAAACATGTTTTGCATCATGAAAATCAAGAATTGAGCGCGGAATACAACCAAACTTGTTTCGGATCAAGAAAATCAAGAACTGAGTCCGGAATACCGCAAACAAGTTTTGCATCAAGAAAATCAAGAATTGAGTGCGGAATAGAACCAAACTTGTTTCGGATCAAGAAAATCAAGAACTGAGTCCGGAATGCCGCAAACATGTTTTGCATCAAGAAAATCAAGAATTTGAGACGGAATACAACCAAACTTGTTTCGGATCAAGAAAATCAAGAACTGAGTCCGGAATGCCGCAAACATGTTTTGCATCAAGAAAATCAAGAATTGAGCGCGGAATACAACCAAACTTGTTTCGGATAAAGAAAATCAAGAACTGAGTCCGGAATCCCGCAAACAAGTTTTGCATCAAGAAAATCAAGACTTTGAGTCCGGAATACAACCAAACTTGTTTGGGATCAAGAAAATCAAGAACTGAGTCCGGAATACCGCAAACAAGTTTTGCATCAAGAAAATCAAGAATTGAGTGCGGAATAGAACCAAACTTGTTTCGGATCAAGAAAATCAAGAACTGAGTCCGGAATGCCGCAAACATGTTTTGCATCATGAAAATCAAGAATTGAGCGCGGAATACAACCAAACTTGTTTCGGATAAAGAAAATCAAGAACTGAGTCCGGAATACCGCAAACAAGTTTTGCATCAAGAAAATCAAGAATTTGAGTCCGGAATACAACCAAACTTGTTTCGGATCAAGAAAATCAAGAACTGAGTCCGGAATGCCGCAAACAAGTTTTGCATCAAGAAAATCAAGAATTGAGTGCGGAATAGAACCAAACTTGTTTCGGATCAAGAAAATCAAGAACTGAGTCCGGAATGCCGCAAACATGTTTTGCATCATGAAAATCAAGAATTGAGCGCGGAATACAACCAAACTTGTTTCGGATAAAGAAAATCAAGAACTGAGTCCGGAATACCGCAAACAAGTTTTGCATCAAGAAAATCAAGAATTTGAGTCCGGAATACAACCAAACTTGTTTCGGATCAAGAAAATCAAGAACTGAGTCCGGAATGCCGCAAACAAGTTTTGCATCAAGAAAATCAAGAATTGAGTGCGGAATAGAACCAAACTTGTTTCGGATCAAGAAAATCAAGAACTGAGTCCGGAATGCCGCAAACATGTTTTGCATCATGAAAATCAAGAATTGAGCGCGGAATACAACCAAACTTGTTTCGGATAAAGAAAATCAAGAACTGAGTCCGGAATACCGCAAACAAGTTTTGCATCAAGAAAATCAAGAATTTGAGTCCGGAATACAACCAAACTTGTTTCGGATCAAGAAAATTAAGAACTGAGTCCGGAATACCGCACACAAGTTTTGCATCAAGAAAATCAAGAATTGAGTGCGGAATAGAACCAAACTTGTTTGGGATCAAGAAAATCAAGAACTGAGTCCGGAATACCGCAAACAAGTTTTGAATCAAGAAAATCAAGAATTGAGTGCGGAATACAACCAAACTTGTTTCGGATCAAAAAAATCAAGAACTGAGTCCGGAATACCGCAAACAAGTTTTGCATCAAGAAAATCAAGAATTGAGTGCGGAATAGAACCAAACTTGTTTCGGATCAAGAAAATCAAGAACTGAGTCCGGAATGCCGCAAACATGTTTTGCATCATGAAAATCAAGAATTGAGCGCGGAATACAACCAAACTTGTTTCGGATAAAGAAAATCAAGAACTGAGTCCGGAATACCGCAAACAAGTTTTGCATCAAGAAAATCAAGAATTTGAGTCCGGAATACAACCAAACTTGTTTCGGATCAAGAAAATTAAGAACTGAGTCCGGAATACCGCAAACAAGTTTTGCATCAAGAAAATCAAGAATTTGAGTCCGGAATACAACCAAACTTGTTTCGGATCAAGAAAATCAAGAACTGAGTCCGGAATGCCGCAAACAAGTTTTGCATCAAGAAAATCAAGAATTGAGTGCGGAATAGAACCAAACTTGTTTCGGATCAAGAAAATCAAGAACTGAGTCCGGAATGCCGCAAACATGTTTTGCATCAAGAAAATCAAGAATTTGAGTCCGGAATACAACCAAACTTGTTTCGGATCAAGAAAATCAAGAACTGAGTCCGGAATGCCGCAAACAAGTTTTGCATCAAGAAAATCAAGAATTGAGTGCGGAATAGAACCAAACTTGTTTCGGATCAAGAAAATCAAGAACTGAGTCCGGAATGCCGCAAACATGTTTTGCATCAAGAAAATCAAGAATTGAGCGCGGAATACAACCAAACTTGTTTCGGATAAAGAAAATCAAGAACTGAGTCCGGAATCCCGCAAACAAGTTTTGCATCAAGAAAATCAAGACTTTGAGTCCGGAATACAACCAAACTTGTTTGGGATCAAGAAAATCAAGAACTGAGTCCGGAATACCGCAAACAAGTTTTGCATCAAGAAAATCAAGAATTGAGTGCGGAATAGAACCAAACTTGTTTCGGATCAAGAAAATCAAGAACTGAGTCCGGAATGCCGCAAACATGTTTTGCATCATGAAAATCAAGAATTGAGCGCGGAATACAACCAAACTTGTTTCGGATAAAGAAAATCAAGAACTGAGTCCGGAATACCGCAAACAAGTTTTGCATCAAGAAAATCAAGAATTTGAGTCCGGAATACAACCAAACTTGTTTCGGATCAAGAAAATCAAGAACTGAGTCCGGAATGCCGCAAACAAGTTTTGCATCAAGAAAATCAAGAATTGAGTGCGGAATAGAACCAAACTTGTTTCGGATCAAGAAAATCAAGAACTGAGTCCGGAATGCCGCAAACATGTTTTGCATCATGAAAATCAAGAATTGAGCGCGGAATACAACCAAACTTGTTTCGGATAAAGAAAATTAAGAACTGAGTCCGGAATACCGCAAACAAGTTTTGCATCAAGAAAATCAAGAATTTGAGTCCGGAATACAACCAAACTTGTTTCGGATCAAGAAAATCAAGAACTGAGTCCGGAATGCCGCAAACAAGTTTTGCATCAAGAAAATCAAGAATTGAGTGCGGAATAGAACCAAACTTATTTCGGATCAAGAAAATCAAGAACTGAGTCCGGAATGCCGCAAACATGTTTTGCATCAAGAAAATCAAGAATTTGAGACGGAATACAACCAAACTTGTTTCGGATCAAGAAAATCAAGAACTGAGTCCGGAATGCCGCAAACATGTTTTGCATCAAGAAAATCAAGAATTGAGCGCGGAATACAACCAAACTTGTTTCGGATAAAGAAAATCAAGAACTGAGTCCGGAATCCCGCAAACAAGTTTTGCATCAAGAAAATCAAGACTTTGAGTCCGGAATACAACCAAACTTGTTTGGGATCAAGAAAATCAAGAACTGAGTCCGGAATGCCGCAAACATGTTTTGCATCATGAAAATCAAGAATTGAGCGCGGAATACAACCAAACTTGTTTCGGATCAAGAAAATTAAGAACTGAGTCCGGAATACCGCAAACAAGTTTTGCATCAAGAAAATCAAGAATTTGAGTCCGGAATACAACCAAACTTGTTTCGGATCAAGAAAATCAAGAACTGAGTCCGGAATGCCGCAAACAAGTTTTGCATCAAGAAAATCAAGAATTGAGTGCGGAATAGAACCAAACTTGTTTCGGATCAAGAAAATCAAGAACTGAGTCCGGAATGCCGCAAACATGTTTTGCATCAAGAAAATCAAGAATTGAGCGCGGAATACAACCAAACTTGTTTCGGATAAAGAAAATCAAGAACTGAGTCCGGAATCCCGCAAACAAGTTTTGCATCAAGAAAATCAAGACTTTGAGTCCGGAATACAACCAAACTTGTTTGGGATCAAGAAAATCAAGAACTGAGTCCGGAATACCGCAAACAAGTTTTGCATCAAGAAAATCAAGAATTGAGTGCGGAATAGAACCAAACTTGTTTCGGATCAAGAAAATCAAGAACTGAGTCCGGAATGCCGCAAACATGTTTGGTATCATGAAAATCAAGAATTGAGCGCGGAATACAACCAAACTTGTTTCGGATAAAGAAAATCAAGAACTGAGTCCGGAATACCGCAAACAAGTTTTGCATCAAGAAAATCAAGAATTTGATTCCGGAATACAACCAAACTTGTTTCGGATCAAGAAAATCAAGAACTGAGTCCGGAATGCCGCAAACAAGTTTTGCATCAAGAAAATCAAGAATTGAGTGCGGAATAGAACCAAACTTGTTTCGGATCAAGAAAATCAAGAACTGAGTCCGGAATGCCGCAAACATGTTTTGCATCATGAAAATCAAGAATTGAGCGCGGAATACAACCAAACTTGTTTCGGATAAAGAAAATTAAGAACTGAGTCCGGAATACCGCAAACAAGTTTTGCATCAAGAAAATCAAGAATTTGAGTCCGGAATACAACCAAACTTGTTTCGGATCAAGAAAATCAAGAACTGAGTCCGGAATGCCGCAAACAAGTTTTGCATCAAGAAAATCAAGAATTGAGTGCGGAATAGAACCAAACTTGTTTCGGATCAAGAAAATCAAGAACTGAGTCCGGAATGCCGCAAACATGTTTTGCATCATGAAAATCAAGAATTGAGCGCGGAATACAACCAAACTTGTTTCGGATAAAGAAAATCAAGAACTGAGTCCGGAATCCCGCAAACAAGTTTTGCATCAAGAAAATCAAGACTTTGAGTCCGGAATACAACCAAACTTGTTTGGGATCAAGAAAATCAAGAACTGAGTCCGGAATGCCGCAAACATGTTTTGCATCATGAAAATCAAGAATTGAGCGCGGAATACAACCAAACTTGTTTCGGATCAAGAAAATTAAGAACTGAGTCCGGAATACCGCAAACAAGTTTTGCATCAAGAAAATCAAGAATTTGAGTCCGGAATACAACCAAACTTGTTTCGGATCAAGAAAATCAAGAACTGAGTCCGGAATGCCGCAAACAAGTTTTGCATCAAGAAAATCAAGAATTGAGTGCGGAATAGAACCAAACTTGTTTCGGATCAAGAAAATCAAGAACTGAGTCCGGAATGCCGCAAACATGTTTTGCATCAAGAAAATCAAGAATTGAGCGCGGAATACAACCAAACTTGTTTCGGATAAAGAAAATCAAGAACTGAGTCCGGAATCCCGCAAACAAGTTTTGCATCAAGAAAATCAAGACTTTGAGTCCGGAATACAACCAAACTTGTTTGGGATCAAGAAAATCAAGAACTGAGTCCGGAATACCGCAAACAAGTTTTGCATCAAGAAAATCAAGAATTGAGTACGGAATAGAACCAAACTTGTTTCGGATCAAGAAAATCAAGAACTGAGTCCGGAATGCCGCAAACATGTTTTGCATCATGAAAATCAAGAATTGAGCGCGGAATACAACCAAACTTGTTTCGGATAAAGAAAATCAAGAACTGAGTCCGGAATACCGCAAACAAGTTTTGCATCAAGAAAATCAAGAATTTGAGTCCGGAATACAACCAAACTTGTTTCGGATCAAGAAAATCAAGAACTGAGTCCGGAATGCCGCAAACAAGTTTTGCATCAAGAAAATCAAGAATTGAGTGCGGAATAGAACCAAACTTGTTTCGGATCAAGAAAATCAAGAACTGAGTCCGGAATGCCGCAAACATGTTTTGCATCATGAAAATCAAGAATTGAGCGCGGAATACATCCAAACTTGTTTCGGATAAAGAAAATCAAGAACTGAGTCCGGAATACCGCAAACAAGTTTTGCATCAAGAAAATCAAGAATTTGAGTCCGGAATACAACCAAACTTGTTTCGGATCAAGAAAATTAAGAACTGAGTCCGGAATACCGCACACAAGTTTTGCATCAAGAAAATCAAGAATTGAGTGCGGAATAGAACCAAACTTGTTTGGGATCAAGAAAATCAAGAACTGAGTCCGGAATACCGCAAACAAGTTTTGAATCAAGAAAATCAAGAATTGAGCGCGGAATACAACCAAACTTGTTTCGGATCAAAAAAATCAAGAACTGAGTCCGGAATACCGCAAACAAGTTTTGCATCAAGAAAATCAAGAATTGAGTGCGGAATAGAACCAAACTTGTTTCGGATCAAGAAAATCAAGAACTGAGTCCGGAATGTCGCAAACATGTTTTGCATCATGAAAATCAAGAATTGAGCGCGGAATACAACCAAACTTGTTTCGGATAAAGAAAATCAAGAACTGAGTCCGGAATACCGCAAACAAGTTTTGCATCAAGAAAATCAAGAATTGAGCGCGGAATACAACCAAACTTGTTTCGGATCAAGAAAATCAAGAACTGAGTCCGGAATACCGCAAACAAGTTTTGCATCAAGAAAATCAAGAATTGAGTGCGGAATAGAACCAAACTTGTTTCGGATCAAGAAAATCAAGAACTGAGTCCGGAATGCCGCAAACATGTTTTGCATCATGAAAATCAAGAATTGAGCGCGGAATACAACCAAACTTGTTTCGGATCAAGAAAATCAAGAACTGAGTCCGGAATACCGCAAACAAGTTTTGCATCAAGAAAATCAAGAATTGAGTGCGGAATAGAACCAAACTTGTTTCGGATCAAGAAAATCAAGAACTGAGTCCGGAATGCCGCAAACATGTTTTGCATCAAGAAAATCAAGAATTTGAGACGGAATACAACCAAACTTGTTTCGGATCAAGAAAATCAAGAACTGAGTCCGGAATGCCGCAAACATGTTTTGCATCAAGAAAATCAAGAATTGAGCGCGGAATACAACCAAACTTGTTTCGGATAAAGAAAATCAAGAACTGAGTCCGGAATCCCGCAAACAAGTTTTGCATCAAGAAAATCAAGACTTTGAGTCCGGAATACAACCAAACTTGTTTGGGATCAAGAAAATCAAGAACTGAGTCCGGAATACCGCAAACAAGTTTTGCATCAAGAAAATCAAGAATTGAGTGCGGAATAGAACCAAACTTGTTTCGGATCAAGAAAATCAAGAACTGAGTCCGGAATGCCGCAAACATGTTTTGCATCATGAAAATCAAGAATTGAGCGCGGAATACAACCAAACTTGTTTCGGATAAAGAAAATCAAGAACTGAGTCCGGAATACCGCAAACAAGTTTTGCATCAAGAAAATCAAGAATTTGAGTCCGGAATACAACCAAACTTGTTTCGGATCAAGAAAATCAAGAACTGAGTCCGGAATGCCGCAAACATGTTTTGCATCATGAAAATCAAGAATTGAGCGCGGAATACAACCAAACTTGTTTCGGATCAAGAAAATCAAGAACTGAGTCCGGAATACCGCAAACAAGTTTTGCATCAAGAAAATCAAGAATTGAGTGCGGAATAGAACCAAACTTGTTTCGGATCAAGAAAATCAAGAACTGAGTCCGGAATGTCGCAAACATGTTTTGCATCATGAAAATCAAGAATTGAGCGCGGAATACAACCAAACTTGTTTCGGATAAAGAAAATCAAGAACTGAGTCCGGAATACCGCAAACAAGTTTTGCATCAAGAAAATCAAGAATTGAGCGCGGAATACAACCAAACTTGTTTCGGATCAAGAAAATCAAGAACTGAGTCCGGAATACCGCAAACAAGTTTTGCATCAAGAAAATCAAGAATTGAGTGCGGAATAGAACCAAACTTGTTTCGGATCAAGAAAATCAAGAACTGAGTCCGGAATGCCGCAAACATGTTTTGCATCATGAAAATCAAGAATTGAGCGCGGAATACAACCAAACTTGTTTCGGATCAAGAAAATCAAGAACTGAGTCCGGAATGCCGCAAACATGTTTTGCATCAAGAAAATCAAGAATTGAGTCCGGAATACAACCAAACTTGTTTCGGATCAAGAAAATCAAGAACTGAGTCCGGAATACCGCAAACAAGTTTTGCATCAAGAAAATCAAGAATTGAGTGCGGAATAGAACCAAACTTGTTTCGGATCAAGAAAATCAAGAACTGAGTCCGGAATGTCGCAAACATGTTTTGCATCATGAAAATCAAGAATTGAGCGCGGAATACAACCAAACTTGTTTCGGATAAAGAAAATCAAGAACTGAGTCCGGAATACCGCAAACAAGTTTTGCATCAAGAAAATCAAGAATTGAGCGCGGAATACAACCAAACTTGTTTCGGATCAAGAAAATCAAGAACTGAGTCCGGAATACCGCAAACAAGTTTTGCATCAAGAAAATCAAGAATTGAGTGCGGAATAGAACCAAACTTGTTTCGGATCAAGAAAATCAAGAACTGAGTCCGGAATGCCGCAAACATGTTTTGCATCATGAAAATCAAGAATTGAGCGCGGAATACAACCAAACTTGTTTCGGATCAAGAAAATCAAGAACTGAGTCCGGAATACCGCAAACAAGTTTTGCATCAAGAAAATCAAGAATTGAGTGCGGAATAGAACCAAACTTGTTTCGGATCAAGAAAATCAAGAACTGAGTCCGGAATGCCGCAAACATGTTTTGCATCAAGAAAATTAAGAATTTGAGACGGAATACAACCAAACTTGTTTCGGATCAAGAAAATCAAGAACTGAGTCCGGAATGCCGCAAACATGTTTTGCATCAAGAAAATCAAGAATTGAGCGCGGAATACAACCAAACTTGTTTCGGATAAAGAAAATCAAGAACTGAGTCCGGAATCCCGCAAACAAGTTTTGCATCAAGAAAATCAAGACTTTGAGTCCGGAATACAACCAAACTTGTTTGGGATCAAGAAAATCAAGAACTGAGTCCGGAATACCGCAAACAAGTTTTGCATCAAGAAAATCAAGAATTGAGTGCGGAATAGAACCAAACTTGTTTCGGATCAAGAAAATCAAGAACTGAGTCCGGAATGCCGCAAACATGTTTTGCATCATGAAAATCAAGAATTGAGCGCGGAATACAACCAAACTTGTTTCGGATAAAGAAAATCAAGAACTGAGTCCGGAATACCGCAAACAAGTTTTGCATCAAGAAAATCAAGAATTTGAGTCCGGAATACAACCAAACTTGTTTCGGATCAAGAAAATCAAGAACTGAGTCCGGAATGCCGCAAACAAGTTTTGCATCAAGAAAATCAAGAATTGAGTGCGGAATAGAACCAAACTTGTTTCGGATCAAGAAAATCAAGAACTGAGTCCGGAATGCCGCAAACATGTTTTGCATCATGAAAATCAAGAATTGAGCGCGGAATACAACCAAACTTGTTTCGGATCAAGAAAATCAAGAACTGAGTCCGGAATACCGCAAACAAGTTTTGCATCAAGAAAATCAAGAATTGAGGGCGGAATAGAACCAAACTTGTTTCGGATCAAGAAAATCAAGAACTGAGTCCGGAATGTCGCAAACATGTTTTGCATCATGAAAATCAAGAATTGAGCGCGGAATACAACCAAACTTGTTTCGGATAAAGAAAATCAAGAACTGAGTCCGGAATACCGCAAACAAGTTTTGCATCAAGAAAATCAAGAATTGAGCGCGGAATACAACCAAACTTGTTTCGGATCAAGAAAATCAAGAACTGAGTCCGGAATACCGCAAACAAGTTTTGCATCAAGAAAATCAAGAATTGAGTGCGGAATAGAACCAAACTTGTTTCGGATCAAGAAAATCAAGAACTGAGTCCGGAATGCCGCAAACATGTTTTGCATCATGAAAATCAAGAATTGAGCGCGGAATACAACCAAACTTGTTTCGGATCAAGAAAATCAAGAACTGAGTCCGGAATGCCGCAAACATGTTTTGCATCAAGAAAATCAAGAATTGAGTCCGGAATACAACCAAACTTGTTTCGGATCAAGAAAATCAAGAACTGAGTCCGGAATACCGCAAACAAGTTTTGCATCAAGAAAATCAAGAATTGAGTGCGGAATAGAACCAAACTTGTTTCGGATCAAGAAAATCAAGAACTGAGTCCGGAATGTCGCAAACATGTTTTGCATCATGAAAATCAAGAATTGAGCGCGGAATACAACCAAACTTGTTTCGGATAAAGAAAATCAAGAACTGAGTCCGGAATACCGCAAACAAGTTTTGCATCAAGAAAATCAAGAATTGAGCGCGGAATACAACCAAACTTGTTTCGGATCAAGAAAATCAAGAACTGAGTCCGGAATACCGCAAACAAGTTTTGCATCAAGAAAATCAAGAATTGAGTGCGGAATAGAACCAAACTTGTTTCGGATCAAGAAAATCAAGAACTGAGTCCGGAATGCCGCAAACATGTTTTGCATCATGAAAATCAAGAATTGAGCGCGGAATACAACCAAACTTGTTTCGGATCAAGAAAATCAAGAACTGAGTCCGGAATACCGCAAACAAGTTTTGCATCAAGAAAATCAAGAATTGAGTGCGGAATAGAACCAAACTTGTTTCGGATCAAGAAAATCAAGAACTGAGTCCGGAATGCCGCAAACATGTTTTGCATCAAGAAAATTAAGAATTTGAGACGGAATACAACCAAACTTGTTTCGGATCAAGAAAATCAAGAACTGAGTCCGGAATGCCGCAAACATGTTTTGCATCAAGAAAATCAAGAATTGAGCGCGGAATACAACCAAACTTGTTTCGGATAAAGAAAATCAAGAACTGAGTCCGGAATCCCGCAAACAAGTTTTGCATCAAGAAAATCAAGACTTTGAGTCCGGAATACAACCAAACTTGTTTGGGATCAAGAAAATCAAGAACTGAGTCCGGAATACCGCAAACAAGTTTTGCATCAAGAAAATCAAGAATTGAGTGCGGAATAGAACCAAACTTGTTTCGGATCAAGAAAATCAAGAACTGAGTCCGGAATGCCGCAAACATGTTTTGCATCATGAAAATCAAGAATTGAGCGCGGAATACAACCAAACTTGTTTCGGATAAAGAAAATCAAGAACTGAGTCCGGAATACCGCAAACAAGTTTTGCATCAAGAAAATCAAGAATTTGAGTCCGGAATACAACCAAACTTGTTTCGGATCAAGAAAATCAAGAACTGAGTCCGGAATGCCGCAAACAAGTTTTGCATCAAGAAAATCAAGAATTGAGTGCGGAATAGAACCAAACTTGTTTCGGATCAAGAAAATCAAGAACTGAGTCCGGAATGCCGCAAACATGTTTTGCATCATGAAAATCAAGAATTGAGCGCGGAATACAACCAAACTTGTTTCGGATCAAGAAAATCAAGAACTGAGTCCGGAATACCGCAAACAAGTTTTGCATCAAGAAAATCAAGAATTGAGGGCGGAATAGAACCAAACTTGTTTCGGATCAAGAAAATCAAGAACTGAGTCCGGAATGTCGCAAACATGTTTTGCATCATGAAAATCAAGAATTGAGCGCGGAATACAACCAAACTTGTTTCGGATAAAGAAAATCAAGAACTGAGTCCGGAATACCGCAAACAAGTTTTGCATCAAGAAAATCAAGAATTGAGCGCGGAATACAACCAAACTTGTTTCGGATCAAGAAAATCAAGAACTGAGTCCGGAATACCGCAAACAAGTTTTGCATCAAGAAAATCAAGAATTGAGTGCGGAATAGAACCAAACTTGTTTCGGATCAAGAAAATCAAGAACTGAGTCCGGAATGCCGCAAACATGTTTTGCATCATGAAAATCAAGAATTGAGCGCGGAATACAACCAAACTTGTTTCGGATCAAGAAAATCAAGAACTGAGTCCGGAATGCCGCAAACATGTTTTGCATCAAGAAAATCAAGAATTGAGTCCGGAATACAACCAAACTTGTTTCGGATCAAGAAAATCAAGAACTGAGTCCGGAATACCGCAAACAAGTTTTGCATCAAGAAAATCAAGAATTGAGTGCGGAATAGAACCAAACTTGTTTCGGATCAAGAAAATCAAGAACTGAGTCCGGAATGTCGCAAACATGTTTTGCATCATGAAAATCAAGAATTGAGCGCGGAATACAACCAAACTTGTTTCGGATAAAGAAAATCAAGAACTGAGTCCGGAATACCGCAAACAAGTTTTGCATCAAGAAAATCAAGAATTGAGCGCGGAATACAACCAAACTTGTTTCGGATCAAGAAAATCAAGAACTGAGTCCGGAATACCGCAAACAAGTTTTGCATCAAGAAAATCAAGAATTGAGTGCGGAATAGAACCAAACTTGTTTCGGATCAAGAAAATCAAGAACTGAGTCCGGAATGCCGCAAACATGTTTTGCATCATGAAAATCAAGAATTGAGCGCGGAATACAACCAAACTTGTTTCGGATCAAGAAAATCAAGAACTGAGTCCGGAATACCGCAAACAAGTTTTGCATCAAGAAAATCAAGAATTGAGTGCGGAATAGAACCAAACTTGTTTCGGATCAAGAAAATCAAGAACTGAGTCCGGAATGCCGCAAACATGTTTTGCATCAAGAAAATTAAGAATTTGAGACGGAATACAACCAAACTTGTTTCGGATCAAGAAAATCAAGAACTGAGTCCGGAATGCCGCAAACATGTTTTGCATCAAGAAAATCAAGAATTGAGCGCGGAATACAACCAAACTTGTTTCGGATAAAGAAAATCAAGAACTGAGTCCGGAATCCCGCAAACAAGTTTTGCATCAAGAAAATCAAGACTTTGAGTCCGGAATACAACCAAACTTGTTTGGGATCAAGAAAATCAAGAACTGAGTCCGGAATACCGCAAACAAGTTTTGCATCAAGAAAATCAAGAATTGAGTGCGGAATAGAACCAAACTTGTTTCGGATCAAGAAAATCAAGAACTGAGTCCGGAATGCCGCAAACATGTTTTGCATCATGAAAATCAAGAATTGAGCGCGGAATACAACCAAACTTGTTTCGGATAATGAAAATCAAGAACTGAGTCCGGAATACCGCAAACAAGTTTTGCATCAAGAAAATCAAGAATTTGAGTCCGGAATACAACCAAACTTGTTTCGGATCAAGAAAATCAAGAACTGAGTCCGGAATGCCGCAAACAAGTTTTGCATCAAGAAAATCAAGAATTGAGTGCGGAATAGAACCAAACTTGTTTCGGATCAAGAAAATCAAGAACTGAGTCCGGAATGCCGCAAACATGTTTTGCATCATGAAAATCAAGAATTGAGCGCGGAATACAACCAAACTTGTTTCGGATAAAGAAAATCAAGAACTGAGTCCGGAATACTGCAAACAAGTTTTGCATCAAGAAAATCAAGAATTTGAGTCCGGAATACAACCAAACTTGTTTCGGATCAAGAAAATTAAGAACTGAGTCCGGAATACCGCACACAAGTTTTGCATCAAGAAAATCAAGAATTGAGTGCGGAATAGAACCAAACTTGTTTGGGATCAAGAAAATCAAGAACTGAGTCCGGAATACCGCAAACAAGTTTTGAATCAAGAAAATCAAGAATTGAGTGCGGAATACAACCAAACTTGTTTCGGATCAAAAAAATCAAGAACTGAGTCCGGAATACCGCAAACAAGTTTTGCATCAAGAAAATCAAGAATTGAGTGCGGAATAGAACCAAACTTGTTTCGGATCAAGAAAATCAAGAACTGAGTCCGGAATGCCGCAAACATGTTTTGCATCATGAAAATCAAGAATTGAGCGCGGAATACAACCAAACTTGTTTCGGATAAAGAAAATCAAGAACTGAGTCCGGAATACCGCAAACAAGTTTTGCATCAAGAAAATCAAGAATTTGAGTCCGGAATACAACCAAACTTGTTTCGGATCAAGAAAATTAAGAACTGAGTCCGGAATACCGCACACAAGTTTTGCATCAAGAAAATCAAGAATTGAGTGCGGAATAGAACCAAACTTGTTTGGGATCAAGAAAATCAAGAACTGAGTCCGGAATACCGCAAACAAGTTTTGAATCAAGAAAATCAAGAATTGAGTGCGGAATACAACCAAACTTGTTTCGGATCAAAAAAATCAAGAACTGAGTCCGGAATACCGCAAACAAGTTTTGCATCAAGAAAATCAAAAATTGAGTGCGGAATAGAACCAAACCTGTTTCGGATCAAGAAAATCAAGAACTGAGTTCGGAATGCCGCAAACATGTTTTGCATCAAGAAAATCAAGAATTGAGCGCGGAATACAACCAAACTTGTTTCGGATAAAGAAAATCAAGAACTGAGTCCGGAATCCCGCAAACAAGTTTTGCATCAAGAAAATCAAGAATTTGAGTCCGGAATACAACCAAACTTGTTTGGGATCAAGAAAATCAAGAACTGAGTCCGGAATACCGAAAACAAGTTTTGCATCAAGAAAATCAAGAATTGAGTGCGGAATAGAACCAAACTTGTTTCGGATCAAGAAAATCAAGAACTGAGTCCGGAATGCCGCAAACATGTTTTGCATCATGAAAATCAAGAATTGAGCGCGGAATACAACCAAACTTGTTTCGGATAAAGAAAATCAAGAACTGAGTCCGGAATACCGCAAACAAGTTTTGCATCAAGAAAATCAAGAATTTGAGTCCGGAATACAACCAAACTTGTTTCGGATCAAGAAAATCAAGAACTGAGTCCGGAATGCCGCAAACAAGTTTTGCATCAAGAAAATCAAGAATTGAGTGCGGAATAGAACCAAACTTGTTTCGGATCAAGAAAATCAAGAACTGAGTCCGGAATGCCGCAAACATGTTTTGCATCATGAAAATCAAGAATTGAGCGCGGAATACAACCAAACTTGTTTCGGATAAAGAAAATCAAGAACTGAGTCCGGAATACCGCAAACAAGTTTTGCATCAAGAAAATCAAGAATTTGAGTCCGGAATACAACCAAACTTGTTTCGGATCAAGAAAATTAAGAACTGAGTCCGGAATACCGCACACAAGTTTTGCATCAAGAAAATCAAGAATTGAGTGCGGAATAGAACCAAACTTGTTTGGGATCAAGAAAATCAAGAACTGAGTCCGGAATACCGCAAACAAGTTTTGAATCAAGAAAATCAAGAATTGAGCGCGGAATACAACCAAACTTGTTTCGGATCAAAAAAATCAAGAACTGAGTCCGGAATACCGCAAACAAGTTTTGCATCAAGAAAATCAAGAATTGAGTGCGGAATAGAACCAAACTTGTTTCGGATCAAGAAAATCAAGAACTGAGTCCGGAATGTCGCAAACATGTTTTGCATCATGAAAATCAAGAATTGAGCGCGGAATACAACCAAACTTGTTTCGGATAAAGAAAATCAAGAACTGAGTCCGGAATACCGCAAACAAGTTTTGCATCAAGAAAATCAAGAATTGAGCGCGGAATACAACCAAACTTGTTTCGGATCAAGAAAATCAAGAACTGAGTCCGGAATACCGCAAACAAGTTTTGCATCAAGAAAATCAAGAATTGAGTGCGGAATAGAACCAAACTTGTTTCGGATCAAGAAAATCAAGAACTGAGTCCGGAATGCCGCAAACATGTTTTGCATCATGAAAATCAAGAATTGAGCGCGGAATACAACCAAAGTTGTTTCGGATCAAGAAAATCAAGAACTGAGTCCGGAATACCGCAAACAAGTTTTGCATCAAGAAAATCAAGAATTGAGTGCGGAATAGAACCAAACTTGTTTCGAATCAAGAAAATCAAGAACTGAGTCCGGAATGCCGCAAACATGTTTTGCATCAAGAAAATCAAGAATTTGAGACGGAATACAACCAAACTTGTTTCGGATCAAGAAAATCAAGAACTGAGTCCGGAATGCCGCAAACATGTTTTGCATCAAGAAAATCAAGAATTGAGCGCGGAATACAACCAAACTTGTTTCGGATAAAGAAAATCAAGAACTGAGTCCGGAATACCGCAAACAAGTTTTGCATCAAGAAAATCAAGAATTTGAGTCCGGAATACAACCAAACTTGTTTCGGATCAAGAAAATCAAGAACTGAGTCCGGAATGCCGCAAACAAGTTTTGCATCAAGAAAATCAAGAATTGAGTGCGGAATAGAACCAAACTTGTTTCGGATCAAGAAAATCAAGAACTGAGTCCGGAATGCCGCAAACATGTTTTGCATCATGAAAATCAAGAATTGAGCGCGGAATACAACCAAACTTGTTTCGGATAAAGAAAATCAAGAACTGAGTCCGGAATACCGCAAACAAGTTTTGCATCAAGAAAATCAAGAATTTGAGTCCGGAATACAACCAAACTTGTTTCGGATCAAGAAAATTAAGAACTGAGTCCGGAATACCGCACACAAGTTTTGCATCAAGAAAATCAAGAATTGAGTGCGGAATAGAACCAAACTTGTTTGGGATCAAGAAAATCAAGAACTGAGTCCGGAATACCGCAAACAAGTTTTGAATCAAGAAAATCAAGAATTGAGTGCGGAATACAACCAAACTTGTTTCGGATCAAAAAAATCAAGAACTGAGTCCGGAATACCGCAAACAAGTTTTGCATCAAGAAAATCAAGAATTGAGTGCGGAATAGAACCAAACTTGTTTCGGATCAAGAAAATCAAGAACTGAGTCCGGAATGCCGCAAACATGTTTTGCATCATGAAAATCAAGAATTGAGCGCGGAATACAACCAAACTTGTTTCGGATAAAGAAAATCAAGAACTGAGTCCGGAATACCGCAAACAAGTTTTGCATCAAGAAAATCAAGAATTTGAGTCCGGAATACAACCAAACTTGTTTCGGATCAAGAAAATTAAGAACTGAGTCCGGAATACCGCACACAAGTTTTGCATGAAGAAAATCAAGAATTGAGTGCGGAATAGAACCAAACTTGTTTGGGATCAAGAAAATCAAGAACTGAGTCCGGAATACCGCAAACAAGTTTTGAATCAAGAAAATCAAGAATTGAGTGCGGAATACAACCAAACTTGTTTCGGATCAAAAAAATCAAGATCTGAGTCCGGAATACCGCAAACAAGTTTTGCATCAAGAAAATCAAAAATTGAGTGCGGAATAGAACCAAACCTGTTTCGGATCAAGAAAATCAAGAACTGAGTTCGGAATGCCGCAAACATGTTTTGCATCAAGAAAATCAAGAATTGAGCGCGGAATACAACCAAACTTGTTTCGGATAAAGAAAATCAAGAACTGAGTCCGGAATCCCGCAAACAAGTTTTGCATCAAGAAAATTAAGAATTTGAGTCCGGAATACAACCAAACTTGTTTGGGATCAAGAAAATCAAGAACTGAGTCCGGAATACCGAAAACAAGTTTTGCATCAAGAAAATCAAGAATTGAGTGCGGAATAGAACCAAACTTGTTTCGGATCAAGAAAATCAAGAACTGAGTCCGGAATGCCGCAAACATGTTTTGCATCATGAAAATCAAGAATTGAGCGCGGAATACAACCAAACTTGTTTCGGATAAAGAAAATCAAGAACTGAGTCCGGAATACCGCAAACAAGTTTTGCATCAAGAAAATCAAGAATTTGAGTCCGGAATAAAACCAAACTTGTTTCGGATCAAGAAAATCAAGAACTGAGTCCGGAATGCCGCAAACAAGTTTTGCATCAAGAAAATCAAGAATTGAGTGCGGAATAGAACCAAACTTGTTTCGGATCAAGAAAATCAAGAACTGAGTCCGGAATGCCGCAAACATGTTTTGCATCATGAAAATCAAGAATTGAGCGCGGAATACAACCAAACTTGTTTCGGATAAAGAAAATCAAGAACTGAGTCCGGAATACCACAAACAAGTTTTGCATCAAGAAAATCAAGAATTTGAGTCCGGAATACAACCAAACTTGTTTCGGATCAAGAAAATTAAGAACTGAGTCCGGAATACCGCACACAAGTTTTGCATCAAGAAAATCAAGAATTGAGTGCGGAATAGAACCAAACTTGTTTGGGATCAAGAAAATCAAGAACTGAGTCCGGAATACCGCAAACAAGTTTTGAATCAAGAAAATCAAGAATTGAGCGCGGAATACAACCAAACTTGTTTCGGATCAAAAAAATCAAGAACTGAGTCCGGAATACCGCAAACAAGTTTTGCATCAAGAAAATCAAGAATTGAGTGCGGAATAGAACCAAACTTGTTTCGGATCAAGAAAATCAAGAACTGAGTCCGGAATGTCGCAAACATGTTTTGCATCATGAAAATCAAGAATTGAGCGCGGAATACAACCAAACTTGTTTCGGATAAAGAAAATCAAGAACTGAGTCCGGAATACCGCAAACAAGTTTTGCATCAAGAAAATCAAGAATTGAGCGCGGAATACAACCAAACTTGTTTCGGATCAAGAAAATCAAGAACTGAGTCCGGAATACCGCAAACAAGTTTTGCATCAAGAAAATCAAGAATTGAGTGCGGAATAGAACCAAACTTGTTTCGGATCAAGAAAATCAAGAACTGAGTCCGGAATGCCGCAAACATGTTTTGCATCATGAAAATCAAGAATTGAGCGCGGAATACAACCAAACTTGTTTCGGATCAAGAAAATCAAGAACTGAGTCCGGAATACCGCAAACAAGTTTTGCATCAAGAAAATCAAGAATTGAGTGCGGAATAGAACCAAACTTGTTTCGGATCAAGAAAATCAAGAACTGAGTCCGGAATGCCGCAAACATGTTTTGCATCAAGAAAATCAAGAATTTGAGACGGAATACAACCAAACTTGTTTCGGATCAAGAAAATCAAGAACTGAGTCCGGAATGCCGCAAACATGTTTTGCTTCAAGAAAATCAAGAATTTGAGACGGAATACAACCAAACTTGTTTCGGATCAAGAAAATCAAGAACTGAGTCCGGAATACCGCGCACAAGTTTTGCATCAAGAAAATCAAGAATTGAGTGCGGAATAGAACCAAACTTGTTTGGGATCAAGAAAATCAAGAACTGAGTCCGGAATACCGCAAACAAGTTTTGCGTGAAGAAAATCAAGAATTTGAGTCCGGAATACAAACAAACTTGTTAGGGATCAATAAAATCAAGAACTGAGTCCGGAATACCGCAAATATGTTCTGCCTCAAGAAAATCAAGAATTTAGTGCGGAATACAACCAAACTTTTTTCGGATCAAGAAAATCAAGAACTGAGTCCGGAATGCCGCAAACATGTTTTGCATCAAGAAAATCAAGAATTGAGCGCGGAATACAACCAAACTTGTTTCGGATCAAGAAAATCAAGAACTGAGTCCGGAATGCCGCAAACATGTTTTGCATCAAGAAAATCAAGAATTGAGCGCGGAATACAACCAAACTTGTTTCGGATCAAGAAAATCAAGAACTGAGTCCGGAATACCGCAAACAAGTTTTGCATCAAGAAAATCAAGAATTGAGTGCGGAATAGAACCAAACTTGTTTCGGATCAAGAAAATCAAGAACTGAGTCCGGAATGCCGCAAACATGTTTTGCATCAAGAAAATCAAGAATTTGAGACGGAATACAACCAAACTTGTTTCGGATCAAGAAAATCAAGAACTGAGTCCGGAAAACCGCACACAAGTTTTGCATCAAGAAAATCAAGAATTGAGTGCGGAATAGAACCAAACTTGTTTGGGATCAAGAAAATCAAGAACTGAGTCCGGAATACCGCAAACAAGTTTTGCGTGAAGAAAATCAAGAATTTGAGTCCGGAATACAAACAAACTTGTTAGGGATCAAGAAAATCAAGAACTGAGTCCGGAATACCGCAAACATGTTCTGCATCAAGAAAATCAAGAATTTAGTGCGGAATACAACCAAACTTTTTTCGGATCAAGAAAATCAAGAACTGAGTCCGGAATACCGCAAACAAGTTTTGCATCAAGAAAATCAAGAATTGACTGCGGAATAGAACCAAACCTGTTTCGGATCAAGAAAATCAAGAACTGAGTACGGAATGCCGCAAACATGTTTTGCATGAAGAAAATCAAGAATTGAGCGCGGAATACAACCAAAGTTGTTTCGGATCAAGAAAATCAAGAACTGAGTCCGGAATACCGCAAACAAGTTTTGCATCAAGAAAATCAAGAATTGAGTGCGGAATAGAACCAAACTTGTTTCGGATCAAGAAAATCAAGAACTGAGTCCGGAATGCCGCAAACATGTTTTGCATCAAGAAAATCAAGAATTGAGTGCGGAATACAACCAAACTTGTTTCGGATCAAGAAAATCAAGAACTGAGTCCGGAATGCCGCAAACATGTTTTGCATCAAGAAAATCAAGAATTGAGTGCGGAATACAACCAAACTTGTTTCGGATCAAAAAAATCAAGATCTGAGTCCGGAATACCGCAAACAAGTTTTGCATCAAGAAAATCAAAAATTGAGTGCGGAATAGAACCAAACCTGTTTCGGATCAAGAAAATCAAGAACTGAGTTCGGAATGCCGCAAACATGTTTTGCATCAAGAAAATCAAGAATTGAGCGCGGAATACAACCAAACTTGTTTCGGATAAAGAAAATCAAGAACTGAGTCCGGAATCCCGCAAACAAGTTTTGCATCAAGAAAATTAAGAATTTGAGTCCGGAATACAACCAAACTTGTTTGGGATCAAGAAAATCAAGAACTGAGTCCGGAATACCGAAAACAAGTTTTGCATCAAGAAAATCAAGAATTGAGTGCGGAATAGAACCAAACTTGTTTCGGATCAAGAAAATCAAGAACTGAGTCCGGAATGCCGCAAACATGTTTTGCATCATGAAAATCAAGAATTGAGCGCGGAATACAACCAAACTTGTTTCGGATAAAGAAAATCAAGAACTGAGTCCGGAATACCGCAAACAAGTTTTGCATCAAGAAAATCAAGAATTTGAGTCCGGAATACAACCAAACTTGTTTCGGATCAAGAAAATCAAGAACTGAGTCCGGAATGCCGCAAACAAGTTTTGCATCAAGAAAATCAAGAATTGAGTGCGGAATAGAACCAAACTTGTTTCGGATCAAGAAAATCAAGAACTGAGTCCGGAATGCCGCAAACATGTTTTGCATCATGAAAATCAAGAATTGAGCGCGGAATACAACCAAACTTGTTTCGGATAAAGAAAATCAAGAACTGAGTCCGGAATACCGCAAACAAGTTTTGCATCAAGAAAATCAAGAATTTGAGTCCGGAATACAACCAAACTTGTTTCGGATCAAGAAAATTAAGAACTGAGTCCGGAATACCGCACACAAGTTTTGCATCAAGAAAATCAAGAATTGAGTGCGGAATAGAACCAAACTTGTTTGGGATCAAGAAAATCAAGAACTGAGTCCGGAATACCGCAAACAAGTTTTGAATCAAGAAAATCAAGAATTGAGCGCGGAATACAACCAAACTTGTTTCGGATCAAAAAAATCAAGAACTGAGTCCGGAATACCGCAAACAAGTTTTGCATCAAGAAAATCAAGAATTGAGTGCGGAATAGAACCAAACTTGTTTCGGATCAAGAAAATCAAGAACTGAGTCCGGAATGTCGCAAACATGTTTTGCATCATGAAAATCAAGAATTGAGCGCGGAATACAACCAAACTTGTTTCGGATAAAGAAAATCAAGAACTGAGTCCGGAATACCGCAAACAAGTTTTGCATCAAGAAAATCAAGAATTGAGCGCGGAATACAACCAAACTTGTTTCGGATCAAGAAAATCAAGAACTGAGTCCGGAATACCGCAAACAAGTTTTGCATCAAGAAAATCAAGAATTGAGTGCGGAATAGAACCAAACTTGTTTCGGATCAAGAAAATCAAGAACTGAGTCCGGAATGCCGCAAACATGTTTTGCATCATGAAAATCAAGAATTGAGCGCGGAATACAACCAAACTTGTTTCGGATCAAGAAAATCAAGAACTGAGTCCGGAATACCGCAAACAAGTTTTGCATCAAGAAAATCAAGAATTGAGTGCGGAATAGAACCAAACTTGTTTCGGATCAAGAAAATCAAGAACTGAGTCCGGAATGCCGCAAACATGTTTTGCATCAAGAAAATCAAGAATTTGAGACGGAATACAACCAAACTTGTTTCGGATCAAGAAAATCAAGAACTGAGTCCGGAATGCCGCAAACATGTTTTGCTTCAAGAAAATCAAGAATTTGAGACGGAATACAACCAAACTTGTTTCGGATCAAGAAAATCAAGAACTGAGTCCGGAATACCGCGCACAAGTTTTGCATCAAGAAAATCAAGAATTGAGTGCGGAATAGAACCAAACTTGTTTGGGATCAAGAAAATCAAGAACTGAGTCCGGAATACCGCAAACAAGTTTTGCGTGAAGAAAATCAAGAATTTGAGTCCGGAATACAAACAAACTTGTTAGGGATCAATAAAATCAAGAACTGAGTCCGGAATACCGCAAATATGTTCTGCCTCAAGAAAATCAAGAATTTAGTGCGGAATACAACCAAACTTTTTTCGGATCAAGAAAATCAAGAACTGAGTCCGGAATGCCGCAAACATGTTTTGCATCAAGAAAATCAAGAATTGAGCGCGGAATACAACCAAACTTGTTTCGGATCAAGAAAATCAAGAACTGAGTCCGGAATGCCGCAAACATGTTTTGCATCAAGAAAATCAAGAATTGAGCGCGGAATACAACCAAACTTGTTTCGGATCAAGAAAATCAAGAACTGAGTCCGGAATACCGCAAACAAGTTTTGCATCAAGAAAATCAAGAATTGAGTGCGGAATAGAACCAAACTTGTTTCGGATCAAGAAAATCAAGAACTGAGTCCGGAATGCCGCAAACATGTTTTGCATCAAGAAAATCAAGAATTTGAGACGGAATACAACCAAACTTGTTTCGGATCAAGAAAATCAAGAACTGAGTCCGGAAAACCGCACACAAGTTTTGCATCAAGAAAATCAAGAATTGAGTGCGGAATAGAACCAAACTTGTTTGGGATCAAGAAAATCAAGAACTGAGTCCGGAATACCGCAAACAAGTTTTGCGTGAAGAAAATCAAGAATTTGAGTCCGGAATACAAACAAACTTGTTAGGGATCAAGAAAATCAAGAACTGAGTCCGGAATACCGCAAACATGTTCTGCATCAAGAAAATCAAGAATTTAGTGCGGAATACAACCAAACTTTTTTCGGATCAAGAAAATCAAGAACTGAGTCCGGAATACCGCAAACAAGTTTTGCATCAAGAAAATCAAGAATTGACTGCGGAATAGAACCAAACCTGTTTCGGATCAAGAAAATCAAGAACTGAGTACGGAATGCCGCAAACATGTTTTGCATGAAGAAAATCAAGAATTGAGCGCGGAATACAACCAAAGTTGTTTCGGATCAAGAAAATCAAGAACTGAGTCCGGAATACCGCAAACAAGTTTTGCATCAAGAAAATCAAGAATTGAGTGCGGAATAGAACCAAACTTGTTTGGGATCAAGAAAATCAAGAACTGAGTCCGGAATACCGAAAACAAGTTTTGCATCAAGAAAATCAAGAATTGAGTGCGGAATAGAACCAAACTTGTTTCGGATCAAGAAAATCAAGAACTGAGTCCGGAATGCCGCAAACATGTTTTGCATCATGAAAATCAAGAATTGAGCGCGGAATACAACCAAACTTGTTTCGGATAAAGAAAATCAAGAACTGAGTCCGGAATACCGCAAACAAGTTTTGCATCAAGAAAATCAAGAATTTGAGTCCGGAATACAACCAAACTTGTTTCGGATCAAGAAAATCAAGAACTGAGTCCGGAATGCCGCAAACAAGTTTTGCATCAAGAAAATCAAGAATTGAGTGCGGAATAGAACCAAACTTGTTTCGGATCAAGAAAATCAAGAACTGAGTCCGGAATGCCGCAAACATGTTTTGCATCATGAAAATCAAGAATTGAGCGCGGAATACAACCAAACTTGTTTCGGATAAAGAAAATCAAGAACTGAGTCCGGAATACCGCAAACAAGTTTTGCATCAAGAAAATCAAGAATTTGAGTCCGGAATACAACCAAACTTGTTTCGGATCAAGAAAATTAAGAACTGAGTCCGGAATACCGCACACAAGTTTTGCATCAAGAAAATCAAGAATTGAGTGCGGAATAGAACCAAACTTGTTTGGGATCAAGAAAATCAAGAACTGAGTCCGGAATACCGCAAACAAGTTTTGAATCAAGAAAATCAAGAATTGAGCGCGGAATACAACCAAACTTGTTTCGGATCAAAAAAATCAAGAACTGAGTCCGGAATACCGCAAACAAGTTTTGCATCAAGAAAATCAAGAATTGAGTGCGGAATAGAACCAAACTTGTTTCGGATCAAGAAAATCAAGAACTGAGTCCGGAATGTCGCAAACATGTTTTGCATCATGAAAATCAAGAATTGAGCGCGGAATACAACCAAACTTGTTTCGGATAAAGAAAATCAAGAACTGAGTCCGGAATACCGCAAACAAGTTTTGCATCAAGAAAATCAAGAATTGAGCGCGGAATACAACCAAACTTGTTTCGGATCAAGAAAATCAAGAACTGAGTCCGGAATACCGCAAACAAGTTTTGCATCAAGAAAATCAAGAATTGAGTGCGGAATAGAACCAAACTTGTTTCGGATCAAGAAAATCAAGAACTGAGTCCGGAATGCCGCAAACATGTTTTGCATCATGAAAATCAAGAATTGAGCGCGGAATACAACCAAACTTGTTTCGGATCAAGAAAATCAAGAACTGAGTCCGGAATACCGCAAACAAGTTTTGCATCAAGAAAATCAAGAATTGAGTGCGGAATAGAACCAAACTTGTTTCGGATCAAGAAAATCAAGAACTGAGTCCGGAATGCCGCAAACATGTTTTGCATCAAGAAAATCAAGAATTTGAGACGGAATACAACCAAACTTGTTTCGGATCAAGAAAATCAAGAACTGAGTCCGGAATGCCGCAAACATGTTTTGCTTCAAGAAAATCAAGAATTTGAGACGGAATACAACCAAACTTGTTTCGGATCAAGAAAATCAAGAACTGAGTCCGGAATACCGCGCACAAGTTTTGCATCAAGAAAATCAAGAATTGAGTGCGGAATAGAACCAAACTTGTTTGGGATCAAGAAAATCAAGAACTGAGTCCGGAATACCGCAAACAAGTTTTGCGTGAAGAAAATCAAGAATTTGAGTCCGGAATACAAACAAACTTGTTAGGGATCAATAAAATCAAGAACTGAGTCCGGAATACCGCAAATATGTTCTGCCTCAAGAAAATCAAGAATTTAGTGCGGAATACAACCAAACTTTTTTCGGATCAAGAAAATCAAGAACTGAGTCCGGAATGCCGCAAACATGTTTTGCATCAAGAAAATCAAGAATTGAGCGCGGAATACAACCAAACTTGTTTCGGATCAAGAAAATCAAGAACTGAGTCCGGAATGCCGCAAACATGTTTTGCATCAAGAAAATCAAGAATTGAGCGCGGAATACAACCAAACTTGTTTCGGATCAAGAAAATCAAGAACTGAGTCCGGAATACCGCAAACAAGTTTTGCATCAAGAAAATCAAGAATTGAGTGCGGAATAGAACCAAACTTGTTTCGGATCAAGAAAATCAAGAACTGAGTCCGGAATGCCGCAAACATGTTTTGCATCAAGAAAATCAAGAATTTGAGACGGAATACAACCAAACTTGTTTCGGATCAAGAAAATCAAGAACTGAGTCCGGAAAACCGCACACAAGTTTTGCATCAAGAAAATCAAGAATTGAGTGCGGAATAGAACCAAACTTGTTTGGGATCAAGAAAATCAAGAACTGAGTCCGGAATACCGCAAACAAGTTTTGCGTGAAGAAAATCAAGAATTTGAGTCCGGAATACAAACAAACTTGTTAGGGATCAAGAAAATCAAGAACTGAGTCCGGAATACCGCAAACATGTTCTGCATCAAGAAAATCAAGAATTTAGTGCGGAATACAACCAAACTTTTTTCGGATCAAGAAAATCAAGAACTGAGTCCGGAATACCGCAAACAAGTTTTGCATCAAGAAAATCAAGAATTGACTGCGGAATAGAACCAAACCTGTTTCGGATCAAGAAAATCAAGAACTGAGTACGGAATGCCGCAAACATGTTTTGCATGAAGAAAATCAAGAATTGAGCGCGGAATACAACCAAAGTTGTTTCGGATCAAGAAAATCAAGAACTGAGTCCGGAATACCGCAAACAAGTTTTGCATCAAGAAAATCAAGAATTGAGTGCGGAATAGAACCAAACTTGTTTCGGATCAAGAAAATCAAGAACTGAGTCCGGAATGCCGCAAACATGTTTTGCATCAAGAAAATCAAGAATTGAGTGCGGAATACAACCAAACTTGTTTCGGATCAAGAAAATCAAGAACTGAGTCCGGAATGCCGCAAACATGTTTTGCATCAAGAAAATCAAGAATTGAGCGCGGAATACAACCAAACTTGTTTCGGATCAAAAAAATCAAGATCTGAGTCCGGAATACCGCAAACAAGTTTTGCATCAAGAAAATCAAAAATTGAGTGCGGAATAGAACCAAACCTGTTTCGGATCAAGAAAATCAAGAACTGAGTTCGGAATGCCGCAAACATGTTTTGCATCAAGAAAATCAAGAATTGAGCGCGGAATACAACCAAACTTGTTTCGGATAAAGAAAATCAAGAACTGAGTCCGGAATCCCGCAAACAAGTTTTGCATCAAGAAAATTAAGAATTTGAGTCCGGAATACAACCAAACTTGTTTGGGATCAAGAAAATCAAGAACTGAGTCCGGAATACCGAAAACAAGTTTTGCATCAAGAAAATCAAGAATTGAGTGCGGAATAGAACCAAACTTGTTTCGGATCAAGAAAATCAAGAACTGAGTCCGGAATGCCGCAAACATGTTTTGCATCATGAAAATCAAGAATTGAGCGCGGAATACAACCAAACTTGTTTCGGATAAAGAAAATCAAGAACTGAGTCCGGAATACCGCAAACAAGTTTTGCATCAAGAAAATCAAGAATTTGAGTCCGGAATACAACCAAACTTGTTTCGGATCAAGAAAATCAAGAACTGAGTCCGGAATGCCGCAAACAAGTTTTGCATCAAGAAAATCAAGAATTGAGTGCGGAATAGAACCAAACTTGTTTCGGATCAAGAAAATCAAGAACTGAGTCCGGAATGCCGCAAACATGTTTTGCATCATGAAAATCAAGAATTGAGCGCGGAATACAACCAAACTTGTTTCGGATAAAGAAAATCAAGAACTGAGTCCGGAATACCGCAAACAAGTTTTGCATCAAGAAAATCAAGAATTTGAGTCCGGAATACAACCAAACTTGTTTCGGATCAAGAAAATTAAGAACTGAGTCCGGAATACCGCACACAAGTTTTGCATCAAGAAAATCAAGAATTGAGTGCGGAATAGAACCAAACTTGTTTGGGATCAAGAAAATCAAGAACTGAGTCCGGAATACCGCAAACAAGTTTTGAATCAAGAAAATCAAGAATTGAGCGCGGAATACAACCAAACTTGTTTCGGATCAAAAAAATCAAGAACTGAGTCCGGAATACCGCAAACAAGTTTTGCATCAAGAAAATCAAGAATTGAGTGCGGAATAGAACCAAACTTGTTTCGGATCAAGAAAATCAAGAACTGAGTCCGGAATGTCGCAAACATGTTTTGCATCATGAAAATCAAGAATTGAGCGCGGAATACAACCAAACTTGTTTCGGATAAAGAAAATCAAGAACTGAGTCCGGAATACCGCAAACAAGTTTTGCATCAAGAAAATCAAGAATTGAGCGCGGAATACAACCAAACTTGTTTCGGATCAAGAAAATCAAGAACTGAGTCCGGAATACCGCAAACAAGTTTTGCATCAAGAAAATCAAGAATTGAGTGCGGAATAGAACCAAACTTGTTTCGGATCAAGAAAATCAAGAACTGAGTCCGGAATGCCGCAAACATGTTTTGCATCATGAAAATCAAGAATTGAGCGCGGAATACAACCAAACTTGTTTCGGATCAAGAAAATCATGAACTGAGTCCGGAATACCGCAAACAAGTTTTGCATCAAGAAAATCAAGAATTGAGTGCGGAATAGAACCAAACTTGTTTCGGATCAAGAAAATCAAGAACTGAGTCCGGAATGCCGCAAACATGTTTTGCATCAAGAAAATCAAGAATTTGAGACGGAATACAACCAAACTTGTTTCGGATCAAGAAAATCAAGAACTGAGTCCGGAATGCCGCAAACATGTTTTGCTTCAAGAAAATCAAGAATTTGAGACGGAATACAACCAAACTTGTTTCGGATCAAGAAAATCAAGAACTGAGTCCGGAATACCGCACACAAGTTTTGCATCAAGAAAATCAAGAATTGAGTGCGGAATAGAACCAAACTTGTTTGGGATCAAGAAAATCAAGAACTGAGTCCGGAATACCGCAAACAAGTTTTGCGTGAAGAAAATCAAGAATTTGAGTCCGGAATACAAACAAACTTGTTAGGGATCAATAAAATCAAGAACTGAGTCCGGAATACCGCAAATATGTTCTGCCTCAAGAAAATCAAGAATTTAGTGCGGAATACAACCAAACTTTTTTCGGATCAAGAAAATCAAGAACTGAGTCCGGAATGCCGCAAACATGTTTTGCATCAAGAAAATCAAGAATTGAGCGCGGAATACAACCAAACTTGTTTCGGATCAAGAAAATCAAGAACTGAGTCCGGAATGCCGCAAACATGTTTTGCATCAAGAAAATCAAGAATTGAGCGCGGAATACAACCAAACTTGTTTCGGATCAAGAAAATCAAGAACTGAGTCCGGAATACCGCAAACAAGTTTTGCATCAAGAAAATCAAGAATTGAGTGCGGAATAGAACCAAACTTGTTTCGGATCAAGAAAATCAAGAACTGAGTCCGGAATGCCGCAAACATGTTTTGCATCAAGAAAATCAAGAATTTAGTGCGGAATACAACCAAACTTTTTTCGGATCAAGAAAATCAAGAACTGAGTCCGGAATACCGCAAACAAGTTTTGCATCAAGAAAATCAAGAATTGACTGCGGAATAGAACCAAACCTGTTTCGGATCAAGAAAATCAAGAACTGAGTACGGAATGCCGCAAACATGTTTTGCATGAAGAAAATCAAGAATTGAGCGCGGAATACAACCAAAGTTGTTTCGGATCAAGAAAATCAAGAACTGAGTCCGGAATACCGCAAACAAGTTTTGCATCAAGAAAATCAAGAATTGAGTGCGGAATAGAACCAAACTTGTTTCGGATCTAGAAAATCAAGAACTGAGTCCGGAATGCCGCAAACATGTTTTGCATCAAGAAAATCAAGAATTGAGTGCGGAATACAACCAAACTTGTTTCGGATCAAGAAAATCAAGAACTGAGTCCGGAATGCCGCAAACATGTTTTGCATCAAGAAAATCAAGAATTGAGCGCGGAATACAACCAAACTTGTTTCGGATCAAGAAAATCAAGAACTGAGTCCGGAATTCCGCAAACATGTTTTGCATCAAGAAAATCAAGAATTGAGCGCGGAATACAACCAAACTTGTTTCGGATCAAGAAAATCAAGAACTGAGTCCGGAATACCGCAAACAAGTTTTGCATCAAGAAAATCAAGAATTGAGTACGAATAGAACCAAACCTGTTTCGGATCAAGAAAATCAAGAACTGAGTCCGGAATGCCGCAAACATGTTTTGCATCATGAAAATCAAGAATTGAGCGCGGAATACAACCAAACTTGTTTCGGATAAAGAAAATCAAGAACTGAGTCCGGAATACCGCAAACAAGTTTTGCATCAAGAAAATCAAGAATTTGAGTCCGGAATACAACCAAACTTGTTTCGGATCAAGAAAATCAAGAACTGAGTCCGGAATACCGCACACAAGTTTTGCATCAAGAAAATCAAGAATTGAGTGCGGAATAGAACCAAACTTGTTTGGGATCAAGAAAATCAAGAACTGAGTCCGGAATACCGCAAACAAGTTTTGCGTGAAGAAAATCAAGAATTTGAGTCCGGAATACAAACAAACTTGTTAGGGATCAAGAAAATCAAGAACTGAGTCCGGAATGCCGCAAACATGTTCTGCATCAAGAAAATCAAGAATTTAGTGCGGAATACAACCAAACTTTTTTCGGATCAAGAAAATCAAGAACTGAGTCCGGAATACCGCAAACAAGTTTTGCATCAAGAAAATCAAGAATTGAGTGCGGAATAGAACCAAACCTGTTTCGGATCAAGAAAATCAAGAACTGAGTACGGAATGCCGCAAACATGTTTTGAATGAAGAAAATCAAGATTTGAGCGCGGAATACAACCAAACTTGTTTCGGATAAAGAAAATCAAGAACTGAGTCCGGAATACCGCAAACAAGTTTTGCATCAAGAAAATCAAGAATTTCAGTCCGGAATACAACCAAACTTGTTTCGGATCAAGAAAATCAAGAACTGAGTCCGGAATACCGCACACAAGTTTTGCATCAAGAAAATCAAGAATTGAGTGCGGAATAGAACCAAACTTGTTTGGGATCAAGAAAATCAAGAACTGAGTCCGGAATACCGCAAACAAGTTTTGCGTGAAGAAAATCAAGAATTTGAGTCCGGAATACAAACAAACTTGTTAGGGATCAAGAAAATCAAGAACTGAGTCCGGAATACCGCAAACATGTTCTGCATCAAGAAAATCAAGAATTTAGTGCGGAATACAACCAAACTTTTTTCGGATCAAGAAAATCAAGAACTGAGTCCGGAATACCGCAAACAAGTTTTGCATCAAGAAAATCAAGAATTGAGTGCGGAATAGAACCAAACCTGTTTCGGATAAAGAAAATCAAGAACTGAGTCCGGAATACCGCAAACAAGTTTTGCATCAAGAAAATCAAGAATTTGAGTCCGGAATACAACCAAACTTGTTTCGGATCAAGAAAATCAAGAACTGAGTCCGGAATGCCGCAAACAAGTTTTGCATCAAGAAAATCAAGAATTGAGTGCGGAATAGAACCAAACTTGTTTCGGATCAAGAAAATCAAGAACTGAGTCCGGAATGCCGCAAACATGTTTTGCATCATGAAAATCAAGAATTGAGCGCGGAATACAACCAAACTTGTTTCGGATAAAGAAAATCAAGAACTGAGTCCGGAATGCCGCAAACAAGTTTTGCATCATGAAAATCAAGAATTTGAGTCCGGAATACAACCAAACTTGTTTCGGATCAAGAAAATCAAGAACTGAGTCCGGAATACCGCAAACAAGTTTTGCATCAAGAAAATCAAGAATTGAGTGCGGAATAGAACCAAACTTGTTTCGGATCAAGAAAATCAAGAACTGAGTCCGGAATGCCGCAAACATGTTTTGCATCATGAAAATCAAGAATTGAGCGCGGAATACAACCAAACTTGTTTCGGATCAAGAAAATCAAGAACTGAGTCCGGAATACCGCAAACAAGTTTTGCATCAAGAAAATCAAGAATTGAGTGCGGAATAGAACCAAACTTGTTTCGGATCAAGAAAATCAAGAACTGAGTCCGGAATGCCGCAAACATGTTTTGCATCAAGAAAATCAAGAATTTGAGACGGAATACAACCAAACTTGTTTCGGATCAAGAAAATCAAGAACTGAGTCCGGAATACCGCACACAAGTTTTGCATCAAGAAAATCAAGAATTGAGTGCGGAATAGAACCAAACTTGTTTGGGATCAAGAAAATCATGAACTGAGTCCGGAATACCGCAAACAAGTTTTGCGTGAAGAAAATCAAGAATTTGAGTCCGGAATACAAACAAACTTGTTAGGGATCAATAAAATCAAGAACTGAGTCCGGAATACCGCAAACATGTTCTGCCTCAAGAAAATCAAGAATTTAGTGCGGAATACAACCAAACTTTTTTCGCATCAAGAAAATCAAGAACTGAGTCCGGAATGCCGCAAACATGTTTTGCATCAAGAAAATCAAGAATTGAGCGCGGAATACAACCAAACTTGTTTCGGATCAAGAAAATCAAGAACTGAGTCCGGAATGCCGCAAACATGTTTTGCATCAAGAAAATCAAGAATTGAGCGCGGAATACAACCAAACTTGTTTCGGATCAAGAAAATCAAGAACTGAGTCCGGAATACCGCAAACAAGTTTTGCATCAAGAAAATCAAGAATTGAGTGCGGAATAGAACCAAACTTGTTTCGGATCAAGAAAATCAAGAACTGAGTCCGGAATGCCGCAAACAAGTTTTGCATCAAGAAAATCAAGAATTGAGTACGAATAGAACCAAACCTGTTTCGGATCAAAAAAATCAAGAACTGAGTCCGGAATGCCGCAAACATGTTTTGCATCATGAAAATCAAGAATTGAGCGCGGAATACAACCAAACTTGTTTCGGATAAAGAAAATCAAGAACTGAGTCCGGAATACCGCAAACAAGTTTTGCATCAAGAAAATCAAGAATTTGAGTCCGGAATACAACCAAACTTGTTTCGGATCAAGAAAATCAAGAACTGAGTCCGGAATACCGCACACAAGTTTTGCATCAAGAAAATCAAGAATTGAGTGCGGAATAGAACCAAACTTGTTTGGGATCAAGAAAATCAAGAACTGAGTCCGGAATACCGCAAACAAGTTTTGCGTGAAGAAAATCAAGAATTTGAGTCCGGAATACAAACAAACTTGTTAGGGATCAAGAAAATCAAGAACTGAGTCCGGAATACCGCAAACATGTTCTGCATCAAGAAAATCAAGAATTTAGTGCGGAATACAACCAAACTTTTTTCGGATCAAGAAAATCAAGAACTGAGTCCGGAATACCGCAAACAAGTTTTGCATCAAGAAAATCAAGAATTGAGTGCGGAATAGAACCAAACCTGTTTCGGATCAAGAAAATCAAGAACTGAGTACGGAATGCCGCAAACATGTTTTGAATGAAGAAAATCAAGATTTGAGCGCGGAATACAACCAAACTTGTTTCGGATAAAGAAAATCAAGAACTGAGTCCGGAATACCGCAAACAAGTTTTGCATCAAGAAAATCAAGAATTTCAGTCCGGAATACAACCAAACTTGTTTCGGATCAAGAAAATCAAGAACTGAGTCCGGAATACCGCACACAAGTTTTGCATCAAGAAAATCAAGAATTGAGTGCGGAATAGAACCAAACTTGTTTGGGATCAAGAAAATCAAGAACTGAGTCCGGAATACCGCAAACAAGTTTTGCGTGAAGAAAATCAAGAATTTGAGTCCGGAATACAAACAAACTTGTTAGGGATCAAGAAAATCAAGAACTGAGTCCGGAATACCGCAAACATGTTCTGCATCAAGAAAATCAAGAATTTAGTGCGGAATACAACCAAACTTTTTTCGGATCAAGAAAATCAAGAACTGAGTCCGGAATACCGCAAACAAGTTTTGCATCAAGAAAATCAAGAATTGAGTGCGGAATAGAACCAAACCTGTTTCGGATAAAGAAAATCAAGAACTGAGTCCGGAATACCGCAAACAAGTTTTGCATCAAGAAAATCAAGAATTTGAGTCCGGAATACAACCAAACTTGTTTCGGATCAAGAAAATCAAGAACTGAGTCCGGAATGCCGCAAACAAGTTTTGCATCAAGAAAATCAAGAATTGAGTGCGGAATAGAACCAAACTTGTTTCGGATCAAGAAAATCAAGAACTGAGTCCGGAATGCCGCAAACATGTTTTGCATCATGAAAATCAAGAATTGAGCGCGGAATACAACCAAACTTGTTTCGGATAAAGAAAATCAAGAACTGAGTCCGGAATACCGCAAACAAGTTTTGCATCAAGAAAATCAAGAATTTGAGTCCGGAATACAACCAAACTTGTTTCGGATCAAGAAAATCAAGAACTGAGTCCGGAATACCGCAAACAAGTTTTGCATCAAGAAAATCAAGAATTGAGTGCGGAATAGAACCAAACTTGTTTCGGATCAAGAAAATCAAGAACTGAGTCCGGAATGCCGCAAACATGTTTTGCATCATGAAAATCAAGAATTGAGCGCGGAATACAACCAAACTTGTTTCGGATCAAGAAAATCAAGAACTGAGTCCGGAATACCGCAAACAAGTTTTGCATCAAGAAAATCAAGAATTGAGTGCGGAATAGAACCAAACTTGTTTCGGATCAAGAAAATCAAGAACTGAGTCCGGAATGCCGCAAACATGTTTTGCATCAAGAAAATCAAGAATTTGAGACGGAATACAACCAAACTTGTTTCGGATCAAGAAAATCAAGAACTGAGTCCGGAATACCGCACACAAGTTTTGCATCAAGAAAATCAAGAATTGAGTGCGGAATAGAACCAAACTTGTTTGGGATCAAGAAAATCATGAACTGAGTCCGGAATACCGCAAACAAGTTTTGCGTGAAGAAAATCAAGAATTTGAGTCCGGAATACAAACAAACTTGTTAGGGATCAATAAAATCAAGAACTGAGTCCGGAATACCGCAAACATGTTCTGCCTCAAGAAAATCAAGAATTTAGTGCGGAATACAACCAAACTTTTTTCGCATCAAGAAAATCAAGAACTGAGTCCGGAATGCCGCAAACATGTTTTGCATCAAGAAAATCAAGAATTGAGCGCGGAATACAACCAAACTTGTTTCGGATCAAGAAAATCAAGAACTGAGTCCGGAATGCCGCAAACATGTTTTGCATCAAGAAAATCAAGAATTGAGCGCGGAATACAACCAAACTTGTTTCGGATCAAGAAAATCAAGAACTGAGTCCGGAATACCGCAAACAAGTTTTGCATCAAGAAAATCAAGAATTGAGTGCGGAATAGAACCAAACTTGTTTCGGATCAAGAAAATCAAGAACTGAGTCCGGAATGCCGCAAACATGTTTTGCATCAAGAAAATCAAGAATTTGAGACGGAATACAACCAAACTTGTTTCGGATCAAGAAAATCAAGAACTGAGTCCGGAAAACCGCACACAAGTTTTGCATCAAGAAAATCAAGAATTGAGTGCGGAATAGAACCAAACTTGTTTGGGATCAAGAAAATCAAGAACTGAGTCCGGAATACCGCAAACAAGTTTTGCGTGAAGAAAATCAAGAATTTGAGTCCGGAATACAAACAAACTTGTTAGGGATCAAGAAAATCAAGAACTGAGTCCGGAATACCGCAAACATGTTCTGCATCAAGAAAATCAAGAATTTAGTGCGGAATACAACCAAACTTTTTTCGGATCAAGAAAATCAAGAACTGAGTCCGGAATACAGCAAACAAGTTTTGCATCAAGAAAATCAAGAATTGAGTGCGGAATAGAACCAAACCTGTTTCGGATCAAGAAAATCAAGAACTGAGTACGGAATGCCGCAAACATGTTTTGCATGAAGAAAATCAAGATTTGAGCGCGGAATACAACCAAAGTTGTTTCGGATCAAGAAAATCAAGAACTGAGTCCGGAATACCGCAAACAAGTTTTGCATCAAGAAAATCAAGAATTGAGTGCGGAATAGAACCAAACTTGTTTCGGATCAAGAAAATCAAGAACTGAGTCCGGAATGCCGCAAACATGTTTTGCATCAAGAAAATCAAGAATTGAGTGCGGAATACAACCAAACTTGTTTCGGATCAAGAAAATCAAGAACTGAGTCCGGAATACCGCAAACAAGTTTTGCATCAAGAAAATCAAGAATTGAGTGCGGAATAGAACCAAACTTGTTTCGGATCAAGAAAATCAAGAACTGAGTCCGGAATGCCGCAAACATGTTTTGCATCAAGAAAATCAAGAATTGAGTGCGGAATAGAACCAAACTTGTTTCGGATCAAGAAAATCAAGAACTGAGTCCGGAATGCCGCAAACATGTTTTGCATCAAGAAAATCAAGAATTTGAGACGGAATACAACCAAACTTGTTTCGGATCAAGAAAATCAAGAACTGAGTCCGGAATACCGCACACAAGTTTTGCATCAAGAAAATCAAGAATTGAGTGCGGAATAGAACCAAACTTGTTTCGGATCAAGAAAATCAAGAACTGAGTCCGGAATGCCGCAAACATGTTTTGCATCAAGAAAATCAAGAATTTGAGACGGAATACAACCAAACTTGTTTCGGATCAAGAAAATCAAGAACTGAGTCCGGAAAACCGCACACAAGTTTTGCATCAAGAAAATCAAGAATTGAGTGCGGAATAGAACCAAACTTGTTTGGGATCAAGAAAATCAAGAACTGAGTCCGGAATACCGCAAACAAGTTTTGCGTGAAGAAAATCAAGAATTTGAGTCCGGAATACAAACAAACTTGTTAGGGATCAAGAAAATCAAGAACTGAGTCCGGAATACCGCAAACATGTTCTGCATCAAGAAAATCAAGAATTTAGTGCGGAATACAACCAAACTTTTTTCGGATCAAGAAAATCAAGAACTGAGTCCGGAATACCGCAAACAAGTTTTGCCTCAAGAAAATCAAGAATTGAGTGCGGAATAGAACCAAACCTGTTTCGGATCAAGAAAATCAAGAACTGAGTACGGAATGCCGCAAACATGTTTTGCATGAAGAAAATCAAGAATTTAGTGCGGAATACAACCAAACTTTTTTCGGATCAAGAAAATCAAGAACTGAGTCCGGAATACCGCAAACAAGTTTTGCATCAAGAAAATCAAGAATTGAGTGCGGAATAGAACCAAACCTGTTTCGGATCAAGAAAATCAAGAACTGAGTACGGAATGCCGCAAACATGTTTTGCATGAAGAAAATCAAGATTTGAGCGCGGAATACAACCAAAGTTGTTTCGGATCAAGAAAATCAAGAACTGAGTCCGGAATACCGCAAACAAGTTTTGCATCAAGAAAATCAAGAATTGAGTGCGGAATAGAACCAAACTTGTTTCGGATCAAGAAAATCAAGAACTGAGTCCGGAATGACGCAAACATGTTTTGCATCAAGAAAATCAAGAATTGAGTGCGGAATAGAACCAAACTTGTTTCGGATCAAGAAAATCAAGAACTGAGTCCGGAATGCCGCAAACATGTTTTGCATCAAGAAAATCAAGAATTTGAGACGGAATACAACCAAACTTGTTTCGGATCAAGAAAATCAAGAACTGAGTCCGGAATACCGCACACAAGTTTTGCATCAAGAAAATCAAGAATTGAGTGCGGAATAGAACCAAACTTGTTTGGGATCAAGAAAATCATGAACTGAGTCCGGAATACCGCAAACAAGTTTTGCGTGAAGAAAATCAAGAATTTGAGTCCGGAATACAAACAAACTTGTTAGGGATCAATAAAATCAAGAACTGAGTCCGGAATACCGCAAACATGTTCTGCCTCAAGAAAATCAAGAATTTAGTGCGGAATACAACCAAACTTTTTTCGCATCAAGAAAATCAAGAACTGAGTCCGGAATGCCGCAAACATGTTTTGCATCAAGAAAATCAAGAATTGAGCGCGGAATACAACCAAACTTGTTTCGGATCAAGAAAATCAAGAACTGAGTCCGGAATGCCGCAAACATGTTTTGCATCAAGAAAATCAAGAATTGAGCGCGGAATACAACCAAACTTGTTTCGGATCAAGAAAATCAAGAACTGAGTCCGGAATACCGCAAACAAGTTTTGCATCAAGAAAATCAAGAATTGAGTGCGGAATAGAACCAAACTTGTTTCGGATCAAGAAAATCAAGAACTGAGTCCGGAATGCCGCAAACATGTTTTGCATCAAGAAAATCAAGAATTTGAGACGGAATACAACCAAACTTGTTTCGGATCAAGAAAATCAAGAACTGAGTCCGGAAAACCGCACACAAGTTTTGCATCAAGAAAATCAAGAATTGAGTGCGGAATAGAACCAAACTTGTTTGGGATCAAGAAAATCAAGAACTGAGTCCGGAATACCGCAAACAAGTTTTGCGTGAAGAAAATCAAGAATTTGAGTCCGGAATACAAACAAACTTGTTAGGGATCAAGAAAATCAAGAACTGAGTCCGGAATACCGCAAACATGTTCTGCATCAAGAAAATCAAGAATTTAGTGCGGAATACAACCAAACTTTTTTCGGATCAAGAAAATCAAGAACTGAGTCCGGAATACCGCAAACAAGTTTTGCATCAAGAAAATCAAGAATTGAGTGCGGAATAGAACCAAACCTGTTTCGGATCAAGAAAATCAAGAACTGAGTACGGAATGCCGCAAACATGTTTTGCATGAAGAAAATCAAGATTTGAGCGCGGAATACAACCAAAGTTGTTTCGGATCAAGAAAATCAAGAACTGAGTCCGGAATACCGCAAACAAGTTTTGCATCAAGAAAATCAAGAATTGAGTGCGGAATAGAACCAAACTTGTTTCGGATCAAGAAAATCAAGAACTGAGTCCGGAATGCCGCAAACATGTTTTGCATCAAGAAAATCAAGAATTGAGTGCGGAATACAACCAAACTTGTTTCGGATCAAGAAAATCAAGAACTGAGTCCGGAATGCCGCAAACATGTTTTGCATCAAGAAAATCAAGAATTGAGCGCGGAATACAACCAAACTTGTTTCGGATCAAGAAAATCAAGAACTGAGTCCGGAATTCCGCAAACATGTTTTGCATCAAGAAAATCAAGAATTGAGCGCGGAATACAACCAAACTTGTTTCGGATCAAGAAAATCAAGAACTGAGTCCGGAATAACGCAAACAAGTTTTGCATCAAGAAAATCAAGAATTGAGTACGAATAGAACCAAACCTGTTTCGGATCAAAAAAATCAAGAACTGAGTCCGGAATGCCGCAAACATGTTTTGCATCATGAAAATCAAGAATTGAGCGCGGAATACAACCAAACTTGTTTCGGATAAAGAAAATCAAGAACTGAGTCCGGAATACCGTAAACAAGTTTTGCATCAAGAAAATCAAGAATTTGAGTCCGGAATACAACCAAACTTGTTTCGGATTAAGAAAATCAAGAACTGAGTCCGGAATACCGCACACAAGTTTTGCATCAAGAAAATCAAGAATTGAGTGCGGAATAGAACCAAACTTGTTTGGGATCAAGAAAATCAAGAACTGAGTCCGGAATACCGCAAGCAAGTTTTGCGTGAAGAAAATCAAGAATTTGAGTCCGGAATACAAACAAACTTGTTAGGGATCAAGAAAATCAAGAACTGAGTCCGGAATACCGCAAACATGTTCTGCATCAAGAAAATCAAGAATTTAGTGCGGAATACAACCAAACTTGTTTCGGATCAAGAAAATCAAGAACTGAGTCCGGAATGCCGCAAACATGTTTTGCATCAAGAAAATCAAGAATTGAGTGCGGAATACAACCAAACTTGTTTCGGATCAAGAAAATCAAGAACTGAGTCCGGAATGCCGCAAACAAGTTTTGCATCAAGAAAATCAAGAATTGAGTGCGGAATAGAACCAAACTTGTTTCGGATCAAGAAAATCAAGAACTGAGTCCGGAATGCCGCAAACATGTTTTGCATCATGAAAATCAAGAATTGAGCGCGGAATACAACCAAACTTGTTTCGGATAAAGAAAATCAAGAACTGAGTCCGGAATACCGCAAACAAGTTTTGCATCAAGAAAATCAAGAATTTGAGTCCGGAATACAACCAAACTTGTTTCGGATCAAGAAAATCAAGAACTGAGTCCGGAATACCGCAAACAAGTTTTGCATCAAGAAAATCAAGAATTGAGTGCGGAATAGAACCAAACTTGTTTCGGATCAAGAAAATCAAGAACTGAGTCCGGAATGCCGCAAACATGTTTTGCATCATGAAAATCAAGAATTGAGCGCGGAATACAACCAAACTTGTTTCGGATCAAGAAAATCAAGAACTGAGTCCGGAATACCGCAAACAAGTTTTGCATCAAGAAAATCAAGAATTGAGTGCGGAATAGAACCAAACTTGTTTCGGATCAAGAAAATCAAGAACTGAGTCCGGAATGCCGCAAACATGTTTTGCATCAAGAAAATCAAGAATTTGAGACGGAATACAACCAAACTTGTTTCGGATCAAGAAAATCAAGAACTGAGTCCGGAATACCGCACACAAGTTTTGCATCAAGAAAATCAAGAATTGAGTGCGGAATAGAACCAAACTTGTTTGGGATCAAGAAAATCATGAACTGAGTCCGGAATACCGCAAACAAGTTTTGCGTGAAGAAAATCAAGAATTTGAGTCCGGAATACAAACAAACTTGTTAGGGATCAATAAAATCAAGAACTGAGTCCGGAATACCGCAAACATGTTCTGCCTCAAGAAAATCAAGAATTTAGTGCGGAATACAACCAAACTTTTTTCGCATCAAGAAAATCAAGAACTGAGTCCGGAATGCCGCAAACATGTTTTGCATCAAGAAAATCAAGAATTGAGCGCGGAATACAACCAAACTTGTTTCGGATCAAGAAAATCAAGAACTGAGTCCGGAATGCCGCAAACATGTTTTGCATCAAGAAAATCAAGAATTGAGCGCGGAATACAACCAAACTTGTTTCGGATCAAGAAAATCAAGAACTGAGTCCGGAATACCGCAAACAAGTTTTGCATCAAGAAAATCAAGAATTGAGTGCGGAATAGAACCAAACTTGTTTCGGATCAAGAAAATCAAGAACTGAGTCCGGAATGCCGCAAACATGTTTTGCATCAAGAAAATCAAGAATTTGAGACGGAATACAACCAAACTTGTTTCGGATCAAGAAAATCAAGAACTGAGTCCGGAAAACCGCACACAAGTTTTGCATCAAGAAAATCAAGAATTGAGTGCGGAATAGAACCAAACTTGTTTGGGATCAAGAAAATCAAGAACTGAGTCCGGAATACCGCAAACAAGTTTTGCGTGAAGAAAATCAAGAATTTGAGTCCGGAATACAAACAAACTAGTTAGGGATCAAGAAAATCAAGAACTGAGTCCGGAATACCGCAAACATGTTCTGCATCAAGAAAATCAAGAATTTAGTGCGGAATACAACCAAACTTTTTTCGGATCAAGAAAATCAAGAACTGAGTCCGGAATACCGCAAACAAGTTTTGCATCAAGAAAATCAAGAATTGAGTGCGGAATAGAACCAAACCTGTTTCGGATCAAGAAAATCAAGAACTGAGTACGGAATGCCGCAAACATGTTTTGCATGAAGAAAATCAAGATTTGAGCGCGGAATACAACCAAAGTTGTTTCGGATCAAGAAAATCAAGAACTGAGTCCGGAATACCGCAAACAAGTTTTGCATCAAGAAAATCAAGAATTGAGTGCGGAATAGAACCAAACTTGTTTCGGATCAAAAAAATCAAGAACTGAGTCCGGAATGCCGCAAACATGTTTTGCATCATGAAAATCAAGAATTGAGCGCGGAATACAACCAAACTTGTTTCGGATCAAGAAAATCAAGAACTGAGTCCGGAATGCCGCAAACATGTTTTGCATCAAGAAAATCAAGAATTGAGCGCGGAATACAACCAAACTTGTTTCGGATCAAGAAAATCAAGAACTGAGTCCGGAATTCCGCAAACAAGTTTTGCATCAAGAAAATCAAGAATTGAGTGCGGAATAGAACCAAACTTGTTTCGGATCAAGAAAATCAAGAACTGAGTCCGGAATGCCGCAAACATGTTTTGCATCAAGAAAATCAAGAATTGAGTGCGGAATACAACCAAACTTGTTTCGGATCAAGAAAATCAAGAACTGAGTCCGGAATGCCGCAAACATGTTTTGCATCAAGAAAATCAAGAATTGAGCGCGGAATACAACCAAACTTGTTTCGGATCAAGAAAATCAAGAACTGAGTCCGGAATTCCGCAAACATGTTTTGCATCAAGAAAATCAAGAATTGAGCGCGGAATACAACCAAACTTGTTTCGGATCAAGAAAATCAAGAACTGAGTCCGGAATAACGCAAACAAGTTTTGCATCAAGAAAATCAAGAATTGAGTACGAATAGAACCAAACCTGTTTCGGATCAAAAAAATCAAGAACTGAGTCCGGAATGCCGCAAACATGTTTTGCATCATGAAAATCAAGAATTGAGCGCGGAATACAACCAAACTTGTTTCGGATAAAGAAAATCAAGAACTGAGTCCGGAATACCGTAAACAAGTTTTGCATCAAGAAAATCAAGAATTTGAGTCCGGAATACAACCAAACTTGTTTCGGATCAAGAAAATCAAGAACTGAGTCCGGAATACCGCACACAAGTTTTGCATCAAGAAAATCAAGAATTGAGTGCGGAATAGAACCAAACTTGTTTGGGATCAAGAAAATCAAGAACTGAGTCCGGAATACCGCAAACAAGTTTTGCGTGAAGAAAATCAAGAATTTGAGTCCGGAATACAAACAAACTTGTTAGGGATCAAGAAAATCAAGAACTGAGTCCGGAATACCGCAAACATGTTCTGCATCAAGAAAATCAAGAATTTAGTGCGGAATACAACCAAACTTGTTTCGGATCAAGAAAATCAAGAACTGAGTCCGGAATGCCGCAAACATGTTTTGCATCAAGAAAATCAAGAATTGAGTGCGGAATACAACCAAACTTGTTTCGGATCAAGAAAATCAAGAACTGAGTCCGGAATGCCGCAAACATGTTTTGCATCAAGAAAATCAAGAATTGAGCGCGGAATACAACCAAACTTGTTTCGGATCAAGAAAATCAAGAACTGAGTCCGGAATTCCGCAAACATGTTTTGCATCAAGAAAATCAAGAATTGAGCGCGGAATACAACCAAACTTGTTTCGGATCAAGAAAATCAAGAACTGAGTCCGGAATACCGCAAACAAGTTTTGCATCAAGAAAATCAAGAATTGAGTACGAATAGAACCAAACCTGTTTCGGATCAAAAAAATCAAGAACTGAGTCCGGAATGCCGCAAACATGTTTTGCATCATGAAAATCAAGAATTGAGCGCGGAATACAACCAAACTTGTTTCGGATAAAGAAAATCAAGAACTGAGTCCGGAATACCGCAAACAAGTTTTGCATCAAGAAAATCAAGAATTTGAGTCCGGAATACAACCAAACTTGTTTCGGATCAAGAAAATCAAGAACTGAGTCCGGAATACCGCACACAAGTTTTGCATCAAGAAAATCAAGAATTGAGTGCGGAATAGAACCAAACTTGTTTGGGATCAAGAAAATCAAGAACTGAGTCCGGAATACCGCAAACAAGTTTTGCGTGAAGAAAATCAAGAATTTGAGTCCGGAATACAAACAAACTTGTTAGGGATCAAGGAAATCAAGAACTGAGTCCGGAATACCGCAAACATGTTCTGCATCAAGAAAATCAAGAATTTAGTGCGGAATACAACCAAACTTTTTTCGGATCAAGAAAATCAAGAACTGAGTCCGGAATACCGCAAACAAGTTTTGCATCAAGAAAATCAAGAATTGAGTGCGGAATAGAACCAAACCTGTTTCGGATCAAGAAAATCAAGAACTGAGTACGGAATGCCGCAAACATGTTTTGCATGAAGAAAATCAAGATTTGAGCGCGGAATACAACCAAACTTGTTTCGGATAAAGAAAATCAAGAACTGAGTCCGGAATACCGCAAACAAGTTTTGCATCAAGAAAATCAAGAATTTGAGTCCGGAATACAACCAAACTTGTTTCGGATCAAGAAAATCAAGAACTGAGTCCGGAATACCGCACACAAGTTTTGCATCAAGAAAATCAAGAATTGAGTGCGGAATAGAACCAAACCTGTTTCGGATCAAGAAAATCAAGAACTGAGTCCGGAATACCGCAAACAAGTTTTGCATCAAGAAAATCAAGAATTGAGTGCGGAATACAACCAAACTTGTTTCGGATAAAGAAAATCAAGAACTGAGTCCGGAATACCGCAAACAAGTTTTGCATCAAGAAAATCAAGAATTTGAGTCCGGAATACAACCAAACTTGTTTCGGATCAAGAAAATCAAGAACTGAGTCCGGAATACCGCACACAAGTTTTGCATCAAGAAAATCAAGAATTGAGTCCGGAATACAAACAAACTTGTTAGGGATCAAGAAAATCAAGAACTGAGTCCGGAATACCGCAAACATGTTCTGCATCAAGAAAATCAAGAATTTAGTGCGGAATACAACCAAACTTGTTTCGGATCAAGAAAATCAAGAACTGAGTCCGGAATGCCGCAAACATGTTTTGCATCAAGAAAATCAAGAATTGAGTGCGGAATACAACCAAACTTGTTTCGGATCAAGAAAATCAAGAACTGAGTCCGGAATGCCGCAAACATGTTTTGCATCAAGAAAATCAAGAATTGAGCGCGGAATACAACCAAACTTGTTTCGGATCAAGAAAAAATCAAGAACTGAGTCCGGAATTCCGCAAACATGTTTTGCATCAAGAAAATCAAGAATTGAGCGCGGAATACAACCAAACTTGTTTCGGATCAAGAAAATCAAGAACTGAGTCCGGAATACCGCAAACAAGTTTTGCATCAAGAAAATCAAGAATTGAGTACGAATAGAACCAAACCTGTTTCGGATCAAAAAAATCAAGAACTGAGTCCGGAATGCCGCAAACATGTTTTGCATCATGAAAATCAAGAATTGAGCGCGGAATACAACCAAACTTGTTTCGGATAAAGAAAATCAAGAACTGAGTCCGGAATACCGCAAACAAGTTTTGCATCAAGAAAATCAAGAATTTGAGTCCGGAATACAACCAAACTTGTTTCGGATCAAGAAAATCAAGAACTGAGTCCGGAATACCGCACACAAGTTTTGCATCAAGAAAATCAAGAATTGAGTGCGGAATAGAACCAAACTTGTTTGGGATCAAGAAAATCAAGAACTGAGTCCGGAATATCGCAAACAAGTTTTGCGTGAAGAAAATCAAGAATTTGAGTCCGGAATACAGACAAACTTGTTAGGGATCAAGAAAATCAAGAACTGAGTCCGGAATACCGCAAACATGTTCTGCATCAAGAAAATCAAGAATTTAGTGCGGAATACAACCAAACTTTTTTCGCATCAAGAAAATCAAGAACTGAGTCCGGAATGCCGCAAACATGTTTTGCATCAAGAAAATCAAGAATTGAGCGCGGAATACAACCAAACTTGTTTCGGATCAAGAAAATCAAGAACTGAGTCCGGAATGCCGCAAACATGTTTTGCATCAAGAAAATCAAGAATTGAGCGCGGAATACAACCAAACTTGTTTCGGATCAAGAAAATCAAGAACTGAGTCCGGAATACCGCAAACAAGTTTTGCATCAAGAAAATCAAGAATTGAGTGCGGAATAGAACCAAACTTGTTTCGGATCAAGAAAATCAAGAACTGAGTCCGGAATGCCGCAAACATGTTTTGCATCAAGAAAATCAAGAATTTGAGTCCGGAATACAACCAAACTTGTTTCGGATCAAGAAAATCAAGAACTGAGTCCGGAATACCGCACACAAGTTTTGCATCAAGAAAATCAAGAATTGAGTGCGGAATAGAACCAAACTTGTTTGGGATCAAGAAAATCAAGAACTGAGTCCGGAATATCGCAAACAAGTTTTGCGTGAAGAAAATCAAGAATTTGAGTCCGGAATACAGACAAACTTGTTAGGGATCAAGAAAATCAAGAACTGAGTCCGGAATACCGCAAACATGTTCTGCATCAAGAAAATCAAGAATTTAGTGCGGAATACAACCAAACTTTTTTCGGATCAAGAAAATCAAGAACTGAGTCCGGAATACCGCAAACAAGTTTTGCATCAAGAAAATCAAGAATTGAGTGCGGAATAGAACCAAACCTGTTTCGGATCAAGAAAATCAAGAACTGAGTACGGAATGCCGCAAACATGTTTTGCATGAAGAAAATCAAGATTTGAGCGCGGAATACAACCAAACTTGTTTCGGATAAAGAAAATCAAGAACTGAGTCCGGAATACCGCAAACAAGTTTTGCATCAAGAAAATCAAGAATTTGAGTCCGGAATACAACCAAACTTGTTTCGGATCAAGAAAATCAAGAACTGAGTCCGGAATACCGCACACAAGTTTTGCATCAAGAAAATCAAGAATTGAGTGCGGAATAGAACCAAACTAGTTTGGGATCAAGAAAATCAAGAACTGAGTCCGGAATACCGCAAACAAGTTTTGCGTGAAGAAAATCAAGAATTTGAGTCCGGAATACAAACAAACTTGTTAGGGATCAAGAAAATCAAGAACTGAGTCCGGAATACCGCAAACATGTTCTGCATCAAGAAAATCAAGAATTTAGTGCGGAATACAACCAAACTTTTTTCGGATCAAGAAAATCAAGAACTGAGTCCGGAATACCGCAAACATGTTTGGCATCAAGAAAATCAAGAATTGAGTGCGGAATAGAACCAAACTTTTTTCGGATCAAGAAAATCAAGAACTGAGTCCGGAATACCGCAAACAAGTTTTGCATCAAGAAAATCAAGAATTGAGTGCGGAATAGAACCAAACCTGTTTCGGATCAAGAAAATCAAGAACTGAGTACGGCATGCCGCAAACATGTTTTGCATGAAGAAAATCAAGATTTGAGAGCGGAATACAACCAAACTTGTTTCGGATCAAGAAAATCAAGAACTGAGTCCGGAATACCGCAAACAAGTTTTGCATGAAGAAAATGAAGAATTGAGTGCGGAATACAACCAAACTTGTTTCGGATCAAGAAAATCAAGAACTGAGTCCGGAATGCCGCAAACAAGTTTTGCGTGAAGAAAATCAAGAATTGAGCGCGGAATACAACCAAACTTGTTTCGGATCAAGAAAATCAAGAACTGAGTCCGGAATACCGCAAACAAGTTTTGCATCAAGAAAATCAAGAATTGAGTGCGGAATAGAACCAAAGTTGTTTGGGATCAAGAAAATCAAGAACTGAGTCCGGAATACCGCAAACAAGTTTTGCGTGAAGAAAATCAAGAATTTGAGTCCGGAATACAAACAAACTTGTTAGGGATCAAGAAAATCAAGAACTGAGTCCGGAATACCGCAAACATGTTCTGCATCAAGAAAATCAAGAATTTAGTGCGGAATACAACCAAACTTGTTTCGGATCAAGAAAATCAAGAACTGAGTCCGGAATTCTGCAAACATGTTTTGCATCAAGAAAATCAAGAAATTGAGCGCGGAATACAGCCAAACTTGTTTCGGATCAAGAAAATCAAGAACTGAGTCCGGAATACCGCAAACAAGTTTTGCATCAAGAAAATCAAGAATTGAGTACGAATAGAACCAAACCTGTTTCGGATCAAAAAAATCAAGAACTGAGTCCGGAATGCCGCAAACATGTTTTGCATCATGAAAATCAAGAATTGAGCGCGGAATACAACCAAACTTTTTTCGGATCAAGAAAATCAAGAACTGAGTCCGGAATACCGCAAACATGTTTGGCATCAAGAAAATCAAGAATTGAGTGCGGAATAGAACCAAACTTTTTTCGGATCAAGAAAATCAAGAACTGAGTCCGGAATACCGCAAACAAGTTTTGCATCAAGAAAATCAAGAATTGAGTACGAATAGAACCAAACCTGTTTCGGATCAAAAAAATCAAGAACTGAGTCCGGAATGCCGCAAACATGTTTTGCATCATGAAAATCAAGAATTGAGCGCGGAATACAACCAAACTTGTTTCGGATAAAGAAAATCAAGAACTGAGTCCGGAATACCGCAAACAAGTTTTGCATCAAGAAAATCAAGAATTTGAGTCCGGAATACAACCAAACTTGTTTCGGATCAAGAAAATCAAGAATTGAGTCCGGAATACCGCACACAAGTTTTGCATCAAGAAAATCAAGAATTGAGTGCGGAATAGAACCAAACTTGTTTGGGATCAAGAAAATCAAGAACTGAGTCCGGAATACCGCAAACAAGTTTTGCGTGAAGAAAATCAAGAATTTGAGTCCGGAATACAAACAAACTTGTTAGGGATCAAGAAAATCAAGAACTGAGTCCGGAATACCGCAAACATGTTCTGCATCAAGAAAATCAAGAATTTAGTGCGGAATACAACCAAACTTTTTTCGGATCAAGAAAATCAAGAACTGAGTCCGGAATACCGCAAACAAGTTTTGCATCAAGAAAATCAAGAATTGAGTGCGGAATAGAACCAAACCTGTTTCGGATCAAGAAAATCAAGAACTGAGTACGGAATGCCGCAAACATGTTTTGCATGAAGAAAATCAAGATTTGAGCGCGGAATACAACCAAACTTGTTTCGGATAAAGAAAATCAAGAACTGAGTCCGGAATACCGCAAACAAGTTTTGCATCAAGAAAATCAAGAATTTGAGTCCGGAATACAACCAAACTTGTTTCGGATCAAGAAAATCAAGAACTGAGTCCGGAATACCGCACACAAGTTTTGCATCAAGAAAATCAAGAATTGAGTGCGGAATAGAACCAAACTTGTTTGGGATCAAGAAAATGAAGAACTGAGTCCGGAATACCGCAAACAAGTTTTGCGTGAAGAAAATCAAGAATTTGAGTCCGGAATACAAACAAACTTGTTAGGGATCAAGAAAATCAAGAACTGAGTCCGGAATACCGCAAACATGTTCTGCATCAAGAAAATCAAGAATTTAGTGCGGAATACAACCAAACTTTTTTCGGATCAAGAAAATCAAGAACTGAGTCCGGAATACCGCAAACATGTTTGGCATCAAGAAAATCAAGAATTGAGTGCGGAATAGAACCAAACTTTTTTCGGATCAAGAAAATCAAGAACTGAGTCCGGAATACCGCAAACAAGTTTTGCATCAAGAAAATCAAGAATTGAGTGCGGAATAGAACCAAACCTGTTTCGGATCAAGAAAATCAAGAACTGAGTACGGAATGCCGCAAACATGTTTTGCATGAAGAAAATCAAGATTTGAGAGCGGAATACAACCAAACTTGTTTCGGATCAAGAAAATCAAGAACTGAGTCCGGAATACCGCAAACAAGTTTTGCATCAAGAAAATGAAGAATTGAGTGCGGAATACAACCAAACTTGTTTCGGATCAAGAAAATCAAGAACTGAGTCCGGAATGCCGCAAACAAGTTTTGCGTGAAGAAAATCAAGAATTGAGCGCGGAATACAACCAAACTTGTTTCGGATCAAGAAAATCAAGAACTGAGTCCGGAATGCCGCAAACATGTTTTGCATCAAGAAAATCAAGAATTGAGCGCGGAATACAACCAAACTTGTTTGGGATCAAGAAAATCAAGAACTGAGTCCGGAATACCGCAAACAAGTTTTGCGTGAAGAAAATCAAGAATTTGAGTCCGGAATACAAACAAACTTGTTAGGGATCAAGAAAATCAAGAACTGAGTCCGGAATACCGCAAACATGTTCTGCATCAAGAAAATCAAGAATTTAGTGCGGAATACAACCAAACTTGTTTCGGATCAAGAAAATCAAGAACTGAGTCCGGAATGCCGCAAACATGTTTTGCATCAAGAAAATCAAGAATTGAGTGCGGAATACAACCAAACTTGTTTCGGATCAAGAAAATCAAGAACTGAGTCCGGAATGCCGCAAACATGTTTTGCATCAAGAAAATCAAGAATTGAGCGCGGAATACAACCAAACTTGTTTCGGATCAAGAAAAAATCAAGAACTGAGTCCGGAATTCCGCAAACATGTTTTGCATCAAGAAAATCAAGAATTGAGCGCGGAATACAACCAAACTTGTTTCGGATCAAGAAAATCAAGAACTGAGTCCGGAATTCCGCAAACATGTTTTGCATCAAGAAAATCAAGAATTGAGTGCGGAATACAACCAAACTTGTTTCGGATCAAGAAAATCAAGAACTGAGTCCGGAATGCCGCAAACATGTTTTGCATCAAGAAAATCAAGAATTGAGCGCGGAATACAACCAAACTTGTTTCGGATCAAGAAAAAATCAAGAACTGAGTCCGGAATACCGCAAACAAGTTTTGCATCAAGAAAATCAAGAATTGAGTACGAATAGAACCAAACCTGTTTCGGATCAAAAAAATCAAGAACTGAGTCCGGAATGCCGCAAACATGTTTTGCATCATGAAAATCAAGAATTGAGCGCGGAATACAACCAAACTTGTTTCGGATAAAGAAAATCAAGAACTGAGTCCGGAATACCGCAAACAAGTTTTGCATCAAGAAAATCAAGAATTTGAGTCCGGAATACAACCAAACTTGTTTCGGATCAAGAAAATCAAGAACTGAGTCCGGAATACCGCACACAAGTTTTGCATCAAGAAAATCAAGAATTGAGTGCGGAATAGAACCAAACTTGTTTGGGATCAAGAAAATCAAGAACTGAGTCCGGAATACCGCAAACAAGTTTTGCGTGAAGAAAATCAAGAATTTGAGTCCGGAATACAGACAAACTTGTTAGGGATCAAGAAAATCAAGAACTGAGTCCGGAATACCGCAAACATGTTCTGCATCAAGAAAATCAAGAATTTAGTGCGGAATACAACCAAACTTTTTTCGGATCAAGAAAATCAAGAACTGAGTCCGGAATACCGCAAACAAGTTTTGCATCAAGAAAATCAAGAATTGAGTGCGGAATAGAACCAAACCTGTTTCGGATCAAGAAAATCAAGAACTGAGTACGGAATGCCGCAAACATGTTTTGCATGAAGAAAATCAAGAATTTGAGTCCGGAATACAGACAAACTTGTTAGGGATCAAGAAAATCAAGAACTGAGTCCGGAATACCGCAAACATGTTCTGCATCAAGAAAATCAAGAATTGAGCGCGGAATACAACCAAACTTGTTTCGGATAAAGAAAATCAAGAACTGAGTCCGGAATACCGCAAACAAGTTTTGCATCAAGAAAATCAAGAATTTGAGTCCGGAATACAACCAAACTAGTTTGGGATCAAGAAAATCAAGAACTGAGTCCGGAATACCGCACACAAGTTTTGCATCAAGAAAATCAAGAATTGAGTGCGGAATAGAACCAAACTAGTTTGGGATCAAGAAAATCAAGAACTGAGTCCGGAATACCGCAAACAAGTTTTGCGTGAAGAAAATCAAGAATTTGAGTCCGGAATACAAACAAACTTGTTTCGGATCAAGAAAATCAAGAACTGAGTCCGGAATACCGCACACAAGTTTTGCATCAAGAAAATCAAGAATTGAGTGCGGAATAGAACCAAACTAGTTTGGGATCAAGAAAATCAAGAACTGAGTCCGGAATACCGCAAACAAGTTTTGCGTGAAGAAAATCAAGAATTTGAGTCCGGAATACAAACAAACTTGTTAGGGATCAAGAAAATCAAGAACTGAGTCCGGAATACCGCAAACATGTTCTGCATCAAGAAAATCAAGAATTTAGTGCGGAATACAACCAAACTTTTTTCGGATCAAGAAAATCAAGAACTGAGTCCGGAATACCGCAAACATGTTTGGCATCAAGAAAATCAAGAATTGAGTGCGGAATAGAACCAAACTTTTTTCGGATCAAGAAAATCAAGAACTGAGTCCGGAATACCGCAAACAAGTTTTGCATCAAGAAAATCAAGAATTGAGTGCGGAATAGAACCAAACCTGTTTCGGATCAAGAAAATCAAGAACTGAGTACGGCATGCCGCAAACATGTTTTGCATGAAGAAAATCAAGATTTGAGAGCGGAATACAACCAAACTTGTTTCGGATCAAGAAAATCAAGAACTGAGTCCGGAATACCGCAAACAAGTTTTGCATCAAGAAAATCAAGAATTGAGTACGAATAGAACCAAACCTGTTTCGGATCAAAAAAATCAAGAACTGAGTCCGGAATGCCGCAAACATGTTTTGCATCATGAAAATCAAGAATTGAGCGCGGAATACAACCAAACTTGTTTAGGATCAAGGAAATCAAGAACTGAGTCCGGAATTCTGCAAACATGTTTTGCATCAAGAAAATCAAGAAATTGAGCGCGGAATACAACCAAACTTGTTTCGGATCAAGAAAATCAAGAACTGAGTCCGGAATACCGCAAACAAGTTTTGCATCAAGAAAATCAAGAATTGAGTACGAATAGAACCAAACCTGTTTCGGATCAAAAAAATCAAGAACTGAGTCCGGAATGCCGCAAACATGTTTTGCATCATGAAAATCAAGAATTGAGCGCGGAATACAACCAAACTTGTTTCGGATAAAGAAAATCAAGAACTGAGTCCGGAATACCGCAAACAAGTTTTGCATCAAGAAAATCAAGAATTTGAGTCCGGAATACAACCAAACTTGTTTCGGATCAAGAAAATCAAGAACTGAGTCCGGAATACCGCACACAAGTTTTGCATCAAGAAAATCAAGAATTTGAGTCCGGAATACAACCAAACTTGTTTCGGATCAAGAAAATCAAGAACTGAGTCCGGAATACCGCAAACATGTTCTGCATCAAGAAAATCAAGAATTTAGTGCGGAATACAACCAAACTTGTTTCGGATCAAGAAAATCAAGAACTGAGTCCGGAATGCCGCAAACATGTTTTGCATCAAGAAAATCAAGAATTGAGTGCGGAATACAACCAAACTTGTTTCGGATCAAGGAAATCAAGAACTGAGTCCGGAATGCCGCAAACATGTTTTGCATCAAGAAAATCAAGAATTGAGCGCGGAATACAACCAAACTTGTTTCGGATCAAGAAAAAATCAAGAACTGAGTCCGGAATTCCGCAAACATGTTTTGCATCAAGAAAATCAAGAATTGAGCGCGGAATACAACCAAACTTGTTTAGGATCAAGGAAATCAAGAACTGAGTCCGGAATTCTGCAAACATGTTTTGCATCAAGAAAATCAAGAAATTGAGCGCGGAATACAACCAAACTTGTTTCGGATCAAGAAAATCAAGAACTGAGTCCGGAATACCGCAAACAAGTTTTGCATCAAGAAAATCAAGAATTGAGTACGAATAGAACCAAACCTGTTTCGGATCAAAAAAATCAAGAACTGAGTCCGGAATGCCGCAAACATGTTTTGCATCATGAAAATCAAGAATTGAGCGCGGAATACAACCAAACTTGTTTCGGATAAAGAAAATCAAGAACTGAGTCCGGAATACCGCAAACAAGTTTTGCATCAAGAAAATCAAGAATTTGAGTCCGGAATACAACCAAACTTGTTTCGGATCAAGAAAATCAAGAACTGAGTCCGGAATACCGCACACAAGTTTTGCATCAAGAAAATCAAGAATTGAGTGCGGAATAGAACCAAACTTGTTTGGGATCAAGAAAATCAAGAACTGAGTCCGGAATACCGCAAACAAGTTTTGCGTGAAGAAAATCAAGAATTTGAGTCCGGAATACAAACAAACTTGTTAGGGATCAAGAAAATCAAGAACTGAGTCCGGAATACCGCAAACATGTTTTGCATCAAGAAAATCAAGAAATTGAGCGCGGAATACAACCAAACTTTTTTCGGATCAAGAAAATCAAGAACTGAGTCCGGAATACCGCAAACAAGTTTTGCATCAAGAAAATCAAGAATTGAGTGCGGAATAGAACCAAACCTGTTTCGGATCAAGAAAATCAAGAGATGAGTACGGAATGCCGCAAACATGTTTTGCATCATGAAAATCAAGAATTGAGCGCGGAATACAACCAAACTTGTTTCGGATAAAGAAAATCAAGAACTGAGTCCGGAATACCGCAAACAAGTTTTGCATCAAGAAAATCAAGAATTTGAGTCCGGAATACAACCAAACTTGTTTCGGATCAAGAAAATCAAGAACTGAGTCCGGAATACCGCACACAAGTTTTGCATCAAGAAAATCAAGAATTGAGTGCGGAATAGAACCAAACTTGTTTGGGATCAAGAAAATCAAGAACTGAGTCCGGAATACCGCAAACAAGTTTTGCGTGAAGAAAATCAAGAATTTGAGTCCGGAATACAAACAAACTTGTTAGGGATCAAGAAAATCAAGAACTGAGTCCGGAATACCGCAAACATGTTCTGCATCAAGAAAATCAAGAATTTAGTGCGGAATACAACCAAACTTTTTTCGGATCAAGAAAATCAAGAACTGAGTCCGGAATACCGCAAACAAGTTTTGCATCAAGAAAATCAAGAATTGAGTGCGGAATAGAACCAAACCTGTTTCGGATCAAGAAAATCAAGAACTGAGTACGGAATGCCGCAAACATGTTTTGCATGAAGAAAATCAAGATTTGAGCGCGGAATACAACCAAACTTGTTTCGGATAAAGAAAATCAAGAACTGAGTCCGGAATACCGCAAACAAGTTTTGCATCAAGAAAATCAAGAATTTGAGTCCGGAATACAACCAAACTTGTTTCGGATCAAGAAAATCAAGAACTGAGTCCGGAATACCGCACACAAGTTTTGCATCAAGAAAATCAAGAATTGAGTGCGGAATAGAACCAAACTTGTTTGGGATCAAGAAAATGAAGAACTGAGTCCGGAATACCGCAAACAAGTTTTGCGTGAAGAAAATCAAGAATTTGAGTCCGGAATACAAACAAACTTGTTAGGGATCAAGAAAATCAAGAACTGAGTCCGGAATACCGCAAACATGTTCTGCATCAAGAAAATCAAGAATTTAGTGCGGAATACAACCAAACTTTTTTCGGATCAAGAAAATCAAGAACTGAGTCCGGAATACCGCAAACATGTTTTGCATCAAGAAAATCAAGAATTGAGTGCGTAATAGAACCAAACTTTTTTCGGATCAAGAAAATCAAGAACTGAGTCCGGAATACCGCAAACAAGTTTTGCATCAAGAAAATCAAGAATTGAGTGCGGAATAGAACCAAACCTGTTTCGGATCAAGAAAATCAAGAACTGAGTACGGAATGCCGCAAACATGTTTTGCATGAAGAAAATCAAGATTTGAGAGCGGAATACAACCAAACTTGTTTCGGATCAAGAAAATCAAGAACTGAGTCCGGAATACCGCAAACAAGTTTTGCATCAAGAAAATGAAGAATTGAGTGCGGAATACAACCAAACTTGTTTCGGATCAAGAAAATCAAGAACTGAGTCCGGAATGCCGCAAACAAGTTTTGCGTGAAGAAAATCAAGAATTGAGCGCGGAATACAACCAAACTTGTTTCGGATCAAGAAAATCAAGAACTGAGTCCGGAATTCTGCAAACATGTTTTGCATCAAGAAAATCAAGAAATTGAGCGCGGAATACAACCAAACTTGTTTCGGATCAAGAAAATCAAGAACTGAGTCCGGAATACCGCAAACAAGTTTTGCATCAAGAAAATCAAGAATTGAGTACGAATAGAACCAAACCTGTTTCGGATCAAAAAAATCAAGAACTGAGTCCGGAATGCCGCAAACAAGTTTTGCGTGAAGAAAATCAAGAATTGAGCGCGGAATACAACCAAACTTGTTTCGGATCAAGAAAATCAAGAACTGAGTCCGGAATACCGCAAACAAGTTTTGCATCAAGAAAATCAAGAATTGAGTGCGGAATAGAACCAAAGTTGTTTGGGATCAAGAAAATGAAGAACTGAGTCCGGAATACCGCAAACAAGTTTTGCGTGAAGAAAATCAAGAATTTGAGTCCGGAATACAAACAAACTTGTTAGGGATCAAGAAAATCAAGAACTGAGTCCGGAATACCGCAAACATGTTCTGCATCAAGAAAATCAAGAATTTAGTGCGGAATACAACCAAACTTTTTTCGGATCAAGAAAATCAAGAACTGAGTCCGGAATACCGCAAACAAGTTTTGCATCAAGAAAATCAAGAATTGAGTGCGGAATAGAACCAAACCTGTTTCGGATCAAGAAAATCAAGAACTGAGTACGGAATGCCGCAAACATGTTTTGCATGAAGAAAATCAAGATTTGAGAGCGGAATACAACCAAACTTGTTTCGGATCAAGAAAATCAAGAACTGAGTCCGGAATACCGCAAACAAGTTTTGCATCAAGAAAATGAAGAATTGAGTGCGGAATACAACCAAACTTGTTTCGGATCAAGAAAATCAAGAACTGAGTCCGGAATGCCGCAAACAAGTTTTGCGTGAAGAAAATCAAGAATTGAGCGCGGAATACAACCAAACTTGTTTCGGATCAAGAAAATCAAGAACTGAGTCCGGAATTCTGCAAACATGTTTTGCATCAAGAAAATCAAGAAATTGAGCGCGGAATACAACCAAACTTGTTTCGGATCAAGAAAATCAAGAACTGAGTCCGGAATACCGCAAACAAGTTTTGCATCAAGAAAATCAAGAATTGAGTACGAATAGAACCAAACCTGTTTCGGATCAAAAAAATCAAGAACTGAGTCCGGAATGCCGCAAACAAGTTTTGCGTGAAGAAAATCAAGAATTGAGCGCGGAATACAACCAAACTTGTTTCGGATCAAGAAAATCAAGAACTGAGTCCGGAATACCGCAAACAAGTTTTGCATCAAGAAAATCAAGAATTGAGTGCGGAATAGAACCAAACCTGTTTCGGATCAAGAAAATCAAGAACTGAGTACGGAATGCCGCAAACATGTTTTGCATGAAGAAAATCAAGATTTGAGAGCGGAATACAACCAAACTTGTTTGGGATGAAGAAAATCAAGAACTGAGTCCGGAATACCGCAAACAAGTTTTGCATCAAGAAAATGAAGAATTGAGTGCGGAATACAACCAAACTTGTTTCGGATCAAGAAAATCAAGAACTGAGTCCGGAATACCGCAAACAAGTTTTGCGTGAAGAAAATCAAGAATTTGAGTCCGGAATACAAACAAACTTGTTAGGGATCAAGAAAATCAAGAACTGAGTCCGGAATACCGCAAACATGTTCTGCATCAAGAAAATCAAGAATTTAGTGCGGAATACAACCAAACTTTTTTCGGATCAAGAAAATCAAGAACTGAGTCCGGAATACCGCAAACATGTTTGGCATCAAGAAAATCAAGAATTGAGTGCGGAATAGAACCAAACTTTTTTCGGATCAAGAAAATCAAGAACTGAGTCCGGAATACCGCAAACAAGTTTTGCATCAAGAAAATCAAGAATTGAGTGCGGAATAGAACCAAACCTGTTTCGGATCAAGAAAATCAAGAACTGAGTACGGAATGCCGCAAACATGTTTTGCATGAAGAAAATCAAGATTTGAGAGCGGAATACAACCAAACTTGTTTCGGATCAAGAAAATCAAGAACTGAGTCCGGAATACCGCAAACAAGTTTTGCATCAAGAAAATGAAGAATTGAGTGCGGAATACAACCAAACTTGTTTCGGATCAAGAAAATCAAGAACTGAGTCCGGAATGCCGCAAACAAGTTTTGCGTGAAGAAAATCAAGAATTGAGCGCGGAATACAACCAAACTTGTTTCGGATCAAGAAAATCAAGAACTGAGTCCGGAATTCTGCAAACATGTTTTGCATCAAGAAAATCAAGAAATTGAGCGCGGAATACAACCAAACTTGTTTCGGATCAAGAAAATCAAGAACTGAGTCCGGAATACCGCAAACAAGTTTTGCATCAAGAAAATCAAGAATTGAGTACGAATAGAACCAAACCTGTTTCGGATCAAAAAAATCAAGAACTGAGTCCGGAATGCCGCAAACATGTTTTGCATCATGAAAATCAAGAATTGAGCGCGGAATACAACCAAACTTGTTTCGGATAAAGAAAATCAAGAACTGAGTCCGGAATACCGCAAACAAGTTTTGCATCAAGAAAATCAAGAATTTGAGTCCGGAATACAACCAAACTTGTTTCGGATCAAGAAAATCAAGAACTGAGTCCGGAATGCCGCAAACAAGTTTTGCGTGAAGAAAATCAAGAATTGAGCGCGGAATACAACCAAACTTGTTTCGGATCAAGAAAATCAAGAACTGAGTCCGGAATTCTGCAAACATGTTTTGCATCAAGAAAATCAAGAAATTGAGCGCGGAATACAACCAAACTTTTTTCGGATCAAGAAAATCAAGAACTGAGTCCGGAATACCGCAAACAAGTTTTGCATCAAGAAAATCAAGAATTGAGTACGAATAGAACCAAACCTGTTTCGGATCAAAAAAATCAAGAACTGAGTCCGGAATGCCGCAAACAAGTTTTGCGTGAAGAAAATCAAGAATTGAGCGCGGAATACAACCAAACTTGTTTCGGATCAAGAAAATCAAGAACTGAGTCCGGAATACCGCAAACAAGTTTTGCATCAAGAAAATCAAGAATTGAGTGCGGAATAGAACCAAAGTTGTTTGGGATCAAGAAAATGAAGAACTGAGTCCGGAATACCGCAAACAAGTTTTGCGTGAAGAAAATCAAGAATTTGAGTCCGGAATACAAACAAACTTGTTAGGGATCAAGAAAATCAAGAACTGAGTCCGGAATACCGCAAACATGTTCTGCATCAAGAAAATCAAGAATTTAGTGCGGAATACAACCAAACTTTTTTCGGATCAAGAAAATCAAGAACTGAGTCCGGAATACCGCAAACAAGTTTTGCATCAAGAAAATCAAGAATTGAGTGCGGAATAGAACCAAACCTGTTTCGGATCAAGAAAATCAAGAACTGAGTACGGAATGCCGCAAACATGTTTTGCATGAAGAAAATCAAGATTTGAGAGCGGAATACAACCAAACTTGTTTCGGATCAAGAAAATCAAGAACTGAGTCCGGAATACCGCAAACAAGTTTTGCATCAAGAAAATGAAGAATTGAGTGCGGAATACAACCAAACTTGTTTCGGATCAAGAAAATCAAGAACTGAGTCCGGAATGCCGCAAACAAGTTTTGCGTGAAGAAAATCAAGAATTGAGCGCGGAATACAACCAAACTTGTTTCGGATCAAGAAAATCAAGAACTGAGTCCGGAATTCTGCAAACATGTTTTGCATCAAGAAAATCAAGAAATTGAGCGCGGAATACAACCAAACTTGTTTCGGATCAAGAAAATCAAGAACTGAGTCCGGAATACCGCAAACAAGTTTTGCATCAAGAAAATCAAGAATTGAGTACGAATAGAACCAAACCTGTTTCGGATCAAAAAAATCAAGAACTGAGTCCGGAATGCCGCAAACAAGTTTTGCGTGAAGAAAATCAAGAATTGAGCGCGGAATACAACCAAACTTGTTTCGGATCAAGAAAATCAAGAACTGAGTCCGGAATACCGCAAACAAGTTTTGCATCAAGAAAATCAAGAATTGAGTGCGGAATAGAACCAAACCTGTTTCGGATCAAGAAAATCAAGAACTGAGTACGGAATGCCGCAAACATGTTTTGCATGAAGAAAATCAAGATTTGAGAGCGGAATACAACCAAACTTGTTTCGGATCAAGAAAATCAAGAACTGAGTCCGGAATACCGCAAACAAGTTTTGCATCAAGAAAATGAAGAATTGAGTGCGGAATACAACCAAACTTGTTTCGGATCAAGAAAATCAAGAACTGAGTCCGGAATACCGCAAACAAGTTTTGCGTGAAGAAAATCAAGAATTTGAGTCCGGAATACAAACAAACTTGTTAGGGATCAAGAAAATCAAGAACTGAGTCCGGAATACCGCAAACATGTTCTGCATCAAGAAAATCAAGAATTTAGTGCGGAATACAACCAAACTTTTTTCGGATCAAGAAAATCAAGAACTGAGTCCGGAATACCGCAAACATGTTTGGCATCAAGAAAATCAAGAATTGAGTGCGGAATAGAACCAAACTTTTTTCGGATCAAGAAAATCAAGAACTGAGTCCGGAATACCGCAAACAAGTTTTGCATCAAGAAAATCAAGAATTGAGTGCGGAATAGAACCAAACCTGTTTCGGATCAAGAAAATCAAGAACTGAGTACGGAATGCCGCAAACATGTTTTGCATGAAGAAAATCAAGATTTGAGAGCGGAATACAACCAAACTTGTTTCGGATCAAGAAAATCAAGAACTGAGTCCGGAATACCGCAAACAAGTTTTGCATCAAGAAAATGAAGAATTGAGTGCGGAATACAACCAAACTTGTTTCGGATCAAGAAAATCAAGAACTGAGTCCGGAATGCCGCAAACAAGTTTTGCGTGAAGAAAATCAAGAATTGAGCGCGGAATACAACCAAACTTGTTTCGGATCAAGAAAATCAAGAACTGAGTCCGGAATTCTGCAAACATGTTTTGCATCAAGAAAATCAAGAAATTGAGCGCGGAATACAACCAAACTTGTTTCGGATCAAGAAAATCAAGAACTGAGTCCGGAATACCGCAAACAAGTTTTGCATCAAGAAAATCAAGAATTGAGTACGAATAGAACCAAACCTGTTTCGGATCAAAAAAATCAAGAACTGAGTCCGGAATGCCGCAAACATGTTTTGCATCATGAAAATCAAGAATTGAGCGCGGAATACAACCAAACTTGTTTCGGATAAAGAAAATCAAGAACTAAGTCCGGAATACCGCAAACAAGTTTTGCATCAAGAAAATCAAGAATTTGAGTCCGGAATACAACCAAACTTGTTTCGGATCAAGAAAATCAAGAACTGAGTCCGGAATACCGCACACAAGTTTTGCATCAAGAAAATCAAGAATTGAGTGCGGAATAGAACCAAACTTGTTTGGGATCAAGAAAATCAAGAACTGAGTCCGGAATACCGCAAACAAGTTTTGCGTGAAGAAAATCAAGAATTTGAGTCCGGAATAAAAACAAACTTGTTAGGGATCAAGAAAATCAAGAACTGAGTCCGGAATACCGCAAACATGTTCTGCATCAAGAAAATCAAGAATTTAGTGCGGAATACAACCAAACTTTTTTCGGATCAAGAAAATCAAGAACTGAGTCCGGAATACCGCAAACAAGTTTTGCATCAAGAAAATCAAGAATTGAGTGCGGAATAGAACCAAACCTGTTTCGGATCAAGAAAATCAAGAACTGAGTACGGAATGCCGCAAACATGTTTTGCATGAAGAAAATCAAGATTTGAGCGCGGAATACAACCAAACTTGTTTCGGATAAAGAAAATCAAGAACTGAGTCCGGAATACCGCAAACAAGTTTTGCATCAAGAAAATCAAGAATTTGAGTCCGGAATACAACCAAACTTGTTTCGGATCAAGAAAATCAAGAACTGAGTCCGGAATACCGCACACAAGTTTTGCATCAAGAAAATCAAGAATTGAGTGCGGAATAGAACCAAACTTGTTTGGGATCAAGAAAATGAAGAACTGAGTCCGGAATACCGCAAACAAGTTTTGCGTGAAGAAAATCAAGAATTTGAGTCCGGAATACAAACAAACTTGTTAGGGATCAAGAAAATCAAGAACTGAGTCCGGAATACCGCAAACATGTTCTGCATCAAGAAAATCAAGAATTTAGTGCGGAATACAACCAAACTTTTTTCGGATCAAGAAAATCAAGAACTGAGTCCGGAATACCGCAAACATGTTTTGCATGAAGAAAATCAAGAATTGAGTGCGTAATAGAACCAAACTTTTTTCGGATCAAGAAAATCAAGAACTGAGTCCGGAATACCGCAAACAAGTTTTGCATCAAGAAAATCAAGAATTGAGTGCGGAATAGAACCAAACCTGTTTCGGATCAAGAAAATCAAGAACTGAGTACGGAATGCCGCAAACATGTTTTGCATGAAGAAAATCAAGATTTGAGAGCGGAATACAACCAAACTTGTTTCGGATCAAGAAAATCAAGAACTGAGTCCGGAATACCGCAAACAAGTTTTGCATCAAGAAAATGAAGAATTGAGTGCGGAATACAACCAAACTTGTTTCGGATCAAGAAAATCAAGAACTGAGTCCGGAATGCCGCAAACAAGTTTTGCGTGAAGAAAATCAAGAATTGAGCGCGGAATACAACCAAACTTGTTTCGGATCAAGAAAATCAAGAACTGAGTCCGGAATTCTGCAAACATGTTTTGCATCAAGAAAATCAAGAAATTGAGCGCGGAATACAACCAAACTTGTTTCGGATCAAGAAAATCAAGAACTGAGTCCGGAATACCGCAAACAAGTTTTGCATCAAGAAAATCAAGAATTGAGTACGAATAGAACCAAACCTGTTTCGGATCAAAAAAATCAAGAACTGAGTCCGGAATGCCGCAAACATGTTTTGCATCATGAAAATCAAGAATTGAGCGCGGAATACAACCAAACTTGTTTCGGATAAAGAAAATCAAGAACTGAGTCCGGAATACCGCAAACAAGTTTTGCATCAAGAAAATCAAGAATTTGAGTCCGGAATAGAACCAAACTTGTTTGGGATCAAGAAAATCAAGAACTGAGTCCGGAATACCGCACACAAGTTTTGCATCAAGAAAATCAAGAATTGAGTGCGGAATAGAACCAAACTTGTTTGGGATCAAGAAAATCAAGAACTGAGTCCGGAATACCGCAAACAAGTTTTGCGTGAAGAAAATCAAGAATTTGAGTCCGGAATACAAACAAACTTGTTAGGGATCAAGAAAATCAAGAACTGAGTCCGGAATACCGCAAACATGTTCTGCATCAAGAAAATCAAGAATTTAGTGCGGAATACAACCAAACTTTTTTCGGATCAAGAAAATCAAGAACTGAGTCCGGAATACCGCAAACAAGTTTTGCGTGAAGAAAATCAAGAATTTGAGTCCGGAATACAAACAAACTTGTTAGGGATCAAGAAAATCAAGAACTGAGTCCGGAATACCGCAAACATGTTCTGCATCAAGAAAATCAAGAATTTAGTGCGGAATACAACCAAACTTTTTTCGGATCAAGAAAATCAAGAACTGAGTCCGGAATACCGCAAACATGTTCTGCATCAAGAAAATCAAGAATTGAGTGCGGAATAGAACCAAACTTGTTTGGGATCAAGAAAATCAAGAACTGAGTCCGGAATACCGCAAACAAGTTTTGCGTGAAGAAAATCAAGAATTTGAGTCCGGAATACAAACAAACTTGTTAGGGATCAAGAAAATCAAGAACTGAGTCCGGAATACCGCAAACATGTTCTGCATCAAGAAAATCAAGAATTTAGTGCGGAATACAACCAAACTTTTTTCGGATCAAGAAAATCAAGAACTGAGTCCGGAATACCGCAAACAAGTTTTGCATCAAGAAAATCAAGAATTGAGTGCGGAATAGAACCAAACCTGTTTCGGATCAAGAAAATCAAGAACTGAGTACGGAATGCCGCAAACATGTTTTGCATGAAGAAAATCAAGATTTGAGCGCGGAATACAACCAAACTTGTTTCGGATAAAGAAAATCAAGAACTGAGTCCGGAATACCGCAAACAAGTTTTGCATCAAGAAAATCAAGAATTTGAGTCCGGAATACAACCAAACTTGTTTCGGATCAAGAAAATCAAGAACTGAGTCCGGAATACCGCACACAAGTTTTGCATCAAGAAAATCAAGAATTGAGTGCGGAATAGAACCAAACTTGTTTCGGATCAAGAAAATCAAGAACTGAGTCCGGAATACCGCAAACAAGTTTTGCGTGAAGAAAATCAAGAATTTGAGTCCGGAATACAAACAAACTTGTTAGGGATCAAGAAAATCAAGAACTGAGTCCGGAATACCGCAAACATGTTCTGCATCAAGAAAATCAAGAATTTAGTGCGGAATACAACCAAACTTTTTTCGGATCAAGAAAATCAAGAACTGAGTCCGGAATACCGCAAACAAGTTTTGCGTGAAGAAAATCAAGAATTTGAGTCCGGAATACAAACAAACTTGTTAGGGATCAAGAAAATCAAGAACTGAGTCCGGAATACCGCAAACATGTTCTGCATCAAGAAAATCAAGAATTTAGTGCGGAATACAACCAAACTTTTTTCGGATCAAGAAAATCAAGAACTGAGTCCGGAATACCGCAAACATGTTCTGCATCAAGAAAATCAAGAATTGAGTGCGGAATAGAACCAAACTTGTTTGGGATCAAGAAAATCAAGAACTGAGTCCGGAATACCGCAAACAAGTTTTGCGTGAAGAAAATCAAGAATTTGAGTCCGGAATACAAACAAACTTGTTAGGGATCAAGAAAATCAAGAACTGAGTCCGGAATACCGCAAACATGTTCTGCATCAAGAAAATCAAGAATTTAGTGCGGAATACAACCAAACTTTTTTCGGATCAAGAAAATCAAGAACTGAGTCCGGAATACCGCAAACAAGTTTTGCATCAAGAAAATCAAGAATTGAGTGCGGAATAGAACCAAACCTGTTTCGGATCAAGAAAATCAAGAACTGAGTACGGAATGCCGCAAACATGTTTTGCATGAAGAAAATCAAGATTTGAGCGCGGAATACAACCAAACTTGTTTCGGATAAAGAAAATCAAGAACTGAGTCCGGAATACCGCAAACAAGTTTTGCATCAAGAAAATCAAGAATTTGAGTCCGGAATACAACCAAACTTGTTTCGGATCAAGAAAATCAAGAACTGAGTCCGGAATACCGCACACAAGTTTTGCATCAAGAAAATCAAGAATTGAGTGCGGAATAGAACCAAACTTGTTTCGGATCAAGAAAATCAAGAACTGAGTCCGGAATACCGCAAACAAGTTTTGCGTGAAGAAAATCAAGAATTTGAGTCCGGAATACAAACAAACTTGTTAGGGATCAAGAAAATCAAGAACTGAGTCCGGAATACCGCAAACATGTTCTGCATCAAGAAAATCAAGAATTTAGTGCGGAATACAACCAAACTTTTTTCGGATCAAGAAAATCAAGAACTGAGTCCGGAATACCGCAAACATGTTTTGCATCAAGAAAATCAAGAATTGAGTGCGTAATAGAACCAAACTTTTTTCGGATCAAGAAAATCAAGAACTGAGTCCGGAATACCGCAAACAAGTTTTGCATCAAGAAAATCAAGAATTGAGTGCGGAATAGAACCAAACCTGTTTCGGATCAAGAAAATCAAGAACTGAGTACGGAATGCCGCAAACATGTTTTGCATGAAGAAAATCAAGATTTGAGCGCGGAATACAACCAAACTTGTTTCGGATCAAGAAAATCAAGAACTGAGTCCGGAATACCGCAAACAAGTTTTGCATCAAGAAAATGAAGAATTGAGTGCGGAATACAACCAAACTTGTTTCGGATCAAGAAAATCAAGAACTGAGTCCGGAATGCCGCAAACATGTTTTGTATCAAGAAAATCAAGAATTGAGCGCGGAATACAACCAAACTTGTTTCGGATCAAGAAAATCAAGAACTGAGTCCGGAATACCGCAAACAAGTTTTGCATCAAGAAAATCAAGAATTGAGTGCGGAATAGAACCAAACCTGTTTCGGTTCAAGAAAATCAAGAACTGAGTACGGAATGCCGCAAACATGTTTTGCATGAAGAAAATCAAGATTTGAGCGCGGAATACAACCAAACTTGTTTCGGATCAAGAAAATCAAGAACTGAGTCCGGAATACCGCAAACAAGTTTTGCATCAAGAAAATGAAGAATTGAGTGCGGAATACAACCAAACTTGTTTCGGATCAAGAAAATCAAGAACTGAGTCCGGAATGCCGCAAACATGTTTTGCATGAAGAAAATCAAGATTTGAGAGCGGAATACAACCAAACTTGTTTCGGATCATGAAAATCAAGAACTGAGTCCGGAATACCGCAAACAAGTTTTGCATCAAGAAAATCAAGAATTGAGTGCGGAATACAACCAAACTTGTTTCGGATCAAGAAAATCAAGAACTGAGTCCGGAATGCCGCAAACAAGTTTTGCGTGAAGAAAATCAAGAATTGAGCGCGGAATACAACCAAACTTGTTTCGGATCAAGAAAATCAAGAACTGAGTCCGGAATTCTGCAAACATGTTTTGCATCAAGAAAATCAAGAAATTGAGCGCGGAATACAACCAAACTTGTTTCGGATCAAGAAAATCAAGAACTGAGTCCGGAATACCGCAAACAAGTTTTGCATCAAGAAAATCAAGAATTGAGTACGAATAGAACCAAACCTGTTTCGGATCAAAAAAATCAAGAACTGAGTCCGGAATGCCGCAAACATGTTTTGCATCATGAAAATCAAGAATTGAGCGCGGAATACAACCAAACTTGTTTCGGATAAAGAAAATCAAGAACTGAGTCCGGAATACCGCAAACAAGTTTTGCATCAAGAAAATCAAGAATTTGAGTCCGGAATACAACCAAACTTGTTTCGGATCAAGAAAATCAAGAACTGAGTCCGGAATACCGCACACAAGTTTTGCATCAAGAAAATCAAGAATTGAGTGCGGAATAGAACCAAACTTGTTTGGGATGAAGAAAATCAAGAACTGAGTCCGGAATACCGCAAACAAGTTTTGCGTGAAGAAAATCAAGAATTTGAGTCCGGAATACAAACAAACTTGTTAGGGATCAAGAAAATCAAGAACTGAGTCCGGAATACCGCAAACATGTTCTGCATCAAGAAAATCAAGAATTTAGTGCGGAATACAACCAAACTTTTTTCGGATCAAGAAAATCAAGAACTGAGTCCGGAATACCGCAAACATGTTTTGCATCAAGAAAATCAAGAATTGAGTGCGTAATAGAACCAAACTTTTTTCGGATCAAGAAAATCAAGAACTGAGTCCGGAATACCGCAAACAAGTTTTGCATCAAGAAAATCAAGAATTGAGTGCGGAATAGAACCAAACTTGTTTGGGATCAAGAAAATCAAGAACTGAGTCCGGAATACCGCAAACAAGTTTTGCGTGAAGAAAATCAAGAATTTGAGTCCGGAATACAAACAAACTTGTTAGGGATCAAGAAAATCAAGAACTGAGTCCGGAATACCGCAAACATGTTCTGCATCAAGAAAATCAAGAATTTAGTGCGGAATACAACCAAACTTTTTTCGGATCAAGAAAATCAAGAACTGAGTCCGGAATACCGCAAACAAGTTTTGCATCAAGAAAATCAAGAATTGAGTGCGGAATAGAACCAAACCTGTTTCGGATCAAGAAAATCAAGAACTGAGTACGGAATGCCGCAAACATGTTTTGCATGAAGAAAATCAAGATTTGAGCGCGGAATACAACCAAACTTGTTTCGGATAAAGAAAATCAAGAACTGAGTCCGGAATACCGCAAACAAGTTTTGCATCAAGAAAATCAAGAATTGAGTGCGGAATAGAACCAAACCTGTTTCGGATCAAGAAAATCAAGAACTGAGTACGGAATGCCGCAAACATGTTTTGCATGAAGAAAATCAAGATTTGAGCGCGGAATACAACCAAACTTGTTTCGGATCAAGAAAATCAAGAACTGAGTCCGGAATACCGCAAACAAGTTTTGCATCAAGAAAATCAAGAATTTGAGTCCGGAATACAACCAAACTTGTTTCGGATCAAAAAAATCAAGAACTGAGTCCGGAATACCGCACACAAGTTTTGCATCAAGAAAATCAAGAATTGAGTGCGGAATAGAACCAAACCTGTTTCGGGTCAAGAAAATCAAGAACTGAGTACGGAATGCCGCAAACATGTTTTGCATGAAGAAAATCAAGATTTGAGCGCGGAATACAACCAAACTTGTTTCGGATAAAGAAAATCAAGAACTGAGTCCGGAATACCGCAAACAAGTTTTGCATCAAGAAAATCAAGAATTTGAGTCCGGAATACAACCAAACTTGTTTCGGATCAAGAAAATCAAGAACTGAGTCCGGAATACCGCACACAAGTTTTGCATCAAGAAAATCAAGAATTGAGTGCGGAATAGAACCAAACTTGTTTGGGATGAAGAAAATCAAGAACTGAGTCCGGAATACCGCAAACAAGTTTTGCGTGAAGAAAATCAAGAATTTGAGTCCGGAATACAAACAAACTTGTTAGGGATCAAGAAAATCAAGAACTGAGTCCGGAATACCGCAAACATGTTCTGCATCAAGAAAATCAAGAATTTAGTGCGGAATACAACCAAACTTTTTTCGGATCAAGAAAATCAAGAACTGAGTCCGGAATACCGCAAACATGTTTTGCATCAAGAAAATCAAGAATTGAGTGCGTAATAGAACCAAACTTTTTTCGGATCAAGAAAATCAAGAACTGAGTCCGGAATACCGCAAACAAGTTTTGCATCAAGAAAATCAAGAATTGAGTGCGGAATAGAACCAAACTTGTTTGGGATCAAGAAAATCAAGAACTGAGTCCGGAATACCGCAAACAAGTTTTGCGTGAAGAAAATCAAGAATTTGAGTCCGGAATACAAACAAACTTGTTAGGGATCAAGAAAATCAAGAACTGAGTCCGGAATACCGCAAACATGTTCTGCATCAAGAAAATCAAGAATTTAGTGCGGAATACAACCAAACTTTTTTCGGATCAAGAAAATCAAGAACTGAGTCCGGAATACCGCAAACAAGTTTTGCATCAAGAAAATCAAGAATTGAGTGCGGAATAGAACCAAACCTGTTTCGGATCAAGAAAATCAAGAACTGAGTACGGAATGCCGCAAACATGTTTTGCATGAAGAAAATCAAGATTTGAGCGCGGAATAAAACCAAACTTGTTTCGGATAAAGAAAATCAAGAACTGAGTCCGGAATACCGCAAACAAGTTTTGCATCAAGAAAATCAAGAATTGAGTGCGGAATAGAACCAAACCTGTTTCGGATCAAGAAAATCAAGAACTGAGTACGGAATGCCGCAAACATGTTTTGCATGAAGAAAATCAAGATTTGAGCGCGGAATACAACCAAACTTGTTTCGGATCAAGAAAATCAAGAACTGAGTCCGGAATACCGCAAACAAGTTTTGCATCAAGAAAATGAAGAATTGAGTGCGGAATACAACCAAACTTGTTTCGGATCAAGAAAATCAAGAACTGAGTCCGGAATGCCGCAAACATGTTTTGTATCAAGAAAATCAAGAATTGAGCGCGGAATACAACCAAACTTGTTTCGGATCAAGAAAATCAAGAACTGAGTCCGGAATACCGCAAACAAGTTTTGCATCAAGAAAATCAAGAATTGAGTGCGGAATAGAACCAAACCTGTTTCGGATCAAGAAAATCAAGAACTGAGTACGGAATGCCGCAAACATGTTTTGCATGAAGAAAATCAAGATTTGAGCGCGGAATACAACCAAACTTGTTTCGGATCAAGAAAATCAAGAACTGAGTCCGGAATACCGCAAACAAGTTTTGCATCAAGAAAATGAAGAATTGAGTGCGGAATACAACCAAACTTGTTTCGGATCAAGAAAATCAAGAACTGAGTCCGGAATGCCGCAAACATGTTTTGCATGAAGAAAATCAAGATTTGAGAGCGGAATACAACCAAACTTGTTTCGGATCAAGAAAATCAAGAACTGAGTCCGGAATACCGCAAACAAGTTTTGCATCAAGAAAATGAAGAATTGAGTGCGGAATACAACCAAACTTGTTTCGGATCAAGAAAATCAAGAACTGAGTCCGGAATGCCGCAAACAAGTTTTGCGTGAAGAAAATCAAGAATTGAGCGCGGAAGACAACCAAACTTGTTTCGGATCAAGAAAATCAAGAACTGAGTCCGGAATTCTGCAAACATGTTTTGCATCAAGAAAATCAAGAAATTGAGCGCGGAATACAACCAAACTTGTTTCGGATCAAGAAAATCAAGAACTGAGTCCGGAATACCGCAAACAAGTTTTGCATCAAGAAAATCAAGAATTGAGTACGAATAGAACCAAACCTGTTTCGGATCAAAAAAATCAAGAAATGAGTCCGGAATGCCGCAAACATGTTTTGCATCATGAAAATCAAGAATTGAGCGCGGAATACAACCAAACTTGTTTCGGATAAAGAAAATCAAGAACTGAGTCCGGAATACCGCAAACAAGTTTTGCATCAAGAAAATCAAGAATTTGAGTCCGGAATACAACCAAACTTGTTTCGGATCAAAAAAATCAAGAACTGAGTCCGGAATACCGCACACAAGTTTTGCATCAAGAAAATCAAGAATTGAGTGCGGAATAGAACCAAACTTGTTTGGGATCAAGAAAATCAAGAACTGAGTCCGGAATACCGCAAACAAGTTTTGCGTGAAGAAAATCAAGAATTTGAGTCCGGAATACAAACAAACTTGTTAGGGATCAAGAAAATCAAGAACTGAGTCCGGAATACCGCAAACATGTTCTGCATCAAGAAAATCAAGAATTTAGTGCGGAATACAACCAAACTTTTTTCGGATCAAGAAAATCAAGAACTGAGTCCGGAATACCGCAAACAAGTTTTGCATCAAGAAAATCAAGAATTGAGTGCGGAATAGAACCAAACCTGTTTCGGATCAAGAAAATCAAGAACTGAGTACGGAATGCCGCAAACATGTTTTGCATGAAGAAAATCAAGATTTGAGCGCGGAATACAACCAAACTTGTTTCGGATAAAGAAAATCAAGAACTGAGTCCGGAATACCGCAAACAAGTTTTGCATCAAGAAAATCAAGAATTTGAGTCCGGAATACAACCAAACTTGTTTCGGATCAAGAAAATCAAGAACTGAGTCCGGAATACCGCACACAAGTTTTGCATCAAGAAAATCAAGAATTGAGTGCGGAATAGAACCAAACTTGTTTGGGATCAAGAAAATCAAGAACTGAGTCCGGAATACCGCAAACAAGTTTTGCGTGAAGAAAATCAAGAATTTGAGTCCGGAATACAAACAAACTTGTTAGGGATCAAGAAAATCAAGAACTGAGTCCGGAATACCGCAAACATGTTCTGCATCAAGAAAATCAAGAATTTAGTGCGGAATACAACCAAACTTTTTTCGGATCAAGAAAATCAAGAACTGAGTCCGGAATACCGCAAACATGTTTTGCATCAAGAAAATCAAGAATTGAGTGCGTAATAGAACCAAACTTTTTTCGGATCAAGAAAATCAAGAACTGAGTCCGGAATACCGCAAACAAGTTTTGCATCAAGAAAATCAAGAATTGAGTGCGGAATAGAACCAAACCTGTTTCGGATCAAGAAAATCAAGAACTGAGTACGGAATGCCGCAAACATGTTTTGCATGAAGAAAATCAAGATTTGAGAGCGGAATACAACCAAACTTGTTTCGGATCAAGAAAATCAAGAACTGAGTCCGGAATACCGCAAACAAGTTTTGCATCAAGAAAATGAAGAATTGAGTGCGGAATACAACCAAACTTGTTTCGGATCAAGAAAATCAAGAACTGAGTCCGGAATGCCGCAAACATGTTTTGCATGAAGAAAATCAAGATTTGAGAGCGGAATACAACCAAACTTGTTTCGGATCAAGAAAATCAAGAACTGAGTCCGGAATACCGCAAACAAGTTTTGCATCAAGAAAATGAAGAATTGAGTGCGGAATACAACCAAACTTGTTTCGGATCAAGAAAATCAAGAACTGAGTCCGGAATGCCGCAAACATGTTTTGCATTAAGAAAATCAAGATTTGAGCGCGGAATACAACCAAACTTGTTTCGGATCAAGAAAATCAAGAACTGAGTCCGGAATACCGCAAACAAGTTTTGCATCAAGAAAATGAAGAATTGAGTGCGGAATACAACCAAACTTGTTTCGGATCAAGAAAATCAAGAACTGAGTACGGAATGCCGCAAACATGTTTAGCATGAAGAAAATCAAGATTTGAGCGCGGAATACAACCAAACTTGTTTCGGATAAAGAAAATCAAGAACTGAGTCCGGAATACCGCAAACAAGTTTTGCATCAAGAAAATCAAGAATTGAGTGCGGAATAGAACCAAACCTGTTTCGGATCAAGAAAATCAAGAACTGAGTACGGAATGCCGCAAACATGTTTTGCATGAAGAAAATCAAGATTTGAGCGCGGAATACAACCAAACTTGTTTCGGATCAAGAAAATCAAGAACTGAGTCCGGAATACCGCAAACAAGTTTTGCATCAAGAAAATGAAGAATTGAGTGCGGAATACAACCAAACTTGTTTCGGATCAAGAAAATCAAGAACTGAGTCCGGAATGCCGCAAACATGTTTTGTATCAAGAAAATCAAGAATTGAGCGCGGAATACAACCAAACTTGTTTCGGATCAAGAAAATCAAGAACTGAGTCCGGAATACCGCAAACAAGTTTTGCATCAAGAAAATCAAGAATTGAGTGCGGAATAGAACCAAACCTGTTTCGGATCAAGAAAATCAAGAACTAAGTACGGAATGCCGCAAACATGTTTTGCATGAAGAAAATCAAGATTTGAGCGCGGAATACAACCAAACTTGTTTCGGATCAAGAAAATCAAGAACTGAGTCCGGAATACCGCAAACAAGTTTTGCATCAAGAAAATCAAGAATTGAGTGCGGAATAGAACCAAACCTGTTTCGGATCAAGAAAATCAAGAACTAAGTACGGAATGCCGCAAACATGTTTTGCATGAAGAAAATCAAGATTTGAGCGCGGAATACAACCAAACTTGTTTCGGATCAAGAAAATCAAGAACTGAGTCCGGAATACCGCAAACAAGTTTTGCATCAAGAAAATGAAGAATTGAGTGCGGAATACAACCAAACTTGTTTCGGATCAAGAAAATCAAGAACTGAGTCCGGAATGCCGCAAACATGTTTTGCATGAAGAAAATCAAGATTTGAGCGCGGAATACAACCAAACTTGTTTCGGATCAAGAAAATCAAGAACTGAGTCCGGAATACCGCAAACAAGTTTTGCATCAAGAAAATGAAGAATTGAGTGCGGAATACAACCAAACTTGTTTCGGATCAAGAAAATCAAGAACTGAGTACGGAATGCCGCAAACATGTTTTGCATGAAGAAAATCAAGATTTGAGCGCGGAATACAACCAAACTTGTTTCGGATAAAGAAAATCAAGAACTGAGTCCGGAATACCGCAAACAAGTTTTGCATCAAGAAAATCAAGAATTGAGTGCGGAATAGAACCAAACCTGTTTCGGATCAAGAAAATCAAGAACTGAGTACGGAATGCCGCAAACATGTTTTGCATGAAGAAAATCAAGATTTGAGCGCGGAATACAACCAAACTTGTTTCGGATCAAGAAAATCAAGAACTGAGTCCGGAATACCGCAAACAAGTTTTGCATCAAGAAAATGAAGAATTGAGTGCGGAATACAACCAAACTTGTTTCGGATCAAGAAAATCAAGAACTGAGTCCGGAATGCCGCAAACATGTTTTGTATCAAGAAAATCAAGAATTGAGCGCGGAATACAACCAAACTTGTTTCGGATCAAGAAAATCAAGAACTGAGTCCGGAATACCGCAAACAAGTTTTGCATCAAGAAAATCAAGAATTTAGTGCGGAATACAACCAAACTTTTTTCGGATCAAGAAAATCAAGAACTGAGTCCGGAATACCGCAAACAAGTTTTGCATCAAGAAAATCAAGAATTGAGTGCGGAATAGAACCAAACCTGTTTCGGATCAAGAAAATCAAGAACTAAGTACGGAATGCCGCAAACATGTTTTGCATGAAGAAAATCAAGATTTGAGCGCGGAATACAACCAAACTTGTTTCGGATCAAGAAAATCAAGAACTGAGTCCGGAATACCGCAAACAAGTTTTGCATCAAGAAAATGAAGAATTGAGTGCGGAATACAACCAAACTTGTTTCGGATCAAGAAAATCAAGAACTGAGTCTGGAATGCCGCAAACATGTTTTGCATGAAGAAAATCAAGATTTGAGAGCGGAATACAACCAAACTTGTTTCGGATCAAGAAAATCAAGAACTGAGTCCGGAATACCGCAAACAAGTTTTGCATCAAGAAAATGAAGAATTGAGTGCGGAATACAACCAAACTTGTTTCGGATCAAGAAAATCAAGAACTGAGTCCGGAATGCCGCAAACAAGTTTTGCGTGAAGAAAATCAAGAATTGAGCGCGGAATACAACCAAACTTGTTTCGGATCAAGAAAATCAAGAACTGAGTCCGGAATTCTGCAAACATGTTTTGCATCAAGAAAATCAAGAAATTGAGCGCGGAATACAACCAAACTTGTTTCGGATCAAGAAAATCAAGAACTGAGTCCGGAATACCGCAAACAAGTTTTGCATCAAGAAAATCAAGAATTGAGTACGAATAGAACCAAACCTGTTTCGGATCAAAAAAATCAAGAACTGAGTCCGGAATGCCGCAAACATGTTTTGCATCATGAAAATCAAGAATTGAGCGCGGAATACAACCAAACTTGTTTCGGATAAAGAAAATCAAGAACTGAGTCCGGAATACCGCAAACAAGTTTTGCATCAAGAAAATCAAGAATTTGAGTCCGGAATACAACCAAACTTGTTTCGGATCAAAAAAATCAAGAACTGAGTCCGGAATACCGCACACAAGTTTTGCATCAAGAAAATCAAGAATTGAGTGCGGAATAGAACCAAACTTGTTTGGGATCAAGAAAATCAAGAACTGAGTCCGGAATACCGCAAACAAGTTTTGCGTGAAGAAAATAAAGAATTTGAGTCCGGAATACAAACAAACTTGTTAGGGATCAAGAAAATCAAGAACTGAGTCCGGAATACCGCAAACATGTTCTGCATCAAGAAAATCAAGAATTTAGTGCGGAATACAACCAAACTTTTTTCGGATCAAGAAAATCAAGAACTGAGTCCGGAATACCGCAAACAAGTTTTGCATCAAGAAAATCAAGAATTGAGTGCGGAATAGAACCAAACCTGTTTCGGATCAAGAAAATCAAGAACTGAGTACGGAATGCCGCAAACATGTTTTGCATGAAGAAAATCAAGATTTGAGCGCGGAATACAACCAAACTTGTTTCGGATAAAGAAAAAATCAAGAACTGAGTCCGGAATACCGCAAACAAGTTTTGCATCAAGAAAATCAAGAATTTGAGTCCGGAATACAACCAAACTTGTTTCGGATCAAGAAAATCAAGAACTGAGTCCGGAATACCGCACACAAGTTTTGCATCAAGAAAATCAAGAATTGAGTGCGGAATAGAACCAAACTTGTTTGGGATCAAGAAAATGAAGAACTGAGTCCGGAATACCGCAAACAAGTTTTGCGTGAAGAAAATCAAGAATTTGAGTCCGGAATACAAACAAACTTGTTAGGGATCAAGAAAATCAAGAACTGAGTCCGGAATACCGTAAACATGTTCTGCATCAAGAAAATCAAGAATTTAGTGCGGAATACAACCAAACTTGTTTCGGATCAAGAAAATCAAGAACTGAGTCCGGAATACCGCAAACAAGTTTTGCATCAAGAAAATCAAGAATTTGAGTCCGGAATACAACCAAACTTGTTTCGGATCAAGAAAATCAAGAACTGAGTCCGGAATACCGCACACAAGTTTTGCATCAAGAAAATCAAGAATTGAGTGCGGAATAGAACCAAACTTGTTTGGGATCAAGAAAATGAAGAACTGAGTCCGGAATACCGCAAACAAGTTTTGCGTGAAGAAAATCAAGAATTTGAGTCCGGAATACAAACAAACTTGTTAGGGATCAAGAAAATCAAGAACTGAGTCCGGAATACCGTAAACATGTTCTGCATCAAGAAAATCAAGAATTTAGTGCGGAATACAACCAAACTTGTTTCGGATCAAGAAAATCAAGAACTGAGTCCGGAATGCCGCAAACAAGTTTTGCGTGAAGAAAATCAAGAATTGAGCGCGGAATACAACCAAACTTGTTTCGGATCAAGAAAATCAAGAACTGAGTCCGGAATTCTGCAAACATGTTTTGCATCAAGAAAATCAAGAAATTGAGCGCGGAATACAACCAAACTTGTTTCGGATCAAGAAAATCAAGAACTGAGTCCGGAATACCGCAAACAAGTTTTGCATCAAGAAAATCAAGAATTTGAGTCCGGAATACAACCAAACTTGTTTCGGATCAAGAAAATCAAGAACTGAGTCCGGAATACCGCACACAAGTTTTGCATCAAGAAAATCAAGAATTGAGTGCGGAATAGAACCAAACTTGTTTGGGATCAAGAAAATCAAGAACTGAGTCCGGAATACCGCAAACAAGTTTTGCATCAAGAAAATCAAGAATTGAGTGCGGAATAGAACCAAACCTGTTTCGGATCAAGAAAATCAAGAACTGAGTACGGAATGCCGCAAACATGTTTTGCATGAAGAAAATCAAGATTTGAGCGCGGAATACAACCAAACTTGTTTCGGATCAAGAAAATCAAGAACTGAGTCCGGAATACCGCAAACAAGTTTTGCATCAAGAAAATCAAGAATTGAGCGCGGAATACAACCAAACTTGTTTCGGATCAAGAAAATCAAGAACTGAGTCCGGAATGCCGCAAACATGTTTTGCATCAAGAAAATCAAGAATTGAGCGCGGAATACAACCAAACTTGTTTCGGATCAAGAAAATCAAGAACTGAGTCCGGAATACCGCACACAAGTTTTGCATCAAGAAAATCAAGAATTGAGTGCGGAATAGAACCAAACTTGTTTCGGATCAAGAAAATCAAGAACTGAGTCCGGAATACCGCAAACAAGTTTTGCGTGAAGAAAATGAAGAATTTGAGTCCGGAATACAAACAAACTTGTTAGGGATCAAGAAAATCAAGAACTGAGTCCGGAATACCGCAAACATGTTCTGCATCAAGAAAATTAAGAATTTAGTGCGGAATACAACCAAACTTTTTTCGGATCAAGAAAATCAAGAACTGAGTCCGGAATACCGCAAACAAGTTTTGCATCAAGAAAATCAACAATTGAGTGCGGAATAGAACCAAACCTGTTTCGGATCAAGAAAATCAAGAACTGAGTCCGGAATGCCGCAAACATGTTTTGCATGAAGAAAATCAAGATTTGAGCGCGGAATACAACCAAACTTGTTTCGGATCAAGAAAATCAAGAACTGAGTCCGGAATACCGCAAACAAGTTTTGCATCAAGAAAATCAAGAATTGAGCGCGGAATACAACCAAACTTGTTTCGGATCAAGAAAATCAAGAACTGAGTCCGGAATGCCGCAAACATGTTTTGCATCAAGAAAATCAAGAATTGAGCGCGGAATACAACCAAACTTGTTTCGGATCAAGAAAATCAAGAACTGAGTCCGGAATACCGCACACAAGTTTTGCATCAAGAAAATCAAGAATTGAGTGCGGAATAGAACCAAACTTGTTTCGGATCAAGAAAATCAAGAACTGAGTCCGGAATACCGCAAACAAGTTTTGCGTGAAGAAAATGAAGAATTTGAGTCCGGAATACAAACAAACTTGTTAGGGATCAAGAAAATCAAGAACTGAGTCCGGAATACCGCAAACATGTTCTGCATCAAGAAAATTAAGAATTTAGTGCGGAATACAACCAAACTTTTTTCGGATCAAGAAAATCAAGAACTGAGTCCGGAATACCGCAAACAAGTTTTGCATCAAGAAAATCAAGAATTGAGTGCGGAATAGAACCAAACCTGTTTCGGATCAAGAAAATCAAGAACTGAGTACGGAATGCCGCAAACATGTTTTGCATGAAGAAAATCAAGATTTGAGCGCGGAATACAACCAAACTTGTTTCGGATAAAGAAAATCAAGAACTGAGTCCGGAATACCGCAAACAAGTTTTGCATCAAGAAAATCAAGAATTTGAGTCCGGAATACAACCAAACTTGTTTCGGATCAAGAAAATCAAGAACTGAGTCCGGAATACCGCACACAAGTTTTGCATCAAGAAAATCAAGAATTGAGTGCGGAATAGAACCAAACTTGTTTGGGATCAAGAAAATGAAGAACTGAGTCCGGAATACCGCAAACAAGTTTTGCGTGAAGAAAATCAAGAATTTGAGTCCGGAATACAAACAAACTTGTTTCGGATCAAGAAAATCAAGAACTGAGTCCGGAATACCGCACACAAGTTTTGCATCAAGAAAATCAAGAATTGAGTGCGGAATAGAACCAAACTTGTTTGGGATCAAGAAAATCAAGAACTGAGTCCGGAATACCGCAAACAAGTTTTGCATGAAGAAAATCAAGAATTTGAGTCCGGAATACAAACAAACTTGTTAGGGATCAAGAAAATCAAGAACTGAGTCCGGAATACCGCAAACATGTTCTGCATCAAGAAAATCAAGAATTTAGTGCGGAATACAACCAAACTTTTTTCGGATCAAGAAAATCAAGAACTGAGTCCGGAATACCGCAAACAAGTTTTGCATCAAGAAAATCAAGAATTGAGTGCGGAATAGAACCAAACCTGTTTCGGATCAAGAAAATCAAGAACTGAGTACGGAATGCCGCAAACATGTTTTGCATGAAGAAAATCAAGATTTGAGCGCGGAATACAACCAAACTTGTTTCGGATCAAGAAAATCAAGAACTGAGTCCGGAATACCGCAAACAAGTTTTGCATCAAGAAAATCAAGAATTGAGTGCGGAATAGAACCAAACTTGTTTCGGATCAAGAAAATCAAGAACTGAGTCCGGAATACCGCAAACATGTTTTGCATCAAGAAAATCAAGAATTAAGTGCGGAATAGAACCAAACTTGTTTGGGATCAAGAAAATCAAGAACTGAGTCCGGAATACCGCAAACAAGTTTTGCGTGAAGAAAATCAAGAATTTGAGTCCGGAATACAAACAAACTTGTTAGGGATCAAGAAAATCAAGAACTGAGTCCGGAATACCGCAAACATGTTCTGCATCAAGAAAATCAAGAATTTAGTGCGGAATACAACCAAACTTTTTTCGGATCAAGAAAATCAAGAACTGAGTCCGGAATACCGCAAACAAGTTTTGCATCAAGAAAATCAAGAATTGAGTGCGGAATACAACCAAACTTGTTTCGGATAAAGAAAATCAAGAACTGAGTCCGGAATACCGCAAACAAGTTTTGCATCAAGAAAATCAAGAATTTGAGTCCGGAATACAACCAAACTTGTTTCGGATCAAGAAAATCAAGAACTGAGTCCGGAATACCGCACACAAGTTTTGCATCAAGAAAATCAAGAATTGAGTGCGGAATAGAACCAAACTTGTTTGGGATCAAGAAAATGAAGAACTGAGTCCGGAATACCGCAAACAAGTTTTGCGTGAAGAAAATCAAGAATTTGAGTCCGGAATACAAACAAACTTGTTAGGGATCAAGAAAATCAAGAACTGAGTCCGGAATACCGCAAACATGTTCTGCATCAAGAAAATCAAGAATTTAGTGCGGAATACAACCAAACTTGTTTCGGATCAAGAAAATCAAGAACTGAGTCCGGAATACCGCAAACAAGTTTTGCATCAAGAAAATGAAGAATTGAGTGCGGAATACAACCAAACTTGTTTCGGATCAAGAAAATCAAGAACTGAGTCCGGAATGCCGCAAACAAGTTTTGCGTGAAGAAAATCAAGAATTGAGCGCGGAATACAACCAAACTTGTTTCGGATCAAGAAAATCAAGAACTGAGTCCGGAATTCTGCAAACATGTTTTGCATCAAGAAAATCAAGAAATTGAGCGCGGAATACAACCAAACTTGTTTCGGATCAAGAAAATCAAGAACTGAGTCCGGAATACCGCAAACAAGTTTTGCATCAAGAAAATCAAGAATTTGAGTCCGGAATACAACCAAACTTGTTTCGGATCAAGAAAATCAAGAACTGAGTCCGGAATACCGCAAACATGTTCTGCATCAAGAAAATCAAGAATTTAGTGCGGAATACAACCAAACTTTTTTCGGATCAAGAAAATCAAGAACTGAGTCCGGAATACCGCAAACAAGTTTTGCATCAAGAAAATCAAGAATTGAGTGCGGAATAGAACCAAACCTGTTTCGGATCAAGAAAATCAAGAACTGAGTACGAAATGCCGCAAACATGTTTTGCATGAAGAAAATCAAGATTTGAGCGCGGAATACAACCAAACTTGTTTCGGATCAAGAAAATCAAGAACTGAGTCCGGAATACCGCAAACAAGTTTTGCATCAAGAAAATCAAGAATTGAGCGCGGAATACAACCAAACTTGTTTCGGATCAAGAAAATCAAGAACTGAGTCCGGAATGCCGCAAACATGTTTTGCATCAAGAAAATCAAGAATTGAGCGCGGAATACAACCAAACTTGTTTCGGATCAAGAAAATCAAGAACTGAGTCCGGAATACCGCACACAAGTTTTGCATCAAGAAAATCAAGAATTGAGTGCGGAATAGAACCAAACTTGTTTCGGATCAAGAAAATCAAGAACTGAGTCCGGAATACCGCAAACAAGTTTTGCGTGAAGAAAATGAAGAATTTGAGTCCGGAATACAAACAAACTTGTTAGGGATCAAGAAAATCAAGAACTGAGTCCGGAATACCGCAAACATGTTCTGCATCAAGAAAATCAAGAATTGAGTGCGGAATAGAACCAAACCTGTTTCGGATCAAGAAAATCAAGAACTGAGTACGGAATGCCGCAAACATGTTTTGCATGAAGAAAATCAAGATTTGAGCGCGGAATACAACCAAACTTGTTTCGGATAAAGAAAATCAAGAACTGAGTCCGGAATACCGCAAACAAGTTTTGCATCAAGAAAATCAAGAATTTGAGTCCGGAATACAACCAAACTTGTTTCGGATCAAGAAAATCAAGAACTGAGTCCGGAATACCGCACACAAGTTTTGCATCAAGAAAATCAAGAATTGAGTGCGGAATAGAACCAAACTTGTTTGGGATCAAGAAAATCAAGAACTGAGTCCGGAATACCGCAAACAAGTTTTGCATCAAGAAAATGAAGAATTGAGTGCGGAATACAACCAAACTTGTTTCGGATCAAGAAAATCAAGAACTGAGTCCGGAATGCCGCAAACAAGTTTTGCGTGAAGAAAATCAAGAATTGAGCGCGGAATACAACCAAACTTGTTTCGGATCAAGAAAATCAAGAACTGAGTCCGGAATTCTGCAAACATGTTTTGCATCAAGAAAATCAAGAAATTGAGCGCGGAATACAACCAAACTTGTTTCGGATCAAGAAAATCAAGAACTGAGTCCGGAATACCGCAAACAAGTTTTGCATCAAGAAAATCAAGAATTGAGTACGAATAGAACCAAACCTGTTTCGGATCAAAAAAATCAAGAACTGAGTCCGGAATGCCGCAAACATGTTTTGCATCATGAAAATCAAGAATTGAGCGCGGAATACAACCAAACTTGTTTCGGATAAAGAAAATCAAGAACTGAGTCCGGAATACCGCAAACAAGTTTTGCATCAAGAAAATCAAGAATTTGAGTCCGGAATACAACCAAACTTGTTTCGGATCAAGAAAATCAAGAACTGAGTCCGGAATACCGCACACAAGTTTTGCATCAAGAAAATCAAGAATTGAGTGCGGAATAGAACCAAACTTGTTTGGGATCAAGAAAATCAAGAACTGAGTCCGGAATACCGCAAACAAGTTTTGCGTGAAGAAAATCAAGAATTTGAGTCCGGAATACAAACAAACTTGTTAGGGATCAAGAAAATCAAGAACTGAGTCCGGAATACCGCAAACATGTTCTGCATCAAGAAAATCAAGAATTTAGTGCGGAATACAACCAAACTTTTTTCGGATCAAGAAAATCAAGAACTGAGTCCGGAATACCGCAAACAAGTTTTGCATCAAGAAAATCAAGAATTGAGTGCGGAATAGAACCAAACCTGTTTCGGATCAAGAAAATCAAGAACTGAGTACGGAATGCCGCAAACATGTTTTGCATGAAGAAAATCAAGATTTGAGAGCGGAATACAACCAAACTTGTTTCGGATCAAGAAAATCAAGAGCTGAGTCCGGAATACCGCAAACAAGTTTTGCATCAAGAAAATGAAGAATTGAGTGCGGAATACAACCAAACTTGTTTCGGATCAAGAAAATCAAGAACTGAGTACGGAATGCCGCAAACATGTTTTGCATGAAGAAAATCAAGATTTGAGCGCGGAATACAACCAAACTTGTTTCGGATCAAGAAAATCAAGAACTGAGTCCGGAATACCGCAAACAAGTTTTGCATCAAGAAAATGAAGAATTGAGTGCGGAATACAACCAAACTTGTTTCGGATCAAGAAAATCAAGAACTGAGTCCGGAATGCCGCAAACATGTTTTGCATGAAGAAAATCAAGATTTGAGAGCGGAATACAACCAAACTTGTTTCGGATCAAGAAAATCAAGAACTGAGTCCGGAATACCGCAAACAAGTTTTGCATCAAGAAAATGAAGAATTGAGTGCGGAATACAACCAAACTTGTTTCGGATCAAGAAAATCAAGAACTGAGTCCGGAATGCCGCAAACAAGTTTTGCGTGAAGAAAATCAAGAATTGAGCGCGGAATACAACCAAACTTGTTTCGGATCAAGAAAATCAAGAACTGAGTCCGGAATTCTGCAAACATGTTTTGCATCAAGAAAATCAAGAAATTGAGCGCGGAATACAACCAAACTTGTTTCGGATCAAGAAAATCAAGAACTGAGTCCGGAATACCGCAAACAAGTTTTGCATCAAGAAAATCAAGCATTGAGTACGAATAGAACCAAACCTGTTTCGGATCAAAAAAATCAAGAACTGAGTCCGGAATGCCGCAAACATGTTTTGCATCATGAAAATCAAGAATTGAGCGCGGAATACAACCAAACTTGTTTCGGATAAAGAAAATCAAGAACTGAGTCCGGAATACCGCAAACAAGTTTTGCATCAAGAAAATCAAGAATTTGAGTCCGGAATACAACCAAACTTGTTTCGGATCAAAAAAATCAAGAACTGAGTCCGGAATACCGCACACAAGTTTTGCATCAAGAAAATCAAGAATTGAGTGCGGAATAGAACCAAACCTGTTTCGGATCAAGAAAATCAAGAACTGAGTACGGAATGCCGCAAACATGTTTTGCATGAAGAAAATCAAGATTTGAGCGCGGAATACAACCAAACTTGTTTCGGATAAAGAAAATCAAGAACTGAGTCCGGAATACCGCAAAAAAGTTTTGCATCAAGAAAATCAAGAATTTGAGTCCGGAATACAACCAAACTTGTTTCGGATCAAGAAAATCAAGAACTGAGTCCGGAATACCGCAAACAAGTTTTGCGTGAAGAAAATCAAGAATTTGAGTCCGGAATACAAACAAACTTGTTAGGGATCAAGAAAATCAAGAACTGAGTCCGGAATACCGCAAACATGTTCTGCATCAAGAAAATCAAGAATTTAGTGCGGAATACAACCAAACTTTTTTCGGATCAAGAAAATCAAGAACTGAGTCCGGAATACCGCAAACAAGTTTTGCATCAAGAAAATCAAGAATTGAGTGCGGAATAGAACCAAACCTGTTTCGGATCAAGAAAATCAAGAACTGAGTACGGAATGCCGCAAACATGTTTTGCATGAAGAAAATCAAGATTTGAGAGCGGAATACAACCAAACTTGTTTCGGATCAAGAAAATCAAGAGCTGAGTCCGGAATACCGCAAACAAGTTTTGCATCAAGAAAATGAAGAATTGAGTGCGGAATACAACCAAACTTGTTTCGGATCAAGAAAATCAAGAACTGAGTACGGAATGCCGCAAACATGTTTTGCATGAAGAAAATCAAAATTTGAGCGCGGAATACAACCAAACTTGTTTCGGATCAAGAAAATCAAGAACTGAGTCCGGAATACCGCAAACAAGTTTTGCATCAAGAAAATGAAGAATTGAGTGCGGAATACAACCAAACTTGTTTCGGATCAAGAAAATCAAGAACTGAGTCCGGAATGCCGCAAACATGTTTTGCATGAAGAAAATCAAGATTTGAGAGCGGAATACAACCAAACTTGTTTCGGATCAAGAAAATCAAGAACTGAGTCCGGAATACCGCAAACAAGTTTTGCATCAAGAAAATGAAGAATTGAGTGCGGAATACAACCAAACTTGTTTCGGATCAAGAAAATCAAGAACTGAGTCCGGAATGCCGCAAACAAGTTTTGCGTGAAGAAAATCAAGAATTGAGCGCGGAATACAACCAAACTTGTTTCGGATCAAGAAAATCAAGAACTGAGTCCGGAATTCTGCAAACATGTTTTGCATCAAGAAAATCAAGAAATTGAGCGCGGAATACAACCAAACTTGTTTCGGATCAAGAAAATCAAGAACTGAGTCCGGAATACCGCAAACAAGTTTTGCATCAAGAAAATCAAGAATTGAGTACGAATAGAACCAAACCTGTTTCGGATCAAAAAAATCAAGAACTGAGTCCGGAATGCCGCAAACATGTTTTGCATCATGAAAATCAAGAATTGAGCGCGGAATACAACCAAACTTGTTTCGGATAAAGAAAATCAAGAACTGAGTCCGGAATACCGCAAACAAGTTTTGCATCAAGAAAATCAAGAATTTGAGTCCGGAATACAACCAAACTTGTTTCGGATCAAAAAAATCAAGAACTGAGTCCGGAATACCGCACACAAGTTTTGCATCAAGAAAATCAAGAATTGAGTGCGGAATAGAACCAAACCTGTTTCGGATCAAGAAAATCAAGAACTGAGTACGGAATGCCGCAAACATGTTTTGCATGAAGAAAATCAAGATTTGAGCGCGGAATACAACCAAACTTGTTTCGGATAAAGAAAATCAAGAACTGAGTCCGGAATACCGCAAACAAGTTTTGCATCAAGAAAATCAAGAATTTGAGTCCGGAATACAACCAAACTTGTTTCGGATCAAGAAAATCAAGAACTGAGTCCGGAATACCGCACACAAGTTTTGCATCAAGAAAATCAAGAATTGAGTGCGGAATAGAACCAAACTTGTTTGGGATCAAGAAAATGAAGAACTGAGTCCGGAATACCGCAAACAAGTTTTGCATCAAGAAAATGAAGAATTGAGTGCGGAATACAACCAAACTTGTTTCGGATCAAGAAAATCAAGAACTGAGTCCGGAATGCCGCAAACAAGTTTTGCGTGAAGAAAATCAAGAATTGAGCGCGGAATACAACCAAACTTGTTTCGGATCAAGAAAATCAAGAACTGAGTCCGGAATTCTGCAAACATGTTTTGCATCAAGAAAATCAAGAAATTGAGCGCGGAATACAACCAAACTTGTTTCGGATCAAGAAAATCAAGAACTCAGTCCGGAATACCGCAAACAAGTTTTGCATCAAGAAAATCAAGCATTGAGTACGAATAGAACCAAACCTGTTTCGGATCAAAAAAATCAAGAACTGAGTCCGGAATGCCGCAAACATGTTTTGCATCATGAAAATCAAGAATTGAGCGCGGAATACAACCAAACTTGTTTCGGATAAAGAAAATCAAGAACTGAGTCCGGAATACCGCAAACAAGTTTTGCATCAAGAAAATCAAGAATTTGAGTCCGGAATACAACCAAACTTGTTTCGGATCAAAAAAATCAAGAACTGAGTCCGGAATACCGCACACAAGTTTTGCATCAAGAAAATCAAGAATTGAGTGCGGAATAGAACCAAACCTGTTTCGGATCAAGAAAATCAAGAACTGAGTACGGAATGCCGCAAACATGTTTTGCATGAAGAAAATCAACATTTGAGCGCGGAATACAACCAAACTTGTTTCGGATAAAGAAAATCAAGAACTGAGTCCGGAATACCGCAAACAAGTTTTGCATCAAGAAAATCAAGAATTTGAGTCCGGAATACAACCAAACTTGTTTCGGATCAAGAAAATCAAGAACTGAGTCCGGAATACCGCACACAAGTTTTGCATCAAGAAAATCAAGAATTGAGTGCGGAATAGAACCAAACTTGTTTGGGATCAAGAAAATGAAGAACTGAGTCCGGAATACCGCAAACAAGTTTTGCATCAAGAAAATGAAGAATTGAGTGCGGAATACAACCAAACTTGTTTCGGATCAAGAAAATCAAGAACTGAGTCCGGAATGCCGCAAACAAGTTTTGCGTGAAGAAAATCAAGAATTGAGCGCGGAATACAACCAAACTTGTTTCGGATCAAGAAAATCAAGAACTGAGTCCGGAATTCTGCAAACATGTTTTGCATCAAGAAAATCAAGAAATTGAGCGCGGAATACAACCAAACTTGTTTCGGATCAAGAAAATCAAGAACTCAGTCCGGAATACCGCAAACAAGTTTTGCATCAAGAAAATCAAGCATTGAGTACGAATAGAACCAAACCTGTTTCGGATCAAAAAAATCAAGAACTGAGTCCGGAATGCCGCAAACATGTTTTGCATCATGAAAATCAAGAATTGAGCGCGGAATACAACCAAACTTGTTTCGGATAAAGAAAATCAAGAACTGAGTCCGGAATACCGCAAACAAGTTTTGCATCAAGAAAATCAAGAATTTGAGTCCGGAATACAACCAAACTTGTTTCGGATCAAAAAAATCAAGAACTGAGTCCGGAATACCGCACACAAGTTTTGCATCAAGAAAATCAAGAATTGAGTGCGGAATAGAACCAAACCTGTTTCGGATCAAGAAAATCAAGAACTGAGTACGGAATGCCGCAAACATGTTTTGCATGAAGAAAATCAAGATTTGAGCGCGGAATACAACCAAACTTGTTTCGGATAAAGAAAATCAAGAACTGAGTCCGGAATACCGCAAACAAGTTTTGCATCAAGAAAATCAAGAATTTGAGTCCGGAATACAACCAAACTTGTTTCGGATCAAGAAAATCAAGAACTGAGTCCGGAATACCGCAAACAAGTTTTGCGTGAAGAAAATCAAGAATTTGAGTCCGGAATACAAACAAACTTGTTAGGGATCAAGAAAATCAAGAACAGAGTCCGGAATACCGCAAACATGTTCTGCATCAAGAAAATCAAGAATTTAGTGCGGAATACAACCAAACTTTTTTCGGATCAAGAAAATCAAGAACTGAGTCCGGAATACCGCAAACAAGTTTTGCATCAAGAAAATCAAGAATTGAGTGCGGAATAGAACCAAACCTGTTTCGGATCAAGAAAATCAAGAACTGAGTACGGAATGCCGCAAACATGTTTTGCATGAAGAAAATCAAGATTTGAGAGCGGAATACAACCAAACTTGTTTCGGATCAAGAAAATCAAGAGCTGAGTCCGGAATACCGCAAACAAGTTTTGCATCAAGAAAATGAAGAATTGAGTGCGGAATACAACCAAACTTGTTTCGGATCAAGAAAATCAAGAACTGAGTACGGAATGCCGCAAACATGTTTTGCATGAAGAAAATCAAGATTTGAGCGCGGAATACAACCAAACTTTTTTCGGATCAAGAAAATCCAGAACTGAGTCCGGAATACCGCAAACAAGTTTTGCATCAAGAAAATGAAGAATTGAGTGCGGAATACAACCAAACTTGTTTCGGATCAAGAAAATCAAGAACTGAGTCCGGAATGCCGCAAACAAGTTTTGCGTGAAGAAAATCAAGAATTGAGCGCGGAATACAACCAAACTTGTTTCGGATCAAGAAAATCAAGAACTGAGTCCGGAATTCTGCAAACATGTTTTGCATCAAGAAAATCAAGAAATTGAGCGCGGAATACAACCAAACTTGTTTCGGATCAAGAAAATCAAGAACTGAGTCCGGAATACCGCAAACAAGTTTTGCATCAAGAAAATCAAGAATTGAGTACGAATAGAACCAAACCTGTTTCGGATCAAAAAAATCAAGAACTGAGTCCGGAATGCCGCAAACATGTTTTGCATCATGAAAATCAAGAATTGAGCGCGGAATACAACCAAACTTGTTTCGGATAAAGAAAATCAAGAACTGAGTCCGGAATACCGCAAACAAGTTTTGCATCAAGAAAATCAAGAATTTGAGTCCGGAATACAACCAAACTTGTTTCGGATCAAAAAAATCAAGAACTGAGTCCGGAATACCGCACACAAGTTTTGCATCAAGAAAATCAAGAATTGAGTGCGGAATAGAACCAAACCTGTTTCGGATCAAGAAAATCAAGAACTGAGTACGGAATGCCGCAAACATGTTTTGCATGAAGAAAATCAAGATTTGAGCGCGGAATACAACCAAACTTGTTTCGGATAAAGAAAATCAAGAACTGAGTCCGGAATACCGCAAACAAGTTTTGCATCAAGAAAATCAAGAATTTGAGTCCGGAATACAACCAAACTTGTTTCGGATCAAGAAAATCAAGAACTGAGTCCGGAATACCGCACACAAGTTTTGCATCAAGAAAATCAAGAATTGAGTGCGGAATAGAACCAAACTTGTTTGGGATCAAGAAAATGAAGAACTGAGTCCGGAATACCGCAAACAAGTTTTGCATCAAGAAAATGAAGAATTGAGTGCGGAATACAACCAAACTTGTTTCGGATCAAGAAAATCAAGAACTGAGTCCGGAATGCCGCAAACAAGTTTTGCGTGAAGAAAATCAAGAATTGAGCGCGGAATACAACCAAACTTGTTTCGGATCAAGAAAATCAAGAACTGAGTCCGGAATTCTGCAAACATGTTTTGCATCAAGAAAATCAAGAAATTGAGCGCGGAATACAACCAAACTTGTTTCGGATCAAGAAAATCAAGAACTGAGTCCGGAATACCGCAAACAAGTTTTGCATCAAGAAAATCAAGAATTGAGTACGAATAGAACCAAACCTGTTTCGGATCAAAAAAATCAAGAACTGAGTCCGGAATGCCGCAAACATGTTTTGCATCATGAAAATCTAGAATTGAGCGCGGAATACAACCAAACTTGTTTCGGATAAAGAAAATCAAGAACTGAGTCCGGAATACCGCAAACAAGTTTTGCATCAAGAAAATCAAGAATTTGAGTCCGGAATACAACCAAACTTGTTTCGGATCAAGAAAATCAAGAACTGAGTCCGGAATACCGCACACAAGTTTTGCATCAAGAAAATCAAGAATTGAGTGCGGAATAGAACCAAACTTGTTTGGGATCAAGAAAATCAAGAACTGAGTCCGGAATACCGCAAACAAGTTTTGCGTGAAGAAAATCAAGAATTTGAGTCCGGAATACAAACAAACTTGTTAGGGATCAAGAAAATCAAGAACTGAGTCCGGAATACCGCAAACATGTTCTGCATCAAGAAAATCAAGAATTTAGTGCGGAATACAACCAAACTTTTTTCGGATCAAGAAAATCAAGAACTGAGTCCGGAATACCGCAAACAAGTTTTGCATCAAGAAAATCAAGAATTGAGTGCGGAATAGAACCAAACCTGTTTCGGATCAAGAAAATCAAGAACTGAGTACGGAATGCCGCAAACATGTTTTGCATGAAGAAAATCAAGATTTGAGCGCGGAATACAACCAAACTTGTTTCGGATAAAGAAAATCAAGAACTGAGTCCGGAATACCGCAAACAAGTTTTGCATCAAGAAAATCAAGAATTTGAGTCCGGAATACAACCAAACTTGTTTCGGATCAAGAAAATCAAGAACTGAGTCCGGAATACCGCACACAAGTTTTGCATCAAGAAAATCAAGAATTGAGTGCGGAATAGAACCAAACTTGTTTGGGATCAAGAAAATGAAGAACTGAGTCCGGAATACCGCAAACAAGTTTTGCGTGAAGAAAATCAAGAATTTGAGTCCGGAATACAAACAAACTTGTTAGGGATCAAGAAAATCAAGAACTGAGTCCGGAATACCGCAAACATGTTCTGCATCAAGAAAATCAAGAATTTAGTGCGGAATACAACCAAACTTGTTTCGGATCAAGAAAATCAAGAACTGAGTCCGGAATACCGCAAACAAGTTTTGCATCAAGAAAATGAAGAATTGAGTGCGGAATACAACCAAACTTGTTTCGGATCAAGAAAATCAAGAACTGAGTCCGGAATGCCGCAAACAAGTTTTGCGTGAAGAAAATCAAGAATTGAGCGCGGAATACAACCAAACTTGTTTCGGATAAAGAAAATCAAGAACTGAGTCCGGAATACCGCAAACAAGTTTTGCGTGAAGAAAATCAAGAATTTGAGTCCGGAATACAAACAAACTTGTTAGGGATCAAGAAAATCAAGAACTGAGTCCGGAATACCGCAAACATGTTCTGCATCAAGAAAATCAAGAATTTAGTGCGGAATACAACCAAACTTTTTTCGGATCAAGAAAATCAAGAACTGAGTCCGGAATACCGCAAACAAGTTTTGCATCAAGAAAATCAAGAATTGAGTGCGGAATAGAACCAAACCTGTTTCGGATCAAGAAAATCAAGAACTGAGAACGGAATGCCGCAAACATGTTTTGCATGAAGAAAATCAAGATTTGAGCGCGGAATACAACCAAACTTGTTTCGGATAAAGAAAATCAAGAACTGAGTCCGGAATACCGCAAACAAGTTTTGCATCAAGAAAATCAAGAATTTGAGTCCGGAATACAACCAAACTTGTTTCGGATCAAGAAAATCAAGAACTGAGTCCGGAATACCGCACACAAGTTTTGCATCAAGAAAATCAAGAATTGAGTGCGGAATAGAACCAAACTTGTTTGGGATCAAGAAAATGAAGAACTGAGTCCGGAATACCGCAAACAAGTTTTGCGTGAAGAAAATCAAGAATTTGAGTCCGGAATACAAACAAACTTGTTAGGGATCAAGAAAATCAAGAACTGAGTCCGGAATACCGCAAACATGTTCTGCATCAAGAAAATCAAGAATTTAGTGCGGAATACAACCAAACTTGTTTCGGATCAAGAAAATCAAGAACTGAGTCCGGAATACCGCAAACAAGTTTTGCATCAAGAAAATGAAGAATTGAGTGCGGAATACAACCAAACTTGTTTCGGATCAAGAAAATCAAGAACTGAGTCCGGAATGCCGCAAACAAGTTTTGCGTGAAGAAAATCAAGAATTGAGCGCGGAATACAACCAAACTTGTTTCGGATCAAGAAAATCAAGAACTGAGTCCGGAATTCTGCAAACATGTTTTGCATCAAGAAAATCAAGAAATTGAGCGCGGAATACAACCAAACTTGTTTCGGATCAAGAAAATCAAGAACTGAGTCCGGAATACCGCAAACAAGTTTTGCATCAAGAAAATCAAGAATTTGAGTCCGGAATACAACCAAACTTGTTTCGGATCAAGAAAATCAAGAACTGAGTCCGGAATACCGCACACAAGTTTTGCATCAAGAAAATCAAGAATTGAGTGCGGAATAGAACCAAACTTGTTTGGGATCAAGAAAATCAAGAACTGAGTCCGGAATACCGCAAACATGTTCTGCATCAAGAAAATCAAGAATTTAGTGCGGAATACAACCAAACTTTTTTCGGATCAAGAAAATCAAGAACTGAGTCCGGAATACCGCAAACAAGTTTTGCATCAAGAAAATCAAGAATTGAGTGCGGAATAGAACCAAACCTGTTTCGGATCAAGAAAATCAAGAACTGAGTACGGAATGCCGCAAACATGTTTTGCATGAAGAAAATCAAGATTTGAGCGCGGAATACAACCAAACTTGTTTCGGATCAAGAAAATCAAGAACTGAGTCCGGAATACCGCAAACAAGTTTTGCATCAAGAAAATCAAGAATTGAGCGCGGAATACAACCAAACTTGTTTCGGATCAAGAAAATCAAGAACTGAGTCCGGAATGCCGCAAACATGTTTTGCATCAAGAAAATCAAGAATTGAGCGCGGAATACAACCAAACTTGTTTCGGATCAAGAAAATCAAGAACTGAGTCCGGAATACCGCACACAAGTTTTGCATCAAGAAAATCAAGAATTGAGTGCGGAATAGAACCAAACTTGTTTCGGATCAAGAAAATCAAGAACTGAGTCCGGAATACCGCAAACAAGTTTTGCGTGAAGAAAATGAAGAATTTGAGTCCGGAATACAAACAAACTTGTTAGGGATCAAGAAAATCAAGAACTGAGTCCGGAATACCGCAAACAAGTTTTGCATCAAGAAAATCAAGAATTGAGTGCGGAATAGAACCAAACCTGTTTCGGATCAAGAAAATCAAGAACTGAGTACGGAATGCCGCAAACATGTTTTGCATGAAGAAAATCAAGATTTGAGCGCGGAATACAACCAAACTTGTTTCGGATCAAGAAAATCAAGAACTGAGTCCGGAATACCGCAAACAAGTTTTGCATCAAGAAAATCAAGAATTGAGCGCGGAATACAACCAAACTTGTTTCGGATCAAGAAAATCAAGAACTGAGTCCGGAATGCCGCAAACATGTTTTGCATCAAGAAAATCAAGAATTGAGCGCGGAATACAACCAAACTTGTTTCGGATCAAGAAAATCAAGAACTGAGTCCGGAATACCGCACACAAGTTTTGCATCAAGAAAATCAAGAATTGAGTGCGGAATAGAACCAAACTTGTTTCGGATCAAGAAAATCAAGAACTGAGTCCGGAATACCGCAAACAAGTTTTGCGTGAAGAAAATGAAGAATTTGAGTCCGGAATACAAACAAACTTGTTAGGGATCAAGAAAATCAAGAACTGAGTCCGGAATACCGCAAACATGTTCTGCATCAAGAAAATCAAGAATTTAGTGCGGAATACAACCAAACTTTTTTCGGATCAAGAAAATCAAGAACTGAGTCCGGAATACCGCAAACAAGTTTTGCATCAAGAAAATCAAGAATTGAGTGCGGAATAGAACCAAACCTGTTTCGGATCAAGAAAATCAAGAACTGAGTACGGAATGCCGCAAACATGTTTTGCATGAAGAAAATCAAGATTTGAGCGCGGAATACAACCAAACTTGTTTCGGATAAAGAAAATCAAGAACTGAGTCCGGAATACCGCAAACAAGTTTTGCATCAAGAAAATCAAGAATTTGAGTCCGGAATACAACCAAACTTGTTTCGGATCAAGAAAATCAAGAACTGAGTCCGGAATACCGCACACAAGTTTCAAATTAAGAAAATCAAGAATTGAGTGCGGAATAGAACCAAACTTGTTTGGGATCAAGAAAATGAAGAACTGAGTCCGGAATACCGCAAACAAGTTTTGCGTGAAGAAAATCAAGAATTTGAGTCCGGAATACAAACAAACTTGTTTCGGATCAAGAAAATCAAGAACTGAGTCCGGAATACCGCACACAAGTTTTGCATCAAGAAAATCAAGAATTGAGTGCGGAATAGAACCAAACTTGTTTGGGATCAAGAAAATCAAGAACTGAGTCCGGAATACCGCAAACAAGTTTTGCATGAAGAAAATCAAGAATTTGAGTCCGGAATACAAACAAACTTGTTAGGGATCAAGAAAATCAAGAACTGAGTCCGGAATACCGCAAACATGTTCTGCATCAAGAAAATCAAGAATTTAGTGCGGAATACAACCAAACTTTTTTCGGATCAAGAAAATCAAGAACTGAGTCCGGAATACCGCAAATAAGTTTTGCATCAAGAAAATCAAGAATTGAGTGCGGAATAGAACCAAACCTGTTTCGGATCAAGAAAATCAAGAACTGAGTACGGAATGCCGCAAACATGTTTTGCATGAAGAAAATCAAGATTTGAGCGCGGAATACAACCAAACTTGTTTCGGATCAAGAAAATCAAGAACTGAGTCCGGAATACCGCAAACAAGTTTTGCATCAAGAAAATCAAGAATTGAGTGCGGAATAGAACCAAACTTGTTTCGGATCAAGAAAATCAAGAACTGAGTCCGGAATACCGCAAACATGTTTTGCATCAAGAAAATCAAGAATTAAGTGCGGAATAGAACCAAACTTTTTTCGGATCAAGAAAATCAAGAACTGAGTCCGGAATACCGCAAACAAGTTTTGCATCAAGAAAATCAAGAATTTGAGTCCGGAATACAACCAAACTTGTTTCGGATCAAAAAAATCAAGAACTGAGTCCGGAATACCGCACACAAGTTTTGCATCAAGAAAATCAAGAATTGAGTGCGGAATAGAACCAAACTTGTTTGGGATCAAGAAAATGAAGAACTGAGTCCGGAATACCGCAAACAAGTTTTGCGTGAAGAAAATCAAGAATTTGAGTCCGGAATACAAACAAACTTGTTAGGGATCAAGAAAATCAAGAACTGAGTCCGGAATACCGCACACAAGTTTTGCATCAAGAAAATCAAGAATTGAGTGCGGAATAGAACCAAACTTGTTTGGGATCAAGAAAATCAAGAACTGAGTCCGGAATACCGCAAACATGTTCTGCATCAAGAAAATCAAGAATTTAGTGCGGAATACAACCAAACTTTTTTCGGATCAAGAAAATCAAGAACTGAGTCCGGAATACCGCAAACAAGTTTTGCATCAAGAAAATCAAGAATTGAGTGCGGAATAGAACCAAACCTGTTTCGGATCAAGAAAATCAAGAACTGAGTACGGAATGCCGCAAACATGTTTTGCATGAAGAAAATCAAGATTTGAGCGCGGAATACAACCAAACTTGTTTCGGATCAAGAAAATCAAGAACTGAGTCCGGAATACCGCAAACAAGTTTTGCATCAAGAAAATCAAGAATTGAGCGCGGAATACAACCAAACTTGTTTCGGATCAAGAAAATCAAGAACTGAGTCCGGAATGCCGCAAACATGTTTTGCATCAAGAAAATCAAGAATTGAGCGCGGAATACAACCAAACTTGTTTCGGATCAAGAAAATCAAGAACTGAGTCCGGAATACCGCACACAAGTTTTGCATCAAGAAAATCAAGAATTGAGTGCGGAATAGAACCAAACTTGTTTCGGATCAAGAAAATCAAGAACTGAGTCCGGAATACCGCAAACAAGTTTTGCATGAAGAAAATGAAGAATTTGAGTCCGGAATACAAACAAACTTGTTAGGGATCAAGAAAATCAAGAACTGAGTCCGGAATACCGCAAACATGTTCTGCATCAAGAAAATCAAGAATTTAGTGCGGAATACAACCAAACTTTTTTCGGATCAAGAAAATCAAGAACTGAGTCCGGAATACCGCAAACAAGTTTTGCATCAAGAAAATCAAGAATTGAGTGCGGAATAGAACCAAACCTGTTTCGGATCAAGAAAATCAAGAACTGAGTACGGAATGCCGCAAACATGTTTTGCATGAAGAAAATCAAGATTTGAGCGCGGAATACAACCAAACTTGTTTCGGATAAAGAAAATCAAGAACTGAGTCCGGAATACCGCAAACAAGTTTTGCATCAAGAAAATCAAGAATTTGAGTCCGGAATACAACCAAACTTGTTTCGGATCAAGAAAATCAAGAACTGAGTCCGGAATACCGCACACAAGTTTTGCATCAAGAAAATCAAGAATTGAGTGCGGAATAGAACCAAACTTGTTTGGGATCAAGAAAATGAAGAACTGAGTCCGGAATACCGCAAACAAGTTTTGCGTGAAGAAAATCAAGAATTTGAGTCCGGAATACAAACAAACTTGTTTCGGATCAAGAAAATCAAGAACTGAGTCCGGAATACCGCACACAAGTTTTGCATCAAGAAAATCAAGAATTGAGTGCGGAATAGAACCAAACTTGTTTGGGATCAAGAAAATCAAGAACTGAGTCCGGAATACCGCAAACAAGTTTTGCATGAAGAAAATCAAGAATTTGAGTCCGGAATACAAACAAACTTGTTAGGGATCAAGAAAATCAAGAACTGAGTCCGGAATACCGCAAACATGTTCTGCATCAAGAAAATCAAGAATTTAGTGCGGAATACAACCAAACTTTTTTCGGATCAAGAAAATCAAGAACTGAGTCCGGAATACCGCAAACAAGTTTTGCATCAAGAAAATCAAGAATTGAGTGCGGAATAGAACCAAACCTGTTTCGGATCAAGAAAATCAAGAACTGAGTACGGAATGCCGCAAACATGTTTTGCATGAAGAAAATCAAGATTTGAGCGCGGAATACAACCAAACTTGTTTCGGATCAAGAAAATCAAGAACTGAGTCCGGAATACCGCAAACAAGTTTTGCATCAAGAAAATCAAGAATTGAGTGCGGAATAGAACCAAACTTGTTTCGGATCAAGAAAATCAAGAACTGAGTCCGGAATACCGCAAACATGTTTTGCATCAAGAAAATCAAGAATTAAGTGCGGAATAGAACCAAACTTTTTTCGGATCAAGAAAATCAAGAACTGAGTCCGGAATACCGCAAACAAGTTTTGCATCAAGAAAATCAAGAATTGAGTGCGGAATAGAACCAAACTTGTTTCGGATCAAGAAAATCAAGAACTGAGTCCGGAATACCGCAAACATGTTTTGCATCAAGAAAATCAAGAATTAAGTGCGGAATAGAACCAAACTTTTTTCGGATCAAGAAAATCAAGAACTGAGTCCGGAATACCGCAAACAAGTTTTGCATCAAGAAAATCAAGAATTGAGTGCGGAATAGAACCAAACCTGTTTCGGATCAAGAAAATCAAGAACTGAGTACGGAATGCCGCAAACATGTTTTGCATGAAGAAAATCAAGATTTGAGCGCGGAATACAACCAAACTTGTTTCGGATCAAGAAAATCAAGAACTGAGTCCGGAATACCGCAAACAAGTTTTGCATCAAGAAAATCAAGAATTGAGCGCGGAATACAACCAAACTTGTTTCGGATCAAGAAAATCAAGAACTGAGTCCGGAATGCCGCAAACATGTTTTGCATCAAGAAAATCAAGAATTGAGCGCGGAATACAACCAAACTTGTTTCGGATCAAGAAAATCAAGAACTGAGTCCGGAATACCGCACACAAGTTTTGCATCAAGAAAATCAAGAATTGAGTGCGGAATAGAACCAAACTTGTTTCGGATCAAGAAAATCAAGAACTGAGTCCGGAATACCGCAAACAAGTTTTGCGTGAAGAAAATGAAGAATTTGAGTCCGGAATACAAACAAACTTGTTAGGGATCAAGAAAATCAAGAACTGAGTCCGGAATACCGCAAACATGTTCTGCATCAAGAAAATCAAGAATTTAGTGCGGAATACAACCAAACTTTTTTCGGATCAAGAAAATCAAGAACTGAGTCCGGAATACCGCAAACAAGTTTTGCATCAAGAAAATCAAGAATTGAGTGCGGAATAGAACCAAACCTCTTTCGGATCAAGAAAATCAAGAACTGAGTACGGAATGCCGCAAACATGTTTTGCATGAAGAAAATCAAGATTTGAGCGCGGAATACAACCAAACTTGTTTCGGATAAAGAAAATCAAGAACTGAGTCCGGAATACCGCAAACAAGTTTTGCATCAAGAAAATCAAGAATTTGAGTCCGGAATACAACCAAACTTGTTTCGGATCAAGAAAATCAAGAACTGAGTCCGGAATACCGCACACAAGTTTTGCATCAAGAAAATCAAGAATTGAGTGCGGAATAGAACCAAACTTGTTTGGGATCAAGAAAATGAAGAACTGAGTCCGGAATACCGCAAACAAGTTTTGCATCAAGAAAATGAAGAATTGAGTGCGGAATACAACCAAACTTGTTTCGGATCAAGAAAATCAAGAACTGAGTCCGGAATGCCGCAAACAAGTTTTGCGTGAAGAAAAATCAAGAATTGAGCGCGGAATACAACCAAACTTGTTTCGGATCAAGAAAATCAAGAACTGAGTCCGGAATTCTGCAAACAAGTTTTGCATCAAGAAAATCAAGAAATTGAGCGCGGAATACAACCAAACTTGTTTCGGATCAAGAAAATCAAGAACTGAGTCCGGAATACCGCAAACAAGTTTTGCATCAAGAAAATCAAGAATTGAGTACGAATAGAACCAAACCTGTTTCGGATCAAAAAAATCAAGAACTGAGTCCGGAATGCCGCAAACATGTTTTGCATCATGAAAATCAAGAATTGAGCGCGGAATACAACCAAACTTGTTTCGGATAAAGAAAATCAAGAACTGAGTCCGGAATACCGCAAACAAGTTTTGCATCAAGAAAATCAAGAATTTGAGTCCGGAATACAACCAAACTTGTTTCGGATCAAGAAAATCAAGAACTGAGTCCGGAATACCGCACACAAGTTTTGCATCAAGAAAATCAAGAATTGAGTGCGGAATAGAACCAAACTTGTTTGGGATCAAGAAAATCAAGAACTGAGTCCGGAATACCGCAAACAAGTTTTGCGTGAAGAAAATCAAGAATTTGAGTCCGGAATACAAACAAACTTGTTAGGGATCAAGAAAATCAAGAACTGAGTCCGGAATACCGCAAACATGTTCTGCATCAAGAAAATCAAGAATTTAGTGCGGAATACAACCAAACTTTTTTCGGATCAAGAAAATCAAGAACTGAGTCCGGAATACCGCAAACAAGTTTTGCATCAAGAAAATCAAGAATTGAGTGCGGAATAGACCAAACCTGTTTCGGATCAAGAAAATCAAGAACTGAGTACGGAATGCCGCAAACATGTTTTGCATGAAGAAAATCAAGATTTGAGAGCGGAATACAACCAAACTTGTTTCGGATCAAGAAAATCAAGAACTGAGTCCGGAATACCGCAAACAAGTTTTGCATCAAGAAAATGAAGAATTGAGTGCGGAATACAACCAAACTTGTTTCGGATCAAGAAAATCAAGAACTGAGTCCGGAATGCCGCAAACAAGTTTTGCGTGAAGAAAATCAAGAATTGAGCGCGGAATACAACCAAACTTGTTTCGGATCAAGAAAATCAAGAACTGAGTCCGGAATTCTGCAAACATGTTTTGCATCAAGAAAATCAAGAAATTGAGCGCGGAATACAACCAAACTTGTTTCGGATCAAGAAAATCAAGAACTGAGTCCGGAATACCGCAAACAAGTTTTGCATCAAGAAAATCAAGAATTGAGTACGAATAGAACCAAACCTGTTTCGGATCAAAAAAATCAAGAACTGAGTCCGGAATGCCGCAAACATGTTTTGCATCATGAAAATCAAGAATTGAGCGCGGAATACAACCAAACTTGTTTCGGATAAAGAAAATCAAGAACTGAGTCCGGAATACCGCAAACAAGTTTTGCATCAAGAAAATCAAGAATTTGAGTCCGGAATACAACCAAACTTGTTTCGGATCAAGAAAATCAAGAACTGAGTCCGGAATACCGCACACAAGTTTTGCATCAAGAAAATCAAGAATTGAGTGCGGAATAGAACCAAACTTGTTTGGGATCAAGAAAATCAAGAACTGAGTCCGGAATACCGCAAACAAGTTTTGCGTGAAGAAAATCAAGAATTTGAGTCCGGAATACAAACAAACTTGTTAGGGATCAAGAAAATCAAGAACTGAGTCCGGAATACCGCAAACATGTTCTGCATCAAGAAAATCAAGAATTTAGTGCGGAATACAACCAAACTTTTTTCGGATCAAGAAAATCAAGAACTGAGTCCGAAATACCGCAAACAAGTTTTGCATCAAGAAAATCAAGAATTGAGTGCGGAATAGAACCAAACCTGTTTCGGATCAAGAAAATCAAGAACTGAGTACGGAATGCCGCAAACATGTTTTGCATGAAGAAAATCAAGATTTGAGCGCGGAATACAACCAAACTTGTTTCGGATAAAGAAAATCAAGAACTGAGTCCGGAATACCGCAAACAAGTTTTGCATCAAGAAAATCAAGAATTTGAGTCCAGAATACAACCAAACTTGTTTCGGATCAAGAAAATCAAGAACTGAGTCCGGAATACCGCACACAAGTTTTGCATCAAGAAAATCAAGAATTGAGTGCGGAATAGAACCAAACTTGTTTCGGATCAAGAAAATCAAGAACTGAGTCCGGAATACCGCAAACAAGTTTTGCGTGAAGAAAATGAAGAATTTGAGTCCGGAATACAAACAAACTTGTTAGGGATCAAGAAAATCAAGAACTGAGTCCGGAATACCGCAAACATGTTCTGCATCAAGAAAATCAAGAATTTAGTGCGGAATACAACCAAACTTTTTTCGGATCAAGAAAATCAAGAACTGAGTCCGGAATACCGCAAACATGTTTTGCATCAAGAAAATCAAGAATTGAGTGCGTAATAGAACAAAACTTTTTTCGGATCAAGAAAATCAAGAACTGAGTCCGGAATACCGCAAACAAGTTTTGCATCAAGAAAATCAAGAATTGAGTGCGGAATAGAACCAAACCTGTTTCGGATCAAGAAAATCAAGAACTGAGTACGGAATGCCGCAAACATGTTTTGCATGAAGAAAATCAAGATTTGAGCGCGGAATACAACCAAACTTGTTTCGGATCAAGAAAATCAAGAACTGAGTCCGGAATACCTTAAACAAGTTTTGCATCAAGAAAATGAAGAATTGAGTGCGGAATACAACCAAACTTGTTTCGGATCAAGAAAATCAAGAACTGAGTCCGGAATACCGCAAACAAGTTTTGCATCAAGAAAATCAAGAATTGAGTACGAATAGAACCAAACCTGTTTCGGATCAAAAAAATCAAGAACTGAGTCCGGAATGCCGCAAACATGTTTTGCATCATGAAAATCAAGAATTGAGCGCGGAATACAACCAAACTTGTTTCGGATAAAGAAAATCAAGAACTGAGTCCGGAATACCGCAAACAAGTTTTGCATCAAGAAAATCAAGAATTTGAGTCCGGAATACAACCAAACTTGTTTCGGATCAAGAAAATCAAGAACTGAGTCCGGAATACCGCACACAAGTTTTGCATCAAGAAAATCAAGAATTGAGTGCGGAATAGAACCAAACTTGTTTGGGATCAAGAAAATCAAGAACTGAGCCCGGAATACCGCAAACAAGTTTTGCGTGAAGAAAATCAAGAATTTGAGTCCGGAATACAAACAAACTTGTTTCGGATCAAGAAAATCAAGAACTGAGTCCGGAATACCGCACACAAGTTTTGCATCAAGAAAATCAAGAATTGAGTGCGGAATAGAACCAAACTTGTTTGGGATCAAGAAAATCAAGAACTGAGTCCGGAATACCGCAAACAAGTATTGCATGAAGAAAATCAAGAATTTGAGTCCGGAATACAAACAAACTTGTTAGGGATCAAGAAAATCAAGAACTGAGTCCGGAATACCGCAAACATGTTCTGCATCAAGAAAATCAAGAATTTAGTGCGGAATACAACCAAACTTTTTTCGGATCAAGAAAATCAAGAACTGAGTCCGGAATACCGCAAACAAGTTTTGCATCAAGAAAATCAAGAATTGAGTGCGGAATAGAACCAAACCTGTTTCGGATCAAGAAAATCAAGAACTGAGTACGGAATGCCGCAAACATGTTTTGCATGAAGAAAATCAAGATTTGAGCGCGGAATACAACCAAACTTGTTTCGGATCAAGAAAATCAAGAACTGAGTCCGGAATACCGCAAACAAGTTTTGCATCAAGAAAATCAAGAATTGAGTGCGGAATAGAACCAAACTTGTTTCGGATCAAGAAAATCAAGAACTGAGTCCGGAATGCCGCAAACATGTTTTGCATCAAGAAAATCAAGAATTGAGTGCGGAATACAACCAAACTTGTTTCGGATCAAGAAAATCAAGAACTGAGTCCGGAATGCCGCAAACATGTTTTGCATCAAGAAAAAATCAAGAATTGAGCGCGGAATACAACCAAACTTGTTTCGGATCAAGAAAATCGAGAACTGAGTCCGGAATTCCGCAAACATGTTTTGCATCAAGAAAATCAAGAATTGAGCGCGGAATACAACCAAACTTGTTTCGGATCAAGAAAATCAAGAACTGAGTCCGGAATACCGCAAACAAGTTTTGCATCAAGAAAATCAAGAATTGAGTACGAATAGAACCAAACCTGTTTCGGATCAAAAAAATCAAGAACTGAGTCCGGAATGCCGCAAACATGTTTTGCATCATGAATATCAAGAATTGAGTGCGGAATACAACCAAACTTGTTTCGGATAAAGAAAATCAAGAACTCAGTCCGGAATACCGCAAACAAGTTTTGCATCAAGAAAATCAAGAATTTGAGTCCGGAATACAACCAAACTTGTTTCGGATCAAGAAAATCAAGAACTGAGTCCGGAATACCGCACACAAGTTTTGCATCAAGAAAATCAAGAATTGAGTGCGGAATAGAACCAAACTTGTTTGGGATCAAGAAAATCAAGAACTGAGTCCGGAATACCGCAAACAAGTTTTGCGTGAAGAAAATTAAGAATTTGAGTCCGGAATACAAACAAACTTGTTTCGGAACAAGAAAATCAAGAACTGAGTCCGGAATACCGCACACAAGTTTTGCCTCAAGAAAATCAAGAATTGAGTGCGGAATAGAACCAAACTTGTTTGGGATCAAGAAAATCAAGAACTGAGTCCGGAATACCGCAAACAAGTTTTGCATGAAGAAAATCAAGAATTTGAGTCCGGAATACAAACAAACTTGTTAGGGATCAAGAAAATCAAGAACTGAGTCCGGAATACCGCAAACATGTTCTGCATCAAGAAAATCAAGAATTTAGTGCGGAATACAACCAAACTTTTTTCGGATCAAGAAAATCAAGAACTGAGTCCGGAATACCGCAAACAAGTTTTGCATCAAGAAAATCAAGAATTGAGTGCGGAATAGAACCAAACCTGTTTCGGATCAAGAAAATCAAGAACTGAGTACGGAATGCCGCAAACATGTTTTGCATGAAGAAAATCAAGATTTGAGCGCGGAATACAACCAAACTTGTTTCGGATCAAGAAAATCAAGAACTGAGTCCGGAATACCGCAAACAAGTTTTGCATCAAGAAAATCAAGAATTGAGTGCGGAATAGAACCAAACTTGTTTCGGATCAAGAAAATCAAGAACTGAGTCCGGAATACCGCAAACATGTTTTGCATCAAGAAAATCAAGAATTGAGTGCGGAATAGAACCAAACTTTTTTCGGATCAAGAAAATCAAGAACTGAGTCCGGAATACCGCAAACAAGTTTTGCATCAAGAAAATCAAGAATTGAGTGCGGAATAGAACCAAACCTGTTTCGGATCAAGAAAATCAAGAACTGAGTACGGAATGCCGCAAACATGTTTTGCATGAAGAAAATCAAGATTTGAGCGCGGAATACAACCAAACTTGTTTCGGATCAAGAAAATCAAGAACTGAGTCCGGAATGCCGCAAACATGTTTTGCATCAAGAAAATCAAGAATTGAGTGCGGAATACAACCAAACTTGTTTCGGATCAAGAAAATCAAGAACTGAGTCCGGAATGCCGCAAACATGTTTTGCATCAAGAAAATCAAGAATTGAGCGCGGAATACAACCAAACTTGTTTCGGATCAAGAAAATCAAGAACTGAGTCCGGAATTCTGCAAACATGTTTTGCATCAAGAAAATCAAGAATTGACCGCGGAATACAACCAAACTTGTTTGGGATCAAGAAAATCAAGAACTGAGTCCGGAATACCGCAAACAAGTTTTGCGTGAAGAAAATCAAGAATTGAGTACGAATAGAACCAAACCTGTTTCGGATCAAAAAAATCAAGAACTGAGTCCGGAATGCCGCAAACATGTTTTGCATCATGAAAATCAAGAATTGAGCGCGGAATACAACCAAACTTGTTTCGGATAAAGAAAATCAAGAACTGAGTCCGGAATACCGCAAACAAGTTTTGCATCAAGAAAATCAAGAATTTGAGTCCGGAATACAACCAAACTTGTTTCGGATCAAGAAAATCAAGAACTGAGTCCGGAATACCGCACACATGTTTTGCATGAAGAAAATCAAGATTTGAGCGCGGAATACAACCAAACTTGTTTGGGATCAAGAAAATCAAGAACTGAGTCCGGAATACCGCAAACAAGTTTTGCGTGAAGAAAATCAAGAATTTGAGTCCGGAATACAAACAAACTTGTTAGGGATCAAGAAAATCAAGAACTGAGTCCGGAATACCGCAAACATGTTCTGCATCAAGAAAATCAAGAATTTAGTGCGGAATACAACCAAACTTTTTTCGGATCAAGAAAATCAAGAACTGAGTCCGGAATACCGCAAACAAGTTTTGCATCAAGAAAATCAAGAATTGAGTGCGGAATAGAACCAAACCTGTTTCGGATCAAGAAAATCAAGAACTGAGTACGGAATGCCACAAACATGTTTTGCATGAAGAAAATCAAGATTTGAGCGCGGAATACAACCAAACTTGTTTCGGATCAAGAAAATCAAGAACTGAGTCCGGAATACCGCAAACAAGTTTTGCATCAAGAAAATCAAGAATTGAGTGCGGAATAGAACCAAACTTGTTTCGGATCAAGAAAATCAAGAACTGAGTCCGGAATACCGCAAACATGTTTTGCATCAAGAAAATCAAGAATTGAGTGCGGAATAGAACCAAACTTTTTTCGGATCAAGAAAATCAAGAACTGAGTCCGGAATACCGCAAACAAGTTTTGCATCAAGAAAATCAAGAATTGAGTGCGGAATAGAACCAAACCTGTTTCGGATCAAGAAAATCAAGAACTGAGTACGGAATGCCGCAAACATGTTTTGCATGAAGAAAATCAAGATTTGAGCGCGGAATACAACCAAACTTGTTTCGGATCAAAAAAATCAAGAACTGAGTCCGGAATACCGCAAACAAGTTTTGCATCAAGAAAATCAAGAATTGAGTGCGGAATACAACCAAACTTGTTTCGGATCAAGAAAATCAAGAACTGAGTCCGGAATGCCGCAAACATGTTTTGCATCAAGAAAATCAAGAATTGAGCGCGGAATACAACCAAACTTGTTTCGGATCAAGAAAATCAAGAACTGAGTCCGGAATTCTGCAAACATGTTTTGCATCAAGAAAATCAAGAATTGACCGCGGAATACAACCAAACTTGTTTCGGATCAAGAAAATCAAGAACTGAGTCCAGAATACCGCAAACAAGTTTTGCATCAAGAAAATCAAGAATTGAGTACGAATAGAACCAAACCTGTTTCGGATCAAAAAAATCAAGAACTGAGTCCGGAATGCCGCAAACATGTTTTGCATCATGAAAATCAAGAATTGAGCGCGGAATACAACCAAACTTGTTTCGGATAAAGAAAATCAAGAACTGAGTCCGGAATACCGCAAACAAGTTTTGCATCAAGAAAATCAAGAATTTGAGTCCGGAATACAACCAAACTTGTTTCGGATCAAGAAAATCAAGAACTGAGTCCGGAATACCGCACACAAGTTTTGCATCAAGAAAATCAAGAATTGAGTGCGGAATAGAACCAAACTTGTTTGGGATCAAGAAAATCAAGAACTGAGTCCGGAATACCGCAAACAAGTTTTGCGTGAAGAAAATCAAGAATTTGAGTCCGGAATACAAACAAACTTGTTTCGGATCAAGAAAATCAAGAACTGAGTACGGAATGCCGCAAACATGTTTTGCATGAAGAAAATCAAGATTTGAGCGCGGAATACAACCAAACTTGTTTCGGATCAAGAAAATCAAGAACTGAGTCCGGAATACCGCAAACAAGTTTTGCGTGAAGAAAATCAAGAATTTGAGTCCGGAATACAAACAAACTTGTTAGGGATCAAGAAAATCAAGAACTGAGTCCGGAATACCGCAAACATGTTCTGCATCAAGAAAATCAAGAATTTAGTGCGGAATACAACCAAACTTTTTTCGGATCAAGAAAATCAAGAACTGAGTCCGGAATACCGCAAACAAGTTTTGCATCAAGAAAATCAAGAATTGAGTGCGGAATAGAACCAAACCTGTTTCGGATCAAGAAAATCAAGAACTGAGTACGGAATGCCGCAAACATGTTTTGCATGAAGAAAATCAAGATTTGAGCGCGGAATACAACCAAACTTGTTTCGGATCAAGAAAATCAAGAACTGAGTCCGGAATACCGCAAACATGTTTTGCATCAAGAAAATCAAGAATTGAGTGCGGAATACAACCAAACTTTTTTCGGATCAAGAAAATCAAGAACTGAGTCCGGAATACCGCAAACAAGTTTTGCATCAAGAAAATCAAGAATTGAGTGCGGAATAGAACCAAACCTGTTTCGGATCAAGAAAATCAAGAACTGAGTACGGAATGCCGCAAACATGTTTTGCATGAAGAAAATCAAGATTTGAGCGCGGAATACAACCAAACTTGTTTCGGATCAAGAAAATCAAGAACTGAGTCCGGAATACCGCAAACAAGTTTTGCATCAAGAAAATCAAGAATTGAGTGCGGAATACAACCAAACTTGTTTCGGATCAAGAAAATCAAGAACTGAGACCGGAATGCCGCAAACATGTTTTGCATCAAGAAAATCAAGAATTGAGCGCGGAATACAACCAAACTTGTTTCGGATCAAGAAAATCAAGAACTGAGTCCGGAATTCTGCAAACATGTTTTGCATCAAGAAAATCAAGAATTGACCGCGGAATACAACCAAACTTGTTTCGGATCAAGAAAATCAAGAACTGAGTCCAGAATACCGCAAACAAGTTTTGCATCAAGAAAATCAAGAATTGAGTACGAATAGAACCAAACCTGTTTCGGATCAAAAAAATCAAGAACTGAGTCCGGAATGCCGCAAACATGTTTTGCATCATGAAAATCAAGAATTGAGCGCGGAATACAACCAAACTTGTTTCGGATAAAGAAAATCAAGAACTGAGTCCGGAATACCGCAAACAAGTTTTGCATCAAGAAAATCAAGAATTTGAGTCCGGAATACAACCAAACTTGTTTCGGATCAAGAAAATCAAGAACTGAGTCCGGAATACCGCACACAAGTTTTGCATCAAGAAAATCAAGAATTGAGTGCGGAATAGAACCAAACTTGTTTGGGATCAAGAAAATCAAGAACTGAGTCCGGAATACCGCAAACAAGTTTTGCGTGAAGAAAATCAAGAATTTGAGTCCGGAATACAAACAAACTTGTTTCGGATCAAGAAAATCAAGAACTGAGTCCGGAATACCGCACACAAGTTTTGCATCAAGAAAATCAAGAATTGAGTGCGGAATAGAACCAAACTTGTTTGGGATCAAGAAAATCAAGAACTGAGTCCGGAATACCGCAAACAAGTATTGCATGAAGAAAATCAAGAATTTGAGTCCGGAATACAAACAAACTTGTTAGGGATCAAGAAAATCAAGAACTGAGTCCGGAATACCGCAAACATGTTCTGCATCAAGAAAATCAAAAATTTAGTGCGGAATACAACCAAACTTTTTTCGGATCAAGAAAATCAAGAACTGAGTCCGGAATACCGCAAACAAGTTTTGCATCAAGAAAATCAAGAATTGAGTGCGGAATAGAACCAAACCAGTTTCGGATCAAGAAAATCAAGAACTGAGTACGGAATGCCGCAAACATGTTTTGCATGAAGAAAATCAAGATTTGAGCGCGGAATACAACCAAACTTGTTTCGGATCAAGAAAATCAAGAACTGAGTCCGGAATACCGCAAACAAGTTTTGCATCAAGAAAATCAAGAATTGAGTGCGGAATAGAACCAAACTTGTTTCGGATCAAGAAAATCAAGAACTGAGTCCGGAATGCCGCAAACATGTTTTGCATCAAGAAAATCAAGAATTGAGTGCGGAATACAACCAAACTTGTTTCGGATCAAGAAAATCAAGAACTGAGTCCGGAATGCCGCAAACATGTTTTGCATCAAGAAAAAATCAAGAATTGAGCGCGGAATACAACCAAACTTGTTTCGGATCAAGAAAATCAAGAACTAAGTCCGGAATTCCGCAAACATGTTTTGCATCAAGAAAATCAAGAATTGAGCGCGGAATACAACCAAACTTGTTTCGGATCAAGAAAATCAAGAACTGAGTCCGGAATACCGCAAACAAGTTTTGCATCAAGAAAATCAAGAATTGAGTACGAATAGAACCAAACCTGTTTCGGATCAAAAAAATCAAGAACTGAGTCCGGAATGCCGCAAACATGTTTTGCATCATGAAAATCAAGAATTGAGTGCGGAATACAACCAAACTTGTTTCGGATAAAGAAAATCAAGAACTCAGTCCGGAATACCGCAAACAAGTTTTGCATCAAGAAAATCAAGAATTTGAGTCCGGAATACAACCAAACTTGTTTCGGATCAAGAAAATCAAGAACTGAGTCCGGAATACCGCACACAAGTTTTGCATCAAGAAAATCAAGAATTGAGTGCGGAATAGAACCAAACTTGTTTGGGATCAAGAAAATCAAGAACTGAGTCCGGAATACCGCAAACAAGTTTTGCGTGAAGAAAATTAAGAATTTGAGTCCGGAATACAAACAAACTTGTTTCGGATCAAGAAAATCAAGAACTGAGTCCGGAATACCGCACACAAGTTTTGCATCAAGAAAATCAAGAATTGAGTGCGGAATAGAACCAAACTTGTTTGGGATCAAGAAAATCAAGAACTGAGTCCGGAATACCGCAAACAAGTTTTGCGTGAAGAAAATCAAGAATTTGAGTCCGGAATACAAACAAACTTGTTTCGGATCAAGAAAATCAAGAACTGAGTCCGGAATACCGCACACAAGTTTTGCATCAAGAAAATCAAGAATTGAGTGCGGAATAGAACCAAACTTGTTTGGGATCAAGAAAATCAAGAACTGAGTCCGGAATACCGCAAACAAGTATTGCATGAAGAAAATCAAGAATTTGAGTCCGGAATACAAACAAACTTGTTAGGGATCAAGAAAATCAAGAACTGAGTCCGGAATACCGCAAACATGTTCTGCATCAAGAAAATCAAGAATTTTGTGCGGAATACAACCAAACTTTTTTCGGATCAAGAAAATCAAGAACTGAGTCCGGAATACCGCAAACAAGTTTTGCGTGAAGAAAATCAAGAATTTGAGTCCGGAATACAAACAAACTTGTTTCGGATCAAGAAAATCAAGAACTGAGTCCGGAATACCGCACACAAGTTTTGCATCAAGAAAATCAAGAATTGAGTGCGGAATAGAACCAAACTTGTTTGGGATCAAGAAAATCAAGAATTGAGTCCGGAATACCGCAAACAAGTTTTGCATCAAGAAAATCAAGAATTGAGTGCGGAATAGAACCAAACTTGTTTCGGATCAAGAAAATCAAGAACTGAGTCCGGAATGCCGCAAACATGTTTTGCATCAAGAAAATCAAGAATTGAGTGCGGAATACAACCAAACTTGTTTCGGATCAAGAAAATCAAGAACTGAGTCCGGAATGCCGCAAACATGTTTTGCATCAAGAAAAAATCAAGAATTGAGCGCGGAATACAACCAAACTTGTTTCGGATCAAGAAAATCAAGAACTAAGTCCGGAATTCCGCAAACATGTTTTGCATCAAGAAAATCAAGAATTGAGCGCGGAATACAACCAAACTTGTTTCGGATCAAGAAAATCAAGAACTGAGTCCGGAATACCGCAAACAAGTTTTGCATCAAGAAAATCAAGAATTGAGTACGAATAGAACCAAACCTGTTTCGGATCAAAAAAATCAAGAACTGAGTCCGGAATGCCGCAAACATGTTTTGCATCATGAAAATCAAGAATTGAGTGCGGAATACAACCAAACTTGTTTCGGATAAAGAAAATCAAGAACTCAGTCCGGAATACCGCAAACAAGTTTTGCATCAAGAAAATCAAGAATTTGAGTCCGGAATACAACCAAACTTGTTTCGGATCAAGAAAATCAAGAACTGAGTCCGGAATACCGCACACAAGTTTTGCATCAAGAAAATCAAGAATTGAGTGCGGAATAGAACCAAACTTGTTTGGGATCAAGAAAATCAAGAACTGAGTCCGGAATACCGCAAACAAGTTTTGCGTGAAGAAAATTAAGAATTTGAGTCCGGAATACAAACAAACTTGTTTCGGATCAAGAAAATCAAGAACTGAGTCCGGAATACCGCACACAAGTTTTGCATCAAGAAAATCAAGAATTGAGTGCGGAATAGAACCAAACCAGTTTCGGATCAAGAAAATCAAGAACTGAGTACGGAATGCCGCAAACATGTTTTGCATGAAGAAAATCAAGATTTGAGCGCGGAATACAACCAAACTTGTTTCGGATCAAGAAAATCAAGAACTGAGTCCGGAATACCGCAAACAAGTTTTGCATCAAGAAAATCAAGAATTGAGTGCGGAATACAACCAAACTTGTTTCGGATCAAGAAAATCAAGAACTGAGACCGGAATGCCGCAAACATGTTTTGCATCAAGAAAATCAAGAATTGAGCGCGGAATACAACCAAACTTGTTTCGGATCAAGAAAATCAAGAACTGAGTCCGGAATTCTGCAAACATGTTTTGCATCAAGAAAATCAAGAATTGACCGCGGAATACAACCAAACTTGTTTCGGATCAAGAAAATCAAGAACTGAGTCCAGAATACCGCAAACAAGTTTTGCATCAAGAAAATCAAGAATTGAGTACGAATAGAACCAAACCTGTTTCGGATCAAAAAAATCAAGAACTGAGTCCGGAATGCCGCAAACATGTTTTGCATCATGAAAATCAAGAATTGAGCGCGGAATACAACCAAACTTGTTTCGGATAAAGAAAATCAAGAACTGAGTCCGGAATACCGCAAACAAGTTTTGCATCAAGAAAATCAAGAATTTGAGTCCGGAATACAACCAAACTTGTTTCGGATCAAGAAAATCAAGAACTGAGTCCGGAATACCGCACACAAGTTTTGCATCAAGAAAATCAAGAATTGAGTGCGGAATAGAACCAAACTTGTTTGGGATCAAGAAAATCAAGAACTGAGTCCGGAATACCGCAAACAAGTTTTGCGTGAAGAAAATCAAGAATTTGAGTCCGGAATACAAACAAACTTGTTTCGGATCAAGAAAATCAAGAACTGAGTCCGGAATACCGCACACAAGTTTTGCATCAAGAAAATCAAGAATTGAGTGCGGAATAGAACCAAACTTGTTTGGGATCAAGAAAATCAAGAACTGAGTCCGGAATACCGCAAACAAGTATTGCATGAAGAAAATCAAGAATTTGAGTCCGGAATACAAACAAACTTGTTAGGGATCAAGAAAATCAAGAACTGAGTCCGGAATACCGCAAACATGTTCTGCATCAAGAAAATCAAAAATTTAGTGCGGAATACAACCAAACTTTTTTCGGATCAAGAAAATCAAGAACTGAGTCCGGAATACCGCAAACAAGTTTTGCATCAAGAAAATCAAGAATTGAGTGCGGAATAGAACCAAACCAGTTTCGGATCAAGAAAATCAAGAACTGAGTACGGAATGCCGCAAACATGTTTTGCATGAAGAAAATCAAGATTTGAGCGCGGAATACAACCAAACTTGTTTCGGATCAAGAAAATCAAGAACTGAGTCCGGAATACCGCAAACAAGTTTTGCATCAAGAAAATCAAGAATTGAGTGCGGAATAGAACCAAACTTGTTTCGGATCAAGAAAATCAAGAACTGAGTCCGGAATGCCGCAAACATGTTTTGCATCAAGAAAATCAAGAATTGAGTGCGGAATACAACCAAACTTGTTTCGGATCAAGAAAATCAAGAACTGAGTCCGGAATGCCGCAAACATGTTTTGCATCAAGAAAAAATCAAGAATTGAGCGCGGAATACAACCAAACTTGTTTCGGATCAAGAAAATCAAGAACTAAGTCCGGAATTCCGCAAACATGTTTTGCATCAAGAAAATCAAGAATTGAGCGCGGAATACAACCAAACTTGTTTCGGATCAAGAAAATCAAGAACTGAGTCCGGAATACCGCAAACAAGTTTTGCATCAAGAAAATCAAGAATTGAGTACGAATAGAACCAAACCTGTTTCGGATCAAAAAAATCAAGAACTGAGTCCGGAATGCCGCAAACATGTTTTGCATCATGAAAATCAAGAATTGAGTGCGGAATACAACCAAACTTGTTTCGGATAAAGAAAATCAAGAACTCAGTCCGGAATACCGCAAACAAGTTTTGCATCAAGAAAATCAAGAATTTGAGTCCGGAATACAACCAAACTTGTTTCGGATCAAGAAAATCAAGAACTGAGTCCGGAATACCGCACACAAGTTTTGCATCAAGAAAATCAAGAATTGAGTGCGGAATAGAACCAAACTTGTTTGGGATCAAGAAAATCAAGAACTGAGTCCGGAATACCGCAAACAAGTTTTGCGTGAAGAAAATTAAGAATTTGAGTCCGGAATACAAACAAACTTGTTTCGGATCAAGAAAATCAAGAACTGAGTCCGGAATACCGCACACAAGTTTTGCATCAAGAAAATCAAGAATTGAGTGCGGAATAGAACCAAACTTGTTTGGGATCAAGAAAATCAAGAACTGAGTCCGGAATACCGCAAACAAGTTTTGCGTGAAGAAAATCAAGAATTTGAGTCCGGAATACAAACAAACTTGTTTCGGATCAAGAAAATCAAGAACTGAGTCCGGAATACCGCACACAAGTTTTGCATCAAGAAAATCAAGAATTGAGTGCGGAATAGAACCAAACTTGTTTGGGATCAAGAAAATCAAGAACTGAGTCCGGAATACCGCAAACAAGTATTGCATGAAGAAAATCAAGAATTTGAGTCCGGAATACAAACAAACTTGTTAGGGATCAAGAAAATCAAGAACTGAGTCCGGAATACCGCAAACATGTTCTGCATCAAGAAAATCAAGAATTTTGTGCGGAATACAACCAAACTTTTTTCGGATCAAGAAAATCAAGAACTGAGTCCGGAATACCGCAAACAAGTTTTGCATCAAGAAAATCAAGAATTGAGTGCGGAATAGAACCAAACCTGTTTCGGATCAAGAAAATCAAGAACTGAGTACGGAATGCCGCAAACATGTTTTGCATGAAGAAAATCAAGATTTGAGCGCGGAATACAACCAAACTTGTTTCGGATCAAGAAAATCAAGAACTGAGTCCGGAATCCCGCAAACAAGTTTTGCATCAAGAAAATCAAGAATTGAGTGCGGAATAGAACCAAACTTGTTTCGGATCAAGAAAATCAAGAACTGAGTCCGGAATGCCGCAAACATGTTTTGCATCAAGAAAATCAAGAATTGAGTGCGGAATACAACCAAACTTGTTTCGGATCAAGAAAATCAAGAACTGAGTCCGGAATGCCGCAAACATGTTTTGCATCAAGAAAAAATCAAGAATTGAGCGCGGAATACAACCAAACTTGTTTCGGATCAAGAAAATCAAGAACTGAGTCCGGAATTCCGCAAACATGTTTTGCATCAAGAAAATCAAGAATTGAGCGCGAAATACAACCAAACTTGTTTCGGATCAAGAAAATCAAGAACTGAGTCCGGAATACCGCAAACAAGTTTTGCATCAAGAAAATCAAGAATTGAGTACGAATAGAACCAAACCTGTTTCGGATCAAAAAAATCAAGAACTGAGTCCGGAATGCCGCAAACATGTTTTGCATCATGAAAATCAAGAATTGAGTGCGGAATACAACCAAACTTGTTTCGGATAAAGAAAATCAAGAACTCAGTCCGGAATACCGCAAACAAGTTTTGCATCAAGAAAATCAAGAATTTGAGTCCGGAATACAACCAAACTTGTTTCGGATCAAGAAAATCAAGAACTGAGTCCGGAATACCGCACACAAGTTTTGCATCAAGAAAATCAAGAATTGAGTGCGGAATAGAACCAAACTTGTTTGGGATCAAGAAAATCAAGAACTGAGTCCGGAATACCGCAAACAAGTTTTGCGTGAAGAAAATTAAGAATTTGAGTCCGGAATACAAACAAACTTGTTTCGGATCAAGAAAATCAAGAACTGAGTCCGGAATACCGCACACAAGTTTTGCATCAAGAAAATCAAGAATTGAGTGCGGAATAGAACCAAACTTGTTTGGGATCAAGAAAATCAAGAACTGAGTCCGGAATACCGCAAACAAGTTTTGCGTGAAGAAAATCAAGAATTTGAGTCCGGAATACAAACAAACTTGTTAGGGATCAATAAAATCAAGAACTGAGTCCGGAATACCGCAAACAAGTTTTGCATCAAGAAAATCAAGAATTGAGGGCGGAATAGAACCAAACCTGTTTCGGATCAAGAAAATCAAGAACTGAGTACGGAATGCCGCAAACATGTTTTGCATGAAGAAAATCAAGATTTGAGCGCGGAATACAACCAAACTTGTTTCGGATCAAGAAAATCAAGAACTGAGTCCGGAATACCGCAAACAAGTTTTGCATCAAGAAAATCAAGAATTGAGTGCGGAATAGAACCAAACTTGTTTCGGATCAAGAAAATCAAGAACTGAGTCCGGAATGCCGCAAACATGTTTTGCATCAAGAAAATCAAGAATTGAGTGCGGAATACAACCAAACTTGTTTCGGATCAAGAAAATCAAGAACTGAGTCCGGAATGCCGCAAACATGTTTTGCATCAAGAAAAAATCAAGAATTGAGCGCGGAATACAACCAAACTTGTTTCGGATCAAGAAAATCAAGAACTGAGTCCGGAATTCTGCAAACATGTTTTGCATCAAGAAAATCAAGAATTGACCGCGGAATACAACCAAACTTGTTTCGGATCAAGAAAATCAAGAACTGAGTCCGGAATACCGCAAACAAGTTTTGCATCAAGAAAATCAAGAATTGAGTACGAATAGAACCAAACCTGTTTCGGATCAAAAAAATCAAGAACCGAGTCCGGAATGCCGCAAACATGTTTTGCATCATGAAAATCAAGAATTGAGCGCGGAATACAACCAAACTTGTTTCGGATAAAGAAAATCAAGAACTGAGTCCGGAATACCGCAAACAAGTTTTGCATCAAGAAAATCAAGAATTTGAGTCCGGAATACATCCAAACTTGTTTCGGATCAAGAAAATCAAGAACTGAGTCCGGAATACCGCACACAAGTTTTGCATCAAGAAAATCAAGAATTGAGTGCGGAATAGAATCAAACTTGTTTGGGATCAAGAAAATCAAGAACTGAGTCCGGAATACCGCAAACAAGTTTTGCGTGAAGAAAATCAAGAATTTGAGTCCGGAATACAAACAAACTTGTTTCGGATCAAGAAAATCAAGAACTGAGTCCGGAATACCGCACACAAGTTTTGCATCAAGAAAATCAAGAATTGAGTGCGGAATAGAACCAAACTTGTTTGGGATCAAGAAAATCAAGAACTGAGTCCGGAATACCGCAAACAAGTATTGGATGAAGAAAATCAAGAATTTGAGTCCGGAATACAAACAAACTTGTTAGGGATCAAGAAAATCAAGAACTGAGTCCGGAATACCGCAAACATGTTCTGCATCAAGAAAATCAAGAATTTAGTGCGGAATACAACCAAACTTTTTTCGGATCAAGAAAATCAAGAACTGAGTCCGGAATACCGCAAACAAGTTTTGCATCAAGAAAATCAAGAATTGAGTGCGGAATAGAACCAAACCTGTTTCGGATCAAGAAAATCAAGAACTGAGTACGGAATGCCGCAAACATGTTTTGCATGAAGAAAATCAAGATTTGAGCGCGGAATACAACCAAACTTGTTTCGGATCAAGAAAATCAAGAACTGAGTCCGGAATACCGCAAACAAGTTTTGCATCAAGAAAATCAAGAATTGAGTGCGGAATAGAACCAAACTTGTTTCGGATCAAGAAAATCAAGAACTGAGTCCGGAATGCCGCAAACATGTTTTGCATCAAGAAAATCAAGAATTGAGTGCGGAATACAACCAAACTTGTTTCGGATCAAGAAAATCAAGAACTGAGTCCGGAATGCCGCAAACATGTTTTGCATCAAGAAAAAATCAAGAATTGAGCGCGGAATACAACCAAACTTGTTTCGGATCAAGAAAATCAAGAACTGAGTCCGGAATTCCGCAAACATGTTTTGCATCAAGAAAATCAAGAATTGAGCGCGGAATACAACCAAACTTGTTTCGGATCAAGAAAATCAAGAACTGAGTCCGGAATACCGCAAACAAGTTTTGCATCAAGAAAATCAAGAATTGAGTACGAATAGAACCAAACCTGTTTCGGATCAAAAAAATCAAGAACTGAGTCCGGAATGCCGCAAACATGTTTTGCATCATGAAAATCAAGAATTGAGTGCGGAATACAACCAAACTTGTTTCGGATAAAGAAAATCAAGAACTCAGTCCGGAATACCGCAAACAAGTTTTGCATCAAGAAAATCAAGAATTTGAGTCCGGAATACAACCAAACTTGTTTCGGATCAAGAAAATCAAGAACTGAGTCCGGAATACCGCACACAAGTTTTGCATCAAGAAAATCAAGAATTGAGTGCGGAATAGAACCAAACTTGTTTGGGATCAAGAAAATCAAGAACTGAGTACGGAATGCCGCAAACATGTTTTGCATGAAGAAAATCAAGATTTGAGCGCGGAATACAACCAAACTTGTTTCGGATCAAGAAAATCAAGAACTGAGTCCGGAATACCGCAAACAAGTTTTGCATCAAGAAAATCAAGAATTGAGTGCGGAATAGAACCAAACTTGTTTCGGATCAAGAAAATCAAGAACTGAGTCCGGAATGCCGCAAACATGTTTTGCATCAAGAAAATCAAGAATTGAGTGCGGAATACAACCAAACTTGTTTCGGATCAAGAAAATCAAGAACTGAGTCCGGAATGCCGCAAACATGTTTTGCATCAAGAAAAAATCAAGAATTGAGCGCGGAATACAACCAAACTTGTTTCGGATCAAGAAAATCAAGAACTGAGTCCGGAATTCTGCAAACATGTTTTGCATCAAGAAAATCAAGAATTGACCGCGGAATACAACCAAACTTGTTTCGGATAAGAAAATCAAGAACTGAGTCCGGAATACCGCAAACAAGTTTTGCATTAAGAAAATCAAGAATTGAGTACGAATAGAACCAAACCTGTTTCGGATCAAAAAAATCAAGAACTGAGTCCGGAATGCCGCAAACATGTTTTGCATCATGAAAATCAAGAATTGAGTGCGGAATACAACCAAACTTGTTTCGGATAAAGAAAATCAAGAACTCAGTCCGGAATACCGCAAACAAGTTTTGCATCAAGAAAATCAAGAATTTGAGTCCGGAATACAACCAAACTTGTTTCGGATCAAGAAAATCAAGAACTGAGTCCGGAATACCGCACACAAGTTTTGCATCAAGAAAATCAAGAATTGAGTGCGGAATAGAACCAAACTTGTTTGGGATCAAGAAAATCAAGAACTGAGTACGGAATGCCGCAAACATGTTTTGCATGAAGAAAATCAAGATTTGAGCGCGGAATACAACCAAACTTGTTTCGGATCAAGAAAATCAAGAACTGAGTCCGGAATACCGCAAACAAGTTTTGCATCAAGAAAATCAAGAATTGAGTGCGGAATAGAACCAAACTTGTTTCGGATCAAGAAAATCAAGAACTGAGTCCGGAATGCCGCAAACATGTTTTGCATCAAGAAAATCAAGAATTGAGTGCGGAATACAACCAAACTTGTTTCGGATCAAGAAAATCAAGAACTGAGTCCGGAATGCCGCAAACATGTTTTGCATCAAGAAAAAATCAAGAATTGAGCGCGGAATACAACCAAACTTGTTTCGGATCAAGAAAATCAAGAACTGAGTCCGGAATTCTGCAAACATGTTTTGCATCAAGAAAATCAAGAATTGACCGCGGAATACAACCAAACTTGTTTCGGATCAAGAAAATCAAGAACTGAGTCCGGAATACCGCAAACAAGTTTTGCATCAAGAAAATCAAGAATTGAGTACGAATAGAACCAAACCTGTTTCGGATCAAAAAAATCAAGAACTGAGTCCGGAATGCCGCAAACATGTTTTGCATCATGAAAATCAAGAATTGAGCGCGGAATACAACCAAACTTGTTTCGGATAAAGAAAATCAAGAACTGAGTCCGGAATCCCGCAAACAAGTTTTGCATCAAGAAAATCAAGAATTTGAGTCCGGAATACAACCAAACTTGTTTCGGATCAAGAAAATCAAGAACTGAGTCCGGAATACCGCACACAAGTTTTGCATCAAGAAAATCAAGAATTGAGTGCGGAATAGAACCAAACTTGTTTGGGATCAAGAAAATCAAGAACTGAGTCCGGAATACCGCAAACAAGTTTTGCGTGAAGAAAATCAAGAATTTGAGTCCGGAATACAAACAAACTTGTTTCGGATCAAGAAAATGAAGAACTGAGTCCGGAATACCGCACACAAGTTTTGCATCAAGAAAATCAAGAATTGAGTGCGGAATAGAACCAAACTTGTTTGGGATCAAGAAAATCAAGAACTGAGTCCGGAATACCGCAAACAAGTATTGCATGAAGAAAATCAAGAATTTGAGTCCGGAATACAAACAAACTTGTTAGGGATCAAGAAAATCAAGAACTGAGTCCGGAATACCGCAAACATGTTCTGCATCAAGAAAATCAAGAATTTAGTGCGGAATACAACCAAACTTTTTTCGGATCAAGAAAATCAAGAACTGAGTCCGGAATACCGCAAACAAGTTTTGCATCAAGAAAATCAAGAATTGAGTGCGGAATAGAACCAAACCTGTTTCGGATCAAGAAAATCAAGAACTGAGTACGGAATGCCGCAAACATGTTTTGCATGAAGAAAATCAAGATTTGAGCGCGGAATACAACCAAACTTGTTTCGGATCAAGAAAATCAAGAACTGAGTCCGGAATACCGCAAACAAGTTTTGCATCAAGAAAATCAAGAATTGAGTGCGGAATAGAACCAAACTTGTTTCGGATCAAGAAAATCAAGAACTGAGTCCGGAATGCCGCAAACATGTTTTGCATCAAGAAAATCAAGAATTGAGTGCGGAATACAACCAAACTTGTTTCGGATCAAGAAAATCAAGAACTGAGTCCGGAATGCCGCAAACATGTTTTGCATCAAGAAAAAATCAAGAATTGAGCGCGGAATACAACCAAACTTGTTTCGGATCAAGAAAATCAAGAACTGAGTCCGGAATTCCGCAAACATGTTTTGCATCAAGAAAATCAAGAATTGAGCGCGGAATACAACCAAACTTGTTTCGGATCAAGAAAATCAAGAACTGAGTCCGGAATACCGCACACAAGTTTTGCATCAAGAAAATCAAGAATTGAGTACGAATAGAACCAAACCTGTTTCGGATCAAAAAAATCAAGAACTGAGTCCGGAATGCCGCAAACATGTTTTGCATCATGAAAATCAAGAATTGAGTGCGGAATACAACCAAACTTGTTTCGGATAAAGAAAATCAAGAACTCAGTCCGGAATACCGCAAACAAGTTTTGCATCAAGAAAATCAAGAATTTGAGTCCGGAATACAACCAAACTTGTTTCGGATCAAGAAAATCAAGAACTGAGTCCGGAATACCGCACACAAGTTTTGCATCAAGAAAATCAAGAATTGAGTGCGGAATAGAACCAAACTTGTTTGGGATCAAGAAAATCAAGAACTGAGTCCGGAATACCGCAAACAAGTTTTGCGTGAAGAAAATTAAGAATTTGAGTCCGGAATACAAACAAACTTGTTTCGGATCAAGAAAATCAAGAACTGAGTCCGGAATACCGCACACAAGTTTTGCAACAAGAAAATCAAGAATTGAGTGCGGAATAGAACCAAACTTGTTTGGGATCAAGAAAATCAAGAACTGAGTCCGGAATACCGCAAACAAGTTTTGCGTGAAGAAAATCAAGAATTTGAGTCCGGAATACAAACAAACTTGTTTCGGATCAAGAAAATCAAGAACTGAGTCCGGAATACCGCACACAAGTTTTGCATCAAGAAAATCAAGAATTGAGTGCGGAATAGAACCAAACTTGTTTGGGATCAAGAAAATCAAGAACTGAGTCCGGAATACCGCAAACAAGTTTTGCGTGAAGAAAATTAAGAATTTGAGTCCGGAATACAAACAAACTTGTTTCGGATCAAGAAAATCAAGAACTGAGTCCGGAATACCGCACACAAGTTTTGCATCAAGAAAATCAAGAATTGAGTGCGGAATAGAACCAAACTTGTTTGGGATCAAGAAAATCAAGAACTGAGTCCGGAATACCGCAAACAAGTTTTGCGTGAAGAAAATCAAGAATTTGAGTCCGGAATACAAACAAACTTGTTAGGGATCAATAAAATCAAGAACTGAGTCCGGAATACCGCAAACAAGTTTTGCATCAAGAAAATCAAGAATTGAGTGCGGAATAGAACCAAACCTGTTTCGGATCAAGAAAATCAAGAACTGAGTACGGAATGCCGCAAACATGTTTTGCATGAACAAAATCAAGATTTGAGCGCGGAATACAACCAAACTTGTTTCGGATCAAGAAAATCAAGAACTGAGTCCGGAATACCGCAAACAAGTTTTGCATCAAGAAAATCAAGAATTGAGTGCGGAATAGAACCAAACTTGTTTCGGATCAAGAAAATCAAGAACTGAGTCCGGAATGCCGCAAACATGTTTTGCATCAAGAAAATCAAGAATTGAGTGCGGAATACAACCAAACTTGTTTCGGATCAAGAAAATCAAGAACTGAGTCCGGAATGCCGCAAACATGTTTTGCATCAAGAAAAAATCAAGAATTGAGCGCGGAATACAACCAAACTTGTTTCGGATCAAGAAAATCAAGAACTGAGTCCGGAATTCTGCAAACATGTTTTGCATCAAGAAAATCAAGAATTGACCGCGGAATACAACCAAACTTGTTTCGGATCAAGAAAATCAAGAACTGAGTCCGGAATACCGCAAACAAGTTTTGCATCAAGAAAATCAAGAATTGAGTACGAATAGAACCAAACCTGTTTCGGATCAAAAAAATCAAGAACTGAGTCCGGAATGCCGCAAACATGTTTTGCATCATGAAAATCAAGAATTGAGCGCGGAATACAACCAAACTTGTTTCGGATAAAGAAAATCAAGAACTGAGTCCGGAATACCGCAAACAAGTTTTGCATCAAGAAAATCAAGAATTTGAGTCCGGAATACAACCAAACTTGTTTCGGATCAAGAAAATCAAGAACTGAGTCCGGAATACCGCACACAAGTTTTGCATCAAGAAAATCAAGAATTGAGTGCGGAATAGAACCAAACTTGTTTGGGATCAAGAAAATCAAGAACTGAGTCCGGAATACCGCAAACAAGTTTTGCGTGAAGAAAATCAAGAATTTGAGTCCGGAATACAAACAAACTTGTTTCGGATCAAGAAAATCAAGAACTGAGTCCGGAATACCGCACACAAGTTTTGCATCAAGAAAATCAAGAATTGAGTGCGGAATAGAACCAAACTTGTTTGGGATCAAGAAAATCAAGAACTGAGTCCGGAATACCGCAAACAAGTATTGCATGAAGAAAATCAAGAATTTGAGTCCGGAATACAAACAAACTTGTTAGGGATCAAGAAAATCAAGAACTGAGTCCGGAATACCGCAAACATGTTCTGCATCAAGAAAATCAAGAATTTAGTGCGGAATACAACCAAACTTTTTTCGGATCAAGAAAATCAAGAACTGAGTCCGGAATACCGCAAACAAGTTTTGCATCAAGAAAATCAAGAATTGAGTGCGGAATAGAACCAAACCTGTTTCGGATCAAGAAAATCAAGAACTGAGTACGGAATGCCGCAAACATGTTTTGCATGAAGAAAATCAAGATTTGAGCGCGGAATACAACCAAACTTGTTTCGGATCAAGAAAATCAAGACCTGAGTCCGGAATACCGCAAACAAGTTTTGCATCAAGAAAATCAAGAATTGAGTGCGGAATAGAACCAAACTTGTTTGGGATCAAGAAAATCAAGAACTGAGTCCGGAATACCGCAAAAAAGTTTTGCATCAAGAAAATCAAGAATTGAGTGCGGAATAGAACCAAACCTGTTTCGGATCAAGAAAATCAAGAACTGAGTACGGAATGCCGCAAACATGTTTTGCATGAAGAAAATCAAGATTTGAGCGCGGAATACAACCAAACTTGTTTCGGATCAAGAAAATCAAGAACTGAGTCCGGAATACCGCAAACAAGTTTTGCATCAAGAAAATCAAGAATTGAGTGCGAAATAGAACCAAACTTGTTTCGGATCAAGAAAATCAAGAACTGAGTCCGGAATGCCGCAAACATGTTTTGCATCAAGAAAATCAAGAATTGAGTGCGGAATACAACCAAACTTGTTTCGGATCAAGAAAATCAAGAACTGAGTCCGGAATGTCGCAAACATGTTTTGCATCAAGAAAATCAAGAATTGAGCGCGGAATACAACCAAACTTGTTTCGGATCAAGAAAATCAAGAACTGAGTCCGGAATTCCGCAAACAAGTTTTGCATCAAGAAAATCAAGAATTGAGCGCGGAATACAACCAAACTTGTTTCGGATCAAGAAAATCAAGAACTGAGTCCGGAATACCGCAAACAAGTTTTGCATCAAGAAAATCAAGAATTGAGTGCGGAATAGAACCAAACCTGTTTCGGATCAAAAAAATCAAGAACTGAGTCCGGAATGCCGCAAACATGTTTTGCATCATGAAAATCAAGAATTGAGCGCGGAATACAACCAAACTTGTTTCGGATAAAGAAAATCAAGAACTGAGTCCGGAATACCGCAAACAAGTTTTGCATCAAGAAAATCAAGAATTTGAGTCCGGAATACAACCAAACCTGTTTCGGATCAAAAAAATCAAGAATTGAGTCCGGAATGCCGCAAACATGTTTTGCATCATGAAAATCAAGAATTGAGCGCGGAATACAACCAAACTTGTTTCGGATAAAGAAAATCAAGAACTGAGTACGGAATACCGCAAACAAGTTTTGCATCAAGAAAATCAAGAATTTGAGTCCGGAATACCACCAAACTTGTTTCGGATCAAGAAAATCAAGAACTGAGTCCGGAATACCGCACACAAGTTTTGCATCAAGAAAATCAAGAATTGAGTGCGGAATAGAACCAAACTTGTTTGGGATCAAGAAAATCAAGAACTGAGTCCGGAATACCACAAACAAGTTTTGCGTGAAGAAAATAAAGAATTTGAGTCCGGAATACAAACAAACTTGTTAGGGATCAATAAAATCAAGAACTGAGTCCGGAATACCGCAAACAAGTTCAGCATCAAGAAAATCAAGAATTTATTGCAGAATACAACCAAACTTTTTCCGGATCAAGAAAATCAAGAACTGGGTCCGGAATACCGCAAACAAGTTTTGCATCAAGAAAATCAAGAATTGAGTGCGGAATAGAACCAAACCTGTTTCGGATCAAGAAAATCAAGAACTGAGTCCGGAATGCCGCAAACATGTTTTGCATCAAGAAAATGAAGAATTGAGCGCGGAATACAACCAAACTTGTTTCGGATAAAGAAAATCAAGAACTGAGTCCGGAATCCCGCAAACAAGTTTTGCATCAAGAAAATCAAGAATTTGAGTCCGGAATACAACCAAACTTGTTTGGGATCAAGAAAATCAAGAACTGAGTCCGGAATACCGCAAACAAGTTTTGCATCAAGAAAATCAAGAATTGAGTGCGGAATAGAACCAAACTTGTTTCGGATCAAGAAAATCAAGAACTGAGTCCGGAATGCCGCAAACAGGTTTTGCATCATGAAAATCAAGAATTGAGCGCGGAATACAACCAAACTTGTTTCGGATAAAGAAAATCAAGAACTGAGTCCGGAATACCGCAAACAAGTTTTGCGTGAAGAAAATCAAGAATTTGAGTCCGGAATACAAACAAACTTGTTTCGGATCAAGAAAATCAAGAACTGAGTCCGGAATACCGCACACAAGTTTTGCATCAAGAAAATCAAGAATTGAGTGCGGAATAGAACCAAACCTGTTTCGGATCAAGAAAATCAAGAACTGAGTACGGAATGCCGCAAACATGTTTTGCATGAAGAAAATCAAGATTTGAGCGCGGAATACAACCAAACTTGTTTCGGATCAAGAAAATCAAGACCTGAGTCCGGAATACCGCAAACAAGTTTTGCATCAAGAAAATCAAGAATTGAGTGCGGAATAGAACCAAACTTGTTTGGGATCAAGAAAATCAAGAACTGAGTCCGGAATACCGCAAACAAGTTTTGCATCAAGAAAATCAAGAATTGAGTGCGGAATAGAACCAAACCTGTTTCGGATCAAGAAAATCAAGAACTGAGTACGGAATGCCGCAAACATGTTTTGCATGAAGAAAATCAAGATTTGAGCGCGGAATACAACCAAACTTGTTTCGGATCAAGAAAATCAAGAACTGAGTCCGGAATACCGCAAACAAGTTTTGCATCAAGAAAATCAAGAATTGAGTGCGAAATAGAACCAAACTTGTTTCGGATCAAGAAAATCAAGAACTGAGTCCGGAATGCCGCAAACATGTTTTGCATCAAGAAAATCAAGAATTGAGTGCGGAATACAACCAAACTTGTTTCGGATCAAGAAAATCAAGAACTGAGTCCGGAATGTCGCAAACATGTTTTGCATCAAGAAAATCAAGAATTGAGCGCGGAATACAACCAAACTTGTTTCGGATCAAGAAAATCAAGAACTGAGTCCGGAATTCCGCAAACAAGTTTTGCATCAAGAAAATCAAGAATTGAGCGCGGAATACAACCAAACTTGTTTCGGATCAAGAAAATCAAGAACTGAGTCCGGAATACCGCAAACAAGTTTTGCATCAAGAAAATCAAGAATTGAGTGCGGAATAGAACCAAACCTGTTTCGGATCAAAAAAATCAAGAACTGAGTCCGGAATGCCGCAAACATGTTTTGCATCATGAAAATCAAGAATTGAGCGCGGAATACAACCAAACTTGTTTCGGATAAAGAAAATCAAGAACTGAGTCCGGAATACCGCAAACAAGTTTTGCATCAAGAAAATCAAGAATTTGAGTCCGGAATACAACCAAACCTGTTTCGGATCAAAAAAATCAAGAATTGAGTCCGGAATGCCGCAAACATGTTTTGCATCATGAAAATCAAGAATTGAGCGCGGAATACAACCAAACTTGTTTCGGATAAAGAAAATCAAGAACTGAGTACGGAATACCGCAAACAAGTTTTGCATCAAGAAAATCAAGAATTTGAGTCCGGAATACCACCAAACTTGTTTCGGATCAAGAAAATCAAGAACTGAGTCCGGAATACCGCACACAAGTTTTGCATCAAGAAAATCAAGAATTGAGTGCGGAATAGAACCAAACTTGTTTGGGATCAAGAAAATCAAGAACTGAGTCCGGAATACCACAAACAAGTTTTGCGTGAAGAAAATAAAGAATTTGAGTCCGGAATACAAACAAACTTGTTAGGGATCAATAAAATCAAGAACTGAGTCCGGAATACCGCAAACAAGTTCAGCATCAAGAAAATCAAGAATTTATTGCAGAATACAACCAAACTTTTTCCGGATCAAGAAAATCAAGAACTGGGTCCGGAATACCGCAAACAAGTTTTGCATCAAGAAAATCAAGAATTGAGTGCGGAATAGAACCAAACCTGTTTCGGATCAAGAAAATCAAGAACTGAGTCCGGAATGCCGCAAACATGTTTTGCATCAAGAAAATGAAGAATTGAGCGCGGAATACAACCAAACTTGTTTCGGATAAAGAAAATCAAGAACTGAGTCCGGAATCCCGCAAACAAGTTTTGCATCAAGAAAATCAAGAATTTGAGTCCGGAATACAACCAAACTTGTTTGGGATCAAGAAAATCAAGAACTGAGTCCGGAATACCGCAAACAAGTTTTGCATCAAGAAAATCAAGAATTGAGTGCGGAATAGAACCAAACTTGTTTCGGATCAAGAAAATCAAGAACTGAGTCCGGAATGCCGCAAACAGGTTTTGCATCATGAAAATCAAGAATTGAGTGCGAAATACAACCAAACTTGTTTCGGATAAAGAAAATCAAGAACTGAGTCCGGAATACCGCAAACAAGTTTTGCGTGAAGAAAATCAAGAATTTGAGTCCGGAATACAAACAAACTTGTTTCGGATCAAGAAAATCAAGAACTGAGTCCGGAATACCGCACACAAGTTTTGCATCAAGAAAATCAAGAATTGAGTGCGGAATAGAACCAAACTTGTTTGGGATCAAGAAAATCAAGAACTGAGTCCGGAATACCGCAAACAAGTTTTGCGTGAAGAAAATCAAGAATTTGAGTCCGGAATACAAACAAACTTGTTAGGGATCAATAAAATCAAGAACTGAGTCCGGAATACCGCAAACATGTTCTGCCTTAAGAAAATCAAGAATTTAGTGCGGAATACAACCAAACTTTTTTCGGATCAAGAAAAATAAGAACTGAGTCCGGAATGCCGCAAACATGTTTTGCATCAAGAAAATCAAGAATTGAGGGCGGAATACAACCAAACTTGTTTCGGATCAAGAAAATCAAGAACTGAGTCCGGAATGCCGCAAACATGTTTTGCATCAAGAAAATCAAGAATTGAGCGCGGAATACAACCAAACTTGTTTCGGATCAAGAAAATCAAGAACTGAGTCCGGAATTCCGCAAACAAGTTTTGCATCAAGAAAATCAAGAATTGAGCGCGGAATAGAACCAAACTTCTTTGGGATCAAGAAAATCAAGAACTGAGTCCGGAATACCGCAAACAAGTTTTGCGTGAAGAAAATCAAGAATTTGAGTCCGGAATACAAACAAACTTGTTAGGGATCAATAAAATCAAGAACTGAGTCCGGAATACCGCAAACAAGTTCAGCATCAAGAAAATCAAGAATTTATTGCAGAATACAACCAAACTTTTTCCGGATCAAGAAAATCAAGAACTGGGTCCGGAATACCGCAAACAAGTTTTGCATCAAGAAAATCAAGAATTGAGTGCGGAATAGAACCAAACCTGTTTCGGATCAAGAAAATCAAGAACTGAGTCCGGAATGCCGCAAACATGTTTTGCATCAAGAAAATGAAGAATTGAGCGCGGAATACAACCAAACTTGTTTCGGATAAAGAAAATCAAGAACTGAGTCCGGAATCCCGCAAACAAGTTTTGCATCAAGAAAATCAAGAATTTGAGTCCAGAATACAACCAAACTTGTTTGGGATCAAGAAAATCAAGAACTGAGTCCGGAATACCGCAAACAAGTTTTGCATCAAGAAAATCAAGAATTGAGTGCGGAATAGAACCAAACTTGTTTCGGATCAAGAAAATCAAGAACTGAGTCCGGAATGCCGCAAACATGTTTTGCATCATGAAAATCAAGAATTGAGCGCGGAATACAACCAAACTTGTTTCGGATAAAGAAAATCAAGAACTGAGTCCGGAATACCGCAAACAAGTTTTGCGTGAAGAAAATCAAGAATTTGAGTCCGGAATACAAACAAACTTGTTTCGGATCAAGAAAATCAAGAACTGAGTCCGGAATACCGCACACAAGTTTTGCATCAAGAAAATCAAGAATTGAGTGCGGAATAGAACCAAACCTGTTTCGGATCAAGAAAATCAAGAACTGAGTCCGGAATGCCGCAAACATGTTTTGCATCAAGAAAATGAAGAATTGAGCGCGGAATACAACCAAACTTGTTTCGGATAAAGAAAATCAAGAACTGAGTCCGGAATCCCGCAAACAAGTTTTGCATCAAGAAAATCAAGAATTTGAGTCCGGAATACAACCAAACTTGTTTGGGATCAAGAAAATCAAGAACTGAGTCCGGAATACCGCAAACAAGTTTTGCATCAAGAAAATCAAGAATTGAGGGCGGAATACAACCAAACTTGTTTCGGATCAAGAAAATCAAGAACTGAGTCCGGAATGCCGCAAACATGTTTTGCATCAAGAAAATCAAGAATTGAGCGCGGAATACAACCAAACTTGTTTCGGATCAAGAAAATCAAGAACTGAGTCCGGAATTCCGCAAACAAGTTTTGCATCAAGAAAATCAAGAATTGAGCGCGGAATAGAACCAAACTTGTTTGGGATCAAGAAAATCAAGAACTGAGTCCGGAATACCGCAAACAAGTTTTGCGTGAAGAAAATCAAGAATTTGAGTCCGGAATACAAACAAACTTGTTAGGGATCAATAAAAACAAGAACTGAGTCCGGAATACCGCAAACATGTTCTGCCTCAAGAAAATCAAGAATTTAGTGCGGAATACAACCAAACTTTTTTCGGATCAAGAAAATCAAGAACTGAGTCCGGAATGCCGCAAACATGTTTTGCATCAAGAAAATCAAGAATTGAGTGCGGAATACAACCAAACTTGTTTCGGATCAAGAAAATCAAGAACTGAGTCCGGAATACCGCAAACAAGTTTTGCATCAAGAAAATCAAGAATTGAGTGCGAAATAGATCCAAACTTGTTTCGGATCAAGAAAATCAAGAACTGAGTCCGGAATGCCGCAAACATGTTTTGCATCAAGAAAATCAAGAATTGAGTGCGGAATACAACCAAACTTGTTTCGGATCAAGAAAATCAAGAACTGAGTCCGGAATGTCGCAAACATGTTTTGCATCAAGAAAATCAAGAATTGAGCGCGGAATACAACCAAACTTGTTTCGGATCAAGAAAATCAAGAACTGAGTCCGGAATTCCGCAAACAAGTTTTGCATCAAGAAAATCAAGAATTGAGCGCGGAATACAACCAAACTTGTTTCGGTTCAAGAAAATCAAGAACTGAGTCCGGAATACCGCAAACAAGTTTTGCATCAAGAAAATCAAGAATTGAGTGCGGAATAGAACCAAACCTGTTTCGGATCAAAAAAATCAAGAACTGAGTCCGGAATGCCGCAAACATGTTTTGCATCATGAAAATCAAGAATTGAGCGCGGAATACAACCAAACTTGTTTCGGATAAAGAAAATCAAGAACTGAGTCCGGAATACCGCAAACAAGTTTTGCATCAATAAAATCAAGAATTTGAGTCCGGAATACAACCAAACCTGTTTCGGATCAAAAAAATCAAGAATTGAGTCCGGAATGCCGCAAACATGTTTTGCATCATGAAAATCAAGAATTGAGCGCGGAATACAACCAAACTTGTTTCGGATAAAGAAAATCAAGAACTGAGTCCGGAATACCGCAAACAAGTTTTGCATCAAGAAAATCAAGAATTTGAGTCCGGAATACCACCAAACTTGTTTCGGATCAAGAAAATCAAGAACTGAGTCCGGAATACCGCACACAAGTTTTGCATCAAGAAAATCAAGAATTGAGTGCGGAATAGAACCAAACTTGTTTGGGATCAAGAAAATCAAGAACTGAGTCCGGAATACCACAAACAAGTTTTGCGTGAAGAAAATAAAGAATTTGAGTCCGGAATACAAACAAACTTGTTAGGGATCAATAAAATCAAGAACTGAGTCCGGAATACCGCAAACAAGTTCAGCATCAAGAAAATCAAGAATTTATTGCAGAATACAACCAAACTTTTTCCGGATCAAGAAAATCAAGAACTGGGTCCGGAATACCGCAAACAAGTTTTGCATCAAGAAAATCAAGAATTGAGTGCGGAATAGAACCAAACCTGTTTCGGATCAAGAAAATCAAGAACTGAGTCCGGAATGCCGCAAACATGTTTTGCATCAAGAAAATGAAGAATTGAGCGCGGAATACAACCAAACTTGTTTCGGATAAAGAAAATCAAGAACTGAGTCCGGAATACCGCAAACAAGTTCAGCATCAAGAAAATCAAGAATTTATTGCAGAATACAACCAAACTTTTTCCGGATCAAGAAAATCAAGAACTGGGTCCGGAATACCGCAAACAAGTTTTGCATCAAGAAAATCAAGAATTGAGTGCGGAATAGAACCAAACCTGTTTCGGATCAAGAAAATCAAGAACTGAGTCCGGAATGCCGCAAACATGTTTTGCATCATGAAAATCAAGAATTGAGCGCGGAATACAACCAAACTTGTTTCGGATAAAGAAAATCAAGAACTGAGTCCGGAATACCGCAAACAAGTTTTGCGTGAAGAAAATCAAGAATTTGAGTCCGGAATACAAACAAACTTGTTTCGGATCAAGAAAATCAAGAACTGAGTCCGGAATACCGCACACAAGTTTTGCATCAAGAAAATCAAGAATTGAGTGCGGAATAGAACCAAACTTGTTTGGGATCAAGAAAATCAAGAACTGAGTCCGGAATACCGCAAACAAGTTTTGCGTGAAGAAAATCAAGAATTTGAGTCCGGAATACAAACAAACTTGTTAGGGATCAATAAAATCAAGAACTGAGTCCGGAATACCGCAAACATGTTCTGCCTCAAGAAAATCAAGAATTTAGTGCGGAATACAACCAAACTTTTTTCGGATCAAGAAAATCAAGAACTGAGTCCGGAATGCCGCAAACATGTTTTGCATCAAGAAAATCAAGAATTGAGGGCGGAATACAACCAAACTTGTTTCGGATCAAGAAAATCAAGAACTGAGTCCGGAATGCCGCAAACATGTTTTGCATCAAGAAAATCAAGAATTGAGCGCGGAATACAACCAAACTTGTTTCGGATCAAGAAAATCAAGAACTGAGTCCGGAATTCCGCAAACAAGTTTTGCATCAAGAAAATCAAGAATTGAGCGCGGAATAGAACCAAACTTGTTTGGGATCAAGAAAATCAAGAACTGAGTCCGGAATACCGCAAACAAGTTTTGCGTGAAGAAAATCAAGAATTTGAGTCCGGAATACAAACAAACTTGTTAGGGATCAATAAAATCAAGAACTGAGTCCGGAATACCGCAAACATGTTCTGCCTCAAGAAAATCAAGAATTTAGTGCGGAATACAACCAAACTTTTTTCGGATCAAGAAAATCAAGAACTGAGTCCGGAATGCCGCAAACATGTTTTGCATCAAGAGAATCAAGAATTGAGTGCGGAATACAACCAAACTTGTTTCGGATCAAGAAAATCAAGAACTGAGTCCGGAATGCCGCAAACATGTTTTGCATCAAGAAAATCAAGAATTGAGCGCGGAATACAACCAAACTTGTTTCGGATCAAGAAAATCAAGAACTGAGTCCGGAATACCGCAAACAAGTTTTACATCAAGAAAATCAAGAATTGAGTGCGGAATAGAACCAAACTTGTTTCGGATTAAGAAAATCAAGAACTGAGTCCGGAATGCCGCAAACATGTTTTGCATCAAGAAAATCAAGAATTTGAGACGGAATACAACCAAACTTGTTTCGGATCAAGAAAATCAAGAACTGAGTCCCGAATACCGCACACAAGTTTTGCATCAAGAAAATCAAGAATTGAGTGCGGAATAGAACCAAACTTGTTTGGGATCAAGAAAATCAAGAACTGAGTCCGGAATACCGCAAACAAGTTTTGCGTGAAGAAAATCAAGAATTTGAGTCCGGAATACAAACAAACTTGTTAGGGATCAATAAAATCAAGAACTGAGTCCGGAATACCGCAAACATGTTCTGCATCAAGAAAATCAAGAATTTAGTGCGGAATACAACCAAACTTGTTTCGGATCAAGAAAATCAAGAACTGAGTCCGGAATACCGCAAACAAGTTTTGCATCAAGAAAATCAAGAATTGAGTGCGGAATAGAACCAAACTTGTTTGGGATCAAGAAAATCAAGAACTGAGTCCGGAATACCGCAAACAAGTTTTGCATCAAGAAAATCAAGAATTGAGTGCGGAATAGAACCAAACCTGTTTCGGATCAAGAAAATCAAGAACTGAGTACGGAATGCCGCAAACATGTTTTGCATGAAGAAAATCAAGATTTGAGCGCGGAATACAACCAAACTTGTTTCGGATCAAGAAAATCAAGAACTGAGTCCGGAATACCGCAAACAAGTTTTGCATCAAGAAAATCAAGAATTGAGTGCGAAATAGAACCAAACTTGTTTCGGATCAAGAAAATCAAGAACTGAGTCCGGAATGCCGCAAACATGTTTTGCATCAAGAAAATCAAGAATTGAGTGCGGAATACAACCAAACTTGTTTCGGATCAAGAAAATCAATAACTGAGTCCAGAATGTCGCAAACATGTTTTGCATCAAGAAAATCAAGAATTGAGCGCGGAATACAACCAAACTTGTTTCGGATCAAGAAAATCAAGAACTGAGTCCGGAAATCCGCAAACAAGTTTTGCATCAAGAAAATCAAGAATTGAGCGCGGAATACAACCAAACTTGTTTCGGATCAAGAAAATCAAGAACTGAGTCCGGAATACCGCAAACAAGTTTTGCATCAAGAAAATCAAGAATTGAGTGCGGAATAGAACCAAACCTGTTTCGGATCAAAAAAATCAAGAACTGAGTCCGGAATGCCGCAAACATGTTTTGCATCATGAAAATCAAGAATTGAGCGCGGAATACAACCAAACTTGTTTCGGATAAAGAAAATCAAGAACTGAGTCCGGAATACCGCAAACAAGTTTTGCATCAAGAAAATCAAGAATTTGAGTCCGGAATACAACCAAACCTGTTTCGGATCAAAAAAATCAAGAATTGAGTCCGGAATGCCGCAAACATGTTTTGCATCATGAAAATCAAGAATTGAGCGCGGAATACAACCAAACTTGTTTCGGATAAAGAAAATCAAGAACTGAGTCCGGAATACCGCAAACAAGTTTTGCATCAAGAAAATCAAGAATTTGAGTCCGGAATACCACCAAACTTGTTTCGGATCAAGAAAATCAAGAACTGAGTCCGGAATACCGCACACAAGTTTTGCATCAAGAAAATCAAGAATTGAGTGCGGAATAGAACCAAACTTGTTTGGGATCAAGAAAATCAAGAACTGAGTCCGGAATACCACAAACAAGTTTTGCGTGAAGAAAATAAAGAATTTGAGTCCGGAATACAAACAAACTTGTTAGGGATCAATAAAATCAAGAACTGAGTCCGGAATACCGCAAACAAGTTCAGCATCAAGAAAATCAAGAATTTATTGCAGAATACAACCAAACTTTTTCCGGATCAAGAAAATCAAGAACTGGGTCCGGAATACCGCAAACAAGTTTTGCATCAAGAAAATCAAGAATTGAGTGCGGAATAGAACCAAACCTGTTTCGGATCAAGAAAATCAAGAACTGAGTCCGGAATGCCGCAAACATGTTTTGCATCAAGAAAATGAAGAATTGAGCGCGGAATACAACCAAACTTGTTTCGGATAAAGAAAATCAAGAACTGAGTCCGGAATCCCGCAAACAAGTTTTGCATCAAGAAAATCAAGAATTTGAGTCCGGAATACAACCAAACTTGTTTGGGATCAAGAAAATCAAGAACAGAGTCCGGAATACCGCAAACAAGTTTTGCATCAAGAAAATCAAGAATTGAGTGCGGAATAGAACCAAACTTGTTTCGGATCAAGAAAATCAAGAACTGAGTCCGGAATGCCGCAAACATGTTTTGCATCATGAAAATCAAGAATTGAGCGCGGAATACAACCAAACTTGTTTCGGATAAAGAAAATCAAGAACTGAGTCCGGAATACCGCAAACAAGTTTTGCGTGAAGAAAATCAAGAATTTGAGTCCGGAATACAAACAAACTTGTTTCGGATCAAGAAAATCAAGAACTGAGTCCGGAATACCGCACACAAGTTTTGCATCAAGAAAATCAAGAATTGAGTGCGGAATAGAACCAAACTTGTTTGGGATCAAGAAAATCAAGAACTGAGTCCGGAATACCGCAAACAAGTTTTGCGTGAAGAAAATCAAGAATTTGAGTCCGGAATACAAACAAACTTGTTAGGGATCAATAAAATCAAGAACTGAGTCCGGAATACCGCAAACATGTTCTGCCTCAAGAAAATCAAGAATTTAGTGCGGAATACAACCAAACTTTTTTCGGATCAAGAAAATCAAGAACTGAGTCCGGAATGCCGCAAACATGTTTTGCATCAAGAAAATCAAGAATTGAGGGCGGAATACAACCAAACTTGTTTCGGATCAAGAAAATCAAGAACTGAGTCCGGAATGCCGCAAACATGTTTTGCATCAAGAAAATCAAGAATTGAGCGCGGAATACAACCAAACTTGTTTCGGATCAAGAAAATCAAGAACTGAGTCCGGAATTCCGCAAACAAGTTTTGCATCAAGAAAATCAAGAATTGAGCGCGGAATAGAACCAAACTTGTTTGGGATCAAGAAAATCAAGAACTGAGTCCGGAATACCGCAAACAAGTTTTGCGTGAAGAAAATCAAGAATTTGAGTCCGGAATACAAACAAACTTGTTAGGGATCAATAAAATCAAGAACTGAGTCCGGAATACCGCAAACATGTTCTGCCTCAAGAAAATCAAGAATTTAGTGCGGAATACAACCAAACTTTTTTCGGATCAAGAAAATCAAGAACTGAGTCCGGAATGCCGCAAACATGTTTTGCATCAAGAGAATCAAGAATTGAGTGCGGAATACAACCAAACTTGTTTCGGATCAAGAAAATCAAGAACTGAGTCCGGAATGCCGCAAACATGTTTTGCATCAAGAAAATCAAGAATTGAGCGCGGAATACAACCAAACTTGTTTCGGATCAAGAAAATCAAGAACTGAGTCCGGAATACCGCAAACAAGTTTTACATCAAGAAAATCAAGAATTGAGTGCGGAATAGAACCAAACTTGTTTCGGATTAAGAAAATCAAGAACTGAGTCCGGAATGCCGCAAACATGTTTTGCATCAAGAAAATCAAGAATTTGAGACGGAATACAACCAAACTTGTTTCGGATCAAGAAAATCAAGAACTGAGTCCCGAATACCGCACACAAGTTTTGCATCAAGAAAATCAAGAATTGAGTGCGGAATAGAACCAAACTTGTTTGGGATCAAGAAAATCAAGAACTGAGTCCGGAATACCGCAAACAAGTTTTGCGTGAAGAAAATCAAGAATTTGAGTCCGGAATACAAACAAACTTGTTAGGGATCAATAAAATCAAGAACTGAGTCCGGAATACCGCAAACATGTTCTGCATCAAGAAAATCAAGAATTTAGTGCGGAATACAACCAAACTTGTTTCGGATCAAGAAAATCAAGAACTGAGTCCGGAATACCGCAAACAAGTTTTGCATCAAGAAAATCAAGAATTGAGTGCGGAATAGAACCAAACATGTTTGGGATCAAGAAAATCAAGAACTGAGTCCGGAATACCGCAAACAAGTTTTGCATCAAGAAAATCAAGAATTGAGTGCGGAATAGAACCAAACCTGTTTCGGATCAAGAAAATCAAGAACTGAGTACGGAATGCCGCAAACATGTTTTGCATGAAGAAAATCAAGATTTGAGCGCGGAATACAACCAAACTTGTTTCGGATCAAGAAAATCAAGAACTGAGTCCGGAATACCGCAAACAAGTTTTGCATCAAGAAAATCAAGAATTGAGTGCGAAATAGAACCAAACTTGTTTCGGATCAAGAAAATCAAGAACTGAGTCCGGAATGCCGCAAACATGTTTTGCATCAAGAAAATCAAGAATTGAGTGCGGAATACAACCAAACTTGTTTCGGATCAAGAAAATCAAGAACTGAGTCCAGAATGTCGCAAACATGTTTTGCATCAAGAAAATCAAGAATTGAGCGCGGAATACAACCAAACTTGTTTCGGATCAAGAAAATCAAGAACTGAGTCCGGAAATCCGCAAACAAGTTTTGCATCAAGAAAATCAAGAATTGAGCGCGGAATACAACCAAACTTGTTTCGGATCAAGAAAATCAAGAACTGAGTCCGGAATACCGCAAACAAGTTTTGCATCAAGAAAATCAAGAATTGAGTGCGGAATAGAACCAAACCTGTTTCGGATCAAAAAAATCAAGAACTGAGTCCGGAATGCCGCAAACATGTTTTGCATCATGAAAATCAAGAATTGAGCGCGGAATACAACCAAACTTGTTTCGGATAAAGAAAATCAAGAACTGAGTCCGGAATACCGCAAACAAGTTTTGCATCAAGAAAATCAAGAATTTGAGTCCGGAATACAACCAAACCTGTTTCGGATCAAAAAAATCAAGAACTGAGTCCGGAATGCCGCAAACATGTTTTGCATCATGAAAATCAAGAATTGAGCGCGGAATACAACCAAACTTGTTTCGGATAAAGAAAATCAAGAACTGAGTCCGGAATACCGCAAACAAGTTTTGCATCAAGAAAATCAAGAATTTGAGTCCGGAATACCACCAAACTTGTTTCGGATCAAGAAAATCAAGAACTGAGTCCGGAATACCGCACACAAGTTTTGCATCAAGAAAATCAAGAATTGAGTGCGGAATAGAACCAAACTTGTTTGGGATCAAGAAAATCAAGAACTGAGTCCGGAATACCACAAACAAGTTTTGCGTGAAGAAAATAAAGAATTTGAGTCCGGAATACAAACAAACTTGTTAGGGATCAATAAAATCAAGAACTGAGTCCGGAATACCGCAAACAAGTTCAGCATCAAGAAAATCAAGAATTTATTGCAGAATACAACCAAACTTTTTCCGGATCAAGAAAATCAAGAACTGGGTCCGGAATACCGCAAACAAGTTTTGCATCAAGAAAATCAAGAATTGAGTGCGGAATAGAACCAAACCTGTTTCGGATCAAGAAAATCAAGAACTGAGTCCGGAATGCCGCAAACATGTTTTGCATCAAGAAAATGAAGAATTGAGCGCGGAATACAACCAAACTTGTTTCGGACAAAGAAAATCAAGAACTGAGTCCGGAATCCCGCAAACAAGTTTTGCATCAAGAAAATCAAGAATTTGAGTCCGGAATACAACCAAACTTGTTTGGGATCAAGAAAATCAAGAACTGAGTCCGGAATACCGCAAACAAGTTTTGCATCAAGAAAATCAAGAATTGAGTGCGGAATAGAACCAAACTTGTTTCGGATCAAGAAAATCAAGAACTGAGTCCGGAATGCCGCAAACATGTTTTGCATCATGAAAATCAAGAATTGAGCGCGGAATACAACCAAACTTGTTTCGGATAAAGAAAATCAAGAACTGAGTCCGGAATACCGCAAACAAGTTTTGCGTGAAGAAAATCAAGAATTTGAGTACGGAATACAAACAAACTTGTTTCGGATCAAGAAAATCAAGAACTGAGTCCGGAATACCGCACACAAGTTTTGCATCAAGAAAATCAAGAATTGAGTGCGGAATAGAACCAAACTTGTTTGGGATCAAGAAAATCAAGAACTGAGTCCGGAATACCGCAAACAAGTTTTGCGTGAAGAAAATCAAGAATTTGAGTCCGGAATACAAACAAACTTGTTAGGGATCAATAAAATCAAGAACTGAGTCCAGAATACCGGAAACATGTTCTGCCTCAAGAAAATCAAGAATTTAGTGCGGAATACAACCAAACTTTTTTCGTATCAAGAAAATCAAGAACTGAGTCCGGAATGCCGCAAACATGTTTTGCATCAAGAAAATCAAGAATTGAGGGCGGAATACAACCAAACTTGTTTCGGATCAAGAAAATCAAGAACTGAGTCCGGAATGCCGCAAACATGTTTTGCATCAAGAAAATCAAGAATTGAGCGCAGAATACAACCAAACTTGTTTCGGATCAAGAAAATCAAGAACTGAGTCCGGAATTCCGCAAACAAGTTTTGCATCAAGAAAATCAAGAATTGAGCGCGGAATAGAACCAAACTTGTTTGGGATCAAGAAAATCAAGAACTGAGTCCGGAATACCGCAAACAAGTTTTGCGTGAAGAAAATCAAGAATTTGAGTCCGGAATACAAACAAACTTGTTAGGGATCAATAAAATCAAGAACTGAGTCCAGAATACCGCAAACATGTTCTGCCTCAAGAAAATCAAGAATTTAGTGCGGAATACAACCAAACTTTTTTCGGATCAAGAAAATCAAGAACTGAGTCCGGAATGCCGCAAACATGTTCTGCATCAAGAAAATCAAGAATTGAGTGCGGAATACAACCAAACTTGTTTGGGATCAAGAAAATCAAGAACTGAGTCCCGAATACCGCAAACAAGTTTTGCGTGAAGAAAATCAAGAATTTGAGTCCGGAATACAAACAAACTTGTTAGGGATCAATAAAATCAAGAACTGAGTCCGGAATACCGCAAACATGTTCTGCATCAAGAAAATCAAGAATTGAGCGCGGAATACAACCAAACTTGTTTCGGATCAAGAAAATCAAGAACTGAGTCCGGAATACCGCAAACAAGTTTTACATCAAGAAAATCAAGAATTGAGTGCGGAATAGAACCAAACTTGTTTCGGATCAAGAAAATCAAGAACTGAGTCCGGAATGCCGCAAACATGTTTTGCATCAAGAAAATCAAGAATTTGAGTCCGGAATACCACCAAACTTGTTTCGGATCAAGAAAATCAAGAACTGAGTCCGGAATGCCGCAAACATGTTTTGCATCAAGAAAATCAAGAATTGAGCGCGGAATACAACCAAACTTGTTTCGGATCAAGAAAATCAAGAACTGAGTCCGGAATCCCGCAAACAAGTTATGCATCAAGAAAATCAAGAATTGAGTGCGGAATAGAACCAAACTTGTTTGGGATCAAGAAAATCAAGAACTGAGTCCGGAATACCGCAAACAAGTTTTGCGTGAAGAAAATCAAGAATTTGAGTCCGGAATACAAACAAACTTGTTAGGGATCAATAAAATCAAGAACTGAGTCCAGAATACCGGAAACATGTTCTGCCTCAAGAAAATCAAGAATTTAGTGCGGAATACAACCAAACTTTTTTCGTATCAAGAAAATCAAGAACTGAGTCCGGAATGCCGCAAACATGTTTTGCATCAAGAAAATCAAGAATTGAGGGCGGAATACAACCAAACTTGTTTCGGATCAAGAAAATCAAGAACTGAGTCCGGAATGCCGCAAACATGTTTTGCATCAAGAAAATCAAGAATTGAGCGCAGAATACAACCAAACTTGTTTCGGATCAAGAAAATCAAGAACTGAGTCCGGAATTCCGCAAACAAGTTTTGCATCAAGAAAATCAAGAATTGAGCGCGGAATAGAACCAAACTTGTTTGGGATCAAGAAAATCAAGAACTGAGTCCGGAATACCGCAAACAAGTTTTGCGTGAAGAAAATCAAGAATTTGAGTCCGGAATACAAACAAACTTGTTAGGGATCAATAAAATCAAGAACTGAGTCCAGAATACCGCAAACATGTTCTGCCTCAAGAAAATCAAGAATTTAGTGCGGAATACAACCAAACTTTTTTCGGATCAAGAAAATCAAGAACTGAGTCCGGAATGCCGCAAACATGTTCTGCATCAAGAAAATCAAGAATTGAGTGCGGAATACAACCAAACTTGTTTGGGATCAAGAAAATCAAGAACTGAGTCCCGAATACCGCAAACAAGTTTTGCGTGAAGAAAATCAAGAATTTGAGTCCGGAATACAAACAAACTTGTTAGGGATCAATAAAATCAAGAACTGAGTCCGGAATACCGCAAACATGTTCTGCATCAAGAAAATCAAGAATTGAGCGCGGAATACAACCAAACTTGTTTCGGATCAAGAAAATCAAGAACTGAGTCCGGAATACCGCAAACAAGTTTTACATCAAGAAAATCAAGAATTGAGTGCGGAATAGAACCAAACTTGTTTCGGATCAAGAAAATCAAGAACTGAGTCCGGAATGCCGCAAACATGTTTTGCATCAAGAAAATCAAGAATTTGAGTCCGGAATACCACCAAACTTGTTTCGGATCAAGAAAATCAAGAACTGAGTCCGGAATGCCGCAAACATGTTTTGCATCAAGAAAATCAAGAATTGAGCGCGGAATACAACCAAACTTGTTTCGGATCAAGAAAATCAAGAACTGAGTCCGGAATCCCGCAAACAAGTTATGCATCAAGAAAATCAAGAATTGAGTGCGGAATAGAACCAAACTTGTTTGGGATCAAGAAAATCAAGAACTGAGTCCGGAATACCACAAACAAGTTTTGCGTGAAGAAAATAAAGAATTTGAGTCCGGAATACAAACAAACTTGTTAGGGATCAATAAAATCAAGAACTGAGTCCGGAATACCGCAAACAAGTTCAGCATCAAGAAAATCAAGAATTTATTGCAGAATACAACCAAACTTTTTCCGGATCAAGAAAATCAAGAACTGGGTCCGGAATACCGCAAACAAGTTTTGCATCAAGAAAATCAAGAATTGAGTGCGGAATAGAACCAAACCTGTTTCGGATCAAGAAAATCAAGAACTGAGTCCGGAATGCCGCAAACATGTTTTGCATCAAGAAAATGAAGAATTGAGCGCGGAATACAACCAAACTTGTTTCGGACAAAGAAAATCAAGAACTGAGTCCGGAATACCGCAAACAAGTTTTGCATCAAGAAAATCAAGAATTTGAGTCCGGAATACAACCAAACCTGTTTCGGATCAAAAAAATCAAGAACTGAGTCCGGAATGCCGCAAACATGTTTTGCATCATGAAAATCAAGAATTGAGCGCGGAATACAACCAAACTTGTTTCGGATAAAGAAAATCAAGAACTGAGTCCGGAATACCGCAAACAAGTTTTGCATCAAGAAAATCAAGAATTTGAGTCCGGAATACCACCAAACTTGTTTCGGATCAAGAAAATCAAGAACTGAGTCCGGAATACCGCACACAAGTTTTGCATCAAGAAAATCAAGAATTGAGTGCGGAATAGAACCAAACTTGTTTGGGATCAAGAAAATCAAGAACTGAGTCCGGAATACCACAAACAAGTTTTGCGTGAAGAAAATAAAGAATTTGAGTCCGGAATACAAACAAACTTGTTAGGGATCAATAAAATCAAGAACTGAGTCCGGAATACCGCAAACAAGTTCAGCATCAAGAAAATCAAGAATTTATTGCAGAATACAACCAAACTTTTTCCGGATCAAGAAAATCAAGAACTGGGTCCGGAATACCGCAAACAAGTTTTGCATCAAGAAAATCAAGAATTGAGTGCGGAATAGAACCAAACCTGTTTCGGATCAAGAAAATCAAGAACTGAGTCCGGAATGCCGCAAACATGTTTTGCATCAAGAAAATGAAGAATTGAGCGCGGAATACAACCAAACTTGTTTCGGACAAAGAAAATCAAGAACTGAGTCCGGAATCCCGCAAACAAGTTTTGCATCAAGAAAATCAAGAATTTGAGTCCGGAATACAACCAAACTTGTTTGGGATCAAGAAAATCAAGAACTGAGTCCGGAATACCGCAAACAAGTTTTGCATCAAGAAAATCAAGAATTGAGTGCGGAATAGAACCAAACTTGTTTCGGATCAAGAAAATCAAGAACTGAGTCCGGAATGCCGCAAACATGTTTTGCATCATGAAAATCAAGAATTGAGCGCGGAATACAACCAAACTTGTTTCGGATAAAGAAAATCAAGAACTGAGTCCGGAATACCGCAAACAAGTTTTGCGTGAAGAAAATCAAGAATTTGAGTACGGAATACAAACAAACTTGTTTCGGATCAAGAAAATCAAGAACTGAGTCCGGAATACCGCACACAAGTTTTGCATCAAGAAAATCAAGAATTGAGTGCGGAATAGAACCAAACTTGTTTGGGATCAAGAAAATCAAGAACTGAGTCCGGAATACCGCAAACAAGTTTTGCGTGAAGAAAATCAAGAATTTGAGTCCGGAATACAAACAAACTTGTTAGGGATCAATAAAATCAAGAACTGAGTCCAGAATACCGCAAACATGTTCTGCCTCAAGAAAATCAAGAATTTAGTGCGGAATACAACCAAACTTTTTTCGGATCAAGAAAATCAAGAACTGAGTCCGGAATGCCGCAAACATGTTCTGCATCAAGAAAATCAAGAATTGAGTGCGGAATACAACCAAACTTGTTTGGGATCAAGAAAATCAAGAACTGAGTCCCGAATACCGCAAACAAGTTTTGCGTGAAGAAAATCAAGAATTTGAGTCCGGAATACAAACAAACTTGTTAGGGATCAATAAAATCAAGAACTGAGTCCGGAATACCGCAAACATGTTCTGCATCAAGAAAATCAAGAATTGAGCGCGGAATACAACCAAACTTGTTTCGGATCAAGAAAATCAAGAACTGAGTCCGGAATACCGCAAACAAGTTTTACATCAAGAAAATCAAGAATTGAGTGCGGAATAGAACCAAACTTGTTTCGGATCAAGAAAATCAAGAACTGAGTCCGGAATGCCGCAAACATGTTTTGCATCAAGAAAATCAAGAATTTGAGACGGAATACAACCAAACTTGTTTCGGATCAAGAAAATCAAGAACTGAGTCCGGAATACCGCACACAAGTTTTGCATCAAGAAAATCAAGAATTGAGTGCGGAATAGAACCAAACTTGTTTCGGATCAAGAAAATCAAGAACTGAGTCCGGAATGCCGCAAACATGTTTTGCATCAAGAAAATCAAGAATTGAGGGCGGAATACAACCAAACTTGTTTCGGATCAAGAAAATCAAGAACTGAGTCCGGAATGCCGCAAACATGTTTTGCATCAAGAAAATCAAGAATTGAGCGCGGAATACAACCAAACTTGTTTCGGATCAAGAAAATCAAGAACTGAGTCCGGAATACCGCAAACAAGTTTTACATCAAGAAAATCAAGAATTGAGTGCGGAATAGAACCAAACTTGTTTCGGATCAAGAAAATCAAGAACTGAGTCCGGAATGCCGCAAACATGTTTTGCATCAAGAAAATCAAGAATTTGAGACGGAATACAACCAAACTTGTTTCGGATCAAGAAAATCAAGAACTGAGTCCGGAATACCGCACACAAGTTTTGCATCAAGAAAATCAAGAATTGAGTGCGGAATAGAACCAAACTTGTTTGGGATCAAGAAAATTAAGAACTGAGTCCGGAATACCGCGAACATGTTTTGCATCAAGAAAATCAAGAATTGAGCGCGGAATACAACCAAACTTGTTTCGGATCAAGAAAATCAAGAACTGAGTCCGGAATGCCGCAAACATGTTTTGCATCAAGAAAATCAAGAATTGAGCGCGGAATACAACCAAACTTGTTTCGGATCAAGAAAATCAAGAACTGAGTCCGGAATACCGCAAACAAGTTTTACATCAAGAAAATCAAGAATTGAGTGCGGAATAGAACCAAACTTGTTTCGGATCAAGAAAATCAAGAACTGAGTCCGGAATGCCGCAAACATGTTTTGCATCAAGAAAATCAAGAATTTGAGACAGAATACAACCAAACTTGTTTCGGATCAAGAAAATCAAGAACTGAGTCCGGAATACCGCACACAAGTTTTGCATCAAGAAAATCAAGAATTGAGTGCGGAATAGAACCAAACTTGTTTGGGATCAAGAAAATCAAGAACTGAGTCCGGAATACCGCAAACAAGTTTTGCGTGAAGAAAATCAAGAATTTGAGTCCGGAATACAAACAAACTTGTTTCGGATCAAGAAAATCAAGAACTGAGTCCGGAATACCGCACACAAGTTTTGCATCAAGAAAATCAAGAATTGAGTGCGGAATAGAACCAAACTTGTTTGGGATCAAGAAAATCAAGAACTGAGTCCGGAATACCGCAAACAAGTTTTGCGTGAAGAAAATCAAGAATTTGAGTCCGGAATACAAACAAACTTGTTAGGGATCAATAAAATCAAGAACTGAGTCCGGAATACCGCAAACATGTTCTGCCTCAAGAAAATCAAGAATTTAGTGCGGAATACAACCAAACTTTTTTCGGATCAAGAAAATCAAGAACTGAGTCCGGAATGCCGCAAACATGTTTTGTATCAAGAAAATCAAGAATTGAGTGCGGAATACAACCAAACTTGTTTGGGATCAAGAAAATCAAGAACTGAGTCCGGAATACCGCAAACAAGTTTTGCGTGAAGAAAATCAAGAATTTGAGTCCGGAATACAAACAAACTTGTTAGGGATCAATAAAATCAAGAACTGAGTCCGGAATACCGCAAACATGTTCTGCATCAAGAAAATCAAGAATTTAGTGCGGAATACAACCAAACTTTTTTCGGATCAAGAAAATCAAGAACTGAGTCCGGAATACCGCAAACAAGTTTTGCATCAAGAAAATCAAGAATTGAGTGCGGAATAGAACCAAACCTGTTTCGGATCAAGAAAATCAAGAACTGAGTACGGAATGCCGCAAACATGTTTTGCATCAAGAAAATCAAGAATTGAGGGCGGAATACAACCAAACCTGTTTCGGATCAATAAAATCAAGAACTGAGTCCGGAATACCGCCAAGAAGTTTTGCATCAAGAAAATCAAGAATTTGAGTCCGGAATACAACCAAACCTGTTTCGGATCAAAAAAATCAAGAACTGAGTCCGGAATGCCGCAAACATGTTTTGCATCATGAAAATCAAGAATTGAGCGCGGAATACAACCAAACTTGTTTCGGATAAAGAAAATCAAGAACTGAGTCCGGAATACCGCAAACAAGTTTTGCATCAAGAAAATCAAGAATTTGAGTCCGGAATACAACCAAACTTGTTTCGGATCAAGAAAATCAAGAACTGAGTCCGGAATACCGCACACAAGTTTTGCATCAAGAAAATCAAGAATTGAGTGCGGAATAGAACCAAACTTGTTTGGGATCAAGAAAATTAAGAACTGAGTCCGGAATACCGCGAACATGTTTTGCATCAAGAAAATCAAGAATTGAGCGCGGAATACAACCAAACTTGTTTCGGATCAAGAAAATCAAGAACTGAGTCCGGAATACCGCAAACAAGTTTTACATCAAGAAAATCAAGAATTGAGCGCGGAATACAACCAAACTTGTTTCGGATCAAGAAAATCAAGAACTGAGTCCGGAATACCGCAAACAAGTTTTACATCAAGAAAATCAAGAATTGAGTGCGGAATAGAACCAAACTTGTTTCGGATCAAGAAAATCAAGAACTGAGTCCGGAATGCCGCAAACATGTTTTGCATCAAGAAAATCAAGAATTTGAGACAGAATACAACCAAACTTGTTTCGGATCAAGAAAATCAAGAACTGAGTCCGGAATACCGCACACAAGTTTTGCATCAAGAAAATCAAGAATTGAGTGCGGAATAGAACCAAACTTGTTTGGGATCAAGAAAATCAAGAACTGAGTCCGGAATACCGCAAACAAGTTTTGCGTGAAGAAAATCAAGAATTTGAGTCCGGAATACAAACAAACTTGTTTCGGATCAAGAAAATCAAGAACTGAGTCCGGAATACCGCACACAAGTTTTGCATCAAGAAAATCAAGAATTGAGTGCGGAATAGAACCAAACTTGTTTGGGATCAAGAAAATCAAGAACTGAGTCCGGAATACCGCAAACAAGTTTTGCGTGAAGAAAATCAAGAATTTGAGTCCGGAATACAAACAAACTTGTTAGGGATCAATAAAATCAAGAACTGAGTCCGGAATACCGCAAACATGTTCTGCCTCAAGAAAATCAAGAATTTAGTGCGGAATACAACCAAACTTTTTTCGGATCAAGAAAATCAAGAACTGAGTCCGGAATGCCGCAAACATGTTTTGTATCAAGAAAATCAAGAATTGAGTGCGGAATACAACCAAACTTGTTTGGGATCAAGAAAATCAAGAACTGAGTCCGGAATACCGCAAACAAGTTTTGCGTGAAGAAAATCAAGAATTTGAGTCCGGAATACAAACAAACTTGTTAGGGATCAATAAAATCAAGAACTGAGTCCGGAATACCGCAAACATGTTCTGCATCAAGAAAATCAAGAATTTAGTGCGGAATACAACCAAACTTTTTTCGGATCAAGAAAATCAAGAACTGAGTCCGGAATACCGCAAACAAGTTTTGCATCAAGAAAATCAAGAATTGAGTGCGGAATAGAACCAAACCTGTTTCGGATCAAGAAAATCAAGAACTGAGTACGGAATGCCGCAAACATGTTTTGCATCAAGAAAATCAAGAATTGAGGGCGGAATACAACCAAACCTGTTTCGGATCAATAAAATCAAGAACTGAGTCCGGAATACCGCCAAGAAGTTTTGCATCAAGAAAATCAAGAATTTGAGTCCGGAATACAACCAAACCTGTTTCGGATCAAAAAAATCAAGAACTGAGTCCGGAATGCCGCAAACATGTTTTGCATCATGAAAATCAAGAATTGAGCGCGGAATACAACCAAACTTGTTTCGGATAAAGAAAATCAAGAACTGAGTCCGGAATACCGCAAACAAGTTTTGCATCAAGAAAATCAAGAATTTGAGTCCGGAATACAACCAAACTTGTTTCGGATCAAGAAAATCAAGAACTGAGTCCGGAATACCGCACACAAGTTTTGCATCAAGAAAATCAAGAATTGAGTGCGGAATAGAACCAAACTTGTTTCGGATCAAGAAAATCAAGAACTGAGTCCGGAATACCGCAAACAAGTTTTACATCAAGAAAATCAAGAATTGAGTGCGGAATAGAACCAAACTTGTTTCGGATCAAGAAAATCAAGAACTGAGTCCGGAATGCCGCAAACATGTTTTGCATCAAGAAAATCAAGAATTTGAGACAGAATACAACCAAACTTGTTTCGGATCAAGAAAATCAAGAACTGAGTCCGGAATACCGCACACAAGTTTTGCATCAAGAAAATCAAGAATTGAGTGCGGAATAGAACCAAACTTGTTTGGGATCAAGAAAATCAAGAACTGAGTCCGGAATACCGCAAACAAGTTTTGCGTGAAGAAAATCAAGAATTTGAGTCCGGAATACAAACAAACTTGTTTCGGATCAAGAAAATCAAGAACTGAGTCCGGAATACCGCACACAAGTTTTGCATCAAGAAAATCAAGAATTGAGTGCGGAATAGAACCAAACTTGTTTGGGATCAAGAAAATCAAGAACTGAGTCCGGAATACCGCAAACAAGTTTTACATCAAGAAAATCAAGAATTGAGCGCGGAATACAACCAAACTTGTTTCGGATCAAGAAAATCAAGAACTGAGTCCGGAATACCGCAAACAAGTTTTACATCAAGAAAATCAAGAATTGAGTGCGGAATAGAACCAAACTTGTTTCGGATCAAGAAAATCAAGAACTGAGTCCGGAATGCCGCAAACATGTTTTGCATCAAGAAAATCAAGAATTTGAGACAGAATACAACCAAACTTGTTTCGGATCAAGAAAATCAAGAACTGAGTCCGGAATACCGCACACAAGTTTTGCATCAAGAAAATCAAGAATTGAGTGCGGAATAGAACCAAACTTGTTTGGGATCAAGAAAATCAAGAACTGAGTCCGGAATACCGCAAACAAGTTTTGCGTGAAGAAAATCAAGAATTTGAGTCCGGAATACAAACAAACTTGTTTCGGATCAAGAAAATCAAGAACTGAGTCCGGAATACCGCACACAAGTTTTGCATCAAGAAAATCAAGAATTGAGTGCGGAATAGAACCAAACTTGTTTGGGATCAAGAAAATCAAGAACTGAGTCCGGAATACCGCAAACAAGTTTTGCGTGAAGAAAATCAAGAATTTGAGTCCGGAATACAAACAAACTTGTTAGGGATCAATAAAATCAAGAACTGAGTCCGGAATACCGCAAACATGTTCTGCCTCAAGAAAATCAAGAATTTAGTGCGGAATACAACCAAACTTTTTTCGGATCAAGAAAATCAAGAACTGAGTCCGGAATGCCGCAAACATGTTTTGTATCAAGAAAATCAAGAATTGAGTGCGGAATACAACCAAACTTGTTTGGGATCAAGAAAATCAAGAACTGAGTCCGGAATACCGCAAACAAGTTTTGCGTGAAGAAAATCAAGAATTTGAGTCCGGAATACAAACAAACTTGTTAGGGATCAATAAAATCAAGAACTGAGTCCGGAATACCGCAAACATGTTCTGCATCAAGAAAATCAAGAATTTAGTGCGGAATACAACCAAACTTTTTTCGGATCAAGAAAATCAAGAACTGAGTCCGGAATACCGCAAACAAGTTTTGCATCAAGAAAATCAAGAATTGAGTGCGGAATAGAACCAAACCTGTTTCGGATCAAGAAAATCAAGAACTGAGTACGGAATGCCGCAAACATGTTTTGCATCAAGAAAATCAAGAATTGAGGGCGGAATACAACCAAACCTGTTTCGGATCAATAAAATCAAGAACTGAGTCCGGAATACCGCCAAGAAGTTTTGCATCAAGAAAATCAAGAATTTGAGTCCGGAATACAACCAAACCTGTTTCGGATCAAAAAAATCAAGAACTGAGTCCGGAATGCCGCAAACATGTTTTGCATCATGAAAATCAAGAATTGAGCGCGGAATACAACCAAACTTGTTTCGGATAAAGAAAATCAAGAACTGAGTCCGGAATACCGCAAACAAGTTTTGCATCAAGAAAATCAAGAATTTGAGTCCGGAATACAACCAAACTTGTTTCGGATCAAGAAAATCAAGAACTGAGTCCGGAATACCGCACACAAGTTTTGCATCAAGAAAATCAAGAATTGAGTGCGGAATAGAACCAAACTTGTTTCGGATCAAGAAAATCAAGAACTGAGTCCGGAATGCCGCAAACATGTTTTGCATCAAGAAAATCAAGAATTTGAGACGGAATACAACCAAACTTGTTTCGGATCAAGAAAATCAAGAACTGAGTCCGGAATACCGCACACAAGTTTTGCATCAAGAAAATCAAGAATTGAGTGCGGAATAGAACCAAACTTGTTTGGGATCAAGAAAATCAAGAACTGAGTCCGGAATACCGCAAACAAGTTTTGCGTGAAGAAAATCAAGAATTTGAGTCCGGAATACAAACAAACTTGTTAGGGATCAATAAAATCAAGAACTGAGTCCGGAATACCGCAAACATGTTCTGCCTCAAGAAAATCAAGAATTTAGTGCGGAATACAACCAAACTTTTTTCGGATCAAGAAAATCAAGAACTGAGTCCGGAATGCCGCAAACATGTTTTGCATCAAGAAAATCAAGAATTGAGTGCGGAATACAACCAAACTTGTTTGGGATCAAGAAAATCAAGAACTGAGTCCGGAATACCGCAAACAAGTTTTGCGTGAAGAAAATCAAGAATTTGAGTCCGGAATACAAACAAACTTGTTAGGGATCAATAAAATCAAGAACTGAGTCCGGAATACCGCAAACATGTTCTGCATCAAGAAAATCAAGAATTTAGTGCGGAATACAACCAAACTTTTTTCGGATCAAGAAAATCAAGAACTGAGTCCGGAATACCGCAAACAAGTTTTGCATCAAGAAAATCAAGAATTGAGTGCGGAATAGAACCAAACATGTTTCGGATCAAGAAAATCAAGAACTGAGTACGGAATGCCGCAAACATGTTTTGCATGAAGAAAATCAAGATTTGAGCGCGGAATACAACCAAACTTGTTTCGGATCAAGAAAATCAAGAACTGAGTCCGGAATACCGCAAACAAGTTTTGCATCAAGAAAATCAAGAATTGAGTGCGGAATACAACCAAACCTGTTTCGGATCAAAAAAATCAAGAACTGAGTCCGGAATGCCGCAAACATGTTTTGCATCATGAAAATCAAGAATTGAGCGCGGAATACAACCAAACTTGTTTCGGATAAAGAAAATCAAGAACTGAGTCCGGAATACCGCAAACAAGTTTTGCATCAAGAAAATCAAGAATTTGAGTCCGGAATACAACCAAACTTGTTTCGGATCAAGAAAATCAAGAACTGAGTCCGGAATACCGCACACAAGTTTTGCATCAAGAAAATCAAGAATTGAGTGCGGAATAGAACCAAACTTGTTTGGGATCAAGAAAATCAAGAACTGAGTCCGGAATACCACAAACAAGTTTTGCGTGAAGAAAATAAAGAATTTGAGTCCGGAATACAAACAAACTTGTTAGGGATCAATAAAATCAAGAACTGAGTCCGGAATACCGCAAACATGTTCAGCATCAAGAAAATCAAGAATTTATTGCAGAATACAACCAAACTTTTTCCGGATCAAGAAAATCAAGAACTGGGTCCGGAATACCGCAAACAAGTTTTGCATCAAGAAAATCAAGAATTGAGTGCGGAATAGAACCAAACCTGTTTCGGATCAAGAAAATCAAGAACTGAGTCCGGAATGCCGCAAACATGTTTTGCATCAAGAAAATGAAGAATTGAGCGCGGAATACAACCAAACTTGTTTCGGATAAAGAAAATCAAGAACTGAGTCCGGAATCCCGCAAACAAGTTTTGCATCAAGAAAATCAAGAATTTGAGTCCGGAATACAACCAAACTTGTTTGGGATCAAGAAAATCAAGAACTGAGTCCGGAATACCGCAAACAAATTTTGCATCAAGAAAATCAAGAATTGAGTGCGGGATAGAACCAAACTTGTTTCGGATCAAGAAAATCAAGAACTGAGTCCGGAATGCCGCAAACATGTTTTGCATCATGAAAATCAAGAATTGAGCGCGGAATACAACCAAACTTGTTTCGGATAAAGAAAATCAAGAACTGAGTCCGGAATACCGCAAACAAGTTTTGCGTGAAGAAAATCAAGAATTTGAGTCCGGAATACAAACAAACTTGTTTCGGATCAAGAAAATCAAGAACTGAGTCCGGAATACCGCAGACAAGTTTTGCATCAAGAAAATCAAGAATTGAGTGCGGAATAGAACCAAACTTGTTTGGGATCAAGAAAATCAAGAACTGAGTCCGGAATACCGCAAACAAGTTTTGCGTGAAGAAAATCAAGAATTTGAGTCCGGAATACAAACAAACTTGTTAGGGATCAATAAAATCAAGAACTGAGTCCGGAATACCGCAAACATGTTCTGCCTCAAGAAAATAAAGAATTTAGTGCGGAATACAACCAAACTTTTTTCGAATCAAGAAAATCAAGAACTGAGTCCGGAATGCCGCAAACATGTTTTGCATCAAGAAAATCAAGAATTGAGTGCGGAATACAACCAAACTTGTTTGGGATCAAGAAAATCAAGAACTGAGTCCGGAATACCGCAAACAAGTTTTGCGTGAAGAAAATCAAGAATTTGAGTCCGGAATACAAACAAACTTGTTAGGGATCAATAAAATCAAGAACTGAGTCCGGAATACCGCAAACATGTTCTGCATCAAGAAAATCAAGAATTTAGTGCGGAATACAACCAAACTTTTTTCGGATCAAGAAAATCAAGAACTGAGTCCGGAATACCGCAAACAAGTTTTGCATCAAGAAAATCAAGAATTGAGTGCGGAATAGAACCAAACATGTTTCGGATCAAGAAAATCAAGAACTGAGTACGGAATGCCGCAAACATGTTTTGCATGAAGAAAATCAAGATTTGAGCGCGGAATACAACCAAACTTGTTTCGGATCAAGAAAATCAAGAACTGAGTCCGGAATACCGCAAACAAGTTTTGCATCAAGAAAATCAAGAATTGAGTGCGGAATAGAACCAAACTTGTTTCGGATCAAGAAAATCAAGAACTGAGTCCGGAATGCCGCAAACATGTTTTGCATCAAGAAAATCAAGAATTGAGCGCGGAATAGAACCAAACTTGTTTCGGATCAAGAAAATCAAGAACTGAGTCCGGAATACCGCACACAAGTTTTGCATCAAGAAAATCAAGAATTGAGTGCGGAATAGAACCAAACTTGTTTGGGATCAAGAAAATCAAGAACTGAGTCCGGAATACCGCAAACAAGTTTTGCGTGAAGAATCAAGAATTTGAGTCCGGAATACAAACAAACTTGTTAGGGATCAATAAAATCAAGAACTGTGTCCGGAATACCGCAAACATGTTCTGCATCAAGAAAATCAAGAATTTAGTGCGGAATACAACCAAACTTTTTTCGGATCAAGAAAATCAAGAACTGAGTCCGGAATACCGCAAACAAGTTTTGCATCAAGAAAATCAAGAATTGAGTGCGGAATAGAACCAAACTTGTTTGGGATCAAGAAAATCAAGAACTGAGTCCGGAATGCCGCAAACATGTTTTGCATCATGAAAATCAAGAATTGAGCGCGGAATACAACCAAACTTGTTTCGGATAAAGAAAATCAAGAACTGAGTCCGGAATACCGCAAACAAGTTTTGCATCAAGAAAATCAAGAATTTGAGTCCGGAATACAACCAAACCTGTTTCGGATCAAAAAAATCAAGAACTGAGTCCGGAATGCCGCAAACATGTTTTGCATCATGAAAATCAAGAATTGAGCGCGGAATACAACCAAACTTGTTTCGGATAAAGAAAATCAAGAACTGAGTCCGGAATACCGCAAACAAGTTTTGCATCAAGAAAATCAAGAATTTGAGTCCGGAATACCACCAAACTTGTTTCGGATCAAGAAAATCAAGAACTGAGTCCGGAATACCGCACACAAGTTTTGCATCAAGAAAATCAAGAATTGAGTGCGGAATAGAACCAAACTTGTTTGGGATCAAGAAAATCAAGAACTGAGTCCGGAATACCACAAACAAGTTTTGCGTGAAGAAAATAAAGAATTTGAGTCCGGAATACAAACAAACTTGTTAGGGATCAATAAAATCAAGAACTGAGTCCGGAATACCGCAAACAAGTTCAGCATCAAGAAAATCAAGAATTTATTGCAGAATACAACCAAACTTTTTCCGGATCAAGAAAATCAAGAACTGGGTCCGGAATACCGCAAACAAGTTTTGCATCAAGAAAATCAAGAATTGAGTGCGGAATAGAACCAAACCTGTTTCGGATGAAGAAAATCAAGAACTGAGTCCGGAATGCCGCAAACATGTTTTGCATCAAGAAAATGAAGAATTGAGCGCGGAATACAACCAAACTTGTTTCGGATAAAGAAAATCAAGAACTGAGTCCGGAATCCCGCAAACAAGTTTTGCATCAAGAAAATCAAGAATTTGAGTCCGGAATACAACCAAACTTGTTTGGGATCAAGAAAATCAAGAACTGAGTCCGGAATACCGCAAACAAGTTTTGCATCAAGAAAATCAAGAATTGAGTGCGGAATAGAACCAAACTTGTTTCGGATCAAGAAAATCAAGAACTGAGTCCGGAATGCCGCAAACATGTTTTGCATCATGAAAATCAAGAATTGAGCGCGGAATACAACCAAACTTGTTTCGGATAAAGAAAATCAAGAACTGAGTCCGGAATACCGCAAACAAGTTTTGCGTGAAGAAAATCAAGAATTTGAGTCCGGAATACAAACAAACTTGTTTCGGATCAAGAAAATCAAGAACTGAGTCCGGAATACCGCACACAAGTTTTGCATCAAGAAAATCAAGAATTGAGTGCGGAATAGAACCAAACTTGTTTGGGATCAAGAAAATCAAGAACTTAGTCCGGAATACCGCAAACAAGTTTTGCGTGAAGAAAATCAAGAATTTGAGTCCGGAATACAAACAAACTTGTTAGGGATCAATAAAATCAAGAACTGAGTCCGGAATACCGCAAACATGTTCTGCCTCAAGAAAATCAAGAATTTAGTGCGGAATACAACCAAACTTTTTTCGAATCAAGAAAATCAAGAACTGAGTCCGGAATGCCGCAAACATGTTTTGCATCAAGAAAATCAAGAATTGAGTGCGGAATACAACCAAACTTGTTTGGGATCAAGAAAATCAAGAACTGAGTCCGGAATACCGCAAACAAGTTTTGCGTGAAGAAAATCAAGAATTTGAGTCCGGAATACAAACAAACTTGTTAGGGATCAATAAAATCAAGAACTGAGTCCGGAATACCGCAAACATGTTCTGCATCAAGAAAATCAAGAATTTAGTGCGGAATACAACCAAACTTTTTTCGGATCAAGAAAATCAAGAACTGAGTCCGGAATACCGCAAACAAGTTTTGCATCAAGAAAATCAAGAATTGAGTGCGGAATAGAACCAAACTTGTTTGGGATCAAGAAAATCAAGAACTGAGTCCGGAATACCGCAAACAAGTTTTGCGTGAAGAAAATCAAGAATTTGAGTCCGGAATACAAGCAAACTTGTTAGGGATCAATAAAATCAAGAACTGAGTCCGGAATACCGCAAACATGTTCTGCATCAAGAAAATCAAGAATTTAGGGCGGAATACAACCAAACTTTTTTCGGATCAAGAAAATCAAGAACTGAGTCCGGAATACCGCAAACAAGTTTTGCATCAAGAAAATCAAGAATTGAGTGCGGAATAGAACCAAACATGTTTCGGATCAAGAAAATCAAGAACTGAGTACGGAATGCCGCAAACATGTTTTGCATGAAGAAAATCAAGATTTGAGCGCGGAATACAACCAAACTTGTTTCGGATCAAGAAAATCAAGAACTGAGTCCGGAATACCGCAAACAAGTTTTGCATCAAGAAAATCAAGAATTGAGTGCGGAATAGAACCAAACTTGTTTCGGATCAAGAAAATCAAGAACTGAGTCCGGAATGCCGCAAACATGTTTTGCATCAAGAAAATCAAGAATTGAGCGCGGAATAGAACCAAACTTGTTTCGGATCAAGAAAATCAAGAACTGAGTCCGGAATACCGCACACAAGTTTTGCATCAAGAAAATCAAGAATTGAGTGCGGAATAGAACCAAACTTGTTTGGGATCAAGAAAATCAAGAACTGAGTCCGGAATACCGCAAACAAGTTTTGCGTGAAGAATCAAGAATTTGAGTCCGGAATACAAACAAACTTGTTAGGGATCAATAAAATCAAGAACTGTGTCCGGAATACCGCAAACATGTTCTGCATCAAGAAAATCAAGAATTTAGTGCGGAATACAACCAAACTTTTTTCGGATCAAGAAAATCAAGAACTGAGTCCGGAATACCGCAAACAAGTTTTGCATCAAGAAAATCAAGAATTGAGTGCGGAATAGAACCAAACTTGTTTGGGATCAAGAAAATCAAGAACTGAGTCCGGAATGCCGCAAACATGTTTTGCATCATGAAAATCAAGAATTGAGCGCGGAATACAACCAAACTTGTTTCGGATAAAGAAAATCAAGAACTGAGTCCGGAATACCGCAAACAAGTTTTGCATCAAGAAAATCAAGAATTTGAGTCCGGAATACAACCAAACCTGTTTCGGATCAAAAAAATCAAGAACTGAGTCCGGAATGCCGCAAACATGTTTTGCATCATGAAAATCAAGAATTGAGCGCGGAATACAACCAAACTTGTTTCGGATAAAGAAAATCAAGAACTGAGTCCGGAATACCGCAAACAAGTTTTGCATCAAGAAAATCAAGAATTTGAGTCCGGAATACCACCAAACTTGTTTCGGATCAAGAAAATCAAGAACTGAGTCCGGAATACCGCACACAAGTTTTGCATCAAGAAAATCAAGAATTGAGTGCGGAATAGAACCAAACTTGTTTGGGATCAAGAAAATCAAGAACTGAGTCCGGAATACCACAAACAAGTTTTGCGTGAAGAAAATAAAGAATTTGAGTCCGGAATACAAACAAACTTGTTAGGGATCAATAAAATCAAGAACTGAGTCCGGAATACCGCAAACAAGTTCAGCATCAAGAAAATCAAGAATTTATTGCAGAATACAACCAAACTTTTTCCGGATCAAGAAAATCAAGAACTGGGTCCGGAATACCGCAAACAAGTTTTGCATCAAGAAAATCAAGAATTGAGTGCGGAATAGAACCAAACCTGTTTCGGATGAAGAAAATCAAGAACTGAGTCCGGAATGCCGCAAACATGTTTTGCATCAAGAAAATGAAGAATTGAGCGCGGAATACAACCAAACTTGTTTCGGATAAAGAAAATCAAGAACTGAGTCCGGAATCCCGCAAACAAGTTTTGCATCAAGAAAATCAAGAATTTGAGTCCGGAATACAACCAAACTTGTTTGGGATCAAGAAAATCAAGAACTGAGTCCGGAATACCGCAAACAAGTTTTGCATCAAGAAAATCAAAAAATTGAGTGCGGAATAGAACCAAACTTGTTTCGGATCAAGAAAATCAAGAACTGAGTCCGGAATGCCGCAAACATGTTTTGCATCATGAAAATCAAGAATTGAGCGCGGAATACAACCAAACTTGTTTCGGATAAAGAAAATCAAGAACTGAGTCCGGAATACCGCAAACAAGTTTTGCGTGAAGAAAATCAAGAATTTGAGTACGGAATACAAACAAACTTGTTTCGGATCAAGAAAATCAAGAACTGAGTCCGGAATACCGCACACAAGTTTTGCATCAAGAAAATCAAGAATTGAGTGCGGAATAGAACCAAACTTGTTTGGGATCAAGAAAATCAAGAACTGAGTCCGGAATACCGCAAACATGTTCTGCATCAAGAAAATCAAGAATTTAGGGCGGAATACAACCAAACTTTTTTCGGATCAAGAAAATCAAGAACTGAGTCCGGAATACCGCAAACAAGTTTTGCATCAAGAAAATCAAGAATTGAGTGCGGAATAGAACCAAACATGTTTCGGATCAAGAAAATCAAGAACTGAGTACGGAATGCCGCAAACATGTTTTGCATGAAGAAAATCAAGATTTGAGCGCGGAATACAACCAAACTTGTTTCGGATCAAGAAAATCAAGAACTGAGTCCGGAATACCGCAAACAAGTTTTGCATCAAGAAAATCAAGAATTGAGTGCGGAATAGAACCAAACTTGTTTCGGATCAAGAAAATCAAGAACTGAGTCCGGAATGCCGCAAACATGTTTTGCATCAAGAAAATCAAGAATTGAGCGCGGAATAGAACCAAACTTGTTTCGGATCAAGAAAATCAAGAACTGAGTCCGGAATACCGCACACAAGTTTTGCATCAAGAAAATCAAGAATTGAGTGCGGAATAGAACCAAACTTGTTTGGGATCAAGAAAATCAAGAACTGAGTCCGGAATACCGCAAACAAGTTTTGCGTGAAGAATCAAGAATTTGAGTCCGGAATACAAACAAACTTGTTAGGGATCAATAAAATCAAGAACTGTGTCCGGAATACCGCAAACATGTTCTGCATCAAGAAAATCAAGAATTTAGTGCGGAATACAACCAAACTTTTTTCGGATCAAGAAAATCAAGAACTGAGTCCGGAATACCGCAAACAAGTTTTGCATCAAGAAAAGCAAGAATTGAGTGCGGAATAGAACCAAACCTGTTTCGGATCAAGAAAATCAAGAACTGAGTACGGAATGCCGCAAACATGTTTTGCATCAAGAAAATCAAGAATTGAGGGCGGAATACAACCAAACCTGTTTCGGATCAATAAAATCAAGAACTGAGTCCGGAATACCGCCAAGAAGTTTTGCATCAAGAAAATCAAGAATTTGAGTCCGGAATACAACCAAACCTGTTTCGGATCAAAAAAATCAAGAACTGAGTCCGGAATGCCGCAAACATGTTTTGCATCATGAAAATCAAGAATTGAGCGCGGAATACAACCAAACTTGTTTCGGATAAAGAAAATCAAGAACTGAGTCCGGAATACCGCAAACAAGTTTTGCATCAAGAAAATCAAGAATTTGAGTCCGGAATACCACCAAACTTGTTTCGGATCAAGAAAATCAAGAACTGAGTCCGGAATACCGCACACAAGTTTTGCATCAAGAAAATCAAGAATTGAGTGCGGAATAGAACCAAACTTGTTTGGGATCAAGAAAATCAAGAACTGAGTCCGGAATACCACAAACAAGTTTTGCGTGAAGAAAATAAAGAATTTGAGTCCGGAATACAAACAAACTTGTTAGGGATCAATAAAATCAAGAACTGAGTCCGGAATACCGCAAACAAGTTCAGCATCAAGAAAATCAAGAATTTATTGCAGAATACAACCAAACTTTTTCCGGATCAAGAAAATCAAGAACTGGGTCCGGAATACCGCAAACAAGTTTTGCATCAAGAAAATCAAGAATTGAGTGCGGAATAGAACCAAACCTGTTTCGGATGAAGAAAATCAAGAACTGAGTCCGGAATGCCGCAAACATGTTTTGCATCAAGAAAATGAAGAATTGAGCGCGGAATACAACCAAACTTGTTTCGGATAAAGAAAATCAAGAACTGAGTCCGGAATCCCGCAAACAAGTTTTGCATCAAGAAAATCAAGAATTTGAGTCCGGAATACAACCAAACTTGTTTGGGATCAAGAAAATCAAGAACTGAGTCCGGAATACCGCAAACAAGTTTTGCATCAAGAAAATCAAGAATTGAGTGCGGAATAGAACCAAACTTGTTTCGGATCAAGAAAATCAAGAACTGAGTCCGGAATGCCGCAAACATGTTTTGCATCATGAAAATCAAGAATTGAGCGCGGAATACAACCAAACTTGTTTCGGATAAAGAAAATCAAGAACTGAGTCCGGAATACCGCAAACAAGTTTTGCGTGAAGAAAATCAAGAATTTGAGTACGGAATACAAACAAACTTGTTTCGGATCAAGAAAATCAAGAACTGAGTCCGGAATACCGCACACAAGTTTTGCATCAAGAAAATCAAGAATTGAGTGCGGAATAGAACCAAACTTGTTTGGGATCAAGAAAATCAAGAACTGAGTCCGGAATACCGCAAACAAGTTTTGCGTGAAGAAAATCAAGAATTTGAGTCCGGAATACAAACAAACTTGTTAGGGATCAATAAAATCAAGAACTGAGTCCGGAATACCGCAAACATGTTCTGCCTCAAGAAAATCAAGAATTTAGTGCGGAATACAACCAAACTTTTTTCGGATCAAGAAAATCAAGAACTGAGTCCGGAATGCCGCAAACATGTTCTGCATCAAGAAAATCAAGAATTGAGTGCGGAATACAACCAAACTTGTTTGGGATCAAGAAAATCAAGAACTGAGTCCGGAATACCGCAAACAAGTTTTGCGTGAAGAAAATCAAGAATTTGAGTCCGGAATACAAACAAACTTGTTAGGGATCAATAAAATCAAGAACTGAGTCCGGAATACCGCAAACATGTTCTGCATCAAGAAAATCAAGAATTTAGTGCGGAATACAACCAAACTTTTTTCGGATCAAGAAAATCAAGAACTGAGTCCGGAATACCGCAAACAAGTTTTGCATCAAGAAATCAAGAATTGAGTGCGGAATAGAACCAAACCTGTTTCGGATCAAGAAAATCAAGAACTGAGTACGGAATGCCGCAAACATGTTTTGCATGAAGAAAATCAAGATTTGAGCGCGGAATACAACCAAACTTGTTTCGGATCAAGAAAATCAAGAACTGAGTCCGGAATACCGCAAACAAGTTTTGCATCAAGAAAATCAAGAATTGAGTGCGCAATAGAACCAAACTTGTTTCGGATCAAGAAAATCAAGAACTGAGTCCGGAATGCCGCAAACATGTTTTGCATCAAGAAAATCAAGAATTGAGGGCGGAATACAACCAAACTTGTTTCGGATCAAGAAAATCAAGAACTGAGTCCGGAATGCCGCAAACATGTTTTGCATCAAGAAAATCAAGAATTGAGCGCGGAATACAACCAAACTTGTTTCGGATCAAGAAAATCAAGAACTGAGTCCGGAATACCGCAAACAAGTTTTACATCAAGAAAATCAAGAATTGAGTGCGGAATAGAACCAAACTTGTTTCGGATCAAGAAAATCAAGAACTGAGTCCGGAATGCCGCAAACATGTTTTGCATCAAGAAAATCAAGAATTTGAGACGGAATACAACCAAACTTGTTTCGGATCAAGAAAATCAAGAACTGAGTCCGGAATACCGCACACAAGTTTTGCATCAAGAAAATCAAGAATTGAGTGCGGAATAGAACCAAACTTGTTTGGGATCAAGAAAATTAAGAACTGAGTCCGGAATACCGCAAACATGTTTTGCATCAAGAAAATCAAGAATTGAGCGCGGAATACAACCAAACTTGTTTCGGATCAAGAAAATCAAGAACTGAGTCCGGAATGCCGCAAACATGTTTTGCATCAAGAAAATCAAGAATTGAGCGCGGAATACAACCAAACTTGTTTCGGATCAAGAAAATCAAGAACTGAGTCCGGAATACCGCAAACAAGTTTTACATCAAGAAAATCAAGAATTGAGTGCGGAATAGAACCAAACTTGTTTCGGATCAAGAAAATCAAGAACTGAGTCCGGAATGCCGCAAACATGTTTTGCATCAAGAAAATCAAGAATTTGAGACAGAATACAACCAAACTTGTTTCGGATCAAGAAAATCAAGAACTGAGTCCGGAATACCGCACACAAGTTTTGCATCAAGAAAATCAAGAATTGAGTGCGGAATAGAACCAAACTTGTTTGGGATCAAGAAAATCAAGAACTGAGTCCGGAATACCGCAAACAAGTTTTGCGTGAAGAAAATCAAGAATTTGAGTCCGGAATACAAACAAACTTGTTTCGGATCAAGAAAATCAAGAACTGAGTCCGGAATACCGCACACAAGTTTTGCATCAAGAAAATCAAGAATTGAGTGCGGAATAGAACCAAACTTGTTTGGGATCAAGAAAATCAAGAACTGAGTCCGGAATACCGCAAACAAGTTTTGCGTGAAGAAAATCAAGAATTTGAGTCCGGAATACAAACAAACTTGTTAGGGATCAATAAAATCAAGAACTGAGTCCGGAATACCGCAAACATGTTCTGCCTCAAGAAAATCAAGAATTTAGTGCGGAATACAACCAAACTTTTTTCGGATCAAGAAAATCAAGAACTGAGTCCGGAATGCCGCAAACATGTTTTGCATCAAGAAAATCAAGAATTGAGTGCGGAATACAACCAAACTTGTTTGGGATCAAGAAAATCAAGAACTGAGTCCGGAATACCGCAAACAAGTTTTGCGTGAAGAAAATCAAGAATTTGAGTCCGGAATACAAACAAACTTGTTAGGGATCAATAAAATCAAGAACTGAGTCCGGAATACCGCAAACATGTTCTGCATCAAGAAAATCAAGAATTTAGTGCGGAATACAACCAAACTTTTTTCGGATCAAGAAAATCAAGAACTGAGTCCGGAATACCGCAAACAAGTTTTGCATCAAGAAAAGCAAGAATTGAGTGCGGAATAGAACCAAACCTGTTTCGGATCAAGAAAATCAAGAACTGAGTACGGAATGCCGCAAACATGTTTTGCATCAAGAAAATCAAGAATTGAGGGCGGAATACAACCAAACCTGTTTCGGATCAATAAAATCAAGAACTGAGTCCGGAATACCGCCAAGAAGTTTTGCATCAAGAAAATCAAGAATTTGAGTCCGGAATACAACCAAACCTGTTTCGGATCAAAAAAATCAAGAACTGAGTCCGGAATACCGCAAACATGTTTTGCATCATGAAAATCAAGAATTGAGCGCGGAATACAACCAAACTTGTTTCGGATAAAGAAAATCAAGAACTGAGTCCGGAATACCGCAAACAAGTTTTGCATCAAGAAAATCAAGAATTTGAGTCCGGAATACAACCAAACCTGTTTCGGATCAATAAAATCAAGAACTGAGTCCGGAATACCGCCAAGAAGTTTTGCATCAAGAAAATCAAGAATTGAGTGCGGAATAGAACCAAACTTGTTTGGGATCAAGAAAATTAAGAACTGAGTCCGGAATACCGCAAACATGTTTTGCATCAAGAAAATCAAGAATTGAGCGCGGAATACAACCAAACTTGTTTCGGATCAAGAAAATCAAGAACTGAGTCCGGAATGCCGCAAACATGTTTTGCATCAAGAAAATCAAGAATTGAGCGCGGAATACAACCAAACTTGTTTCGGATCAAGAAAATCAAGAACTGAGTCCGGAATACCGCAAACAAGTTTTACATCAAGAAAATCAAGAATTGAGTGCGGAATAGAACCAAACTTGTTTCGGATCAAGAAAATCAAGAACTGAGTCCGGAATGCCGCAAACATGTTTTGCATCAAGAAAATCAAGAATTTGAGACAGAATACAACCAAACTTGTTTCGGATCAAGAAAATCAAGAACTGAGTCCGGAATACCGCACACAAGTTTTGCATCAAGAAAATCAAGAATTGAGTGCGGAATAGAACCAAACTTGTTTGGGATCAAGAAAATCAAGAACTGAGTCCGGAATACCGCAAACAAGTTTTGCGTGAAGAAAATCAAGAATTTGAGTCCGGAATACAAACAAACTTGTTTCGGATCAAGAAAATCAAGAACTGAGTCCGGAATACCGCACACAAGTTTTGCATCAAGAAAATCAAGAATTGAGTGCGGAATAGAACCAAACTTGTTTGGGATCAAGAAAATCAAGAACTGAGTCCGGAATACCGCAAACAAGTTTTGCGTGAAGAAAATCAAGAATTTGAGTCCGGAATACAAACAAACTTGTTAGGGATCAATAAAATCAAGAACTGAGTCCGGAATACCGCAAACATGTTCTGCCTCAAGAAAATCAAGAATTTAGTGCGGAATACAACCAAACTTTTTTCGGATCAAGAAAATCAAGAACTGAGTCCGGAATGCCGCAAACATGTTTTGCATCAAGAAAATCAAGAATTGAGTGCGGAATACAACCAAACTTGTTTGGGATCAAGAAAATCAAGAACTGAGTCCGGAATACCGCAAACAAGTTTTGCGTGAAGAAAATCAAGAATTTGAGTCCGGAATACAAACAAACTTGTTAGGGATCAATAAAATCAAGAACTGAGTCCGGAATACCGCAAACATGTTCTGCATCAAGAAAATCAAGAATTTAGTGCGGAATACAACCAAACTTTTTTCGGATCAAGAAAATCAAGAACTGAGTCCGGAATACCGCAAACAAGTTTTGCATCAAGAAAATCAAGAATTGAGTGCGGAATAGAACCAAACCTGTTTCGGATCAAGAAAATCAAGAACTGAGTACGGAATGCCGCAAACATGTTTTGCATCAAGAAAATCAAGAATTGAGGGCGGAATACAACCAAACCTGTTTCGGATCAATAAAATCAAGAACTGAGTCCGGAATACCGCCAAGAAGTTTTGCATCAAGAAAATCAAGAATTTGAGTCCGGAATACAACCAAACCTGTTTCGGATCAAAAAAATCAAGAACTGAGTCCGGAATACCGCAAACATGTTTTGCATCATGAAAATCAAGAATTGAGCGCGGAATACAACCAAACTTGTTTCGGATAAAGAAAATCAAGAACTGAGTCCGGAATACCGCAAACAAGTTTTGCATCAAGAAAATCAAGAATTTGAGTCCGGAATACAACCAAACTTGTTTCGGATCAAGAAAATCAAGAACTGAGTCCGGAATACCGCACACAAGTTTTGCATCAAGAAAATCAAGAATTGAGTGCGGAATAGAACCAAACTTGTTTCGGATCAAGAAAATCAAGAACTGAGTCCGGAATGCCGCAAACATGTTTTGCATCAAGAAAATCAAGAATTTGAGACGGAATACAACCAAACTTGTTTCGGATCAAGAAAATCAAGAACTGAGTCCGGAATACCGCACACAAGTTTTGCATCAAGAAAATCAAGAATTGAGTGCGGAATAGAACCAAACTTGTTTGGGATCAAGAAAATCAAGAACTGAGTCCGGAATACCGCAAACAAGTTTTGCGTGAAGAAAATCAAGAATTTGAGTCCGGAATACAAACAAACTTGTTAGGGATCAATAAAATCAAGAACTGAGTCCGGAATACCGCAAACATGTTCTGCCTCAAGAAAATCAAGAATTTAGTGCAGAATACAACCAAACTTTTTTCGGATCAAGAAAATCAAGAACTGAGTCCGGAATGCCGCAAACATGTTTTGCATCAAGAAAATCAAGAATTGAGTGCGGAATACAACCAAACTTGTTTGGGATCAAGAAAATCAAGAACTGAGTCCGGAATACAGCAAACAAGTTTTGCGTGAAGAAAATCAAGAATTTGAGTCCGGAATACAAACAAACTTGTTAGGGATCAATAAAATCAAGAACTGATTCCGGAATACCGCAAACATGTTGTGCATCAAGAAAATCAAGAATTTAGTGCGGAATACAACCAAACTTTTTTCGGATCAAGAAAATCAAGAACTGAGTCCGGAATACCGCAAACAAGTTTTGCATCAAGAAAATCAAGAATTGAGTGCGGAATAGAACCAAACATGTTTCGGATCAAGAAAATCAAGAACTGAGTACGGAATGCCGCAAACATGTTTTGCATGAAGAAAATCAAGATTTGAGCGCGGAATACAACCAAACTTGTTTCGGATCAAGAAAATCAAGAACTGAGTCCGGAATACCGCAAACAAGTTTTGCATCAAGAAAATCAAGAATTGAGTGCGGAATACAACCAAACCTGTTTCGGATCAAAAAAATCAAGAACTGAGTCCGGAATGCCGCAAACATGTTTTGCATCATGAAAATCAAGAATTGAGCGCGGAATACAACCAAACTTGTTTCGGATAAAGAAAATCAAGAACTGAGTCCGGAATACCGCAAACAAGTTTTGCATCAAGAAAATCAAGAATTTGAGTCCGGAATACAACCAAACTTGTTTCGGATCAAGAAAATCAAGAACTGAGTCCGGAATACCGCACACAAGTTTTGCATCAAGAAAATCAAGAATTGAGTGCGGAATAGAACCAAACTTGTTTGGGATCAAGAAAATCAAGAACTGAGTCCGGAATACCACAAACAAGTTTTGCGTGAAGAAAATAAAGAATTTGAGTCCGGAATACAAACAAACTTGTTAGGGATCAATAAAATCAAGAACTGAGTCCGGAATACCGCAAACATGTTCAGCATCAAGAAAATCAAGAATTTATTGCAGAATACAACCAAACTTTTTCCGGATCAAGAAAATCAAGAACTGGGTCCGGAATACCGCAAACAAGTTTTGCATCAAGAAAATCAAGAATTGAGTGCGGAATAGAACCAAACCTGTTTCGGATCAAGAAAATCAAGAACTGAGTCCGGAATGCCGCAAACATGTTTTGCATTAAGAAAATGAAGAATTGAGCGCGGAATACAACCAAACTTGTTTCGGATAAAGAAAATCAAGAACTGAGTCCGGAATCCCGCAAACAAGTTTTGCATCAAGAAAATCAAGAATTTGAGTCCGGAATACAACCAAACTTGTTTGGGATCAAGAAAATCAAGAACTGAGTCCGGAATACCGCAAACAAGTTTTGCATCAAGAAAATCAAGAATTGAGTGCGGAATAGAACCAAACTTGTTTCGGATCAAGAAAATCAAGAACTGAGTCCGGAATGCCGCAAACATGTTTTGCATCATGAAAATCAAGAATTGAGCGCGGAATACAACCAAACTTGTTTCGGATAAAGAAAATCAAGAACTGAGTCCGGAATACCGCAAACAAGTTTTGCGTGAAGAAAATCAAGAATTTGAGTCCGGAATACAAACAAACTTGTTTCGGATCAAGAAAATCAAGAACTGAGTCCGGAATACCGCACACAAGTTTTGCATCAAGAAAATCAAGAATTGAGTGCGGAATAGAACCAAACTTGTTTGGGATCAAGAAAATCAAGAACTGAGTCCGGAATACCGCAAAGAAGTTTTGCGTGAAAAAAATCAAGAATTTGAGTCCGGAATACAAACAAACTTGTTAGGGATCAATAAAATCAAGAACTGAGTCCGGAATACCGCAAACATGTTCTGCCTCAAGAAAATCAAGAATTTAGTGCGGAATACAACCAAACTTTTTTCGAATCAAGAAAATCAAGAACTGAGTCCGGAATGCCGCAAACATGTTTTGCATCAAGAAAATCAAGAATTGAGTGCGGAATACAACCAAACTTGTTTGGGATCAAGAAAATCAAGAACTGAGTCCGGAATACCGCAAACAAGTTTTGCGTGAAGAAAATCAAGAATTTGAGTCCGGAATACAAACAAACTTGTTAGGGATCAATAAAATCAAGAACTGAGTCCGGAATACCGCAAACATGTTCTGCATCAAGAAAATCAAGAATTTAGTGCGGAATACAACCAAACTTTTTTCGGATCAAGAAAATCAAGAACTGAGTCCGGAATACCGCAAACAAGTTTTGCATCAAGAAAATCAAGAATTGAGTGCGGAATAGAACCAAACATGTTTCGGATCAAGAAAATCAAGAACTGAGTACGGAATGCCGCAAACATGTTTTGCATGAAGAAAATCAAGATTTGAGCGCGGAATACAACCAAACTTGTTTCGGATCAAGAAAATCAAGAACTGAGTCCGGAATACCGCAAACAAGTTTTGCGTGAAGAAAATCAAGAATTTGAGTCCGGAATACAAACAAACTTGTTAGGGATCAATAAAATCAAGAACTGAGTCCGGAATACCGCAAACAAGTTTTGCGTGAAGAATCAAGAATTTGAGTCCGGAATACAAACAAACTTGTTAGGGATCAATAAAATCAAGAACTGTGTCCGGAATACCGCAAACATGTTCTGCATTAAGAAAATTAAGAATTTAGTGCGGAATACAACCAAACTTTTTTCGGATCAAGAAAATCAAGAACTGAGTCCGGAATACCGCAAACAAGTTTTGCATCAAGAAAATCAAGAATTGAGTGCGGAATAGAACCAAACCTGTTTCGGATCAAGAAAATCAAGAACTGAGTACGGAATGCCGCAAACATGTTTTGCATGAAGAAAATCAAGATTTGAGCGCGGAATACAACCAAACTTGTTTCGGATCAAGAAAATCAAGAACTGAGTCCGGAATACCGCAAACAAGTTTTGCATCAAGAAAATCAAGAATTGAGTGCGGAATAGAACCAAACTTGTTTGGGATCAAGAAAATCAAGAACTGAGTCCGGAATACCGCAAACAAGTTTTGCATCAAGAAAATCAAGAATTGAGTGCGGAATAGAACCAAACTTGTTTCGGATCAAGAAAATCAAGAACTGAGTCCGGAATGCCGCAAACATGTTTTGCATCAAGAAAATCAAGAATTGAGCGCGGAATAGAACCAAACTTGTTTCGGATCAAGAAAATCAAGAACTGAGTCCGGAATACCGCACACAAGTTTTGCATCAAGAAAATCAAGAATTGAGTGCGGAATAGAACCAAACTTGTTTGGGATCAAGAAAATCAAGAACTGAGTCCGGAATACCGCAAACAAGTTTTGCGTGAAGAAAATCAAGAATTTGAGTCCGGAATACAAACAAACTTGTTAGGGATCAATAAAATCAAGAACTGAGTCCGGAATACCGCAAACATGTTCTGCCTCAAGAAAATCAAGAATTTAGTGCGGAATACAACCAAACTTTTTTCGAATCAAGAAAATCAAGAACTGAGTCCGGAATGCCGCAAACATGTTTTGCATCAAGAAAATCAAGAATTGAGTGCGGAATACAACCAAACTTGTTTGGGATCAAGAAAATCAAGAACTGAGTCCGGAATACCGCAAACAAGTTTTGCGTGAAGAAAATCAAGAATTTGAGTCCGGAATACAAACAAACTTGTTAGGGATCAATAAAATCAAGAACTGAGTCCGGAATACCGCAAACATGTTCTGCATCAAGAAAATCAAGAATTTAGTGCGGAATACAACCAAACTTTTTTCGGATCAAGAAAATCAAGAACTGAGTCCGGAATACCGCAAACAAGTTTTGCATCAAGAAAATCAAGAATTGAGTGCAGAATAGAACCAAACATGTTTCGGATCAAGAAAATCAAGAACTGAGTACGGAATGCCGCAAACATGTTTTGCATGAAGAAAATCAAGATTTGAGCGCGGAATACAACCAAACTTGTTTCGGATCAAGAAAATCAAGAACTGAGTCCGGAATACCGCAAACAAGTTTTGCATCAAGAAAATCAAGAATTGAGTGCGGAATAGAACCAAACTTGTTTCGGATCAAGAAAATCAAGAACTGAGTCCGGAATGCCGCAAACATGTTTTGCATCAAGAAAATCAAGAATTGAGCGCGGAATAGAACCAAACTTGTTTCGGATCAAGAAAATCAAGAACTGAGTCCGGAATACCGCACACAAGTTTTGCATCAAGAAAATCAAGAATTGAGTGCGGAATAGAACCAAACTTGTTTGGGATCAAGAAAATCAAGAACTGAGTCCGGAATACCGCAAACAAGTTTTGCGTGAAGAATCAAGAATTTGAGTCCGGAATACAAACAAACTTGTTAGGGATCAATAAAATCAAGAACTGTGTCCGGAATACCGCAAACATGTTCTGCATCAAGAAAATCAAGAATTTAGTGCGGAATACAACCAAACTTTTTTCGGATCAAGAAAATCAAGAACTGAGTCCGGAATACCGCAAACAAGTTTTGCATCAAGAAAATCAAGAATTGAGTGCGGAATAGAACCAAACCTGTTTCGGATCAAGAAAATCAAGAACTGAGTACGGAATGCCGCAAACATGTTTTGCATGAAGAAAATCAAGATTTGAGCGCGGAATACAACCAAACTTGTTTCGGATCAAGAAAATCAAGAACTGAGTCCGGAATACCGCAAACAAGTTTTGCATCAAGAAAATCAAGAATTGAGTGCGGAATAGAACCAAACTTGTTTGGGATCAAGAAAATCAAGAACTGAGTCCGGAATACCGCAAACAAGTTTTGCATCAAGAAAATCAAGAATTGAGTGCGGAATAGAACCAAACTTGTTTCGGATCAAGAAAATCAAGAACTGAGTCCGGAATGCCGCAAACATGTTTTGCATCAAGAAAATCAAGAATTGAGCGCGGAATAGAACCAAACTTGTTTCGGATCAAGAAAATCAAGAACTGAGTCCGGAATACCGCACACAAGTTTTGCATCAAGAAAATCAAGAATTGAGTGCGGAATAGAACCAAACTTGTTTGGGATCAAGAAAATCAAGAACTGAGTCCGGAATACCGCAAACAAGTTTTGCGTGAAGAATCAAGAATTTGAGTCCGGAATACAAACAAACTTGTTAGGGATCAATAAAATCAAGAACTGTGTCCGGAATACCGCAAACATGTTCTGCATCAAGAAAATCAAGAATTTAGTGCGGAATACAACCAAACTTTTTTCGGATCAAGAAAATCAAGAACTGAGTCCGGAATACCGCAAACAAGTTTTGCATCAAGAAAATCAAGAATTGAGTGCGGAATAGAACCAAACATGTTTCGGATCAAGAAAATCAAGAACTGAGTACGGAATGCCGCAAACATGTTTTGCATGAAGAAAATCAAGATTTGAGCGCGGAATACAACCAAACTTGTTTCGGATCAAGAAAATCAAGAACTGAGTCCGGAATACCGCAAACAAGTTTTGCATCAAGAAAATCAAGAATTGAGTGCGGAATAGAACCAAACTTGTTTCGGATCAAGAAAATCAAGAACTGAGTCCGGAATGCCGCAAACATGTTTTGCATCAAGAAAATCAAGAATTGAGCGCGGAATAGAACCAAACTTGTTTCGGATCAAGAAAATCAAGAACTGAGTCCGGAATACCGCACACAAGTTTTGCATCAAGAAAATCAAGAATTGAGTGCGGAATAGAACCAAACTTGTTTGGGATCAAGAAAATCAAGAACTGAGTCCGGAATACCGCAAACAAGTTTTGCGTGAAGAATCAAGAATTTGAGTCCGGAATACAAACAAACTTGTTAGGGATCAATAAAATCAAGAACTGTGTCCGGAATACCGCAAACATGTTCTGCATCAAGAAAATCAAGAATTTAGTGCGGAATACAACCAAACTTTTTTAATCAAGAAAATCAAGAACTGAGTCCGGAATACCGCAAACAAGTTTTGCATCAAGAAAATCAAGAATTGAGTGCGGAATAGAACCAAACCTGTTTCGGATCAAGAAAATCAAGAACTGAGTACGGAATGCCGCAAACATGTTTTGCATGAAGAAAATCAAGATTTGAGCGCGGAATACAACCAAACTTGTTTCGGATCAAGAAAATCAAGAACTGAGTCCGGAATACCGCAAACAAGTTTTGCATCAAGAAAATCAAGAATTGAGTGCGGAATAGAACCAAACTTGTTTGGGATCAAGAAAATCAAGAACTGAGTCCGGAATACCGCAAACAAGTTTTGCGTGAAGAATCAAGAATTTGAGTCCGGAATACAAACAAACTTGTTAGGGATCAATAAAATCAAGAACTGTGTCCGGAATACCGCAAACATGTTCTGCATCAAGAAAATCAAGAATTTAGTGCGGAATACAACCAAACTTTTTTCGGATCAAGAAAATCAAGAACTGAGTCCGGAATACCGCAAACAAGTTTTGCATCAAGAAAATCAAGAATTGAGTGCGGAATAGAACCAAACCTGTTTCGGATCAAGAAAATCAAGAACTGAGTACGGAATGCCGCAAACATGTTTTGCATGAAGAAAATCAAGATTTGAGCGCGGAATACAACCAAACTTGTTTCGGATCAAGAAAATCAAGAACTGAGTCCGGAATACCGCAAACAAGTTTTGCATCAAGAAAATCAAGAATTGAGTGCGGAATAGAACCAAACTTGTTTGGGATCAAGAAAATCAAGAACTGAGTCCGGAATACCGCAAACAAGTTTTGCATCAAGAAAATCAAGAATTGAGTGCGGAATAGAACCAAACTTTTTTCGGATCAAGAAAATCAAGAACTGAGTCCGGAATGCCGCAAACATGTTTTGCATCAAGAAAATCAAGAATTGAGCGCGGAATAGAACCAAACTTGTTTCGGATCAAGAAAATCAAGAACTGAGTCCGGAATACCGCACACAAGTTTTGCATCAAGAAAATCAAGAATTGAGTGCGGAATAGAACCAAACTTGTTTGGGATCAAGAAAATCAAGAACTGAGTCCGGAATACCGCAAACAAGTTTTGCGTGAAGAAAATCAAGAATTTGAGTCCGGAATACAAACAAACTTGTTAGGGATCAATAAAATCAAGAACTGAGTCCGGAATACCGCAAACATGTTCTGCCTCAAGAAAATCAAGAATTTAGTGCGGAATACAACCAAACTTTTTTCGAATCAAGAAAATCAAGAACTGAGTCCGGAATGCCGCAAACATGTTTTGCATCAAGAAAATCAAGAATTGAGTGCGGAATACAACCAAACTTGTTTGGGATCAAGAAAATCAAGAACTGAGTCCGGAATACCGCAAACAAGTTTTGCGTGAAGAAAATCAAGAATTTGAGTCCGGAATACAAACAAACTTGTTAGGGATCAATAAAATCAAGAACTGAGTCCGGAATACCGCAAACATGTTCTGCATCAAGAAAATCAAGAATTTAGTGCGGAATACAACCAAACTTTTTTCGGATCAAGAAAATCAAGAACTGAGTCCGGAATACCGCAAACAAGTTTTGCATCAAGAAAATCAAGAATTGAGTGCGGAATAGAACCAAACATGTTTCGGATCAAGAAAATCAAGAACTGAGTGCGGAATGCCGCAAACATGTTTTGCATGAAGAAAATCAAGATTTGAGCGCGGAATACAACCAAACTTGTTTCGGATCAAGAAAATCAAGAACTGAGTCCGGAATACCGCAAACAAGTTTTGCATCAAGAAAATCAAGAATTGAGTGCGGAATAGAACCAAACTTGTTTCGGATCAAGAAAATCAAGAACTGAGTCCGGAATGCCGCAAACATGTTTTGCATCAAGAAAATCAAGAATTGAGCGCGGAATAGAACCAAACTTGTTTCGGATCAAGAAAATCAAGAACTGAGTCCGGAATACCGCACACAAGTTTTGCATCAAGAAAATCAAGAATTGAGTGCGGAATAGAACCAAACTTGTTTGGGATCAAGAAAATCAAGAACTGAGTCCGGAATACCGCAAACAAGTTTTGCGTGAAGAATCAAGAATTTGAGTCCGGAATACAAACAAACTTGTTAGGGATCAATAAAATCAAGAACTGTGTCCGGAATACCGCAAACATGTTCTGCATCAAGAAAATCAAGAATTTAGTGCGGAATACAACCAAACTTTTTTCGGATCAAGAAAATCAAGAACTGAGTCCGGAATACCGCAAACAAGTTTTGCATCAAGAAAATCAAGAATTGAGTGCGGAATAGAACCAAACCTGTTTCGGATCAAGAAAATCAAGAACTGAGTACGGAATGCCACAAACATGTTTTGCATGAAGAAAATCAAGATTTGAGCGCGGAATACAACCAAACTTGTTTCGGATCAAGAAAATCAAGAACTGAGTCCGGAATACCGCAAACAAGTTTTGCATCAAGAAAATCAAGAATTGAGTGCGGAATAGAACCAAACTTGTTTGGGATCAAGAAAATCAAGAACTGAGTCCGGAATACCGCAAACAAGTTTTGCGTGAAGAAAATCAAGAATTTGAGTCCGGAATACAAACAAACTTGTTAGGGATCAATAAAATCAAGAACTGAGTCCGGAATACCGCAAACATGTTCTGCCTCAAGAAAATCAAGAATTTAGTGCGGAATACAACCAAACTTTTTTCGAATCAAGAAAATCAAGAACTGAGTCCGGAATGCCGCAAACATGTTTTGCATCAAGAAAATCAAGAATTGAGTGCGGAATACAACCAAACTTGTTTGGGATCAAGAAAATCAAGAACTGAGTCCGGAATACCGCAAACAAGTTTTGCGTGAAGAAAATCAAGAATTTGAGTCCGGAATACAAACAAACTTGTTAGGGATCAATAAAATCAAGAACTGAGTCCGGAATACGGCAAACATGTTCTGCATCAAGAAAATCAAGAATTTAGTGCGGAATACAACCAAACTTTTTTCGGATCAAGAAAATCAAGAACTGAGTCCGGAATACCGCAAACAAGTTTTGCATCAAGAAAATCAAGAATTGAGTGCGGAATAGAACCAAACATGTTTCGGATCAAGAAAATCAAGAACTGAGTGCGGAATGCCGCAAACATGTTTTGCATGAAGAAAATCAAGATTTGAGCGCGGAATACAACCAAACTTGTTTCGGATCAAGAAAATCAAGAACTGAGTCCGGAATACCGCAAACAAGTTTTGCATCAAGAAAATCAAGAATTGAGTGCGGAATAGAACCAAACTTGTTTCGGATCAAGAAAATCAAGAACTGAGTCCGGAATGCCGCAAACATGTTTTGCATCAAGAAAATCAAGAATTGAGCGCGGAATAGAACCAAACTTGTTTCGGATCAAGAAAATCAAGAACTGAGTCCGGAATACCGCACACAAGTTTTGCATCAAGAAAATCAAGAATTGAGTGCGGAATAGAACCAAACTTGTTTGGGATCAAGAAAATCAAGAACTGAGTCCGGAATACCGCAAACAAGTTTTGCGTGAAGAATCAAGAATTTGAGTCCGGAATACAAACAAACTTGTTAGGGATCAATAAAATCAAGAACTGTGTCCGGAATACCGCAAACATGTTCTGCATCAAGAAAATCAAGAATTTAGTGCGGAATACAACCAAACTTTTTTCGGATCAAGAAAATCGAGAACTGAGTCCGGAATACCGCAAACAAGTTTTGCATCAAGAAAATCAAGAATTGAGTGCGGAATAGAACCAAACCTGTTTCGGATCAAGAAAATCAAGAACTGAGTACGGAATGCCACAAACATGTTTTGCATGAAGAAAATCAAGATTTGAGCGCGGAATACAACCAAACTTGTTTCGGATCAAGAAAATCAAGAACTGAGTCCGGAATACCGCAAACAAGTTTTGCATCAAGAAAATCAAGAATTGAGTGCGGAATAGAACCAAACTTGTTTGGGATCAAGAAAATCAAGAACTGAGTCCGGAATACCGCAAACAAGTTTTGCATCAAGAAAATCAAGAATTGAGTGCGGAATAGAACCAAACTTGTTTCGGATCAAGAAAATCAAGAACTGAGTCCGGAATGCCGCAAACATGTTTTGCATCAAGAAAATCAAGAATTGAGCGCGGAATAGAACCAAACTTGTTTCGGATCAAGAAAATCAAGAACTGAGTCCGGAATACCGCACACAAGTTTTGCATCAAGAAAATCAAGAATTGAGTGCGGAATAGAACCAAACTTGTTTGGGATCAAGAAAATCAAGAACTGAGTCCGGAATACCGCAAACAAGTTTTGCGTGAAGAAAATCAAGAATTTGAGTCCGGAATACAAACAAACTTGTTAGGGATCAATAAAATCAAGAACTGAGTCCGGAATACCGCAAATATGTTCTGCCTCAAGAAAATCAAGAATTTAGTGCGGAATACAACCAAACTTTTTTCGGATCAAGAAAATCAAGAACTGAGTCCGGAATGCCGCAAACATGTTTTGCATCAAGAAAATCAAGAATTGAGTGCGGAATACAACCAAACTTGTTTGGGATCAAGAAAATCAAGAACTGAGTCCGGAATACCGCAAACAAGTTTTGCGTGAAGAAAATCAAGAATTTGAGTCCGGAATACAAACAAACTTGTTAGGGATCAATAAAATCAAGAACTGAGTCCGGAATACCGCAAACATGTTCTGCATCAAGAAAATCAAGAATTTAGTGCGGAATACAACCAAACTTTTTTCGGATCAAGAAAATCAAGAATTGAGTCCGGAATACCGCAAACAAGTTTTGCATCAAGAAAATCAAGAATTGAGTGCGGAATAGAACCAAACCTGTTTCGGATCAAGAAAATCAAGAACTGAGTACGGAATGCCGCAAACATGTTTTGCATCAAGAAAATCAAGAATTGAGGGCGGAATACAACCAAACCTGTTTCGGATCAATAAAATCAAGAACTGAGTCCGGAATACCGCAAACAAGTTTTGCATCAAGAAAATCAAGAATTTGAGTCCGGAATACAACCAAACCTGTTTCGGATCAAAAAAATCAAGAACTGAGTCCGGAATGCCGCAAACATGTTTTGCATCATGAAAATCAAGAATTGAGCGCGGAATACAACCAAACTTGTTTCGGATAAAGAAAATCAAGAACTGAGTCCGGAATACCGCAAACAAGTTTTGCATCAAGAAAATCAAGAATTTGAGTCCGGAATACAACCAAACTTGTTTCGGATCAAGAAAATCAAGAACTGAGTCCGGAATACCGCACACAAGTTTTGCATCAAGAAAATCAAGAATTGAGTGCGGAATAGAACCAAACTTGTTTGGGATCAAGAAAATCAAGAACTGAGTCCGGAATACCACAAACAAGTTTTGCGTGAAGAAAATGAAGAATTTGAGTCCGGAATACAAACAAACTTGTTAGGGATCAATAAAATCAAGAACTGAGTCCGGAATACCGCAAACATGTTCAGCATCAAGAAAATCAAGAATTTATTGCAGAATACAACCAAACTTTTTCCGGATCAAGAAAATCAAGAACTGGGTCCGGAATACCGCAAAAAAGTTTTGCATCAAGAAAATCAAGAATTGAGTGCGGAATAGAACCAAACCTGTTTCGGATCAAGAAAATCAAGAACTGAGTCCGGAATGCCGCAAACATGTTTTGCATCAAGAAAATGAAGAATTGAGCGCGGAATACAACCAAACTTGTTTCGGATAAAGAAAATCAAGAACTGAGTCCGGAATCCCGCAAACAAGTTTTGCATCAAGAAAATCAAGAATTTGAGTCCGGAATACAACCAAACTTGTTTGGGATCAAGAAAATCAAGAACTGAGTCCGGAATACCGCAAACAAGTTTTGCATCAAGAAAATCAAGAATTGAGTGCGGAATAGAACCAAACTTGTTTCGGATCAAGAAAATCAAGAACTGAGTCCGGAATGCCGCAAACATGTTTTGCATCATGAAAATCAAGAATTGAGCGCGGAATACAACCAAACTAGTTTCGGATAAAGAAAATCAAGAACTGAGTCCGGAATACCGCAAACAAGTTTTGCGTGAAGAAAATCAAGAATTTGAGTCCGGAATACAAACAAACTTGTTTCGGATCAAGAAAATCAAGAACTGAGTCCGGAATACCGCACACAAGTTTTGCATCAAGAAAATCAAGAATTGAGTGCGGAATAGAACCAAACTTGTTTGGGATCAAGAAAATCAAGAACTGAGTCCGGAATACCGCAAACAAGTTTTGCGTGAAGAAAATCAAGAATTTGAGTCCGGAATACAAACAAACTTGTTAGGGATCAATAAAATCAAGAACTGAGTCCGGAATACCGCAAACATGTTCTGCCTCAAGAAAATCAAGAATTTAGTGCGGAATACAACCAAACTTTTTTCGGATCAAGAAAATCAAGAACTGAGTCCGGAATGCCGCAAACATGTTTTGCATCAAGAAAATCAAGAATTGAGTGCGGAATACAACCAAACTTGTTTGGGATCAAGAAAATCAAGAACTGAGTCCGGAATACCGCAAACAAGTTTTGCGTGAAGAAAATCAAGAATTTGAGTCCGGAATACAAACAAACTTGTTAGGGATCAATAAAATCAAGAACTGAGTCCGGAATACCGCAAACATGTTCTGCATCAAGAAAATCAAGAATTTAGTGCGGAATACAACCAAACTTTTTTCGGATCAAGAAAATCAAGAATTGAGTCCGGAATACCGCAAACAAGTTTTGCATCAAGAAAATCAAGAATTGAGTGCGGAATAGAACCAAACCTGTTTCGGATCAAGAAAATCAAGAACTGAGTACGGAATGCCGCAAACATGTTTTGCATCAAGAAAATCAAGAATTGAGGGCGGAATACAACCAAACCTGTTTCGGATCAATAAAATCAAGAACTGAGTCCGGAATACCGCAAACAAGTTTTGCATCAAGAAAATCAAGAATTTGAGTCCGGAATACAACCAAACCTGTTTCGGATCAAAAAAATCAAGAACTGAGTCCGGAATGCCGCAAACATGTTTTGCATCATGAAAATCAAGAATTGAGCGCGGAATACAACCAAACTTGTTTCGGATAAAGAAAATCAAGAACTGAGTCCGGAATACCGCAAACAAGTTTTGCATCAAGAAAATCAAGAATTTGAGTCCGGAATACAACCAAACTTGTTTCGGATCAAGAAAATCAAGAACTGAGTCCGGAATACCGCACACAAGTTTTGCATCAAGAAAATCAAGAATTGAGTGCGGAATAGAACCAAACTTGTTTGGGATCAAGAAAATCAAGAACTGAGTCCGGAATACCACAAACAAGTTTTGCGTGAAGAAAATGAAGAATTTGAGTCCGGAATACAAACAAACTTGTTAGGGATCAATAAAATCAAGAACTGAGTCCGGAATACCGCAAACATGTTCAGCATCAAGAAAATCAAGAATTTATTGCAGAATACAACCAAACTTTTTCCGGATCAAGAAAATCAAGAACTGGGTCCGGAATACCGCAAAAAAGTTTTGCATCAAGAAAATCAAGAATTGAGTGCGGAATAGAACCAAACCTGTTTCGGATCATGAAAATCAAGAACTGAGTCCGGAATGCCGCAAACATGTTTTGCATCAAGAAAATGAAGAATTGAGCGCGGAATACAACCAAACTTGTTTCGGATAAAGAAAATCAAGAACTGAGTCCGGAATCCCGCAAACAAGTTTTGCATCAAGAAAATCAAGAATTTGAGTCCGGAATACAACCAAACTTGTTTGGGATCAAGAAAATCAAGAACTGAGTCCGGAATACCGCAAACAAGTTTTGCATCAAGAAAATCAAGAATTGAGTGCGGAATAGAACCAAACTTGTTTCGGATCAAGAAAATCAAGAACTGAGTCCGGAATGCCGCAAACATGTTTTGCATCATGAAAATCAAGAATTGAGCGCGGAATACAACCAAACTAGTTTCGGATAAAGAAAATCAAGAACTGAGTCCGGAATACCGCAAACAAGTTTTGCGTGAAGAAAATCAAGAATTTGAGTCCGGAATACAAACAAACTTGTTTCGGATCAAGAAAATCAAGAACTGAGTCCGGAATACCGCACACAAGTTTTGCATCAAGAAAATCAAGAATTGAGTGCGGAATAGAACCAAACTTGTTTGGGATCAAGAAAATCAAGAACTGAGTCCGGAATACCGCAAACAAGTTTTGCGTGAAGAAAATCAAGAATTTGAGTCCGGAATACAAACAAACTTGTTAGGGATCAATAAAATCAAGAACTGAGTCCGGAATACCGCAAACATGTTCTGCCTCAAGAAAATCAAGAATTTAGTGCGGAATACAACCAAACTTTTTTCGGATCAAGAAAATCAAGAACTGAGTCCGGAATGCCGCAAACATGTTTTGCATCAAGAAAATCAAGAATTGAGTGCGGAATACAACCAAACTTGTTTGGGATCAAGAAAATCAAGAACTGAGTCCGGAATACCGCAAACAAGTTTTGCGTGAAGAAAATCAAGAATTTGAGTCCGGAATACAAACAAACTTGTTAGGGATCAATAAAATCAAGAACTGAGTCCGGAATACCGCAAACATGTTCTGCATCAAGAAAATCAAGAATTTAGTGCGGAATACAACCAAACTTTTTTCGGATCAAGAAAATCAAGAACTGAGTCCGGAATACCGCAAACAAGTTTTGCATCAAGAAAATCAAGAATTGAGTGCGGAATAGAACCAAACATGTTTCGGATCAAGAAAATCAAGAACTGAGTACGGAATGCCGCAAACATGTTTTGCATGAAGAAAATCAAGATTTGAGCGCGGAATACAACCAAACTTGTTTCGGATCAAGAAAATCAAGAACTGAGTCCGGAATACCGCAAACAAGTTTTGCATCAAGAAAATCAAGAATTGAGTGCGGAATAGAACCAAACTTGTTTCGGATCAAGAAAATCAAGAACTGAGTCCGGAATGCCGCAAACATGTTTTGCATCAAGAAAATCAAGAATTGAGCGCGGAATAGAACCAAACTTGTTTCGGATCAAGAAAATCAAGAACTGAGTCCGGAATACCGCACACAAGTTTTGCATCAAGAAAATCAAGAATTGAGTGCGGAATAGAACCAAACTTGTTTGGGATCAAGAAAATCAAGAACTGAGTCCGGAATACCGCAAACAAGTTTTACATCAAGAAAATCAAGAATTGAGTGCGGAATAGAACCAAACTTGTTTCGGATCAAGAAAATCAAGAACTGAGTCCGGAATGCCGCAAACATGTTTTGCATCAAGAAAATCAAGAATTTGAGACGGAATACAACCAAACTTGTTTCGGATCAAGAAAATCAAGAACTGAGTCCGGAATACCGCACACAAGTTTTGCATCAAGAAAATCAAGAATTGAGTGCGGAATAGAACCAAACTTGTTTGGGATCAAGAAAATCAAGAACTGAGTCCGGAATACCGCAAACAAGTTTTGCGTGAAGAAAATCAAGAATTTGAGTCCGGAATACAACCAAACTTGTTTCGGATCAAGAAAATCAAGAACTGAGTCCGGAATACCGCACACAAGTTTTGCATCAAGAAAATCAAGAATTGAGTGCGGAATAGAACCAAACTTGTTTGGGATCAAGAAAATCCAGAACTGAGTCCGGAATACCGCAAACAAGTTTTGCGTGAAGAAAATCAAGAATTTGAGTCCGGAATACAAACAAACTTGTTAGGGATCAATAAAATTAAGAACTGAGTCCGGAATACCGCAAACATGTTCTGTATCAAGAAAATCAAGAATTTAGTGCGGAATACAACCAAACTTTTTTCGGATCAAGAAAATCAAGGACTGGGTCCGGAATACCGCAAACAAGTTTTGCATCAAGAAAATCAAGAATTGAGTGCGGAATAGAACCAAACCTGTTTCGGATCAAGAAAATCAAGAACTGAGTCCGGAATGCCGCAAACATGTTTTGCATCAAGAAAATCAAGAATTGAGCGCGGAATACAACGAAACTTGTTTCGGATAAAGAAAATCAAGAACTGAGTCCGGAATACCGCAAACATGTTCTGCATCAAGAAAATCAAGAATTTAGTGCGGAATACAACGAAACTTTTTTCGGATCAAGAAAATCAAGAACTGAGTCCGGAATACCGCAAACAAGTTTTGCATCAAGAAAATCAAGAATTGAGTGCGGAATAGAACCAAACCTGTTTCGGATCAAGAAAATCAAGAACTGAGTCCGGAATACCGCACACAAGTTTTGCATCAAGAAAATCAAGAATTGAGTGCGGAATAGAACCAAACTTGTTTGGGATCAAGAAAATCAAGAACTGAGTCCGGAATACCGCAAACAAGTTTTACATCAAGAAAATCAAGAATTGAGTGCGGAATAGAACCAAACTTGTTTCGGATCAAGAAAATCAAGAACTGAGTCCGGAATGCCGCAAACATGTTTTGCATCAAGAAAATCAAGAATTTGAGACGGAATACAACCAAACTTGTTAGGGATCAATAAAATCAAGAACTGAGTCCGGAATACCGCAAACATGTTCTGCATCAAGAAAATCAAGAATTGAGTGCGGAATACAAACAAACTTGTTAGGGATCAATAAAATCAAGAACTGAGTTCGGAATACCGCAAACATGTTCTGCATCAAGAAAATCAAGAATTTAGTACCGAATACAACCAAACTTTTTTCGGATCAAGAAAATCAAGAACTGAGTCCGGAATACCGCAAACAAGTTTTGCATCAAGAAAATCAAGAATTGAGTGCGGAATAGAACCAAACCTGTTTCGGATCAAGAAAATCAAGAACTGAGTACGGAATGCCGCAAACATGTTTTGCATGAAGAAAATCAAGATTTGAGCGCGGAATACAACCAAACTTGTTTGGGATCAAGAAAATCAAAACTGAGTCCGGAATACCGCAAACAAGTTTTGCATCAAGAAAATCAAGAATTGAGTGCGGAATAGAACCAAACTTGTTTCGGATCAAGAAAATCAAGAACTGAGTCCGGAATACCGCAAACAAGTTTTGCGTCAAGAAAATCAAGAATTTGAGTCCGGAATACAAACAAACTTGTTAGGGATCAATAAAATCAAGAACTGAGTCCGGAATACCGCAAACATGTTCTGCATCAAGAAAATCAAGAATTTAGTGCGGAATACAACCAAACTTGTTTGGGATCAAGAAAAAATCAAGAACTGAGTCCGGAATACCGCAAACAAGTTTTGCATCAAGAAAATCAAGAATTGAGTGCGGAATAGAACCAAACTTGTTTCGGATCAAGAAAATCAAGAACTGAGTCCGGAATGCCGCAAACATGTTTTGCATCGTGAAAATCAAGAATTGAGTGCGGAATACAACCAAACTTGTTTCGGATCAAGAAAATCAAGAACTGAGTCCGGAATGCCGCAAATATGTTTTGCATCAAGAAAATCAAGAATTGAGCGCGGAATACAACCAAACTTGTTTCGGATCAAGAAAATCAAGAACTGAGTCCGGAATTCCGCAAACATGTTTTGCATCAAGAAAATCAAGAATTGAGCGCGGAATACAACCAAACTTGTTTCGGATCAAGAAAATCAAGAACTGAGTCCGGAATACCGCAAACAAGTTTTGCGTCAAGAAAATCAAGAATTGAGAGCGGAATAGAACCAAACCTGTTTCGGATCAAGAAAATCAAGAACTGAGTACGGAATGCCGCAAACATGTTTTGCATGAAGAAAATCAAGATTTGAGCGCGGAATACAACCAAACTTGTTTCGGATCAAGAAAATCAAAACTGAGTCCGGAATACCGCAAACAAGTTTTGCATCAAGAAATCAAGAATTTGAGTCCGGAATACAACCAAACTTGTTTCGGATCAAGAAAATCAAGAACTGAGTCCGGAATACCGCACACAAGTTTTGCATCAAGAAAATCAAGAATTGAGTGCGGAATAGAGCCAAACTTGTTTGGGATCAATAAAATCAAGAACTGAGTCCGGAATACCGCAAACAAGTTTTGCGGGAAGAAAATCAAGAATTTGAGTCCGGAATACAAACAAACTTGTTAGGGATCAATAAAATCAAGAACTGAGTCCGGAATACCGCAAACATGTTCTGCATCAAGAAAATCAAGAATTTAGTGCGGAATACAACCAAACTTGTTTCGGATCAAGAAAATCAAGAACTGGGTCCGGAATGCCGCAAACATGTTTTGCATCAAGAAAATCAAGAATTGAGTGCGGAATAGAACCAAACCTGTTTCGGATCAAGAAAATCAAGAACTGAATCCGGAATGCCGCAAACATGTTTTGCTTCATGAAAATCAAGAATTGAGCGCGGAATACAACCAAACTTTTTTCGGATAAAGAAAATCAAGAACTGAGTCCGGAATACCGCAAACAAGTTTTGCATCAAGAAAATCAAGAATTTGAGTCCGGAATACAACCAAACTTGTTTCGGATCAAGAAAATCAAGAACTGAGTCCGGAGTACCGCACACAAGTTTTGCATCAAGAAAATCAAGAATTGAGTGCGGAATAGAACCAAACTTGTTTGGGATCAAGAAAATCCAGAACTGAGTCCGGAATACCGCAAACAAGTTTTGCGTGAAGAAAATCAAGAATTTGAGTCCGGAATACAAACAAACTTGTTAGGGATCAATAAAATCAAGAACTGAGTCCGGAATACCGCAAACATGTTCTGTATCAAGAAAATCAAGAATTTAGTGCGGAATACAACCAAACTTTTTTCGGATCAAGAAAATCAAGGACTGGGTCCGGAATACCGCAAACAAGTTTTGCATCAAGAAAATCAAGAATTGAGTGCGGAATAGAACCAAACCTGTTTCGGATCAAGAAAATCAAGAACTGAGTCCGGAATGCCGCAAACATGTTTTGCATCAAGAAAATCAAGAATTGAGCGCGGAATACAACCAAACTTGTTTCGGATAAAGAAAATCAAGAACTGAGTCCGGAATGCCGCAAATATGGTTTGCATCAAGAAAATCAAGAATTGAGCGCGGAATACAACCAAACTTGTTTCGGATCAAGAAAATCAAGAACTGAGTCCGGAATTCCGCAAACATGTTTTGCATCAAGAAAATCAAGAATTGAGCGCGGAATACAACCAAACTTGTTTCGGATCAAGAAAATCAAGAACTGAGTCCGGAATACCGCAAACAAGTTTTGCGTCAAGAAAATCAAGAATTGAGAGCGGAATAGAACCAAACCTGTTTCGGATCAAGAAAATCAAGAACTGAGTACGGAATGCCGCAAACATGTTTTGCATGAAGAAAATCAAAACTTGAGAGCGGAATACAACCAAACTTGTTTCGGATCAAGAAAATCAAAACTGAGTCCGGAATACCGCAAACAAGTTTTGCATCAAGAAATCAAGAATTTGAGTCCGGAATACAACCAAACTTGTTTCGGATCAAGAAAATCAAGAACTGAGTCCGGAATACCGCACACAAGTTTTGCATCAAGAAAATCAAGAATTGAGTGCGGAATAGAGCCAAACTTGTTTGGGATCAATAAAATCAAGAACTGAGTCCGGAATACCGCAAACAAGTTTTGCGGGAAGAAAAAATCAAGAATTTGAGTCCGGAATACAAACAAACTTGTTAGGGATCAATAAAATCAAGAACTGAGTCCGGAATACCGCAAACATGTTCTGCATCAAGAAAATCAAGAATTTAGTGCGGAATACAACCAAACTTGTTTCGGATCAAGAAAATCAAGAACTGGGTCCGGAATGCCGCAAACATGTTTTGCATCAAGAAAATCAAGAATTGAGTGCGGAATAGAACCAAACCTGTTTCGGATCAAGAAAATCAAGAACTGAGTCCGGAATGCCGCAAACATGTTTTGCATCATGAAAATCAAGAATTGAGCGCGGAATACAACCAAACTTGTTTCGGATAAAGAAAATCAAGAACTGAGTCCGGAATACCGCAAACAAGTTTTGCATCAAGAAAATCAAGAATTTGAGTCCGGAATACAACCAAACTTGTTTCGGATCAAGAAAATCAAGAACTGAGTCCGGAGTACCGCACACAAGTTTTGCATCAAGAAAATCAAGAATTGAGTGCGGAATAGAACCAAACTTGTTTGGGATCAAGAAAATCCAGAACTGAGTCCGGAATACCGCAAACAAGTTTTGCGTGAAGAAAATCAAGAATTTGAGTCCGGAATACAAACAAACTTGTTAGGGATCAATAAAATCAAGAACTGAGTCCGGAATACCGCAAACATGTTCTGTATCAAGAAAATCAAGAATTTAGTGCGGAATACAACCAAACTTTTTTCGGATCAAGAAAATCAAGGACTGGGTCCGGAATACCGCAAACAAGTTTTGCATCAAGAAAATCAAGAATTGAGTGCGGAATAGAACCAAACCTGTTTCGGATCAAGAAAATCAAGAACTGAGTCCGGAATGCCGCAAACATGTTTTGCATCATGAAAATCAAGAATTGAGCGCGGAATACAACCAAACTTGTTTCGGATAAAGAAAATCAAGAACTGAGTCCGGAATACCGCAAACAAGTTTTGCGTCAAGAAAATCAAGAATTGAGAGCGGAATAGAACCAAACCTGTTTCGGATCAAGAAAATCAAGAACTGAGTACGGAATGCCGCAAACATGTTTTGCATGAAGAAAATCAAGATTTGAGCGCGGAATACAACCAAACTTGTTTCGGATCAAGAAAATCAAAACTGAGTCCGGAATACCGCAAACAAGTTTTGCATCAAGAAATCAAGAATTTGAGTCCGGAATACAACCAAACTTGTTTCGGATCAAGAAAATCAAGAACTGAGTCCGGAAAACCGCACACAAGTTTTGCATCAAGAAAATCAAGAATTGAGTGCGGAATAGAGCCAAACTTGTTTGGGATCAATAAAATCAAGAACTGAGTCCGGAATACCGCAAACAAGTTTTGCGGGAAGAAAATCAAGAATTTGAGTCCGGAATACAAACAAACTTGTTAGGGATCAATAAAATCAAGAACTGAGTCCGGAATACCGCAAACATGTTCTGCATCAAGAAAATCAAGAATTTAGTGCGGAATACAACCAAACTTGTTTCGGATCAAGAAAATCAAGAACTGGGTCCGGAATGCCGCAAACATGTTTTGCATCAAGAAAATCAAGAATTGAGTGCGGAATAGAACCAAACCTGTTTCGGATCAAAAAAATCAAGAACTGAGTCCGGAATGCCGCAAACATGCTTTGCATCATGAAAATCAAGAATTGAGCGCGGAATACAACCAAACTTGTTTCGGATAAAGAAAATCAAGAACTCAGTCCGGAATACCGCAAACAAGTTTTGCATCAAGAAAATCAAGAATTTGAGTCCGGAATACAACCAAACTTGTTTCGGATCAAGAAAATCAAGAACTGAGTCCGGAGTACCGCACACAAGTTTTGCATCAAGAAAATCAAGAATTGAGTGCGGAATAGAACCAAACTTGTTTGGGATCAAGAAAAAATCCAGAACTGAGTCCGGAATACCGCAAACAAGTTTTGCGTGAAGAAAATCAAGAATTTGAGTCCGGAATACAAACAAACTTGTTAGGGATCAATAAAATCAAGAACTGAGTCCGGAATACCGCAAACATGTTCTGTATCAAGAAAATCAAGAATTTAGTGCGGAATACAACCAAACTTTTTTCGGATCAAGAAAATCAAGGACTGGGTCCGGAATACCGCAAACAAGTTTTGCATCAAGAAAATCAAGAATTGAGTGCGGAATAGAACCAAACCTGTTTCGGATCAAGAAAATCAAGAACTGAGTCCGGAATGCCGCAAACATGTTTTGCATCATGAAAATCAAGAATTGAGCGCGGAATACAACCAAACTTGTTTCGGATAAAGAAAATCAAGAACTGAGTCCGGAATACCGCAAACAAGTTTTGCATCAAGAAAATCAAGAATTTGAGTCCGGAATACAACCAAACTTGTTTCGGATCAAGAAAATCAAGAACTGAGTCCGGAGTACCGCAAACATGTTTTGCATCAAGAAAATCAAGAATTGAGTGCGGAATAGAACCAAACCTGTTTCGGATCAAGAAAATCAAGAACTGAGTCCGGAATACCGCACACAAGTTTTGCATCAAGAAAATCAAGAATTGAGTGCGGAATAGAACCAAACTTGTTTGGGATCAAGAAAATCAAGAACTGAGTCCGGAATACCGCAAACAAGTTTTGCGTGAAGAAAATCAAGAATTTGAGGCCGGAATACAAACAAACTTGTTTGGGATCAAAAAAATCAAGAACTGAGTCCGGAATGCCGCAAACATGTTTTGCATCAAGAAAATCAAGAATTGAGCGCGGAATACAACCAAACTTGTTTCGGATAAAGAAAATCAAGAACTGAGTCCGGAATGCCGCAAATATGTTTTGCATCAAGAAAATCAAGAATTGAGCGCGGAATACAACCAAACTTGTTTCGGATCAAGAAAATCAAGAACTGAGTCCGGAATTCCGCAAACATGTTTTGCATCAAGAAAATCAAGAATTGAGCGCGGAATACAACCAAACTTGTTTCGGATCAAGAAAATCAAGAACTGAGTCCGGAATACCGCAAACAAGTTTTGCGTCAAGAAAATCAAGAATTGAGAGCGGAATAGAACCAAACCTGTTTCGGATCAAGAAAATCAAGAACTGAGTACGGAATGCCGCAAACATGTTTTGCATGAAGAAAATCAAGATTTGAGCGCGGAATACAACCAAACTTGTTTCGGATCAAGAAAATCAAAACTGAGTCCGGAATACCGCAAACAAGTTTTGCATCAAGAAATCAAGAATTTGAGTCCGGAATACAACCAAACTTGTTTCGGATCAAGAAAATCAAGAACTGAGTCCGGAATACCGCACACAAGTTTTGCATCAAGAAAATCAAGAATTGAGTGCGGAATAGAGCCAAACTTGTTTGGGATCAATAAAATCAAGAACTGAGTCCGGAATACCGCAAACAAGTTTTGCGGGAAGAAAATCAAGAATTTGAGTCCGGAATACAAACAAACTTGTTAGGGATCAATAAAATCAAGAACTGAGTCCGGAATACCGCAAACATGTTCTGCATCAAGAAAATCAAGAATTTAGTGCGGAATACAACCAAACTTGTTTCGGATCAAGAAAATCAAGAACTGGGTCCGGAATGCCGCAAACATGTTTTGCATCAAGAAAATCAAGAATTGAGTGCGGAATAGAACCAAACCTGTTTCGGATCAAGAAAATCAAGAACTGAGTCCGGAATGCCGCAAACATGTTTTGCATCATGAAAATCAAGAATTGAGCGCGGAATACAACCAAACTTGTTTCGGATAAAGAAAATCAAGAACTGAGTCCGGAATACCGCAAACAAGTTTTGCATCAAGAAAATCAAGAATTTGAGTCCGGAATACAACCAAACTTGTTTCGGATCAAGAAAATCAAGAACTGAGTCCGGAGTACCGCACACAAGTTTTGCATCAAGAAAATCAAGAATTGAGTGCGGAATAGAACCAAACTTGTTTGGGATCAAGAAAATCCAGAACTGAGTCCGGAATACCGCAAACAAGTTTTGCGTGAAGAAAATCAAGAATTTGAGTCCGGAATACAAACAAACTTGTTATGGATCAATAAAATCAAGAACTGAGTCCGGAATACCGCAAACATGTTCTGTATCAAGAAAATCAAGAATTTAGTGCGGAATACAACCAAACTTTTTTCGGATCAAGAAAATCAAGGACTGGGTCCGGAATACCGCAAACAAGTTTTGCATCAAGAAAATCAAGAATTGAGTGCGGAATAGAACCAAACCTGTTTCGGATCAAGAAAATCAAGAACTGAGTCCGGAATGCCGCAAACATGTTTTGCATCATGAAAATCAAGAATTGAGCGCGGAATACAACCAAACTTGTTTCGGATAAAGAAAATCAAGAACTGAGTCCGGAATACCGCAAACAAGTTTTGCATCAAGAAAATCAAGAATTTGAGTCCGGAATACAACCAAACTTGTTTCGGATCAAGAAAATCAAGAACTGAGTCCGGAGTACCGCAAACATGTTTTGCATCAAGAAAATCAAGAATTGAGTGCGGAATAGAACCAAACCTGTTTCGGATCAAGAAAATCAAGAACTGAGTCCGGAATACCGCACACAAGTTTTGCATCAAGAAAATCAAGAATTGAGTGCGGAATAGAACCAAACTTGTTTGGGATCAAGAAAATCAAGAACTGAGTCCGGAATACCGCAAACAAGTTTTGCGTGAAGAAAATCAAGAATTTGAGGCCGGAATACAAACAAACTTGTTTGGGATCAAAAAAATCAAGAACTGAGTCCGGAATACCGCAAACAAGTTTTGCGTGAAGAAAATCAAGAATTTGAGTCCGGAATACAAACAAACTTGTTAGGGATCAATAAAATCAAGAACTGAGTCCGGAATACCGCAAACAGGTTCTGCATCAAGAAAATCAAGAATTGAGTGCGGAATACAACCAAACTTGTTTCGGATCAAGAAAATCAAGAACTGGGTCCGGAATGCCGCAAACAAGTTTTGCGTGAAGAAAATCAAGAATTTGAGTCCGGAATACAAACAAACTTGTTAGGGATCAATAAAATCAAGAACTGAGTTCGGAATACCGCAAACATGTTCTGCATCAAGAAAATCAAGAATTTAGTACCGAATACAACCAAACTTTTTTCGGATCAAGAAAATCAAGAACTGAGTCCGGAATACCGCAAACAAGTTTTGCATCAAGAAAATCAAGAATTGAGTGCGGAATAGAACCAAACCTGTTTCGGATCAAGAAAATCAAGAACTGAGTACGGAATGCCGCAAACATGTTTTGCATGAAGAAAATCAAGATTTGAGCGCGGAATACAACTAAACTTGTTTGGGATCAAGAAAATCAAAACTGAGTCCGGAATACCGCAAACAAGTTTTGCATCAAGAAAATCAAGAATTGAGTGCGGAATAGAACCAAACTTGTTTCGGATCAAGAAAATCAAGAACTGAGTCCGGAATACCGCAAACAAGTTTTGCATCAAGAAATCAAGAATTTGAGTCAGGAATACAACCAAACTTGTTTCGGATCAAGAAAATCAAGAACTGAGTCCGGAATACCGCACACAAGTTTTGCATCAAGAAAATCAAGAATTGAGTGCGGAATAGAGCCAAACTTGTTTGGGATCAATAAAATCAAGAACTGAGTCCGGAATACCGCAAACAAGTTTTGCGGGAAGAAAATCAAGAATTTGAGTCCGGAATACAAACAAACTTGTTAGGGATCAATAAAATCAAGAACTGAGTCCGGAATACCGCAAACATGTTCTGCATTAAGAAAATCAAGAATTTAGTGCGGAATACAACCAAACTTGTTTCGGATCAAGAAAATCAAGAACTGGGTCCGGAATGCCGCAAACATGTTTTGCATCAAGAAAATCAAGAATTGAGTGCGGAATAGAACCAAACCTGTTTCGGATCAAGAAAATCAAGAACTGAGTCCGGAATGCCGCAAACATGTTTTGCATCATGAAAATCAAGAATTGAGCGCGGAATACAACCAAACTTGTTTCGGATAAAGAAAATCAAGAACTGAGTCCGGAATACCGCAAACAAGTTTTGCATCAAGAAAATCAAGAATTTGAGTCCGGAATACAACCAAACTTGTTTCGGATCAAGAAAATCAAGAACTGAGTCCGGAGTACCGCACACAAGTTTTGCATCAAGAAAATCAAGAATTGAGTGCGGAATAGAACCAAACTTGTTTGGGATCAAGAAAATCCAGAACTGAGTCCGGAATACCGCAAACAAGTTTTGCGTGAAGAAAATCAAGAATTTGAGTCCAGAATACAAACAAACTTGTTAGGGATCAATAAAATCAAGAACTGAGTCCGGAATACCGCAAACATGTTCTGTATCAAGAAAATCAAGAATTTAGTGCGGAATACAACCAAACTTTTTTCGGATCAAGAAAATCAAGGACTGGGTCCGGAATACCGCAAACAAGTTTTGCATCAAGAAAATCAAGAATTGAGTGCGGAATAGAACCAAACCTGTTTCGGATCAAGAAAATCAAGAACTGAGTCCGGAATGCCGCAAACATGTTTTGCATCATGAAAATCAAGAATTGAGCGCGGAATACAACCAAACTTGTTTCGGATAAAGAAAATCAAGAACTGAGTCCGGAATACCGCAAACAAGTTTTGCATCAAGAAAATCAAGAATTTAGTGCGGAATACAACCAAACTTTTTTCGGATCAAGAAAATCAAGGACTGGGTCCGGAATACCGCAAACAAGTTTTGCATCAAGAAAATCAAGAATTGAGTGCGGAATAGAACCAAACCTGTTTCGGATCAAGAAAATCAAGAACTGAGTCCGGAATGCCGCAAACATGTTTTGCATCATGAAAATCAAGAATTGAGCGCGGAATACAACCAAACTTGTTTCGGATAAAGAAAATCAAGAACTGAGTCCGGAATACCGCAAACAAGTTTTGCATCAAGAAAATCAAGAATTTGAGTCCGGAATACAACCAAACTTGTTTCGGATCAAGAAAATCAAGAACTGAGTCCGGAGTACCGCAAACATGTTTTGCATCAAGAAAATCAAGAATTGAGTGCGGAATAGAACCAAACCTGTTTCGGATCAAGAAAATCAAGAACTGAGTCCGGAATACCGCACACAAGTTTTGCATCAAGAAAATCAAGAATTGAGTGCGGAATAGAACCAAACTTGTTTGGGATCAAGAAAATCAAGAACTGAGTCCGGAATACCGCAAACAAGTTTTGCGTGAAGAAAATCAAGAATTTGAGGCCGGAATACAAACAAACTTGTTTGGGATCAAAAAAATCAAGAACTGAGTCCGGAATGCCGCAAACATGTTTTGCATCAAGAAAATCAAGAATTGAGCGCGGAATACAACCAAACTTGTTTCGGATAAAGAAAATCAAGAACTGAGTCCGGAATGCCGCAAATATGTTTTGCATCAAGAAAATCAAGAATTGAGCGCGGAATACAACCAAACTTGTTTCGGATCAAGAAAATCAAGAACTGAGTCCGGAATTCCGCAAACATGTTTTGCATCAAGAAAATCAAGAATTGAGCGCGGAATACAACCAAACTTGTTTCGGATCAAGAAAATCAAGAACTGAGTCCGGAATAACGCAAACAAGTTTTTCGTCAAGAAAATCAAGAATTGAGAGCGGAATAGAACCAAACCTGTTTCGGATCAAGAAAATCAAGAACTGAGTACGGAATGCCGCAAACATGTTTTGCATGAAGAAAATCAAGATTTGAGCGCGGAATACAACCAAACTTGTTTCGGATCAAGAAAATCAAAACTGAGTCCGGAATACCGCAAACAAGTTTTGCATCAAGAAATCAAGAATTTGAGTCCGGAATACAACCAAACTTGTTTCGGATCAAGAAAATCAAGAACTGAGTCCGGAATACCGCACACAAGTTTTGCATCAAGAAAATCAAGAATTGAGTGCGGAATAGAGCCAAACTTGTTTGGGATCAATAAAATCAAGAACTGGGTCCGGAATACCGCAAACAAGTTTTGCGGGAAGAAAATCAAGAATTTGAGTCCGGAATACAAACAAACTTGTTAGGGATCAATAAAATCAAGAACTGAGTTCGGAATACCGCAAACATGTTCTGCATCAAGAAAATCAAGAATTTAGTACCGAATACAACCAAACTTTTTTCGGATCAAGAAAATCAAGAACTGAGTCCGGAATACCGCAAACAAGTTTTGCATCAAGAAAATCAAGAATTGAGTGCGGAATAGAACCAAACCTGTTTCGGATCAAGAAAATCAAGAACTGAGTACGGAATGCCGCAAACATGTTTTGCATGAAGAAAATCAAGATTTGAGCGCGGAATACAACTAAACTTGTTTGGGATCAAGAAAATCAAAACTGAGTCCGGAATACCGCAAACAAGTTTTGCATCAAGAAAATCAAGAATTGAGTGCGGAATAGAACCAAACTTGTTTCGGATCAAGAAAATCAAGAACTGAGTCCGGAATACCGCAAACAAGTTTTGCATCAAGAAATCAAGAATTTGAGTCAGGAATACAACCAAACTTGTTTCGGATCAAGAAAATCAAGAACTGAGTCCGGAATACCGCACACAAGTTTTGCATCAAGAAAATCAAGAATTGAGTGCGGAATAGAGCCAAACTTGTTTGGGATCAATAAAATCAAGAACTGAGTCCGGAATACCGCAAACAAGTTTTGCGGGAAGAAAATCAAGAATTTGAGTCCGGAATACAAACAAACTTGTTAGGGATCAATAAAATCAAGAACTGAGTCCGGAATACCGCAAACATGTTCTGCATCAAGAAAATCAAGAATTTAGTGCGGAATACAACCAAACTTGTTTCGGATCAAGAAAATCAAGAACTGGGTCCGGAATGCCGCAAACATGTTTTGCATCAAGAAAATCAAGAATTGAGTGCGGAATAGAACCAAACCTGTTTCGGATCAAGAAAATCAAGAACTGAGTCCGGAATGCCGCAAACATGTTTTGCATCATGAAAATCAAGAATTGAGCGCGGAATACAACCAAACTTGTTTCGGATAAAGAAAATCAAGAACTGAGTCCGGAATACCGCAAACAAGTTTTGCATCAAGAAAATCAAGAATTTGAGTCCGGAATACAACCAAACTTGTTTCGGATCAAGAAAATCAAGAACTGAGTCCGGAGTACCGCACACAAGTTTTGCATCAAGAAAATCAAGAATTGAGTGCGGAATAGAACCAAACTTGTTTGAGATCAAGAAAATCCAGAACTGAGTCCGGAATACCGCAAACAAGTTTTGCGTGAAGAAAATCAAGAATTTGAGTCCAGAATACAAACAAACTTGTTAGGGATCAATAAAATCAAGAACTGAGTCCGGAATACCGCAAACATGTTCTGTATCAAGAAAATCAAGAATTTAGTGCGGAATACAACCAAACTTTTTTCGGATCAAGAAAATCAAGGACTGGGTCCGGAATACCGCAAACAAGTTTTGCATCAAGAAAATCAAGAATTGAGTGCGGAATAGAACCAAACCTGTTTCGGATCAAGAAAATCAAGAACTGAGTCCGGAATGCCGCAAACATGTTTTGCATCATGAAAATCAAGAATTGAGCGCGGAATACAACCAAACTTGTTTCGGATAAAGAAAATCAAGAACTGAGTCCGGAATACCGCAAACAAGTTTTGCATCAAGAAAATCAAGAATTTAGTGCGGAATACAACCAAACTTTTTTCGGATCAAGAAAATCAAGGACTGGGTCCGGAATACCGCAAACAAGTTTTGCATCAAGAAAATCAAGAATTGAGTGCGGAATAGAACCAAACCTGTTTCGGATCAAGAAAATCAAGAACTGAGTCCGGAATGCCGCAAACATGTTTTGCGTCATGAAAATCAAGAATTGAGCGCGGAATACAACCAAACTTGTTTCGGATAAAGAAAATCAAGAACTGAGTCCGGAATACCGCAAACAAGTTTTGCATCAAGAAAATCAAGAATTTGAGTCCGGAATACAACCAAACTTGTTTCGGATCAAGAAAATCAAGAACTGAGTCCGGAGTACCGCAAACATGTTTTGCATCAAGAAAATCAAGAATTGAGTGCGGAATAGAACCAAACCTGTTTCGGATCAAGAAAATCAAGAACTGAGTCCGGAATACCGCACACAAGTTTTGCATCAAGAAAATCAAGAATTGAGTGCGGAATAGAACCAAACTTGTTTGGGATCAAGAAAATCAAGAACTGAGTCCGGAATACCGCAAACAAGTTTTGCGTGAAGAAAATCAAGAATTTGAGGCCGGAATACAAACAAACTTGTTTGGGATCAAAAAAATCAAGAACTGAGTCCGGAATGCCGCAAACATGTTTTGCATCAAGAAAATCAAGAATTGAGCGCGGAATACAACCAAACTTGTTTCGGATAAAGAAAATCAAGAACTGAGTCCGGAATGCCGCAAATATGTTTTGCATCAAGAAAATCAAGAATTGAGCGCGGAATACAACCAAACTTGTTTCGGATCAAGAAAATCAAGAACTGAGTCCGGAATTCCGCAAACATGTTTTGCATCAAGAAAATCAAGAATTGAGCGCGGAATACAACCAAACTTGTTTCGGATCAAGAAAATCAAGAACTGAGTCCGGAATAACGCAAACAAGTTTTGCGTCAAGAAAATCAAGAATTGAGAGCGGAATAGAACCAAACCTGTTTCGGATCAAGAAAATCAAGAACTGAGTACGGAATGCCGCAAACATGTTTTGCATGAAGAAAATCAAGATTTGAGCGCGGAATACAACCAAACTTGTTTCGGATCAAGAAAATCAAAACTGAGTCCGGAATACCGCAAACAAGTTTTGCATCAAGAAATCAAGAATTTGAGTCCGGAATACAACCAAACTTGTTTCGGATCAAGAAAATCAAGAACTGAGTCCGGAATACCGCACACAAGTTTTGCATCAAGAAAATCAAGAATTGAGTGCGGAATAGAGCCAAACTTGTTTGGGATCAATAAAATCAAGAACTGAGTCCGGAATACCGCAAACAAGTTTTGCGGGAAGAAAATCAAGAATTTGAGTCCGGAATACAAACAAACTTGTTAGGGATCAATAAAATCAACAACTGAGTCCGGAATACCGCAAACAAGTTTTGCGTGAAGAAAATCAAGAATTTGAGGCCGGAATACAAACAAACTTGTTTGGGATCAAAAAAATCAAGAACTGAGTCCGGAATACCGCAAACAAGTTTTGCGTGAAGAAAATCAAGAATTTGAGTCCGGAATACAAACAAACTTGTTAGGGATCAATAAAATCAAGAACTGAGTCCGGAATACCGCAAACAGGTTCTGCATCAAGAAAATCAAGAATTGAGTGCGGAATACAACCAAACTTGTTTCGGATCAAGAAAATCAAGAACTGGGTCCGGAATGCCGCAAACAAGTTTTGCGTGAAGAAAATCAAGAATTTGAGTCCGGAATACAAACAAACTTGTTAGGGATCAATAAAATCAAGAACTGAGTTCGGAATACCGCAAACATGTTCTGCATCAAGAAAATCAAGAATTTAGTACCGAATACAACCAAACTTTTTTCGGATCAAGAAAATCAAGAACTGAGTCCGGAATACCGCAAACAAGTTTTGCATCAAGAAAATCAAGAATTGAGTGCGGAATAGAACCAAACCTGTTTCGGATCAAGAAAATCAAGAACTGAGTACGGAATGCCGCAAACATGTTTTGCATGAAGAAAATCAAGATTTGAGCGCGGAATACAACTAAACTTGTTTGGGATCAAGAAAATCAAAACTGAGTCCGGAATACCGCAAACAAGTTTTGCATCAAGAAAATCAAGAATTGAGTGCGGAATAGAACCAAACTTGTTTCGGATCAAGAAAATCAAGAACTGAGTCCGGAATACCGCAAACAAGTTTTGCATCAAGAAATCAAGAATTTGAGTCAGGAATACAACCAAACTTGTTTCGGATCAAGAAAATCAAGAACTGAGTCCGGAATACCGCACACAAGTTTTGCATCAAGAAAATCAAGAATTGAGTGCGGAATAGAGCCAAACTTGTTTGGGATCAATAAAATCAAGAACTGAGTCCGGAATACCGCAAACAAGTTTTGCGGGAAGAAAATCAAGAATTTGAGTCCGGAATACAAACAAACTTGTTAGGGATCAATAAAATCAAGAACTGAGTCCGGAATACCGCAAACATGTTCTGCATCAAGAAAATCAAGAATTTAGTGCGGAATACAACCAAACTTGTTTCGGATCAAGAAAATCAAGAACTGGGTCCGGAATGCCGCAAACATGTTTTGCATCAAGAAAATCAAGAATTGAGTGCGGAATAGAACCAAACCTGTTTCGGATCAAGAAAATCAAGAACTGAGTCCGGAATGCCGCAAACATGTTTTGCATCATGAAAATCAAGAATTGAGCGCGGAATACAACCAAACTTGTTTCGGATAAAGAAAATCAAGAACTGAGTCCGGAATACCGCAAACAAGTTTTGCATCAAGAAAATCAAGAATTTGAGTCCGGAATACAACCAAACTTGTTTCGGATCAAGAAAATCAAGAACTGAGTCCGGAGTACCGCACACAAGTTTTGCATCAAGAAAATCAAGAATTGAGTGCGGAATAGAACCAAACTTGTTTGGGATCAAGAAAATCCAGAACTGAGTCCGGAATACCGCAAACAAGTTTTGCGTGAAGAAAATCAAGAATTTGAGTCCGGAATACAAACAAACTTGTTAGGGATCAATAAAATCAAGAACTGAGTCCGGAATACCGCAAACATGTTCTGTATCAAGAAAATCAAGAATTTAGTGCGGAATACAACCAAACTTTTTTCGGATCAAGAAAATCAAGGACTGGGTCCGGAATACCGCAAACAAGTTTTGCATCAAGAAAATCAAGAATTGAGTGCGGAATAGAACCAAACCTGTTTCGGATCAAGAAAATCAAGAACTGAGTCCGGAATGCCGCAAACATGTTTTGCATCATGAAAATCAAGAATTGAGCGCGGAATACAACCAAACTTGTTTCGGATAAAGAAAATCAAGAACTGAGTCCGGAATACCGCAAACAAGTTTTGCATCAAGAAAATCAAGAATTTGAGTCCGGAATACAACCAAACTTGTTTCGGATCAAGAAAATCAAGAACTGAGTCCGGAGTACCGCAAACATGTTTTGCATCAAGAAAATCATGAATTGAGTGCGGAATAGAACCAAACCTGTTTCGGATCAAGAAAATCAAGAACTGAGTCCGGAATACCGCACACAAGTTTTGCATCAAGAAAATGAAGAATTGAGTGCGGAATAGAACCAAACTTGTTTGGGATCAAGAAAATCAAGAACTGAGTCCGGAATACCGCAAACAAGTTTTGCGTGAAGAAAATCAAGAATTTGAGGTCGGAATACAAACAAACTTGTTTGGGATCAAAAAAATCAAGAACTGAGTCCGGAATACCGCAAACAAGTTTTGCGTTAAGAAAATCAAGAATTTGAGTCCGGAATACAAACAAACTTGTTAGGGATCAATAAAATCAAGAACTGAGTCCGGAATACCGCAAACATGTTCTGCATCAAGAAAATCAAGAATTGAGTGCGGAATACAACCAAACTTGTTTCGGATCAAGAAAATCAAGAACTGGGTCCGGAATGCCGCAAACAAGTTTTGCGTGAAGAAAATCAAGAATTTGAGTCCGGAATACAAACAAACTTGTTAGGGATCAATAAAATCAAGAACTGAGTTCGGAATACCGCAAACATGTTCTGCATCAAGAAAATCAAGAATTTAGTACCGAATACAACCAAACTTTTTTCGGATCAAGAAAATCAAGAACTGAGTCCGGAATGCCGCAAACATGTTTTGCATCAAGAAAATCAAGAGTTGAGCGCGGAATACAACCAAACTTTTTTCGGATCAAGAAAATCAAGAACTGAGTCCGGAATACCGCAAACAAGTTTTGCATCAAGAAAATCAAGAATTGAGTGCGGAATAGAACCAAACCTGTTTCGGATCAAGAAAATCAAGAACTGAGTACGGAATGCCGCAAACATGTTTTGCATGAAGAAAATCAAGATTTGAGCGCGGAATACAACCAAACTTGTTTGGGATCAAGAAAATCAAAACTGAGTCCGGAATACCGCAAACAAGTTTTGCATCAAGAAAATCAAGAATTTGAGTCCGGAATACAACCAAACTTGTTTCGGATCAAGAAAATCAAGAACTGAGTCCGGAATACCGCACACAAGTTTTGCATCAAGAAAATCAAGAATTGAGTGCGGAATAGAACCAAACTTGTTTGGGATCAAGAAAATCCAGAACTGAGTCCGGAATACCGCAAACAAGTTTTGCGTGAAGAAAATCAAGAATTTGAGTCCGGAATACAAACAAACTTGTTAGGGATCAATAAAATCAAGAACTGAGTTCGGAATACCGCAAACATGTTCTGCATCAAGAAAATCAAGAATTTAGTACCGAATACAACCAAACTTTTTTCGGATCAAGAAAATCAAGAACTGAGTCCGGAATACCGCAAACAAGTTTTGCATCAAGAAAATCAAGAATTGAGTGCGGAATAGAACCAAACCTGTTTCGGATCAAGAAAATCAAGAACTGAGTACGGAATGCCGCAAACATGTTTTGCATGAAGAAAATCAAGATTTGAGCGCGGAATACAACCAAACTTGTTTGGGATCAAGAAAATCAAAACTGAGTCCGGAATACCGCAAACAAGTTTTGCATCAAGAAAATCAAGAATTGAGTGCGGAATAGAACCAAACTTGTTTCGGATCAAGAAAATCAAGAACTGAGTCCGGAATACCGCAAACAAGTTTTGCATCAAGAAAATCAAGAATTTGAGTCCGGAATACAACCAAACTTGTTTCGGATCAAGAAAATCAAGAACTGAGTCCGGAATACCGCACACAAGTTTTGCATCAAGAAAATCAAGAATTGAGTGCGGAATAGAACCAAACTTGTTTGGGATCAAGAAAATCCAGAACTGAGTCCGGAATACCGCAAACAAGTTTTGCGTGAAGAAAATCAAGAATTTGAGTCCGGAATACAAACAAACTTGTTAGGGATCAATAAAATCAAGAACTGAGTCCGGAATACCGCAAACATGTTCTGTATCAAGAAAATCAAGAATTTAGTGCGGAATACAACCAAACTTTTTTCGGATCAAGAAAATCAAGGACTGGGTCCGGAATACCGCAAACAAGTTTTGCATCAAGAAAATCAAGAATTGAGTGCGGAATAGAACCAAACCTGTTTCGGATCAAGAAAATCAAGAACTGAGTACGGAATGCCGCAAACATGTTTTGCATGAAGAAAATCAAGATTTGAGCGCGGAATACAACTAAACTTGTTTGGGATCAAGAAAATCAAAACTGAGTCCGGAATACCGCAAACAAGTTTTGCATCAAGAAAATCAAGAATTGAGTGCGGAATAGAACCAAACTTGTTTCGGATCAAGAAAATCAAGAACTGAGTCCGGAATACCGCAAACAAGTTTTGCATCAAGAAAATCAAGAATTGAGTGCGGAATAGAACCAAACCTGTTTCGGATCAAGAAAATCAAGAACTGAGTACGGAATGCCGCAAACATGTTTTGCATGAAGAAAATCAAGATTTGAGCGCGGAATACAACCAAACTTGTTTGGGATCAAGAAAATCAAAACTGAGTCCGGAATACCGCAAACAAGTTTTGCATCAAGAAAATCAAGAATTGAGTGCGGAATAGAACCAAACTTGTTTCGGATCAAGAAAATCAAGAACTGAGTCCGGAATACCGCAAACAAGTTTTGCATCAAGAAAATCAAGAATTTGAGTCCGGAATACAACCAAACTTGTTTCGGATCAAGAAAATCAAGAACTGAGTCCGGAATACCGCACACAAGTTTTGCATCAAGAAAATCAAGAATTGAGTGCGGAATAGAACCAAACTTGTTTGGGATCAAGAAAATCCAGAACTGAGTCCGGAATACCGCAAACAAGTTTTGCGTGAAGAAAATCAAGAATTTGAGTCCGGAATACAAACAAACTTGTTAGGGATCAATAAAATCAAGAACTGAGTCCGGAATACCGCAAACATGTTCTGTATCAAGAAAATCAAGAATTTAGTGCGGAATACAACCAAACTTTTTTCGGATCAAGAAAATCAAGGACTGGGTCCGGAATACCGCAAACAAGTTTTGCATCAAGAAAATCAAGAATTGAGTGCGGAATAGAACCAAACCTGTTTCGGATCAAGAAAATCAAGAACTGAGTCCGGAATGCCGCAAACATGTTTTGCATCAAGAAAATCAAGAGTTGAGCGCGGAATACAACCAAACTTTTTTCGGATCAAGAAAATCAAGAACTGAGTCCGGAATACCGCAAACAAGTTTTGCATCAAGAAAATCAAGAATTGAGTGCGGAATAGAACCAAACCTGTTTCGGATCAAGAAAATCAAGAACTGAGTACGGAATGCCGCAAACATGTTTTGCATGAAGAAAATCAAGATTTGAGCGCGGAATACAACCAAACTTGTTTGGGATCAAGAAAATCAAAACTGAGTCCGGAATACCGCAAACAAGTTTTGCATCAAGAAAATCAAGAATTGAGTGCGGAATAGAACCAAACTTGTTTCGGATCAAGAAAATCAAGAACTGAGTCCGGAATACCGCACACAAGTTTTGCATCAAGAAAATCAAGAATTGAGTGCGGAATAGAACCAAACTTGTTTGGGATCAAGAAAATCCAGAACTGAGTCCGGAATACCGCAAACAAGTTTTGCGTGAAGAAAATCAAGAATTTGAGTCCGGAATACAAACAAACTTGTTAGGGATCAATAAAATCAAGAACTGAGTCCGGAATACCGCAAACATGTTCTGTATCAAGAAAATCAAGAATTTAGTGCGGAATACAACCAAACTTGTTTCGGATCAAGAAAATCAAGAACTGGGTCCGGAATGCCGCAAACATGTTTTGCATCAAGAAAATCAAGAATTGAGTGCGGAATAGAACCAAACCTGTTTCGGATCAAGAAAATCAAGAACTGAGTCCGGAATGCCGCAAACATGTTTTGCATCATGAAAATCAAGAATTGAGCGCGGAATACAACCAAACTTGTTTCGGATAAAGAAAATCAAGAACTGAGTCCGGAATACCGCAAACAAGTTTTGCATCAAGAAAATCAAGAATTTGAGTCCGGAATACAACCAAACTTGTTTCGGATCAAGAAAATCAAGAACTGAGTCCGGAATACCGCACACAAGTTTTGCATCAAGAAAATCAAGAATTGAGTGCGGAATAGAACCAAACTTGTTTGGGATCAAGAAAATCCAGAACTGAGTCCGGAATACCGCAAACAAGTTTTGCGTGAAGAAAATCAAGAATTTGAGTCCGGAATACAAACAAACTTGTTAGGGATCAATAAAATCAAGAACTGAGTCCGGAATACCGCAAACATGTTCTGTATCAAGAAAATCAAGAATTTAGTGCTGAATACAACCAAACTTTTTTCGGATCAAGAAAATCAAGGACTGGGTCCGGAATACCGCAAACAAGTTTTGCATCAAGAAAATCAAGAATTGAGTGCGGAATAGAACCAAACCTGTTTCGGATCAAGAAAATCAAGAACTGAGTCCGGAATGCCGCAAACATGTTTTGCATCAAGAAAATCAAGAATTGAGCGCGGAATACAACCAAACTTGTTTCGGATAAAGAAAATCAAGAACTGAGTCCGGAATACCGCAAACATGTTCTGCATCGTGAAAATCAAGAATTGAGTGCGGAATACAACCAAACTTGTTTGGGATCAAGAAAATCAAAACTGAGTCCGGAATACCGCAAACAAGTTTTGCATCAAGAAAATCAAGAATTGAGTGCGGAATAGAACCAAACTTGTTTCGGATCAAGAAAATCAAGAACTGAGTCCGGAATACCGCACACAAGTTTTGCATCAAGAAAATCAAGAATTGAGTGCGGAATAGAACCAAACTTGTTTGGGATCAAGAAAATCCAGAACTGAGTCCGGAATACCGCAAACAAGTTTTGCGTGAAGAAAATCAAGAATTTGAGTCCGGAATACAAACAAACTTGTTAGGGATCAATAAAATCAAGAACTGAGTCCGGAATACCGCAAACATGTTCTGTATCAAGAAAATCAAGAATTTAGTGCGGAATACAACCAAACTTGTTTCGGATCAAGAAAATCAAGAACTGGGTCCGGAATGCCGCAAACATGTTTTGCATCAAGAAAATCAAGAATTGAGTGCGGAATAGAACCAAACCTGTTTCGGATCAAGAAAATCAAGAACTGAGTCCGGAATGCCGCAAACATGTTTTGCATCATGAAAATCAAGAATTGAGCGCGGAATACAACCAAACTTGTTTCGGATAAAGAAAATCAAGAACTGAGTCCGGAATACCGCAAACAAGTTTTGCATCAAGAAAATCAAGAATTTGAGTCCGGAATACAACCAAACTTGTTTCGGATCAAGAAAATCAAGAACTGAGTCCGGAATACCGCACACAAGTTTTGCATCAAGAAAATCAAGAATTGAGTGCGGAATAGAACCAAACTTGTTTGGGATCAAGAAAATCCAGAACTGAGTCCGGAATACCGCAAACAAGTTTTGCGTGAAGAAAATCAAGAATTTGAGTCCGGAATACAAACAAACTTGTTAGGGATCAATAAAATCAAGAACTGAGTCCGGAATACCGCAAACATGTTCTGTATCAAGAAAATCAAGAATTTAGTGCTGAATACAACCAAACTTTTTTCGGATCAAGAAAATCAAGGACTGGGTCCGGAATACCGCAAACAAGTTTTGCATCAAGAAAATCAAGAATTGAGTGCGGAATAGAACCAAACCTGTTTCGGATCAAGAAAATCAAGAACTGAGTCCGGAATGCCGCAAACATGTTTTGCATCAAGAAAATCAAGAATTGAGCGCGGAATACAACCAAACTTGTTTCGGATAAAGAAAATCAAGAACTGAGTCCGGAATACCGCAAACATGTTCTGCATCGTGAAAATCAAGAATTGAGTGCGGAATACAACCAAACTTGTTTGGGATCAAGAAAATCAAAACTGAGTCCGGAATACCGCAAACAAGTTTTGCATCAAGAAAATCAAGAATTGAGTGCGGAATAGAACCAAACTTGTTTCGGATCAAGAAAATCAAGAACTGAGTCCGGAATACCGCACACAAGTTTTGCATCAAGAAAATCAAGAATTGAGTGCGGAATAGAACCAAACTTGTTTGGGATCAAGAAAATCCAGAACTGAGTCCGGAATACCGCAAACAAGTTTTGCGTGAAGAAAATCAAGAATTTGAGTCCGGAATACAAACAAACTTGTTAGGGATCAATAAAATCAAGAACTGAGTCCGGAATACCGCAAACATGTTCTGTATCAAGAAAATCAAGAATTTAGTGCGGAATACAACCAAACTTGTTTCGGATCAAGAAAATCAAGAACTGGGTCCGGAATGCCGCAAACATGTTTTGCATCAAGAAAATCAAGAATTGAGTGCGGAATAGAACCAAACCTGTTTCGGATCAAGAAAATCAAGAACTGAGTCCGGAATGCCGCAAACATGTTTTGCATCATGAAAATCAAGAATTGAGCGCGGAATACAACCAAACTTGTTTCGGATAAAGAAAATCAAGAACTGAGTCCGGAATACCGCAAACAAGTTTTGCATCAAGAAAATCAAGAATTTGAGTCCGGAATACAACCAAACTTGTTTCGGATCAAGAAAATCAAGAACTGAGTCCGGAATACCGCACACAAGTTTTGCATCAAGAAAATCAAGAATTGAGTGCGGAATAGAACCAAACTTGTTTGGGATCAAGAAAATCCAGAACTGAGTCCGGAATACCGCAAACAAGTTTTGCGTGAAGAAAATCAAGAATTTGAGTCCGGAATACAAACAAACTTGTTAGGGATCAATAAAATCAAGAACTGAGTCCGGAATACCGCAAACATGTTCTGTATCAAGAAAATCAAGAATTTAGTGCTGAATACAACCAAACTTTTTTCGGATCAAGAAAATCAAGGACTGGGTCCGGAATACCGCAAACAAGTTTTGCATCAAGAAAATCAAGAATTGAGTGCGGAATAGAACCAAACCTGTTTCGGATCAAGAAAATCAAGAACTGAGTCCGGAATGCCGCAAACATGTTTTGCATCAAGAAAATCAAGAATTGAGCGCGGAATACAACCAAACTTGTTTCGGATAAAGAAAATCAAGAACTGAGTCCGGAATACCGCAAACATGTTCTGCATCGTGAAAATCAAGAATTGAGTGCGGAATACAACCAAACTTGTTTCGGATCAAGAAAATCAAGAACTGGGTCCGGAATGCCGCAAACAAGTTTTGCGTGAAGAAAATCAAGAATTTGAGTCCGGAATACAAACAAACTTGTTAGGGATCAATAAAATCAAGAACTGAGTTCGGAATACCGCAAACATGTTCTGCATCAAGAAAATCAAGAATTTAGTACCGAATACAACCAAACTTTTTTCGGATCAAGAAAATCAAGAACTGAGTCCGGAATACCGCAAACAAGTTTTGCATCAAGAAAATCAAGAATTGAGTGCGGAATAGAACCAAACCTGTTTCGGATCAAGAAAATCAAGAACTGAGTACGGAATGCCGCAAACATGTTTTGCATGAAGAAAATCAAGATTTGAGCGCGGAATACAACCAAACTTGTTTGGGATCAAGAAAATCAAAACTGAGTCCGGAATACCGCAAACAAGTTTTGCATCCAGAAAATCAAGAATTGAGTGCGGAATAGAACCAAACTTGTTTCGGATCAAGAAAATCAAGAACTGAGTCCGGAATACCGCAAACAAGTTTTGCATCAAGAAAATCAAGAATTTGAGTCCGGAATACAACCAAACTTGTTTCGGATCAAGAAAATCAAGAACTGAGTCCGGAATACCGCACACAAGTTTTGCATCAAGAAAATCAAGAATTGAGTGCGGAATAGAACCAAACTTGTTTGGGATCAAGAAAATCCAGAACTGAGTCCGGAATACCGCAAACAAGTTTTGCGTGAAGAAAATCAAGAATTTGAGTCCGGAATACAAACAAACTTGTTAGGGATCAATAAAATCAAGAACTGAGTCCGGAATACCGCAAACATGTTCTGTATCAAGAAAATCAAGAATTTAGTGCGGAATACAACCAAACTTGTTTCGGATCAAGAAAATCAAGAACTGGGTCCGGAATGCCGCAAACATGTTTTGCATCAAGAAAATCAAGAATTGAGTGCGGAATAGAACCAAACCTGTTTCGGATCAAGAAAATCAAGAACTGAGTCCGGAATGCCGCAAACATGTTTTGCATCATGAAAATCAAGAATTGAGCGCGGAATACAACCAAACTTGTTTCGGATAAAGAAAATCAAGAACTGAGTCCGGAATACCGCAAACAAGTTTTGCATCAAGAAAATCAAGAATTTGAGTCCGGAATACAACCAAACTTGTTTCGGATCAAGAAAATCAAGAACTGAGTCCGGAATACCGCACACAAGTTTTGCATCAAGAAAATCAAGAATTGAGTGCGGAATAGAACCAAACTTGTTTGGGATCAAGAAAATCCAGAACTGAGTCCGGAATACCGCAAACAAGTTTTGCGTGAAGAAAATCAAGAATTTGAGTCCGGAATACAAACAAACTTGTTAGGGATCAATAAAATCAAGAACTGAGTCCGGAATACCGCAAACATGTTCTGTATCAAGAAAATCAAGAATTTAGTGCGGAATACAACCAAACTTTTTTCGGATCAAGAAAATCAAGGACTGGGTCCGGAATACCGCAAACAAGTTTTGCATCAAGAAAATCAAGAATTGAGTGCGGAATAGAACCAAACCTGTTTCGGATCAAGAAAATCAAGAACTGAGTCCGGAATGCCGCAAACATGTTCTGGATCAAGAAAATCAAGAATTTAGTGCGGAATACAACGAAACTTTTTTCGGATCAAGAAAATCAAGAACTGAGTCCGGAATACCGCAAACAAGTTTTGCATCAAGAAAATCAAGAATTGAGTGCGGAATAGAACCAAACCTGTTTCGGATCAAGAAAATCAAGAACTGAGTCCGGAATACCGCACACAAGTTTTGCATCAAGAAAATCAAGAATTGAGTGCGGAATAGAACCAAACTTGTTTGGGATCAAGAAAATCAAGAACTGAGTCCGGAATACCGCAAACAAGTTTTGCGTGAAGAAAATCAAGAATTTGAGGCCGGAATACAAACAAACTTGTTTGGGATCAAAAAAATCAAGAACTGAGTCCGGAATACCGCAAACAAGTTTTGCGTGAAGAAAATCAAGAATTTGAGTCCGGAATACAAACAAACTTGTTAGGGATCAATAAAATCAAGAACTGAGTCCGGAATACCGCAAACATGTTCTGCATCAAGAAAATCAAGAATTGAGTGCGGAATACAACCAAACTTGTTTCGGATCAAGAAAATCAAGAACTGGGTCCGGAATGCCGCAAACAAGTTTTGCGTGAAGAAAATCAAGAATTTGAGTCCGGAATATAAACAAACTTGTTAGGGATCAATAAAATCAAGAACTGAGTTCGGAATACCGCAAACATGTTCTGCATCAAGAAAATCAAGAATTTAGTACCGAATACAACCAAACTTTTTTCGGATCAAGAAAATCAAGAACTGAGTCCGGAATACCGCAAACAAGTTTTGCATCAAGAAAATCAAGAATTGAGTGCGGAATAGAACCAAACCTGTTTCGGATCAAGAAAATCAAGAACTGAGTACGGAATGCCGCAAACATGTTTTGCATGAAGAAAATCAAGATTTGAGCGCGGAATACAACCAAACTTGTTTGGGATCAAGAAAATCAAAACTGAGTCCGGAATACCGCAAACAAGTTTTGCATCAAGAAAATCAAGAATTGAGTGCGGAATAGAACCAAACTTGTTTCGGATCAAGAAAATCAAGAACTGAGTCCGGAATACCGCAAACAAGTTTTGCATCAAGAAAATCAAGAATTTGAGTCCGGAATACAACCAAACTTGTTTCGGATCAAGAAAATCAAGAACTGAGTCCGGAATACCGCACACAAGTTTTGCATCAAGAAAATCAAGAATTGAGTGCGGAATAGAACCAAACTTGTTTGGGATCAAGAAAATCCAGAACTGAGTCCGGAATACCGCAAACAAGTTTTGCGTGAAGAAAATCAAGAATTTGAGTCCGGAATACAAACAAACTTGTTAGGGATCAATAAAATCAAGAACTGAGTCCGGAATACCGCAAACATGTTCTGTATCAAGAAAATCAAGAATTTAGTGCGGAATACAACCAAACTTTTTTCGGATCAAGAAAATCAAGGACTGGGTCCGGAATACCGCAAACAAGTTTTGCATCAAGAAAATCAAGAATTGAGTGCGGAATAGAACCAAACCTGTTTCGGATCAAGAAAATCAAGAACTGAGTCCGGAATGCCGCAAACATGTTTTGCATCAAGAAAATCAAGAATTGAGCGCGGAATACAACCAAACTTGTTTCGGATAAAGAAAATCAAGAACTGAGTCCGGAATACCGCAAACATGTTCTGCATCGTGAAAATCAAGAATTGAGTGCGGAATACAACCAAACTTGTTTCGGATCAAGAAAATCAAGAACTGGGTCCGGAATGCCGCAAACAAGTTTTGCGTGAAGAAAATCAAGAATTTGAGTCCGGAATACAAACAAACTTGTTAGGGATCAATAAAATCAAGAACTGAGTTCGGAATACCGCAAACATGTTCTGCATCAAGAAAATCAAGAATTTAGTACCGAATACAACCAAACTTTTTTCGGATCAAGAAAATCAAGAACTGAGTCCGGAATACCGCAAACAAGTTTTGCATCAAGAAAATCAAGAATTTGAGTCCGGAATACAACCAAACTTGTTTCGGATCAAGAAAATCAAGAACTGAGTCCGGAATACCGCACACAAGTTTTGCATCAAGAAAATCAAGAATTGAGTGCGGAATAGAACCAAACTTGTTTGGGATCAAGAAAATCCAGAACTGAGTCCGGAATACCGCAAACAAGTTTTGCGTGAAGAAAATCAAGAATTTGAGTCCGGAATACAAACAAACTTGTTAGGGATCAATAAAATCAAGAACTGAGTCCGGAATACCGCAAACATGTTCTGTATCAAGAAAATCAAGAATTTAGTGCGGAATACAACCAAACTTTTTTCGGATCAAGAAAATCAAGGACTGGGTCCGGAATACCGCAAACAAGTTTTGCATCAAGAAAATCAAGAATTGAGTGCGGAATAGAACCAAACCTGTTTCGGATCAAGAAAATCAAGAACTGAGTCCGGAATGCCGCAAACATGTTCTGCATCAAGAAAATCAAGAATTTAGTGCGGAATACAACGAAACTTTTTTCGGATCAAGAAAATCAAGAACTGAGTCCGGAATACCGCAAACAAGTTTTGCATCAAGAAAATCAAGAATTGAGTGCGGAATAGAACCAAACCTGTTTCGGATCAAGAAAATCAAGAACTGAGTCCGGAATACCGCACACAAGTTTTGCATCAAGAAAATCAAGAATTGAGTGCGGAATAGAACCAAACTTGTTTGGGATCAAGAAAATCAAGAACTGAGTCCGGAATACCGCAAACAAGTTTTGCGTGAAGAAAATCAAGAATTTGAGGCCGGAATACAAACAAACTTGTTTGGGATCAAAAAAATCAAGAACTGAGTCCGGAATACCGCAAACAAGTTTTGCGTGAAGAAAATCAAGAATTTGAGTCCGGAATACAAACAAACTTGTTAGGGATCAATAAAATCAAGAACTGAGTCCGGAATACCGCAAACATGTTCTGCATCAAGAAAATCAAGAATTGAGTGCGGAATACAACCAAACTTGTTTCGGATCAAGAAAATCAAGAACTGGGTCCGGAATGCCGCAAACAAGTTTTGCGTGAAGAAAATCAAGAATTTGAGTCCGGAATATAAACAAACTTGTTAGGGATCAATAAAATCAAGAACTGAGTTCGGAATACCGCAAACATGTTCTGCATCAAGAAAATCAAGAATTTAGTACCGAATACAACCAAACTTTTTTCGGATCAAGAAAATCAAGAACTGAGTCCGGAATACCGCAAACAAGTTTTGCATCAAGAAAATCAAGAATTGAGTGCGGAATAGAACCAAACCTGTTTCGGATCAAGAAAATCAAGAACTGAGTACGGAATGCCGCAAACATGTTTTGCATGAAGAAAATCAAGATTTGAGCGCGGAATACAACCAAACTTGTTTGGGATCAAGAAAATCAAAACTGAGTCCGGAATACCGCAAACAAGTTTTGCATCAAGAAAATCAAGAATTGAGTGCGGAATAGAACCAAACTTGTTTCGGATCAAGAAAATCAAGAACTGAGTCCGGAATACCGCAAACAAGTTTTGCATCAAGAAAATCAAGAATTTGAGTCCGGAATACAACCAAACTTGTTTCGGATCAAGAAAATCAAGAACTGAGTCCGGAATACCGCACACAAGTTTTGCATCAAGAAAATCAAGAATTGAGTGCGGAATAGAACCAAACTTGTTTGGGATCAAGAAAATCCAGAACTGAGTCCGGAATACCGCAAACAAGTTTTGCGTGAAGAAAATCAAGAATTTGAGTCCGGAATACAAACAAACTTGTTAGGGATCAATAAAATCAAGAACTGAGTCCGGAATACCGCAAACATGTTCTGTATCAAGAAAATCAAGAATTTAGTGCGGAATACAACCAAACTTTTTTCGGATCAAGAAAATCAAGGACTGGGTCCGGAATACCGCAAACAAGTTTTGCATCAAGAAAATCAAGAATTGAGTGCGGAATAGAACCAAACCTGTTTCGGATCAAGAAAATCAAGAACTGAGTCCGGAATGCCGCAAACATGTTTTGCATCAAGAAAATCAAGAATTGAGCGCGGAATACAACCAAACTTGTTTCGGATAAAGAAAATCAAGAACTGAGTCCGGAATACCGCAAACATGTTCTGCATCGTGAAAATCAAGAATTGAGTGCGGAATACAACCAAACTTGTTTCGGATCAAGAAAATCAAGAACTGGGTCCGGAATGCCGCAAACAAGTTTTGCGTGAAGAAAATCAAGAATTTGAGTCCGGAATACAAACAAACTTGTTAGGGATCAATAAAATCAAGAACTGAGTTCGGAATACCGCAAACATGTTCTGCATCAAGAAAATCAAGAATTTAGTACCGAATACAACCAAACTTTTTTCGGATCAAGAAAATCAAGAACTGAGTCCGGAATACCGCAAACAAGTTTTGCATCAAGAAAATCAAGAATTTGAGTCCGGAATACAACCAAACTTGTTTCGGATCAAGAAAATCAAGAACTGAGTCCGGAATACCGCACACAAGTTTTGCATCAAGAAAATCAAGAATTGAGTGCGGAATAGAACCAAACTTGTTTGGGATCAAGAAAATCCAGAACTGAGTCCGGAATACCGCAAACAAGTTTTGCGTGAAGAAAATCAAGAATTTGAGTCCGGAATACAAACAAACTTGTTAGGGATCAATAAAATCAAGAACTGAGTCCGGAATACCGCAAACATGTTCTGTATCAAGAAAATCAAGAATTTAGTGCGGAATACAACCAAACTTTTTTCGGATCAAGAAAATCAAGGACTGGGTCCGGAATACCGCAAACAAGTTTTGCATCAAGAAAATCAAAAATTGAGTGCGGAATAGAACCAAACCTGTTTCGGATCAAGAAAATCAAGAACTGAGTCCGGAATGCCGCAAACATGTTTTGCATCAAGAAAATCAAGAATTGAGCGCGGAATACAACCAAACTTGTTTCGGATAAAGAAAATCAAGAACTGAGTCCGGAATACCGCAAACATGTTCTGCATCGTGAAAATCAAGAATTGAGTGCGGAATACAACCAAACTTGTTTCGGATCAAGAAAATCAAGAACTGGGTCCGGAATGCCGCAAACAAGTTTTGCGTGAAGAAAATCAAGAATTTGAGTCCGGAATACAAACAAACTTGTTAGGGATCAATAAAATCAAGAACTGAGTTCGGAATACCGCAAACATGTTCTGCATCAAGAAAATCAAGAATTTAGTACCGAATACAACCAAACTTTTTTCGGATCAAGAAAATCAAGAACTGAGTCCGGAATACCGCAAACAAGTTTTGCATCAAGAAAATCAAGAATTGAGTGCGGAATAGAACCAAACCTGTTTCGGATCAAGAAAATCAAGAACTGAGTACGGAATGCCGCAAACATGTTTTGCATGAAGAAAATCAAGATTTGAGCGCGGAATACAACCAAACTTGTTTGGGATCAAGAAAATCAAAACTGAGTCCGGAATACCGCAAACAAGTTTTGCATCAAGAAAATCAAGAATTGTGTGCGGAATAGAACCAAACTTGTTTCGGATCAAGAAAATCAAGAACTGAGTCCGGAATACCGCAAACAAGTTTTGCATCAAGAAAATCAAGAATTTGAGTCCGGAATACAACCAAACTTGTTTCGGATCAAGAAAATCAAGAACTGAGTCCGGAATACCGCACACAAGTTTTGCATCAAGAAAATCAAGAATTGAGTGCGGAATAGAACCAAACTTGTTTGGGATCAAGAAAATCCAGAACTGAGTCCGGAATACCGCAAACAAGTTTTGCGTGAAGAAAATCAAGAATTGAGTGCGGAATAGAACCAAACCTGTTTCGGATCAAGAAAATCAAGAACTGAGTCCGGAATGCCGCAAACATGTTTTGCATCATGAAAATCAAGAATTGAGCGCGGAATACAACCAAACTTGTTTCGGATAAAGAAAATCAAGAACTGAGTCCGGAATACCGCAAACAAGTTTTGCATCAAGAAAATCAAGAATTTGAGTCCGGAATACAACCAAACTTGTTTCGGATCAAGAAAATCAAGAACTGAGTCCGGAATACCGCACACAAGTTTTGCATCAAGAAAATCAAGAATTGAGTGCGGAATAGAACCAAACTTGTTTGGGATCAAGAAAATCCAGAACTGAGTCCGGAATACCGCAAACAAGTTTTGCGTGAAGAAAATCAAGAATTTGAGTCCGGAATACAAACAAACTTGTTAGGGATCAATAAAATCAAGAACTGAGTCCGGAATACCGCAAACATGTTCTGTATCAAGAAAATCAAGAATTTAGTGCGGAATACAACCAAACTTTTTTCGGATCAAGAAAATCAAGGACTGGGTCCGGAATACCGCAAATAAGTTTTGCATCAAGAAAATCAAGAATTGAGTGCGGAATAGAACCAAACCTGTTTCGGATCAAGAAAATCAAGAACTGAGTCCGGAATGCCGCAAACATGTTCTGCATCAAGAAAATCAAGAATTTAGTGCGGAATACAACGAAACTTTTTTCGGATCAAGAAAATCAAGAACTGAGTCCGGAATACCGCAAACAAGTTTTGCATCAAGAAAATCAAGAATTGAGTGCGGAATAGAACCAAACCTGTTTCGGATCAAGAAAATCAAGAACTGAGTCCGGAATACCGCACACAAGTTTTGCATCAAGAAAATCAAGAATTGAGTGCGGAATAGAACCAAACTTGTTTGGGATCAAGAAAATCAAGAACTGAGTCCGGAATACCGCAAACAAGTTTTGCGTGAAGAAAATCAAGAATTTGAGGCCGGAATACAAACAAACTTGTTTGGGATCAAAAAAATCAAGAACTGAGTCCGGAATACCGCAAACAAGTTTTGCGTGAAGAAAATCAAGAATTTGAGTCCGGAATACAAACAAACTTGTTAGGGATCAATAAAATCAAGAACTGAGTCCGGAATACCGCAAACATGTTCTGCATCAAGAAAATCAAGAATTGAGTGCGGAATACAACCAAACTTGTTTCGGATCAAGAAAATCAAGAACTGGGTCCGGAATGCCGCAAACAAGTTTTGCGTGAAGAAAATCAAGAATTTGAGTCCGGAATATAAACAAACTTGTTAGGGATCAATAAAATCAAGAACTGAGTTCGGAATACCGCAAACATGTTCTGCATCAAGAAAATCAAGAATTTAGTACCGAATACAACCAAACTTTTTTCGGATCAAGAAAATCAAGAACTGAGTCCGGAATACCGCAAACAAGTTTTGCATCAAGAAAATCAAGAATTGAGTGCGGAATAGAACCAAACCTGTTTCGGATCAAGAAAATCAAGAACTGAGTACGGAATGCCGCAAACAAGTTTTGCATGAAGAAAATCAAGATTTGAGCGCGGAATACAACCAAACTTGTTTGGGATCAAGAAAATCAAAACTGAGTCCGGAATACCGCAAACAAGTTTTGCATCAAGAAAATCAAGAATTGAGTGCGGAATAGAACCAAACTTGTTTCGGATCAAGAAAATCAAGAACTGAGTCCGGAATACCGCAAACAAGTTTTGCGTCAAGAAAATCAAGAATTTGAGTCCGGAATACAAACAAACTTGTTAGGGATCAATAAAATCAAGAACTGAGTCCGGAATACCGCAAACATGTTCTGCATCAAGAAAATCAAGAATTTAGTGCGGAATACAACCAAACTTGTTTGGGATCAAGAAAAAATCAAGAACTGAGTCCGGAATACCGCAAACAAGTTTTGCATCAAGAAAATCAAGAATTGAGTGCGGAATAGAACCAAACTTGTTTCGGATCAAGAAAATCAAGAACTGAGTCCGGAATGCCGCAAACATGTTTTGCATCGTGAAAATCAAGAATTGAGTGCGGAATACAACCAAACTTGTTTCGGATCAAGAAAATCAAGAACTGAGTCCGGAATGCCGCAAATATGTTTTGCATCAAGAAAATCAAGAATTGAGCGCGGAATACAACCAAACTTGTTTCGGATCAAGAAAATCAAGAACTGAGTCCGGAATTCCGCAAACATGTTTTGCATCAAGAAAATCAAGAATTGAGCGCGGAATACAACCAAACTTGTTTCGGATCAAGAAAATCAAGAACTGAGTCCGGAATACCGCAAACAAGTTTTGCGTCAAGAAAATCAAGAATTTGAGTCCGGAATACAAACAAACTTGTTAGGGATCAATAAAATCAAGAACTGAGTCCGGAATACCGCAAACATGTTCTGCATCAAGAAAATCAAGAATTGAGAGCGGAATACAACCAAACTTGTTTCGGATCAAGAAAATCAAGAACTGAGTCCGGAATGCCGCAAAAACATGTTTTGCATCAAGAAATCAAGAATTTGAGTCCGGAATACAACCAAACTTGTTTCGGATCAAGAAAATCAAGAACTGAGTCCGGAATACCGCACACAAGTTTTGCATCAAGAAAATCAAGAATTGAGTGCGGAATAGAGCCAAACTTGTTTGGGATCAATAAAATCAAGAACTGAGTCCGGAATACCGCAAACAAGTTTTGCGGGAAGAAAATCAAGAATTTGAGTCCGGAATACAAACAAACTTGTTAGGGATCAATAAAATCAAGAACTGAGTCCGGAATACCGCAAACATGTTCTGCATCAAGAAAATCAAGAATTTAGGGCGGAATACAACCAAACTTGTTTCGGATCAAGAAAATCAAGAACTGGGTCCGGAATGCCGCAAACATGTTTTGCATCAAGAAAATCAAGAATTGAGTGCGGAATAGAACCAAACCTGTTTCGGATCAAGAAAATCAAGAACTGAGTCCGGAATGCCGCAAACATGTTTTGCATCATGAAAATCAAGAATTGAGCGCGGAATACAACCAAACTTGTTTCGGATAAAGAAAATCAAGAACTGAGTCCGGAATACCGCAAACAAGTTTTGCATCAAGAAAATCAAGAATTGAGTGCGGAATAGAACCAAACCTGTTTCGGATCAAGAAAATCAAGAACTGAGTCCGGAATACCGCACACAAGTTTTGCATCAAGAAAATCAAGAATTGAGTGCGGAATAGAACCAAACTTGTTTGGGATCAAGAAAATCAAGAACTGAGTCCGGAATACCGCAAACAAGTTTTGCGTGAAGAAAATCAAGAATTTGAGGCCGCAATACAAACAAACTTGTTTGGGATCAAAAAAATCAAGAACTGAGTCCGGAATACCGCAAACAAGTTTTGCGTGAAGAAAATCAAGAATTTGAGTCCGGAATACAAACAAACTTGTTAGGGATCAATAAAATCAAGAACTGAGTCCGGAATACCGCAAACATGTTCTGCATCAAGAAAATCAAGAATTGAGTGCGGAATACAACCAAACTTGTTTCGGATCAAGAAAATCAAGAACTAGGTCCGGAATGCCGCAAACAAGTTTTGCGTGAAGAAAATCAAGAATTTGAGTCCGGAATACAAACAAACTTGTTAGGGATCAATAAAATCAAGAACTGAGTTCGGAATACCGCAAACATGTTCTGCATCAAGAAAATCAAGAATTTAGTACCGAATACAACCAAACTTTTTTCGGATCAAGAAAATCAAGAACTGAGTCCGGAATACCGCAAACAAGTTTTGCATCAAGAAAATCAAGAATTGAGTGCGGAATAGAACCAAACCTGTTTCGGATCAAGAAAATCAAGAACTGAGTACGGAATGCCGCAAACATGTTTTGCATGAAGAAAATCAAGATTTGAGCGCGGAATACAACCAAACTTGTTTGGGATCAAGAAAATCAAAACTGAGTCCGGAATACCGCAAACAAGTTTTGCATCAAGAAAATCAAGAATTGAGTGCGGAATAGAACCAAACTTGTTTTGGATCAAAAAAATCAAGAACTGAGTACGGAATACCGCAAACAAGTTTTGCGTCAAGAAAATCAAGAATTTGAGTCCGGAATACAAACAAACTTGTTAGGGATCAATAAAATCAAGAACTGAGTCCGGAATACGGCAAACATGTTCTGCATCAAGAAAATCAAGAATTTAGTGCGGAATACAACCAAACTTGTTTGGGATCAAGAAAAAATCAAGAACTGAGTCCGGAATACCGCAAACAAGTTTTGCATCAAGAAAATCAAGAATTGAGTGCGGAATAGAACCAAACTTGTTTCGGATCAAGAAAATCAAGAACTGAGTCCGGAATGCCGCAAAAACATGTTTTGCATCAAGAAATCAAGAATTGGAGTCCGGAATACAACCAAACTTGTTTCGGATCAAGAAAATCAAGAACTGAGTCCGGAATACCGCACACAAGTTTTGCATCAAGAAAATCAAGAATTGAGTGCGGAATAGAGCCAAACTTGTTTGGGATCAATAAAATCAAGAACTGAGTCCGGAATACCGCAAACAAGTTTTGCGGGAAGAAAATCAAGAATTTGAGTCCGGAATACAAACAAACTTGTTAGGGATCAATAAAATCAAGAACTGAGTCCGGAATACCGCAAACATGTTCTGCATCAAGAAAATCAAGAATTTAGTGCGGAATACAACCAAACTTGTTTCGGATCAAGAAAATCAAGAACTGGGTCCGGAATGCCGCAAACATGTTTTGCATCAAGAAAATCAAGAATTGAGTGCGGAATAGAACCAAACCTGTTTCGGATCAAGAAAATCAAGAACTGAGTCCGGAATGCCGCAAACATGTTTTGCATCATGAAAATCAAGAATTGAGCGCGGAATACAACCAAACTTGTTTCGGATAAAGAAAATCAAGAACTGAGTCCGGAATACCGCAAACAAGTTTTGCATCAAGAAAATCAAGAATTGAGTGCGGAATAGAACCAAACCTGTTTCGGATCAAGAAAATTAAGAACTGAGTCCGGAATACCGCACACAAGTTTTGCATCAAGAAAATCAAGAATTGAGTGCGGAATAGAACCAAACTTGTTTGGGATCAAGAAAATCAAGAACTGAGTCCAGAATACCGCAAACAAGTTTTGCGTGAAGAAAATCAAGAATTTGAGGCCGCAATACAAACAAACTTGTTTGGGATCAAAAAAATCAAGAACTGAGTCCGGAATACCGCAAACAAGTTTTGCGTGAAGAAAATCAAGAATTTGAGTCCGGAATACAAACAAACTTGTTAGGGATCAATAAAATCAAGAACTGAGTCCGGAATACCGCAAACATGTTCTGCATCAAGAAAATCAAGAATTGAGTGCGGAATACAACCAAACTTGTTTCGGATCAAGAAAATCAAGAACTAGGTCCGGAATGCCGCAAACAAGTTTTGCGTGAAGAAAATCAAGAATTTGAGTCCGGAATACAAACAAACTTGTTAGGGATCAATAAAATCAAGAACTGAGTTCGGAATACCGCAAACATGTTCTGCATCAAGAAAATCAAGAATTTAGTACCGAATACAACCAAACTTTTTTCGGATCAAGAAAATCAAGAACTGAGTCCGGAATACCGCAAACAAGTTTTGCATCAAGAAAATCAAGAATTGAGTGCGGAATAGAACCAAACCTGTTTCGGATCAAGAAAATCAAGAACTGAGTACGGAATGCCGCAAACATGTTTTGCATGAAGAAAATCAAGATTTGAGCGCGGAATACAACCAAACTTGTTTGGGATCAAGAAAATCAAAACTGAGTCCGGAATACCGCAAACAAGTTTTGCATCAAGAAAATCAAGAATTGAGTGCGGAATAGAACCAAACTTGTTTCGGATCAAGAAAATCAAGAACTGAGTCCGGAATACCGCAAACAAGTTTTGCGTCAAGAAAATCAAGAATTTGAGTCCGGAATACAAACAAACTTGTTAGGGATCAATAAAATCAAGAACTGAGTCCGGAATACTGCAAACATGTTCTGCATCAAGAAAATCAAGAATTTAGTGCGGAATACAACCAAACTTGTTTGGGATCAAAAAAAATCAAGAACTGAGTCCGGAATACTGCAAACAAGTTTTGCATCAAGAAAATCAAGAATTGAGTGCGGAATAGAACCAAACTTGTTTCGGATCAAGAAAATCAAGAACTGAGTCCGGAATGCCGCAAACATGTTTTGCATCGTGAAAATCAAGAATTGAGTGCGGAATACAACCAAACTTGTTTCGGATCAAGAAAATCAAGAACTGAGTCCGGAATGCCGCAAATATGTTTTGCATCAAGAAAATCAAGAATTGAGCGCGGAATACAACCAAACTTGTTTCGGATCAAGAAAATCAAGAACTGAGTCCGGAATTCCGCAAACATGTTTTGCATCAAGAAAATCAAGAATTGAGCGCGGAATAGAACCAAACTTGTTTCGGATCAAGAAAATCAAGAACTGAGTCCGGAATACCGCAAACAAGTTTTGCGTCAAGAAAATCAAGAATTTGAGTCCGGAATACAAACAAACTTGTTAGGGATCAATAAAATCAAGAACTGAGTCCGGAATACCGCAAACATGTTCTGCATCAAGAAAAATCAAGAATTGAGTGCGGAATAGAACCAAACTTGTTTCGGATCAAGAAAATCAAGAACTGAGTCCGGAATGCCGCAAACATGTTTTACATCAAGAAAATCAAGAATTGAGAGCGGAATACAACCAAACTTGTTTCGGATCAAGAAAATCAAGAACTGAGTCCGGAATGCCGCAAAAACATTTTTTGCATCAAGAAAATCAAGAATTGAGCGCGGAATATAACCAAACTTGTTTCGGATCAAGAAAATCAAGAACTGAGTCCGGAATACCGCAAACAAGTTTTGCATCAAGAAAATCAAGAATTGAGTGCGGAATAGAACCAAACTTGTTTCGGATCAAGAAAATCAAGAACTGAGTCCGGAATGCCGCAAACATGTTTTGCATCAAGAAAATCAAGAATTTGAGTCCGGAATACAACCAAACTTGTTTCGGATCAATAAAATCAAGAACTGAGTCCGGAATACCGCAAACATGTTCTGCATCAAGAAAATCAAGAATTTAGTGCGGAATACAACCAAACTTGTTTCGGATCAAGAAAATCAAGAACTGAGTCCGGAATGCCGCAAACATGTTTTGCATCAAGAAAATCAAGAATTGAGCGCGGAATACAACCAAACTTGTTTCGGATCAAGAAAATCAAGAACTGAGTCCGGAATTCCGCAAACATGTTTTGCATCAAGAAAATCAAGAATTGTGCGCGGAATACAACCAAACTTGTTTCGGATCAAAAAAATCAAGAACTGAGTCCGGAATACCGCAAACAAGTTTTGCATCAAGAAAATCAAGAATTGAGTGCGGAATAGAACCAAACCTGTTTCGGATCAAGAAAATCAAGAACTGAGTACGGAATGCCGCAAACATGTTTTGCATGAAGAAAATCAAGAATTGAGCGCGGAATACAACCAAACTTGTTTCGGATAAAGAAAATCAAGAACTGAGTCCGGAATACCGCAAACAAGTTTTGCATCAAGAAAATCAAGAATTGAGTGCGGAATAGAACCAAACTTGTTTCGGATCAAGAAAATCAAGAACTGAGTCCGGAATGCGGCAAACATGTTTTGCATCAAGAAAATCAAGAATTGAGCGCGGAATACAACCAAACTTGTTTCGGATCAAGAAAATCAAGAACTGAGTACGGAATGCCGCAAACATGTTTTGCATCAAGAAAATCAAGAATTGAGCGCGGAATACAACCAAACTTGTTTCGGATCAAGAAAATCAAGAACTGAGTCCGGAATTCCGCAAACATGTTCTGCATCAAGAAAATCAAGAATTGAGCGCGGAATACAACCAAACTTGTTTCGGATAAAGAAAATCAAGAACTGAGTCCGGAATACCGCAAACAAGTTTTGCATCAAGAAAATCAAGAATTGAGTGCGGAATAGAACCAAACCTGTTTCGGATCAAGAAAATCAAGAACTGAGTCCGGAATACCGCACACAAGTTTTGCATCAAGAAAATCAAGAATTGAGTGCGGAATAGAACCAAACTTGTTTGGGATCAAGAAAATCAAGAACTGAGTCCGGAATAGCGCAAACAAGTTTTGCATCAAGAAAATCAAGAATTTGAGGCCGGAATACAAACAAACTTGTTTGGGATCAAAAAAATCAAGAACTGAGTCCGGAATACCGCAAACAAGTTTTGCGTGAAGAAAATCAAGAATTTGAGTCCGGAATACAAACAAACTTGTTAGGGATCAATAAAATCAAGAACTGAGTCCGGAATACCGCAAACATGTTCTGCATCAAGAAAATCAAGAATTGAGTGCGGAATACAACCAAACTTGTTTCGGATCAAGAAAATCAAGAACTGGGTCCGGAATGCCGCAAACAAGTTTTGCGTGAAGAAAATCAAGAATTTGAGTCCGGAATACAAACAAACTTGTTAGGGATCAATAAAATCAAGAACTGAGTTCGGAATACCGCAAACATGTTCTGCATCAAGAAAATCAAGAATTTAGTACCGAATACAACCAAACTTTTTTCGGATCAAGAAAATCAAGAACTGAGTACGGAATGCCGCAAACATGTTTTGCATGAAGAAAATCAAGATTTGAGCGCGGAATACAACCAAACTTGTTTGGGATCAAGAAAATCAAAACTGAGTCCGGAATACCGCAAACAAGTTTTGCATCAAGAAAATCAAGAATTGAGTGCGGAATAGAACCAAACTTGTTTCGGATCAAGAAAATCAAGAACTGAGTCCGGAATACCGCAAACAAGTTTTGCGTCAAGAAAATCAAGAATTTGAGTCCGGAATACAAACAAACTTGTTAGGGATCAATAAAATCAAGAACTGAGTCCGAAATACCGCAAACATGTTCTGCATCAAGAAAATCAAGAATTTAGTGCGGAATACAACCAAACTTGTTTGGGATCAAGAAAATCAAGAACTGAGTCCGGAATACCGCAAACAAGTTTTGCATCAAGAAAATCAAGAATTGAGTGCGGAATAGAACCAAACTTGTTTCGGATCAAGAAAATCAAGAACTGAGTCCGGAATGCCGCAAACATGTTGTGCATCAAGAAAATCAAGAATTTGAGTCCGGAATACAACCAAACTTGTTTCGGATCAATAAAATCAAGAACTGAGTCCGGAATACCGCAAACATGTTCTGCATCAAGAAAATCAAGAATTTAGTGCGGAATACAACCGAACTTGTTTCGGATCAAGAAAATCAAGAACTGAGTCCGGAATGCCGCAAACATGTTTTGCATCAAGAAAATCAAGAATTGAGCGCGGAATACAACCAAACTTGTTTCGGATCAAGAAAATCAAGAACTGAGTCCGGAATACCGCAAACAAGTTTTGCGTCAAGAAAATCTAGAATTTGAGTCCGGAATACAAACAAACTTGTTAGGGATCAATAAAATCAAGAACTGAGTCCGGAATACCGCAAACATGTTCTGCATCAAGAAAATCAAGAATTGAGTGCGGAATAGAACCAAACTTGTTTCGGATCAAGAAAATCAAGAACTGAGTCCGGAATGCCGCAAACATGTTTTACATCAAGAAAATCAAGAATTGAGCGCGGAATACAACCAAACTTGTTTCGGATCAAGAAAATCAAGAACTGAGTCCGGAATGCCGCAAAAACATGTTTTGCATCAAGAAAATCAAGAATTGAGCGCGTAATACAACCAAACTTGTTTCGGATCAAGAAAATCAAGAACTGAGTCCGGAATGCCGCAAAAACATGTTTTGCATCAAGAAAATCAAGAATTGAGCGCGGAATACAACCAAACTTGTTTCGGATCAAGAAAATCAAGAACTGAGTCCGGAATACCGCAAACAAGTTTTGCATCAAGAAAATCAAGAATTGAGTGCGGAATAGAACCAAACTTGTTTCGGATCAAGAAAATCAAGAACTGAGTCCGGAATGCCGCAAACATGTTTTGCATCAAGAAAATCAAGAATTTGAGTCCGGAATACAACCAAACTTGTTTCGGATCAATAAAATCAAGAACTGAGTCCGGAATACCGCAAACATGTTCTGCATCAAGAAAATCAAGAATTTAGTGCGGAATACAACCGAACTTGTTTCGGATCAAGAAAATCAAGAACTGAGTCCGGAATGCCGCAAAAACATGTTTTGCATCAAGAAAATCAAGAATTGAGCGCGTAATACAACCAAACTTGTTTCGGATCAAGAAAATCAAGAACTGAGTCCGGAATGCCGCAAAAACATGTTTTGCATCAAGAAAATCAAGAATTGAGCGCGGAATACAACCAAACTTGTTTCGGATCAAGAAAATCAAGAACTGAGTCCGGAATACCGCAAACAAGTTTTGCATCAAGAAAATCAAGAATTGAGTGCGGAATAGAACCAAACTTGTTTCGGATCAAGAAAATCAAGAACTGAGTCCGGAATGCCGCAAACATGTTTTGCATCAAGAAAATCAAGAATTTGAGTCCGGAATACAACCAAACTTGTTTCGGATCAATAAAATCAAGAACTGAGTCCGGAATACCGCAAACATGTTCTGCATCAAGAAAATCAAGAATTTAGTGCGGAATACAACCGAACTTGTTTCGGATCAAGAAAATCAAGAACTGAGTCCGGAATGCCGCAAACATGTTTTGCATCAAGAAAATCAAGAATTGAGCGCGGAATACAACCAAACTTGTTTCGGATCAAGAAAATCAAGAACTGAGTCCGGAATACCGCAAACAAGTTTTGCATCAAGAAAATCAAGAATTGAGCGCGGAATACAACCAAACTTGTTTCGGATCAAGAAAATCAAGAACTGAGTCCGGAATACCGCAAACAAGTTTTGCATCAAGAAAATCAAGAATTGAGTGCGGAATAGAACCAAACTTGTTTCGGATCAAGAAAATCAAGAACTGAGTCCGGAATGCCGCAAACATGTTTTGCATCAAGAAAATCAAGAATTTGAGTCCGGAATACAACCAAACTTGTTTCGGATCAATAAAATCAAGAACTGAGTCCGGAATACCGCAAACATGTTCTGCATCAAGAAAATCAAGAATTTAGTGCGGAATACAACCAAACTTGTTTCGGATCAAGAAAATCAAGAACTGAGTCCGGAATGCCGCAAACATGTTTTGCATCAAGAAAATCAAGAATTGAGCGCGGAATACAACCAAACTTGTTTCGGATCAAGAAAATCAAGAACTGAGTCCGGAATTCCGCAAACATGTTTTGCATCAAGAAAATCAAGAATTGTGCGCGGAATACAACCAAACTTGTTTCGGATCAAGAAAATCAAGAACTGAGTCCGGAATACCGCAAACAAGTTTTGCATCAAGAAAATCAAGAATTGAGTGCGGAATAGAACCAAACCTGTTTCGGATCAAGAAAATCAAGAACTGAGTACGGAATGCCGCAAACATGTTTTGCATGAAGAAAATCAAGATTTGAGCGCGGAATACAACCAAACTTGTTTCGGATCAAGAAAATCAAGAACTGAGTCCGGAATACCGCAAACAAGTTTTGCATCAAGAAAATCAAGAATTGAGTGCGGAATAGAACCAAACTTGTTTCGGATCAAGAAAATCAAGAACTGAGTCCGGAATGCGGCAAACATGTTTTGCATCAAGAAAATCAAGATTTGAGCGCGGAATACAACCAAACTTGTTTCGGATCAAGAAAATCAAGAACTGAGTCCGGAATGCCGCAAACATGTTTTGCATCAAGAAAATCAAGAATTGAGCGCGGAATACAACCAAACTTGTTTCGGATCAAGAAAATCAAGAACTGAGTCCGGAATTCCGCAAACATGTTTTGCATCAAGAAAATCAAGAATTGAGCGCGGAATACAACCAAACTTGTTTCCGATCAAGAAAATCAAGAACTGAGTCCGGAATACCGCAAACAAGTTTTGCATCAAGAAAATCAAGAATTGAGTGCGGAATAGAACCAAACCTGTTTCGGATCAAGAAAATCAAGAACTGAGTACGGAATGCCGCAAACATGTTTTGCATGAAGAAAATCAAGATTTGAGCGCGGAATACAACCAAACTTGTTTCGGATCAAGAAAATCAAGAACTGAGTCCGGAATTCCGCAAACATGTTTTGCATCAAGAAAATCAAGAATTGAGCGCGGAATACAACCAAACTTGTTTCGGATCAAGAAAATCAAGAACTGAGTCCGGAATACCGCAAACAAGTTTTGCATAATGAAAATCAAGAATTGAGTGCGGAATAGAACCAAACTTGTTTCGGATCAAGAAAATCAAGAACTGAGTCCGGAATACCGCAAACAAGTTTTGCATCAAGAAAATCAAGAATTGAGTGCGGAATAGAACCAAACTTGTTTCGGATCAAGAAAATCAAGAACTGAGTCCGGAATGCCGCAAACATGTTTTACATCAAGAAAATCAAGAATTGAGCGCGGAATACAACCAAACTTGTTTCGGATCAAGAAAATCAAGAACTGAGTCCGGAATGCCGCAAAAACATGTTTTGCATCAAGAAAATCAAGAATTGAGCGCGGAATACAACCAAACTTGTTTCGGATCAAGAAAATCAAGAACTGAGTCCGGAATGCCGCAAAAACATGTTTTGCATCAAGAAAATCAAGAATTGAGCGCGGAATACAACCAAACTTGTTTCGGATCAAGAAAATCAAGAACTGAGTCCGGAATACCGCAAACAAGTTTTGCATCAAGAAAATCAAGAATTGAGTGCGGAATAGAACCAAACTTGTTTCGGATCAAGAAAATCAAGAACTGAGTCCGGAATGCCGCAAACATGTTTTGCATCAAGAAAATCAAGAATTTGAGTCCGGAATACAACCAAACTTGTTTCGGATCAATAAAATCAAGAACTGAGTCCGGAATACCGCAAACATGTTCTGCATCAAGAAAATCAAGAATTTAGTGCGGAATACAACCGAACTTGTTTCGGATCAAGAAAATCAAGAACTGAGTCCGGAATGCCGCAAACATGTTTTGCATCAAGAAAATCAAGAATTGAGCGCGGAATACAACCAAACTTGTTTCGGATCAAGAAAATCAAGAACTGAGTCCGGAATACCGCAAACAAGTTTTGCATCAAGAAAATCAAGAATTGTGCGCGGAATACAACCAAACTTGTTTCGGATCAAGAAAATCAAGAACTGAGTCCGGAATACCGCAAACAAGTTTTGCATCAAGAAAATCAAGAATTGAGTGCGGAATAGAACCAAACCTGTTTCGGATCAAGAAAATCAAGAACTGAGTACGGAATGCCGCAAACATGTTTTGCATCAAGAAAATCAAGAATTTGAGTCCGGAATACAACCAAACTTGTTTCGGATCAATAAAATCAAGAACTGAGTCCGGAATACCGCAAACATGTTCTGCATCAAGAAAATCAAGAATTTAGTGCGGAATACAACCAAACTTGTTTCGGATCAAGAAAATCAAGAACTGAGTCCGGAATGCCGCAAACATGTTTTGCATCAAGAAAATCAAGAATTGAGCGCGGAATACAACCAAACTTGTTTCGGATCAAGAAAATCAAGAACTGAGTCCGGAATTCCGCAAACATGTTTTGCATCAAGAAAATCAAGAATTGTGCGCGGAATACAACCAAACTTGTTTCGGATCAAGAAAATCAAGAACTGAGTCCGGAATACCGCAAACAAGTTTTGCATCAAGAAAATCAAGAATTGAGTGCGGAATAGAACCAAACCTGTTTCGGATCAAGAAAATCAAGAACTGAGTACGGAATGCCGCAAACATGTTTTGCATGAAGAAAATCAAGATTTGAGCGCGGAATACAACCAAACTTGTTTCGGATCAAGAAAATCAAGAACTGAGTCCGGAATACCGCAAACAAGTTTTGCATCAAGAAAATCAAGAATTGAGTGCGGAATAGAACCAAACTTGTTTCGGATCAAGAAAATCAAGAACTGAGTCCGGAATGCGGCAAACATGTTTTGCATCAAGAAAATCAAGATTTGAGCGCGGAATACAACCAAACTTGTTTCGGATCAAGAAAATCAAGAACTGAGTCCGGAATGCCGCAAACATGTTTTGCATCAAGAAAATCAAGAATTGAGCGCGGAATACAACCAAACTTGTTTCGGATCAAGAAAATCAAGAACTGAGTCCGGAATTCCGCAAACATGTTTTGCATCAAGAAAATCAAGAATTGAGCGCGGAATACAACCAAACTTGTTTCCGATCAAGAAAATCAAGAACTGAGTCCGGAATACCGCAAACAAGTTTTGCATCAAGAAAATCAAGAATTGAGTGCGGAATAGAACCAAACCTGTTTCGGATCAAGAAAATCAAGAACTGAGTACGGAATGCCGCAAACATGTTTTGCATGAAGAAAATCAAGATTTGAGCGCGGAATACAACCAAACTTGTTTCGGATCAAGAAAATCAAGAACTGAGTCCGGAATTCCGCAAACATGTTTTGCATCAAGAAAATCAAGAATTGAGCGCGGAATACAACCAAACTTGTTTCGGATCAAGAAAATCAAGAACTGAGTCCGGAATACCGCAAACAAGTTTTGCATAATGAAAATCAAGAATTGAGTGCGGAATAGAACCAAACTTGTTTCGGATCAAGAAAATCAAGAACTGAGTCCGGAATACCGCAAACAAGTTTTGCATCAAGAAAATCAAGAATTGAGTGCGGAATAGAACCAAACTTGTTTCGGATCAAGAAAATCAAGAACTGAGTCCGGAATGCCGCAAACATGTTTTACATCAAGAAAATCAAGAATTGAGCGCGGAATACAACCAAACTTGTTTCGGATCAAGAAAATCAAGAACTGAGTCCGGAATGCCGCAAAAACATGTTTTGCATCAAGAAAATCAAGAATTGAGCGCGGAATACAACCAAACTTGTTTCGGATCAAGAAAATCAAGAACTGAGTCCGGAATGCCGCAAAAACATGTTTTGCATCAAGAAAATCAAGAATTGAGCGCGGAATACAACCAAACTTGTTTCGGATCAAGAAAATCAAGAACTGAGTCCGGAATACCGCAAACAAGTTTTGCATCAAGAAAATCAAGAATTGAGTGCGGAATAGAACCAAACTTGTTTCGGATCAAGAAAATCAAGAACTGAGTCCGGAATGCCGCAAACATGTTTTGCATCAAGAAAATCAAGAATTTGAGTCCGGAATACAACCAAACTTGTTTCGGATCAATAAAATCAAGAACTGAGTCCGGAATACCGCAAACATGTTCTGCATCAAGAAAATCAAGAATTTAGTGCGGAATACAACCGAACTTGTTTCGGATCAAGAAAATCAAGAACTGAGTCCGGAATGCCGCAAACATGTTTTGCATCAAGAAAATCAAGAATTGAGCGCGGAATACAACCAAACTTGTTTCGGATCAAGAAAATCAAGAACTGAGTCCGGAATTCCGCAAACATGTTTTGCATCAAGAAAATCAAGAATTGTGCGCGGAATACAACCAAACTTGTTTCGGATCAAGAAAATCAAGAACTGAGTCCGGAATACCGCAAACAAGTTTTGCATCAAGAAAATCAAGAATTGAGTGCGGAATAGAACCAAACCTGTTTCGGATCAAGAAAATCAAGAACTGAGTACGGAATGCCGCAAACATGTTTTGCATGAAGAAAATCAAGAATTGAGTGCGGAATAGAACCAAACCTGTTTCGGATCAAGAAAATCAAGAACTGAGTACGGAATGCCGCAAACATGTTTTGCATGAAGAAAATCAAGATTTGAGCGCGGAATACAACCAAACTTGTTTCGGATCAAGAAAATCAAGAACTGAGTCCGGAATTCCGCAAACATGTTTTGCATCAAGAAAATCAAGAATTGAGCGCGGAATACAACCAAACTTGTTTCGGATCAAGAAAATCAAGAACTGAGTCCGGAATGCCGCAAAAACATGTTTTGCATCAAGAAAATCAAGAATTGAGCGCGGAATACAACCAAACTTGTTTCGGATCAAGAAAATCAAGAACTGAGTCCGGAATGCCGCAAAAACATGTTTTGCATCAAGAAAATCAAGAATTGAGCGCGGAATACAACCAAACTTGTTTCGGATCAAGAAAATCAAGAACTGAGTCCGGAATACCGCAAACAAGTTTTGCATCAAGAAAATCAAGAATTGAGTGCGGAATAGAACCAAACTTGTTTCGGATCAAGAAAATCAAGAACTGAGTCCGGAATGCCGCAAACATGTTTTGCATCAAGAAAATCAAGAATTTGAGTCCGGAATACAACCAAACTTGTTTCGGATCAATAAAATCAAGAACTGAGTCCGGAATACCGCAAACATGTTCTGCATCAAGAAAATCAAGAATTTAGTGCGGAATACAACCGAACTTGTTTCGGATCAAGAAAATCAAGAACTGAGTCCGGAATGCCGCAAACATGTTTTGCATCAAGAAAATCAAGAATTGAGCGCGGAATACAACCAAACTTGTTTCGGATCAAGAAAATCAAGAACTGAGTCCGGAATACCGCAAACAAGTTTTGCATCAAGAAAATCAAGAATTGAGCGCGGAATACAACCAAACTTGTTTCGGATCAAAAAAATCAAGAACTGAGTCCGGAATACCGCAAACAAGTTTTGCATCAAGAAAATCAAGAATTGAGTGCGGAATAGAACCAAACTTGTTTCGGATCAAGAAAATCAAGAACTGAGTCCGGAATGCCGCAAACATGTTTTGCATCAAGAATATCAAGAATTTGAGTCCGGAATACAACCAAACTTGTTTCGGATCAATAAAATCAAGAACTGAGTCCGGAATACCGCAAACATGTTCTGCATCAAGAAAATCAAGAATATAGTGCGGAATACAACCAAACTTGTTTCGGATCAAGAAAATCAAGAACTGAGTCCGGAATGCCGCAAACATGTTTTGCATCAAGAAAATCAAGAATTGAGCGCGGAATACAACCAAACTTGTTTCGGATCAAGAAAATCAAGAACTGAGTCCGGAATGCCGCAAAAACATGTTTTGCATCAAGAAAATCAAGAATTGAGCGCGGAATACAACCAAACTTGTTTCGGATCAAGAAAATCAAGAACTGAGTCCGGAATACCGCAAACAAGTTTTGCATCAAGAAAATCAAGAATTGAGTGCGGAATAGAACCAAACTTGTTTCGGATCAAGAAAATCAAGAACTGAGTCCGGAATGCCGCAAACATGTTTTGCATCAAGAAAATCAAGAATTTGAGTCCGGAATACAACCAAACTTGTTTCGGATCAATAAAATCAAGAACTGAGTCCGGAATACCGCAAACATGTTCTGCATCAAGAAAATCAAGAATTTAGTGCGGAATACAACCGAACTTGTTTCGGATCAAGAAAATCAAGAACTGAGTCCGGAATGCCGCAAACATGTTTTGCATCAAGAAAATCAAGAATTGAGCGCGGAATACAACCAAACTTGTTTCGGATCAAGAAAATCAAGAACTGAGTCCGGAATTCCGCAAACATGTTTTGCATCAAGAAAATCAAGAATTGTGCGCGGAATACAACCAAACTTGTTTCGGATCAAGAAAATCAAGAACTGAGTCCGGAATACCGCAAACAAGTTTTGCATCAAGAAAATCAAGAATTGAGTGCGGAATAGAACCAAACCTGTTTCGGATCAAGAAAATCAAGAACTGAGTACGGAATGCCGCAAACATGTTTTGCATGAAGAAAATCAAGAATTGAGTGCGGAATAGAACCAAACCTGTTTCGGATCAAGAAAATCAAGAACTGAGTACGGAATGCCGCAAACATGTTTTGCATGAAGAAAATCAAGATTTGAGCGCGGAATACAACCAAACTTGTTTCGGATCAAGAAAATCAAGAACTGAGTCCGGAATTCCGCAAACATGTTTTGCATCAAGAAAATCAAGAATTGAGCGCGGAATACAACCAAACTTGTTTCGGATCAAGAAAATCAAGAACTGAGTCCGGAATGCCGCAAAAACATGTTTTGCATCAAGAAAATCAAGAATTGAGCGCGGAATACAACCAAACTTGTTTCGGATCAAGAAAATCAAGAACTGAGTCCGGAATGCCGCAAAAACATGTTTTGCATCAAGAAAATCAAGAATTGAGCGCGGAATACAACCAAACTTGTTTCGGATCAAGAAAATCAAGAACTGAGTCCGGAATACCGCAAACAAGTTTTGCATCAAGAAAATCAAGAATTGAGTGCGGAATAGAACCAAACTTGTTTCGGATCAAGAAAATCAAGAACTGAGTCCGGAATGCCGCAAACATGTTTTGCATCAAGAAAATCAAGAATTTGAGTCCGGAATACAACCAAACTTGTTTCGGATCAATAAAATCAAGAACTGAGTCCGGAATACCGCAAACATGTTCTGCATCAAGAAAATCAAGAATTTAGTGCGGAATACAACCGAACTTGTTTCGGATCAAGAAAATCAAGAACTGAGTCCGGAATGCCGCAAACATGTTTTGCATCAAGAAAATCAAGAATTGAGCGCGGAATACAACCAAACTTGTTTCGGATCAAGAAAATCAAGAACTGAGTCCGGAATACCGCAAACAAGTTTTGCATCAAGAAAATCAAGAATTGAGCGCGGAATACAACCAAACTTGTTTCGGATCAAAAAAATCAAGAACTGAGTCCGGAATACCGCAAACAAGTTTTGCATCAAGAAAATCAAGAATTGAGTGCGGAATAGAACCAAACTTGTTTCGGATCAAGAAAATCAAGAACTGAGTCCGGAATGCCGCAAACATGTTTTGCATCAAGAATATCAAGAATTTGAGTCCGGAATACAACCAAACTTGTTTCGGATCAATAAAATCAAGAACTGAGTCCGGAATACCGCAAACATGTTCTGCATCAAGAAAATCAAGAATATAGTGCGGAATACAACCAAACTTGTTTCGGATCAAGAAAATCAAGAACTGAGTCCGGAATGCCGCAAACATGTTTTGCATCAAGAAAATCAAGAATTGAGCGCGGAATACAACCAAACTTGTTTCGGATCAAGAAAATCAAGAACTGAGTCCGGAATTCCGCAAACATGTTTTGCATCAAGAAAATCAAGAATTGTGCGCGGAATACAACCAAACTTGTTTCGGATCAAGAAAATCAAGAACTGAGTCCGGAATACCGCAAACAAGTTTTGCATCAAGAAAATCAAGAATTGAGTGCGGAATAGAACCAAACCTGTTTCGGATCAAGAAAATCAAGAACTGAGTACGGAATGCCGCAAACATGTTTTGCATGAAGAAAATCAAGATTTGAGCGCGGAATACAACCAAACTTGTTTCGGATCAAGAAAATCAAGAACTGAGTCCGGAATTCCGCAAACATGTTTTGCATCAAGAAAATCAAGAATTGAGCGCGGAATACAACCAAACTTGTTTCGGATCAAGAAAATCAAGAACTGAGTCCGGAATGCCGCAAAAACATGTTTTGCATCAAGAAAATCAAGAATTGAGCGCGGAATACAACCAAACTTGTTTCGGATCAAGAAAATCAAGAACTGAGTCCGGAATGCCGCAAAAACATGTTTTGCATCAAGAAAATCAAGAATTGAGCGCGGAATACAACCAAACTTGTTTCGGATCAAGAAAATCAAGAACTGAGTCCGGAATACCGCAAACAAGTTTTGCATCAAGAAAATCAAGAATTGAGTGCGGAATAGAACCAAACTTGTTTCGGATCAAGAAAATCAAGAACTGAGTCCGGAATGCCGCAAACATGTTTTGCATCAAGAAAATCAAGAATTTGAGTCCGGAATACAACCAAACTTGTTTCGGATCAATAAAATCAAGAACTGAGTCCGGAATACCGCAAACATGTTCTGCATCAAGAAAATCAAGAATTTAGTGCGGAATACAACCGAACTTGTTTCGGATCAAGAAAATCAAGAACTGAGTCCGGAATGCCGCAAACATGTTTTGCATCAAGAAAATCAAGAATTGAGCGCGGAATACAACCAAACTTGTTTCGGATCAAGAAAATCAAGAACTGAGTCCGGAATACCGCAAACAAGTTTTGCATCAAGAAAATCAAGAATTGAGCGCGGAATACAACCAAACTTGTTTCGGATCAAAAAAATCAAGAACTGAGTCCGGAATACCGCAAACAAGTTTTGCATCAAGAAAATCAAGAATTGAGTGCGGAATAGAACCAAACTTGTTTCGGATCAAGAAAATCAAGAACTGAGTCCGGAATGCCGCAAACATGTTTTGCATCAAGAATATCAAGAATTTGAGTCCGGAATACAACCAAACTTGTTTCGGATCAATAAAATCAAGAACTGAGTCCGGAATACCGCAAACATGTTCTGCATCAAGAAAATCAAGAATATAGTGCGGAATACAACCAAACTTGTTTCGGATCAAGAAAATCAAGAACTGAGTCCGGAATGCCGCAAACATGTTTTGCATCAAGAAAATCAAGAATTGAGCGCGGAATACAACCAAACTTGTTTCGGATCAAGAAAATCAAGAACTGAGTCCGGAATTCCGCAAACATGTTTTGCATCAAGAAAATCAAGAATTGTGCGCGGAATACAACCAAACTTGTTTCGGATCAAGAAAATCAAGAACTGAGTCCGGAATACCGCAAACAAGTTTTGCATCAAGAAAATCAAGAATTGAGTGCGGAATAGAACCAAACCTGTTTCGGATCAAGAAAATCAAGAACTGAGTACGGAATGCCGCAAACATGTTTTGCATGAAGAAAATCAAGATTTGAGCGCGGAATACAACCAAACTTGTTTCGGATCAAGAAAATCAAGAACTGAGTCCGGAATACCGCAAACAAGTTTTGCATCAAGAAAATCAAGAATTGAGTGCGGAATAGAACCAAACTTGTTTCGGATCAAGAAAATCAAGAACTGAGTCCGGAATGCGGCAAACATGTTTTGCATCAAGAAAATCAAGATTTGAGCGCGGAATACAACCAAACTTGTTTCGGATCAAGAAAATCAAGAACTGAGTCCGGAATGCCGCAAACATGTTTTGCATCAAGAAAATCAAGAATTGAGCGCGGAATACAACCAAACTTGTTTCGGATCAAGAAAATCAAGAACTGAGTCCGGAATGCCGCAAAAACATGTTTTGCATCAAGAAAATCAAGAATTGAGCGCGGAATACAACCAAACTTGTTTCGGATCAAGAAAATCAAGAACTGAGTCCGGAATACCGCAAACAAGTTTTGCATCAAGAAAATCAAGAATTGAGTGCGGAATAGAACCAAACTTGTTTCGGATCAAGAAAATCAAGAACTGAGTCCGGAATGCCGCAAACATGTTTTGCATCAAGAAAATCAAGAATTTGAGTCCGGAATACAACCAAACTTGTTTCGGATCAATAAAATCAAGAACTGAGTCCGGAATACCGCAAACATGTTCTGCATCAAGAAAATCAAGAATTTAGTGCGGAATACAACCGAACTTGTTTCGGATCAAGAAAATCAAGAACTGAGTCCGGAATGCCGCAAACATGTTTTGCATCAAGAAAATCAAGAATTGAGCGCGGAATACAACCAAACTTGTTTCGGATCAAGAAAATCAAGAACTGAGTCCGGAATACCGCAAACAAGTTTTGCATCAAGAAAATCAAGAATTGAGCGCGGAATACAACCAAACTTGTTTCGGATCAAAAAAATCAAGAACTGAGTCCGGAATACCGCAAACAAGTTTTGCATCAAGAAAATCAAGAATTGAGTGCGGAATAGAACCAAACTTGTTTCGGATCAAGAAAATCAAGAACTGAGTCCGGAATGCCGCAAACATGTTTTGCATCAAGAAAATCAAGAATTTGAGTCCGGAATACAACCAAACTTGTTTCGGATCAATAAAATCAAGAACTGAGTCCGGAATACCGCAAACATGTTCTGCATCAAGAAAATCAAGAATATAGTGCGGAATACAACCAAACTTGTTTCGGATCAAGAAAATCAAGAACTGAGTCCGGAATGCCGCAAACATGTTTTGCATCAAGAAAATCAAGAATTGAGCGCGGAATACAACCAAACTTGTTTCGGATCAAGAAAATCAAGAACTGAGTCCGGAATTCCGCAAACATGTTTTGCATCAAGAAAATCAAGAATTGTGCGCGGAATACAACCAAACTTGTTTCGGATCAAGAAAATCAAGAACTGAGTCCGGAATACCGCAAACAAGTTTTGCATCAAGAAAATCAAGAATTGAGTGCGGAATAGAACCAAACCTGTTTCGGATCAAGAAAATCAAGAACTGAGTACGGAATGCCGCAAACATGTTTTGCATGAAGAAAATCAAGATTTGAGCGCGGAATACAACCAAACTTGTTTCGGATCAAGAAAATCAAGAACTGAGTCCGGAATACCGCAAACAAGTTTTGCATCAAGAAAATCAAGAATTGAGTGCGGAATAGAACCAAACTTGTTTCGGATCAAGAAAATCAAGAACTGAGTCCGGAATGCGGCAAACATGTTTTGCATCAAGAAAATCAAGATTTGAGCGCGGAATACAACCAAACTTGTTTCGGATCAAGAAAATCAAGAACTGAGTCCGGAATGCCGCAAACATGTTTTGCATCAAGAAAATCAAGAATTGAGCGCGGAATACAACCAAACTTGTTTCGGATCAAGAAAATCAAGAACTGAGTCCGGAATGCCGCAAAAACATGTTTTGCATCAAGAAAATCAAGAATTGAGCGCGGAATACAACCAAACTTGTTTCGGATCAAGAAAATCAAGAACTGAGTCCGGAATACCGCAAACAAGTTTTGCATCAAGAAAATCAAGAATTGAGTGCGGAATAGAACCAAACTTGTTTCGGATCAAGAAAATCAAGAACTGAGTCCGGAATGCCGCAAACATGTTTTGCATCAAGAAAATCAAGAATTTGAGTCCGGAATACAACCAAACTTGTTTCGGATCAATAAAATCAAGAACTGAGTCCGGAATACCGCAAACATGTTCTGCATCAAGAAAATCAAGAATTTAGTGCGGAATACAACCGAACTTGTTTCGGATCAAGAAAATCAAGAACTGAGTCCGGAATGCCGCAAACATGTTTTGCATCAAGAAAATCAAGAATTGAGCGCGGAATACAACCAAACTTGTTTCGGATCAAGAAAATCAAGAACTGAGTCCGGAATACCGCAAACAAGTTTTGCATCAAGAAAATCAAGAATTGAGCGCGGAATACAACCAAACTTGTTTCGGATCAAAAAAATCAAGAACTGAGTCCGGAATACCGCAAACAAGTTTTGCATCAAGAAAATCAAGAATTGAGTGCGGAATAGAACCAAACTTGTTTCGGATCAAGAAAATCAAGAACTGAGTCCGGAATGCCGCAAACATGTTTTGCATTAAGAAAATCAAGAATTTGAGTCCGGAATACAACCAAACTTGTTTCGGATCAATAAAATCAAGAACTGAGTCCGGAATACCGCAAACATGTTCTGCATCAAGAAAATCAAGAATATAGTGCGGAATACAACCAAACTTGTTTCGGATCAAGAAAATCAAGAACTGAGTCCGGAATGCCGCAAACATGTTTTGCATCAAGAAAATCAAGAATTGAGCGCGGAATACAACCAAACTTGTTTCGGATCAAGAAAATCAAGAACTGAGTCCGGAATTCCGCAAACATGTTTTGCATCAAGAAAATCAAGAATTGTGCGCGGAATACAACCAAACTTGTTTCGGATCAAGAAAATCAAGAACTGAGTCCGGAATACCGCAAACAAGTTTTGCATCAAGAAAATCAAGAATTGAGTGCGGAATAGAACCAAACCTGTTTCGGATCAAGAAAATCAAGAACTGAGTACGGAATGCCGCAAACATGTTTTGCATGAAGAAAATCAAGATTTGAGCGCGGAATACAACCAAACTTGTTTCGGATCAAGAAAATCAAGAACTGAGTCCGGAATACCGCAAACAAGTTTTGCATCAAGAAAATCAAGAATTGAGTGCGGAATAGAACCAAACTTGTTTCGGATCAAGAAAATCAAGAACTGAGTCCGGAATGCGGCAAACATGTTTTGCATCAAGAAAATCAAGATTTGAGCGCGGAATACAACCAAACTTGTTTCGGATCAAGAAAATCAAGAACTGAGTCCGGAATGCCGCAAACATGTTTTGCATCAAGAAAATCAAGAATTGAGCGCGGAATACAACCAAACTTGTTTCGGATCAAGAAAATCAAGAACTGAGTCCGGAATTCCGCAAACATGTTTTGCATCAAGAAAATCAAGAATTGAGCGCGGAATACAACCAAACTTGTTTCCGATCAAGAAAATCAAGAACTGAGTCCGGAATACCGCAAACAAGTTTTGCATAATGAAAATCAAGAATTGAGTGCGGAATAGAACCAAACTTGTTTCGGATCAAGAAAATCAAGAACTGAGTCCGGAATACCGCAAACAAGTTTTGCATCAAGAAAATCAAGAATTGAGTGCGGAATAGAACCAAACTTGTTTCGGATCAAGAAAATCAAGAACTGAGTCCGGAATGCCGCAAACATGTTTTACATCAAGAAAATCAAGAATTGAGCGCGGAATACAACCAAACTTGTTTCGGATCAAGAAAATCAAGAACTGAGTCCGGAATGCCGCAAAAACATGTTTTGCATCAAGAAAATCAAGAATTGAGCGCGGAATACAACCAAACTTGTTTCGGATCAAGAAAATCAAGAACTGAGTCCGGAATTCCGCAAACATGTTTTGCATCAAGAAAATCAAGAATTGTGCGCGGAATACAACCAAACTTGTTTCGGATCAAGAAAATCAAGAACTGAGTCCGGAATACCGCAAACAAGTTTTGCATCAAGAAAATCAAGAATTGAGTGCGGAATAGAACCAAACCTGTTTCGGATCAAGAAAATCAAGAACTGAGTACGGAATGCCGCAAACATGTTTTGCATGAAGAAAATCAAGATTTGAGCGCGGAATACAACCAAACTTGTTTCGGATCAAGAAAATCAAGAACTGAGTCCGGAATGCCGCAAACATGTTTTGCATCAAGAAAATCAAGAATTGAGCGCGGAATACAACCAAACTTGTTTCGGATCAAGAAAATCAAGAACTGAGTCCGGAATTCCGCAAACATGTTTTGCATCAAGAAAATCAAGAATTGAGCGCGGAATACAACCAAACTTGTTTCCGATCAAGAAAATCAAGAACTGAGTCCGGAATACCGCAAACAAGTTTTGCATAATGAAAATCAAGAATTGAGTGCGGAATAGAACCAAACTTGTTTCGGATCAAGAAAATCAAGAACTGAGTCCGGAATACCGCAAACAAGTTTTGCATCAAGAAAATCAAGAATTGAGTGCGGAATAGAACCAAACTTGTTTCGGATCAAGAAAATCAAGAACTGAGTCCGGAATGCCGCAAACATGTTTTACATCAAGAAAATCAAGAATTGAGCGCGGAATACAACCAAACTTGTTTCGGATCAAGAAAATCAAGAACTGAGTCCGGAATGCCGCAAACATGTTTTGCATCAAGAAAATCAAGAATTGAGCGCGGAATACAACCAAACTTGTTTCGGATCAAGAAAATCAAGAACTGAGTCCGGAATTCCGCAAACATGTTTTGCATCAAGAAAATCAAGAATTGTGCGCGGAATACAACCAAACTTGTTTCGGATCAAGAAAATCAAGAACTGAGTCCGGAATACCGCAAACAAGTTTTGCATCAAGAAAATCAAGAATTGAGTGCGGAATAGAACCAAACCTGTTTCGGATCAAGAAAATCAAGAACTGAGTACGGAATGCCGCAAACATGTTTTGCATGAAGAAAATCAAGATTTGAGCGCGGAATACAACCAAACTTGTTTCGGATCAAGAAAATCAAGAACTGAGTCCGGAATACCGCAAACAAGTTTTGCATCAAGAAAATCAAGAATTGAGTGCGGAATAGAACCAAACTTGTTTCGGATCAAGAAAATCAAGAACTGAGTCCGGAATGCGGGAAACATGTTTTGCATCAAGAAAATCAAGATTTGAGCGCGGAATACAACCAAACTTGTTTCGGATCAAGAAAATCAAGAACTGAGTCCGGAATGCCGCAAACATGTTTTGCATCAAGAAAATCAAGAATTGAGCGCGGAATACAACCAAACTTGTTTCGGATCAAGAAAATCAAGAACTGAGTCCGGAATGCCGCAAAAACATGTTTTGCATCAAGAAAATCAAGAATTGAGCGCGGAATACAACCAAACTTGTTTCGGATCAAGAAAATCAAGAACTGAGTCCGGAATACCGCAAACAAGTTTTGCATCAAGAAAATCAAGAATTGAGTGCGGAATAGAACCAAACTTGTTTCGGATCAAGAAAATCAAGAACTGAGTCCGGAATGCCGCAAACATGTTTTGCATCAAGAAAATCAAGAATTTGAGTCCGGAATACAACCAAACTTGTTTCGGATCAATAAAATCAAGAACTGAGTCCGGAATACCGCAAACATGTTCTGCATCAAGAAAATCAAGAATTTAGTGCGGAATACAACCGAACTTGTTTCGGATCAAGAAAATCAAGAACTGAGTCCGGAATGCCGCAAACATGTTTTGCATCAAGAAAATCAAGAATTGAGCGCGGAATACAACCAAACTTGTTTCGGATCAAGAAAATCAAGAACTGAGTCCGGAGTACCGCAAACAAGTTTTGCATCAAGAAAATCAAGAATTGAGCGCGGAATACAACCAAACTTGTTTCGGATCAAAAAAATCAAGAACTGAGTCCGGAATACCGCAAACAAGTTTTGCATCAAGAAAATCAAGAATTGAGTGCGGAATAGAACCAAACTTGTTTCGGATCAAGAAAATCAAGAACTGAGTCCGGAATGCCGCAAACATGTTTTGCATCAAGAAAATCAAGAATTTGAGTCCGGAATACAACCAAACTTGTTTCGGATCAATAAAATCAAGAACTGAGTCCGGAATACCGCAAACATGTTCTGCATCAAGAAAATCAAGAATATAGTGCGGAATACAACCAAACTTGTTTCGGATCAAGAAAATCAAGAACTGAGTCCGGAATGCCGCAAACATGTTTTGCATCAAGAAAATCAAGAATTGAGCGCGGAATACAACCAAACTTGTTTCGGATCAAGAAAATCAAGAACTGAGTCCGGAATTCCGCAAACATGTTTTGCATCAAGAAAATCAAGAATTGTGCGCGGAATACAACCAAACTTGTTTCGGATCAAGAAAATCAAGAACTGAGTCCGGAATACCGCAAACAAGTTTTGCATCAAGAAAATCAAGAATTGAGTGCGGAATAGAACCAAACCTGTTTCGGATCAAGAAAATCAAGAACTGAGTACGGAATGCCGCAAACATGTTTTGCATGAAGAAAATCAAGATTTGAGCGCGGAATACAACCAAACTTGTTTCGGATCAAGAAAATCAAGAACTGAGTCCGGAATACCGCAAACAAGTTTTGCATCAAGAAAATCAAGAATTGAGTGCGGAATAGAACCAAACTTGTTTCGGATCAAGAAAATCAAGAACTGAGTCCGGAATGCCGCAAACATGTTTTGCATCAAGAAAATCAAGAATTTGAGTCCGGAATACAACCAAACTTGTTTCGGATCAATAAAATCAAGAACTGAGTCCGGAATACCGCAAACATGTTCTGCATCAAGAAAATCAAGAATTTAGTGCGGAATACAACCGAACTTGTTTCGGATCAAGAAAATCAAGAACTGAGTCCGGAATGCCGCAAACATGTTTTGCATCAAGAAAATCAAGAATTGAGCGCGGAATACAACCAAACTTGTTTCGGATCAAGAAAATCAAGAACTGAGTCCGGAATACCGCAAACAAGTTTTGCATCAAGAAAATCAAGAATTGAGCGCGGAATACAACCAAACTTGTTTCGGATCAAAAAAATCAAGAACTGAGTCCGGAATACCGCAAACAAGTTTTGCATCAAGAAAATCAAGAATTGAGTGCGGAATAGAACCAAACTTGTTTCGGATCAAGAAAATCAAGAACTGAGTCCGGAATGCCGCAAACATGTTTTGCATCAAGAAAATCAAGAATTTGAGTCCGGAATACAACCAAACTTGTTTCGGATCAATAAAATCAAGAACTGAGTCCGGAATACCGCAAACATGTTCTGCATCAAGAAAATCAAGAATATAGTGCGGAATACAACCAAACTTGTTTCGGATCAAGAAAATCAAGAACTGAGTCCGGAATGCCGCAAACATGTTTTGCATCAAGAAAATCAAGAATTGAGCGCGGAATACAACCAAACTTGTTTCGGATCAAGAAAATCAAGAACTGAGTCCGGAATGCCGCAAAAACATGTTTTGCATCAAGAAAATCAAGAATTGAGCGCGGAATACAACCAAACTTGTTTCGGATCAAGAAAATCAAGAACTGAGTCCGGAATGCCGCAAAAACATGTTTTGCATCAAGAAAATCAAGAATTGAGCGCGGAATACAACCAAACTTGTTTCGGATCAAGAAAATCAAGAACTGAGTCCGGAATACCGCAAACAAGTTTTGCATCAAGAAAATCAAGAATTGAGTGCGGAATAGAACCAAACTTGTTTCGGATCAAGAAAATCAAGAACTGAGTCCGGAATGCCGCAAACATGTTTTGCATCAAGAAAATCAAGAATTTGAGTCCGGAATACAACCAAACTTGTTTCGGATCAATAAAATCAAGAACTGAGTCCGGAATACCGCAAACATGTTCTGCATCAAGAAAATCAAGAATTTAGTGCGGAATACAACCGAACTTGTTTCGGATCAAGAAAATCAAGAACTGAGTCCGGAATGCCGCAAACATGTTTTGCATCAAGAAAATCAAGAATTGAGCGCGGAATACAACCAAACTTGTTTCGGATCAAGAAAATCAAGAACTGAGTCCGGAATACCGCAAACAAGTTTTGCATCAAGAAAATCAAGAATTGAGCGCGGAATACAACCAAACTTGTTTCGGATCAAAAAAATCAAGAACTGAGTCCGGAATACCGCAAACAAGTTTTGCATCAAGAAAATCAAGAATTGAGTGCGGAATAGAACCAAACTTGTTTCGGATCAAGAAAATCAAGAACTGAGTCCGGAATGCCGCAAACATGTTTTGCATCAAGAAAATCAAGAATTTGAGTGCGGAATAGAACCAAACTTGTTTCGGATCAAGAAAATCAAGAACTGAGTCCGGAATGCCGCAAACATGTTTTGCATCAAGAAAATCAAGAATTGAGCGCGGAATACAACCAAACTTGTTTCGGATCAAGAAAATCAAGAACTGAGTCCGGAATGCCGCAAACATGTTTTGCATCAAGAAAATCAAGAATTGAGCGCGGAATACAACCAAACTTGTTTCGGATCAAGAAAATCAAGAACTGAGTCCGGAATTCCGCAAACATGTTTTGCATCAAGAAAATCAAGAATTGAGCGCGGAATACAACCAAACTTGTTTCGGATCAAGAAAATCAAGAACTGAGTCCGGAATACCGCAAACAAGTTTTGCATCAAGAAAATCAAGAATTGAGTGCGGAATAGAACCAAACCTGTTTCGGATCAAGAAAATCAAGAACTGAGTACGGAATGCCGCAAACATGTTTTGCATGAAGAAAATCAAGATTTGAGCGCGGAATACAACCAAACTTGTTTCGGATCAAGAAAATCAAGAACTGAGTCCGGAATACCGCAAACAAGTTTTGCATCAAGAAAATCAAGAATTGAGTGCGGAATAGAACCAAACTTGTTTCGGATCAAGAAAATCAAGAACTGAGTCCGGAATGCGGCAAACATGTTTTGCATCAAGAAAATCAAGATTTGAGCGCGGAATACAACCAAACTTGTTTCGGATCAAGAAAATCAAGAACTGAGTCCGGAATGCCGCAAACATGTTTTGCATCAAGAAAATCAAGAATTGAGCGCGGAATACAACCAAACTTGTTTCGGATCAAGAAAATCAAGAACTGAGTCCGGAATTCCGCAAACATGTTTTGCATCAAGAAAATCAAGAATTGAGCGCGGAATACAACCAAACTTGTTTCGGATCAAGAAAATCAAGAACTGAGTCCGGAATACCGCAAACAAGTTTTGCATCAAGAAAATCAAGAATTGAGTGCGGAATAGAACCAAACCTGTTTCGGATCAAGAAAATCAAGAACTGAGTACGGAATGCCGCAAACATGTTTTGCATGAAGAAAATCAAGATTTGAGCGCGGAATACAACCAAACTTCTTTCGGATCAAGAAAATCAAGAACTGAGTCCGGAATTCCGCAAACATGTTTTGCATCAAGAAAATCAAGAATTGAGCGCGGAATACAACCAAACTTGTTTCGGATCAAGAAAATCAAGAACTGAGTCCGGAATACCGCAAACAAGTTTTGCATAATGAAAATCAAGAATTGAGTGCGGAATAGAACCAAACTTGTTTCGGATCAAGAAAATCAAGAACTGAGTCCGGAATACCGCAAACAAGTTTTGCATCAAGAAAATCAAGAATTGAGTGCGGAATAGAACCAAACCTGTTTCGGATCAAGAAAATCAAGAACTGAGTACGGAATGCCGCAAACAAGTTTTGCATCAAGAAAATCAAGATTTGAGCGCGGAATACAACCAAACTTGTTTCGGATCAAGAAAATCAAGAACTGAGTCCGGAATACCGCAAACAAGTTTTGCATCAAGAAAATCAAGAATTGAGTGCGGAATAGAACCAAACTTGTTTCGGATCAAGAAAATCAAGAACTGAGTCCGGAATGCCGCAAACATGTTTTGCATCAAGAAAATCAAGAATTGAGCGCGGAATACAACCAAACTTGTTTCGGATCAAGAAAATCAAGAACTGAGTCCGGAATGCCGCAAACATGTTTTGCATCAAGAAAATCAAGAATTGAGCGCGGAATACAACCAAACTTGTTTCGGATCAAGAAAATCAAGAACTGAGTCCGGAATTCCGCAAACATGTTTTGCATCAAGAAAATCAAGAATTGAGTGCGGAATAGAACCAAACCTGTTTCGGATCAAGAAAATCAAGAACTGAGTACGGAATGCCGCAAACAAGTTTTGCATCAAGAAAATCAAGATTTGAGCGCGGAATACAACCAAACTTGTTTCGGATCAAGAAAATCAAGAACTGAGTCCGGAATACCGCAAACAAGTTTTGCATCAAGAAAATCAAGAATTGAGTGCGGAATAGAACCAAACTTGTTTCGGATCAAGAAAATCAAGAACTGAGTCCGGAATGCCGCAAACATGTTTTGCATCAAGAAAATCAAGAATTGAGCGCGGAATACAACCAAACTTGTTTCGGATCAAGAAAATCAAGAACTGAGTCCGGAATGCCGCAAACATGTTTTGCATCAAGAAAATCAAGAATTGAGCGCGGAATACAACCAAACTTGTTTCGGATCAAGAAAATCAAGAACTGAGTCCGGAATTCCGCAAACATGTTTTGCATCAAGAAAATCAAGAATTGAGCGCGGAATACAACCAAACTTGTTTCGGATCAAGAAAATCAAGAACTGAGTCCGGAATACCGCAAACAAGTTTTGCATCAAGAAAATCAAGAATTGAGTGCGGAATAGAACCAAACCTGTTTCGGATCAAGAAAATCAAGAACTGAGTACGGAATGCCGCAAACATGTTTTGCATGAAGAAAATCAAGATTTGAGCGCGGAATACAACCAAACTTGTTTCGGATCAAGAAAATCAAGAACTGAGTCCGGAATACCGCAAACAAGTTTTGCATCAAGAAAATCAAGAATTGAGTGCGGAATAGAACCAAACTTGTTTCGGATCAAGAAAATCAAGAACTGAGTCCGGAATGCGGCAAACATGTTTTGCATCAAGAAAATCAAGATTTGAGCGCGGAATACAACCAAACTTGTTTCGGATCAAGAAAATCAAGAACTGAGTCCGGAATGCCGCAAACATGTTTTGCATCAAGAAAATCAAGAATTGAGCGCGGAATACAACCAAACTTGTTTCGGATCAAGAAAATCAAGAACTGAGTCCGGAATTCCGCAAACATGTTTTGCATCAAGAAAATCAAGAATTGAGCGCGGAATACAACCAAACTTGTTTCGGATCAAGAAAATCAAGAACTGAGTCCGGAATACCGCAAACAAGTTTTGCATCAAGAAAATCAAGAATTGAGTGCGGAATAGAACCAAACCTGTTTCGGATCATGAAAATCAAGAACTGAGTACGGAATGCCGCAAACATGTTTTGCATGAAGAAAATCAAGATTTGAGCGCGGAATACAACCAAACTTGTTTCGGATCATGAAAATCAAGAACTGAGTCCGGAATTCCGCAAACATGTTTTGCATCAAGAAAATCAAGAATTGAGCGCGGAATACAACCAAACTTGTTTCGGATCAAGAAAATCAAGAACTGAGTCCGGAATACCGCAAACAAGTTTTGCATAATGAAAATCAAGAATTGAGTGCGGAATAGAACCAAACTTGTTTCGGATCAAGAAAATCAAGAACTGAGTCCGGAATACCGCAAACAAGTTTTGCATCAAGAAAATCAAGAATTGAGTGCGGAATAGAACCAAACCTGTTTCGGATCAAGAAAATCAAGAACTGAGTACGGAATGCCGCAAACAAGTTTTGCATCAAGAAAATCAAGATTTGAGCGCGGAATACAACCAAACTTGTTTCGGATCAAGAAAATCAAGAACTGAGTCCGGAATACCGCAAACAAGTTTTGCATCAAGAAAATCAAGAATTGAGTGCGGAATAGAACCAAACTTGTTTCGGATCAAGAAAATCAAGAACTGAGTCCGGAATGCCGCAAACATGTTTTGCATCAAGAAAATCAAGAATTGAGCGCGGAATACAACCAAACTTGTTTCGGATCAAGAAAATCAAGAACTGAGTCCGGAATGCCGCAAACATGTTTTGCATCAAGAAAATCAAGAATTGAGCGCGGAATACAACCAAACTTGTTTCGGATCAAGAAAATCAAGAACTGAGTCCGGAATTCCGCAAACATGTTTTGCATCAAGAAAATCAAGAATTGAGTGCGGAATAGAACCAAACCTGTTTCGGATCAAGAAAATCAAGAACTGAGTACGGAATGCCGCAAACAAGTTTTGCATCAAGAAAATCAAGATTTGAGCGCGGAATACAACCAAACTTGTTTCGGATCAAGAAAATCAAGAACTGAGTCCGGAATACCGCAAACAAGTTTTGCATCAAGAAAATCAAGAATTGAGTGCGGAATAGAACCAAACTTGTTTCGGATCAAGAAAATCAAGAACTGAGTCCGGAATGCCGCAAACATGTTTTGCATCAAGAAAATCAAGAATTGAGCGCGGAATACAACCAAACTTGTTTCGGATCAAGAAAATCAAGAACTGAGTCCGGAATGCCGCAAACATGTTTTGCATCAAGAAAATCAAGAATTGAGCGCGGAATACAACCAAACTTGTTTCGGATCAAGAAAATCAAGAACTGAGTCCGGAATTCCGCAAACATGTTTTGCATCAAGAAAATCAAGAATTGAGCGCGGAATACAACCAAACTTGTTTCGGATCAAGAAAATCAAGAACTGAGTCCGGAATACCGCAAACAAGTTTTGCATCAAGAAAATCAAGAATTGAGTGCGGAATAGAACCAAACCTGTTTCGGATCAAGAAAATCAAGAACTGAGTACGGAATGCCGCAAACATGTTTTGCATGAAGAAAATCAAGATTTGAGCGCGGAATACAACCAAACTTGTTTCGGATCAAGAAAATCAAGAACTGAGTCCGGAATACCGCAAACAAGTTTTGCATCAAGAAAATCAAGAATTGAGTGCGGAATAGAACCAAACTTGTTTCGGATCAAGAAAATCAAGAACTGAGTCCGGAATGCGGCAAACATGTTTTGCATCAAGAAAATCAAGATTTGAGCGCGGAATACAACCAAACTTGTTTCGGATCAAGAAAATCAAGAACTGAGTCCGGAATGCCGCAAACATGTTTTGCATCAAGAAAATCAAGAATTGAGCGCGGAATACAACCAAACTTGTTTCGGATCAAGAAAATCAAGAACTGAGTCCGGAATTCCGCAAACATGTTTTGCATCAAGAAAATCAAGAATTGAGCGCGGAATACAACCAAACTTGTTTCGGATCAAGAAAATCAAGAACTGAGTCCGGAATACCGCAAACAAGTTTTGCATCAAGAAAATCAAGAATTGAGTGCGGAATAGAACCAAACCTGTTTCGGATCATGAAAATCAAGAACTGAGTACGGAATGCCGCAAACATGTTTTGCATGAAGAAAATCAAGATTTGAGCGCGGAATACAACCAAACTTGTTTCGGATCATGAAAATCAAGAACTGAGTCCGGAATTCCGCAAACATGTTTTGCATCAAGAAAATCAAGAATTGAGCGCGGAATACAACCAAACTTGTTTCGGATCAAGAAAATCAAGAACTGAGTCCGGAATACCGCAAACAAGTTTTGCATCATGAAAATCAAGAATTGAGTGCGGAATAGAACCAAACTTGTTTCGGATCAAGAAAATCAAGAACTGAGTCCGGAATACCGCAAACAAGTTTTGCATCAAGAAAATCAAGAATTGAGTGCGGAATAGAACCAAACCTGTTTCGGATCAAGAAAATCAAGAACTGAGTACGGAATACCGCAAACAAGTTTTGCATAATGAAAATCAAGAATTGAGTGCGGAATAGAACCAAACTTGTTTCGGATCAAGAAAATCAAGAACTGAGTCCGGAATTCCGCAAACATGTTTTGCATCAAGAAAATCAAGAATTGAGCGCGGAATAGAACCAAACTTGTTTCGGATCAAGAAAATCAAGAACTGAGTCCGGAATGCCGCAAACAAGTTTTGCATCAAGAAAATCAAGATTTGAGCGCGGAATACAACCAAACTTGTTTCGGATCAAGAAAATCAAGAACTGAGTCCGGAATACCGCAAACAAGTTTTGCATCAAGAAAATCAAGAATTGAGTGCGGAATAGAACCAAACTTGTTTCGGATCAAGAAAATCAAGAACTGAGTCCGGAATGCCGCAAACATGTTTTGCATCAAGAAAATCAAGAATTGAGCGCGGAATACAACCAAACTTGTTTCGGATCAAGAAAATCAAGAACTGAGTCCGGAATGCCGCAAACATGTTTTGCATCAAGAAAATCAAGAATTGAGCGCGGAATACAACCAAACTTGTTTCGGATCAAGAAAATCAAGAACTGAGTCCGGAATTCCGCAAACATGTTTTGCATCAAGAAAATCAAGAATTGAGCGCGGAATACAACCAAACTTGTTTCGGATCAAGAAAATCAAGAACTGAGTCCGGAATACCGCAAACAAGTTTTGCATCAAGAAAATCAAGAATTGAGTGCGGAATAGAACCAAACCTGTTTCGGATCAAGAAAATCAAGAACTGAGTACGGAATGCCGCAAACATGTTTTGCATGAAGAAAATCAAGATTTGAGCGCGGAATACAACCAAACTTGTTTCGGATCAAGAAAATCAAGAACTGAGTCCGGAATACCGCAAACAAGTTTTGCATCAAGAAAATCAAGAATTGAGTGCGGAATAGAACCAAACTTGTTTCGGATCAAGAAAATCAAGAACTGAGTCCGGAATGCGGCAAACATGTTTTGCATCAAGAAAATCAAGATTTGAGCGCGGAATACAACCAAACTTGTTTCGGATCAAGAAAATCAAGAACTGAGTCCGGAATGCCGCAAACATGTTTTGCATCAAGAAAATCAAGAATTGAGCGCGGAATACAACCAAACTTGTTTCGGATCAAGAAAATCAAGAACTGAGTCCGGAATTCCGCAAACATGTTTTGCATCAAGAAAATCAAGAATTGAGCGCGGAATACAACCAAACTTGTTTCGGATCAAGAAAATCAAGAACTGAGTCCGGAATACCGCAAACAAGTTTTGCATCCAGAAAATCAAGAATTGAGTGCGGAATAGAACCAAACCTGTTTCGGATCAAGAAAATCAAGAACTGAGTACGGAATGCCGCAAACATGTTTTGCATGAAGAAAATCAAGATTTGAGCGCGGAATACAACCAAACTTGTTTCGGATCAAGAAAATCAAGAACTGAGTCCGGAATACCGCAAACAAGTTTTGCATCAAGAAAATCAAGAATTGAGTGCGGAATAGAACCAAACTTGTTTCGGATCAAGAAAATCAAGAACTGAGTCCGGAATGCGGCAAACATGTTTTGCATCAAGAAAATCAAGATTTGAGCGCGGAATACAACCAAACTTGTTTCGGATCAAGAAAATCAAGAACTGAGTCCGGAATGCCGCAAACATGTTTTGCATCAAGAAAATCAAGAATTGAGCGCGGAATACAACCAAACTTGTTTCGGATCAAGAAAATCAAGAACTGAGTCCGGAATTCCGCAAACATGTTTTGCATCAAGAAAATCAAGAATTGAGCGCGGAATACAACCAAACTTGTTTCGGATCAAGAAAATCAAGAACTGAGTCCGGAATATCGCAAACAAGTTTTGCATCAAGAAAATCAAGAATTGAGTGCGGAATAGAACCAAACCTGTTTCGGATCAAGAAAATCAAGAACTGAGTACGGAATGCCGCAAACATGTTTTGCATGAAGAAAATCAAGATTTGAGCGCGGAATACAACCAAACTTGTTTCGGATCAAGAAAATCAAGAACTGAGTCCGGAATACCGCAAACAAGTTTTGCATCAAGAAAATCAAGAATTGAGTGCGGAATAGAACCAAACTTGTTTCGGATCAAGAAAATCAAGAACTGAGTCCGGAATGCCGCAAACATGTTTTGCATCAAGAAAATCAAGAATTGAGCGCGGAATACAACCAAACTTGTTTCGGATCAAGAAAATCAAGAACTGAGTCCGGAATGCCGCAAACATGTTTTGCATCAAGAAAATCAAGAATTGAGCGCGGAATACAACCAAACTTGTTTCGGATCAAGAAAATCAAGAACTGAGTCCGGAATTCCGCAAACATGTTTTGCATCAAGAAAATCAAGAATTGAGCGCGGAATACAACCAAACTTGTTTCGGATCAAGAAAATCAAGAACTGAGTCCGGAATACCGCAAACAAGTTTTGCATCAAGAAAATCAAGAATTGAGTGCGGAATAGAACCAAACCTGTTTCGGATCAAGAAAATCAAGAACTGAGTACGGAATGCCGCAAACATGTTTTGCATGAAGAAAATCAAGATTTGAGCGCGGAATACAACCAAACTTGTTTCGGATCAAGAAAATCAAGAACTGAGTCCGGAATACCGCAAACAAGTTTTGCATCAAGAAAATCAAGAATTGAGTGCGGAATAGAACCAAACTTGTTTCGGATCAAGAAAATCAAGAACTGAGTCCGGAATGCGGCAAACATGTTTTGCATCAAGAAAATCAAGATTTGAGCGCGGAATACAACCAAACTTGTTTCGGATCAAGAAAATCAAGAACTGAGTCCGGAATGCCGCAAACATGTTTTGCATGAAGAAAATCAAGAATTGAGCGCGGAATACAACCAAACTTGTTTCGGATCAAGAAAATCAAGAACTGAGTCCGGAATTCCGCAAATATGTTTTGCATCAAGAAAATCAAGAATTGAGCGCGGAATACACCCAAACTTGTTTCGGATCAAGAAAATCAAGAACTGAGTCCGGAATACCGCAAACAAGTTTTGCATCAAGAAAATCAAGAATTGAGTGCGGAATAGAACCAAACCTGTTTCGGATCAAGAAAATCAAGAACTGAGTACGGAATGCCGCAAACATGTTTTGCATGAAGAAAATCAAGATTTGAGCGCGGAATACAACCAAACTTGTTTCGGATCAAGAAAATCAAGAACTGAGTCCGGAATTCCGCAAACATGTTTTGCATCAAGAAAATCAAGAATTGAGCGCGGAATACAACCAAACTTGTTTCGGATCAAGAAAATCAAGAACTGAGTCCGGAATACCGCAAACAAGTTTTGCATAATGAAAATCAAGAATTGAGTGCGGAATAGAACCAAACTTGTTTCGGATCAAGAAAATCAAGAACTGAGTCCGGAATACCGCAAACAAGTTTTGCATCAAGAAAATCAAGAATTGAGTGCGGAATAGAACCAAACCTGTTTCGGATCAAGAAAATCAAGAACTGAGTACGGAATGCCGCAAACAAGTTTTGCATCAAGAAAATCAAGATTTGAGCGCGGAATACAACCAAACTTGTTTCGGATCAAGAAAATCAAGAACTGAGTCCGGAATACCGCAAACAAGTTTTGCATCAAGAAAATCAAGAATTGAGTGCGGAATAGAACCAAACTTGTTTCGGATCAAGAAAATCAAGAACTGAGTCCGGAATGCCGCAAACATGTTTTGCATCAAGAAAATCAAGAATTGAGCGCGGAATACAACCAAACTTGTTTCGGATCAAGAAAATCAAGAACTGAGTCCGGAATGCCGCAAACATGTTTTGCATCAAGAAAATCAAGAATTGAGCGCGGAATACACCCAAACTTGTTTCGGATCAAGAAAATCAAGAACTGAGTCCGGAATTCCGCTAACATGTTCTGCATCAAGAAAATCAAGAATTTAGTGCGGAATACAACCAAACTTGTTTCGGATCAAGAAAATCAAGAACTGAGTCCGGAATGCCGCAAACATGTTTTGCATCAAGAAAATCAAGAATTGAGCGCGGAATACAACCAAACTTGTTTCGGATCAAGAAAATCAAGAACTGAGTCCGGAATTCCGCAAACATGTTTTGCATCAAGAAAATCAAGAATTGAGCGCGGAATACAACCAAACTTGTTTCGGATCAAGAAAATCAAGAACTGAGTCCGGAATGCCGCAAACATGTTTTGCATCAAGAAAATCAAGAATTGAGCGCGGAATACACCCAAACTTGTTTCGGATCAAGAAAATCAAGAACTGAGTCCGGAATTCCGCAAACATGTTCTGCATCAAGAAAATCAAGAATTTAGTGCGGAATACAACCAAACTTGTTTCGGATCAAGAAAATCAAGAACTGAGTCCGGAATGCCGCAAACATGTTTTGCATCAAGAAAATCAAGAATTGAGCGCGGAATACAACCAAACTTGTTTCGGATCAAGAAAATCAAGAACTGAGTCCGGAATTCCGCAAACATGTTTTGCATCAAGAAAATCAAGAATTGTGCGCGGAATACAACCAAACTTGTTTCGGATCAAGAAAATCAAGAACTGAGTCCGGAATACCGCAAACAAGTTTTGCATCAAGAAAATCAAGATTTGAGCGCGGAATACAACCAAACTTGTTTCGGATCAAGAAAATCAAGAACTGAGTCCGGAATTCCGCAAACATGTTTTGCATCAAGAAAATCAAGAATTGTGCGCGGAATACAACCAAACTTGTTTCGGATCAAGAAAATCAAGAACTGAGTCCGGAATACCGCAAACAAGTTTTGCATAATGAAAATCAAGAATTGAGTGCGGAATAGAACCAAACTTGTTTCGGATCAAGAAAATCAAGAACTGAGTCCGGAATACCGCAAACAAGTTTTGCATCAAGAAAATCAAGAATTGAGTGCGGAATAGAACCAAACCAGTTTCGGATCAAGAAAATCAAGAACTGAGTACGGAATGCCGCAAACAAGTTTTGCATCAAGAAAATCAAGATTTGAGCGCGGAATACAACCAAACTTGTTTCGGATCAAGAAAATCAAGAACTGAGTCCGGAATACCGCAAACAAGTTTTGCATCAAGAAAATCAAGAATTGAGTGCGGAATAGAACCAAACTTGTTTCGGATCAAGAAAATCAAGAACTGAGTCCGGAATGCCGCAAACATGTTTTGCATCAAGAAAATCAAGAATTGAGCGCGGAATACAACCAAACTTGTTTCGGATCAAGAAAATCAAGAACTGAGTCCGGAATGCCGCAAACATGTTTTGCATCAAGAAAATCAAGAATTGAGCGCGGAATACAACCAAACTGGTTTCGGATCAAGAAAATCAAGAACTGAGTCCGGAATTCCGCAAACATGTTTTGCATCAAGAAAATCAAGAATTGAGCGCGGAATACAACCAAACTTGTTTCGGATCAAGAAAATCAAGAACTGAGTCCGGAATACCGCAAACAAGTTTTGCATCAAGAAAATCAATAATTGAGTGCGGAATAGAACCAAACTTGTTTCGGATCAAGAAAATCAAGAACTGAGTCCGGAATGCCGCAAACATGTTTTGCATCAAGAAAATCAAGAATTTGCGTCCGGAATACAACCAAACTTGTTTCGGATCAATAAAATCAAGAACTGAGTCCGGAATACCGCAAACATGTTCTGCATCAAGAAAATCAAGAATTGAGTGCGGAATAGAACCAAACCTGTTTCGGATCAAGAAAATCAAGAACTGAGTACGGAATGCCGCAAACATGTTTTGCATGAAGAAAATCAAGATTTGAGCGCGGAATACAACCAAACTTGTTTCGGATCAAGAAAATCAAGAACTGAGTCCGGAATACCGCAAATAAGTTTTGCATCAAGAAAATCAAGAATTGAGTGCGGAATAGAACCAAACTTGTTTCGGATCAAGAAAATCAAGAACTGAGTCCGGAATGCCGCAAACATGTTTTGCATCAAGAAAATCAAGAATTGAGCGCGGAATACAACCAAACTTGTTTCGGATCAAGAAAATCAAGAACTGAGTCCGGAATGCCGCAAACATGTTTTGCATCAAGAAAATCAAGAATTGAGCGCGGAATACAACCAAACTTGTTTCGGATCAAGAAAATCAAGAACTGAGTCCGGAATTCCGCAAACATGTTTTGCATCAAGAAAATCAAGAATTGAGCGCGGAATACAACCAAACTTGTTTCGGATCAAGAAAATCAAGAACTGAGTCCGGAATACCGCAAACAAGTTTTGCATCAAGAAAATCAAGAATTGAGTGCGGAATAGAACCAAACCTGTTTCGGATCAAGAAAATCAAGAACTGAGTACGGAATGCCGCAAACATGTTTTGCATGAAGAAAATCAAGATTTGAGCGCGGAATACAACCAAACTTGTTTCGGATCAAGAAAATCAAGAACTGAGTCCGGAATTCCGCAAACATGTTTTGCATCAAGAAAATCAAGAATTGAGCGCGGAATACAACCAAACTTGTTTCGGATCAAGAAAATCAAGAACTGAGTCCGGAATACCGCAAACAAGTTTTGCATAATGAAAATCAAGAATTGAGTGCGGAATAGAACCAAACCTGTTTCGGATCAAGAAAATCAAGAACTGAGTCCGGAATACCGCAAACAAGTTTTGCATCAAGAAAATCAAGAATTGAGGGCGGAATAGAACCAAACCAGTTTCGGATCAAGAAAATCAAGAACTGAGTACGGAATGCCGCAAACAAGTTTTGCATCAAGAAAATCAAGATTTGAGCGCGGAATACAACCAAACTTGTTTCGGATCAAGAAAATCAAGAACTGAGTCCGGAATACCGCAAACAAGTTTTGCATCAAGAAAATCAAGAATTGAGTGCGGAATAGAACCAAACTTGTTTCGGATCAAGAAAATCAAGAACTGAGTCCGGAATGCCGCAAACATGTTTTGCGTCAAGAAAATCAAGAATTGAGCGCGGAATACAACCAAACTTGTTTCGGATCAAGAAAATCAAGAACTGAGTCCGGAATGCCGCAAACATGTTTTGCATCAAGAAAATCAAGAATTGAGCGCGGAATACAACCAAACTTGTTTCGGATCAAGAAAATCAAGAACTGAGTCCGGAATTCCGCAAACATGTTTTACATCAAGAAAATCAAGAATTGAGCGCGGAATACAACCAAACTTGTTTCGGATCAAGAAAATCAAGAACTGAGTCCGGAATACCGCAAACAAGTTTTGCATCAAGAAAATCAAGAATTGAGTGCGGAATAGAACCAAACTTGTTTCGGATCAAGAAAATCAAGAACTGAGTCCGGAATGCCGCAAACATGTTTTGCATCAAGAAAATCAAGAATTGAGCGCGGAATACACCCAAACTTGTTTCGGATCAAGAAAATCAAGAACTGAGTCCGGAATTCCGCAAACATGTTCTGCATCAAGAAAATCAAGAATTTAGTGCGGAATACAACCAAACTTGTTTCGGATCAAGAAAATCAAGAACTGAGTCCGGAATGCCGCAAACATGTTTTGCATCAAGAAAATCAAGAATTGAGCGCGGAATACAACCAAACTTGTTTCGGATCAAGAAAATCAAGAACTGAGTCCGGAATTCCGCAAACATGTTTTGCATCAAGAAAATCAAGAATTGTGCGCGGAATACAACCGAACTTGTTTCGGATTAAGAAAATCAAGAACTGAGTCCGGAATACCGCAAACAAGTTTTGCATCAAGAAAATCAAGATTTGAGCGCGGAATACAACCAAACTTGTTTCGGATCAAGAAAATCAAGAACTGAGTCCGGAATGCCGCAAACATGTTTTGCATCAAGAAAATCAAGAATTGAGCGCGGAATACAACCAAACTGGTTTCGGATCAAGAAAATCAAGAACTGAGTCCGGAATGCCGCAAACATGTTTTGCATCAAGAAAATCAAGAATTGAGCGCGGAATACACCCAAACTTGTTTCGGATCAAGAAAATCAAGAACTGAGTCCGGAATTCCGCAAACATGTTCTGCATCAAGAAAATCAAGAATTTAGTGCGGAATACAACCAAACTTGTTTCGGATCAAGAAAATCAAGAACTGAGTCCGGAATGCCGCAAACATGTTTTGCATCAAGAAAATCAAGAATTGAGCGCGGAATACAACCAAACTTGTTTCGGATCAAGAAAATCAAGAACTGAGTCCGGAATTCCGCAAACATGTTTTGCATCAAGAAAATCAAGAATTGTGCGCGGAATACAACCGAACTTGTTTCGGATCAAGAAAATCAAGAACTGAGTCCGGAATACCGCAAACAAGTTTTGCATCAAGAAAATCAAGATTTGAGCGCGGAATACAACCAAACTTGTTTCGGATCAAGAAAATCAAGAACTGAGTCCGGAATTCCGCAAACATGTTTTGCATCAAGAAAATCAAGAATTGTGCGCGGAATACAACCAAACTTGTTTCGGATCAAGAAAATCAAGAACTGAGTCCGGAATACCGCAAACAAGTTTTGCATAATGAAAATCAAGAATTGAGTGCGGAATAGAACCAAACTTGTTTCGGATCAAGAAAATCAAGAACTGAGTCCGGAATACCGCAAACAAGTTTTGCATCAAGAAAATCAAGAATTGAGTGCGGAATAGAACCAAACCAGTTTCGGATCAAGAAAATCAAGAACTGAGTACGGAATGCCGCAAACAAGTTTTGCATCAAGAAAATCAAGATTTGAGCGCGGAATACAACCAAACTTGTTTCGGATCAAGAAAATCAAGAACTGAGTCCGGAATACCGCAAACAAGTTTTGCATCAAGAAAATCAAGAATTGAGTGCGGAATAGAACCAAACTTGTTTCGGATCAAGAAAATCAAGAACTGAGTCCGGAATGCCGCAAACATGTTTTGCATCAAGAAAATCAAGAATTGAGCGCGGAATACAACCAAACTTGTTTCGGATCAAGAAAATCAAGAACTGAGTCCGGAATGCCGCAAACATGTTTTGCATCAAGAAAATCAAGAATTGAGCGCGGAATACAACCAAACTGGTTTCGGATCAAGAAAATCAAGAACTGAGTCCGAAATTCCGCAAACATGTTTTGCATCAAGAAAATCAAGAATTGAGCGCGGAATACAACCAAACTTGTTTCGGATCAAGAAAATCAAGAACTGAGTCCGGAATACCGCAAACAAGTTTTGCATCAAGAAAATCAAGAATTGAGTGCGGAATAGAACCAAACTTGTTTCGGATCAAGAAAATCAAGAACTGAGTCCGGAATGCCGCAAACATGTTTTGCATCAAGAAAATCAAGAATTTGCGTCCGGAATACAACCAAACTTGTTTCGGATCAAGAAAATCAAGAACTGAGTCCGGAATGCCGCAAACATGTTTTGCATCAAGAAAATCAAGAATTGAGCGCGGAATACAACCAAACTTGTTTCGGATCAAGAAAATCAAGAACTGAGTCCGGAATTCCGCAAACATGTTTTGCATCAAGAAAATGAAGAATTGTGCGCGGAATACAACCAAACTTGTTTCGGATCAAGAAAATCAAGAACTGAGTCCGGAATACCGCAAACAAGTTTTGCATCAAGAAAATCAAGAATTGAGTGCGGAATAGAACCAAACCTGTTTCGGATCAAGAAAATCAAGAACTGAGTACGGAATGCCGCAAACATGTTTTGCATGAAGAAAATCAAGATTTGAGCGCGGAATACAACCAAACTTGTTTCGGATCAAGAAAATCAAGAACTGAGTCCGGAATACCGCAAATAAGTTTTGCATCAAGAAAATCAAGAATTGAGTGCGGAATAGAACCAAACTTGTTTCGGATCAAGAAAATCAAGAACTGAGTCCGGAATGCCGCAAACATGTTTTGCATCAAGAAAATCAAGAATTGAGCGCGGAATACAACCAAACTTGTTTCGGATCAAGAAAATCAAGAACTGAGTCCGGAATGCCGCAAACATGTTTTGCATCAAGAAAATCAAGAATTGAGCGCGGAATACAACCAAACTTGTTTCGGATCAAGAAAATCAAGAACTGAGTCCGGAATTGCGCAAACATGTTTTGCATCAAGAAAATCAAGAATTGAGCGCGGAATACAACCAAACTTGTTTCGGATCAAGAAAATCAAGAACTGAGTCCGGAATACCGCAAACAAGTTTTGCATCAAGAAAATCAAGAATTGAGTGCGGAATAGAACCAAACCTGTTTCGGATCAAGAAAATCAAGAACTGAGTACGGAATGCCGCAAACATGTTTTGCATGAAGAAAATCAAGATTTGAGCGCGGAATACAACCAAACTTGTTTCGGATCAAGAAAATCAAGAACTGAGTCCGGAATACCGCAAACAAGTTTTGCATCAAGAAAATCAAGAATTGAGTGCGGAATAGAACCAAACTTGTTTCGGATCAAGAAAATCAAGAACTGAGTCCGGAATGCCGCAAACATGTTTTGCATCAAGAAAATCAAGAATTGAGCGCGGAATACAACCAAACTTGTTTCGGATCAAGAAAATCAAGAACTGAGTCCGGAATGCCGCAAACATGTTTTGCATCAAGAAAATCAAGAATTGAGCGCGGAATACAACCAAACTGGTTTCGGATCAAGAAAATCAAGAACTGAGTCCGAAATTCCGCAAACATGTTTTGCATCAAGAAAATCAAGAATTGAGCGCGGAATACAACCAAACTTGTTTCGGATCAAGAAAATCAAGAACTGAGTCCGGAATACCGCAAACAAGTTTTGCATCAAGAAAATCAAGAATTGAGTGCGGAATAGAACCAAACTTGTTTCGGATCAAGAAAATCAAGAACTGAGTCCGGAATGCCGCAAACATGTTTTGCATCAAGAAAATCAAGAATTTGCGTCCGGAATACAACCAAACTTGTTTCGGATCAAGAAAATCAAGAACTGAGTCCGGAATGCCGCAAACATGTTTTGCATCAAGAAAATCAAGAATTGAGCGCGGAATACAACCAAACTTGTTTCGGATCAAGAAAATCAAGAACTGAGTCCGGAATTCCGCAAACATGTTTTGCATCAAGAAAATGAAGAATTGTGCGCGGAATACAACCAAACTTGTTTCGGATCAAGAAAATCAAGAACTGAGTCCGGAATACCGCAAACAAGTTTTGCATCAAGAAAATCAAGAATTGAGTGCGGAATAGAACCAAACCTGTTTCGGATCAAGAAAATCAAGAACTGAGTACGGAATGCCGCAAACATGTTTTGCATGAAGAAAATCAAGATTTGAGCGCGGAATACAACCAAACTTGTTTCGGATCAAGAAAATCAAGAACTGAGTCCGGAATACCGCAAATAAGTTTTGCATCAAGAAAATCAAGAATTGAGTGCGGAATAGAACCAAACTTGTTTCGGATCAAGAAAATCAAGAACTGAGTCCGGAATGCCGCAAACATGTTTTGCATCAAGAAAATCAAGAATTGAGCGCGGAATACAACCAAACTTGTTTCGGATCAAGAAAATCAAGAACTGAGTCCGGAATGCCGCAAACATGTTTTGCATCAAGAAAATCAAGAATTGAGCGCGGAATACAACCAAACTTGTTTCGGATCAAGAAAATCAAGAACTGAGTCCGGAATTGCGCAAACATGTTTTGCATCAAGAAAATCAAGAATTGAGCGCGGAATACAACCAAACTTGTTTCGGATCAAGAAAATCAAGAACTGAGTCCGGAATACCGCAAACAAGTTTTGCATCAAGAAAATCAAGAATTGAGTGCGGAATAGAACCAAACCTGTTTCGGATCAAGAAAATCAAGAACTGAGTACGGAATGCCGCAAACATGTTTTGCATGAAGAAAATCAAGATTTGAGCGCGGAATACAACCAAACTTGTTTCGGATCAAGAAAATCAAGAACTGAGTCCGGAATTCCGCAAACATGTTTTGCATCAAGAAAATCAAGAATTGGGCGCGGAATACAACCAAACTTGTATCGGATCAAGAAAATCAAGAACTGAGTCCGGAATACCGCAAACAAGTTTTGCATCATGAAAATCAAGAATTTGAGTCCGGAATACAACCAAACTTGTTTCGGATCAAGAAAATCAAGAACTGAGTCCGGAATGCCGCAAACATGTTGTGCATCAAGAAAATCAAGAATTTGAGTCCGGAATACAACCAAACTTGTTTCGGATCAATAAAATCAAGAACTGAGTCCGGAATACCGCAAACATGTTCTGCATCAAGAAAATCAAGAATTGAGTGCGGAATACAACCAAACTTGTTTCGGATCAAGAAAATCAAGAACTGAGTCCGGAATGCCGCAAACATGTTTTGCATCAAGAAAATCAAGAATTGAGCGCGGAATACAACCAAACTTGTTTCGGATCAAGAAAATCAAGAACTGAGTCCGAAATTCCGCAAACATGTTTTGCATCAAGAAAATCAAGAATTGTGCGCGGAATACTACCAAACTTGTTTCGGATCAAGAAAATCAAGAACTGAGTCCGGAATACAGCAAACAAGTTTTGCATCAAGAAAATCAAGAATTGAGTGCGGAATAGAACCAAACCTGTTTCGGATCAAGAAAATCAAGAACTGAGTACGGAATGCTGCAAACATGTTTTGCATGAAGAAAATCAAGATTTGAGCGCGGAATACAACCAAACTTGTTTCGGATCAAGAAAATCAAGAACTGAGTCCGGAATACCGCAAACAAGTTTTGCATCAAGAAAATCAAGAATTGAGTGCGGAATAGAACCAAACTTGTTTCGGATCAAGAAAATCAAGAACTGAGTCCGGAATGCCGCAAACATGTTTTGCATCAAGAAAATCAAGAATTGAGAGCGGAATACAACCAAACTTGTTTCGGATCAAGAAAATCAAGAACTGAGTCCGGAATGCCGCAAACATGTTTTGCATCAAGAAAATCAAGAATTGAGCGCGGAATACAACCAAACTTGTTTCGGATCAAGAAAATCAAGAACTGAGTCCGGAATTCCGCAAACATGTTTTGCATCAAGAAAATCAAGAATTGAGCGCGGAATACAACCAAACTTGTTTCGGATCAAGAAAATCAAGAACTGAGTCCGGAATGCCGCAAATATGTTTTGCATCAAGAAAATCAAGAATTGAGCGCGGAATACAACCAAACTTGTTTCGGATCAAGAAAATCAAGAACTGAGTCCGGAATTCCGCAAACATGTTTTGCATCAAGAAAATTAAGAATTGAGCGCGGAATACAACCAAACTTGTTTCGGATCAAGAAAATCAAGAAATGAGTCCGGAATACCGCAAACAAGTTTTGCGTCAAGAAAATCAAGAATTTGAGTCCGGAATACAAACAAACTTGTTAGGGATCAATAAAATCAAGAACTGAGTCCGGAATACCGCAAACATGTTCTGCATCAAGAAAATCAAGAATTTAGTGCGGAATACAACCAAACTTTTTTCGGATCAAGAAAATCAAGAACTGAGTCCGGAATTCCGCAAACATGTTTTGCATCAAGAAAATCAAGAATTGAGCGCGGAATACAACCAAACTTGTTTCGGATCAAGAAAATCAAGAACTGAGTCCGGAATGCCGCAAACATGTTTTGCATCAAGAAAATCAAGAATTGAGCGCGGAATACAACCAAACTTGTTTCGGATCAAGAAAATCAAGAACTGAGTCCGGAATTCCGCAAACATGTTTTGCATCAAGAAAATCAAGAATTGAGCGCGGAATACAACCAAACTTGTTTCGGATCAAGAAAATCAAGAACTGAGTCCGGAATGCCGCAAATATGTTTTGCATCAAGAAAATCAAGAATTGAGCGCGGAATACAACCAAACTTGTTTCGGATCAAGAAAATCAAGAACTGAGTCCGGAATTCCGCAAACATGTTTTGCATCAAGAAAATTAAGAATTGAGCGCGGAATACAACCAAACTTGTTTCGGATCAAGAAAATCAAGAAATGAGTCCGGAATACCGCAAACAAGTTTTGCGTCAAGAAAATCAAGAATTTGAGTCCGGAATACAAACAAACTTGTTAGGGATCAATAAAATCAAGAACTGAGTCCGGAATACCGCAAACATGTTCTGCATCAAGAAAATCAAGAATTTAGTGCGGAATACAACCAAACTTTTTTCGGATCAAGAAAATCAAGAACTGAGTCCGGAATTCCGCAAACATGTTTTGCATCAAGAAAATCAAGAATTGAGCGCGGAATACAACCAAACTTGTTTCGGATCAAGAAAATCAAGAACTGAGTCCGGAATGCCGCAAACATGTTTTGCATCAAGAAAATCAAGAATTGAGCGCGGAATACAACCAAACTGGTTTCGGATCAAGAAAATCAAGAACTGAGTCCGGAATTCCGCAAACATGTTTTGCATCAAGAAAATCAAGAATTGAGTGCGGAATAGAACCAAACCAGTTTCGGATCAAGAAAATCAAGAACTGAGTACGGAATGCCGCAAACAAGTTTTGCATCAAGAAAATCAAGATTTGAGCGCGGAATACAACCAAACTTGTTTCGGATCAAGAAAATCAAGAACTGAGTCCGGAATACCGCAAACAAGTTTTGCATCAAGAAAATCAAGAATTGAGTGCGGAATAGAACCAAACTTGTTTCGGATCAAGAAAATCAAGAACTGAGTCCGGAATGCCGCAAACATGTTTTGCATCAAGAAAATCAAGAATTGAGCGCGGAATACAACCAAACTTGTTTCGGATCAAGAAAATCAAGAACTGAGTCCGGAATGCCGCAAACATGTTTTGCATCAAGAAAATCAAGAATTGAGCGCGGAATACAACCAAACTGGTTTCGGATCAAGAAAATCAAGAACTGAGTCCGGAATTCCGCAAACATGTTTTGCATCAAGAAAATCAAGAATTGAGCGCGGAATACAACCAAACTTGTTTCGGATCAAGAAAATCAAGAACTGAGTCCGGAATACCGCAAACAAGTTTTGCATCAAGAAAATCAATAATTGAGTGCGGAATAGAACCAAACTTGTTCCGGATCAAGAAAATCAAGAACTGAGTCCGGAATGCCGCAAACATGTTTTGCATCAAGAAAATCAAGAATTTGCGTCCGGAATACAACCAAACTTGTTTCGGATCAATAAAATCAAGAACTGAGTCCGGAATACCGCAAACATGTTCTGCATCAAGAAAATCAAGAATTGAGTGCGGAATAGAACCAAACCTGTTTCGGATCAAGAAAATCAAGAACTGAGTACGGAATGCCGCAAACATGTTTTGCATGAAGAAAATCAAGATTTGAGCGCGGAATACAACCAAACTTGTTTCGGATCAAGAAAATCAAGAACTGAGTCCGGAATACCGCAAATAAGTTTTGCATCAAGAAAATCAAGAATTGAGTGCGGAATAGAACCAAACTTGTTTCGGATCAAGAAAATCAAGAACTGAGTCCGGAATGCCGCAAACATGTTTTGCATCAAGAAAATCAAGAATTGAGCGCGGAATACAACCAAACTTGTTTCGGATCAAGAAAATCAAGAACTGAGTCCGGAATGCCGCAAACATGTTTTGCATCAAGAAAATCAAGAATTGAGCGCGGAATACAACCAAACTTGTTTCGGATCAAGAAAATCAAGAACTGAGTCCGGAATTCCGCAAACATGTTTTGCATCAAGAAAATCAAGAATTGAGCGCGGAATACAACCAAACTTGTTTCGGATCAAGAAAATCAAGAACTGAGTCCGGAATACCGCAAACAAGTTTTGCATCAAGAAAATCAAGAATTGAGTGCGGAATAGAACCAAACCTGTTTCGGATCAAGAAAATCAAGAACTGAGTACGGAATGCCGCAAACATGTTTTGCATGAAGAAAATCAAGATTTGAGCGCGGAATACAACCAAACTTGTTTCGGATCAAGAAAATCAAGAACTGAGTCCGGAATTCCGCAAACATGTTTTGCATCAAGAAAATCAAGAATTGAGCGCGGAATACAACCAAACTTGTTTCGGATCAAGAAAATCAAGAACTGAGTCCGGAATACCGCAAACAAGTTTTGCATAATGAAAATCAAGAATTGAGTGCGGAATAGAACCAAACTTGTTTCGGATCAAGAAAATCAAGAACTGAGTCCGGAATACCGCAAACAAGTTTTGCATCAAGAAAATCAAGAATTGAGGGCGGAATAGAACCAAACCAGTTTCGGATCAAGAAAATCAAGAACTGAGTACGGAATGCCGCAAACAAGTTTTGCATCAAGAAAATCAAGATTTGAGCGCGGAATACAACCAAACTTGTTTCGGATCAAGAAAATCAAGAACTGAGTCCGGAATACCGCAAACAAGTTTTGCATCAAGAAAATCAAGAATTGAGTGCGGAATAGAACCAAACTTGTTTCGGATCAAGAAAATCAAGAACTGAGTCCGGAATGCCGCAAACATGTTTTGCGTCAAGAAAATCAAGAATTGAGCGCGGAATACAACCAAACTTGTTTCGGATCAAGAAAATCAAGAACTGAGTCCGGAATGCCGCAAACATGTTTTGCATCAAGAAAATCAAGAATTGAGCGCGGAATACAACCAAACTTGTTTCGGATCAAGAAAATCAAGAACTGAGTCCGGAATTCCGCAAACATGTTTTACATCAAGAAAATCAAGAATTGAGCGCGGAATACAACCAAACTTGTTTCGGATCAAGAAAATCAAGAACTGAGTCCGGAATACCGCAAACAAGTTTTGCATCAAGAAAATCAAGAATTGAGTGCGGAATAGAACCAAACTTGTTTCGGATCAAGAAAATCAAGAACTGAGTCCGGAATGCCGCAAACATGTTTTGCATCAAGAAAATCAAGAATTGAGCGCGGAATACACCCAAACTTGTTTCGGATCAAGAAAATCAAGAACTGAGTCCGGAATTCCGCAAACATGTTCTGCATCAAGAAAATCAAGAATTTAGTGCGGAATACAACCAAACTTGTTTCGGATCAAGAAAATCAAGAACTGAGTCCGGAATGCCGCAAACATGTTTTGCATCAAGAAAATCAAGAATTGAGCGCGGAATACAACCAAACTTGTTTCGGATCAAGAAAATCAAGAACTGAGTCCGGAATTCCGCAAACATGTTTTGCATCAAGAAAATCAAGAATTGTGCGCGGAATACAACCAAACTTGTTTCGGATCAAGAAAATCAAGAACTGAGTCCGGAATACCGCAAACAAGTTTTGCATCAAGAAAATCAAGATTTGAGCGCGGAATACAACCAAACTTGTTTCGGATCAAGAAAATCAAGAACTGAGTCCGGAATTCCGCAAACATGTTTTGCATCAAGAAAATCAAGAATTGTGCGCGGAATACAACCAAACTTGTTTCGGATCAAGAAAATCAAGAACTGAGTCCGGAATACCGCAAACAAGTTTTGCATAATGAAAATCAAGAATTGAGTGCGGAATAGAACCAAACTTGTTTCGGATCAAGAAAATCAAGAACTGAGTCCGGAATACCGCAAACAAGTTTTGCATCAAGAAAATCAAGAATTGAGTGCGGAATAGAACCAAACCAGTTTCGGATCAAGAAAATCAAGAACTGAGTACGGAATGCCGCAAACAAGTTTTGCATCAAGAAAATCAAGATTTGAGCGCGGAATACAACCAAACTTGTTTCGGATCAAGAAAATCAAGAACTGAGTCCGGAATACCGCAAACAAGTTTTGCATCAAGAAAATCAAGAATTGAGTGCGGAATAGAACCAAACTTGTTTCGGATCAAGAAAATCAAGAACTGAGTCCGGAATGCCGCAAACATGTTTTGCATCAAGAAAATCAAGAATTGAGCGCGGAATACAACCAAACTTGTTTCGGATCAAGAAAATCAAGAACTGAGTCCGGAATGCCGCAAACATGTTTTGCATCAAGAAAATCAAGAATTGAGCGCGGAATACAACCAAACTGGTTTCGGATCAAGAAAATCAAGAACTGAGTCCGAAATTCCGCAAACATGTTTTGCATCAAGAAAATCAAGAATTGAGTGCGGAATAGAACCAAACCAGTTTCGGATCAAGAAAATCAAGAACTGAGTACGGAATGCCGCAAACAAGTTTTGCATCAAGAAAATCAAGAATTGAGTGCGGAATAGAACCAAACCTGTTTCGGATCAAGAAAATCAAGAACTGAGTACGGAATGCCGCAAACATGTTTTGCATGAAGAAAATCAAGATTTGAGCGCGGAATACAACCAAACTTGTTTCGGATCAAGAAAATCAAGAACTGAGTCCGGAATACCGCAAATAAGTTTTGCATCAAGAAAATCAAGAATTGAGTGCGGAATAGAACCAAACTTGTTTCGGATCAAGAAAATCAAGAACTGAGTCCGGAATTGCGCAAACATGTTTTGCATCAAGAAAATCAAGAATTGAGCGCGGAATACAACCAAACTTGTTTCGGATCAAGAAAATCAAGAACTGAGTCCGGAATACCGCAAACAAGTTTTGCATCAAGAAAATCAAGAATTGAGTGCGGAATAGAACCAAACCTGTTTCGGATCAAGAAAATCAAGAACTGAGTACGGAATGCCGCAAACATGTTTTGCATGAAGAAAATCAAGATTTGAGCGCGGAATACAACCAAACTTGTTTCGGATCAAGAAAATCAAGAACTGAGTCCGGAATTCCGCAAACATGTTTTGCATCAAGAAAATCAAGAATTGGGCGCGGAATACAACCAAACTTGTATCGGATCAAGAAAATCAAGAACTGAGTCCGGAATACCGCAAACAAGTTTTGCATCATGAAAATCAAGAATTTGAGTCCGGAATACAACCAAACTTGTTTCGGATCAAGAAAATCAAGAACTGAGTCCGGAATGCCGCAAACATGTTGTGCATCAAGAAAATCAAGAATTTGAGTCCGGAATACAACCAAACTTGTTTCGGATCAATAAAATCAAGAACTGAGTCCGGAATACCGCAAACATGTTCTGCATCAAGAAAATCAAGAATTGAGTGCGGAATACAACCAAACTTGTTTCGGATCAAGAAAATCAAGAACTGAGTCCGGAATGCCGCAAACATGTTTTGCATCAAGAAAATCAAGAATTGAGCGCGGAATACAACCAAACTTGTTTCGGATCAAGAAAATCAAGAACTGAGTCCGAAATTCCGCAAACATGTTTTGCATCAAGAAAATCAAGAATTGTGCGCGGAATACTACCAAACTTGTTTCGGATCAAGAAAATCAAGAACTGAGTCCGGAATACAGCAAACAAGTTTTGCATCAAGAAAATCAAGAATTGAGTGCGGAATAGAACCAAACCTGTTTCGGATCAAGAAAATCAAGAACTGAGTACGGAATGCTGCAAACATGTTTTGCATGAAGAAAATCAAGATTTGAGCGCGGAATACAACCAAACTTGTTTCGGATCAAGAAAATCAAGAACTGAGTCCGGAATACCGCAAACAAGTTTTGCATCAAGAAAATCAAGAATTGAGTGCGGAATAGAACCAAACTTGTTTCGGATCAAGAAAATCAAGAACTGAGTCCGGAATGCCGCAAACATGTTTTGCATCAAGAAAATCAAGAATTGAGAGCGGAATACAACCAAACTTGTTTCGGATCAAGAAAATCAAGAACTGAGTCCGGAATGCCGCAAACATGTTTTGCATCAAGAAAATCAAGAATTGAGCGCGGAATACAACCAAACTTGTTTCGGATCAAGAAAATCAAGAACTGAGTCCGGAATTCCGCAAACATGTTTTGCATCAAGAAAATCAAGAATTGAGCGCGGAATACAACCAAACTTGTTTCGGATCAAGAAAATCAAGAACTGAGTCCGGAATGCCGCAAATATGTTTTGCATCAAGAAAATCAAGAATTGAGCGCGGAATACAACCAAACTTGTTTCGGATCAAGAAAATCAAGAACTGAGTCCGGAATTCCGCAAACATGTTTTGCATCAAGAAAATTAAGAATTGAGCGCGGAATACAACCAAACTTGTTTCGGATCAAGAAAATCAAGAAATGAGTCCGGAATACCGCAAACAAGTTTTGCGTCAAGAAAATCAAGAATTTGAGTCCGGAATACAAACAAACTTGTTAGGGATCAATAAAATCAAGAACTGAGTCCGGAATACCGCAAACATGTTCTGCATCAAGAAAATCAAGAATTTAGTGCGGAATACAACCAAACTTTTTTCGGATCAAGAAAATCAAGAACTGAGTCCGGAATTCCGCAAACATGTTTTGCATCAAGAAAATCAAGAATTGAGCGCGGAATACAACCAAACTTGTTTCGGATCAAGAAAATCAAGAACTGAGTCCGGAATACCGCAAACAAGTTTTGCATCAAGAAAATCAACAATTGAGTGCGGAATAGAACCAAACTTGTTTCGGATCAAGAAAATCAAGAACTGAGTCCGGAATGCCGCAAACATGTTTTACATCAAGAAAATCAAGAATTGAGTGCGGAATACAACCAAACTTGTTTCGGATCAAGAAAATCAAGAACTGAGTCCGGAATGCCGCAAACATGTTTTGCATCAAGAAAAATCAAGAATTGAGCGCGGAATACAACCAAACTTGTTTCGGATCAAGAAAATCAAGAACTGAGTCCGAAATTCCGCAAACATGTTTTGCATCAAGAAAATCAAGAATTGATCGCGGAATACAACCAAACTTGTTTCGGATCAAGAAAATCAAGAACTGAGTCCGGAATTCCGCAAACATGTTTTGCATCAAGAAAATCAAGAATTGAGCGCGGAATACAACCAAACTTGTTTCGGATCAAGAAAATCAAGAACTGAGTCCGGAATGCCGCAAATATGTTTTGCATCAAGAAAATCAAGAATTGAGCGCGGAATACAACCAAACTTGTTTCGGATCAAGAAAATCAAGAACTGAGTCCGGAATACCGCAAACAAGTTTTGCATCAAGAAAATCAAGAATTGAGTGCGGAATAGAACCAAACTTGTTTCGGATCAAGAAAATCAAGAACTGAGTCCGGAATGCCGCAAACATGTTTTGCATCAAGAAAATCAAGAATTTGAGTCCGGAATACAACCAAACTTGTTTCGGATCAATAAAATCAAGAACTGAGTCCGGAATACCGCAAACATGTTCTGCATCAAGAAAATCAAGAATTTAGTGCGGAATACAACCAAACTTGTTTCGGATCAAGAAAATCAAGAACTGAGTCCGGAATGCCGCAAACATGTTTTGCATCAAGAAAATCAAGAATTGAGCGCGGAATACAACCAAACTTGTTTCGGATCAAGAAAATCAAGAACTGAGTCCGGAATTCCGCAAACATGTTTTGCATCAAGAAAATCAAGAATTGTGCGCGGAATACAACCAAACTTGTTTCGGATCAAGAAAATCAAGAACTGAGTCCGGAATACCGCAAACAAGTTTTGCATCAAGAAAATCAAGAATTGAGTGCGGAATAGAACCAAACTTGTTTCGGATCAAGAAAATCAAGAACTGAGTCCGGAATGCCGCAAACATGTTTTGCATCAAGAAAATCAAGAATTGAGCGCGGAATACAACCAAACTTGTTTCGGATCAAGAAAATCAAGAACTGAGTCCGGAATGCCGCAAACATGTTTTGCATCAAGAAAATCAAGAATTGAGCGCGGAATACAACCAAACTTGTTTCGGATCAAGAAAATCAAGAACTGAGTCCGGAATGCCGCAAACATGTTTTGCATCAAGAAAATCAAGAATTGAGCGCGGAATACAACCAAACTTGTTTCGGATCAAGAAAATCAAGAACTGAGTCCGGAATACCGCAAACAAGTTTTGCATCAAGAAAATCAAGAATTGAGTGCGGAATAGAACCAAACTTGTTTCGGATCAAGAAAATCAAGAACTGAGTCCGGAATGCCGCAAACATGTTTTGCATCAAGAAAATCAAGAATTTGAGTCCGGAATACAACCAAACTTGTTTCGGATCAATAAAATCAAGAACTGAGTCCGGAATACCGCAAACATGTTCTGCATCAAGAAAATCAAGAATTTAGTGCGGAATACAACCAAACTTGTTTCGGATCAAGAAAATCAAGAACTGAGTCCGGAATGCCGCAAACATGTTCTGCATCAAGAAAATCAAGAATTTAGTGCGGAATACAACCAAACTTGTTTCGGATCAAGAAAATCAAGAACTGAGTCCGGAATGCCGCAAACATGTTTTGCATCAAGAAAATCAAGAATTTGAGTCCGGAATACAACCAAACTTGTTTCGGATCAATAAAATCAAGAACTGAGTCCGGAATACCGCAAACATGTTCTGCATCAAGAAAATCAAGAATTTAGTGCGGAATACAACCAAACTTGTTTCGGATCAAGAAAATCAAGAACTGAGTCCGGAATGCCGCAAACATGTTTTGCATCAAGAAAATCAAGATTTGAGCGCGGAATACAACCAAACTTGTTTCGGATCAAGAAAATCAAGAACTGAGTCCGGAATTCCGCAAACATGTTTTGCATCAAGAAAATCAAGAATTGAGCGCGGTATACAACCAAACTTGTTTCGGATCAAGAAAATCAAGAACTGAGTCCGGAATGCCGCAAACATGTTTTGCATCAAGAAAATCAAGAATTGAGCGCGGAATACAACCAAACTTGTTTCGGATCAAGAAAATCAAGAACTGAGTCCGGAATGCCGCAAACATGTTTTGCATCAAGAAAATCAAGAATTGAGCGCGGAATACAACCAAACTTGTTTCGGATCAAGAAAATCAAGAACTGAGTCCGGAATACCGCAAACAAGTTTTGCATCAAGAAAATCAAGAATTGAGTGCGGAATAGAACCAAACTTGTTTCGGATCAAGAAAATCAAGAACTGAGTCCGGAATGCCGCAAACATGTTTTGCATCAAGAAAATCAAGAATTTGAGTCCGGAATACAACCAAACTTGTTTCGGATCAATAAAATCAAGAACTGAGTCCGGAATACCGCAAACATGTTCTGCATCAAGAAAATCAAGAATTTAGTGCGGAATACAACCAAACTTGTTTCGGATCAAGAAAATCAAGAACTGAGTCCGGAATGCCGCAAACATGTTTTGCATCAAGAAAATCAAGAATTGAGCGCGGAATACAACCAAACTTGTTTCGGATCAAGAAAATCAAGAACTGAGTCCGGAATTCTGCAAACATGTTTTGCATCAAGAAAATCAAGAATTGTGCGCGGAATACAACCAAACTTGTTTCGGATCAAGAAAATCAAGAACTGAGTCCGGAATACCGCAAACAAGTTTTGCATCAAGAAAATCAAGAATTGAGTGCGGAATAGAACCAAACTTGTTTCGGATCAAGAAAATCAAGAACTGAGTCCGGAATGCCGCAAACATGTTTTGCATCAAGAAAATCAAGAATTGAGCGCGGTATACAACCAAACTTGTTTCGGATCAAGAAAATCAAGAACTGAGTCCGGAATGCCGCAAACATGTTTTGCATCAAGAAAATCAAGAATTGAGCGCGGAATACAACCAAACTTGTTTCGGATCAAGAAAATCAAGAACTGAGTCCGGAATGCCGCAAACATGTTTTGCATCAAGAAAATCAAGAATTGAGCGCGGAATACAACCAAACTTGTTTCGGATCAAGAAAATCAAGAACTGAGTCCGGAATACCGCAAACAAGTTTTGCATCAAGAAAATCAAGAATTGAGTGCGGAATAGAACCAAACTTGTTTCGGATCAAGAAAATCAAGAACTGAGTCCGGAATGCCGCAAACATGTTTTGCATCAAGAAAATCAAGAATTTGAGTCCGGAATACAACCAAACTTGTTTCGGATCAATAAAATCAAGAACTGAGTCCGGAATACCGCAAACATGTTCTGCATCAAGAAAATCAAGAATTTAGTGCGGAATACAACCAAACTTGTTTCGGATCAAGAAAATCAAGAACTGAGTCCGGAATGCCGCAAACATGTTTTGCATCAAGAAAATCAAGATTTGAGCGCGGAATACAACCAAACTTGTTTCGGATCAAGAAAATCAAGAACTGAGTCCGGAATTCCGCAAACATGTTTTGCATCAAGAAAATCAAGAATTGAGCGCGGAATACAACCAAACTTGTTTCGGATCAAGAAAATCAAGAACTGAGTCCGGAATTCCGCAAACATGTTTTGCATCAAGAAAATCAACAATTGAGCGCGGAATACAACCAAACTTGTTTCGGATCAAGAAAATCAAGAACTGAGTCCGGAATGCCGCAAATATGTTTTGCATCAAGAAAATCAAGAATTGAGCGCGGAATACAACCAAACTTGTTTCGGATCAAGAAAATCAAGAACTGAGTCCGGAATTCCGCAAACATGTTTTGCATCAAGAAAATTAAGAATTGAGCGCGGAATACAACCAAACTTGTTTCGGATCAAGAAAATCAAGAAATGAGTCCGGAATACCGCAAACAAGTTTTGCGTCAAGAAAATCAAGAATTTGAGTCCGGAATACAAACAAACTTATTAGGGATCAATAAAATCAAGAACTGAGTCCGGAATACCGCAAACATGTTCTGCATCAAGAAAATCAAGAATTTAGTGCGGAATACAACCAAACTTTTTTCGGATCAAGAAAATCAAGAACTGAGTCCGGAATTCCGCAAACATGTTTTGCATCAAGAAAATCAAGAATTGAGCGCGGAATACAACCAAACTTGTTTCGGATCAAGAAAATCAAGAACTGAGTCCGGAATACCGCAAACAAGTTTTGCATCAAGAAAATCAAGAATTGAGTGCGGAATAGAACCAAACTTGTTTCGGATCAAGAAAATCAAGAACTGAGTCCGGAATGCCGCAAACATGTTTTACATCAAGAAAATCAAGAATTGAGTGCGGAATACAACCAAACTTGTTTCGGATCAAGAAAATCAAGAACTGAGTCCGGAATGCCGCAAACATGTTTTGCATCAAGAAAAATCAAGAATTGAGCGCGGAATACAACCAAACTTGTTTCGGATCAAGAAAATCAAGAACTGAGTCCGAAATTCCGCAAACATGTTTTGCATCAAGAAAATCAAGAATTGATCGCGGAATACAACCAAACTTGTTTCGGATCAAAGAAAATCAAGAACTGAGTCCGGAATTCCGCAAACATGTTTTGCATCAAGAAAATCAAGAATTGAGCGCGGAATACAACCAAACTTGTTTCGGATCAAGAAAATCAAGAACTGAGTCCGGAATGCCGCAAATATGTTTTGCATCAAGAAAATCAAGAATTGAGCGCGGAATACAACCAAACTTGTTTCGGATCAAGAAAATCAAGAACTGAGTCCGGAATACCGCAAACAAGTTTTGCATCAAGAAAATCAAGAATTGAGTGCGGAATAGAACCAAACTTGTTTCGGATCAAGAAAATCAAGAACTGAGTCCGGAATGCCGCAAACATGTTTTGCATCAAGAAAATCAAGAATTTGAGTCCGGAATACAACCAAACTTGTTTCGGATCAATAAAATCAAGAACTGAGTCCGGAATACCGCAAACATGTTCTGCATCAAGAAAATCAAGAATTTAGTGCGGAATACAACCAAACTTGTTTCGGATCAAGAAAATCAAGAACTGAGTCCGGAATGCCGCAAACATGTTTTGCATCAAGAAAATCAAGAATTGAGCGCGGAATACAACCAAACTTGTTTCGGATCAAGAAAATCAAGAACTGAGTCCGGAATTCCGCAAACATGTTTTGCATCAAGAAAATCAAGAATTGTGCGCGGAATACAACCAAACTTGTTTCGGATCAAGAAAATCAAGAACTGAGTCCGGAATACCGCAAACAAGTTTTGCATCAAGAAAATCAAGAATTGAGTGCGGAATAGAACCAAACTTGTTTCGGATCAAGAAAATCAAGAACTGAGTCCGGAATGCCGCAAACATGTTTTGCATCAAGAAAATCAAGAATTGAGCGCGGAATACAACCAAACTTGTTTCGGATCAAGAAAATCAAGAACTGAGTCCGGAATGCCGCAAACATGTTTTGCATCAAGAAAATCAAGAATTGAGCGCGGAATACAACCAAACTTGTTTCGGATCAAGAAAATCAAGAACTGAGTCCGGAATGCCGCAAACATGTTTTGCATCAAGAAAATCAAGAATTGAGCGCGGAATACAACCAAACTTGTTTCGGATCAAGAAAATCAAGAACTGAGTCCGGAATACCGCAAACAAGTTTTGCATCAAGAAAATCAAGAATTGAGTGCGGAATAGAACCAAACTTGTTTCGGATCAAGAAAATCAAGAACTGAGTCCGGAATGCCGCAAACATGTTTTACATCAAGAAAATCAAGAATTGAGTGCGGAATACAACCAAACTTGTTTCGGATCAAGAAAATCAAGAACTGAGTCCGGAATGCCGCAAACATGTTTTGCATCAAGAAAAATCAAGAATTGAGCGCGGAATACAACCAAACTTGTTTCGGATCAAGAAAATCAAGAACTGAGTCCGAAATTCCGCAAACATGTTTTGCATCAAGAAAATCAAGAATTGATCGCGGAATACAACCAAACTTGTTTCGGATCAAGAAAATCAAGAACTGAGTCCGGAATTCCGCAAACATGTTTTGCATCAAGAAAATCAAGAATTGAGCGCGGAATACAACCAAACTTGTTTCGGATCAAGAAAATCAAGAACTGAGTCCGGAATGCCGCAAATATGTTTTGCATCAAGAAAATCAAGAATTGAGCGCGGAATACAACCAAACTTGTTTCGGATCAAGAAAATCAAGAACTGAGTCCGGAATACCGCAAACAAGTTTTGCATCAAGAAAATCAAGAATTGAGTGCGGAATAGAACCAAACTTGTTTCGGATCAAGAAAATCAAGAACTGAGTCCGGAATGCCGCAAACATGTTTTGCATCAAGAAAATCAAGAATTTGAGTCCGGAATACAACCAAACTTGTTTCGGATCAATAAAATCAAGAACTGAGTCCGGAATACCGCAAACATGTTCTGCATCAAGAAAATCAAGAATTTAGTGCGGAATACAACCAAACTTGTTTCGGATCAAGAAAATCAAGAACTGAGTCCGGAATGCCGCAAACATGTTTTGCATCAAGAAAATCAAGAATTGAGCGCGGAATACAACCAAACTTGTTTCGGATCAAGAAAATCAAGAACTGAGTCCGGAATTCCGCAAACATGTTTTGCATCAAGAAAATCAAGAATTGTGCGCGGAATACAACCAAACTTGTTTCGGATCAAGAAAATCAAGAACTGAGTCCGGAATACCGCAAACAAGTTTTGCATCAAGAAAATCAAGAATTGAGTGCGGAATAGAACCAAACTTGTTTCGGATCAAGAAAATCAAGAACTGAGTCCGGAATGCCGCAAACATGTTTTGCATCAAGAAAATCAAGAATTGAGCGCGGAATACAACCAAACTTGTTTCGGATCAAGAAAATCAAGAACTGAGTCCGGAATGCCGCAAACATGTTTTGCATCAAGAAAATCAAGAATTGAGCGCGGAATACAACCAAACTTGTTTCGGATCAAGAAAATCAAGAACTGAGTCCGGAATGCCGCAAACATGTTTTGCATCAAGAAAATCAAGAATTGAGCGCGGAATACAACCAAACTTGTTTCGGATCAAGAAAATCAAGAACTGAGTCCGGAATACCGCAAACAAGTTTTGCATCAAGAAAATCAAGAATTGAGTGCGGAATAGAACCAAACTTGTTTCGGATCAAGAAAATCAAGAACTGAGTCCGGAATGCCGCAAACATGTTTTGCATCAAGAAAATCAAGAATTTGAGTCCGGAATACAACCAAACTTGTTTCGGATCAATAAAATCAAGAACTGAGTCCGGAATACCGCAAACATGTTCTGCATCAAGAAAATCAAGAATTTAGTGCGGAATACAACCAAACTTGTTTCGGATCAAGAAAATCAAGAACTGAGTCCGGAATGCCGCAAACATGTTTTGCATCAAGAAAATCAAGATTTGAGCGCGGAATACAACCAAACTTGTTTCGGATCAAGAAAATCAAGAACTGAGTCCGGAATTCCGCAAACATGTTTTGCATCAAGAAAATCAAGAATTGAGCGCGGAATACAACCAAACTTGTTTCGGATCAAGAAAATCAAGAACTGAGTCCGGAATTCCGCAAACATGTTTTGCATCAAGAAAATCAAGAATTGAGCGCGGAATACAACCAAACTTGTTTCGGATCAAGAAAATCAAGAACTGAGTCCGGAATGCCGCAAATATGTTTTGCATCAAGAAAATCAAGAATTGAGCGCGGAATACAACCAAACTTGTTTCGGATCAAGAAAATCAAGAACTGAGTCCGGAATTCCGCAAACATGTTTTGCATCAAGAAAATTAAGAATTGAGCGCGGAATACAACCAAACTTGTTTCGGATCAAGAAAATCAAGAAATGAGTCCGGAATACCGCAAACAAGTTTTGCGTCAAGAAAATCAAGAATTTGAGTCCGGAATACAAACAAACTTATTAGGGATCAATAAAATCAAGAACTGAGTCCGGAATACCGCAAACATGTTCTGCATCAAGAAAATCAAGAATTGAGTGCGGAATACAACCAAACTTTTTTCGGATCAAGAAAATCAAGAACTGAGTCCGGAATTCCGCAAACATGTTTTGCATGAAGAAAATCAAGATTTGAGCGCGGAATACAACCAAACTTGTTTCGGATCAAGAAAATCAAGAACTGAGTCCGGAATACCGCAAACAAGTTTTGCATCAAGAAAATCAAGAATTGAGTGCGGAATAGAACCAAACTTGTTTCGGATCAAGAAAATCAAGAACTGACTCCGGAATGCCGCAAACATGTTTTGCATCAAGAAAATCAAGAATTGAGTGCGGAATACAACCAAACTTGTTTCGGATCAAGAAAATCAAGAACTGAGTCCGGAATGCCGCAAACATGTTTTGCATCAAGAAAATCAAGAATTGAGCGCGGAATACAACCAAACTTGTTTCGGAACAAGAAAATCAAGAACTCAGTCCGGAATAACGCAAACATGTTTTGCATCAAGAAAATCAAGAATTGAGTGCGGAAAACAACCAAACTTGTTTTTGAACAAGAAAATCAAGAACTGAGTCCGGAATAACGCAAACATGTTTTGCATCAAGAAAATCAAGAATTTAGTGCGGAATACAACCAAACTTGTTTCGGATCAAGAAAATCAAGAACTGAGTCCGGAATAACGCAAACATGTTTTGCATCAAGAAAATCAAGAATTGAGTGCGGAAAACAACCAAACTTGTTTCGGAACAAGAAAATCAAGAACTGAGTCCGGAATAACGCAAACATGTTTTGCATCAAGAAAATCAAGAATTGAGTGCGGAATAGAACCAAACTTGTTTCGGATCAAGAAAATCAAGAACTGAGTCCGGAATGCCGCAAACATGTTTTGCATCAAGAAAATCAAGAATTTGAGTCCGGAATACAACCAAACTTGTTTCGGATCAATAAAATCAAGAACTGAGTCCGGAATACCGCAAACATGTTCTGCATCAAGAAAATCAAGAATTTAGTGCGGAATACAACCAAACTTGTTTCGGATCAAGAAAATCAAGAACTGAGTCCGGAATGCCGCAAACATGTTTTGCATCAAGAAAATCAAGAATTGAGCGCGGAATACAACCAAACTTGTTTCGGATCAAGAAAATCAAGAACTGAGTCCGGAATTCCGCAAACATGTTTTGCATCAAGAAAATCAAGAATTGTGCGCGGAATACAACCAAACTTGTTTCGGATCAAGAAAATCAAGAACTGAGTCCGGAATACCGCAAACAAGTTTTGCATCAAGAAAATCAAGAATTGAGTGCGGAATAGAACCAAACTTGTTTCGGATCAAGAAAATCAAGAACTGAGTCCGGAATGCCGCAAACATGTTTTGCATCAAGAAAATCAAGAATTGAGCGCGGAATACAACCAAACTTGTTTCGGATCAAGAAAATCAAGAACTGAGTCCGGAATGCCGCAAACATGTTTTGCATCAAGAAAATCAAGAATTGAGCGCGGAATACAACCAAACTTGTTTCGGATCAAGAAAATCAAGAACTGAGTCCGGAATGCCGCAAACATGTTTTGCATCAAGAAAATCAAGAATTGAGCGCGGAATACAACCAAACTTGTTTCGGATCAAGAAAATCAAGAACTGAGTCCGGAATACCGCAAACAAGTTTTGCATCAAGAAAATCAAGAATTGAGTGCGGAATAGAACCAAACTTGTTTCGGATCAAGAAAATCAAGAACTGAGTCCGGAATGCCGCAAACATGTTTTGCATCAAGAAAATCAAGAATTTGAGTCCGGAATACAACCAAACTTGTTTCGGATCAATAAAATCAAGAACTGAGTCCGGAATACCGCAAACATGTTCTGCATCAAGAAAATCAAGAATTTAGTGCGGAATACAACCAAACTTGTTTCGGATCAAGAAAATCAAGAACTGAGTCCGGAATGCCGCAAACATGTTTTGCATCAAGAAAATCAAGATTTGAGCGCGGAATACAACCAAACTTGTTTCGGATCAAGAAAATCAAGAACTGAGTCCGGAATTCCGCAAACATGTTTTGCATCAAGAAAATCAAGAATTGAGCGCGGAATACAACCAAACTTGTTTCGGATCAAGAAAATCAAGAACTGAGTCCGGAATTCCGCAAACATGTTTTGCATCAAGAAAATCAAGAATTGAGCGCGGAATACAACCAAACTTGTTTCGGATCAAGAAAATCAAGAACTGAGTCCGGAATGCCGCAAATATGTTTTGCATCAAGAAAATCAAGAATTGAGCGCGGAATACAACCAAACTTGTTTCGGATCAAGAAAATCAAGAACTGAGTCCGGAATTCCGCAAACATGTTTTGCATCAAGAAAATTAAGAATTGAGCGCGGAATACAACCAAACTTGTTTCGGATCAAGAAAATCAAGAAATGAGTCCGGAATACCGCAAACAAGTTTTGCGTCAAGAAAATCAAGAATTTGAGTCCGGAATACAAACAAACTTATTAGGGATCAATAAAATCAAGAACTGAGTCCGGAATACCGCAAACATGTTCTGCATCAAGAAAATCAAGAATTTAGTGCGGAATACAACCAAACTTGTTTCGGATCAAGAAAATCAAGAACTGAGTCCGGAATGCCGCAAACATGTTTTGCATCAAGAAAATCAAGAATTGAGCGCGGAATACAACCAAACTTGTTTCGGATCAAGAAAATCAAGAACTGAGTCCGGAATTCCGCAAACATGTTTTGCATCAAGAAAATCAAGAATTGTGCGCGGAATACAACCAAACTTGTTTCGGATCAAGAAAATCAAGAACTGAGTCCGGAATACCGCAAACAAGTTTTGCATCAAGAAAATCAAGAATTGAGTGCGGAATAGAACCAAACTTGTTTCGGATCAAGAAAATCAAGAACTGAGTCCGGAATGCCGCAAACATGTTTTGCATCAAGAAAATCAAGAATTGAGCGCGGAATACAACCAAACTTGTTTCGGATCAAGAAAATCAAGAACTGAGTCCGGAATGCCGCAAACATGTTTTGCATCAAGAAAATCAAGAATTGAGCGCGGAATACAACCAAACTTGTTTCGGATCAAGAAAATCAAGAACTGAGTCCGGAATGCCGCAAACATGTTTTGCATCAAGAAAATCAAGAATTGAGCGCGGAATACAACCAAACTTGTTTCGGATCAAGAAAATCAAGAACTGAGTCCGGAATACCGCAAACAAGTTTTGCATCAAGAAAATCAAGAATTGAGTGCGGAATAGAACCAAACTTGTTTCGGATCAAGAAAATCAAGAACTGAGTCCGGAATGCCGCAAACATGTTTTGCATCAAGAAAATCAAGAATTTGAGTCCGGAATACAACCAAACTTGTTTCGGATCAATAAAATCAAGAACTGAGTCCGGAATACCGCAAACATGTTCTGCATCAAGAAAATCAAGAATTTAGTGCGGAATACAACCAAACTTGTTTCGGATCAAGAAAATCAAGAACTGAGTCCGGAATGCCGCAAACATGTTTTGCATCAAGAAAATCAAGATTTGAGCGCGGAATACAACCAAACTTGTTTCGGATCAAGAAAATCAAGAACTGAGTCCGGAATTCCGCAAACATGTTTTGCATCAAGAAAATCAAGAATTGAGCGCGGAATACAACCAAACTTGTTTCGGATCAAGAAAATCAAGAACTGAGTCCGGAATTCCGCAAACATGTTTTGCATCAAGAAAATCAAGAATTGAGCGCGGAATACAACCAAACTTGTTTCGGATCAAGAAAATCAAGAACTGAGTCCGGAATTCCGCAAACATGTTTTGCATCAAGAAAATTAAGAATTGAGCGCGGAATACAACCAAACTTGTTTCGGATCAAGAAAATCAAGAAATGAGTCCGGAATACCGCAAACAAGTTTTGCGTCAAGAAAATCAAGAATTTGAGTCCGGAATACAAACAAACTTATTAGGGATCAATAAAATCAAGAACTGAGTCCGGAATACCGCAAACATGTTCTGCATCAAGAAAATCAAGAATTTAGTGCGGAATACAACCAAACTTTTTTCGGATCAAGAAAATCAAGAACTGAGTCCGGAATTCCGCAAACATGTTTTGCATCAAGAAAATCAAGAATTGAGCGCGGAATACAACCAAACTTGTTTCGGATCAAGAAAATCAAGAACTGAGTCCGGAATACCGCAAACAAGTTTTGCATCAAGAAAATCAAGAATTGAGTGCGGAATAGAACCAAACTTGTTTCGGATCAAGAAAATCAAGAACTGAGTCCGGAATGCCGCAAACATGTTTTACATCAAGAAAATCAAGAATTGAGTGCGGAATACAACCAAACTTGTTTCGGATCAAGAAAATCAAGAACTGAGTCCGGAATGCCGCAAACATGTTTTGCATCAAGAAAATCAAGAATTGAGCGCGGAATACAACCAAACTTGTTTCGGATCAAGAAAATCAAGAACTGAGTCCGGAATGCCGCAAATATGTTTTGCATCAAGAAAATCAAGAATTGAGCGCGGAATACAACCAAACTTGTTTCGGATCAAGAAAATCAAGAACTGAGTCCGGAATACCGCAAACAAGTTATGCATCAAGAAAATCAAGAATTGAGTGCGGAATAGAACCAAACTTGTTTCGGATCAAGAAAATCAAGAACTGAGTCCGGAATGCCGCAAACATGTTTTGCATCAAGAAAATCAAGAATTTGAGTCCGGAATACAACCAAACTTGTTTCGGATCAATAAAATCAAGAACTGAGTCCGGAATACCGCAAACATGTTCTGCATCAAGAAAATCAAGAATTTAGTGCGGAATACAACCAAACTTGTTTCGGATCAAGAAAATCAAGAACTGAGTCCGGAATGCCGCAAACATGTTTTGCATCAAGAAAATCAAGAATTGAGCGCGGAATACAACCAAACTTGTTTCGGATCAAGAAAATCAAGAACTGAATCCGGAATGCCGCAAACATGTTTTGCATCAAGAAAATCAAGAATTGAGCGCGGAATACAACCAAACTTGTTTCGGATCAAGAAAATCAAGAACTGAGTCCGGAATGCCGCAAACATGTTTTGCATCAAGAAAATCAAGAATTGAGCGCGGAATACAACCAAACTTGTTTCGGATCAAGAAAATCAAGAACTGAGTCCGGAATGCCGCAAATATGTTTTGCATCAAGAAAATCAAGAATTGAGCGCGGAATACAACCAAACTTGTTTCGGATCAAAAAAATCAAGAACTGAGTCCGGAATTCCGCAAACATGTTTTGCATCAAGAAAATCAAGAATTGAGCGCGGAATACAACCAAACTTGTTTCGGATCAAGAAAATCAAGAACTGAGTCCGGAATACCGCAAACAAGTTTTGCATCAAGAAAATCAAGAATTGAGTGCGGAATAGAACCAAACTTGTTTCGGATCAAGAAAATTAAGAACTGAGTCCGGAATGCCGCAAACATGTTTTACATCAAGAAAATCAAGAATTGAGTGCGGAATACAACCAAACTTGTTTCGGATCAAGAAAATCAAGAACTGAGTCCGGAATGCCGCAAACATGTTTTGCATCAAGAAAATCAAGAATTGAGCGCGGAATACAACCAAACTTGTTTCGGATCAAGAAAATCAAGAACTGAGTCCGGAATGCCGCAAACATGTTTTGCATCAAGAAAATCAAGAATTGAGCGCGGAATACAACCAAACTTGTTTCGGATCAAGAAAATCAAGAACTGAGTCCGGAATACCGCAAACAAGTTTTGCATCAAGAAAATCAAGAATTGAGTGCGGAATAGAACCAAACTTGTTTCGGATCAAGAAAATCAAGAACTGAGTCCGGAATGCCGCAAACATGTTTTGCATCAAGAAAATCAAGAATTTGAGTCCGGAATACAACCAAACTTGTTTCGGATCAATAAAATCAAGAACTGAGTCCGGAATACCGCAAACATGTTCTGCATCAAGAAAATCAAGAATTTAGTGCGGAATACAACCAAACTTGTTTCGGATCAAGAAAATCAAGAACTGAGTCCGGAATGCCGCAAACATGTTTTGCATCAAGAAAATCAAGATTTGAGCGCGGAATACAACCAAACTTGTTTCGGATCAAGAAAATCAAGAACTGAGTCCGGAATTCCGCAAACATGTTTTGCATCAAGAAAATCAAGAATTGAGCGCGGAATACAACCAAACTTGTTTCGGATCAAGAAAATCAAGAACTGAGTCCGGAATTCCGCAAACATGTTTTGCATCAAGAAAATCAAGAATTGAGCGCGGAATACAACCAAACTTGTTTCGGATCAAGAAAATCAAGAACTGAGTCCGGAATGCCGCAAACATGTTTTGCATCAAGAAAATCAAGAATTGAGCGCGGAATACAACCAAACTTGTTTCGGATCAAGAAAATCAAGAACTGAGTCCGGAATACCGCAAACAAGTTTTGCATCAAGAAAATCAAGAATTGAGTGCGGAATAGAACCAAACTTGTTTCGGATCAAGAAAATCAAGAACTGAGTCCGGAATGCCGCAAACATGTTTTGCATCAAGAAAATCAAGAATTTGAGTCCGGAATACAACCAAACTTGTTTCGGATCAATAAAATCAAGAACTGAGTCCGGAATACCGCAAACATGTTCTGCATCAAGAAAATCAAGAATTTAGTGCGGAATACAACCAAACTTGTTTCGGATCAAGAAAATCAAGAACTGAGTCCGGAATGCCGCAAACATGTTTTGCATCAAGAAAATCAAGAATTGAGCGCGGAATACAACCAAACTTGTTTCGGATCAAGAAAATCAAGAACTGAGTCCGGAATGCCGCAAATATGTTTTGCATCAAGAAAATCAAGAATTGAGCGCGGAATACAACCAAACTTGTTTCGGATCAAAAAAATCAAGAACTGAGTCCGGAATTCCGCAAACATGTTTTGCATCAAGAAAATCAAGAATTGAGCGCGGAATACAACCAAACTTGTTTCGGATCAAGAAAATCAAGAACTGAGTCCGGAATACCGCAAACAAGTTTTGCATCAAGAAAATCAAGAATTGAGTGCGGAATAGAACCAAACTTGTTTCGGATCAAGAAAATTAAGAACTGAGTCCGGAATGCCGCAAACATGTTTTACATCAAGAAAATCAAGAATTGAGTGCGGAATACAACCAAACTTGTTTCGGATCAAGAAAATCAAGAACTGAGTCCGGAATGCCGCAAACATGTTTTGCATCAAGAAAATCAAGAATTGAGCGCGGAATACAACCAAACTTGTTTCGGATCAAGAAAATCAAGAACTGAGTCCGGAATGCCGCAAACATGTTTTGCATCAAGAAAATCAAGAATTGAGCGCGGAATACAACCAAACTTGTTTCGGATCAAGAAAATCAAGAACTGAGTCCGGAATACCGCAAACAAGTTTTGCATCAAGAAAATCAAGAATTGAGTGCGGAATAGAACCAAACTTGTTTCGGATCAAGAAAATCAAGAACTGAGTCCGGAATGCCGCAAACATGTTTTGCATCAAGAAAATCAAGAATTTGAGTCCGGAATACAACCAAACTTGTTTCGGATCAATAAAATCAAGAACTGAGTCCGGAATACCGCAAACATGTTCTGCATCAAGAAAATCAAGAATTTAGTGCGGAATACAACCAAACTTGTTTCGGATCAAGAAAATCAAGAACTGAGTCCGGAATGCCGCAAACATGTTTTGCATCAAGAAAATCAAGATTTGAGCGCGGAATACAACCAAACTTGTTTCGGATCAAGAAAATCAAGAACTGAGTCCGGAATTCCGCAAACATGTTTTGCATCAAGAAAATCAAGAATTGAGCGCGGAATACAACCAAACTTGTTTCGGATCAAGAAAATCAAGAACTGAGTCCGGAATTCCGCAAACATGTTTTGCATCAAGAAAATCAAGAATTGAGCGCGGAATACAACCAAACTTGTTTCGGATCAAGAAAATCAAGAACTGAGTCCGGAATGCCGCAAACATGTTTTGCATCAAGAAAATCAAGAATTGAGCGCGGAATACAACCAAACTTGTTTCGGATCAAGAAAATCAAGAACTGAGTCCGGAATACCGCAAACAAGTTTTGCATCAAGAAAATCAAGAATTGAGTGCGGAATAGAACCAAACTTGTTTCGGATCAAGAAAATCAAGAACTGAGTCCGGAATGCCGCAAACATGTTTTGCATCAAGAAAATCAAGAATTTGAGTCCGGAATACAACCAAACTTGTTTCGGATCAATAAAATCAAGAACTGAGTCCGGAATACCGCAAACATGTTCTGCATCAAGAAAATCAAGAATTTAGTGCGGAATACAACCAAACTTGTTTCGGATCAAGAAAATCAAGAACTGAGTCCGGAATGCCGCAAACATGTTTTGCATCAAGAAAATCAAGAATTGAGCGCGGAATACAACCAAACTTGTTTCGGATCAAGAAAATCAAGAACTGAGTCCGGAATACCGCAAACAAGTTTTGCATCAAGAAAATCAAGAATTGAGTGCGGAATAGAACCAAACTTGTTTCGGATCAAGAAAATCAAGAACTGAGTCCGGAATGCCGCAAACATGTTTTGCATCAAGAAAATCAAGAATTTGAGTCCGGAATACAACCAAACTTGTTTCGGATCAATAAAATCAAGAACTGAGTCCGGAATACCGCAAACATGTTCTGCATCAAGAAAATCAAGAATTTAGTGCGGAATACAACCAAACTTGTTTCGGATCAAGAAAATCAAGAACTGAGTCCGGAATGCCGCAAACATGTTTTGCATCAAGAAAATCAAGAATTGAGCGCGGAATACAACCAAACTTGTTTCGGATCAAGAAAATCAAGAACTGAGTCCGGAATGCCGCAAACATGTTTTGCATCAAGAAAATCAAGAATTGAGCGCGGAATACAACCAAACTTGTTTCGGATCAAGAAAATCAAGAACTGAGTCCGGAATACCGCAAACAAGTTTTGCATCAAGAAAATCAAGAATTGAGTGCGGAATAGAACCAAACTTGTTTCGGATCAAGAAAATCAAGAACTGAGTCCGGAATGCCGCAAACATGTTTTGCATCAAGAAAATCAAGAATTTGAGTCCGGAATACAACCAAACTTGTTTCGGATCAATAAAATCAAGAACTGAGTCCGGAATACCGCAAACATGTTCTGCATCAAGAAAATCAAGAATTTAGTGCGGAATACAACCAAACTTGTTTCGGATCAAGAAAATCAAGAACTGAGTCCGGAATGCCGCAAACATGTTTTGCATCAAGAAAATCAAGAATTGAGCGCGGAATACAACCAAACTTGTTTCGGATCAAGAAAATCAAGAACTGAGTCCGGAATGCCGCAAACATGTTTTGCATCAAGAAAATCAAGAATTGAGCGCGGAATACAACCAAACTTGTTTCGGATCAAGAAAATCAAGAACTGAGTCCGGAATGCCGCAAACATGTTTTGCATCAAGAAAATCAAGAATTGAGCGCGGAATACAACCAAACTTGTTTCGGATCAAGAAAATCAAGAACTGAGTCCGGAATTCCGCAAACATGTTTTGCATCAAGAAAATCAAGAATTGAGCGCGGAATACAACCAAACTTGTTTCGGATCAAGAAAATCAAGAACTGAGTCCGGAATACCGCAAACAAGTTTTGCATCAAGAAAATCAAGAATTGAGTGCGGAATAGAACCAAACTTGTTTCGGATCAAGAAAATCAAGAACTGAGTCCGGAATGCCGCAAACATGTTTTACATCAAGAAAATCAAGAATTGAGTGCGGAATACAACCAAACTTGTTTCGGATCAAGAAAATCAAGAACTGAGTCCGGAATGCCGCAAACATGTTTTGCATCAAGAAAATCAAGAATTGAGCGCGGAATACAACCAAACTTGTTTCGGATCAAGAAAATCAAGAACTGAGTCCGGAATGCCGCAAATATGTTTTGCATCAAGAAAATCAAGAATTGAGCGCGGAATACAACCAAACTTGTTTCGGATCAAGAAAATCAAGAACTGAGTCCGGAATACCGCAAACAAGTTTTGCATCAAGAAAATCAAGAATTGAGCGCGGAATACAACCAAACTTGTTTCGGATCAAGAAAATCAAGAACTGAGTCCGGAATGCCGCAAACATGTTTTGCATCAAGAAAATCAAGAATTGAGCGCGGAATACAACCAAACTTGTTTCGGACCAAGAAAATCAAGAACTGAGTCCGGAATGCCGCAAACATGTTTTGCATCAAGAAAATCAAGAATTGAGCGCGGAATACAACCAAACTTGTTTCGGATCAAGAAAATCAAGAACTGAGTCCGGAATTCCGCAAACATGTTTTGCATCAAGAAAATCAAGAATTGAGCGCGGAATACAACCAAACTTGTTTCGGATCAAGAAAATCAAGAACTGAGTCCGGAATGCCGCAAATATGTTTTGCATCAAGAAAATCAAGAATTGAGCGCGGAATACAACCAAACTTGTTTCGGATCAAGAAAATCAAGAACTGAGTCCGGAATACCGCAAACAAGTTTTGCATCAAGAAAATCAAGAATTGAGTGCGGAATAGAACCAAACTTGTTTCGGATCAAGAAAATCAAGAACTGAGTCCGGAATGCCGCAAACATGTTTTGCATCAAGAAAATCAAGAATTGAGCGCGGAATACAACCAAACTTGTTTCGGATCAAGAAAATCAAGAACTGAGTCCGGAATACCGCAAACAAGTTTTGCATCAAGAAAATCAAGAATTGAGTGCGGAATAGAACCAAACTTGTTTCGGATCAAGAAAATCAAGAACTGAGTCCGGAATGCCGCAAACATGTTTTGCATCAAGAAAATCAAGAATTGAGTGCGGAATAGAACCAAACTTGTTTCGGATCAAGAAAATCAAGAACTGAGTCCGGAATGCCGCAAACATGTTTTGCATCAAGAAAATCAAGAATTGAGCGCGGAATACAACCAAACTTGTTTCGGATCAAGAAAATCAAGAACTGAGTCCGGAATGCCGCAAACATGTTTTGCATCAAGAAAATCAAGAATTGAGCGCGGAATACAACCAAACTTGTTTCGGATCAAGAAAATCAAGAACTGAGTCCGGAATACCGCAAACAAGTTTTGCATCAAGAAAATCAAGAATTGAGTGCGGAATAGAACCAAACTTGTTTCGGATCAAGAAAATCAAGAACTGAGTCCGGAATGCCGCAAACATGTTTTGCATCAAGAAAATCAAGAATTTGAGTCCGGAATACAACCAAACTTGTTTCGGATCAATAAAATCAAGAACTGAGTCCGGAATCCCGCAAACATGTTCTGCATCAAGAAAATCAAGAATTTAGTGCGGAATACAACCAAACTTGTTTCGGATCAAGAAAATCAAGAACTGAGTCCGGAATGCCGCAAACATGTTTTGCATCAAGAAAATCAAGAATTGAGCGCGGAATACAACCAAACTTGTTTCGGATCAAGAAAATCAAGAACTGAGTCCGGAATACCGCAAACAAGTTTTGCATCAAGAAAATCAAGAATTGAGTGCGGAATAGAACCAAACTTGTTTCGGATCAAGAAAATCAAGAACTGAGTCCGGAATGCCGCAAACATGTTTTGCATCAAGAAAATCAAGAATTTGAGTCCGGAATACAACCAAACTTGTTTCGGATCAATAAAATCAAGAACTGAGTCCGGAATACCGCAAACATGTTCTGCATCAAGAAAATCAAGAATTTAGTGCGGAATACAACCAAACTTGTTTCGGATCAAGAAAATCAAGAACTGAGTCCGGAATGCCGCAAACATGTTTTGCATCAAGAAAATCAAGAATTGAGCGCGGAATACAACCAAACTTGTTTCGGATCAAGAAAATCAAGAACTGAGTCCGGAATGCCGCAAACATGTTTTGCATCAAGAAAATCAAGAATTGAGCGCGGAATACAACCAAACTTGTTTCGGATCAAGAAAATCAAGAACTGAGTCCGGAATACCGCAAACAAGTTTTGCATCAAGAAAATCAAGAATTGAGTGCGGAATAGAACCAAACTTGTTTCGGATCAAGAAAATCAAGAACTGAGTCCGGAATGCCGCAAACATGTTTTGCATCAAGAAAATCAAGAATTTGAGTCCGGAATACAACCAAACTTGTTTCGGATCAATAAAATCAAGAACTGAGTCCGGAATACCGCAAACATGTTCTGCATCAAGAAAATCAAGAATTTAGTGCGGAATACAACCAAACTTGTTTCGGATCAAGAAAATCAAGAACTGAGTCCGGAATGCCGCAAACATGTTTTGCATCAAGAAAATCAAGAATTGAGCGCGGAATACAACCAAACTTGTTTCGGATCAAGAAAATCAAGAACTGAGTCCGGAATGCCGCAAACATGTTTTGCATCAAGAAAATCAAGAATTGAGCGCGGAATACAACCAAACTTGTTTCGGATCAAGAAAATCAAGAACTGAGTCCGGAATGCCGCAAACATGTTTTGCATCAAGAAAATCAAGAATTGAGCGCGGAATACAACCAAACTTGTTTCGGATCAAGAAAATCAAGAACTGAGTCCGGAATTCCGCAAACATGTTTTGCATCAAGAAAATCAAGAATTGAGCGCGGAATACAACCAAACTTGTTTCGGATCAAGAAAATCAAGAACTGAGTCCGGAATTCCGCAAACATGTTTTGCATCAAGAAAATCAAGAATTGAGCGCGGAATACAACCAAACTTGTTTCGGATCAAGAAAATCAAGAACTGAGTCCGGAATGCCGCAAATATGTTTTGCATCAAGAAAATCAAGAATTGAGCGCGGAATACAACCAAACTTGTTTCGGATCAAGAAAATCAAGAACTGAGTCCGGAATACCGCAAACAAGTTTTGCATCAAGAAAATCAAGAATTGAGTGCGGAATAGAACCAAACTTGTTTCGGATCAAGAAAATCAAGAACTGAGTCCGGAATGCCGCAAACATGTTTTGCATCAAGAAAATCAAGAATTGAGCGCGGAATACAACCAAACTTGTTTCGGATCAAGAAAATCAAGAACTGAGTCCGGAATGCCGCAAACATGTTTTGCATCAAGAAAATCAAGAATTGAGCGCGGAATACAACCAAACTTGTTTCGGATCAAGAAAATCAAGAACTGAGTCCGGAATGCCGCAAACATGTTTTGCATCAAGAAAATCAAGAATTGAGCGCAGAATACAACCAAACTTGTTTCGGATCAAGAAAATCAAGAACTGAGTCCGGAATTCCGCAAACATGTTTTGCATCAAGAAAATCAAGAATTCTGCGCGGAATACAACCAAACTTGTTTCGGATCAAGAAAATCAAGAACTGAGTCCGGAATACCGCAAACAAGTTTTGCATCAAGAAAATCAAGAATTGAGTGCGGAATAGAACCAAACCTGTTTCGGATCAAGAAAATCAAGAACTGATTACGGAATGCCGCAAACATGTTTTGCATGAAGAAAATCAAGATTTGAGCGCGGAATACAACCAAACTTGTTTCGGATCAAGAAAATCAAGAACTGAGTCCGGAATACCGCAAACAAGTTTTGCATCAAGAAAATCAAGAATTGAGTGCGGAATAGAACCAAACTTGTTTCGGATCAAGAAAATCAAGAACTGAGTCCGGAATGCCGCAAACATGTTTTGCATCAAGAAAATCAAGAATTGAGCGCGGAATACAACCAAACTTGTTTCGGATCAAGAAAATCAAGAACTGAGTCCGAAATTCCGCAAACATGTTTTGCATCAAGAAAATCAAGAATTGAGCGCGGAATACAACCAAACTTGTTTCGGATCAAGAAAATCAAGAACTGAGTCCGGAATTCCGCAAACATGTTTTGCATCAAGAAAATCAAGAATTGAGCGCGGAATACAACCAAACTTGTTTCGGATCAAGAAAATCAAGAACTGAGTCCGGAATGCCGCAAATATGTTTTGCATCAAGAAAATCAAGAATTGAGCGCGGAATACAACCAAACTTGTTTCGGATCAAGAAAATCAAGAACTGAGTCCGGAATACCGCAAACAAGTTTTGCATCAAGAAAATCAAGAATTGAGTGCGGAATAGAACCAAACTTGTTTCGGATCAAGAAAATCAAGAACTGAGTCCGGAATGCCGCAAACATGTTGTGCATCAAGAAAATCAAGAATTTGAGTCCGGAATACAACCAAACTTGTTTCGGATCAATAAAATCAAGAACTGAGTCCGGAATACCGCAAACATGTTCTGCATCAAGAAAATCAAGAATTTAGTGCGGAATACAACCAAACTTGTTTCGGATCAAGAAAATCAAGAACTGAGTCCGGAATGCCGCAAACATGTTTTGCATCAAGAAAATCAAGAATTGAGCGCGGAATACAACCAAACTTGTTTCGGATCAAGAAAATCAAGAACTGAGTCCGGAATTCCGCAAACATGTTTTGCATCAAGAAAATCAAGAATTGTGCGCGGAATACAACCAAACTTGTTTCGGATCAAGAAAATCAAGAACTGAGTCCGGAATACCGCAAACAAGTTTTGCATCAAGAAAATCAAGAATTGAGTGCGGAATAGAACCAAACTTGTTTCGGATCAAGAAAATCAAGAACTGAGTACGGAATGCCTCAAACATGTTTTGCATGAAGAAAATCAAGATTTGAGCGCGGAATACAACCAAACTTGTTTCGGATCAAGAAAATCAAGAACTGAGTCCGGAATACCGCAAACAAGTTTTGCATCAAGAAAATCAAGAATTGAGTGCGGAATAGAACCAAACTTGTTTCGGATCAAGAAAATCAAGAACTGAGTCCGGAATGCCGCAAACATGTTTTGCATCAAGAAAATCAAGAATTGAGCGCGGAATACAACCAAACTTGTTTCGGATCAAGAAAATCAAGAACTGAGTCCGGAATGCCGCAAACATGTTTTGCATCAAGAAAATCAAGAATTGAGCGCGGAATACAACCAAACTTGTTTCGGATCAAGAAAATCAAGAACTGAGTCCGGAATGCCGCAAACATGTTTTGCATCAAGAAAATCAAGAATTGAGCGCGGAATACAACCAAACTTGTTTCGGATCAAGAAAATCAAGAACTGAGTCCGGAATTCCGCAAACATGTTTTGCATCAAGAAAATCAAGAATTGAGCGCGGAATACAACCAAACTTGTTTCGGATCAAGAAAATCAAGAACTGAGTCCGGAATTCCGCAAACAAGTTTTGCATCAAGAAAATCAAGAATTGAGTGCGGAATAGAACCAAACTTGTTTCGGATCAAGAAAATCAAGAACTGAGTACGGAATGCCGCAAACATGTTTTGCATGAAGAAAATCAAGATTTGAGAGCGGAATACAACCAAACTTGTTTCGGATCAAGAAAATCAAGAACTGAGTCCGGAATACCGCAAACAAGTTTTGCATCAAGAAAATCAAGAATTGAGTGCGGAATAGAACCAAACTTGTTTCGGATCAAGAAAATCAAGAACTGAGTCCGGAATGCCGCAAACATGTTTTGCATCAAGAAAATCAAGAATTTGAGTCCGGAATACAACCAAACTTGTTTCGGATCAATAAAATCAAGAACTGAGTCCGGAATACCGCAAACATGTTCTGCATCAAGAAAATCAAGAATTTAGTGCGGAATACAACCAAACTTGTTTCGGATCAAGAAAATCGAGAACTGAGTCCGGAATGCCGCAAACATGTTTTGCATCAAGAAAATCAAGAATTGAGCGCGGAATACAACGAAACTTGTTTCGGATCAAGAAAATCAAGAACTGAGTCCGGAATTCCGCAAACATGTTTTGCATCAAGAAAATCAAGAATTGTGCGCGGAATACAACCAAACTTGTTTCGGATCAAGAAAATCAAGAACTGAGTCCGGAATACCGCAAACAAGTTTTGCATCAAGAAAAACAAGAATTGAGTGCGGAATAGAACCAAACTTGTTTCGGATCAAGAAAATCAAGAACTGAGTACGGAATGCCTCAAACATGTTTTGCATGAAGAAAATCAAGATTTGAGCGCGGAATACAACCAAACTTGTTTCGGATCAAGAAAATCAAGAACTGAGTCCGGAATACCGCAAACAAGTTTTGCATCAAGAAAATCAAGAATTGAGTGCGGAATAGAACCAAACTTGTTTCGGATCAAGAAAATCAAGAACTGAGTCCGGAATGCCGCAAACATGTTTTGCATCAAGAAAATCAAGAATTGAGCGCGGAATACAACCAAACTTGTTTCGGATCAAGAAAATCAAGAACTGAGTCCGGAATGCCGCAAACATGTTTTGCATCAAGAAAATCAAGAATTGAGCGCGGAATACAACCAAACTTGTTTCGGATCAAGAAAATCAAGAACTGAGTCCGGAATGCCGCAAACATGTTTTGCATCAAGAAAATCAAGAATTGAGCGCGGAATACAACCAAACTTGTTTCGGATCAAGAAAATCAAGAACTGAGTCCGGAATTCCGCAAACATGTTTTGCATTAAGAAAATCAAGAATTGAGCGCGGAATACAACCAAACTTGTTTCGGATCAAGAAAATCAAGAACTGAGTCCGGAATTCCGCAAACATGTTTTGCATCAAGAAAATCAAGAATTGAGCGCGGAATACAACCAAACTTGTTTCGGATCAAGAAAATCAAGAACTGAGTCCGGAATGCCGCAAATATGTTTTGCATCAAGAAAATTAAGAATTGAGCGCGGAATACAACCAAACTTGTTTCGGATCAAGAAAATCAAGAACTGAGTCCGGAATACCGCAAACAAGTTTTGCATCAAGAAAATCAAGAATTGAGTGCGGAATAGAACCAAACCTGTTTCGGATCAAGAAAATCAAGAACTGAGTACGGAATGCCGCAAACATGTTTTGCATGAAGAAAATCAAGATTTGAGCGCGGAATACAACCAAACTTGTTTCGGATCAAGAAAATCAAGAACTGAGTCCGGAATACCGCAAACATGTTCTACATCAAGAAAATCAAGAATTGAGTGCGGAATAGAACCAAACTTGTTTCGGATCAAGAAAATCAAGAACTGAGTCCGGAATGCCGCAAACATGTTTTGCATCAAGAAAATCAAGAATTGAGCGCGGAATACAACCAAACTTGTTTCGGATCAAGAAAATCAAGAACTGAGTCCGGAATGCCGCAAACATGTTTTGCATCAAGAAAATCAAGAATTGAGCGCGGAATACAACCAAACTTGTTTCGGATCAAGAAAATCAAGAACTGAGTCCGGAATTCCGCAAACATGTTTTGCATCAAGAAAATCAAGAATTGAGCGCGGAATACAACCAAACTTGTTTCGGATCAAGAAAATCAAGAACTGAGTCCGGAATTCCGCAAACATGTTTTGCATCAAGAAAATCAAGAATTGAGCGCGGAATACAACCAAACTTGTTTCGGATCAAGAAAATCAAGAACTGAGTCCGGAATGCCGCAAATATATTTTGCATCAAGAAAATTAAGAATTGAGCGCGGAATACAACCAAACTTGTTTCGGATCAAGAAAATCAAGAACTGAGTCCGGAATACCGCAAACAAGTTTTGCATCAAGAAAATCAAGAATTGAGTGCGGAATAGAACCAAACCTGTTTCGGATCAAGAAAATCAAGAACTGAGTACGGAATGCCGCAAACATGTTTTGCATGAAGAAAATCAAGATTTGAGCGCGGAATACAACCAAACTTGTTTCGGATCAAGAAAATCAAGAACTGAGTCCGGAATACCGCAAACATGTTCTACATCAAGAAAATCAAGAATTGAGTGCGGAATAGAACCAAACTTGTTTCGGATCAAGAAAATCAAGAACTGAGTCCGGAATGCCGCAAACATGTTTTGCATCAAGAAAATCAAGAATTGAGCGCGGAATACAACCAAACTTGTTTCGGATCAAGAAAATCAAGAACTGAGTCCGGAATACCGCAAACATGTTCTGCATCAAGAAAATCAAGAATTTAGTGCGGAATACAACCAAACTTGTTTCGGATCAAGAAAATCAAGAACTGAGTCCGGAATGCCGCAAACATGTTTTGCATCAAGAAAATCAAGAATTGAGCGCGGAATACAACCAAACTTGTTTCGGATCAAGAAAATCAAGAACTGAGTCCGGAATTCCGCAAACATGTTTTGCATCAAGAAAATCAAGAATTGAGCGCGGAATACAACCAAACTTGTTTCGGATCAAGAAAATCAAGAACTGAGTCCGGAATACCGCAAACAAGTTTTGCATCAAGAAAATCAAGAATTGAGTGCGGAATAGAACCAAACCTGTTTCGGATCAAGAAAATCAAGAACTGAGTACGGAATGCCGCAAACATGTTTTGCATGAAGAAAATCAAGAATTGAGCGCGGAATACAACCAAACTTGTTTCGGATCAAGAAAATCAAGAACTGAGTCCGGAATTCCGCAAACATGTTTTGCATCAAGAAAATCAAGAATTGAGCGCGGAATACAACCAAACTTGTTTCGGATCAAGAAAATCAAGAACTGAGTCCGGAATGCCGCAAATATGTTTTGCATCAAGAAAATCAAGAATTGAGCGCGGAATACAACCAAACTTGTTTCGGATCAAGAAAATCAAGAACTGAGTCCGGAATACCGCAAACAAGTTTTGCATCAAGAAAATCAAGAATTGAGCGCGGAATACAACCAAACTTGTTTCGGATCAAGAAAATCAAGAACTGAGTCCGGAATGCCGCAAATATGTTTTGCATCAAGAAAATTAAGAATTGAGCGCGGAATACAACCAAACTTGTTTCGGATCAAGAAAATCAAGAACTGAGTCCGGAATACCGCAAACAAGTTTTGCATCAAGAAAATCAAGAATTGAGGGCGGAATAGAACCAAACCTGTTTCGGATCAAGAAAATCAAGAACTGAGTACGGAATGCCGCAAACATGTTTTGCATGAAGAAAATCAAGATTTGAGCGCGGAATACAACCAAACTTGTTTCGGATCAAGAAAATCAAGAACTGAGTCCGGAATACCGCAAACATGTTCTACATCAAGAAAATCAAGAATTGAGTGCGGAATAGAACCAAACTTGTTTCGGATCAAGAAAATCAAGAACTGAGTCCGGAATGCCGCAAACATGTTTTGCATCAAGAAAATCAAGAATTGAGCGCGGAATACAACCAAACTTGTTTCGGATCAAGAAAATCAAGAACTGAGTCCGGAATACCGCAAACATGTTCTGCATCAAGAAAATCAAGAATTTAGTGCGGAATACAACCAAACTTGTTTCGGATCAAGAAAATCAAGAACTGAGTCCGGAATGCCGCAAACATGTTTTGCATCAAGAAAATCAAGAATTGAGCGCGGAATACAACCAAACTTGTTTCGGATCAAGAAAATCAAGAACTGAGTCCGGAATTCCGCAAACATGTTTTGCATCAAGAAAATCAAGAATTGAGCGCGGAATACAACCAAACTTGTTTCGGATCAAGAAAATCAAGAACTGAGTCCGGAATACCGCAAACAAGTTTTGCATCAAGAAAATCAAGAATTGAGTGCGGAATAGAACCAAACCTGTTTCGGATCAAGAAAATCAAGAACTGAGTACGGAATGCCGCAAACATGTTTTGCATGAAGAAAATCAAGAATTGAGCGCGGAATACAACCAAACTTGTTTCGGATCAAGAAAATCAAGAACTGAGTCCGGAATTCCGCAAACATGTTTTGCATCAAGAAAATCAAGAATTGAGCGCGGAATACAACCAAACTTGTTTCGGATCAAGAAAATCAAGAACTGAGTCCGGAATGCCGCAAATATGTTTTGCATCAAGAAAATCAAGAATTGAGCGCGGAATACAACCAAACTTGTTTCGGATCAAGAAAATCAAGAACTGAGTCCGGAATACCGCAAACAAGTTTTGCATCAAGAAAATCAAGAATTGAGCGCGGAATACAACCAAACTTGTTTCGGATCAAGAAAATCAAGAACTGAGTCCGGAATGCCGCAAACATGTTTTGCATCAAGAAAATCAAGAATTGAGCGCGGAATACAACCAAACTTGTTTCGGATCAAGAAAATCAAGAACTGAGTCCGGAATTCCGCAAACATGTTTTGCATCAAGAAAATCAAGAATTGAGCGCGGAATACAACCAAACTTGTTTCGGATCAAGAAAATCAAGAACTGAGTCCGGAATACCGCAAACAAGTTTTGCATCAAGAAAATCAAGAATTGAGTGCGGAATAGAACCAAACCTGTTTCGGATCAAGAAAATCAAGAACTGAGTACGGAATGCCGCAAACATGTTTTGCATGAAGAAAATCAAGAATTGAGCGCGGAATACAACCAAACTTGTTTCGGATCAAGAAAATCAAGAACTGAGTCCGGAATTCCGCAAACATGTTTTGCATCAAGAAAATCAAGAATTGAGCGCGGAATACAACCAAACTTGTTTCGGATCAAGAAAATCAAGAACTGAGTCCGGAATGCCGCAAATATGTTTTGCATCAAGAAAATCAAGAATTGAGCGCGGAATACAACCAAACTTGTTTCGGATCAAGAAAATCAAGAACTGAGTCCGGAATACCGCAAACAAGTTTTGCATCAAGAAAATCAAGAATTGAGTGCGGAATAGAACCAAACTTGTTTCGGATCAAGAAAATCAAGAACTGAGTCCGGAATGCCGCAAACATGTTTTGCATCAAGAAAATCAAGAATTTGAGTCCGGAATACAACCAAACTTGTTTCGGATCAATAAAATCAAGAACTGAGTCCGGAATACCGCAAACATGTTCTGCATCAAGAAAATCAAGAATTTAGGGCGGAATACAACCAAACTTGTTTCGGATCAAGAAAATCAAGAACTGAGTCCGGAATGCCGCAAACATGTTTTGCATCAAGAAAATCAAGAATTTGAGTCCGGAATACAACCAAACTTGTTTCGGATCAATAAAATCAAGAACTGAGTCCGGAATACCGCAAACATGTTCTGCATCAAGAAAATCAAGAATTTAGGGCGGAATACAACCAAACTTGTTTCGGATCAAGAAAATCAAGAACTGAGTCCGGAATTCCGCAAACATGTTTTGCATCAAGAAAATCAAGAATTGAGCGCGGAATACAACCAAACTTGTTTCGGATCAAGAAAATCAAGAACTGAGTCCGGAATGCCGCAAATATGTTTTGCATCAAGAAAATCAAGAATTGAGCGCGGAATACAACCAAACTTGTTTCGGATCAAGAAAATCAAGAACTGAGTCCGGAATACCGCAAACAAGTTTTGCATCAAGAAAATCAAGAATTGAGCGCGGAATACAACCAAACTTGTTTCGGATCAAGAAAATCAAGAACTGAGTCCGGAATGCCGCAAATATGTTTTGCATCAAGAAAATTAAGAATTGAGCGCGGAATACAACCAAACTTGTTTCGGATCAAGAAAATCAAGAACTGAGTCCGGAATACCGCAAACAAGTTTTGCATCAAGAAAATCAAGAATTGAGGGCGGAATAGAACCAAACCTGTTTCGGATCAAGAAAATCAAGAACTGAGTACGGAATGCCGCAAACATGTTTTGCATGAAGAAAATCAAGATTTGAGCGCGGAATACAACCAAACTTGTTTCGGATCAAGAAAATCAAGAACTGAGTCCGGAATACCGCAAACATGTTCTACATCAAGAAAATCAAGAATTGAGTGCGGAATAGAACCAAACTTGTTTCGGATCAAGAAAATCAAGAACTGAGTCCGGAATGCCGCAAACATGTTTTGCATCAAGAAAATCAAGAATTGAGCGCGGAATACAACCAAACTTGTTTCGGATCAAGAAAATCAAGAACTGAGTCCGGAATACCGCAAACATGTTCTGCATCAAGAAAATCAAGAATTTAGTGCGGAATACAACCAAACTTGTTTCGGATCAAGAAAATCAAGAACTGAGTCCGGAATGCCGCAAACATGTTTTGCATCAAGAAAATCAAGAATTGAGCGCGGAATACAACCAAACTTGTTTCGGATCAAGAAAATCAAGAACTGAGTCCGGAATTCCGCAAACATGTTTTGCATCAAGAAAATCAAGAATTGAGCGCGGAATACAACCAAACTTGTTTCGGATCAAGAAAATCAAGAACTGAGTCCGGAATACCGCAAACAAGTTTTGCATCAAGAAAATCAAGAATTGAGTGCGGAATAGAACCAAACCTGTTTCGGATCAAGAAAATCAAGAACTGAGTACGGAATGCCGCAAACATGTTTTGCATGAAGAAAATCAAGAATTGAGCGCGGAATACAACCAAACTTGTTTCGGATCAAGAAAATCAAGAACTGAGTCCGGAATTCCGCAAACATGTTTTGCATCAAGAAAATCAAGAATTGAGCGCGGAATACAACCAAACTTGTTTCGGATCAAGAAAATCAAGAACTGAGTCCGGAATGCCGCAAATATGTTTTGCATCAAGAAAATCAAGAATTGAGCGCGGAATACAACCAAACTTGTTTCGGATCAAGAAAATCAAGAACTGAGTCCGGAATACCGCAAACAAGTTTTGCATCAAGAAAATCAAGAATTGAGCGCGGAATACAACCAAACTTGTTTCGGATCAAGAAAATCAAGAACTGAGTCCGGAATGCCGCAAACATGTTTTGCATCAAGAAAATCAAGAATTGAGCGCGGAATACAACCAAACTTGTTTCGGATCAAGAAAATCAAGAACTGAGTCCGGAATTCCGCAAACATGTTTTGCATCAAGAAAATCAAGAATTGAGCGCGGAATACAACCAAACTTGTTTCGGATCAAGAAAATCAAGAACTGAGTCCGGAATACCGCAAACAAGTTTTGCATCAAGAAAATCAAGAATTGAGTGCGGAATAGAACCAAACCTGTTTCGGATCAAGAAAATCAAGAACTGAGTACGGAATGCCGCAAACATGTTTTGCATGAAGAAAATCAAGAATTGAGCGCGGAATACAACCAAACTTGTTTCGGATCAAGAAAATCAAGAACTGAGTCCGGAATACCGCAAACAAGTTTTGCATCAAGAAAATCAAGAATTGAGTGCGGAATAGAACCAAACTTGTTTCGGATCAAGAAAATCAAGAACTGAGTCCGGAATGCCGCAAACATGTTTTGCATCAAGAAAATCAAGAATTTGAGTCCGGAATACAACCAAACTTGTTTCGGATCAATAAAATCAAGAACTGAGTCCGGAATACCGCAAACATGTTCTGCATCAAGAAAATCAAGAATTTAGGGCGGAATACAACCAAACTTGTTTCGGATCAAGAAAATCAAGAACTGAGTCCGGAATGCCGCAAACATGTTTTGCATCAAGAAAATCAAGAATTGAGCGCGGAATACAACCAAACTTGTTTCGGATCAAGAAAATCAAGAACTGAGTCCGGAATTCCGCAAACATGTTTTGCATCAAGAAAATCAAGAATTGTGCGCGGAATACAACCAAACTTGTTTCGGATCAAGAAAATCAAGAACTGAGTCCGGAATACCGCAAACAAGTTTTGCATCAAGAAAATCAAGAACTGAGTGCGGAATAGAACCAAACTTGTTTCGGATCAAGAAAATCAAGAACTGAGTACGGAATGCCGCAAACATGTTTTGCATGAAGAAAATCAAGATTTGAGAGCGGAATACAACCAAACTTGTTTCGGATCAAGAAAATCAAGAACTGAGTCCGGAATACCGCAAACAAGTTTTGCATCAAGAAAATCAAGAATTGAGTGCGGAATAGAACCAAACTTGTTTCGGATCAAGAAAATCAAGAACTGAGTCCGGAATGCCGCAAACATATTTTCCATCAAGAAAATCAAGAATTGAGCGCGGAATACAACCAAACTTGTTTCGGATCAAGAAAATCAAGAACTGAGTCCGGAATACCGCAAACAAGTTTTGCATCAAGAAAATCAAGAATTGAGGGCGGAATAGAACCAAACCTGTTTCGGATCAAGAAAATCAAGAACTGAGTACGGAATGCCGCAAACATGTTTTGCATCAAGAAAATCAAGAATTGAGCGCGGAATACAACCAAACTTGTTTCGGATCAAGAAAATCAAGAACTGAGTCCGGAATTCCGCAAACATGTTTTGCATCAAGAAAATCAAGAATTGAGCGCGGAATACAACCAAACTTGTTTCGGATCAAGAAAATCAAGAACTGAGTCCGGAATGCCGCAAATATGTTTTGCATCAAGAAAATCAAGAATTGAGCGCGGAATACAACCAAACTTGTTTCGGATCAAGAAAATCAAGAACTGAGTCCGGAATACCGCAAACAAGTTTTGCATCAAGAAAATCAAGAATTGAGTGCGGAATAGAACCAAACTTGTTTCGGATCAAGAAAATCAAGAACTGAGTCCGGAATGCCGCAAACATGTTTTGCATCAAGAAAATCAAGAATTTGAGTCCGGAATACAACCAAACTTGTTTCGGATCAATAAAATCAAGAACTGAGTCCGGAATACCGCAAACATGTTCTGCATCAAGAAAATCAAGAATTTAGGGCGGAATACAACCAAACTTGTTTCGGATCAAGAAAATCAAGAACTGAGTCCGGAATGCCGCAAACATGTTTTGCATCAAGAAAATCAAGAATTGAGCGCGGAATACAACCAAACTTGTTTCGGATCAAGAAAATCAAGAACTGAGTCCGGAATTCCGCAAACATGTTTTGCATCAAGAAAATCAAGAATTGTGCGCGGAATACAACCAAACTTGTTTCGGATCAAGAAAATCAAGAACTGAGTCCGGAATACCGCAAACAAGTTTTGCATCAAGAAAATCAAGAACTGAGTGCGGAATAGAACCAAACTTGTTTCGGATCAAGAAAATCAAGAACTGAGTACGGAATGCCGCAAACATGTTTTGCATGAAGAAAATCAAGATTTGAGAGCGGAATACAACCAAACTTGTTTCGGATCAAGAAAATCAAGAACTGAGTCCGGAATACCGCAAACAAGTTTTGCATCAAGAAAATCAAGAATTGAGTGCGGAATAGAACCAAACTTGTTTCGGATCAAGAAAATCAAGAACTGAGTCCGGAATGCCGCAAACATATTTTCCATCAAGAAAATCAAGAATTGAGCGCGGAATACAACCAAACTTGTTTCGGATCAAGAAAATCAAGAACTGAGTACGGAATGCCGCAAACATGTTTTGCATGAAGAAAATCAAGATTTGAGAGCGGAATACAACCAAACTTGTTTCGGATCAAGAAAATCAAGAACTGAGTCCGGAATACCGCAAACAAGTTTTGCATCAAGAAAATCAAGAATTGAGTGCGGAATAGAACCAAACTTGTTTCGGATCAAGAAAATCAAGAACTGAGTCCGGAATGCCGCAAACATGTTTTGCATCAAGAAAATCAAGAATTTGAGTCCGGAATACAACCAAACTTGTTTCGGATCAATAAAATCAAGAACTGAGTCCGGAATACCGCAAACATGTTCTGCATCAAGAAAATCAAGAATTTAGTGCGGAATACAACCAAACTTGTTTCGGATCAAGAAAATCGAGAACTGAGTCCGGAATGCCGCAAACATGTTTTGCATCAAGAAAATCAAGAATTGAGCGCGGAATACAACGAAACTTGTTTCGGATCAAGAAAATCAAGAACTGAGTCCGGAATTCCGCAAACATGTTTTGCATCAAGAAAATCAAGAATTGTGCGCGGAATACAACCAAACTTGTTTCGGATCAAGAAAATCAAGAACTGAGTCCGGAATACCGCAAACAAGTTTTGCATCAAGAAAAACAAGAATTGAGTGCGGAATAGAACCAAACTTGTTTCGGATCAAGAAAATCAAGAACTGAGTACGGAATGCCTCAAACATGTTTTGCATGAAGAAAATCAAGATTTGAGCGCGGAATACAACCAAACTTGTTTCGGATCAAGAAAATCAAGAACTGAGTCCGGAATACCGCAAACAAGTTTTGCATCAAGAAAATCAAGAATTGAGTGCGGAATAGAACCAAACTTGTTTCGGATCAAGAAAATCAAGAACTGAGTCCGGAATGCCGCAAACATGTTTTGCATCAAGAAAATCAAGAATTGAGCGCGGAATACAACCAAACTTGTTTCGGATCAAGAAAATCAAGAACTGAGTCCGGAATGCCGCAAACATGTTTTGCATCAAGAAAATCAAGAATTGAGCGCGGAATACAACCAAACTTGTTTCGGATCAAGAAAATCAAGAACTGAGTCCGGAATGCCGCAAACATGTTTTGCATCAAGAAAATCAAGAATTGAGCGCGGAATACAACCAAACTTGTTTCGGATCAAGAAAATCAAGAACTGAGTCCGGAATTCCGCAAACATGTTTTGCATCAAGAAAATCAAGAATTGAGCGCGGAATACAACCAAACTTGTTTCGGATCAAGAAAATCAAGAACTGAGTCCGGAATTCCGCAAACATATTTTGCATCAAGAAAATCAAGAATTGAGCGCGGAATACAACCAAACTTGTTTCGGATCAAGAAAATCAAGAACTGAGTCCGGAATGCCGCAAATATGTTTTGCATCAAGAAAATTAAGAATTGAGCGCGGAATACAACCAAACTTGTTTCGGATCAAGAAAATCAAGAACTGAGTCCGGAATACCGCAAACAAGTTTTGCATCAAGAAAATCAAGAATTGAGTGCGGAATAGAACCAAACCTGTTTCGGATCAAGAAAATCAAGAACTGAGTACGGAATGCCGCAAACATGTTTTGCATGAAGAAAATCAAGATTTGAGCGCGGAATACAACCAAACTTGTTTCGGATCAAGAAAATCAAGAACTGAGTCCGGAATACCGCAAACATGTTCTACATCAAGAAAATCAAGAATTGAGTGCGGAATAGAACCAAACTTGTTTCGGATCAAGAAAATCAAGAACTGAGTCCGGAATGCCGCAAACATGTTTTGCATCAAGAAAATCAAGAATTGAGCGCGGAATACAACCAAACTTGTTTCGGATCAAGAAAATCAAGAACTGAGTCCGGAATACCGCAAACATGTTCTGCATCAAGAAAATCAAGAATTTAGTGCGGAATACAACCAAACTTGTTTCGGATCAAGAAAATCAAGAACTGAGTCCGGAATGCCGCAAACATGTTTTGCATCAAGAAAATCAAGAATTGAGCGCGGAATACAACCAAACTTGTTTCGGATCAAGAAAATCAAGAACTGAGTCCGGAATTCCGCAAACATGTTTTGCATCAAGAAAATCAAGAATTGAGCGCGGAATACAACCAAACTTGTTTCGGATCAAGAAAATCAAGAACTGAGTCCGGAATACCGCAAACAAGTTTTGCATCAAGAAAATCAAGAATTGAGTGCGGAATAGAACCAAACCTGTTTCGGATCAAGAAAATCAAGAACTGAGTACGGAATGCCGCAAACATGTTTTGCATGAAGAAAATCAAGAATTGAGCGCGGAATACAACCAAACTTGTTTCGGATCAAGAAAATCAAGAACTGAGTCCGGAATTCCGCAAACATGTTTTGCATCAAGAAAATCAAGAATTGAGCGCGGAATACAACCAAACTTGTTTCGGATCAAGAAAATCAAGAACTGAGTCCGGAATGCCGCAAATATGTTTTGCATCAAGAAAATCAAGAATTGAGCGCGGAATACAACCAAACTTGTTTCGGATCAAGAAAATCAAGAACTGAGTCCGGAATACCGCAAACAAGTTTTGCATCAAGAAAATCAAGAATTGAGCGCGGAATACAACCAAACTTGTTTCGGATCAAGAAAATCAAGAACTGAGTCCGGAATGCCGCAAACATGTTTTGCATCAAGAAAATCAAGAATTGAGCACGGAATACAACCAAACTTGTTTCGGATCAAGAAAATCAAGAACTGAGTCCGGAATTCCGCAAACATGTTTTGCATCAAGAAAATCAAGAATTGAGCGCGGAATACAACCAAACTTGTTTCGGATCAAGAAAATCAAGAACTGAGTCCGGAATACCGCAAACAAGTTTTGCATCAAGAAAATCAAGAATTGAGTGCGGAATAGAACCAAACCTGTTTCGGATCAAGAAAATCAAGAACTGAGTACGGAATGCCGCAAACATGTTTTGCATGAAGAAAATCAAGAATTGAGCGCGGAATACAACCAAACTTGTTTCGGATCAAGAAAATCAAGAACTGAGTCCGGAATTCCGCAAACATGTTTTGCATCAAGAAAATCAAGAATTGAGCGCGGAATACAACCAAACTTGTTTCGGATCAAGAAAATCAAGAACTGAGTCCGGAATTCCGCAAACATGTTTTGCATCAAGAAAATCAAGAATTGAGCGCGGAATACAACCAAACTTGTTTCGGATCAAGAAAATCAAGAACTGAGTCCGGAATGCCGCAAATATGTTTTGCATCAAGAAAATCAAGAATTGAGCGCGGAATACAACCAAACTTGTTTCGGATCAAGAAAATCAAGAACTGAGTCCGGAATACCGCAAACAAGTTTTGCATCAAGAAAATCAAGAATTGAGTGCGGAATAGAACCAAACTTGTTTCGGATCAAGAAAATCAAGAACTGAGTCCGGAATGCCGCAAACATGTTTTGCATCAAGAAAATCAAGAATTTGAGTCCGGAATACAACCAAACTTGTTTCGGATCAATAAAATCAAGAACTGAGTCCGGAATACCGCAAACATGTTCTGCATCAAGAAAATCAAGAATTTAGGGCGGAATACAACCAAACTTGTTTCGGATCAAGAAAATCAAGAACTGAGTCCGGAATGCCGCAAACATGTTTTGCATCAAGAAAATCAAGAATTGAGCGCGGAATACAACCAAACTTGTTTCGGATCAAGAAAATCAAGAACTGAGTCCGGAATTCCGCAAACATGTTTTGCATCAAGAAAATCAAGAATTGTGCGCGGAATACAACCAAACTTGTTTCGGATCAAGAAAATCAAGAACTGAGTCCGGAATACCGCAAACAAGTTTTGCATCAAGAAAATCAAGAACTGAGTGCGGAATAGAACCAAACTTGTTTCGGATCAAGAATATCAAGAACTGAGTACGGAATGCCGCAAACATGTTTTGCATGAAGAAAATCAAGATTTGAGAGCGGAATACAACCAAACTTGTTTCGGATCAAGAAAATCAAGAACTGAGTCCGGAATACCGCAAACAAGTTTTGCATCAAGAAAATCAAGAATTGAGTGCGGAATAGAACCAAACTTGTTTCGGATCAAGAAAATCAAGAACTGAGTCCGGAATGCCGCAAACATATTTTCCATCAAGAAAATCAAGAATTGAGCGCGGAATACAACCAAACTTGTTTCGGATCAAGAAAATCAAGAACTGAGTCCGGAATGCCGCAAACATGTTTTGCATCAAGAAAATCAAGAATTGAGCGCGGAATACAACCAAACTTGTTTCGGATCAAGAAAATCAAGAACTGAGTCCGGAATTCCGCAAACATGTTTTGCATCAAGAAAATCAAGAATTGAGCGCGGAATACAACCAAACTTGTTTCGGATCAAGAAAATCAAGAACTGAGTCCGGAATTCCGCAAACATGTTTTGCATCAAGAAAATCAAGAATTGAGCGCGGAATACAACCAAACTTGTTTCGGATCAAGAAAATCAAGAACTGAGTCCGGAATGCCGCAAATATGTTTTGCATCAAGAAAATTAAGAATTGAGCGCGGAATACAACCAAACTTGTTTCGGATCAAGAAAATCAAGAACTGAGTCCGGAATGCCGCAAACATGTTTTGCATCAAGAAAATCAAGAATTGAGCGCGGAATACAACCAAACTTGTTTCGGATCAAGAAAATCAAGAACTGAGTCCGGAATGCCGCAAACATATTTTCCATCAAGAAAATCAAGAATTGAGCGCGGAATACAACCAAACTTGTTTCGGATCAAGAAAATCAAGAACTGAGTCCGGAATGCCGCAAACATGTTTTGCATGAAGAAAATCAAGATTTGAGCGCGGAATACAACCAAACTTGTTTCGGATCAAGAAAATCAAGAACTGAGTCCGGAATTCCGCAAACATGTTTTGCATCAAGAAAATCAAGAATTGAGCGCGGAATACAACCAAACTTGTTTCGGATCAAGAAAATCAAGAACTGAGTCCGGAATACCGCAAACAAGTTTTGCATCAAGAAAATCAAGAATTGAGTGCGGAATAGAACCAAACTTGTTTCGGATCAAGAAAATCAAGAACTGAGTCCGGAATGCCGCAAACATGTTTTGCATCAAGAAAATCAAGAATTTGAGTCCGGAATACAACCAAACTTGTTTCGGATCAATAAAATCAAGAACTGAGTCCGGAATACCGCAAACATGTTCTGCATCAAGAAAATCAAGAATTTAGGGCGGAATACAACCAAACTTGTTTCGGATCAAGAAAATCAAGAACTGAGTCCGGAATGCCGCAAACATGTTTTGCATCAAGAAAATCAAGAATTGAGCGCGGAATACAACCAAACTTGTTTCGGATCAAGAAAATCAAGAACTGAGTCCGGAATTCCGCAAACATGTTTTGCATCAAGAAAATCAAGAATTGTGCGCGGAATACAACCAAACTTGTTTCGGATCAAGAAAATCAAGAACTGAGTCCGGAATACCGCAAACAAGTTTTGCATCAAGAAAATCAAGAACTGAGTGCGGAATAGAACCAAACTTGTTTCGGATCAAGAAAATCAAGAACTGAGTACGGAATGCCGCAAACATGTTTTGCATGAAGAAAATCAAGATTTGAGAGCGGAATACAACCAAACTTGTTTCGGATCAAGAAAATCAAGAACTGAGTCCGGAATACCGCAAACAAGTTTTGCATCAAGAAAATCAAGAATTGAGTGCGGAATAGAACCAAACTTGTTTCGGATCAAGAAAATCAAGAACTGAGTCCGGAATGCCGCAAACATATTTTCCATCAAGAAAATCAAGAATTGAGCGCGGAATACAACCAAACTTGTTTCGGATCAAGAAAATCAAGAACTGAGTCCGGAATGCCGCAAACATGTTTTGCATCAAGAAAATCAAGAATTGAGCGCGGAATACAACCAAACTTGTTTCGGATCAAGAAAATCAAGAACTGAGTCCGGAATTCCGCAAACATGTTTTGCATCAAGAAAATCAAGAATTGAGCGCGGAATACAACCAAACTTGTTTCGGATCAAGAAAATCAAGAACTGAGTCCGGAATTCCGCAAACATGTTTTGCATCAAGAAAATCAAGAATTGAGCGCGGAATACAACCAAACTTGTTTCGGATCAAGAAAATCAAGAACTGAGTCCGGAATGCCGCAAATATGTTTTGCATCAAGAAAATTAAGAATTGAGCGCGGAATACAACCAAACTTGTTTCGGATCAAGAAAATCAAGAACTGAGTCCGGAATGCCGCAAACATGTTTTGCATCAAGAAAATCAAGAATTGAGCGCGGAATACAACCAAACTTGTTTCGGATCAAGAAAATCAAGAACTGAGTCCGGAATGCCGCAAACATATTTTCCATCAAGAAAATCAAGAATTGAGCGCGGAATACAACCAAACTTGTTTCGGATCAAGAAAATCAAGAACTGAGTCCGGAATGCCGCAAACATGTTTTGCATGAAGAAAATCAAGATTTGAGCGCGGAATACAACCAAACTTGTTTCGGATCAAGAAAATCAAGAACTGAGTCCGGAATACCGCAAACATGTTTTGCATCAAGAAAATCAAGAATTGAGCGCGGAATACAACCAAACTTGTTTCGGATCAAGAAAATCAAGAACTGAGTCCGGAATACCGCACACAAGTTTTGCATCAAGAAAATCAAGAATTGAGTGCGGAATAGAACCAAACCTGTTTCGGATCAAGAAAATCAAGAACTGAGTACGGAATGCCGCAAACATGTTTTGCATGAAGAAAATCAAGAATTGAGCGCGGAATACAACCAAACTTGTTTCGGATCAAGAAAATCAAGAACTGAGTCCGGAATTCCGCAAACATGTTTTGCATCAAGAAAATCAAGAATTGAGCGCGGAATACAACCAAACTTGTTTCGGATCAAGAAAATCAAGAACTGAGTCCGGAATGCCGCAAATATGTTTTGCATCAAGAAAATCAAGAATTGAGCGCGGAATACAACCAAACTTGTTTCGGATCAAGAAAATCAAGAACTGAGTCCGGAATACCGCAAACAAGTTTTGCATCAAGAAAATCAAGAATTGAGTGCGGAATAGAACCAAACCTGTTTCGGATCAAGAAAATCAAGAACTGAGTACGGAATGCCGCAAACATGTTTTGCATGAAGAAAATCAAGAATTGAGCGCGGAATAGAACCAAACTTGTTTCGGATCAAGAAAATCAAGAACTGAGTCCGGAATTCCGCAAACATGTTTTGCATCAAGAAAATCAAGAATTGAGCGCGGAATACAACCAAACTTGTTTCGGATCAAGAAAATCAAGAACTGAGTCCGGAATGCCGCAAATATGTTTTGCATCAAGAAAATCAAGAATTGAGCGCGGAATACAACCAAACTTGTTTCGGATCAAGAAAATCAAGAACTGAGTCCGGAATACCGCAAACAAGTTTTGCATCAAGAAAATCAAGAATTGAGCGCGGAATACAACCAAACTTGTTTCGGATCAAGAAAATCAAGAACTGAGTCCGGAATGCCGCAAACATGTTTTGCATCAAGAAAATCAAGAATTGAGCACGGAATACAACCAAACTTGTTTCGGATCAAGAAAATCAAGAACTGAGTCCGGAATTCCGCAAACATGTTTTGCATCAAGAAAATCAAGAATTGAGCGCGGAATACAACCAAACTTGTTTCGGATCAAGAAAATCAAGAACTGAGTCCGGAATACCGCAAACAAGTTTTGCATCAAGAAAATCAAGAATTGAGTGCGGAATAGAACCAAACCTGTTTCGGATCAAGAAAATCAAGAACTGAGTACGGAATGCCGCAAACATGTTTTGCATGAAGAAAATCAAGAATTGAGCGCGGAATACAACCAAACTTGTTTCGGATCAAGAAAATCAAGAACTGAGTCCGGAATTCCGCAAACATGTTTTGCATCAAGAAAATCAAGAATTGAGCGCGGAATACAACCAAACTTGTTTCGGATCAAGAAAATCAAGAACTGAGTCCGGAATTCCGCAAACATGTTTTGCATCAAGAAAATCAAGAATTGAGCGCGGAATACAACCAAACTTGTTTCGGATCAAGAAAATCAAGAACTGAGTCCGGAATGCCGCAAATATGTTTTGCATCAAGAAAATCAAGAATTGAGCGCGGAATACAACCAAACTTGTTTCGGATCAAGAAAATCAAGAACTGAGTCCGGAATACCGCAAACAAGTTTTGCATCAAGAAAATCAAGAATTGAGTGCGGAATAGAACCAAACTTGTTTCGGATCAAGAAAATCAAGAACTGAGTCCGGAATGCCGCAAACATGTTTTGCATCAAGAAAATCAAGAATTTGAGTCCGGAATACAACCAAACTTGTTTCGGATCAATAAAATCAAGAACTGAGTCCGGAATACCGCAAACATGTTCTGCATCAAGAAAATCAAGAATTTAGGGCGGAATACAACCAAACTTGTTTCGGATCAAGAAAATCAAGAACTGAGTCCGGAATGCCGCAAACATGTTTTGCATCAAGAAAATCAAGAATTGAGCGCGGAATACAACCAAACTTGTTTCGGATCAAGAAAATCAAGAACTGAGTCCGGAATTCCGCAAACATGTTTTGCATCAAGAAAATCAAGAATTGTGCGCGGAATACAACCAAACTTGTTTCGGATCAAGAAAATCAAGAACTGAGTCCGGAATACCGCAAACAAGTTTTGCATCAAGAAAATCAAGAACTGAGTGCGGAATAGAACCAAACTTGTTTCGGATCAAGAAAATCAAGAACTGAGTACGGAATGCCGCAAACATGTTTTGCATGAAGAAAATCAAGATTTGAGAGCGGAATACAACCAAACTTGTTTCGGATCAAGAAAATCAAGAACTGAGTCCGGAATACCGCAAACAAGTTTTGCATCAAGAAAATCAAGAATTGAGTGCGGAATAGAACCAAACTTGTTTCGGATCAAGAAAATCAAGAACTGAGTCCGGAATGCCGCAAACATATTTTCCATCAAGAAAATCAAGAATTGAGCGCGGAATACAACCAAACTTGTTTCGGATCAAGAAAATCAAGAACTGAGTCCGGAATGCCGCAAACATGTTTTGCATCAAGAAAATCAAGAATTGAGCGCGGAATACAACCAAACTTGTTTCGGATCAAGAAAATCAAGAACTGAGTCCGGAATTCCGCAAACATGTTTTGCATCAAGAAAATCAAGAATTGAGCGCGGAATACAACCAAACTTGTTTCGGATCAAGAAAATCAAGAACTGAGTCCGGAATGCCGCAAATATGTTTTGCATCAAGAAAATCAAGAATTGAGCGCGGAATACAACCAAACTTGTTTCGGATCAAGAAAATCAAGAACTGAGTCCGGAATACCGCAAACAAGTTTTGCATCAAGAAAATCAAGAATTGAGTGCGGAATAGAACCAAACTTGTTTCGGATCAAGAAAATCAAGAACTGAGTCCGGAATGCCGCAAACATGTTTTGCATCAAGAAAATCAAGAATTTGAGTCCGGAATACAACCAAACTTGTTTCGGATCAATAAAATCAAGAACTGAGTCCGGAATACCGCAAACATGTTCTGCATCAAGAAAATCAAGAATTTAGGGCGGAATACAACCAAACTTGTTTCGGATCAAGAAAATCAAGAACTGAGTCCGGAATGCCGCAAACATGTTTTGCATCAAGAAAATCAAGAATTGAGCGCGGAATACAACCAAACTTGTTTCGGATCAAGAAAATCAAGAACTGAGTCCGGAATTCCGCAAACATGTTTTGCATCAAGAAAATCAAGAATTGTGCGCGGAATACAACCAAACTTGTTTGGGATCAAGAAAATCAAGAACTGAGTCCGGAATACCGCAAACAAGTTTTGCATCAAGAAAATCAAGAACTGAGTGCGGAATAGAACCAAACTTGTTTCGGATCAAGAAAATCAAGAACTGAGTACGGAATGCCGCAAACATGTTTTGCATGAAGAAAATCAAGATTTGAGAGCGGAATACAACCAAACTTGTTTCGGATCAAGAAAATCAAGAACTGAGTCCGGAATACCGCAAACAAGTTTTGCATCAAGAAAATCAAGAATTGAGTGCGGAATAGAACCAAACTTGTTTCGGATCAAGAAAATCAAGAACTGAGTCCGGAATGCCGCAAACATATTTTCCATCAAGAAAATCAAGAATTGAGCGCGGAATACAACCAAACTTGTTTCGGATCAAGAAAATCAAGAACTGAGTCCGGAATGCCGCAAACATGTTTTGCATCAAGAAAATCAAGAATTGAGCGCGGAATACAACCAAACTTGTTTCGGATCAAGAAAATCAAGAACTGAGTCCGGAATTCCGCAAACATGTTTTGCATCAAGAAAATCAAGAATTGAGCGCGGAATACAACCAAACTTGTTTCGGATCAAGAAAATCAAGAACTGAGTCCGGAATTCCGCAAACATGTTTTGCATCAAGAAAATCAAGAATTGAGCGCGGAATACAACCAAACTTGTTTCGGATCAAGAAAATCAAGAACTGAGTCCGGAATGCCGCAAATATGTTTTGCATCAAGAAAATTAAGAATTGAGCGCGGAATACAACCAAACTTGTTTCGGATCAAGAAAATCAAGAACTGAGTCCGGAATGCCGCAAACATGTTTTGCATCAAGAAAATCAAGAATTGAGCGCGGAATACAACCAAACTTGTTTCGGATCAAGAAAATCAAGAACTGAGTCCGGAATGCCGCAAACATATTTTCCATCAAGAAAATCAAGAATTGAGCGCGGAATACAACCAAACTTGTTTCGGATCAAGAAAATCAAGAACTGAGTCCGGAATGCCGCAAACATGTTTTGCATGAAGAAAATCAAGATTTGAGCGCGGAATACAACCAAACTTGTTTCGGATCAAGAAAATCAAGAACTGAGTCCGGAATACCGCAAACATGTTTTGCATCAAGAAAATCAAGAATTGAGCGCGGAATACAACCAAACTTGTTTCGGATCAAGAAAATCAAGAACTGAGTCCGGAATACCGCACACAAGTTTTGCATCAAGAAAATCAAGAATTGAGTGCGGAATAGAACCAAACTTGTTTGGGATCAAGAAAATCAAGAACTGAGTCCGGAATACCGCAAACAAGTTTTGCGTGAAGAAAATCAAGAATTTGAGTCCGGAATACAAACAAACTTGTTAGGGATCAATAAAATCAAGAACTGAGTCCGGAATACCGCAAACATGTTCTGCATCAAGAAAATCAAGAATTTAGTGCGGAATACAACCAAACTTTTTTCGGATCAAGAAAATCAAGAACTGGGTCCGGAATACCGCAAACAAGTTTTGCATCAAGAAAATCAAGAATTGAGTGCGGAATAGAACCAAACCTGTTTCGGATCAAGAAAATCAAGAACTGAGTCCGGAATGCCGCAAACATGTTTTGCATCAAGAAAATCAAGAATTGAGCGCGGAATACAACCAAACTTGTTTCGGATAAAGAAAATCAAGAACTGAGTCCGGAATCCCGCAAACAAGTTTTGCATCAAGAAAATCAAGAATTTGAGTCCGGAATACAACCAAACTTGTTTGGGATCAAGAAAATCAAGAACTGAGTCCGGAATACCGCAAACAAGTTTTGCATCAAGAAAATCAAGAATTGAGTGCGGAATAGAACCAAACTTGTTTCGGATCATGAAAATCAAGAACTGAGTCCGGAATGCCGCAAACATTTTTTGCTTCACGAAAATCAAGAATTGAGTGCGGAATACAACCAAACTTGTTTCGGATCAAGAAAATCAAGAACTCAGTCTGGAATGCCGCAAACATGTTTTGCATCAAGAAAATCAAGAATTGAGCGCGGAATACAACCAAACTTGTTTCGGATCAAGAAAATCAAGAACTGAGTCCGGAATACCGCAAACATGTTTTGCATCAAGAAAATCAAGAATTGAGCGCGGAATACAACCAAACTTGTTTCGGATCAAGAAAATCAAGAACTGAGTCCGGAATACCGCACACAAGTTTTGCATCAAGAAAATCAAGAATTGAGTGCGGAATAGAACCAAACTTGTTTGGGATCAAGAAAATCAAGAACTGAGTCCGGAATACCGCAAACAAGTTTTGCGTGAAGAAAATCAAGAATTTGAGTCCGGAATACAAACAAACTTGTTAGGGATCAATAAAATCAAGAACTGAGTCCGGAATACCGCAAACATGTTCTGCATCAAGAAAATCAAGAATTTAGTGCGGAATACAACCAAACTTTTTTCGGATCAAGAAAATCAAGAACTGGGTCCGGAATACCGCAAACAAGTTTTGCATCAAGAAAATCAAGAATTGAGTGCGGAATAGAACCAAACCTGTTTCGGATCAAGAAAATCAAGAACTGAGTCCGGAATGCCGCAAACATGTTTTGCATCAAGAAAATCAAGAATTGAGCGCGGAATACAACCAAACTTGTTTCGGATAAAGAAAATCAAGAACTGAGTCCGGAATCCCGCAAACAAGTTTTGCATCAAGAAAATCAAGAATTTGAGTCCGGAATACAACCAAACTTGTTTGGGATCAAGAAAATCAAGAACTGAGTCCGGAATACCGCAAACAAGTTTTGCATCAAGAAAATCAAGAATTGAGTGCGGAATAGAACCAAACTTGTTTCGGATCATGAAAATCAAGAACTGAGTCCGGAATGCCGCAAACATTTTTTGCTTCACGAAAATCAAGAATTGAGTGCGGAATACAACCAAACTTGTTTCGGATCAAGAAAATCAAGAACTCAGTCTGGAATGCCGCAAACATGTTTTGCATCAAGAAAATCAAGAATTGAGCGCGGAATACAACCAAACTTGTTTCGGATCAAGAAAATCAAGAACTGAGTCCGGAATGCCGCAAACATATTTTCCATCAAGAAAATCAAGAATTGAGCGCGGAATACAACCAAACTTGTTTCGGATCAAGAAAATCAAGAACTGAGTCCGGAATGCCGCAAACATGTTTTGCATCAAGAAAATCAAGAATTGAGCGCGGAATACAACCAAACTTGTTTCGGATCAAGAAAATCAAGAACTGAGTCCGGAATTCCGCAAACATGTTTTGCATCAAGAAAATCAAGAATTGAGCGCGGAATACAACCAAACTTGTTTCGGATCAAGAAAATCAAGAACTGAGTCCGGAATGCCGCAAATATGTTTTGCATCAAGAAAATCAAGAATTGAGCGCGGAATACAACCAAACTTGTTTCGGATCAAGAAAATCAAGAACTGAGTCCGGAATACCGCAAACAAGTTTTGCATCAAGAAAATCAAGAATTGAGTGCGGAATAGAACCAAACTTGTTTCGGATCAAGAAAATCAAGAACTGAGTCCGGAATGCCGCAAACATGTTTTGCATCAAGAAAATCAAGAATTTGAGTCCGGAATACAACCAAACTTGTTTCGGATCAATAAAATCAAGAACTGAGTCCGGAATACCGCAAACATGTTCTGCATCAAGAAAATCAAGAATTTAGGGCGGAATACAACCAAACTTGTTTCGGATCAAGAAAATCAAGAACTGAGTCCGGAATGTCGCAAACATGTTTTGCATCAAGAAAATCAAGAATTGAGCGCGGAATACAACCAAACTTGTTTCGGATCAAGAAAATCAAGAACTGAGTCCGGAATTCCGCAAACATGTTTTGCATCAAGAAAATCAAGAATTGTGCGCGGAATACAACCAAACTTGTTTCGGATCAAGAAAATCAAGAACTGAGTCCGGAATACCGCAAACAAGTTTTGCATCAAGAAAATCAAGAACTGAGTGCGGAATAGAACCAAACTTGTTTCGGATCAAGAAAATCAAGAACTGAGTACGGAATGCCGCAAACATGTTTTGCATGAAGAAAATCAAGATTTGAGAGCGGAATACAACCAAACTTGTTTCGGATCAAGAAAATCAAGAACTGAGTCCGGAATACCGCAAACAAGTTTTGCATCAAGAAAATCAAGAATTGAGTGCGGAATAGAACCAAACTTGTTTCGGATCAAGAAAATCAAGAACTGAGTCCGGAATGCCGCAAACATATTTTCCATCAAGAAAATCAAGAATTGAGCGCGGAATACAACCAAACTTGTTTCGGATCAAGAAAATCAAGAACTGAGTCCGGAATGCCGCAAACATGTTTTGCATCAAGAAAATCAAGAATTGAGCGCGGAATACAACCAAACTTGTTTCGGATCAAGAAAATCAAGAACTGAGTCCGGAATTCCGCAAACATGTTTTGCATCAAGAAAATCAAGAATTGAGCGCGGAATACAACCAAACTTGTTTCGGATCAAGAAAATCAAGAACTGAGTCCGGAATTCCGCAAACATGTTTTGCATCAAGAAAATCAAGAATTGAGCGCGGAATACAACCAAACTTGTTTCGGATCAAGAAAATCAAGAACTGAGTCCGGAATGCCGCAAATATGTTTTGCATCAAGAAAATTAAGAATTGAGCGCGGAATACAACCAAACTTGTTTCGGATCAAGAAAATCAAGAACTGAGTCCGGAATGCCGCAAACATGTTTTGCATCAAGAAAATCAAGAATTGAGCGCGGAATACAACCAAACTTGTTTCGGATCAAGAAAATCAAGAACTGAGTCCGGAATGCCGCAAACATATTTTCCATCAAGAAAATCAAGAATTGAGCGCGGAATACAACCAAACTTGTTTCGGATCAAGAAAATCAAGAACTGAGTCCGGAATGCCGCAAACATGTTTTGCATGAAGAAAATCAAGATTTGAGCGCGGAATACAACCAAACTTGTTTCGGATCAAGAAAATCAAGAACTGAGTCCGGAATACCGCAAACATGTTTTGCATCAAGAAAATCAAGAATTGAGCGCGGAATACAACCAAACTTGTTTCGGATCAAGAAAATCAAGAACTGAGTCCGGAATACCGCACACAAGTTTTGCATCAAGAAAATCAAGAATTGAGTGCGGAATAGAACCAAACTTGTTTCGGATCAAGAAAATCAAGAACTGAGTCCGGAATGCCGCAAACATGTTTTGCATCAAGAAAATCAAGAATTTGAGTCCGGAATACAACCAAACTTGTTTCGGATCAATAAAATCAAGAACTGAGTCCGGAATACCGCAAACATGTTCTGCATCAAGAAAATCAAGAATTTAGGGCGGAATACAACCAAACTTGTTTCGGATCAAGAAAATCAAGAACTGAGTCCGGAATGCCGCAAACATGTTTTGCATCAAGAAAATCAAGAATTGAGCGCGGAATACAACCAAACTTGTTTCGGATCAAGAAAATCAAGAACTGAGTCCGGAATTCCGCAAACATGTTTTGCATCAAGAAAATCAAGAATTGTGCGCGGAATACAACCAAACTTGTTTCGGATCAAGAAAATCAAGAACTGAGTCCGGAATACCGCAAACAAGTTTTGCATCAAGAAAATCAAGAACTGAGTGCGGAATAGAACCAAACTTGTTTCGGATCAAGAAAATCAAGAACTGAGTACGGAATGCCGCAAACATGTTTTGCATGAAGAAAATCAAGATTTGAGAGCGGAATACAACCAAACTTGTTTCGGATCAAGAAAATCAAGAACTGAGTCCGGAATACCGCAAACAAGTTTTGCATCAAGAAAATCAAGAATTGAGTGCGGAATAGAACCAAACTTGTTTCGGATCAAGAAAATCAAGAACTGAGTCCGGAATGCCGCAAACATATTTTCCATCAAGAAAATCAAGAATTGAGCGCGGAATACAACCAAACTTGTTTCGGATCAAGAAAATCAAGAACTGAGTCCGGAATGCCGCAAACATGTTTTGCATCAAGAAAATCAAGAATTGAGCGCGGAATACAACCAAACTTGTTTCGGATCAAGAAAATCAAGAACTGAGTCCGGAATTCCGCAAACATGTTTTGCATCAAGAAAATCAAGAATTGAGCGCGGAATACAACCAAACTTGTTTCGGATCAAGAAAATCAAGAACTGAGTCCGGAATTCCGCAAACATGTTTTGCATCAAGAAAATCAAGAATTGAGCGCGGAATACAACCAAACTTGTTTCGGATCAAGAAAATCAAGAACTGAGTCCGGAATGCCGCAAATATGTTTTGCATCAAGAAAATTAAGAATTGAGCGCGGAATACAACCAAACTTGTTTCGGATCAAGAAAATCAAGAACTGAGTCCGGAATGCCGCAAACATGTTTTGCATCAAGAAAATCAAGAATTGAGCGCGGAATACAACCAAACTTGTTTCGGATCAAGAAAATCAAGAACTGAGTCCGGAATGCCGCAAACATATTTTCCATCAAGAAAATCAAGAATTGAGCGCGGAATACAACCAAACTTGTTTCGGATCAAGAAAATCAAGAACTGAGTCCGGAATGCCGCAAACATGTTTTGCATGAAGAAAATCAAGATTTGAGCGCGGAATACAACCAAACTTGTTTCGGATCAAGAAAATCAAGAACTGAGTCCGGAATACCGCAAACATGTTTTGCATCAAGAAAATCAAGAATTGAGCGCGGAATACAACCAAACTTGTTTCGGATCAAGAAAATCAAGAACTGAGTCCGGAATACCGCACACAAGTTTTGCATCAAGAAAATCAAGAATTGAGTGCGGAATAGAACCAAACTTGTTTCGGATCAAGAAAATCAAGAACTGAGTCCGGAATGCCGCAAACATGTTTTGCATCAAGAAAATCAAGAATTTGAGTCCGGAATACAACCAAACTTGTTTCGGATCAATAAAATCAAGAACTGAGTCCGGAATACCGCAAACATGTTCTGCATCAAGAAAATCAAGAATTTAGGGCGGAATACAACCAAACTTGTTTCGGATCAAGAAAATCAAGAACTGAGTCCGGAATGCCGCAAACATGTTTTGCATCAAGAAAATCAAGAATTGAGCGCGGAATACAACCAAACTTGTTTCGGATCAAGAAAATCAAGAACTGAGTCCGGAATTCCGCAAACATGTTTTGCATCAAGAAAATCAAGAATTGTGCGCGGAATACAACCAAACTTGTTTCGGATCAAGAAAATCAAGAACTGAGTCCGGAATACCGCAAACAAGTTTTGCATCAAGAAAATCAAGAACTGAGTGCGGAATAGAACCAAACTTGTTTCGGATCAAGAAAATCAAGAACTGAGTACGGAATGCCGCAAACATGTTTTGCATGAAGAAAATCAAGATTTGAGAGCGGAATACAACCAAACTTGTTTCGGATCAAGAAAATCAAGAACTGAGTCCGGAATACCGCAAACAAGTTTTGCATCAAGAAAATCAAGAATTGAGTGCGGAATAGAACCAAACTTGTTTCGGATCAAGAAAATCAAGAACTGAGTCCGGAATGCCGCAAACATATTTTCCATCAAGAAAATCAAGAATTGAGCGCGGAATACAACCAAACTTGTTTCGGATCAAGAAAATCAAGAACTGAGTCCGGAATGCCGCAAACATGTTTTGCATCAAGAAAATCAAGAATTGAGCGCGGAATACAACCAAACTTGTTTCGGATCAAGAAAATCAAGAACTGAGTCCGGAATTCCGCAAACATGTTTTGCATCAAGAAAATCAAGAATTGAGCGCGGAATACAACCAAACTTGTTTCGGATCAAGAAAATCAAGAACTGAGTCCGGAATTCCGCAAACATGTTTTGCATCAAGAAAATCAAGAATTGAGCGCGGAATACAACCAAACTTGTTTCGGATCAAGAAAATCAAGAACTGAGTCCGGAATGCCGCAAATATGTTTTGCATCAAGAAAATTAAGAATTGAGCGCGGAATACAACCAAACTTGTTTCGGATCAAGAAAATCAAGAACTGAGTCCGGAATGCCGCAAACATGTTTTGCATCAAGAAAATCAAGAATTGAGCGCGGAATACAACCAAACTTGTTTCGGATCAAGAAAATCAAGAACTGAGTCCGGAATGCCGCAAACATGTTTTGCATGAAGAAAATCAAGATTTGAGCGCGGAATACAACCAAACTTGTTTCGGATCAAGAAAATCAAGAACTGAGTCCGGAATACCGCAAACATGTTTTGCATCAAGAAAATCAAGAATTGAGCGCGGAATACAACCAAACTTGTTTCGGATCAAGAAAATCAAGAACTGAGTCCGGAATACCGCACACAAGTTTTGCATCAAGAAAATCAAGAATTGAGTGCGGAATAGAACCAAACTTGTTTCGGATCAAGAAAATCAAGAACTGAGTCCGGAATGCCGCAAACATGTTTTGCATCAAGAAAATCAAGAATTTGAGTCCGGAATACAACCAAACTTGTTTCGGATCAATAAAATCAAGAACTGAGTCCGGAATACCGCAAACATGTTCTGCATCAAGAAAATCAAGAATTTAGGGCGGAATACAACCAAACTTGTTTCGGATCAAGAAAATCAAGAACTGAGTCCGGAATGCCGCAAACATGTTTTGCATCAAGAAAATCAAGAATTGAGCGCGGAATACAACCAAACTTGTTTCGGATCAAGAAAATCAAGAACTGAGTCCGGAATTCCGCAAACATGTTTTGCATCAAGAAAATCAAGAATTGTGCGCGGAATACAACCAAACTTGTTTCGGATCAAGAAAATCAAGAACTGAGTCCGGAATACCGCAAACAAGTTTTGCATCAAGAAAATCAAGAACTGAGTGCGGAATAGAACCAAACTTGTTTCGGATCAAGAAAATCAAGAACTGAGTACGGAATGCCGCAAACATGTTTTGCATGAAGAAAATCAAGATTTGAGAGCGGAATACAACCAAACTTGTTTCGGATCAAGAAAATCAAGAACTGAGTCCGGAATACCGCAAACAAGTTTTGCATCAAGAAAATCAAGAATTGAGTGCGGAATAGAACCAAACTTGTTTCGGATCAAGAAAATCAAGAACTGAGTCCGGAATGCCGCAAACATATTTTCCATCAAGAAAATCAAGAATTGAGCGCGGAATACAACCAAACTTGTTTCGGATCAAGAAAATCAAGAACTGAGTCCGGAATGCCGCAAACATGTTTTGCATCAAGAAAATCAAGAATTGAGCGCGGAATACAACCAAACTTGTTTCGGATCAAGAAAATCAAGAACTGAGTCCGGAATTCCGCAAACATGTTTTGCATCAAGAAAATCAAGAATTGAGCGCGGAATACAACCAAACTTGTTTCGGATCAAGAAAATCAAGAACTGAGTCCGGAATTCCGCAAACATGTTTTGCATCAAGAAAATCAAGAATTGAGCGCGGAATACAACCAAACTTGTTTCGGATCAAGAAAATCAAGAACTGAGTCCGGAATGCCGCAAATATGTTTTGCATCAAGAAAATTAAGAATTGAGCGCGGAATACAACCAAACTTGTTTCGGATCAAGAAAATCAAGAACTGAGTCCGGAATGCCGCAAACATGTTTTGCATCAAGAAAATCAAGAATTGAGCGCGGAATACAACCAAACTTGTTTCGGATCAAGAAAATCAAGAACTGAGTCCGGAATGCCGCAAACATATTTTCCATCAAGAAAATCAAGAATTGAGCGCGGAATACAACCAAACTTGTTTCGGATCAAGAAAATCAAGAACTGAGTCCGGAATGCCGCAAACATGTTTTGCATGAAGAAAATCAAGATTTGAGCGCGGAATACAACCAAACTTGTTTCGGATCAAGAAAATCAAGAACTGAGTCCGGAATACCGCAAACATGTTTTGCATCAAGAAAATCAAGAATTGAGCGCGGAATACAACCAAACTTGTTTCGGATCAAGAAAATCAAGAACTGAGTCCGGAATACCGCACACAAGTTTTGCATCAAGAAAATCAAGAATTGAGTGCGGAATAGAACCAAACTTGTTTGGGATCAAGAAAATCAAGAACTGAGTCCGGAATACCGCAAACAAGTTTTGCGTGAAGAAAATCAAGAATTTGAGTCCGGAATACAAACAAACTTGTTAGGGATCAATAAAATCAAGAACTGAGTCCGGAATACCGCAAACATGTTCTGCATCAAGAAAATCAAGAATTTAGTGCGGAATACAACCAAACTTTTTTCGGATCAAGAAAATCAAGAACTGGGTCCGGAATACCGCAAACAAGTTTTGCATCAAGAAAATCAAGAATTGAGTGCGGAATAGAACCAAACCTGTTTCGGATCAAGAAAATCAAGAACTGAGTCCGGAATGCCGCAAACATGTTTTGCATCAAGAAAATCAAGAATTGAGCGCGGAATACAACCAAACTTGTTTCGGATAAAGAAAATCAAGAACTGAGTCCGGAATCCCGCAAACAAGTTTTGCATCAAGAAAATCAAGAATTTGAGTCCGGAATACAACCAAACTTGTTTGGGATCAAGAAAATCAAGAACTGAGTCCGGAATACCGCAAACAAGTTTTGCATCAAGAAAATCAAGAATTGAGTGCGGAATAGAACCAAACTTGTTTCGGATCATGAAAATCAAGAACTGAGTCCGGAATGCCGCAAACATTTTTTGCTTCACGAAAATCAAGAATTGAGTGCGGAATACAACCAAACTTGTTTCGGATCAAGAAAATCAAGAACTCAGTCTGGAATGCCGCAAACATGTTTTGCATCAAGAAAATCAAGAATTGAGCGCGGAATACAACCAAACTTGTTTCGGATCAAGAAAATCAAGAACTGAGTCCGGAATTCCGCAAACATGTTTTGCATCAAGAAAATCAAGAATTGTGCGCGGAATAAAACCAAACTTGTTTCGGATCAAGAAAATCAAGAACTGAGTCCGGAATACCGCAAACTAGTTTTGCGTCAAGAAAATCAAGAATTTGAGTCCGGAATACAAACAAACTTGTTAGGGATCAATAAAATCAAGAACTGAGTCCGGAATACCGCAAACATGTTCTGCATCAAGAAAATCAAGAATTTAGCGCGGAATACAACCAAACTTGTTTCGGATCAAGAAAATCAAGAACTGAGTCCGGAATGCCGCAAACATGTTTTGCATCAAGAAAATCAAGAATTGAGCGCGGAATACAACCAAACTTGTTTCGGATCAAGAAAATCAAGAACTGAGTCCGGAATACCGCAAACAAGTTTTGCATCAAGAAAATCAAGAATTGAGTGCGGAATAGAACCAAACTTGTTTCGGATCAAGAAAATCAAGAACTGAGTCCGGAATGCCGCAAACATGTTTTGCATCAAGAAAATCAAGAATTTGAGTCCGGAATACAACCAAACTTGTTTCGGATCAATAAAATCAAGAACTGAGTCCGGAATACCGCAAACATGTTCTGCATCAAGAAAATCAAGAATTTAGGGCGGAATACAACCAAACTTGTTTCGGATCAAGAAAATCAAGAACTGAGTCCGGAATGCCGCAAACATGTTTTGCATCAAGAAAATCAAGAATTGAGCGCGGAATACAACCAAACTTGTTTCGGATCAAGAAAATCAAGAACTGAGTCCGGAATTCCGCAAACATGTTTTGCATCAAGAAAATCAAGAATTGTGCGCGGAATACAACCAAACTTGTTTCGGATCTAGAAAATCAAGAACTGAGTCCGGAATACCGCAAACAAGTTTTGCATCAAGAAAATCAAGAACTGAGTGCGGAATAGAACCAAACTTGTTTCGGATCAAGAAAATCAAGAACTGAGTACGGAATGCCGCAAACATGTTTTGCATGAAGAAAATCAAGATTTGAGAGCGGAATACAACCAAACTTGTTTCGGATCAAGAAAATCAAGAACTGAGTCCGGAATACCGCAAACAAGTTTTGCATCAAGAAAATCAAGAATTGAGTGCGGAATAGAACCAAACTTGTTTCGGATCAAGAAAATCAAGAACTGAGTCCGGAATGCCGCAAACATATTTTCCATCAAGAAAATCAAGAATTGAGCGCGGAATACAACCAAACTTGTTTCGGATCAAGAAAATCAAGAACTGAGTCCGGAATGCCGCAAACATGTTTTGCATCAAGAAAATCAAGAATTGAGCGCGGAATACAACCAAACTTGTTTCGGATCAAGAAAATCAAGAACTGAGTCCGGAATGCCGCAAACATATTTTCCATCAAGAAAATCAAGAATTGAGCGCGGAATACAACCAAACTTGTTTCGGATCAAGAAAATCAAGAACTGAGTCCGGAATGCCGCAAACATGTTTTGCATGAAGAAAATCAAGATTTGAGCGCGGAATACAACCAAACTTGTTTCGGATCAAGAAAATCAAGAACTGAGTCCGGAATACCGCAAACATGTTTTGCATCAAGAAAATCAAGAATTGAGCGCGGAATACAACCAAACTTGTTTCGGATCAAGAAAATCAAGAACTGAGTCCGGAATACCGCACACAAGTTTTGCATCAAGAAAATCAAGAATTGAGTGCGGAATAGAACCAAACTTGTTTGGGATCAAGAAAATCAAGAACTGAGTCCGGAATACCGCAAACAAGTTTTGCGTGAAGAAAATCAAGAATTTGAGTCCGGAATACAAACAAACTTGTTAGGGATCAATAAAATCAAGAACTGAGTCCGGAATACCGCAAACATGTTCTGCATCAAGAAAATCAAGAATTTAGTGCGGAATACAACCAAACTTTTTTCGGATCAAGAAAATCAAGAACTGGGTCCGGAATACCGCAAACAAGTTTTGCATCAAGAAAATCAAGAATTGAGTGCGGAATAGAACCAAACCTGTTTCGGATCAAGAAAATCAAGAACTGAGTCCGGAATGCCGCAAACATGTTTTGCATCAAGAAAATCAAGAATTGAGCGCGGAATACAACCAAACTTGTTTCGGATAAAGAAAATCAAGAACTGAGTCCGGAATCCCGCAAACAAGTTTTGCATCAAGAAAATCAAGAATTTGAGTCCGGAATACAACCAAACTTGTTTGGGATCAAGAAAATCAAGAACTGAGTCCGGAATACCGCAAACAAGTTTTGCATCAAGAAAATCAAGAATTGAGTGCGGAATAGAACCAAACTTGTTTCGGATCATGAAAATCAAGAACTGAGTCCGGAATGCCGCAAACATTTTTTGCTTCACGAAAATCAAGAATTGAGTGCGGAATACAACCAAACTTGTTTCGGATCAAGAAAATCAAGAACTCAGTCTGGAATGCCGCAAACATGTTTTGCATCAAGAAAATCAAGAATTGAGCGCGGAATACAACCAAACTTGTTTCGGATCAAGAAAATCAAGAACTGAGTCCGGAATTCCGCAAACATGTTTTGCATCAAGAAAATCAAGAATTGTGCGCGGAATAAAACCAAACTTGTTTCGGATCAAGAAAATCAAGAACTGAGTCCGGAATACCGCAAACTAGTTTTGCGTCAAGAAAATCAAGAATTTGAGTCCGGAATACAAACAAACTTGTTAGGGATCAATAAAATCAAGAACTGAGTCCGGAATACCGCAAACATGTTCTGCATCAAGAAAATCAAGAATTTAGCGCGGAATACAACCAAACTTGTTTCGGATCAAGAAAATCAAGAACTGAGTCCGGAATTCCGCAAACATGTTTTGCATCAAGAAAATCAAGAATTGAGCGCGGAATACAACCAAACTTGTTTCGGATCAAGAAAATCAAGAACTGAGTCCGGAATACCGCAAACAAGTTTTGCATCAAGAAAATCAAGAATTGAGTGCGGAATAGAACCAAACCTGTTTCGGATCAAGAAAATCAAGAACTGAGTCCAGAATTCCGCAAACATGTTTTGCATCAAGAAAATCAAGAATTGAGCGCGGAATACAACCAAACTTGTTTCGGATCAAGAAAATCAAGAACTGAGTCCGGAATTCCGCAAACATGTTTTGCATCAAGAAAATCAAGAATTGAGCGCGGAATACAACCAAACTTGTTTCGGATCAAGAAAATCAAGAACTGAGTCCGGAATGCCGCAAATATGTTTTGCATCAAGAAAATTAAGAATTGAGCGCGGAATACAACCAAACTTGTTTCGGATCAAGAAAATCAAGAACTGAGTCCGGAATACCGCAAACAAGTTTTGCATCAAGAAAATCAAGAATTGAGTGCGGAATAGAACCAAACCTGTTTCGGATCAAGAAAATCAAGAACTGAGTACGGAATGCCGCAAACATGTTTTGCATGAAGAAAATCAAGATTTGAGCGCGGAATACAACCAAACTTGTTTCGGATCAAGAAAATCAAGAACTGAGTCCGGAATACCGCAAACATGTTCTGCATCAAGAAAATCAAGAATTGAGTGCGGAATAGAACCAAACTTGTTTCGGATCAAGAAAATCAAGAACTGAGTCCGGAATGCCGCAAACATGTTTTGCATCAAGAAAATCAAGAATTGAGCGCGGAATACAACCAAACTTGTTTCGGATCAAGAAAATCAAGAACTGAGTCCGGAATGCCGCAAACATGTTTTGCATCAAGAAAATCAAGAATTGAGCGCGGAATACAACCAAACTTGTTTCGGATCAAGAAAATCAAGAACTGAGTCCGGAATTCCGCAAACATGTTTTGCATCAAGAAAATCAAGAATTGAGCGCGGAATACAACCAAACTTGTTTCGGATCAAGAAAATAAAGAACTGAGTCCGGAATACCGCAAACAAGTTTTGCATCAAGAAAATCAAGAATTGAGTGCGGAATAGAACCAAACCTGTTTCGGATCAAGAAAATTAAGAACTGAGTACGGAATGCAGCAAACATGTTTTGCATGAAGAAAATCAAGATTTGAGCGCGGAATACAACCAAACTTGTTTCGGATCAAGAAAATCAAGAACTGAGTCCGGAATACCGCAAACATGTTTTGCATCAAGAAAATCAAGAATTGAGCGCGAAATACAACCAAACTTGTTTCGGATCAAGAAAATCAAGAACTGAGTCCGGAATACCGCACACAAGTTTTGCATCAAGAAAATCAAGAATTGAGTGCGGAATAGAACCAAACTTGTTTGGGATCAAGAAAATCAAGAACTGAGTCCGGAATACCGCAAACAAGTTTTGCGTGAAGAAAATCAAGAATTTGAGTCCGGAATACAAACAAACTTGTTAGGGATCAATAAAATCAAGAACTGAGTCCGGAATACCGCAAACATGTTCTGCATCAAGAAAATCAAGAATTTAGTGCGGAATACAACCAAACTTTTTTCGGATCAAGAAAATCAAGAACTGGGTCCGGAATACCGCAAACAAGTTTTGCATCAAGAAAATCAAGAATTGAGTGCGGAATAGAACCAAATCTGTTTCGGATCAAGAAAATCAAGAACTGAGTCCGGAATGCCGCAAACATGTTTTGCATCAAGAAAATTAAGAATTGAGCGCGGAATACAACCAAACTTGTTTCGGATAAAGAAAATCAAGAACTGAGTCCGGAATCCCGCAAACAAGTTTTGCATCAAGAAAATCAAGAATTTGAGTCCGGAATACAACCAAACTTGTTTGGGATCAAGAAAATCAAGAACTGAGTCCGGAATACCGCAAACTAGTTTTGCGTCAAGAAAATCAAGAATTTGAGTCCGGAATACAAACAAACTTGTTAGGGATCAATAAAATCAAGAACTGAGTCCGGAATACCGCAAACATGTTCTGCATCAAGAAAATCAAGAATTTAGCGCGGAATACAACCAAACTTGTTTCGGATCAAGAAAATCAAGAACTGAGTCCGGAATTCCGCAAACATGTTTTGCATCAAGAAAATCAAGAATTGAGCGCGGAATACAATCAAACTTGTTTCGGATCAAGAAAATCAAGAACTGAGTCCGGAATACCGCAAACAAGTTTTGCATCAAGAAAATCAAGAATTGAGTGCGGAATAGAACCAAACCTGTTTCGGATCAAGAAAATCAAGAACTGAGTACGGAATGCCGCAAACATGTTTTGCATCAAGAAAATCAAGATTTGAGCGCGGAATACAACCAAACTTGTTTCGGATCAAGAAAATCAAGAACTGAGTCCGGAATGCCGCAAACATGTTTTGCATCAAGAAAATCAAGAATTGAGCGCGGAATACAACCAAACTTGTTTCGGATCAAGAAAATCAAGAACTGAGTCCGGAATACCGCACACAAGTTTTGCATCAAGAAAATCAAGAATTGAGTGCGGAATAGAACCAAACTTGTTTGGGATCAAGAAAATCAAGAACTGAGTCCGGAATACCGCAAACAAGTTTTGCGTGAAGAAAATCAAGAATTTGAGTCCGGAATACAAACAAACTTGTTAGGGATCAATAAAATCAAGAACTGAGTCCGGAATACCGCAAACATGTTCTGCATCAAGAAAATCAAGAATTTAGTGCGGAATACAACCAAACTTTTTTCGGATCAAGAAAATCAAGAACTGGGTCCGGAATACCGCAAACAAGTTTTGCATCAAGAAAATCAAGAATTGAGTGCGGAATAGAACCAAACCTGTTTCGGATCAAGAAAATCAAGAACTGAGTCCGGAATGCCGCAAACATGTTTTGCATCAAGAAAATCAAGAATTGAGCGCGGAATACAACCAAACTTGTTTCGGATAAAGAAAATCAAGAACTGAGTCCGGAATCCCGCAAACAAGTTTTGCATCAAGAAAATCAAGAATTTGAGTCCGGAATACAACCAAACTTGTTTGGGATCAAGAAAATCAAGAACTGAGTCCGGAATACCGCAAACAAGTTTTGCATCAAGAAAATCAAGAATTGAGTGCGGAATAGAACCAAACTTGTTTCGGATCATGAAAATCAAGAACTGAGTCCGGAATACAACCAAACGTGTTTCGGATCAAGAAAATCAAGAACTGAGTCGGGCATACTGCAAACAAGTTTTGCATCAAGAAAATCTAGAATTGAGTGCGGAATAGAACCAAACTTGTTTGGGATCAAGAAAATCAAGAACTGAGTCCGGAATACCGCAAACAAGTTTTGCATCAAGAAAATCAAGAATTTGAGTCCGGAATACAACCAAACTTGTTTCAGATCAAGAAAATCAAGAACTGAGTACGGAATGCCGCAAACATGTTTTGCATGAAGAAAATCAAGATTTGAGCGCGGAATACAACCAAACTTGTTTCGGATCAAGAAAATCAAGAACTGAGTCCGGAATACCGCAAACATGTTTTGCATCAAGAAAATCAAGAATTGAGCGCGGAATACAACCAAACTTGTTTCGGATCAAGAAAATCAAGAACTGAGTACGGAATGCCGCAAACATGTTTTGCATGAAGAAAATCAAGATTTGAGCGCGGAATACAACCAAACTTGTTTCGGATCAAGAAAATCAAGAACTGAGTCCGGAATGCCGCAAACATGTTTTGCATCAAGAAAATCAAGAATTGAGCGCGGAATACAACCAAACTTGTTTCGGATCAAGAAAATCAAGAACTCAGTCCGGAATTCCGCAAACATGTTTTGCATCAAGAAAATCAAGAATTGAGCGCGGAATACAACCAAACTTGTTTCGGATCAAGAAAATCAAGAACTGAGTACGGAATGCCGCAAACATGTTTTGCATGAAGAAAATCAAGATTTGAGCGCGGAATACAACCAAACTTGTTTCGGATCAAGAAAATCAAGAACTGAGTCCGGAATGCCGCAAACATGTTTTGCATCAAGAAAATCAAGAATTGAGCGCGGAATACAACCAAACTTGTTTCGGATCAAGAAAATCAAGAACTCAGTCCGGAATGCCGCAAACATGTTTTGCATCAAGAAAATCAAGAATTGAGCGTGGAATACAACCAAACTTGTTTCGGATCAAGAAAATCAAGAACTCAGTCCGGAATGCCGCAAACATGTTTTGCATCAAGAAAATCAAGAATTGAGTGCGGAATACAACCAAACTTGTTTCGGATCAAGAAAATCAAGAACTGAGTCCGGAATTCCGCAAACATGTTTTGCATCAAGAAAATCAAGAATTGAGCGCGGAATACAACCAAACTTGTTTCGGATCAAGAAAATCAAGAACTGAGTCCGGAATACCCCAAACAAGTTTTGCATCAAGAAAATCAAGAATTGAGTGCGGAATAGAACCAAACCTGTTTCGGATCAAGAAAATCAAGAACTGAGTACGGAATGCCGCAAACATGTTTTGCATGAAGAAAATCAAGATTTGAGCGCGGAATACAACCAAACTTGTTTCGGATCAAGAAAATCAAGAACTGAGTCCGGAATACCGCAAACATGTTTTGCATCAAGAAAATCAAGAATTGAGCGCGGAATACAACCAAACTTGTTTCGGATCAAGAAAATCAAGAACTGAGTCCGGAATACCGCACACAAGTTTTGCATCAAGAAAATCAAGAATTGAGTGCGGAATAGAACCAAACTTGTTTGGGATCAAGAAAATCAAGAACTGAGTCCGGAATACCGCAAACAAGTTTTGCGTGAAGAAAATCAAGAATTTGAGTCCGGAATACAAACAAACTTGTTAGGGATCAATAAAATCAAGAACTGAGTCCGGAATACCGCAAACATGTTCTGCATCAAGAAAATCAAGAATTTAGTGCGGAATACAACCAAACTTTTTTCGGATCAAGAAAATCAAGAACTGGGTCCGGAATACCGCAAACAAGTTTTGCATCAAGAAAATCAAGAATTGAGTGCGGAATAGAACCAAACCTGTTTCGGATCAAGAAAATCAAGAACTGAGTCCGGAATGCCGCAAACATGTTTTGCATCAAGAAAATCAAGAATTGAGCGCGGAATACAACCAAACTTGTTTCGGATAAAGAAAATCAAGAACTGAGTCCGGAATCCCGCAAACAAGTTTTGCATCAAGAAAATCAAGAATTTGAGTCCGGAATACAACCAAACTTGTTTGGGATCAAGAAAATCAAGAACTGAGTCCGGAATACCGCAAACAAGTTTTGCATCAAGAAAATCAAGAATTGAGTGCGGAATAGAACCAAACTTGTTTCGGATCATGAAAATCAAGAACTGAGTCCGGAATACAACCAAACGTGTTTCGGATCAAGAAAATCAAGAACTGAGTCGGGCATACTGCAAACAAGTTTTGCATCAAGAAAATCTAGAATTGAGTGCGGAATAGAACCAAACTTGTTTGGGATCAAGAAAATCAAGAACTGAGTCCGGAATACCGCAAACAAGTTTTGCATCAAGAAAATCAAGAATTTGAGTCCGGAATACAACCAAACTTGTTTCAGATCAAGAAAATCAAGAACTGAGTACGGAATGCCGCAAACATGTTTTGCATGAAGAAAATCAAGATTTGAGCGCGGAATACAACCAAACTTGTTTCGGATCAAGAAAATCAAGAACTGAGTCCGGAATACCGCAAACATGTTTTGCATCAAGAAAATCAAGAATTGAGCGCGGAATACAACCAAACTTGTTTCGGATCAAGAAAATCAAGAACTGAGTACGGAATGCCGCAAACATGTTTTGCATGAAGAAAATCAAGATTTGAGCGCGGAATACAACCAAACTTGTTTCGGATCAAGAAAATCAAGAACTGAGTCCGGAATGCCGCAAACATGTTTTGCATCAAGAAAATCAAGAATTGAGCGCGGAATACAACCAAACTTGTTTCGGATCAAGAAAATCAAGAACTCAGTCCGGAATTCCGCAAACATGTTTTGCATCAAGAAAATCAAGAATTGAGCGCGGAATACAACCAAACTTGTTTCGGATCAAGAAAATCAAGAACTGAGTACGGAATGCCGCAAACATGTTTTGCATGAAGAAAATCAAGATTTGAGCGCGGAATACAACCAAACTTGTTTCGGATCAAGAAAATCAAGAACTGAGTCCGGAATGCCGCAAACATGTTTTGCATCAAGAAAATCAAGAATTGAGCGCGGAATACAACCAAACTTGTTTCGGATCAAGAAAATCAAGAACTCAGTCCGGAATGCCGCAAACATGTTTTGCATCAAGAAAATCAAGAATTGAGCGTGGAATACAACCAAACTTGTTTCGGATCAAGAAAATCAAGAACTCAGTCCGGAATGCCGCAAACATGTTTTGCATCAAGAAAATCAAGAATTGAGCGTGGAATACAACCAAACTTGTTTCGGATCAAGAAAATCAAGAACTGAGTCCGGAATTCCGCAAACATGTTTTGCATCAAGAAAATCAAGAATTGAGCGCGGAATACAACCAAACTTGTTTCGGATCAAGAAAATCAAGAACTGAGTCCGGAATACCCCAAACAAGTTTTGCATCAAGAAAATCAAGAATTGAGTGCGGAATAGAACCAAACCTGTTTCGGATCAAGAAAATCAAGAACTGAGTACGGAATGCCGCAAACATGTTTTGCATGAAGAAAATCAAGATTTGAGCGCGGAATACAACCAAACTTGTTTCGGATCAAGAAAATCAAGAACTGAGTCCGGAATACCGCAAACATGTTTTGCATCAAGAAAATCAAGAATTGAGCGCGGAATACAACCAAACTTGTTTCGGATCAAGAAAATCAAGAACTGAGTCCGGAATACCGCACACAAGTTTTGCATCAAGAAAATCAAGAATTGAGTGCGGAATAGAACCAAACTTGTTTGGGATCAAGAAAATCAAGAACTGAGTCCGGAATACCGCAAACAAGTTTTGCGTGAAGAAAATCAAGAATTTGAGTCCGGAATACAAACAAACTTGTTAGGGATCAATAAAATCAAGAACTGAGTCCGGAATACCGCAAACATGTTCTGCATCAAGAAAATCAAGAATTTAGTGCGGAATACAACCAAACTTTTTTCGGATCAAGAAAATCAAGAACTGGGTCCGGAATACCGCAAACAAGTTTTGCATCAAGAAAATCAAGAATTGAGTGCGGAATAGAACCAAACCTGTTTCGGATCAAGAAAATCAAGAACTGAGTCCGGAATGCCGCAAACATGTTTTGCATCAAGAAAATCAAGAATTGAGCGCGGAATACAACCAAACTTGTTTCGGATAAAGAAAATCAAGAACTGAGTCCGGAATCCCGCAAACAAGTTTTGCATCAAGAAAATCAAGAATTTGAGTCCGGAATACAACCAAACTTGTTTGGGATCAAGAAAATCAAGAACTGAGTCCGGAATACCGCAAACAAGTTTTGCATCAAGAAAATCAAGAATTGAGTGCGGAATAGAACCAAACTTGTTTCGGATCATGAAAATCAAGAACTGAGTCCGGAATACAACCAAACGTGTTTCGGATCAAGAAAATCAAGAACTGAGTCGGGCATACTGCAAACAAGTTTTGCATCAAGAAAATCTAGAATTGAGTGCGGAATAGAACCAAACTTGTTTGGGATCAAGAAAATCAAGAACTGAGTCCGGAATACCGCAAACAAGTTTTGCATCAAGAAAATCAAGAATTTGAGTCCGGAATACAACCAAACTTGTTTCAGATCAAGAAAATCAAGAACTGAGTACGGAATGCCGCAAACATGTTTTGCATGAAGAAAATCAAGATTTGAGCGCGGAATACAACCAAACTTGTTTCGGATCAAGAAAATCAAGAACTGAGTCCGGAATACCGCAAACATGTTTTGCATCAAGAAAATCAAGAATTGAGCGCGGAATACAACCAAACTTGTTTCGGATCAAGAAAATCAAGAACTGAGTACGGAATGCCGCAAACATGTTTTGCATGAAGAAAATCAAGATTTGAGCGCGGAATACAACCAAACTTGTTTCGGATCAAGAAAATCAAGAACTGAGTCCGGAATGCCGCAAACATGTTTTGCATCAAGAAAATCAAGAATTGAGCGCGGAATACAACCAAACTTGTTTCGGATCAAGAAAATCAAGAACTCAGTCCGGAATTCCGCAAACATGTTTTGCATCAAGAAAATCAAGAATTGAGCGCGGAATACAACCAAACTTGTTTCGGATCAAGAAAATCAAGAACTGAGTACGGAATGCCGCAAACATGTTTTGCATGAAGAAAATCAAGATTTGAGCGCGGAATACAACCAAACTTGTTTCGGATCAAGAAAATCAAGAACTGAGTCCGGAATGCCGCAAACATGTTTTGCATCAAGAAAATCAAGAATTGAGCGCGGAATACAACCAAACTTGTTTCGGATCAAGAAAATCAAGAACTCAGTCCGGAATGCCGCAAACATGTTTTGCATCAAGAAAATCAAGAATTGAGCGTGGAATACAACCAAACTTGTTTCGGATCAAGAAAATCAAGAACTCAGTCCGGAATGCCGCAAACATGTTTTGCATCAAGAAAATCAAGAATTGAGCGTGGAATACAACCAAACTTGTTTCGGATCAAGAAAATCAAGAACTGAGTCCGGAATTCCGCAAACATGTTTTGCATCAAGAAAATCAAGAATTGAGCGCGGAATACAACCAAACTTGTTTCGGATCAAGAAAATCAAGAACTGAGTCCGGAATACCCCAAACAAGTTTTGCATCAAGAAAATCAAGAATTGAGTGCGGAATAGAACCAAACCTGTTTCGGATCAAGAAAATCAAGAACTGAGTACGGAATGCCGCAAACATGTTTTGCATGAAGAAAATCAAGATTTGAGCGCGGAATACAACCAAACTTGTTTCGGATCAAGAAAATCAAGAACTGAGTCCGGAATACCGCAAACATGTTTTGCATCAAGAAAATCAAGAATTGAGCGCGGAATACAACCAAACTTGTTTCGGATCAAGAAAATCAAGAACTGAGTCCGGAATACCGCACACAAGTTTTGCATCAAGAAAATCAAGAATTGAGTGCGGAATAGAACCAAACTTGTTTGGGATCAAGAAAATCAAGAACTGAGTCCGGAATACCGCAAACAAGTTTTGCGTGAAGAAAATCAAGAATTTGAGTCCGGAATACAAACAAACTTGTTAGGGATCAATAAAATCAAGAACTGAGTCCGGAATACCGCAAACATGTTCTGCATCAAGAAAATCAAGAATTTAGTGCGGAATACAACCAAACTTTTTTCGGATCAAGAAAATCAAGAACTGGGTCCGGAATACCGCAAACAAGTTTTGCATCAAGAAAATCAAGAATTGAGTGCGGAATAGAACCAAACCTGTTTCGGATCAAGAAAATCAAGAACTGAGTCCGGAATGCCGCAAACATGTTTTGCATCAAGAAAATCAAGAATTGAGCGCGGAATACAACCAAACTTGTTTCGGATAAAGAAAATCAAGAACTGAGTCCGGAATCCCGCAAACAAGTTTTGCATCAAGAAAATCAAGAATTTGAGTCCGGAATACAACCAAACTTGTTTGGGATCAAGAAAATCAAGAACTGAGTCCGGAATACCGCAAACAAGTTTTGCATCAAGAAAATCAAGAATTGAGTGCGGAATAGAACCAAACTTGTTTCGGATCATGAAAATCAAGAACTGAGTCCGGAATGCCGCAAACATGTTTTGCTTCACGAAAATCAAGAATTGAGTGCGGAATACAACCAAACTTGTTTCGGATCAAGAAAATCAAGAACTCAGTCTGGAATGCCGCAAACATGTTTTGCATCAAGAAAATCAAGAATTGAGCGCGGAATACAACCAAACTTGTTTCGGATCAAGAAAATCAAGAACTGAGTCCGGAATTCCGCAAACATGTTTTGCATCAAGAAAATCAAGAATTGTGCGCGGAATAAAACCAAACTTGTTTCGGATCAAGAAAATCAAGAACTGAGTCCGGAATGCCGCAACCATTTTTTGCATGAAGAAAATCAAGATTTGAGCGCGAAATACAACCAAACTTGTTTCGGATCAAGAAAATCAAGAACTGAGTCCGGAATGCCGCAAACATGTTTTGCATCAAGAAAATCAAGAATTGAGCGCGGAATACAACCAAACTTGTTTCGGATCAAGAAAATCAAGAACTGAGTCCGGAATACCGCAAACATGTTTTGCGTCAAGAAAATCAAGAATTTGAGTCCGGAATACAAACAAACTTGTTAGGGATCAATAAAATCAAGAACTGAGTCCGGAATACCGCAAACATGTTCTGCATCAAGAAAATCAAGAATTTAGCGCGGAATACAACCAAACTTGTTTCGGATCAAGAAAATCAAGAACTGAGTCCGGAATTCCGCAAACATGTTTTGCATCAAGAAAATCAAGAATTGAGCGCGGAATACAACCAAACTTGTTTCGGATCAAGAAAATCAAGAACTGAGTCCGGAATACCGCAAACAAGTTTTGCATCAAGAAAATCAAGAATTGAGTGCGGAATAGAACCAAACCTGTTTCGGATCAAGAAAATCAAGAACTGAGTACGGAATGCCGCAACCATTTTTTGCATGAAGAAAATCAAGATTTGAGCGCGAAATACAACCAAACTTGTTTCGGATCAAGAAAATCAAGAACTGAGTCCGGAATGCCGCAAACATGTTTTGCATCAAGAAAATCAAGAATTGAGCGCGGAATACAACCAAACTTGTTTCGGATCAAGAAAATCAAGAACTGAGTCCGGAATACCGCAAACATGTTTTGCATCAAGAAAATCAAGAATTTGAGTCCGGAATACAACCAAACTTGTTTCGGATCAATAAAATCAAGAACTGAGTCCGGAATACCGCAAACATGTTCTGCATCAAGAAAATCAAGATTTTAGTGCGGAATACAACCAAACTTTTTTCGGATCAAGAAAATCAAGAACTGGGTCCGGAATACCGCAAACAAGTTTTGCATCAAGAAAATCAAGAATTGAGTGCGGAATAGAACCAAACCTGTTTCGGATCAAGAAAATCAAGAACTGAGTACGGAATACCGCAAACAAGTTTTGCGTGAAGAAAATCAAGAATTTGAGTCCGGAATACAAACAAACTTGTTAGGGATCAATAAAATAAAGAACTGAGTCCGGAATACCGCAAACATGTTCTGCATCAAGAAAATCAAGAATTTAGTGCGGAATACAACCAAACTTTTTTCGGATCAAGAAAATCAAGAACTGGGTCCGGAATACCGCAAACAAGTTTTGCATCAAGAAAATCAAGAATTGAGTGCGGAATAGAACCAAACCTGTTTCGGATCAAGAAAATCAAGAACTGAGTCCGGAATGCCGCAAACATATTTTGCATCAAGAAAATCAAGAATTGAGTTCGGAATACAACCAAACTTGTTTCGGATCAAGAAAATCAAGAACTGAGTCCGGAATGCCGCAAACATGTTTTGCGTCAAGAAAATCAAGAATTGAGCGCGGAATACAACCAAACTTGTTTCGGATCTAGAAAATCAAGAACTGAGTCCGGAATACCGCAAACAAGTTTTGCATCAAGAAAATCAAGAATTTGAGTCCGGAATACAACCAAACTTGTTTCGGATCAAGAAAATCAAGAACTGAGTCCGGAATACAACCAAACGTGTTTCGGATCAAGAAAATCAAGAACTGAGTCGGGCATACTGCAAACAAGTTTTGCATCAAGAAAATCTAGAATTGAGTGCGGAATAGAACCAAACTTGTTTGGGATCAAGAAAATCAAGAACTGAGTCCGGAATACCGCAAACAAGTTTTGCATCAAGAAAATCAAGAATTTGAGTCCGGAATACAACCAAACTTGTTTCAGATCAAGAAAATCAAGAACTGAGTCCGGAATACCGCAAACAAGTTTTGCATCAAGAAAATCAAGAATTTGAGTCCGGAATACAACCAAACTTGTTTCGGATCAAGAAAATAAAGAACTGAGTCCGGAATACCGCAAACAAGTTTGGCATCAAGAAAATCAAGAATTGAGTGCGGAATAGAACCAAACCTGTTTGGGATCAAGAAAATCAAGAACTGAGTCCGGAATACCGCAAACAAGTTTTGCGTCAAGAAAATCAAGAATTGAGTGCGGAATAGAACCAAACTTGTTTCGGATCAAGAAAATCAAGAATTGAGCGCGGAATACAACCAAACTTGTTTCGGATCAAGAAAATCAAGAACTGAGTCCGGAATTCCGCAAACTTTTTTTGCATCAAGAAAATCAAGAATTGAGCGCGGAATACAACCAAACTTGTTTCGGATCAAGAAAATCAAGAACTGAGTCGGGAATACCGCAAACAAGTTTTGCATCAAGAAAATCTAGAATTGAGTGCGGAATAGAACCAAACTTGTTTGGGATCAAGAAAATCAAGAACTGAGTCCGGGATACCGCAAACAAGTTTTGCATCAAGAAAATCAAGAATTTGAGTCCGGAATACAACCAAACTTGTTTCGGATCAAGAAAATCAAGAACTGATTCCGGAATACCGCAAACAAGTTTTGCATCAAGAAAATCAAGAATTGAGTGCGGAATAGAACCAAACTTGTTTCGGATCAAGAAAAATCAAGAACTGAGTCCGGAATGCCGCAAACATGTTTTGCATCAAGAAAATCAAGAATTGAGTGGGGAATACAACCAAACTTGTTTCGGATCAAGAAAATCAAGAACTGAGTCCGGAATGCCGCAAACATGTTTTGCATCAAGAAAATCAAGAATTGAGCGCGGAATACAACCAAACTTGTTTCGGATCAAGAAAATCAAGAACTGAGTCCGGAATACCGCAAACAAGTTTTGCATCAAGAAAATCAAGAATTTTAGTCCGGAATACAACCAAACTTGTTTCGGATCAAGAAAATCAAGAACTGAGTCCGGAATACCGCAAACAAGTTTGGCATCAAGAAAATCAAGAATTGAGTGCGGAATAGAACCAAACCTGTTTGGGATCAAGAAAATCAAGAACTGAGTCCGGAATACCGCAAACAAGTTTTGCGTCAAGAAAATCAAGAATTGAGTGCGGAATAGAACCAAACTTGTTTCGGATCAAGAAAATCAAGAATTGAGCGCGGAATACAACCAAACTTGTTTCGGATCAAGAAAATCAAGAACTGAGTCCGGAATTCCGCAAACTTTTTTTGCATCAAGAAAATCAAGAATTGAGCGCGGAATACAACCAAACTTGTTTCGGATCAAGAAAATCAAGAACTGAGTCGGGAATACCGCAAACAAGTTTTGCATCAAGAAAATCTAGAATTGAGTGCGGAATAGAACCAAACTTGTTTGGGATCAAGAAAATCAAGAACTGAGTCCGGAATACCGCAAACAAGTTTTGCATCAAGAAAATCAAGAATTTGAGTCCGGAATACAACCAAACTTGTTTCGGATCAAGAAAATCAAGAACTGATTCCGGAATACCGCAAACAAGTTTTGCATCAAGAAAATCAAGAATTGAGTGCGGAATAGAACCAAACTTGTTTCGGATCAAGAAAAATCAAGAACTGAGTCCGGAATGCCGCAAACATGTTTTGCATCAAGAAAATCAAGAATTGAGTGGGGAATACAACCAAACTTGTTTCGGATCAAGAAAATCAAGAACTGAGTCCGGAATGCCGCAAACATGTTTTGCATCAAGAAAATCAAGAATTGAGCGCGGAATACAACCAAACTTGTTTCGGATCAAGAAAATCAAGAACTGAGTCCGGAATACCGCAAACAAGTTTTGCATCAAGAAAATCAAGAATTTTAGTCCGGAATACAACCAAACTTGTTTCGGATCAAGAAAATCAAGAACTGAGTCCGGAATACAACCAAACGTGTTTCGGATCAAGAAAATCAAGAACTGAGTCGGGAATACCGCAAACAAGTTTTGCATCAAGAAAATCTAGAATTGAGTGCGGAATAGAACCAAACTTGTTTGGGATCAAGAAAATCAAGAACTGAGTCCGGAATACCGCAAACAAGTTTTGCATCAAGAAAATCAAGAATTTGAGTCCGGAATACAACCAAACTTGTTTCGGATCAAGAAAATCAAGAACTGATTCCGGAATACCGCAAACAAGTTTTGCATCAAGAAAATCAAGAATTGAGTGCGGAATAGAACCAAACTTGTTTCGGATCAAGAAAAATCAAGAACTGAGTCCGGAATGCCGCAAACATGTTTTGCATCAAGAAAATCAAGAATTGAGTGGGGAATACAACCAAACTTGTTTCGGATCAAGAAAATCAAGAACTGAGTCCGGAATGCCGCAAACATGTTTTGCATCAAGAAAATCAAGAATTGAGCGCGGAATACAACCAAACTTGTTTCGGATCAAGAAAATCAAGAACTGAGTCCGGAATACCGCAAACAAGTTTTGCATCAAGAAAATCAAGAATTTTAGTCCGGAATACAACCAAACTTGTTTCGGATCAAGAAAATCAAGAACTGAGTCCGGAATACCGCAAACAAGTTTGGCATCAAGAAAATCAAGAATTGAGTGCGGAATAGAACCAAACCTGTTTGGGATCAAGAAAATCAAGAACTGAGTCCGGAATACCGCAAACAAGTTTTGCGTCAAGAAAATCAAGAATTGAGTGCGGAATAGAACCAAACTTGTTTCGGATCAAGAAAATCAAGAATTGAGCGCGGAATACAACCAAACTTGTTTCGGATCAAGAAAATCAAGAACTGAGTCCGGAATTCCGCAAACTTTTTTTGCATCAAGAAAATCAAGAATTGAGCGCGGAATACAACCAAACTTGTTTCGGATCAAGAAAATCAAGAACTGAGTCGGGAATACCGCAAACAAGTTTTGCATCAAGAAAATCTAGAATTGAGTGCGGAATAGAACCAAACTTGTTTGGGATCAAGAAAATCAAGAACTGAGTCCGGAATACCGCAAACAAGTTTTGCATCAAGAAAATCAAGAATTTGAGTCCGGAATACAACCAAACTTGTTTCGGATCAAGAAAATCAAGAACTGATTCCGGAATACCGCAAACAAGTTTTGCATCAAGAAAATCAAGAATTGAGTGCGGAATAGAACCAAACTTGTTTCGGATCAAGAAAAATCAAGAACTGAGTCCGGAATGCCGCAAACATGTTTTGCATCAAGAAAATCAAGAATTGAGTGGGGAATACAACCAAACTTGTTTCGGATCAAGAAAATCAAGAACTGAGTCCGGAATGCCGCAAACATGTTTTGCATCAAGAAAATCAAGAATTGAGCGCGGAATACAACCAAACTTGTTTCGGATCAAGAAAATCAAGAACTGAGTCCGGAATACCGCAAACAAGTTTTGCATCAAGAAAATCAAGAATTTTAGTCCGGAATACAACCAAACTTGTTTCGGATCAAGAAAATCAAGAACTGAGTCCGGAATACCGCAAACAAGTTTGGCATCAAGAAAATCAAGAATTGAGTGCGGAATAGAACCAAACCTGTTTGGGATCAAGAAAATCAAGAACTGAGTCCGGAATACCGCAAACAAGTTTTGCGTCAAGAAAATCAAGAATTGAGTGCGGAATAGAACCAAACTTGTTTCGGATCAAGAAAATCAAGAATTGAGCGCGGAATACAACCAAACTTGTTTCGGATCAAGAAAATCAAGAACTGAGTCCGGAATTCCGCAAACTTTTTTTGCATCAAGAAAATCAAGAATTGAGCGCGGAATACAACCAAACTTGTTTCGGATCAAGAAAATCAAGAACTGAGTCGGGAATACCGCAAACAAGTTTTGCATCAAGAAAATCTAGAATTGAGTGCGGAATAGAACCAAACTTGTTTGGGATCAAGAAAATCAAGAACTGAGTCCGGAATACCGCAAACAAGTTTTGCATCAAGAAAATCAAGAATTTGAGTCCGGAATACAACCAAACTTGTTTCGGATCAAGAAAATCAAGAACTGATTCCGGAATACCGCAAACAAGTTTTGCATCAAGAAAATCAAGAATTGAGTGCGGAATAGAACCAAACTTGTTTCGGATCAAGAAAAATCAAGAACTGAGTCCGGAATGCCGCAAACATGTTTTGCATCAAGAAAATCAAGAATTGAGATGGGAATACAACCAAACTTGTTTCGGATCAAGAAAATCAAGAACTGAGTCCGGAATGCCGCAAACATGTTTTGCATCAAGAAAATCAAGAATTGAGCGCGGAATACAACCAAACTTGTTTCGGATCAAGAAAATCAAGAACTGAGTCCGGAATACCGCAAACAAGTTTTGCATCAAGAAAATCAAGAATTTTAGTCCGGAATACAACCAAACTTGTTTCGGATCAAGAAAATCAAGAACTGAGTCCGGAATACAACCAAACGTGTTTCGGATCAAGAAAATCAAGAACTGAGTCGGGAATACCGCAAACAAGTTTTGCATCAAGAAAATCTAGAATTGAGTGCGGAATAGAACCAAACTTGTTTGGGATCAAGAAAATCAAGAACTGAGTCCGGAATACCGCAAACAAGTTTTGCATCAAGAAAATCAAGAATTTGAGTCCGGAATACAACCAAACTTGTTTCGGATCAAGAAAATCAAGAACTGAGTCCGGAATACCGCAAACAAGTTTTGCATCAAGAAAATCAAGAATTTGAGTCCGGAATACAACCAAACTTGATTCGGATCAAGAAAATCAAGAACTGAGTCCGGAATACCGCAAACAAGTTTTGCATCAAGAAAATCAAGAATTTGAGTCCGGAATACAACCAAACTTGTTTCAGATCAAGAAAATCAAGAACTGAGTCCGGAATACCGCAAACAAGTTTTGCATCAAGAAAATCAAGAATTTGAGTCCGGAATACAACCAAACTTGTTTCGGATCAAGAAAATAAAGAACTGAGTCCGGAATACCGCAAACAAGTTTGGCATCAAGAAAATCAAGAATTGAGTGCGGAATAGAACCAAACCTGTTTGGGATCAAGAAAATCAAGAACTGAGTCCGGAATACCGCAAACAAGTTTTGCGTCAAGAAAATCAAGAATTGAGTGCGGAATAGAACCAAACTTGTTTCGGATCAAGAAAATCAAGAATTGAGCGCGGAATACAACCAAACTTGTTTCGGATCAAGAAAATCAAGAACTGAGTCCGGAATGCCGCAAACATGTTTTGCATCAAGAAAATCAAGAATTGAGCGCGGAATACAACCAAACTTGTTTCGGATCAAGAAAATCAAGAACTGAGTCCGGAATGCCGCAAACATGTTTTGCATCAAGAAAATCAAGAATTGAGCGCGGAATACAACCAAACTTGTTTCGGATCAAGAAAATCAAGAACTGAGTCCGGAATACCGCAAACAAGTTTTGCATCAAGAAAATCAAGAATTTTAGTCCGGAATACAACCAAACTTGTTTCGGATCAAGAAAATCAAGAACTGAGTCCGGAATACCGCAAACAAGTTTGGCATCAAGAAAATCAAGAATTGAGTGCGGAATAGAACCAAACCTGTTTGGGATCAAGAAAATCAAGAACTGAGTCCGGAATACCGCAAACAAGTTTTGCGTCAAGAAAATCAAGAATTGAGTGCGGAATAGAACCAAACTTGTTTCGGATCAAGAAAATCAAGAATTGAGCGCGGAATACAACCAAACTTGTTTCGGATCAAGAAAATCAAGAACTGAGTCCGGAATTCCGCAAACTTTTTTTGCATCAAGAAAATCAAGAATTGAGCGCGGAATACAACCAAACTTGTTTCGGATCAAGAAAATCAAGAACTGAGTCGGGAATACCGCAAACAAGTTTTGCATCAAGAAAATCTAGAATTGAGTGCGGAATAGAACCAAACTTGTTTGGGATCAAGAAAATCAAGAACTGAGTCCGGAATACCGCAAACAAGTTTTGCATCAAGAAAATCAAGAATTTGAGTCCGGAATACAACCAAACTTGTTTCGGATCAAGAAAATCAAGAACTGATTCCGGAATACCGCAAACAAGTTTTGCATCAAGAAAATCAAGAATTGAGTGCGGAATAGAACCAAACTTGTTTCGGATCAAGAAAAATCAAGAACTGAGTCCGGAATGCCGCAAACATGTTTTGCATCAAGAAAATCAAGAATTGAGTGGGGAATACAACCAAACTTGTTTCGGATCAAGAAAATCAAGAACTGAGTCCGGAATGCCGCAAACATGTTTTGCATCAAGAAAATCAAGAATTGAGCGCGGAATACAACCAAACTTGTTTCGGATCAAGAAAATCTAGAACTGAGTCCGGAATACCGCAAACAAGTTTTGCATCAAGAAAATCAAGAATTTTAGTCCGGAATACAACCAAACTTGTTTCGGATCAAGAAAATCAAGAACTGAGTCCGGAATACAACCAAACGTGTTTCGGATCAAGAAAATCAAGAACTGAGTCGGGAATACCGCAAACAAGTTTTGCATCAAGAAAATCTAGAATTGAGTGCGGAATAGAACCAAACTTGTTTGGGATCAAGAAAATCAAGAACTGAGTCCGGAATACCGCAAACAAGTTTTGCATCAAGAAAATCAAGAATTGAGTGCGGAATAGAACCAAACTTGTTTCGGATCAAGAAAAATCAAGAACTGAGTCCGGAATGCCGCAAACATGTTTTGCATTAAGAAAATCAAGAATTGAGTGGGGAATACAACCAAACTTGTTTCGGATCAAGAAAATCAAGAACTGAGTCCGGAATGCCGCAAACATGTTTTGCATCAAGAAAATCAAGAATTGAGCGCGGAATACAACCAAACTTGTTTCGGATCAAGAAAATCAAGAACTGAGTCCGGAATACCGCAAACAAGTTTTGCATCAAGAAAATCAAGAATTTTAGTCCGGAATACAACCAAACTTGTTTCGGATCAAGAAAATCAAGAACTGAGTCCGGAATACCGCAAACAAGTTTGGCATCAAGAAAATCAAGAATTGAGTGCGGAATAGAACCAAACCTGTTTGGGATCAAGAAAATCAAGAACTGAGTCCGGAATACCGCAAACAAGTTTTGCGTCAAGAAAATCAAGAATTGAGTGCGGAATAGAACCAAACTTGTTTCGGATCAAGAAAATCAAGAATTGAGCGCGGAATACAACCAAACTTGTTTCGGATCAAGAAAATCAAGAACTGAGTCCGGAATTCCGCAAACTTTTTTTGCATCAAGAAAATCAAGAATTGAGCGCGGAATACAACCAAACTTGTTTCGGATCAAGAAAATCAAGAACTGAGTCGGGAATACCGCAAACAAGTTTTGCATCAAGAAAATCTAGAATTGAGTGCGGAATAGAACCAAACTTGTTTGGGATCAAGAAAATCAAGAACTGAGTCCGGAATACCGCAAACAAGTTTTGCATCAAGAAAATCAAGAATTTGAGTCCGGAATACAACCAAACTTGTTTCGGATCAAGAAAATCAAGAACTGATTCCGGAATACCGCAAACAAGTTTTGCATCAAGAAAATCAAGAATTGAGTGCGGAATAGAACCAAACTTGTTTCGGATCAAGAAAAATCAAGAACTGAGTCCGGAATGCCGCAAACATGTTTTGCATCAAGAAAATCAAGAATTGAGTGGGGAATACAACCAAACTTGTTTCGGATCAAGAAAATCAAGAACTGAGTCCGGAATGCCGCAAACATGTTTTGCATCAAGAAAATCAAGAATTGAGCGCGGAATACAACCAAACTTGTTTCGGATCAAGAAAATCAAGAACTGAGTCCGGAATACCGCAAACAAGTTTTGCATCAAGAAAATCAAGAATTTTAGTCCGGAATACAACCAAACTTGTTTCGGATCAAGAAAATCAAGAACTGAGTCCGGAATACAACCAAACGTGTTTCGGATCAAGAAAATCAAGAACTGAGTCGGGAATACCGCAAACAAGTTTTGCATCAAGAAAATCTAGAATTGAGTGCGGAATAGAACCAAACTTGTTTGGGATCAAGAAAATCAAGAACTGAGTCCGGAATACCGCAAACAAGTTTTGCATCAAGAAAATCAAGAATTTGAGTCCGGAATACAACCAAACTTGTTTCGGATCAAGAAAATCAAGAACTGAGTCCGGAATACCGCAAACAAGTTTTGCATCAAGAAAATCAAGAATTTGAGTCCGGAATACAACCAAACTTGATTCGGATCAAGAAAATCAAGAACTGAGTCCGGAATACCGCAAACAAGTTTTGCATCAAGAAAATCAAGAATTTGAGTCCGGAATACAACCAAACTTGTTTCAGATCAAGAAAATCAAGAACTGAGTCCGGAATACCGCAAACAAGTTTTGCATCAAGAAAATCAAGAATTTGAGTCCGGAATACAACCAAACTTGTTTCGGATCAAGAAAATAAAGAACTGAGTCCGGAATACCGCAAACAAGTTTGGCATCAAGAAAATCAAGAATTGAGTGCGGAATAGAACCAAACCTGTTTGGGATCAAGAAAATCAAGAACTGAGTCCGGAATACCGCAAACAAGTTTTGCGTCAAGAAAATCAAGAATTGAGTGCGGAATAGAACCAAACTTGTTTCGGATCAAGAAAATCAAGAATTGAGCGCGGAATACAACCAAACTTGTTTCGGATCAAGAAAATCAAGAACTGAGTCCGGAATTCCGCAAACTTTTTTTGCATCAAGAAAATCAAGAATTGAGCGCGGAATACAACCAAACTTGTTTCGGATCAAGAAAATCAAGAACTGAGTCGGGAATACCGCAAACAAGTTTTGCATCAAGAAAATCTAGAATTGAGTGCGGAATAGAACCAAACTTGTTTGGGATCAAGAAAATCAAGAACTGAGTCCGGAATACCGCAAACAAGTTTTGCATCAAGAAAATCAAGAATTTGAGTCCGGAATACAACCAAACTTGTTTCGGATCAAGAAAATCAAGAACTGATTCCGGAATACCGCAAACAAGTTTTGCATCAAGAAAATCAAGAATTGAGTGCGGAATAGAACCAAACTTGTTTCGGATCAAGAAAAATCAAGAACTGAGTCCGGAATGCCGCAAACATGTTTTGCATCAAGAAAATCAAGAATTGAGTGGGGAATACAACCAAACTTGTTTCGGATCAAGAAAATCAAGAACTGAGTCCGGAATGCCGCAAACATGTTTTGCATCAAGAAAATCAAGAATTGAGCGCGGAATACAACCAAACTTGTTTCGGATCAAGAAAATCAAGAACTGAGTCCGGAATACCGCAAACAAGTTTTGCATCAAGAAAATCAAGAATTTTAGTCCGGAATACAACCAAACTTGTTTCGGATCAAGAAAATCAAGAACTGAGTCCGGAATACCGCAAACAAGTTTGGCATCAAGAAAATCAAGAATTGAGTGCGGAATAGAACCAAACCTGTTTGGGATCAAGAAAATCAAGAACTGAGTCCGGAATACCGCAAACAAGTTTTGCGTCAAGAAAATCAAGAATTGAGTGCGGAATAGAACCAAACTTGTTTCGGATCAAGAAAATCAAGAATTGAGCGCGGAATACAACCAAACTTGTTTCGGATCAAGAAAATCAAGAACTGAGTCCGGAATTCCGCAAACTTTTTTTGCATCAAGAAAATCAAGAATTGAGCGCGGAATACAACCAAACTTGTTTCGGATCAAGAAAATCAAGAACTGAGTCGGGAATACCGCAAACAAGTTTTGCATCAAGAAAATCTAGAATTGAGTGCGGAATAGAACCAAACTTGTTTGGGATCAAGAAAATCAAGAACTGAGTCCGGAATACCGCAAACAAGTTTTGCATCAAGAAAATCAAGAATTTGAGTCCGGAATAGAACCAAACTTGTTTCGGATCAAGAAAAATCAAGAACTGAGTCCGGAATGCCGCAAACATGTTTTGCATCAAGAAAATCAAGAATTGAGTGGGGAATACAACCAAACTTGTTTCGGATCAAGAAAATCAAGAACTGAGTCCGGAATGCCGCAAACATGTTTTGCATCAAGAAAATCAAGAATTGAGCGCGGAATACAACCAAACTTGTTTCGGATCAAGAAAATCAAGAACTGAGTCCGGAATACCGCAAACAAGTTTTGCATCAAGAAAATCAAGAATTTTAGTCCGGAATACAACCAAACTTGTTTCGGATCAAGAAAATCAAGAACTGAGTCCGGAATACAACCAAACGTGTTTCGGATCAAGAAAATCAAGAACTGAGTCGGGAATACCGCAAACAAGTTTTGCATCAAGAAAATCTAGAATTGAGTGCGGAATAGAACCAAACTTGTTTGGGATCAAGAAAATCAAGAACTGAGTCCGGAATACCGCAAACAAGTTTTGCATCAAGAAAATCAAGAATTTGAGTCCGGAATACAACCAAACTTGTTTCGGATCAAGAAAATCAAGAACTGAGTCCGGAATACCGCAAACAAGTTTTGCATCAAGAAAAAATCAAGAATTTGAGTCCGGAATAAAACCAAACTTGTTTCGGATCAAGAAAATCAAGAACTGAGTCCGGAATACCGCAAACAAGTTTTGCATCAAGAAAATCAAGAATTGAGCGCGGAATACAACCAAACTTGTTTCGGATCAAGAAAATCAAGAACTGAGTCCGGAATGCCGCCAACATGTTTTGCATCAAGAAAATCAAGAATTGAGCGCGGAATACAACCAAACTTGTTTCGGATCAAGAAAATCAAGAACTGAGTCCAGAAAACCGCAAACAAGTTTTGCATCAAGAAAATCAAGAATTTGAGTCCGGAATACAACCAAACTTGTTTCGGATCAAGAAAATCAAGAACTGAGTCCGGAATACCGCACACAAGTTTTGCATGAAGAAAATCAAGAATTGAGTGCGGAATACAACCAAACTTGTTTCGGATCAAGAAAATCAAGAACTGAGTCCGGAATGCCGCAAACATGTTTTGCATCAAGAAAATCAAGAATTTGAGTCCGGAATACAACCAAACTTGTTTCAGATCAAGAAAATCAAGAACTGAGTCCGGAATTCCGCAAACATGTTTTGAATCAAGAAAATCAAGAGTTGAGTGCGGAATACAACCAAACTTGTTTCGGATCAAGAAAAAATCAGGAACTGAGTCCGGAATGCCGCAAACAAGTTTTGCATCAAGAAAATCAAGAATTGAGCGCGGAATACAACCAAACTTGTTTCGGATCAAGAAAATCAAGACCTGAGTCCGGAATGCCGCAAACAAGTTTTGCATCAAGAAAATCAAGAATTGAGTGCGGAATACAACCAAACTTGTTTCGGATCAAGAAAATCAAGAACTGAGTCCGGAATACCGCAAACAAGTTTTGCATCAAGAAAATCAAGAATTTGAGTCCGGAATACAACCAAACTTGATTCGGATCAAGAAAATCAAGAACTGAGTCCGGAATACCGCAAACAAGTTTTGCATCAAGAAAATCAAGAATTTGAGTCCGGAATACAACCAAACTTGTTTCAGATCAAGAAAATCAAGAACTGAGTCCGGAATACCGCAAACAAGTTTTGCATCAAGAAAATCAAGAATTTGAGTCCGGAATACAACCAAACTTGTTTCGGATCAAGAAAATAAAGAACTGAGTCCGGAATACCGCAAACAAGTTTGGCATCAAGAAAATCAAGAATTGAGTGCGGAATAGAACCAAACCTGTTTGGGATCAAGAAAATCAAGAACTGAGTCCGGAATACCGCAAACAAGTTTTGCGTCAAGAAAATCAAGAATTGAGGGCGGAATAGAACCAAACTTGTTTCGGATCAAGAAAATCAAGAATTGAGCGCGGAATACAACCAAACTTGTTTCGGATCAAGAAAATCAAGAACTGAGTCCGGAATTCCGCAAACTTTTTTTGCATCAAGAAAATCAAGAATTGAGCGCGGAATACAACCAAACTTGTTTCGGATCAAGAAAATCAAGAACTGAGTCGGGAATACCGCAAACAAGTTTTGCATCAAGAAAATCAAGAATTTTAGTCCGGAATACAACCAAACTTGTTTCGGATCAAGAAAATCAAGAACTGAGTCCGGAATACAACCAAACGTGTTTCGGATCAAGAAAATCAAGAACTGAGTCGGGAATACCGCAAACAAGTTTTGCATCAAGAAAATCTAGAATTGAGTGCGGAATAGAACCAAACTTGTTTGGGATCAAGAAAATCAAGAACTGAGTCCGGAATACCGCAAACAAGTTTTGCATCAAGAAAATCAAGAATTTGAGTCCGGAATACAACCAAACTTGTTTCGGATCAAGAAAATCAAGAACTGAGTCCGGAATACCGCAAACAAGTTTTGCATCAAGAAAAAATCAAGAATTTGAGTCCGGAATAAAACCAAACTTGTTTCGGATCAAGAAAATCAAGAACTGAGTCCGGAATACCGCAAACAAGTTTTGCATCAAGAAAATCAAGAATTGAGCGCGGAATACAACCAAACTTGTTTCGGATCAAGAAAATCAAGAACTGAGTCCGGAATGCCGCCAACATGTTTTGCATCAAGAAAATCAAGAATTGAGCGCGGAATACAACCAAACTTGTTTCGGATCAAGAAAATCAAGAACTGAGTCCAGAAAACCGCAAACAAGTTTTGCATCAAGAAAATCAAGAATTTGAGTCCGGAATACAACCAAACTTGTTTCGGATCAAGAAAATCAAGAACTGAGTCCGGAATACCGCACACAAGTTTTGCATGAAGAAAATCAAGAATTGAGTGCGGAATACAACCAAACTTGTTTCGGATCAAGAAAATCAAGAACTGAGTCCGGAATGCCGCAAACATGTTTTGCATCAAGAAAATCAAGAATTTGAGTCCGGAATACAACCAAACTTGTTTCAGATCAAGAAAATCAAGAACTGAGTCCGGAATTCCGCAAACATGTTTTGAATCAAGAAAATCAAGAGTTGAGTGCGGAATACAACCAAACTTGTTTCGGATCAAGAAAAAATCAGGAACTGAGTCCGGAATGCCGCAAACAAGTTTTGCATCAAGAAAATCAAGAATTGAGCGCGGAATACAACCAAACTTGTTTCGGATCAAGAAAATCAAGACCTGAGTCCGGAATGCCGCAAACAAGTTTTGCATCAAGAAAATCAAGAATTGAGTGCGGAATACAACCAAACTTGTTTCGGATCAAGAAAATCAAGAACTGAGTCCGGAATACCGCAAACAAGTTTTGCATCAAGAAAATCAAGAATTTGAGTCCGGAATACAACCAAACTTGATTCGGATCAAGAAAATCAAGAACTGAGTCCGGAATACCGCAAACAAGTTTTGCATCAAGAAAATCAAGAATTTGAGTCCGGAATACAACCAAACTTGTTTCGGATCAAGAAAATCAAGAACTGAGTCCGGAATACAACCAAACGTGTTTCGGATCAAGAAAATCAAGAACTGAGTCGGGAATACCGCAAACAAGTTTTGCATCAAGAAAATCTAGAATTGAGTGCGGAATAGAACCAAACTTGTTTGGGATCAAGAAAATCAAGAACTGAGTCCGGAATACCGCAAACAAGTTTTGCATCAAGAAAATCAAGAATTTGAGTCCGGAATACAACCAAACTTGTTTCGGATCAAGAAAATCAAGAACTGAGTCCGGAATACCGCAAACAAGTTTTGCATCAAGAAAAAATCAAGAATTTGAGTCCGGAATAAAACCAAACTTGTTTCGGATCAAGAAAATCAAGAACTGAGTCCGGAATACCGCAAACAAGTTTTGCATCAAGAAAATCAAGAATTGAGCGCGGAATACAACCAAACTTGTTTCGGATCAAGAAAATCAAGAACTGAGTCCGGAATGCCGCCAACATGTTTTGCATCAAGAAAATCAAGAATTGAGCGCGGAATACAACCAAACTTGTTTCGGATCAAGAAAATCAAGAACTGAGTCCAGAAAACCGCAAACAAGTTTTGCATCAAGAAAATCAAGAATTTGAGTCCGGAATACAACCAAACTTGTTTCGGATCAAGAAAATCAAGAACTGAGTCCGGAATACCGCACACAAGTTTTGCATGAAGAAAATCAAGAATTGAGTGCGGAATACAACCAAACTTGTTTCGGATCAAGAAAATCAAGAACTGAGTCCGGAATGCCGCAAACATGTTTTGCATCAAGAAAATCAAGAATTTGAGTCCGGAATACAACCAAACTTGTTTCAGATCAAGAAAATCAAGAACTGAGTCCGGAATTCCGCAAACATGTTTTGAATCAAGAAAATCAAGAGTTGAGTGCGGAATACAACCAAACTTGTTTCGGATCAAGAAAAAATCAGGAACTGAGTCCGGAATGCCGCAAACAAGTTTTGCATCAAGAAAATCAAGAATTGAGCGCGGAATACAACCAAACTTGTTTCGGATCAAGAAAATCAAGACCTGAGTCCGGAATGCCGCAAACAAGTTTTGCATCAAGAAAATCAAGAATTGAGTGCGGAATACAACCAAACTTGTTTCGGATCAAGAAAATCAAGAACTGAGTCCGGAATACCGCAAACAAGTTTTGCATCAAGAAAATCAAGAATTTGAGTCCGGAATACAACCAAACTTGATTCGGATCAAGAAAATCAAGAACTGAGTCCGGAATACCGCAAACAAGTTTTGCATCAAGAAAATCAAGAATTTGAGTCCGGAATACAACCAAACTTGTTTCAGATCAAGAAAATCAAGAACTGAGTCCGGAATTCCGCAAACATGTTTTGAATCAAGAAAATCAAGAATTTGAGTCCGGAATACAACCAAACTTGTTTCGGATCAAGAAAATAAAGAACTGAGTCCGGAATACCGCAAACAAGTTTGGCATCAAGAAAATCAAGAATTGAGTGCGGAATAGAACCAAACCTGTTTGGGATCAAGAAAATCAAGAACTGAGTCCGGAATACCGCAAACAAGTTTTGCGTCAAGAAAATCAAGAATTGAGGGCGGAATAGAACCAAACTTGTTTCGGATCAAGAAAATCAAGAATTGAGCGCGGAATACAACCAAACTTGTTTCGGATCAAGAAAATCAAGAACTGAGTCCGGAATTCCGCAAACTTTTTTTGCATCAAGAAAATCAAGAATTGAGCGCGGAATACAACCAAACTTGTTTCGGATCAAGAAAATCAAGAACTGAGTCGGGAATACCGCAAACAAGTTTTGCATCAAGAAAATCTACAATTGAGTGCGGAATAGAACCAAACTTGTTTGGGATCAAGAAAATCAAGAACTGAGTCCGGAATACCGCAAACAAGTTTTGCATCAAGAAAATCAAGAATTTGAGTCCGGAATACAACCAAACTTGTTTCGGATCAAGAAAATCAAGAACTGATTCCGGAATACCGCAAACAAGTTTTGCATCAAGAAAATCAAGAATTGAGTGCGGAATAGAACCAAACTTGTTTCGGATCAAGAAAAATCAAGAACTGAGTCCGGAATGCCGCAAACATGTTTTGCATCAAGAAAATCAAGAATTGAGTGGGGAATACAACCAAACTTGTTTCGGATCAAGAAAATCAAGAACTGAGTCCGGAATGCCGCAAACATGTTTTGCATCAAGAAAATCAAGAATTGAGCGCGGAATACAACCAAACTTGTTTCGGATCAAGAAAATGAAGAACTGAGTCCGGAATACCGCAAACAAGTTTTGCATCAAGAAAATCAAGAATTTTAGTCCGGAATACAACCAAACTTGTTTCGGATCAAGAAAATCAAGAACTGAGTCCGGAATACAACCAAACGTGTTTCGGATCAAGAAAATCAAGAACTGAGTCGGGAATACCGCAAACAAGTTTTGCATCAAGAAAATCTAGAATTGAGTGCAGAATAGAACCAAACTTGTTTGGGATCAAGAAAATCAAGAACTGAGTCCGGAATACCGCAAACAAGTTTTGCATCAAGAAAATCAAGAATTTGAGTCCGGAATACAACCAAACTTGTTTCGGATCAAGAAAATCAAGAACTGAGTCCGGAATACCGCAAACAAGTTTTGCATCAAGAAAAAATCAAGAATTTGAGTCCGGAATAAAACCAAACTTGTTTCGGATCAAGAAAATCAAGAACTGAGTCCGGAATACCGCAAACAAGTTTTGCATCAAGAAAATCAAGAATTGAGCGCGGAATACAACCAAACTTGTTTCGGATCAAGAAAATCAAGAACTGAGTCCGGAATGCCGCCAACATGTTTTGCATCAAGAAAATCAAGAATTGAGCGCGGAATACAACCAAACTTGTTTCGGATCAAGAAAATCAAGAACTGAGTCCAGAAAACCGCAAACAAGTTTTGCATCAAGAAAATCAAGAATTTGAGTCCGGAATACAACCAAACTTGTTTCGGATCAAGAAAATCAAGAACTGAGTCCGGAATACCGCACACAAGTTTTGCATGAAGAAAATCAAGAATTGAGTGCGGAATACAACCAAACTGGTTTCGGATCAAGAAAATCAAGAACTGAGTCCGGAATGCCGCAAACATGTTTTGCATCAAGAAAATCAAGAATTGAGCGCGGAATACAACCAAACTTGTTTCGGATCAAGAAAATCAAGAACTGAGTCCGGAATACCGCAAACAAGTTTTGCATCAAGAAAATCAAGAATTTGAGTCCGGAATACAACCAAACTTGATTCGGATCAAGAAAATCAAGAACTGAGTCCGGAATACCGCAAACAAGTTTTGCATCAAGAAAATCAAGAATTTGAGTCCGGAATACAACCAAACTTGTTTCAGATCAAGAAAATCAAGAACTGAGTCCGGAATACCGCAAACAAGTTTTGCATCAAGAAAATCAAGAATTTGAGTCCGGAATACAACCAAACTTGTTTCGGATCAAGAAAATAAAGAACTGAGTCCGGAATACCGCAAACAAGTTTGGCATCAAGAAAATCAAGAATTGAGTGCGGAATAGAACCAAACCTATTTGGGATCAAGAAAATCAAGAACTGAGTCCGGAATACCGCAAACAAGTTTTGCGTCAAGAAAATCAAGAATTGAGGGCGGAATAGAACCAAACTTGTTTCGGATCAAGAAAATCAAGAATTGAGCGCGGAATACAACCAAACTTGTTTCGGATCAAGAAAATCAAGAACTGAGTCCGGAATTCCGCAAACTTTTTTTGCATCAAGAAAATCAAGAATTGAGCGCGGAATACAACCAAACTTGTTTCGGATCAAGAAAATCAAGAACTGAGTCGGGAATACCGCAAACAAGTTTTGCATCAAGAAAATCTACAATTGAGTGCGGAATAGAACCAAACTTGTTTGGGATCAAGAAAATCAAGAACTGAGTCCGGAATACCGCAAACAAGTTTTGCATCAAGAAAATCAAGAATTTGAGTCCGGAATACAACCAAACTTGTTTCGGATCAAGAAAATCAAGAACTGATTCCGGAATACCGCAAACAAGTTTTGCATCAAGAAAATCAAGAATTGAGTGCGGAATAGAACCAAACTTGTTTCGGATCAAGAAAAATCAAGAACTGAGTCCGGAATGCCGCAAACATGTTTTGCATCAAGAAAATCAAGAATTGAGTGGGGAATACAACCAAACTTGTTTCGGATCAAGAAAATCAAGAACTGAGTCCGGAATGCCGCAAACATGTTTTGCATCAAGAAAATCAAGAATTGAGCGCGGAATACAACCAAACTTGTTTCGGATCAAGAAAATCAAGAACTGAGTCCGGAATACCGCAAACAAGTTTTGCATCAAGAAAATCAAGAATTTTAGTCCGGAATACAACCAAACTTGTTTCGGATCAAGAAAATCAAGAACTGAGTCCGGAATACAACCAAACGTGTTTCGGATCAAGAAAATCAAGAACTGAGTCGGGAATACCGCAAACAAGTTTTGCATCAAGAAAATCTAGAATTGAGTGCAGAATAGAACCAAACTTGTTTGGGATCAAGAAAATCAAGAACTGAGTCCGGAATACCGCAAACAAGTTTTGCATCAAGAAAATCAAGAATTTGAGTCCGGAATACAACCAAACTTGTTTCGGATCAAGAAAATCAAGAACTGAGTCCGGAATACCGCAAACAAGTTTTGCATCAAGAAAAAATCAAGAATTTGAGTCCGGAATAAAACCAAACTTGTTTCGGATCAAGAAAATCAAGAACTGAGTCCGGAATACCGCAAACAAGTTTTGCATCAAGAAAATCAAGAATTGAGCGCGGAATACAACCAAACTTGTTTCGGATCAAGAAAATCAAGAACTGAGTCCGGAATGCCGCCAACATGTTTTGCATCAAGAAAATCAAGAATTGAGCGCGGAATACAACCAAACTTGTTTCGGATCAAGAAAATCAAGAACTGAGTCCAGAAAACCGCAAACAAGTTTTGCATCAAGAAAATCAAGAATTTGAGTCCGGAATACAACCAAACTTGTTTCGGATCAAGAAAATCAAGAACTGAGTCCGGAATACCGCACACAAGTTTTGCATGAAGAAAATCAAGAATTGAGTGCGGAATACAACCAAACTGGTTTCGGATCAAGAAAATCAAGAACTGAGTCCGGAATGCCGCAAACATGTTTTGCATCAAGAAAATCAAGAATTGAGCGCGGAATACAACCAAACTTGTTTCGGATCAAGAAAATCAAGAACTGAGTCCGGAATACCGCAAACAAGTTTTGCATCAAGAAAATCAAGAATTTTAGTCCGGAATACAACCAAACTTGTTTCGGATCAAGAAAATCAAGAACTGAGTCCGGAATACCGCAAACAAGTTTTGCATCAAGAAAATCAAGAATTTTAGTCCGGAATACAACCAAACTTGTTTCGGATCAAGAAAATCAAGAACTGAGTCCGGAATACAACCAAACGTGTTTCGGATCAAGAAAATCAAGAACTGAGTCGGGAATACCGCAAACAAGTTTTGCATCAAGAAAATCTAGAATTGAGTGCGGAATAGAACCAAACCTGTTTGGGATCAAGAAAATCAAGAACTGAGTCCGGAATACCGCAAACAAGTTTTGCGTCAAGAAAATCAAGAATTGAGTGCGGAATAGAACCAAACTTGTTTCGGATCAAGAAAATCAAGAATTGAGCGCGGAATACAACCAAACTTGTTTCGGATCAAGAAAATCAAGAACTGAGTCCGGAATTCCGCAAACTTTTTTTGCATCAAGAAAATCAAGAATTGAGCGCGGAATACAACCAAACTTGTTTCGGATCAAGAAAATCAAGAACTGAGTCGGGAATACCGCAAACAAGTTTTGCATCAAGAAAATCTAGAATTGAGTGCGGAATAGAACCAAACTTGTTTGGGATCAAGAAAATCAAGAACTGAGTCCGGAATACCGCAAACAAGTTTTGCATCAAGAAAATCAAGAATTTGAGTCCGGAATACAACCAAACTTGTTTCGGATCAAGAAAATCAAGAACTGATTCCGGAATACCGCAAACAAGTTTTGCATCAAGAAAATCAAGAATTGAGTGCGGAATAGAACCAAACTTGTTTCGGATCAAGAAAAATCAAGAACTGAGTCCGGAATGCCGCAAACATGTTTTGCATCAAGAAAATCAAGAATTGAGTGGGGAATACAACCAAACTTGTTTCGGATCAAGAAAATCAAGAACTGAGTCCGGAATACCGCAAACAAGTTTGGCATCAAGAAAATCAAGAATTGAGTGCGGAATAGAACCAAACCTGTTTGGGATCAAGAAAATCAAGAACTGAGTCCGGAATACCGCAAACAAGTTTTGCGTCAAGAAAATCAAGAATTGAGTGCGGAATAGAACCAAACTTGTTTCGGATCAAGAAAATCAAGAATTGAGCGCGGAATACAACCAAACTTGTTTCGGATCAAGAAAATCAAGAACTGAGTCCGGAATTCCGCAAACTTTTTTTGCATCAAGAAAATCAAGAATTGAGCGCGGAATACAACCAAACTTGTTTCGGATCAAGAAAATCAAGAACTGAGTCGGGAATACCGCAAACAAGTTTTGCATCAAGAAAATCTAGAATTGAGTGCGGAATAGAACCAAACTTGTTTGGGATCAAGAAAATCAAGAACTGAGTCCGGAATACCGCAAACAAGTTTTGCATCAAGAAAATCAAGAATTTGAGTCCGGAATACAACCAAACTTGTTTCGGATCAAGAAAATCAAGAACTGATTCCGGAATACCGCAAACAAGTTTTGCATCAAGAAAATCAAGAATTGAGTGCGGAATAGAACCAAACTTGTTTCGGATCAAGAAAAATCAAGAACTGAGTCCATAATGCCGCAAACATGTTTTGCATCAAGAAAATCAAGAATTGAGTGGGGAATACAACCAAACTTGTTTCGGATCAAGAAAATCAAGAACTGAGTCCGGAATGCCGCAAACATGTTTTGCATCAAGAAAATCAAGAATTGAGCGCGGAATACAACCAAACTTGTTTCGGATCAAGAAAATCAAGAACTGAGTCCGGAATACCGCAAACAAGTTTTGCATCAAGAAAATCAAGAATTTTAGTCCGGAATACAACCAAACTTGTTTCGGATCAAGAAAATCAAGAACTGAGTCCGGAATACAACCAAACGTGTTTCGGATCAAGAAAATCAAGAACTGAGTCGGGAATACCGCAAACAAGTTTTGCATCAAGAAAATCTAGAATTGAGTGCAGAATAGAACCAAACTTGTTTGGGATCAAGAAAATCAAGAACTGAGTCCGGAATACCGCAAACAAGTTTTGCATCAAGAAAATCAAGAATTTGAGTCCGGAATACAACCAAACTTGTTTCGGATCAAGAAAATCAAGAACTGAGTCCGGAATACCGCAAACAAGTTTTGCATCAAGAAAAAATCAAGAATTTGAGTCCGGAATAAAACCAAACTTGTTTCGGATCAAGAAAATCAAGAACTGAGTCCGGAATACCGCAAACAAGTTTTGCATCAAGAAAATCAAGAATTGAGCGCGGAATACAACCAAACTTGTTTCGGATCAAGAAAATCAAGAACTGAGTCCGGAATGCCGCCAACATGTTTTGCATCAAGAAAATCAAGAATTGAGCGCGGAATACAACCAAACTTGTTTCGGATCAAGAAAATCAAGAACTGAGTCCAGAAAACCGCAAACAAGTTTTGCATCAAGAAAATCAAGAATTTGAGTCCGGAATACAACCAAACTTGTTTCGGATCAAGAAAATCAAGAACTGAGTCCGGAATACCGCACACAAGTTTTGCATGAAGAAAATCAAGAATTGAGTGCGGAATACAACCAAACTGGTTTCGGATGAAGAAAATCAAGAACTGAGTCCGGAATGCCGCAAACATGTTTTGCATCAAGAAAATCAAGAATTTGAGTCCGGAATACAACCAAACTTGTTTCAGATCAAGAAAATCAAGAACTGAGTCCGGAATTCCGCAAACATGTTTTGAATCAAGAAAATCAAGAATTGAGTGCGGAATACAACCAAACTTGTTTCGGATCAAGAAAAAATCAGGAACTGAGTCCGGAATGCCGCAAACAAGTTTTGCATCAAGAAAATCAAGAATTGAGCGCGGAATACAACCAAACTTGTTTCGGATCAAGAAAATCAAGACCTGAGTCCGGAATGCCGCAAACAAGTTTTGCATCAAGAAAATCAAGAATTGAGTGCGGAATACAACCAAACTTGTTTCGGATCAAGAAAATCAAGAACTGAGTCCGGAATACCGCAAACAAGTTTTGCATCAAGAAAATCAAGAATTTGAGTCCGGAATACAACCAAACTTGATTCGGATCAAGAAAATCAAGAACTGAGTCCGGAATACCGCAAACAAGTTTTGCATCAAGAAAATCAAGAATTTGAGTCCGGAATACAACCAAACTTGTTTCAGATCAAGAAAATCAAGAACTGAGTCCGGAATACCGCAAACAAGTTTTGCATCAAGAAAATCAAGAATTTGAGTCCGGAATACAACCAAACTTGTTTCGGATCAAGAAAATAAAGAACTGAGTCCGGAATACCGCAAACAAGTTTGGCATCAAGAAAATCAAGAATTGAGTGCGGAATAGAACCAAACCTGTTTGGGATCAAGAAAATCAAGAACTGAGTCCGGAATACCGCAAACAAGTTTTGCGTCAAGAAAATCAAGAATTGAGTGCGGAATAGAACCAAACTTGTTTCGGATCAAGAAAATCAAGAATTGAGCGCGGAATACAACCAAACTTGTTTCGGATCAAGAAAATCAAGAACTGAGTCCGGAATTCCGCAAACTTTTTTTGCATCAAGAAAATCAAGAATTGAGCGCGGAATACAACCAAACTTGTTTCGGATCAAGAAAATCAAGAACTGAGTCGGGAATACCGCAAACAAGTTTTGCATCAAGAAAATCTAGAATTGAGTGCGGAATAGAACCAAACTTGTTTGGGATCAAGAAAATCAAGAACTGAGTCCGGAATACCGCAAACAAGTTTTGCATCAAGAAAATCAAGAATTTGAGTCCGGAATACAACCAAACTTGTTTCGGATCAAGAAAATCAAGAACTGATTCCGGAATACCGCAAACAAGTTTTGCATCAAGAAAATCAAGAATTGAGTGCGGAATAGAACCAAACTTGTTTCGGATCAAGAAAAATCAAGAACTGAGTCCGGAATGCCGCAAACATGTTTTGCATCAAGAAAATCAAGAATTGAGAGGGGAATACAACCAAACTTGTTTCGGATCAAGAAAATCAAGAACTGAGTCCGGAATGCCGCAAACATGTTTTGCATCAAGAAAATCAAGAATTGAGCGCGGAATACAACCAAACTTGTTTCGGATCAAGAAAATCAAGAACTGAGTCCGGAATACCGCAAACAAGTTTTGCATCAAGAAAATCAAGAATTTTAGTCCGGAATACAACCAAACTTGTTTCGGATCAAGAAAATCAAGAACTGAGTCCGGAATACAACCAAACGTGTTTCGGATCAAGAAAATCAAGAACTGAGTCGGGAATACCGCAAACAAATTTTGCATCAAGAAAATCTAGAATTGAGTGCGGAATAGAACCAAACTTGTTTGGGATCAAGAAAATCAAGAACTGAGTCCGGAATACCGCAAACAAGTTTTGCATCAAGAAAATCAAGAATTTGAGTCCGGAATACAACCAAACTTGTTTCGGATCAAGAAAATCAAGAACTGATTCCGGAATACCGCAAACAAGTTTTGCATCAAGAAAAAATCAAGAATTTGAGTCCGGAATAAAACCAAACTTGTTTCGGATCAAGAAAATCAAGAACTGAGTCCGGAATACCGCAAACAAGTTTTGCATCAAGAAAATCAAGAATTGAGCGCGGAATACAACCAAACTTGTTTCGGATCAAGAAAATCAAGAACTGAGTCCGGAATGCCGCAAACATGTTTTGCATCAAGAAAATCAAGAATTTGAGTCCGGAATACAACCAAACTTGTTTCGGATCAAGAAAATCAAGAATTGAGTCCGGAATACAACCAAACGTGTTTCGGATCAAGAAAATCAAGAACTGAGTCGGGAATACCGCAAACAAGTTTTGCATCAAGAAAATCTAGAATTGAGTGCGGAATAGAACCAAACTTGTTTGGGATCAAGAAAATCAAGAACTGAGTCCGGAATACCGCAAACAAGTTTTGCATCAAGAAAATCAAGAATTTGGGTCCGGAATACAACCAAACTTGTTTCGGATCAAGAAAATCAAGAACTGAGTCCGGAATACCGCAAACAAGTTTTGCATCAAGAAAAAATCAAGAATTTGAGTCCGGAATAAAACCAAACTTGTTTCGGATCAAGAAAATCAAGAACTGAGTCCGGAATACCGCAAACAAGTTTTGCATCAAGAAAATCAAGAATTGAGCGCGGAATACAACCAAACTTGTTTCGGATCAAGAAAATCAAGAACTGAGTCCGGAATGCCGCAAACATGTTTTGCATCAAGAAAATCAAGAATTTGAGTCCGGAATACAACCAAACTTGTTTCAGATCAAGAAAATCAAGAACTGAGTCCGGAATTCCGCAAACATGTTTTGAATCAAGAAAATCAAGAATTGAGTGTGGAATACAACCAAACTTGTTTCGGATCAAGAAAAAATCAGGAACTGAGTCCGGAATGCCGCAAACAAGTTTTGCATCAAGAAAATCAAGAATTGAGCGCGGAATACAACCAAACTTGTTTCGGATCAAGAAAATCAAGACCTGAGTCCGGAATGCCACAAACAAGTTTTGCATCAAGAAAATCAAGAATTGAGTGCGGAATACAACCAAACTTGTTTCGGATCAAGAAAATCAAGAACTGAGTCCGGAATACCGCAAACAAGTTTTGCATCAAGAAAATCAAGAATTTGAGTCCGGAATACAACCAAACTTGTTTCCGATCAAGAAAATCAAGAACTGAGTCCGGAATACCGCAAACAAGTTTTGCATCAAGAAAATCAAGAATTTGAGTCCGGAATACAACCAAACTTGTTTCGGATCAAGAAAATAAAGAACTGAGTCCGGAATACCGCAAACAAGTTTGGCATCAAGAAAATCAAGAATTGAGTGCGGAATAGAACCAAACCTGTTTGGGATCAAGAAAATCAAGAACTGAGTCCGGAATACCGCAAACAAGTTTTGCGTCAAGAAAATCAAGAATTGAGTGCGGAATAGAACCAAACTTGTTTCGGATCAAGAAAATCAAGAATTGAGCGCGGAATACAACCAAACTTGTTTCGGATCAAGAAAATCAAGAACTGAGTCCGGAATTCCGCAAACTTTTTTTGCATCAAGAAAATCAAGAATTGAGCGCGGAATACAACCAAACTTGTTTCGGATCAAGAAAATCAAGAACTGAGTCGGGAATACCGCAAACAAGTTTTGCATCAAGAAAATCTAGAATTGAGTGCGGAATAGAACCAAACTTGTTTGGGATCAAGAAAATCAAGAACTGAGTCCGGAATACCGCAAACAAGTTTTGCATCAAGAAAATCAAGAATTTGAGTCCGGAATACAACCAAACTTGTTTCGGATCAAGAAAATCAAGAACTGATTCCGGAATACCGCAAACAAGTTTTGCATCAAGAAAATCAAGAATTGAGTGCGGAATAGAACCAAACTTGTTTCGGATCAAGAAAAATCAAGAACTGAGTCCGGAATGCCGCAAACATGTTTTGCATCAAGAAAATCAAGAATTGAGGGGGGAATACAACCAAACTTGTTTCGGATCAAGAAAATCAAGAACTGAGTCCGGAATGCCGCAAACATGTTTTGCATCAAGAAAATCAAGAATTGAGCGCGGAATACAACCAAACTTGTTTCGGATCAAGAAAATCAAGAACTGAGTCCGGAATACCGCAAACAAGTTTTGCATCAAGAAAATCAAGAATTTGAGTCCGGAATACAACCAAACTTGTTTCGGATCAAGAAAATCAAGAACTGAGTCCGGAATACAACCAAACGTGTTTCGGATCAAGAAAATCAAGAACTGAGTCGGGAATACCGCAAACAAATTTTGCATCAAGAAAATCTAGAATTGAGTGCGGAATAGAACCAAACTTGTTTGGGATCAAGAAAATCAAGAACTGAGTCCGAAATACCGCAAACAAGTTTTGCATCAAGAAAATCAAGAATTTGAGTCCGGAATACAACCAAACTTGTTTCGGATCAAGAAAATCAAGAACTGATTCCGGAATACCGCAAACAAGTTGTGCATCAAGAAAATCAAGAATTTGAGTCCGGAATACAACCAAACTTGTTTCAGATCAAGAAAATCAAGAACTGAGTCCGGAATTCCGCAAACATGTTTTACATCAAGAAAATCAAGAATTGAGTGCGGAATACAACCAAAGTTGTTTCGGATCAAGAAAATCAAGAACTGAGTCCGGAATGCCGCAAACATGTTTTGCATCAAGAAAATCAAGAATTTGAGTCCGGAATACAACCAAACTTGTTTCAGATCAAGAAAATCAAGAACTGAGTCCGGAATTCCGCAAACATGTTTTGAATCAAGAAAATCAAGAATTGAGTGCGGAATACAACCAAACTTGTTTCGGATCAAGAAAAAATCAAGAACTGAGTCCGGAATGCCGCAAACAAGTTTTGCATCAAGAAAATCAAGAATTGAGCGCGGAATACAACCAAACTTGTTTCGGATCAAGAAAATCAAGACCTGAGTCCGGAATGCCGCAAACAAGTTTTGCATCAAGAAAATCAAGAATTGAGTGCGGAATACAACCAAACTTGTTTCGGATCAAGAAAATCAAGAACTGAGTCCGGAATACCGCAAACAAGTTTTGCATCAAGAAAATCAAGAATTTGAGTCCGGAATACAACCAAACTTGATTCGGATCAAGAAAATCAAGAACTGAGTCCGGAATACCGCAAACAAGTTTTGCATCAAGAAAATCAAGAATTTGAGTCCGGAATACAACCAAACTTGTTTCAGATCAAGAAAATCAAGAACTGAGTCCGGAATACCGCAAACAAGTTTTGCATCAAGAAAATCAAGAATTTGAGTCCGGAATACAACCAAACTTGTTTCGGATCAAGAAAATAAAGAACTGAGTCCGGAATACCGCAAACAAGTTTGGCATCAAGAAAATCAAGAATTGAGTGCGGAATAGAACCAAACCTGTTTGGGATCAAGAAAATCAAGAACTTAGTCCGGAATACCGCAAACAAGTTTTGCGTCAAGAAAATCAAGAATTGAGTGCGGAATAGAACCAAACTTGTTTCGGATCAAGAAAATCAAGAATTGAGCGCGGAATACAACCAAACTTGTTTCGGATCAAGAAAATCAAGAACTGAGTCCGGAATTCCGCAAACTTTTTTTGCATCAAGAAAATCAAGAATTGAGCGCGGAATACAACCAAACTTGTTTCGGATCAAGAAAATCAAGAACTGAGTCGGGAATACCGCAAACAAGTTTTGCATCAAGAAAATCTAGAATTGAGTGCGGAATAGAACCAAACTTGTTTGGGATCAAGAAAATCAAGAACTGAGTCCGGAATACCGCAAACAAGTTTTGCATCAAGAAAATCAAGAATTTGAGTCCGGAATACAACCAAACTTGTTTCGGATCAAGAAAATCAAGAACTGAGTCCGGAATACCGCAAACAAGTTTTGCATCAAGAAAATCAAGAATTGAGTGCGGAATAGAACCAAACTTGTTTCGGATCAAGAAAAATCAAGAACTGAGTCCGGAATGCCGCAAACATGTTTTGCATCAAGAAAATCAAGAATTGAGTGGGGAATACAACCAAACTTGTTTCGGATCAAGAAAATAAAGAACTGAGTCCGGAATGCCGCAAACATGTTTTGCATCAAGAAAATCAAGAATTGAGCGCGGAATACAACCAAACTTGTTTCGGATCAAGAAAATCAAGAACTGAGTCCGGAATACCGCAAACAAGTTTTGCATCAAGAAAATCAAGAATTTTAGTCCGGAATACAACCAAACTTGTTTCGGATCAAGAAAATCAAGAACTGAGTCCGGAATACAACCAAACGTGTTTCGGATCAAGAAAATCAAGAACTGAGTCGGGAATACCGCAAACAAGTTTTGCATCAAGAAAATCTAGAATTGAGTGCGGAATAGAACCAAACTTGTTTGGGATCAAGAAAATCAAGAACTGAGTCCGGAATACCGCAAACAAGTTTTGCATCAAGAAAATCAAGAATTTGAGTCCGGAATACAACCAAACTTGTTTCGGATCAAGAAAATCAAGAACTGAGTCCGGAATACCGCAAACAAGTTTTGCATCAAGAAAAAATCAAGAATTTGAGTCCGGAATAAAACCAAACTTGTTTCGGATCAAGAAAATCAAGAACTGAGTCCGGAATACCGCAAACAAGTTTTGCATCAAGAAAATCAAGAATTGAGCGCGGAATACAACCAAACTTGTTTCGGATCAAGAAAATCAAGAACTGAGTCCGGAATGCCGCCCACATGTTTTGCATCAAGAAAATCAAGAATTGAGCGCGGAATACAACCAAACTTGTTTCGGATCAAGAAAATCAAGAACTGAGTCCCGAAAACCGCAAACAAGTTTTGCATCAAGAAAATCAAGAATTTGAGTCCGGAATACAACCAAACTTGTTTCGGATCAAGAAAATCAAGAACTGAGTCCGGAATACCGCACACAAGTTTTGCATGAAGAAAATCAAGAATTGAGTGCGGAATACAACCAAACTGGTTTCGGATCAAGAAAATCAAGAACTGAGTCCGGAATGCCGCAAACATGTTTTGCATCAAGAAAATCAAGAATTTGAGTCCGGAATACAACCAAACTTGTTTCAGATCAAGAAAATCAAGAACTGAGTCCGGAATTCCGAAAACATGTTTTGAATCAAGAAAATCAAGAATTGAGTGCGGAATACAACCAAACTTGTTTCGGATCAAGAAAAAATCAGGAACTGAGTCAGGAATGCCGCAAACAAGTTTTGCATCAAGAAAATCAAGAATTGAGCGCGGAATACAACCAAACTTGTTTCGGATCAAGAAAATCAAGACCTGAGTCCGGAATGCCGCAAACAAGTTTTGCATCAAGAAAATCAAGAATTGAGTGCGGAATACAACCAAACTTGTTTCGGATCAAGAAAAAATCAAGAACTGAGTCCGGAATACCGCAAACAAGTTTTGCATCAAGAAAATCAAGAATTTGAGTCCGGAATACAACCAAACTTGATTCGGATCAAGAAAATCAAGAACTGAGTCCGGAATACCGCAAACAAGTTTTGCATCAAGAAAATCAAGAATTTGAGTCCGGAATACAACCAAACTTGTTTCAGATCAAGAAAATCAAGAACTGAGTCCGGAATACCGCAAACAAGTTTTGCATCAAGAAAATCAAGAATTTGAGTCCGGAATACAACCAAACTTGTTTCGGATCAAGAAAATAAAGAACTGAGTCCGGAATACCGCAAACAAGTTTGGCATCAAGAAAATCAAGAATTGAGTGCGGAATAGAACCAAACCTGTTTGGGATCAAGAAAATCAAGAACTGAGTCCGGAATACCGCAAACAAGTTTTGCGTCAAGAAAATCAAGAATTGAGTGCGGAATAGAACCAAACTTGTTTCGGATCAAGAAAATCAAGAATTGAGCGCGGAATACAACCAAACTTGTTTCGGATCAAGAAAATCAAGAACTGAGTCCGGAATTCCGCAAACTTTTTTTGCATCAAGAAAATCAAGAATTGAGCGCGGAATACAACCAAACTTGTTTCGGATCAAGAAAATCAAGAACTGAGTCGGGAATACCGCAAACAAGTTTTGCATCAAGAAAATCTAGAATTGAGTGCGGAATAGAACCAAACTTGTTTCGGATCAAGAAAATCAAGAACTGAGTCCGGAATACCGCAAACAAGTTTTGCATCAAGAAAATCAAGAATTTGAGTCCGGAATACAACCAAACTTGTTTCGGATCAAGAAAATCAAGAACTGATTCCGGAATACCGCAAACAAGTTTTGCATCAAGAAAATCAAGAATTGAGTGCGGAATAGAACCAAACTTGTTTCGGATCAAGAAAAATCAAGAACTGAGTCCGGAATGCCGCAAACATGTTTTGCATCAAGAAAATCAAGAATTGAGTGGGGAATACAACCAAACTTGTTTCGGATCAAGAAAATCAAGAACTGAGTCCGGAATGCCGCAAACATGTTTTGCATCAAGAATATCAAGAATTGAGCGCGGAATACAACCAAACTTGTTTCGGATCAAGAAAATCAAGAACTGAGTCCGGAATACCGCAAACAAGTTTTGCATCAAGAAAATCAAGAATTTGAGTCCGGAATACAACCAAACTTGTTTCGGATCAAGAAAATCAAGAACTGAGTCCGGAATACAACCAAACGTGTTTCGGATCAAGAAAATCAAGAACTGAGTCGGGAATACCGCAAACAAATTTTGCATCAAGAAAATCTAGAATTGAGTGCGCAATAGAACCAAACTTGTTTGGGATCAAGAAAATCAAGAACTGAGTCCGAAATACCGCAAACAAGTTTTGCATCAAGAAAATCAAGAATTTGAGTCCGGAATACAACCAAACTTGTTTCGGATCAAGAAAATCAAGAACTGATTCCGGAATACCGCAAACAAGTTGTGCATCAAGAAAATCAAGAATTTGAGTCCGGAATACAACCAAACTTGTTTCAGATCAAGAAAATCAAGAACTGAGTCCGGAATTCCGCAAACATGTTTTGCATCAAGAAAATCAAGAATTGAGTGCGGAATACAACCAAAGTTGTTTCGGATCAAGAAAATCAAGAACTGAGTCCGGAATACCGCAAACAAGTTTTGCATCAAGAAAATCAAGAATTTGAGTCCGGAATACAACCAAACTTGTTTCGGATCAAGAAAATAAAGAACTGAGTCCGGAATACCGCAAACAAGTTTTGCATCAAGAAAATCAAGAATTGAGTGCGGAATAGAACCAAACCTGTTTGGGATCAAGAAAATCAAGAACTGAGTCCGGAATTCCGCAAACATGTTTTGAGTCAAGAAAATCAAGAATTGAGTGCGGAATACAACCAAACTTGTTTCGGATCAAGAAAAAATCAAGAACTGAGTCCGGAATGCCGCAAACAAGTTTTGCATCAAGAAAATCAAGAATTGAGCGCGGACTACAACCAAACTTGTTTCGGATCAAGAAAATCAAGACCTGAGTCCGGAATGCCGCAAACAAGTTTTGCATCAAGAAAATCAAGAATTGAGTGCGGAATACAACCAAACTTGTTTCGGATCAAGAAAATCAAGAACTGAGTCCGGAATACCGCAAACAAGTTTTGCATCAAGAAAATCAAGAATTTGAGTCCGGAATACAACCAAACTTGATTCGGATCAAGAAAATCAAGAACTGAGTCCGGAATACCGCAAACAAGTTTTGCATCAAGAAAATCAAGAATTTGAGTCCGGAATACAACCAAACTTGTTTCGGATCAAGAAAATCAAGAACTGAGTCCGGAATACCGCAAACAAGTTTTGCATCAAGAAAATCAAGAATTTGAGTCCGGAATACAACCAAACTTGTTTCGGATCAAGAAAATAAAGAACTGAGTCCGGAATACCGCAAACAAGTTTTGCATCAAAAAAATCAAGAATTGAGTGCGGAATAGAACCAAACCTGTTTGGGATCAAGAAAATCAAGAACTGAGTCCGGAATACCGCAAACAAGTTTTGCGTCAAGAAAATCAAGAATTGAGTGCGGAATAGAACCAAACTTGTTTCGGATCAAGAAAATCAAGAATTGAGCGCGGAATACAACCAAACTTGTTTCGGATCAAGAAAATCAAGAACTGAGTCCGGAATTCCGCAAACTTTTTTTGCATCAAGAAAATCAAGAATTGAGCGCGGAATACAACCAAACTTGTTTCGGATCAAGAAAATCAAGAACTGAGTCGGGAATACCGCAAACAAGTTTTGCATCAAGAAAATCTAGAATTGAGTGCGGAATAGAACCAAACTTGTTTGGGATCAAGAAAATCAAGAACTGAGTCCGGAATACCGCAAACAAGTTTTGCATCAAGAAAATCAAGAATTTGAGTCCGGAATACAACCAAACTTGTTTCGGATCAAGAAAATAAAGAACTGAGTCCGGAATACCGCAAACAAGTTTTGCATCAAAAAAATCAAGAATTGAGTGCGGAATAGAACCAAACCTGTTTGGGATCAAGAAAATCAAGAACTGAGTCCGGAATACCGCAAACAAGTTTTGCGTCAAGAAAATCAAGAATTGAGTGCGGAATAGAACCAAACTTGTTTCGGATCAAGAAAATCAAGAATTGAGCGCGGAATACAACCAAACTTGTTTCGGATCAAGAAAATCAAGAACTGAGTCCGGAATTCCGCAAACTTTTTTTGCATCAAGAAAATCAAGAATTGAGCGCGGAATACAACCAAACTTGTTTCGGATCAAGAAAATCAAGAACTGATTCCGGAATACCGCAAACAAGTTTTGCATCAAGAAAATCAAGAATTGAGTGCGGAATAGAACCAAACTTGTTTCGGATCAAGAAAAATCAAGAACTGAGTCCGGAATGCCGCAAACATGTTTTGCATCAAGAAAATCAAGAATTGAGCGCGGAATACAACCAAACTTGTTTCGGATCAAGAAAATCAAGAACTGAGTCCGGAATACCGCAAACAAGTTTTGCATCAAGAAAATCAAGAATTTGAGTCCGGAATACAACCAAACTTGTTTCGGATCAAGAAAATCAAGAACTGAGTCCGGAATACAACCAAACTTGTTTCGGATCAAGAAAATCAAGAACTGATTCCGGAATACCGCAAACAAGTTTTGCATCAAGAAAATCAAGAATTTGAGTCCGGAATACAACCAAACTTGTTTCAGATCAAGAAAATCAAGAACTGAGTCCGGAATTCCGCAAACATGTTTTGCATCAAGAAAATCAAGAATTGAGTGTGGAATACAACCAAACTTGTTTCGGATCAAGAAAAAATCAAGAACTGAGTCCGGAATGCCGCAAACAAGTTTTGCATCAAGAAAATCAAGAATTGAGCGCGGAATACAACCAAACTTGTTTCGGATCAAGAAAATCAAGACCTGAGTCCGGAATGCCGCAAACAAGTTTTACATCAAGAAAATCAAGAATTGAGTGCGGATTACAACCAAACTTGTTTCGGATCAAGAAAATCAAGAACTGAGTCCGGAATACCACAAACAAGTTTTGCATCAAAAAAATCAAGAATTGAGTGCGGAATAGAACCAAACCTGTTTGGGATCAAGAAAATCAAGAACTGAGTCCGGAATACCGCAAACAAGTTTTGCGTCAAGAAAATCAAGAATTGAGTGCGGAATAGAACCAAACTTGTTTCGGATCAAGAAAATCAAGAATTGAGCGCGGAATACAACCAAACTTGTTTCGGATCAAGAAAATCAAGAACTGAGTGCGGAATACAACCAAACTTGTTTCGGATCAAGAAAAAATCAAGAACTGAGTCCGGAATGCCGCAAACAAGTTTTGCATCAAGAAAATCAAGAATTGAGCGCGGAATACAACCAAACTTGTTTCGGATCAAGAAAATCAAGACCTGAGTCCGGAATGCCGCAAACAAGTGTTGCATCAAGAAAATCAAGAATTGAGTGCGGAATACAACCAAACTTATTTCGGATCAAGAAAATCAAGAACTGAGTCCGGAATACCGCAAACATGTTTAGCATCAAGAAAAAATAAGAATTTGAGTCCGGAATACAAACAAACTTGTTCGGGATCAAGAAAATCAAGAACTGAGTCCTGAATAATGCAAACATGTTTTGCATCAAGAAAATCAAGAATTTGAGTCCGGAATACAAACAAACTTATTTGGGATCAAGAAAATCAAGAACTGAGTCCTGAATAACGCAAACATGTTTTGCATCGAGAAAATCAAGAATTGAGCGCGGAATACAACCAAACTTGTTTCGGATCAAGAAAATCAAGAACTGAGTCCGGAATACCGCAAACAATTTTTGCATCAAGAAAATCCAGAATTGAGTGCGGAATAGAACCAAACTTGTTTGGGATCAAGAAAATCAAGAACTGAGTCCGGAATACCGCAAACAAGTTTTGCATCAAGAAAATCAAGAATTTGAGTCCGGAATACAACCAAACTTGTTTCAGATCAAGAAAATCAAGAACTGAGTCCGGAATTCCGCAAACATGTTTTGAATCAAGAAAATCAAGAATTGAGTGCGGAATACAACCAAACTTGTTTCGGATCAAGAAAAAATCAAGAACTGAGTCCGGAATGCCGCAAACAAGTTTTGCATCAAGAAAATCAAGAATTGAGCGCGGAATACAACCAAACTTGTTTCGGATCAAGAAAATCAAGACCTGAGTCCGGAATGCCGCAAACAAGTTTTGCATCAAGAAAATCAAGAATTGAGTGCGGTATACAACCAAACTTGTTTCGGATCAAGAAAATCAAGAACTGAGTCCGGAATACCGCAAACAAGTTTTGCATCAAGAAAATCAAGAATTTGAGTCCGGAATACAACCAAACTTGATTCGGATCAAGAAAATCAAGAACTGAGTCCGGAATACCGCAAACAAGTTTTGCATCAAGAAAATCAAGAATTTGAGTCCGGAATACAACCAAACTTGTTTCAGATCAAGAAAATCAAGAACTGAGTCCGGAATACCGCAAACAAGTTTTGCATCAAGAAAATCAAGAATTTGAGTCCGGAATACAACCAAACTTGTTTCGGATCAAGAAAATAAAGAACTGAGTCCGGAATACCGCAAACAAGTTTTGCATCAAGAAAATCAAGAATTGAGTGCGGAATAGAACCAAACCTGTTTGGGATCAAGAAAATCAAGAACTGAGTCCGGAATACCGCAAACAAGTTTTGCGTCAAGAAAATCAAGAATTGAGTGCGGAATAGAACCAAACTTGTTTCGGATCAAGAAAATCAAGAATTGAGCGCGGAATACAACCAAACTTGTTTCGGATCAAGAAAATCAAGAACTGAGTCCGGAATTCCGCAAACTTTTTTTGCATCAAGAAAATCAAGAATTGAGCGCGGAATACAACCAAACTTGTTTCGGATCAAGAAAATCAAGAACTGAGTCGGGAATACCGCAAACAAGTTTTGCATCAAGAAAATCTAGAATTGAGTGCGGAATAGAACCAAACTTGTTTGGGATCAAGAAAATCAAGAACTGAGTCCGGAATGCCGCAAACATGTTTTGCATCAAGAAAATCAAGAATTGAGCGCGGAATACAACCAAACTTGTTTCGGATCAAGAAAATCAAGAACTGAGTCCGGAATACCGCAAACAAGTTTTGCATCAAGAAAATCAAGAATTTGAGTCCGGAATACAACCAAACTTGTTTCGGATCAAGAAAATCAAGAACTGAGTCCGGAATACAACCAAACTTGTTTCGGATCAAGAAAATCAAGAACTGATTCCGGAATACCGCAAACAAGTTTTGCATCAAGAAAATCAAGAATTTGAGTCCGGAATACAACCAAACTTGTTTCAGATCAAGAAAATCAAGAACTGAGTCCGGAATTCCGCAAACATGTTTTGCATCAAGAAAATCAAGAATTGAGTGTGGAATACAACCAAACTTGTTTCGGATCAAGAAAAAATCAAGAACTGAGTCCGGAATACCGCAAACAAGTTTTGCATCAAGAAAATCAAGAATTTGAGTCCGGAATACAACCAAACTTGTTTCAGATCAAGAAAATCAAGAACTGAGTCCGGAATACCGCAAACAAGTTTTGCATCAAGAAAATCAAGAATTTGAGTCCGGAATACAACCAAACTTGTTTCGGATCAAGAAAATAAAGAACTGAGTCCGGAATACCGCAAACAAGTTTTGCATCAAGAAAATCAAGAATTGAGTGCGGAATAGAACCAAACCTGTTTGGGATCAAGAAAATCAAGAACTGAGTCCGGAATACCGCAAACAAGTTTTGCGTCAAGAAAATCAAGAATTGAGTGCGGAATAGAACCAAACTTGTTTCGGATCAAGAAAATCAAGAATTGAGCGCGGAATACAACCAAACTTGTTTCGGATCAAGAAAATCAAGAACTGAGTCCGGAATTCCGCAAACTTTTTTTGCATCAAGAAAATCAAGAATTGAGCGCGGAATACAACCAAACTTGTTTCGGATCAAGAAAATCAAGACCTGAGTCCGGAATGCCGCAAACAAGTTTTGCATCAAGAAAATCAAGAATTGAGTGCGGAATACAACCAAAGTTGTTTCGGATCAAGAAAATCAAGAACTGAGTCCGGAATGCCGCAAACAAGTTTTGCATCAAGAAAATCAAGAATTTGAGTCCGGAATACAACCAAACTTGTTTCGGATCAAGAAAATCAAGAACTGAGTCCGGAATTCCGCAAACAAGTTTTGCATCAAGAAAATCAAGAATTTGAGTGCGGAATACAACCAAACTTGTTTCAGATCAAGAAAATCAAGAACTGAGTCCGGAATACCGCAAACAAGTTTTGCATCAAGAAAATCAAGAATTGAGTGCGGAATACAACCAAACTTGTTTCGGATCAAGAAAAAATCAAGAACTGAGTCCGGAATGCCGCAAACAAGTTTTGCATCAAGAAAATCAAGAATTGAGCGCGGAATACAACCAAACTTGTTTCGGATCAAGAAAATCAAGACCTGAGTCCGGAATGCCGCAAACAAGTGTTGCATCAAGAAAATCAAGAATTGAGTGCGGAATACAACCAAACTTATTTCGGATCAAGAAAATCAAGAACTGAGTCCGGAATACCGCAAACATGTTTAGCATCAAGAAAAAATAAGAATTTGAGTCCGGAATACAAACAAACTTGTTCGGGATCAAGAAAATCAAGAACTGAGTCCTGAATAATGCAAACATGTTTTGCATCAAGAAAATCAAGAATTTGAGTCCGGAATACAAACAAACTTATTTGGGATCAAGAAAATCAAGAACTGAGTCCTGAATAACGCAAACATGTTTTGCATCGAGAAAATCAAGAATTGAGCGCGGAATACAACCAAACTTGTTTCGGATCAAGAAAATCAAGAACTGAGTCCGGAATACCGCAAACAATTTTTGCATCAAGAAAATCCAGAATTGAGTGCGGAATAGAACCAAACTTGTTTGGGATCAAGAAAATCAAGAACTGAGTCCGGAATACCGCAAACAAGTTTTGCATCAAGAAAATCAAGAATTTGAGTCCGGAATACAACCAAACTTGTTTCAGGTCAAGAAAATCAAGAACTGAGTCCGGAATTCCGCAAACATGTTTTGAATCAAGAAAATCAAGAATTGAGTGCGGAATACAACCAAACTTGTTTCGGATCAAGAAAAAATCAAGAACTGAGTCCGGAATGCCGCAAACAAGTTTTGCATCAAGAAAATCAAGAATTGAGCGCGGAATACAACCAAACTTGTTTCGGATCAAGAAAATCAAGACCTGAGTCCGGAATGCCGCAAACAAGTTTTGCATCAAGAAAATCAAGAATTGAGTGCGGAATACAACCAAACTTGTTTCGGATCAAGAAAATCAAGAACTGAGTCCGGAATACCGCAAACAAGTTTTGCATCAAGAAAATCAAGAATTTGAGTCCGGAATACAACCAAACTTGATTCGGATCAAGAAAATCAAGAACTGAGTCCGGAATACCGCAAACAAGTTTTGCATCAAGAAAATCAAGAATTTGAGTCCGGAATACAACCAAACTTGTTTCAGATCAAGAAAATCAAGAACTGAGTCCGGAATACCGCAAACAAGTTTTGCATCAAGAAAATCAAGAATTTGAGTCCGGAATACAACCAAACTTGTTTCGGATCAAGAAAATAAAGAACTGAGTCCGGAATACCGCAAACAAGTTTTGCATCAAGAAAATCAAGAATTGAGTGCGGAATAGAACCAAACCTGTTTGGGATCAAGAAAATCAAGAACTGAGTCCGGAATACCGCAAACAAGTTTTGCGTCAAGAAAATCAAGAATTGAGTGCGGAATAGAACCAAACTTGTTTCGGATCAAGAAAATCAAGAATTGAGCGCGGAATACAACCAAACTTGTTTCGGATCAAGAAAATCAAGAACTGAGTCCGGAATTCCGCAAACTTTTTTTGCATCAAGAAAATCAAGAATTGAGCGCGGAATACAACCAAACTTGTTTCGGATCAAGAAAATCAAGAACTGAGTCGGGAATACCGCAAACAAGTTTTGCATCAAGAAAATCTAGAATTGAGTGCGGAATAGAACCAAACTTGTTTGGGATCAAGAAAATCAAGAACTGAGTCCGGAATACCGCAAACAAGTTTTGCATCAAGAAAATCAAGAATTTGAGTCCGGAATACAACCAAATTTGTTTCGGATCAAGAAAATCAAGAACTGATTCCGGAATACCGCAAACAAGTTTTGCATCAAGAAAATCAAGAATTGAGTGCGGAATAGAACCAAACTTGTTTCGGATCAAGAAAAATCAAGAACTGAGTCCGGAATGCCGCAAACATGTTTTGCATCAAGAAAATCAAGAATTGAGCGCGGAATACAACCAAACTTGTTTCGGATCAAGAAAATCAAGAACTGAGTCCGGAATACCGCAAACAAGTTTTGCATCAAGAAAATCAAGAATTTGAGTCCGGAATACAACCAAACTTGTTTCGGATCAAGAAAATCAAGAACTGATTCCGGAATACCGCAAACAAGTTTTGCATCAAGAAAATCAAGAATTTGAGTCCGGAATACAACCAAACTTGTTTCAGATCAAGAAAATCAAGAACTGAGTCCGGAATTCCGCAAACATGTTTTGCATCAAGAAAATCAAGAATTGAGTGCGGAATACAACCAAACTTGTTTCGGATCAAGAAAAAATCAAGAACTCAGTCCGGAATGCCGCAAACAAGTTTTGCATCAAGAAAATCAAGAATTGAGCGCGGAATACAACCAAACTTGTTTCGGATCAAGAAAATCAAGACCTGAGTCCGGAATACCGCAAACAAGTTTTGCATCAAGAAAATCAAGAATTTGAGTCCGGAATACAACCAAACTTGTTTCGGATCAAGAAAATCAAGAACTGAGTCCGGAATTCCGCAAACAAGTTTTGCATCAAGAAAATCAAGAATTTGAGTCCGGAATACAACCAAACTTGTTTCAGATCAAGAAAATCAAGAACTGAGTCCGGAATACCGCAAACAAGTTTTGCATCAAGAAAATCAAGAATTGAGTGCGGAATACAACCAAACTTGTTTCGGATCAAGAAAAAATCAAGAACTGAGTCCGGAATGCCGCAAACAAGTTTTGCATCAAGAAAATCAAGAATTGAGCGCGGAATACAACCAAACTTGTTTCGGATCAAGAAAATCAAGACCTGAGTCCGGAATGCCGCAAACAAGTGTTGCATCAAGAAAATCAAGAATTGAGTGCGGAATACAACCAAACTTATTTCGGATCAAGAAAATCAAGAACTGAGTCCGGAATACCGCAAACATGTTTAGCATCAAGAAAAAATAAGAATTTGAGTGCGGAATACAACCAAACTTGTTTCGGATCATGAAAATCAAGAACTGAGTCCGGAATGCCGCAAACATGTTTTGCATCAAGAAAATCAAGAATTGAGTGCGGAATACAACCAAACTTGTTTCGGATCAAGAAAAAATCAAGAACTAAGTCCGGAATGCCGCAAACAAGTTTTGCATCAAGAAAATCAAGAATTGAGCGCGGAATACAACCAAACTTGTTTCGGATCAAGAAAATCAAGACCTGAGTCCGGAATGCCGCAAACAAGTTTTGCATCAAGAAAATCAAGAATTGAGTGCGGAATACAACCAAACTTGTTTCGGATCAAGAAAATCAAGAACTGAGTCCGGAATACCGCAAACAAGTTTTGCATCAAGAAAATCAAGAATTTGAGTCCGGAATACAACCAAACTTGTTTCGGATCAAGAAAATCAAGAACTGAGTCCGGAATACCGCAAACAAGTTTTGCGTCAAGAAAATCAAGAATTGAGTGCGGAATAGAACCAAACTTGTTTCGGATCAAGAAAATCAAGAATTGAGCGCGGAATACAACCAAACTTGTTTCGGATCAAGAAAATCAAGAACTGAGTCCGGAATTCCGCAAACTTTTTTTGCATCAAGAAAATCAAGAATTGAGCGCGGAATACAACCAAACTTGTTTCGGATCAAGAAAATCAAGAACTGAGTCGGGAATACCGCAAACAAGTTTTGCATCAAGAAAATCTAGAATTGAGTGCGGAATAGAACCAAACTTGTTTGGGATCAAGAAAATCAAGAACTGAGTCCGGAATACCGCAAACAAGTTTTGCATCAAGAAAATCAAGAATTTGAGTCCGGAATACAACCAAACTTGTTTCGGATCAAGAAAATCAAGAACTGATTCCGGAATACCGCAAACAAGTTTTGCATCAAGAAAATCAAGAATTGAGTGCGGAATAGAACCAAACTTGTTTCGGATCAAGAAAAATCAAGAACTGAGTCCGGAATGCCGCAAACATGTTTTGCATCAAGAAAATCAAGAATTGAGCGCGGAATACAACCAAACTTGTTTCGGATCAAGAAAATCAAGAACTGAGTCCGGAATACCGCAAACAAGTTTTGCATCAAGAAAATCAAGAATTTGAGTCCGGAATACAACCAAACTTGTTTCGGATCAAGAAAATCAAGAACTGAGTCCGGAATACAACCAAACTTGTTTCGGATCAAGAAAATCAAGAACTGATTCCGGAATACCGCAAACAAGTTTTGCATCAAGAAAATCAAGAATTTGAGTCCGGAATACAACCAAACTTGTTTCAGATCAAGAAAATCAAGAACTGAGTCCGGAATTCCGCAAACATGTTTTGCATCAAGAAAATCAAGAATTGAGTGTGGAATACAACCAAACTTGTTTCGGATCAAGAAAATCAAGAACTGATTCCGGAATACCGCAAACAAGTTTTGCATCAAGAAAATCAAGAATTGAGTGCGGAATAGAACCAAACTTGTTTCGGATCAAGAAAAATCAAGAACTGAGTCCGGAATGCCGCAAACATGTTTTGCATCAAGAAAATCAAGAATTGAGCGCGGAATACAACCAAACTTGTTTCGGATCAAGAAAAAATCAAGAACTAAGTCCGGAATGCCGCAAACAAGTTTTGCATCAAGAAAATCAAGAATTGAGCGCGGAATACAACCAAACTTGTTTCGGATCAAGAAAATCAAGACCTGAGTCCGGAATGCCGCAAACAAGTTTTGCATCAAGAAAATCAAGAATTGAGTGCGGAATACAACCAAACTTGTTTCGGATCAAGAAAATCAAGAACTGAGTCCGGAATACCGCAAACAAGTTTTGCATCAAGAAAATCAAGAATTTGAGTCCGGAATACAACCAAACTTGTTTCGGATCAAGAAAATCAAGAACTGAGTCCGGAATACCGCAAACAAGTTTTGCGTCAAGAAAATCAAGAATTGAGTGCGGAATAGAACCAAACTTGTTTCGGATCAAGAAAATCAAGAATTGAGCGCGGAATACAACCAAACTTGTTTCGGATCAAGAAAATCAAGAACTGAGTCCGGAATTCCGCAAACTTTTTTTGCATCAAGAAAATCAAGAATTGAGCGCGGAATACAACCAAACTTGTTTCGGATCAAGAAAATCAAGAACTGAGTCGGGAATACCGCAAACAAGTTTTGCATCAAGAAAATCTAGAATTGAGTGCGGAATAGAACCAAACTTGTTTGGGATCAAGAAAATCAAGAACTGAGTCCGGAATACCGCAAACAAGTTTTGCATCAAGAAAATCAAGAATTTGAGTCCGGAATACAACCAAACTTGTTTCGGATCAAGAAAATCAAGAACTGATTCCGGAATACCGCAAACAAGTTTTGCATCAAGAAAATCAAGAATTGAGTGCGGAATAGAACCAAACTTGTTTCGGATCAAGAAAAATCAAGAACTGAGTCCGGAATGCCGCAAACATGTTTTGCATCAAGAAAATCAAGAATTGAGCGCGGAATACAACCAAACTTGTTTCGGATCAAGAAAATCAAGAACTGAGTCCGGAATACCGCAAACAAGTTTTGCATCAAGAAAATCAAGAATTTGAGTCCGGAATACAACCAAACTTGTTTCGGATCAAGAAAATCAAGAACTGAGTCCGGAATACAACCAAACTTGTTTCGGATCAAGAAAATCAAGAACTGATTCCGGAATACCGCAAACAAGTTTTGCATCAAGAAAATCAAGAATTTGAGTCCGGAATACAACCAAACTTGTTTCAGATCAAGAAAATCAAGAACTGAGTCCGGAATTCCGCAAACATGTTTTGCATCAAGAAAATCAAGAATTGAGTGTGGAATACAACCAAACTTGTTTCGGATCAAGAAAATCAAGAACTGATTCCGGAATACCGCAAACAAGTTTTGCATCAAGAAAATCAAGAATTGAGTGCGGAATAGAACCAAACTTGTTTCGGATCAAGAAAAATCAAGAACTGAGTCCGGAATGCCGCAAACATGTTTTGCATCAAGAAAATCAAGAATTGAGCGCGGAATACAACCAAACTTGTTTCGGATCAAGAAAATCAAGAACTGAGTCCGGAATACCGCAAACAAGTTTTGCATCAAGAAAATCAAGAATTTGAGTCCGGAATACAACCAAACTTGTTTCGGATCAAGAAAATCAAGAACTGATTCCGGAATACCGCAAACAAGTTTTGCATCAAGAAAATCAAGAATTTGAGTCCGGAATACAACCAAACTTGTTTCAGATCATGAAAATCAAGAACTGAGTCCGGAATGCCGCAAACATGTTTTGCATCAAGAAAATCAAGAATTGAGTGCGGAATACAACCAAACTTGTTTCGGATCAAGAAAAAATCAAGAACTAAGTCCGGAATGCCGCAAACAAGTTTTGCATCAAGAAAATCAAGAATTGAGCGCGGAATACAACCAAACTTGTTTCGGATCAAGAAAATCAAGACCTGAGTCCGGAATGCCGCAAACAAGTTTTGCATCAAGAAAATCAAGAATTGAGTGCGGAATACAACCAAACTTGTTTCGGATCAAGAAAATCAAGAACTGAGTCCGGAATACCGCAAACAAGTTTTGCATCAAGAAAATCAAGAATTTGAGTCCGGAATACAACCAAACTTGTTTCGGATCAAGAAAATCAAGAACTGAGTCCGGAATACCGCAAACAAGTTTTGCGTCAAGAAAATCAAGAATTGAGTGCGGAATAGAACCAAACTTGTTTCGGATCAAGAAAATCAAGAATTGAGCGCGGAATACAACCAAACTTGTTTCGGATCAAGAAAATCAAGAACTGAGTCCGGAATTCCGCAAACTTTTTTTGCATCAAGAAAATCAAGAATTGAGCGCGGAATACAACCAAACTTGTTTCGGATCAAGAAAATCAAGAACTGAGTCGGGAATACCGCAAACAAGTTTTGCATCAAGAAAATCTAGAATTGAGTGCGGAATAGAACCAAACTTGTTTGGGATCAAGAAAATCAAGAACTGAGTCCGGAATACCGCAAACAAGTTTTGCATCAAGAAAATCAAGAATTTGAGTCCGGAATACAACCAAACTTGTTTCGGATCAAGAAAATCAAGAACTGATTCCGGAATACCGCAAACAAGTTTTGCATCAAGAAAATCAAGAATTGAGTGCGGAATAGAACCAAACTTGTTTCGGATCAAGAAAAATCAAGAACTGAGTCCGGAATGCCGCAAACATGTTTTGCATCAAGAAAATCAAGAATTGAGCGCGGAATACAACCAAACTTGTTTCGGATCAAGAAAATCAAGAACTGAGTCCGGAATACCGCAAACAAGTTTTGCATCAAGAAAATCAAGAATTTGAGTCCGGAATACAACCAAACTTGTTTCGGATCAAGAAAATCAAGAACTGAGTCCGGAATACAACCAAACTTGTTTCGGATCAAGAAAATCAAGAACTGATTCCGGAATACCGCAAACAAGTTTTGCATCAAGAAAATCAAGAATTTGAGTCCGGAATACAACCAAACTTGTTTCAGATCAAGAAAATCAAGAACTGAGTCCGGAATTCCGCAAACATGTTTTGCATCAAGAAAATCAAGAATTGAGTGTGGAATACAACCAAACTTGTTTCGGATCAAGAAAAAATCAAGAACTGAGTCCGGAATGCCGCAAACAAGTTTTGCATCAAGAAAATCAAGAATTGAGCGCGGAATACAACCAAACTTGTTTCGGATCAAGAAAATCAAGACCTGAGTCCGGAATGCCGCAAACAAGTTTTGCATCAAGAAAATCAAGAATTGAGTGCGGAATACAACCAAACTTGTTTCGGATCAAGAAAATCAAGAACTGAGTCCGGAATGCCGCAAACAAGTTTTGCATCAAGAAAATCAAGAATTTGAGTCCGGAATACAACCAAACTTGTTTCGGATCAAGAAAATCAAGAACTGAGTCCGGAATTCCGCAAACAAGTTTTGCATCAAGAAAATCAAGAATTTGAGTGCGGAATACAACCAAACTTGTTTCAGATCAAGAAAATCAAGAACTGAGTCCGGAATACCGCAAACAAGTTTTGCATCAAGAAAATCAAGAATTGAGTGCGGAATACAACCAAACTTGTTTCGGATCAAGAAAAAATCAAGAACTGAGTCCGGAATGCCGCAAACAAGTTTTGCATCAAGAAAATCAAGAATTGAGCGCGGAATACAACCAAACTTGTTTCGGATCAAGAAAATCAAGACCTGAGTCCGGAATGCCGCAAACAAGTGTTGCATCAAGAAAATCAAGAATTGAGTGCGGAATACAACCAAACTTATTTCGGATCAAGAAAATCAAGAACTGAGTCCGGAATACCGCAAACATGTTTAGCATCAAGAAAAAATAAGAATTTGAGTCCGGAATACAAACAAACTTGTTCGGGATCAAGAAAATCAAGAACTGAGTCCTGAATAATGCAAACATGTTTTGCATCAAGAAAATCAAGAATTTGAGTCCGGAATACAAACAAACTTATTTGGGATCAAGAAAATCAAGAACTGAGTCCTGAATAACGCAAACATGTTTTGCATCGAGAAAATCAAGAATTGAGCGCGGAATACAACCAAACTTGTTTCGGATCAAGAAAATCAAGAACTGAGTCCGGAATACCGCAAACAATTTTTGCATCAAGAAAATCCAGAATTGAGTGCGGAATAGAACCAAACTTGTTTGGGATCAAGAAAATCAAGAACTGAGTCCGGAATACCGCAAACAAGTTTTGCATCAAGAAAATCAAGAATTTGAGTCCGGAATACAACCAAACTTGTTTCAGATCAAGAAAATCAAGAACTGAGTCCGGAATTCCGCAAACATGTTTTGAATCAAGAAAATCAAGAATTGAGTGCGGAATACAACCAAACTTGTTTCGGATCAAGAAAAAATCAAGAACTGAGTCCGGAATGCCGCAAACAAGTTTTGCATCAAGAAAATCAAGAATTGAGCGCGGAATACAACCAAACTTGTTTCGGATCAAGAAAATCAAGACCTGAGTCCGGAATGCCGCAAACAAGTTTTGCATCAAGAAAATCAAGAATTGAGTGCGGAATACAACCAAACTTGTTTCGGATCAAGAAAATCAAGAACTGAGTCCGGAATACCGCAAACAAGTTTTGCATCAAGAAAATCAAGAATTTGAGTCCGGAATACAACCAAACTTGATTCGGATCAAGAAAATCAAGAACTGAGTCCGGAATACCGCAAACAAGTTTTGCATCAAGAAAATCAAGAATTTGAGTCCGGAATACAACCAAACTTGTTTCCGATCAAGAAAATCAAGAACTGAGTCCGGAATACCGCAAACAAGTTTTGCATCAAGAAAATCAAGAATTTGAGTCCGGAATACAACCAAACTTGTTTCGGATCAAGAAAATAAAGAACTGAGTCCGGAATACCGCAAACAAGTTTTGCATCAAGAAAATCAAGAATTGAGTGCGGAATAGAACCAAACCTGTTTGGGATCAAGAAAATCAAGAACTGAGTCCGGAATACCGCAAACAAGTTTTGCGTCAAGAAAATCAAGAATTGAGTGCGGAATAGAACCAAACTTGTTTCGGATAAAGAAAATCAAGAATTGAGCGCGGAATACAACCAAACTTGTTTCGGATCAAGAAAATCAAGAACTGAGTCCGGAATTCCGCAAACTTTTTTTGCATCAAGAAAATCAAGAATTGAGCGCGGAATACAACCAAACTTGTTTCGGATCAAGAAAATCAAGAACTGAGTCGGGAATACCGCAAACAAGTTTTGCATCAAGAAAATCTAGAATTGAGTGCGGAATAGAACCAAACTTGTTTGGGATCAAGAAAATCAAGAACTGAGTCCGGAATACCGCAAACAAGTTTTGCATCAAGAAAATCAAGAATTTGAGTCCGGAATACAACCAAACTTGTTTCGGATCAAGAAAATCAAGAACTGATTCCGGAATACCGCAAACAAGTTTTGCATCAAGAAAATCAAGAATTGAGTGCGGAATAGAACCAAACTTGTTTCGGATCAAGAAAAATCAAGAACTGAGTCCGGAATGCCGCAAACATGTTTTGCATCAAGAAAATCAAGAATTGAGCGCGGAATACAACCAAACTTGTTTCGGATCAAGAAAATCAAGACCTGAGTCCGGAATGCCGCAAACAAGTTTTGCATCAAGAAAATCAAGAATTGAGTGCGGAATACAACCAAACTTGTTTCGGATCAAGAAAATCAAGAACTGAGTCCGGAATACCGCAAACAAGTTTTGCATCAAGAAAATCAAGAATTTGAGTCCGGAATACAACCAAACTTGATTCGGATCAAGAAAATCAAGAACTGAGTCCGGAATACCGCAAACAAGTTTTGCATCAAGAAAATCAAGAATTTGAGTCCGGAATACAACCAAACTTGTTTCCGATCAAGAAAATCAAGAACTGAGTCCGGAATACCGCAAACAAGTTTTGCATCAAGAAAATCAAGAATTTGAGTCCGGAATACAACCAAACTTGTTTCGGATCAAGAAAATAAAGAACTGAGTCCGGAATACCGCAAACAAGTTTTGCATCAAGAAAATCAAGAATTGAGTGCGGAATAGAACCAAACCTGTTTGGGATCAAGAAAATCAAGAACTGAGTCCGGAATACCGCAAACAAGTTTTGCGTCAAGAAAATCAAGAATTGAGTGCGGAATAGAACCAAACTTGTTTCGGATAAAGAAAATCAAGAATTGAGCGCGGAATACAACCAAACTTGTTTCGGATCAAGAAAATCAAGAACTGAGTCCGGAATTCCGCAAACTTTTTTTGCATCAAGAAAATCAAGAATTGAGCGCGGAATACAACCAAACTTGTTTCGGATCAAGAAAATCAAGAACTGAGTCGGGAATACCGCAAACAAGTTTTGCATCAAGAAAATCTAGAATTGAGTGCGGAATAGAACCAAACTTGTTTGGGATCAAGAAAATCAAGAACTGAGTCCGGAATACCGCAAACAAGTTTTGCATCAAGAAAATCAAGAATTTGAGTCCGGAATACAACCAAACTTGTTTCAGATCAAGAAAATCAAGAACTGAGTCCGGAATTCCGCAAACATGTTTTGAATCAAGAAAATCAAGAATTGAGTGCGGAATACAACCAAACTTGTTTCGGATCAAGAAAAAATCAAGAACTGAGTCCGGAATGCCGCAAACAAGTTTTGCATCAAGAAAATCAAGAATTGAGCGCGGAATACAACCAAACTTGTTTCGGATCAAGAAAATCAAGACCTGAGTCCGGAATGCCGCAAACAAGTTTTGCATCAAGAAAATCAAGAATTGAGTGCGGAATACAACCAAACTTGTTTCGGATCAAGAAAATCAAGAACTGAGTCCGGAATACCGCAAACAAGTTTTGCATCAAGAAAATCAAGAATTTGAGTCCGGAATACAACCAAACTTGATTCGGATCAAGAAAATCAAGAACTGAGTCCGGAATACCGCAAACAAGTTTTGCATCAAGAAAATCAAGAATTTGAGTCCGGAATACAACCAAACTTGTTTCCGATCAAGAAAATCAAGAACTGAGTCCGGAATACCGCAAACAAGTTTTGCATCAAGAAAATCAAGAATTTGAGTCCGGAATACAACCAAACTTGTTTCGGATCAAGAAAATAAAGAACTGAGTCCGGAATACCGCAAACAAGTTTTGCATCAAGAAAATCAAGAATTGAGTGCGGAATAGAACCAAACCTGTTTGGGATCAAGAAAATCAAGAACTGAGTCCGGAATACCGCAAACAAGTTTTGCGTCAAGAAAATCAAGAATTGAGTGCGGAATAGAACCAAACTTGTTTCGGATAAAGAAAATCAAGAATTGAGCGCGGAATACAACCAAACTTGTTTCGGATCAAGAAAATCAAGAACTGAGTCCGGAATTCCGCAAACTTTTTTTGCATCAAGAAAATCAAGAATTGAGCGCGGAATACAACCAAACTTGTTTCGGATCAAGAAAATCAAGAACTGAGTCGGGAATACCGCAAACAAGTTTTGCATCAAGAAAATCTAGAATTGAGTGCGGAATAGAACCAAACTTGTTTGGGATCAAGAAAATCAAGAACTGAGTCCGGAATACCGCAAACAAGTTTTGCATCAAGAAAATCAAGAATTTGAGTCCGGAATACAACCAAACTTGTTTCGGATCAAGAAAATCAAGAACTGATTCCGGAATACCGCAAACAAGTTTTGCATCAAGAAAATCAAGAATTGAGTGCGGAATAGAACCAAACTTGTTTCGGATCAAGAAAAATCAAGAACTGAGTCCGGAATGCCGCAAACATGTTTTGCATCAAGAAAATCAAGAATTGAGCGCGGAATACAACCAAACTTGTTTCGGATCAAGAAAATCAAGAACTGAGTCCGGAATACCGCAAACAAGTTTTGCATCAAGAAAATCAAGAATTTGAGTCCGGAATACAACCAAACTTGTTTCGGATCAAGAAAATCAAGAACTGATTCCGGAATACCGCAAACAAGTTTTGCATCAAGAAAATCAAGAATTTGAGTCCGGAATACAACCAAACTTGTTTCAGATCAAGAAAATCAAGAACTGAGTCCGGAATTCCGCAAACATGTTTTGCATCAAGAAAATCAAGAATTGAGTGCGGAATACAACCAAACTTGTTTCGGATCAAGAAAAAATCAAGAACTCAGTCCGGAATGCCGCAAACAAGTTTTGCATCAAGAAAATCAAGAATTGAGCGCGGAATACAACCAAACTTGTTTCGGATCAAGAAAATCAAGACCTGAGTCCGGAATGCCGCAAACAAGTTTTGCATCAAGAAAATCAAGAATTGAGTGCGGAATACAACCAAACTTGTTTCGGATCAAGAAAATCAAGAACTGAGTCCGGAATACCGCAAACAAGTTTTGCATCAAGAAAATCAAGAATTTGAGTCCGGAATACAATCAAACTTGTTTCGGATCAAGAAAATCAAGAACTGAGTCCGGAATTCCGCAAACAAGTTTTGCATCAAGAAAATCAAGAATTGAGTGCGGAATACAACCAAACTTGTTTCGGATCAAGAAAAAATCAAGAACTGAGTCCGGAATGCCGCAAACAAGTTTTGCATCAAGAAAATCAAGAATTGAGCGCGGAATACAACCAAACTTGTTTCGGATCAAGAAAATCAAGACCTGAGTCCGGAATGCCGCAAACAAGTGTTGCATCAAGAAAATCAAGAATTGAGTGCGGAATACAACCAAACTTATTTCGGATCAAGAAAATCAAGAACTGAGTCCGGAATACCGCAAACATGTTTAGCATCAAGAAAAAATAAGAATTTGAGTGCGGAATACAACCAAACTTGTTTCGGATCATGAAAATCAAGAACTGAGTCCGGAATGCCGCAAACATGTTTTGCATCAAGAAAATCAAGAATTGAGTGCGGAATACAACCAAACTTGTTTCGGATCAAGAAAAAATCAAGAACTAAGTCCGGAATGCCGCAAACAAGTTTTGCATCAAGAAAATCAAGAATTGAGCGCGGAATACAACCAAACTTGTTTCGGATCAAGAAAATCAAGACCTGAGTCCGGAATGCCGCAAACAAGTTTTGCATCAAGAAAATCAAGAATTGAGTGCGGAATACAACCAAACTTGTTTCGGATCAAGAAAATCAAGAACTGAGTCCGGAATACCGCAAACAAGTTTTGCATCAAGAAAATCAAGAATTTGAGTCCGGAATACAACCAAACTTGTTTCGGATCAAGAAAATCAAGAACTGAGTCCGGAATACCGCAAACAAGTTTTGCGTCAAGAAAATCAAGAATTGAGTGCGGAATAGAACCAAACTTGTTTCGGATCAAGAAAATCAAGAATTGAGCGCGGAATACAACCAAACTTGTTTCGGATCAAGAAAATCAAGAACTGAGTCCGGAATTCCGCAAACTTTTTTTGCATCAAGAAAATCAAGAATTGAGCGCGGAATACAACCAAACTTGTTTCGGATCAAGAAAATCAAGAACTGAGTCGGGAATACCGCAAACAAGTTTTGCATCAAGAAAATCTAGAATTGAGTGCGGAATAGAACCAAACTTGTTTGGGATCAAGAAAATCAAGAACTGAGTCCGGAATACCGCAAACAAGTTTTGCATCAAGAAAATCAAGAATTTGAGTCCGGAATACAACCAAACTTGTTTCGGATCAAGAAAATCAAGAACTGATTCCGGAATACCGCAAACAAGTTTTGCATCAAGAAAATCAAGAATTGAGTGCGGAATAGAACCAAACTTGTTTCGGATCAAGAAAAATCAAGAACTGAGTCCGGAATGCCGCAAACATGTTTTGCATCAAGAAAATCAAGAATTGAGCGCGGAATACAACCAAACTTGTTTCGGATCAAGAAAATCAAGAACTGAGTCCGGAATACCGCAAACAAGTTTTGCATCAAGAAAATCAAGAATTTGAGTCCGGAATACAACCAAACTTGTTTCGGATCAAGAAAATCAAGAACTGAGTCCGGAATACAACCAAACTTGTTTCGGATCAAGAAAATCAAGAACTGAGTCCGGAATACCGCAAACAAGTTTTGCATCAAGAAAATCAAGAATTTGAGTCCGGAATACAACCAAACTTGTTTCGGATCAAGAAAATCAAGAACTGAGTCCGGAATACCGCAAACAAGTTTTGCGTCAAGAAAATCAAGAATTGAGTGCGGAATACAACCAAACTTGTTTCGGATCAAGAAAATCAAGAACTGAGTCCGGAATTCCGCAAACTTTTTTTGCATCAAGAAAATCAAGAATTGAGCGCGGAATACAACCAAACTTGTTTCGGATCAAGAAAATCAAGAACTGAGTCGGGAATACCGCAAACAAGTTTTGCATCAAGAAAATCTAGAATTGAGTGCGGAATAGAACCAAACTTGTTTGGGATCAAGAAAATCAAGAACTGAGTCCGGAATACCGCAAACAAGTTTTGCATCAAGAAAATCAAGAATTTGAGTCCGGAATACAACCAAACTTGTTTCGGATCAAGAAAATCAAGAACTGATTCCGGAATACCGCAAACAAGTTTTGCATCAAGAAAATCAAGAATTGAGTGCGGAATAGAACCAAACTTGTTTCGGATCAAGAAAAATCAAGAACTGAGTCCGGAATGCCGCAAACATGTTTTGCATCAAGAAAATCAAGAATTGAGCGCGGAATACAACCAAACTTGTTTCGGATCAAGAAAATCAAGAACTGAGTCCGGAATACCGCAAACAAGTTTTGCATCAAGAAAATCAAGAATTTGAGTCCGGAATACAACCAAACTTGTTTCGGATCAAGAAAATCAAGAACTGAGTCCGGAATACAACCAAACTTGTTTCGGATCAAGAAAATCAAGAACTGATTCCGGAATACCGCAAACAAGTTTTGCATCAAGAAAATCAAGAATTTGAGTCCGGAATACAACCAAACTTGTTTCAGATCAAGAAAATCAAGAACTGAGTCCGGAATTCCGCAAACATGTTTTGCATCAAGAAAATCAAGAATTGAGTGCGGAATACAACCAAACTTGTTTCGGATCAAGAAAAAATCAAGAACTCAGTCCGGAATGCCGCAAACAAGTTTTGCATCAAGAAAATCAAGAATTGAGCGCGGAATACAACCAAACTTGTATCGGATCAAGAAAATCAAGACCTGAGTCCGGAATGCCGCAAACAAGTTTTGCATCAAGAAAATCAAGAATTGAGTGCGGAATACAACCAAACTTGTTTCGGATCAAGAAAATCAAGAACTGAGTCCGGAATACCGCAAACAAGTTTTGCATCAAGAAAATCAAGAATTTGAGTCCGGAATACAACCAAACTTGTTTCGGATCAAGAAAATCAAGAACTGAGTCCGGAATTCCGCAAACAAGTTTTGCATCAAGAAAATCAAGAATTTGAGTGCGGAATACAACCAAACTTGTTTCAGATCAAGAAAATCAAGAACTGAGTCCGGAATACCGCAAACAAGTTTTGCATCAAGAAAATCAAGAATTGAGTGCGGAATACAACCAAACTTGTTTCGGATCAAGAAAAAATCAAGAACTGAGTCCGGAATGCCGCAAACAAGTTTTGCATCAAGAAAATCAAGAATTGAGCGCGGAATACAACCAAACTTGTTTCGGATCAAGAAAATCAAGACCTGAGTCCGGAATGCCGCAAACAAGTGTTGCATCAAGAAAATCAAGAATTGAGTGCGGAATACAACCAAACTTATTTCGGATCAACAAAATCAAGAACTGAGTCCGGAATACCGCAAACATGTTTAGCATCAAGAAAAAATAAGAATTTGAGTGCGGAATACAACCAAACTTGTTTCGGATCATGAAAATCAAGAACTGAGTCCGGAATGCCGCAAACATGTTTTGCATCAAGAAAATCAAGAATTGAGTGCGGAATAGAACCAAACTTGTTTCGGATCAAGAAAAATCAAGAACTGAGTCCGGAATGCCGCAAACATGTTTTGCATCAAGAAAATCAAGAATTGAGCGCGGAATACAACCAAACTTGTTTCGGATCAAGAAAATCAAGAACTGAGTCCGGAATACCGCAAACAAGTTTTGCATCAAGAAAATCAAGAATTTGAGTCCGGAATACAACCAAACTTGTTTCGGATCAAGAAAATCAAGAACTGAGTCCGGAATACAACCAAACTTGTTTCGGATCAAGAAAATCAAGAACTGATTCCGGAATACCGCAAACAAGTTTTGCATCAAGAAAATCAAGAATTTGAGTCCGGAATACAACCAAACTTGTTTCAGATCAAGAAAATCAAGAACTGAGTCCGGAATTCCGCAAACATGTTTTGCATCAAGAAAATCAAGAATTGAGTGCGGAATACAACCAAACTTGTTTCGGATCAAGAAAAAATCAAGAACTAAGTCCGGAATGCCGCAAACAAGTTTTGCATCAAGAAAATCAAGAATTGAGCGCGGAATACAACCAAACTTGTTTCGGATCAAGAAAATCAAGACCTGAGTCCGGAATACCGCAAACAAGTTTTGCATCAAGAAAATCAAGAATTTGAGTCCGGAATACAACCAAACTTGTTTCGGATCAAGAAAATCAAGAACTGAGTCCGGAATACCGCAAACAAGTTTTGCGTCAAGAAAATCAAGAATTGAGTGCGGAATACAACCAAACTTGTTTCGGATCAAGAAAATCAAGAACTGAGTCCGGAATTCCGCAAACTTTTTTTGCATCAAGAAAATCAAGAATTGAGCGCGGAATACAACCAAACTTGTTTCGGATCAAGAAAATCAAGAACTGAGTCGGGAATACCGCAAACAAGTTTTGCATCAAGAAAATCTAGAATTGAGTGCGGAATAGAACCAAACTTGTTTGGGATCAAGAAAATCAAGAACTGAGTCCGGAATACCGCAAACAAGTTTTGCATCAAGAAAATCAAGAATTTGAGTCCGGAATACAACCAAACTTGTTTCGGATCAAGAAAATCAAGAACTGATTCCGGAATACCGCAAACAAGTTTTGCATCAAGAAAATCAAGAATTGAGTGCGGAATAGAACCAAACTTGTTTCGGATCAAGAAAAATCAAGAACTGAGTCCGGAATGCCGCAAACATGTTTTGCATCAAGAAAATCAAGAATTGAGCGCGGAATACAACCAAACTTGTTTCGGATCAAGAAAATCAAGACCTGAGTTCGGAATACCGCAAACAAGTTTTGCATCAAGAAAATCAAGAATTTGAGTCCGGAATACAACCAAACTTGTTTCGGATCAAGAAAATCAAGAACTGAGTCCGGAATACCGCAAACAAGTTTTGCGTCAAGAAAATCAAGAATTGAGTGCGGAATACAACCAAACTTGTTTCGGATCAAGAAAATCAAGAACTGAGTCCGGAATTCCGCAAACTTTTTTTGCATCAAGAAAATCAAGAATTGAGCGCGGAATACAACCAAACTTGTTTCGGATCAAGAAAATCAAGAACTGAGTCGGGAATACCGCAAACAAGTTTTGCATCAAGAAAATCTAGAATTGAGTGCGGAATAGAACCAAACTTGTTTGGGATCAAGAAAATCAAGAACTGAGTCCGGAATACCGCAAACAAGTTTTGCATCAAGAAAATCAAGAATTTGAGTCCGGAATACAACCAAACTTGTTTCGGATCAAGAAAATCAAGAACTGATTCCGGAATACCGCAAACAAGTTTTGCATCAAGAAAATCAAGAATTGAGTGCGGAATAGAACCAAACTTGTTTCGGATCAAGAAAAATCAAGAACTGAGTCCGGAATGCCGCAAACATGTTTTGCATCAAGAAAATCAAGAATTGAGCGCGGAATACAACCAAACTTGTTTCGGATCAAGAAAATCAAGACCTGAGTTCGGAATACCGCAAACAAGTTTTGCATCAAGAAAATCAAGAATTTGAGTCCGGAATACAACCAAACTTGTTTCGGATCAAGAAAATCAAGAACTGAGTCCGGAATACCGCAAACAAGTTTTGCGTCAAGAAAATCAAGAATTGAGTGCGGAATACAACCAAACTTGTTTCGGATCAAGAAAATCAAGAACTGAGTCCGGAATTCCGCAAACTTTTTTTGCATCAAGAAAATCAAGAATTGAGCGCGGAATACAACCAAACTTGTTTCGGATCAAGAAAATCAAGAACTGAGTCGGGAATACCGCAAACAAGTTTTGCATCAAGAAAATCTAGAATTGAGTGCGGAATAGAACCAAACTTGTTTGGGATCAAGAAAATCAAGAACTGAGTCCGGAATACCGCAAACAAGTTTTGCATCAAGAAAATCAAGAATTTGAGTCCGGAATACAACCAAACTTGTTTCGGATCAAGAAAATCAAGAACTGATTCCGGAATACCGCAAACAAGTTTTGCATCAAGAAAATCAAGAATTGAGTGCGGAATAGAACCAAACTTGTTTCGGATCAAGAAAAATCAAGAACTGAGTCCGGAATGCCGCAAACATGTTTTGCATCAAGAAAATCAAGAATTGAGCGCGGAATACAACCAAACTTGTTTCGGATCAAGAAAATCAAGAACTGAGTCCGGAATACCGCAAACAAGTTTTGCATCAAGAAAATCAAGAATTTGAGTCCGGAATACAACCAAACTTGTTTCGGATCAAGAAAATCAAGAACTGAGTCCGGAATACAACCAAACTTGTTTCGGATCAAGAAAATCAAGAACTGATTCCGGAATACCGCAAACAAGTTTTGCATCAAGAAAATCAAGAATTTGAGTCCGGAATACAACCAAACTTGTTTCAGATCAAGAAAATCAAGAACTGAGTCCGGAATTCCGCAAACATGTTTTGCATCAAGAAAATCAAGAATTGAGTGCGGAATACAACCAAACTTGTTTCGGATCAAGAAAAAATCAAGAACTAAGTCCGGAATGCCGCAAACAAGTTTTGCATCAAGAAAATCAAGAATTGAGCGCGGAATACAACCAAACTTGTTTCGGATCAAGAAAATCAAGACCTGAGTCCGGAATGCCGCAAACAAGTTTTGCATCAAGAAAATCAAGAATTGAGTGCGGAATACAACCAAACTTGTTTCGGATCAAGAAAATCAAGAACTGAGTCCGGAATACCGCAAACAAGTTTTGCATCAAGAAAATCAAGAATTGAGTGCGGAATACAACCAAACTTGTTTCGGATCAAGAAAATCAAGAACTGAGTCCGGAATTCCGCAAACAAGTTTTGCATCAAGAAAATCAAGAATTTGAGTGCGGAATACAACCAAACTTGTTTCAGATCAAGAAAATCAAGAACTGAGTCCGGAATACCGCAAACAAGTTTTGCATCAAGAAAATCAAGAATTGAGTGCGGAATACAACCAAACTTGTTTCGGATCAAGAAAAAATCAAGAACTGAGTCCGGAATGCCGCAAACAAGTTTTGCATCAAGAAAATCAAGAATTGAGCGCGGAATACAACCAAACTTGTTTCGGATCAAGAAAATCAAGACCTGAGTCCGGAATGCCGCAAACAAGTGTTGCATCAAGAAAATCAAGAATTGAGTGCGGAATACAACCAAACTTATTTCGGATCAACAAAATCAAGAACTGAGTCCGGAATACCGCAAACATGTTTAGCATCAAGAAAAAATAAGAATTTGAGTGCGGAATACAACCAAACTTGTTTCGGATCATGAAAATCAAGAACTGAGTCCGGAATGCCGCAAACATGTTTTGCATCAAGAAAATCAAGAATTGAGTGCGGAATAGAACCAAACTTGTTTCGGATCAAGAAAAATCAAGAACTGAGTCCGGAATGCCGCAAACATGTTTTGCATCAAGAAAATCAAGAATTGAGCGCGGAATACAACCAAACTTGTTTCGGATCAAGAAAATCAAGAACTGAGTCCGGAATACCGCAAACAAGTTTTGCATCAAGAAAATCAAGAATTTGAGTCCGGAATACAACCAAACTTGTTTCGGATCAAGAAAATCAAGAACTGAGTCCGGAATACAACCAAACTTGTTTCGGATCAAGAAAATCAAGAACTGATTCCGGAATACCGCAAACAAGTTTTGCATCAAGAAAATCAAGAATTTGAGTCCGGAATACAACCAAACTTGTTTCAGATCAAGAAAATCAAGAACTGAGTCCGGAATTCCGCAAACATGTTTTGCATCAAGAAAATCAAGAATTGAGTGCGGAATACAACCAAACTTGTTTCGGATCAAGAAAAAATCAAGAACTAAGTCCGGAATGCCGCAAACAATTTTTGCATCAAGAAAATCAAGAATTGAGCGCGGAATACAACCAAACTTGTTTCGGATCAAGAAAATCAAGACCTGAGTCCGGAATACCGCAAACAAGTTTTGCATCAAGAAAATCAAGAATTTGAGTCCGGAATACAACCAAACTTGTTTCGGATCAAGAAAATCAAGAACTGAGTCCGGAATTCCGCAAACAAGTTTTGCATCAAGAAAATCAAGAATTTGAGTGCGGAATACAACCAAACTTGTTTCAGATCAAGAAAATCAAGAACTGAGTCCGGAATACCGCAAACAAGTTTTGCATCAAGAAAATCAAGAATTGAGTGCGGAATACAACCAAACTTGTTTCGGATCAAGAAAAAATCAAGAACTGAGTCCGGAATGCCGCAAACAAGTTTTGCATCAAGAAAATCAAGAATTGAGCGCGGAATACAACCAAACTTGTTTCGGATCAAGAAAATCAAGAACTGAGTCCGGAATACCGCAAACAAGTTTTGCATCAAGAAAATCAAGAATTTGAGTCCGGAATACAACCAAACTTGTTTCGGATCAAGAAAATCAAGAACTGAGTCCGGAATTCCGCAAACAAGTTTTGCATCAAGAAAATCAAGAATTTGAGTGCGGAATACAACCAAACTTGTTTCAGATCAAGAAAATCAAGAACTGAGTCCGGAATACCGCAAACAAGTTTTGCATCAAGAAAATCAAGAATTGAGTGCGGAATACAACCAAACTTGTTTCGGATCAAGAAAAAATCAAGAACTCAGTCCGGAATGCCGCAAACAAGTTTTGCATCAAGAAAATCAAGAATTGAGCGCGGAATATAACCAAACTTGTTTCGGATCAAGAAAATCAAGACCTGAGTCCGGAATGCCGCAAACAAGTGTTGCATCAAGAAAATCAAGAATTGAGTGCGGAATACAACCAAACTTATTTCGGATCAAGAAAATCAAGAACTGAGTCCGGAATACCGCAAACATGTTTAGCATCAAGAAAAAATAAGAATTTGAGTGCGGAATACAACCAAACTTGTTTCGGATCATGAAAATCAAGAACTGAGTCCGGAATGCCGCAAACATGTTTTGCATCAAGAAAATCAAGAATTGAGTGCGGAATAGAACCAAACTTGTTTCGGATCAAGAAAAATCAAGAACTGAGTCCGGAATGCCGCAAACATGTTTTGCATCAAGAAAATCAAGAATTGAGCGCGGAATACAACCAAACTTGTTTCGGATCAAGAAAATCAAGAACTGAGTCCGGAATACCGCAAACAAGTTTTGCATCAAGAAAATCAAGAATTTGAGTCCGGAATACAACCAAACTTGTTTCGGATCAAGAAAATCAAGAACTGAGTCCGGAATACAACCAAACTTGTTTCGGATCAAGAAAATCAAGAACTGATTCCGGAATACCGCAAACAAGTTTTGCATCAAGAAAATCAAGAATTTGAGTCCGGAATACAACCAAACTTGTTTCAGATCAAGAAAATCAAGAACTGAGTCCGGAATTCCGCAAACATGTTTTGCATCAAGAAAATCAAGAATTGAGTGCGGAATACAACCAAACTTGTTTCGGATCAAGAAAAAATCAAGAACTAAGTCCGGAATGCCGCAAACAAGTTTTGCATCAAGAAAATCAAGAATTGAGCGCGGAATACAACCAAACTTGTTTCGGATCAAGAAAATCAAGACCTGAGTCCGGAATGCCGCAAACAAGTTTTGCATCAAGAAAATCAAGAATTGAGTGCGGAATACAACCAAACTTGTTTCGGATCAAGAAAATCAAGAACTGAGTCCGGAATACCGCAAACAAGTTTTGCATCAAGAAAATCAAGAATTTGAGTCCGGAATACAACCAAACTTGTTTCGGATCAAGAAAATCAAGAACTGAGTCCGGAATTCCGCAAACAAGTTTTGCATCAAGAAAATCAAGAATTTGAGTCCGGAATACAACCAAACTTGTTTCAGATCAAGAAAATCAAGAACTGAGTCCGGAATACCGCAAACAAGTTTTGCATCAAGAAAATCAAGAATTGAGTGCGGAATACAACCAAACTTGTTTCGGATCAAGAAAAAATCAAGAACTGAGTCCGGAATGCCGCAAACAAGTTTTGCATCAAGAAAATCAAGAATTGAGCGCGGAATACAACCAAACTTGTTTCGGATCAAGAAAATCAAGACCTGAGTCCGGAATGCCGCAAACAAGTGTTGCATCAAGAAAATCAAGAATTGAGTGCGGAATACAACCAAACTTATTTCGGATCAAGAAAATCAAGAACTGAGTCCGGAATACCGCAAACATGTTTAGCATCAAGAAAAAATAAGAATTTGAGTGCGGAATACAACCAAACTTGTTTCGGATCATGAAAATCAAGAACTGAGTCCGGAATGCCGCAAACATGTTTTGCATCAAGAAAATCAAGAATTGAGTGCGGAATAGAACCAAACTTGTTTGGGATCAAGAAAATCAAGAACTGAGTCCGGAATACCGCAACAAGTTTTGCGTCGAGAAAATCAAGAATTGAGTGCGCAATACAACCAAACTTTTTTCGGATCAAGAAAATCAAGAACTGAGTCCTGAATAACGCAAACATGTTTTGCATCGAGAAAATCAAGAATTTAGCGCGGAATACAACCAAACTTGTTTCGGATCAAGAAAATCAAGAACTGAGTCCGGAATACCGCAAACAATTTTTGCATCAAGAAAATCAAGAATTGAGTGCGGAATAGAACCAAACTTGTTTCGGATCAAGAAAATCAAGAACTGAGTCCGGAATGCCGCAAACATGTTTTGCATCAAGAAAATCAAGAATTGAGTGCGGAATACAACCAAACTTGTTTCGGATCAAGAAAATCAAGAACTGAGTCCGGAATGCCGCAAACAAGTTTTGCATCAAGAAAATCAAGAATTGAGTGCGGAATAGAACCAAACTTGTTTCGGATCAAGAAAATCAAGAACTGAGTCCGGAATGCCGCAAACATGTTTTGCATCAAGAAAATCAAGAATTGAGTGCGGAATACAACCAAACTTGTTTCGGATCAAGAAAATCAAGAACTGAGTCCGGAATGCCGCAAACATGTTTTGCATCAAGAAAATCAAGAATTGAGTGCGGAATACAACCAAACTTGTTTCGGATCAAGAAAATCAAGAACTAAGTCCGGAATACCGCAAACAAGTTTTGCATCAAGAAAATCAAGAATTTGAGTCCGGAATACAACCAAACATGTTTCCGATCAAGAAAATCAAGAACTGAGTCCGGAATTCCGCAAACATGTTTTGCATCAAGAAAATCAAGAATTGAGTGCGGAATACAACCAAACTTGTTTCGGATCAAGAAAATCAAGAACTGAGTCCGGAATGCCGCAAACAAGTTTTGCATCAAGAAAAGCAAGAATTGAGCGCGGAATACAACCAAACTTGTTTCGGATCAAGAAAATCAAGACCTGAGTCCGGAATGCCGCAAACAAGTTGTGCATCAAGAAAATCAAGAATTGAGTGCGGAATACAACCAAACTTGTTTCGGATCAAGAAAAACAAGAACTGAGTCCGGAATACCGCAAACAAGTTTTGCATCAAGAAAAAATAAGAATTTGAGTCCGGAATACAAACAAACTTGTTCGGGATCAAGAAAATCAAGAACTGAGTCCTGAATAATGCAAACATGTTTTGCATCAAGAAAATCAAGAATTTGAGTCCGGAATACAAACAAACTTGTTTGGGATCAAGAAAATCAAGAACTGAGTCCTGAATAACGCAAACATGTTTTGCATCGAGAAAATCAAGAATTGAGCGCGGAATACAACCAAACTTGTTCCGGATCAAGAAAATCAAGAACTGAGTCCGGAATACCGCAAACAAGTTTTGCATCAAGAAAATCCAGAATTGAGTGCGGAATAGAACCAAACTTGTTTGGGATCAAGAAAATCAAGAACTTAGTCCGGAATACCGCAAACAAGTTTTGCGTCAAGAAAATCAATAATTTGAGTCCGGAATACAAACAAACTTGCTTGGGATCAATAAAATCAAGAACTGAGTCCGGAATACCGCAAACATGTTCTGCATCAAGAAAATCAAGAATTGAGCGCGGAATACAACCAAACTTGATTCGGATCAAGAAAATCAAGAACTGAGTCCGGAATACCGCAAACAAGTTTTGCATCAAGAAAATCAAGAATTGAGTGCGGAATAGAACCAAACTTGTTTGGGATCAAGAAAATCAAGAACTGAGTCCGGAATACCGCAAATAAGTTTTGCGTCAAGAAAATCAAGAATTGAGTGCGGAATACAACCAAACTTTTTTCGGATCAAGAAAATCAAGAACTGAGTCCTGAATAACGCAAACATGTTTTGCATCGAGAAAATCAAGAATTTAGCGCGGAATACAACCAAACTTGTTTCGGATCAAGAAAATCAAGAACTGAGTCCGGAATACCGCAAACAATTTTTGCATCAAGAAAATCAAGAATTGAGTGCGGAATAGAACCAAACTTGTTTCGGATCAAGAAAATCAAGAACTGAGTCCGGAATGCCGCAAACATGTTTTGCATCAAGAAAATCAAGAATTGAGTGCGGAATACAACCAAACTTGTTTCGGATCAAGAAAATCAAGAACTGAGTCCGGAATGCCGCAAACAAGTTTTGCATCAAGAAAATCAAGAATTGAGTGCGGAATAGAACCAAACTTGTTTCGGATCAAGAAAATCAAGAACTGAGTCCGGAATGCCGCAAACATGTTTTGCATCAAGAAAATCAAGAATTGAGTGCGGAATACAACCAAACTTGTTTCGGATCAAGAAAATCAAGAACTGAGTCCGGAATGCCGCAAACATGTTTTGCATCAAGAAAATCAAGAATTGAGTGCGGAATACAACCAAACTTGTTTCGGATCAAGAAAATCAAGAACTGAGTCCGGAATGCCGCAAACATGTTCTGCATCAAGAAAATCAAGAATTGAGCGCGGAATACAACCAAACTTGTTTCGGATCAAGAAAATCAAGAACTGAGTCCGAAATACCGCAAACAAGTTTTGCATCAAGAAAATCAAGAATTTGAGTCCGGAATACAACCAAACTTTTTTCGGATCAAGAAAATCAAGAACTGAGTCCGGAATACCGCAAACAAGTTTTGCATCAAGAAAATCAAGAATTGAGTGCGGAATAGAACCAAACTTGTTTGGGATCAAGAAAATCAAGAACTGAGTCCGGAATACCGCAAACAAGTTTTGCATCACGAAAATCAAGAATTTGAGTCCGGAATACAACCAAACTTGTTTCGGATCAAGAAAATCAAGAACTGAGTCCGGAATACCGCAAACAAGTTTTGCGTCAAGAAAATCAAGAATTTGAGTCCGGAATACAAACAAACTTGCTTCGGATCAATAAAATCAAGAACTGAGTCCGGAATACCGCAAACATGTTCTGCATCAAGAAAATCAAGAATTGAGTGCGGAATACAACCAAACTTTTTTCGGATCAAGAAAATCAAGAACTGAGTCCGGAATACCGCAAACAAGTTTTGCATCAAGAAAATCAAGAATTGAGTGTGGAATCGAACCAAACCTGTTTCGGATCAAAAAAATCAAGAACTGAGTCCGGAATGCCGCAAACATGTTCTGCATCAAGAAAATCAAGAATTGAGCGCGGAATACAACCAAACTTGTTTCGGATCAAGAAAATCAAGAACTGAGTCCGGAATACCGCAAACATGTTCTGCATCAAGAAAATCAAGAATTGAGTGCGGAATACAACCAAACTTGTTTCGGATCAAGAAAATCAAGAACTGAGTCCGGAATACCGCAAACATGTTCTGCATCAAGAAAATCAAGAATTGAGTGCGGAATACAACCAAACTTTTTTCGGATCAAGAAAATCAAGAACTGAGTCCGGAATACCGCAAACAAGTTTTGCATCAAGAAAATCAAGAATTGAGTGTGGAATAGAACCAAACCTGTTTCGGATCAAAAAAATCAAGAACTGAGTCCGGAATGCCGCAAACATGTTTTGCATCAAGAAAATCAAGAATTGAGCGCGGAATACAACCAAACTTGTTTGGGATCAAGAAAATCAAGAACTGAGTCCGGAATACCGCAAACAAGTTTTGCGTCAAGAAAATCAAGAATTTGAGTCCGGAATACAAACAAACTCGCTTGGGATCAATAAAATCAAGAACTGAGTCCGGAATACCGCAAACAAGTTTTGCGTCAAGAAACTCAAGAATTTGAGTCCGAAATACAAACAAACTCGCTTGGGATCAATAAAATCAAGAACTGAGTCCGGAATACCGCAAACATGTTCTGCATCAAGAAAATCAAGAATTGAGTGCGGAATACAACCAAACTTTTTTCGGATCAAGAAAATCAAGAACTGAGTCCGGAATACCGCAAACAAGTTTTGCATCAAGAAAATCAAGAATTGAGTGTGGAATAGAACCAAACCTGTTTCGGATCAAAAAAATCAAGAACTGAGTCCGGAATGCCGCAAACATGTTTTGCATCAAGAAAATCAAGAATTGAGCGCGGAATACAACCAAACTTGTTTGGGATCAAGAAAATCAAGAACTGAGTCCGGAATACCGCAAACAAGTTTTGCATCAAGAAAATCAAGAATTGAGTGCGGAATAGAACCAAACTTGTTTGGGATCAAGAAAATCAAGAACTGATTCCGGAATACCGCAAACAAGTTTTGCGTCAAGAAAATCAAGAATTTGAGTCCGGAATACAAACAAACTCGCTTGGGATCAATAAAATCAAGAACTGAGTCCGGAATACCGCAAACAAGTTTTGCATCAAGAAAATCAAGAATTGAGTGCGGAATACAACCAAACTTTTTTCGGATCAAGAAAATCCAGAACTGAGTCCTGAATAACGCAAACATGTTTTGCATCGAGAAAATCAAGAATTAAGCGCGGAATACAACCAAACTTGTTTCGGATCAAGAAAATCAAGAACTGAGTCCGGAATACCGCAAACAATTTTTGCATCAAGAAAATCAAGAATTGAGTGCGGAATAGAACCAAACTTGTTTCGGATCAAGAAAATCAAGAACTGAGTCCGGAATACCACAAACAATTTTTGCATCAAGAAAATCCAGAATTGAGTGCGGAATAGAACCAAACTTGTTTGGGATCAAGAAAATCAAGAACTGAGTCCGGAATACCGCAAACAAGTTTTGCGTCAAGAAAATCTAGAATTTGAGTCCGGAATACAAACAAACTTGCTTGGGATCAATAAAATCAAGAACTGAGTCCGGAATACCGCAAACATGTTCTGCATCAAGAAAATCAAGAATTGAGTGCGGAATACAACCAAACTTTTTTCGGATCAAGAAAATCAAGAACTGAGTCCGGAATACCGCAAACAAGTTTTGCATCAAGAAAATCAAGAATTGAGCGCGGAATACAACCAAACTTGTTTCGGATCAAGAAAATCAAGAACTGAGTCCGGAATACCGCAAACAATTTTTGCATCAAGAAAATCCAGAATTGAGTGCGGAATAGAACCAAACTTGTTTGGGATCAAGAAAATCAAGAACTGAGTCCGGAATACCGCAAACAAGTTTTGCGTCAAGAAAATCAAGAATTTGAGTCCGGAATACAAACAAACTTGCTTGGGATCAATAAAATTAAGAACTGAGTCCGGAATACCGCAAACATGTTCTGCATCAAGAAAATCAAGAATTGAGTGCGGAATACAACCAAACTTTTTTCGGATCAAGAAAATCAAGAACTGAGTCCGGAATACCGCAAACAAGTTTTGCATCAAGAAAATCAAGAATTGAGTGGGGAATAGAACCAAACCTGTTTCGGATCAAAAAAATCAAGAACTGAGTCCGGAATGCCGCAAACATGTTTTGCATCAAGAAAATCAAGAATTAAGCGCGGAATACAACCAAACTTGTTTGGGATCAAGAAAATCAAGAACTGAGTCCGGAATACCGCAAACAAGTTTTGCATCAAGAAAATCAAGAATTGAGTGCGGAATAGAACCAAACTTGTTTGGGATCAAGAAAATCAAGACTGAGTCCGGAATACCGCAAACAAGTTTTGCGTCAAGAAAATCAAGAATTTGAGTCCGGAATACAAACAAACTCGCTTGGGATCAATAAAATCAAGAACTGAGTCCGGAATACCGCAAACATGTTCTGCATCAAGAAAATCAAGAATTGAGTGCGGAATACAACCAAACTTTTTTCGGATCAAGAAAATCCAGAACTGAGTCCTGAATAACGCAAACATGTTTTGCATCGAGAAAATCAAGAATTGAGCGCGGAATACAACCAAACTTGTTTCGGATCAAGAAAATCAAGAACTGAGTCCGGAATACCGCAAACAAGTTTTGCGTCAAGAAAATCAAGAATTTGAGTCCAGAATACAAACAAACTTGCTTGGGATCAATAAAATCAAGAACTGAGTCCGGAATACCGCAAACATGTTCTGCATCAAGAAAATCAAGAATTGAGTGCGGAATACAACCAAACTTTTTTCGGATCAAGAAAATCAAGAACTGAGTCCGGAATACCGCAAACAAGTTTTGCATCAAGAAAATCAAGAATTGAGTGTGGAATAGAACCAAACCTGTTTCGGATCAAAAAAATCAAGAACTGAGTCCGGAATGCCGCAAACATGTTTTGCATCAAGAAAATCAAGAATTGAGCGCGGAATACAACCAAACTTGTTTGGGATCAAGAAAATCAAGAACTGAGTCCGGAATACCGCAAACAAGTTTTGCATCAAGAAAATCAAGAATTGAGCGCGGAATACAACCAAACTTGTTTGGGATCAAGAAAATCAAGAACTGAGTCCGGAATACCGCAAACAAGTTTTGCGTCAAGAAAATCAAGAATTTGAGTCCGGAATACAAACAAACTCGCTTGGGATCAATAAAATCAAGAACTGAGTCCGGAATACCGCAAACATGTTCTGCATCAAGAAAATCAAGAATTGAGTGCGGAATACAACCAAACTTTTTTCGGATCAAGAAAATCAAGAACTGAGTCCGGAATACCGCAAACAAGTTTTGCATCAAGAAAATCAAGAATTGAGTGTGGAATAGAACCAAACCTGTTTCGGATCAAAAAAATCAAGAACTGAGTCCGGAATGCCGCAAACATGTTTTGCATCAAGAAAATCAAGAATTGAGCGCGGAATACAACCAAACTTGTTTGGGATCAAGAAAATCAAGAACTGAGTCCGGAATACCGCAAACAAGTTTTGCATCAAGAAAATCAAGAATTGAGTGCGGAATAGAACCAAACTTGTTTGGGATCAAGAAAATCAAGAACTGAGTCCGGAATACCGCAAACAAGTTTTGCGTCAAGAAAATCAAGAATTTGAGTCCGGAATACAAACAAACTCGCTTGGGATCAATAAAATCAAGAACTGAGTCCGGAATACCGCAAACATGTTCTGCATCAAGAAAATCAAGAATTGAGTGCGGAATACAACCAAACTTTTTTCGGATCAAGAAAATCCAGAACTGAGTCCTGAATAACGCAAACATGTTTTGCATCGAGAAAATCAAGAATTAAGCGCGGAATACAACCAAACTTGTTTCGGATCAAGAAAATCAAGAACTGAGTCCGGAATACCGCAAATAATTTTTGCATCAAGAAAATCAAGAATTGAGTGCGGAATAGAACCAAACTTGTTTCGGATCAAGAAAATCAAGAACTGAGTCCGGAATACCACAAACAATTTTTGCATCAAGAAAATCCAGAATTGAGTGCGGAATAGAACCAAACTTGTTTGGGATCAAGAAAATCAAGAACTGAGTCCGGAATACCGCAAACAAGTTTTGCGTCAAGAAAATCAAGAATTTGAGTCCGGAATACAAACAAACTTGCTTGGGATCAATAAAATCAAGAACTGAGTCCGGAATACCGCAAACATGTTCTGCATCAAGAAAATCAAGAATTGAGTGCGGAATACAACCAAACTTTTTTCGGATCAAGAAAATCAAGAACTGAGTCCGGAATACCGCAAACAAGTTTTGCATTAAGAAAATCAAGAATTGAGCGCGGAATACAACCAAACTTGTTTCGGATCAAGAAAATCAAGAACTGAGTCCGGAATACCGCAAACAATTTTTGCATCAAGAAAATCCAGAATTGAGTGCGGAATAGAACCAAACTTGTTTGGGATCAAGAAAATCAAGAACTGAGTCCGGAATACCGCAAACAAGTTTTGCGTCAAGAAAATCAAGAATTTGAGTCCGGAATACAAACAAACTTGCTTGGGATCAATAAAATTAAGAACTGAGTCCGGAATACCGCAAACATGTTCTGCATCAAGAAAATCAAGAACTGAGTGCGGAATACAACCAAACTTTTTTCGGATCAAGAAAATCAAGAACTGAGTCCGGAATACCGCAAACAAGTTTTGCATCAAGAAAATCAAGAATTGAGTGGGGAATAGAACCAAACCTGTTTCGGATCAAAAAAATCAAGAACTGAGTCCGGAATGCCGCAAACATGTTTTGCATCAAGAAAATCAAGAATTAAGCGCGGAATACAACCAAACTTGTTTGGGATCAAGAAAATCAAGAACTGAGTCCGGAATACCGCAAACAAGTTTTGCATCAAGAAAATCAAGAATTGAGTGCGGAATAGAACCAAACTTGTTTGGGATCAAGAAAATCAAGACTGAGTCCGGAATACCGCAAACAAGTTTTGCGTCAAGAAAATCAAGAATTTGAGTCCGGAATACAAACAAACTCGCTTGGGATCAATAAAATCAAGAACTGAGTCCGGAATACCGCAAACATGTTCTGCATCAAGAAAATCAAGAATTGAGTGCGGAATACAACCAAACTTTTTTCGGATCAAGAAAATCCAGAACTGAGTCCTGAATAACGCAAACATGTTTTGCATCGAGAAAATCAAGAATTGAGCGCGGAATACAACCAAACTTGTTTCGGATCAAGAAAATCAAGAACTGAGTCCGGAATACCGCAAACAAGTTTTGCGTCAAGAAAATCAAGAATTTGAGTCCAGAATACAAACAAACTTGCTTGGGATCAATAAAATCAAGAACTGAGTCCGGAATACCGCAAACATGTTCTGCATCAAGAAAATCAAGAATTGAGTGCGGAATACAACCAAACTTTTTTCGGATCAAGAAAATCAAGAACTGAGTCCGGAATACCGCAAACAAGTTTTGCATCAAGAAAATCAAGAATTGAGTGTGGAATAGAACCAAACCTGTTTCGGATCAAAAAAATCAAGAACTGAGTCCGGAATGCCGCAAACATGTTTTGCATCAAGAAAATCAAGAATTGAGCGCGGAATACAACCAAACTTGTTTGGGATCAAGAAAATCAAGAACTGAGTCCGGAATACCGCAAACAAGTTTTGCATCAAGAAAATCAAGAATTGAGCGCGGAATACAACCAAACTTGTTTGGGATCAAGAAAATCAAGAACTGAGTCCGGAATACCGCAAACAAGTTTTGCGTCAAGAAAATCAAGAATTTGAGTCCGGAATACAAACAAACTCGCTTGGGATCAATAAAATCAAGAACTGAGTCCGGAATACCGCAAACATGTTCTGCATCAAGAAAATCAAGAATTGAGTGCGGAATACAACCAAACTTTTTTCGGATCAAGAAAATCAAGAACTGAGTCCGGAATACCGCAAACAAGTTTTGCATCAAGAAAATCAAGAATTGAGTGTGGAATAGAACCAAACCTGTTTCGGATCAAAAAAATCAAGAACTGAGTCCGGAATGCCGCAAACATGTTTTGCATCAAGAAAATCAAGAATTGAGCGCGGAATACAACCAAACTTGTTTGGGATCAAGAAAATCAAGAACTGAGTCCGGAATACCGCAAACAAGTTTTGCATCAAGAAAATCAAGAATTGAGTGCGGAATAGAACCAAACTTGTTTGGGATCAAGAAAATCAAGAACTGAGTCCGGAATACCGCAAACAAGTTTTGCGTCAAGAAAATCAAGAATTTGAGTCCGGAATACAAACAAACTCGCTTGGGATCAATAAAATCAAGAACTGAGTCCGGAATACCGCAAACATGTTCTGCATCAAGAAAATCAAGAATTGAGTGCGGAATACAACCAAACTTTTTTCGGATCAAGAAAATCCAGAACTGAGTCCTGAATAACGCAAACATGTTTTGCATCGAGAAAATCAAGAATTAAGCGCGGAATACAACCAAACTTGTTTCGGATCAAGAAAATCAAGAACTGAGTCCGGAATACCGCAAATAATTTTTGCATCAAGAAAATCAAGAATTGAGTGCGGAATAGAACCAAACTTGTTTCGGATCAAGAAAATCAAGAACTGAGTCCGGAATACCACAAACAATTTTTGCATCAAGAAAATCCAGAATTGAGTGCGGAATAGAACCAAACTTGTTTGGGATCAAGAAAATCAAGAACTGAGTCCGGAATACCGCAAACAAGTTTTGCGTCAAGAAAATCAAGAATTTGAGTCCGGAATACAAACAAACTTGCTTGGGATCAATAAAATCAAGAACTGAGTCCGGAATACCGCAAACATGTTCTGCATCAAGAAAATCAAGAATTGAGTGCGGAATACAACCAAACTTTTTTCGGATCAAGAAAATCAAGAACTGAGTCCGGAATACCGCAAACAAGTTTTGCATTAAGAAAATCAAGAATTGAGCGCGGAATACAACCAAACTTGTTTCGGATCAAGAAAATCAAGAACTGAGTCCGGAATACCGCAAACAATTTTTGCATCAAGAAAATCCAGAATTGAGTGCGGAATAGAACCAAACTTGTTTGGGATCAAGAAAATCAAGAACTGAGTCCGGAATACCGCAAACAAGTTTTGCGTCAAGAAAATCAAGAATTTGAGTCCGGAATACAAACAAACTTGCTTGGGATCAATAAAATTAAGAACTGAGTCCGGAATACCGCAAACATGTTCTGCATCAAGAAAATCAAGAACTGAGTGCGGAATACAACCAAACTTTTTTCGGATCAAGAAAATCAAGAACTGAGTCCGGAATACCGCAAACAAGTTTTGCATCAAGAAAATCAAGAATTGAGTGGGGAATAGAACCAAACCTGTTTCGGATCAAAAAAATCAAGAACTGAGTCCGGAATGCCGCAAACATGTTTTGCATCAAGAAAATCAAGAATTAAGCGCGGAATACAACCAAACTTGTTTGGGATCAAGAAAATCAAGAACTGAGTCCGGAATACCGCAAACAAGTTTTGCATCAAGAAAATCAAGAATTGAGTGCGGAATAGAACCAAACTTGTTTGGGATCAAGAAAATCAAGACTGAGTCCGGAATACCGCAAACAAGTTTTGCGTCAAGAAAATCAAGAATTTGAGTCCGGAATACAAACAAACTCGCTTGGGATCAATAAAATCAAGAACTGAGTCCGGAATACCGCAAACATGTTCTGCATCAAGAAAATCAAGAATTGAGTGCGGAATACAACCAAACTTTTTTCGGATCAAGAAAATCCAGAACTGAGTCCTGAATAACGCAAACATGTTTTGCATCGAGAAAATCAAGAATTGAGCGCGGAATACAACCAAACTTGTTTCGGATCAAGAAAATCAAGAACTGAGTCCGGAATACCGCAAACAAGTTTTGCGTCAAGAAAATCAAGAATTTGAGTCCAGAATACAAACAAACTTGCTTGGGATCAATAAAATCAAGAACTGAGTCCGGAATACCGCAAACATGTTCTGCATCAAGAAAATCAAGAATTGAGTGCGGAATACAACCAAACTTTTTTCGGATCAAGAAAATCAAGAACTGAGTCCGGAATACCGCAAACAAGTTTTGCATCAAGAAAATCAAAAATTGAGTGTGGAATAGAACCAAACCTGTTTCGGATCAAAAAAATCAAGAACTGAGTCCGGAATGCCGCAAACATGTTTTGCATCAAGAAAATCAAGAATTGAGCGCGGAATACAACCAAACTTGTTTGGGATCAAGAAAATCAAGAACTGAGTCCGGAATACCGCAAACAAGTTTTGCATCAAGAAAATCAAGAATTGAGCGCGGAATACAACCAAACTTGTTTGGGATCAAGAAAATCAAGAACTGAGTCCGGAATACCGCAAACAAGTTTTGCGTCAAGAAAATCAAGAATTTGAGTCCGGAATACAAACAAACTCGCTTGGGATCAATAAAATCAAGAACTGAGTCCGGAATACCGCAAACATGTTCTGCATCAAGAAAATCAAGAATTGAGTGCGGAATACAACCAAACTTTTTTCGGATCAAGAAAATCAAGAACTGAGTCCGGAATACCGCAAACAAGTTTTGCATCAAGAAAATCAAGAATTGAGTGTGGAATAGAACCAAACCTGTTTCGGATCAAAAAAATCAAGAACTGAGTCCGGAATGCCGCAAACATGTTTTGCATCAAGAAAATCAAGAATTGAGCGCGGAATACAACCAAACTTGTTTGGGATCAAGAAAATCAAGAACTGAGTCCGGAATACCGCAAACAAGTTTTGCATCAAGAAAATCAAGAATTGAGTGCGGAATAGAACCAAACTTGTTTGGGATCAAGAAAATCAAGAACTGAGTCCGGAATACCGCAAACAAGTTTTGCGTCAAGAAAATCAAGAATTTGAGTCCGGAATACAAACAAACTCGCTTGGGATCAATAAAATCAAGAACTGAGTCCGGAATACCGCAAACATGTTCTGCATCAAGAAAATCAAGAATTGAGTGCGGAATACAACCAAACTTTTTTCGGATCAAGAAAATCCAGAACTGAGTCCTGAATAACGCAAACATGTTTTGCATCGAGAAAATCAAGAATTAAGCGCGGAATACAACCAAACTTGTTTCGGATCAAGAAAATCAAGAACTGAGTCCGGAATACCGCAAATAATTTTTGCATCAAGAAAATCAAGAATTGAGTGCGGAATAGAACCAAACTTGTTTCGGATCAAGAAAATCAAGAACTGAGTCCGGAATACCACAAACAATTTTTGCATCAAGAAAATCCAGAATTGAGTGCGGAATAGAACCAAACTTGTTTGGGATCAAGAAAATCAAGAACTGAGTCCGGAATACCGCAAACAAGTTTTGCGTCAAGAAAATCAAGAATTTGAGTCCGGAATACAAACAAACTTGCTTGGGATCAATAAAATCAAGAACTGAGTCCGGAATACCGCAAACATGTTCTGCATCAAGAAAATCAAGAATTGAGTGCGGAATACAACCAAACTTTTTTCGGATCAAGAAAATCAAGAACTGAGTCCGGAATACCGCAAACAAGTTTTGCATTAAGAAAATCAAGAATTGAGCGCGGAATACAACCAAAGTTGTTTCGGATCAAGAAAATCAAGAACTGAGTCCGGAATACCGCAAACAATTTTTGCATCAAGAAAATCCAGAATTGAGTGCGGAATAGAACCAAACTTGTTTGGGATCAAGAAAATCAAGAACTGAGTCCGGAATACCGCAAACAAGTTTTGCGTCAAGAAAATCAAGAATTTGAGTCCGGAATACAAACAAACTTGCTTGGGATCAATAAAATTAAGAACTGAGTCCGGAATACCGCAAACATGTTCTGCATCAAGAAAATCAAGAACTGAGTGCGGAATACAACCAAACTTTTTTCGGATCAAGAAAATCAAGAACTGAGTCCGGAATACCGCAAACAAGTTTTGCATCAAGAAAATCAAGAATTGAGTGTGGAATAGAACCAAACCTGTTTCGGATCAAAAAAATCAAGAACTGAGTCCGGAATGCCGCAAACATGTTTTGCATCAAGAAAATCAAGAATTGAGCGCGGAATACAACCAAACTTGTTTGGGATCAAGAAAATCAAGAACTGAGTCTGGAATACCGCAAACAAGTTTTGCATCAAGAAAATCAAGAATTGAGTGCGGAATAGAACCAAACTTGTTTGGGATCAAGAAAATCAAGACTGAGTCCGGAATACCGCAAACAAGTTTTGCGTCAAGAAAATCAAGAATTTGAGTCCGGAATACAAACAAACTCGCTTGGGATCAATAAAATCAAGAACTGAGTCCGGAATACCGCAAACATGTTCTGCATCAAGAAAATCAAGAATTGAGTGCGGAATACAACCAAACTTTTTTCGGATCAAGAAAATCCAGAACTGAGTCCTGAATAACGCAAACATGTTTTGCATCGAGAAATTCAAGAATTGAGCGCGGAATACAACCAAACTTGTTTCGGATCAAGAAAATCAAGAACTGAGTCCGGAATACCGCAAACAATTTTTGCATCAAGAAAATCAAGAATTTAGTGCGGAATAGAACCAAACTTGTTTCGGATCAAGAAAATCAAGAACTGAGTCCGGAATGCCGCAAACATGTTTTGCATCAAGAAAATCAAGAATTGAGTGCGGAATACAACCAAACTTGTTTCGGATCAAGAAAATCAAGAACTGAGTCCGGAATGCCGCAAACAAGTTTTGCATCAAGAAAATCCAGAATTGAGTGCGGAATAGAACCAAACTTGTTTGGGATCAAGAAAATCAAGAACTGAGTCCGGAATACCGCAAACAAGTTTTGCGTCAAGAAAATCAAGAATTTGAGTCCGGAATACAAACAAACTTGCTTGGGATCAATAAAATTAAGAACTGAGTCCGGAATACCGCAAACATGTTCTGCATCAAGAAAATCAAGAACTGAGTGCGGAATACAACCAAACTTTTTTCGGATCAAGAAAATCAAGAACTGAGTCCGGAATACCGCAAACAAGTTTTGCATCAAGAAAATCAAGAATTGAGTGTGGAATAGAACCAAACCTGTTTCGGATCAAAAAAATCAAGAACTGAGTCCGGAATGCCGCAAACATGTTTTGCATCAAGAAAATCAAGAATTGAGCGCGGAATACAACCAAACTTGTTTGGGATCAAGAAAATCAAGAACTGAGTCTGGAATACCGCAAACAAGTTTTGCATCAAGAAAATCAAGAATTGAGTGCGGAATAGAACCAAACTTGTTTGGGATCAAGAAAATCAAGACTGAGTCCGGAATACCGCAAACAAGTTTTGCGTCAAGAAAATCAAGAATTTGAGTCCGGAATACAAACAAACTCGCTTGGGATCAATAAAATCAAGAACTGAGTCCGGAATACCGCAAACATGTTCTGCATCAAGAAAATCAAGAATTGAGTGCGGAATACAACCAAACTTTTTTCGGATCAAGAAAATCCAGAACTGAGTCCTGAATAACGCAAACATGTTTTGCATCGAGAAATTCAAGAATTGAGCGCGGAATACAACCAAACTTGTTTCGGATCAAGAAAATCAAGAACTGAGTCCGGAATACCGCAAACAATTTTTGCATCAAGAAAATCAAGAATTTAGTGCGGAATAGAACCAAACATGTTTCGGATCAAGAAAATCAAGAACTGAGTCCGGAATGCCGCAAACATGTTTTGCATCAAGAAAATCAAGAATTTAGTGCGGAATACAACCAAACTTGTTTCGGATCAAGAAAATCAAGAACTGAGTCCGGAATGCCGCAAACAAGTTTTGCATCAAGAAAATCAAGAATTGAGTGCGGAATAGAACCAAACTTGTTTGGGATCAAGAAAATCAAGAACTGAGTCCGGAATACCGCAAACAAGTTTTGCGTCAAGAAAATCAAGAATTTGAGTCCGGAATACAAACAAACTCGCTTGGGATCAAAAAAATCAAGAACTGAGTCCGGAATACCGCAAACATGTTCTGCATCAAGAAAATCAAGAATTGAGTGCGGAATACAAACAAACTTGTTTGGGATCAAGAAAATCAAGAACTGAGTCCTGAATAACGCAAACATGTTTTGCATCGAGAAAATCAAGAATTGAGCGTGGAATACAACCAAACTTGTTTCGGATCAAGAAAATCAAGAACTGAGTCCGGAATACCGCAAACAATTTTTGCATCCAGAAAATCCAGAATTGAGTGCGGAATAGAACCAAACTTGTTTGGGATCAAGAAAATCAAGAACTGAGTCCGGAATACCGCAAACAAGTTTTGCGTCAAGAAAATCAAGAATTTGAGTCCGGAATACAAACAAACTTGCTTGGGATCAATAAAATCAAAAACTGAGTCCGGAATACCGCAAACATGTTCTGCTTCAAGAAAATCAAGAATTGAGTGCGGAATACAACCAAACTTTTTTCGGATCAAGAAAATCAAGAACTGAGTCCGGAATACCGCAAACAAGTTTTGCATCAAGAAAATCAAGAATTGAGTGCGGAATACAACCAAACCTGTTTCGGATCAAAAAAATCAAGAACTGAGTCCGGAATGCCGCAAACATGTTTTGCATCAAGAAAATCAAGAATTGAGCGCGGAATACAACCAAACTTGTTTCGGATCAAGAAAATCAAGACCTGAGTCCGGAATGCCGCAAACAAGTGTTGCATCAAGAAAATCAAGAATTGAGTGTGGAATAGAACCAAACCTGTTTCGGATCAAAAAAATCAAGAACTGAGTCCGGAATGCCGCAAACATGTTTTGCATCAAGAAAATCAAGAATTGAGCGCGGAATACAACCAAACTTGTTTGGGATCAAGAAAATCAAGAACTGAGTCTGGAATACCGCAAACAAGTTTTGCATCAAGAAAATCAAGAATTGAGTGCGGAATAGAACCAAACTTGTTTGGGATCAAGAAAATCAAGACTGAGTCCGGAATACCGCAAACAAGTTTTGCGTCAAGAAAATCAAGAATTTGAGTCCGGAATACAAACAAACTCGCTTGGGATCAATAAAATCAAGAACTGAGTCCGGAATACCGCAAACATGTTCTGCATCAAGAAAATCAAGAATTGAGTGCGGAATACAACCAAACTTTTTTCGGATCAAGAAAATCCAGAACTGAGTCCTGAATAACGCAAACATGTTTTGCATCGAGAAATTCAAGAATTGAGCGCGGAATACAACCAAACTTGTTTCGGATCAAGAAAATCAAGAACTGAGTCCGGAATACCGCAAACAATTTTTGCATCAAGAAAATCAAGAATTTAGTGCGGAATAGAACCAAACATGTTTCGGATCAAGAAAATCAAGAACTGAGTCCGGAATGCCGCAAACATGTTTTGCATCAAGAAAATCAAGAATTTAGTGCGGAATACAACCAAACTTGTTTCGGATCAAGAAAATCAAGAACTGAGTCCGGAATGCCGCAAACAAGTTTTGCATCAAGAAAATCAAGAATTGAGTGCGGAATAGAACCAAACTTGTTTGGGATCAAGAAAATCAAGAACTGAGTCCGGAATACCGCAAACAAGTTTTGCGTCAAGAAAATCAAGAATTTGAGTCCGGAATACAAACAAACTCGCTTGGGATCAATAAAATCAAGAACTGAGTCCGGAATACCGCAAACATGTTCTGCATCAAGAAAATCAAGAATTGAGTGCGGAATACAAACAAACTTGTTTGGGATCAAGAAAATCAAGAACTGAGTCCTGAATAACGCAAACATGTTTTGCATCGAGAAAATCAAGAATTGAGCGTGGAATACAACCAAACTTGTTTCGGATCAAGAAAATCAAGAACTGAGTCCGGAATACCGCAAACAATTTTTGCATCCAGAAAATCCAGAATTGAGTGCGGAATAGAACCAAACTTGTTTGGGATCAAGAAAATCAAGAACTGAGTCCGGAATACCGCAAACAAGTTTTGCGTCAAGAAAATCAAGAATTTGAGTCCGGAATACAAACAAACTTGCTTGGGATCAATAAAATCAAAAACTGAGTCCGGAATACCGCAAACATGTTCTGCTTCAAGAAAATCAAGAATTGAGTGCGGAATACAACCAAACTTTTTTCGGATCAAGAAAATCAAGAACTGAGTCCGGAATACCGCAAACAAGTTTTGCATCAAGAAAATCAAGAATTGAGTGCGGAATACAACCAAACCTGTTTCGGATCAAAAAAATCAAGAACTGAGTCCGGAATGCCGCAAACATGTTTTGCATCAAGAAAATCAAGAATTGAGCGCGGAATACAACCAAACTTGTTTCGGATCAAGAAAATCAAGACCTGAGTCCGGAATACCGCAAACAAGTTTTGCATCAAGAAAATCAAGAATTGAGTGCGGAATAGAACCAAACTTGTTTCGGATCAAGAAAATCAAGAACTGAGTGCGGAATGCCGCAAACAAGTTTTGCATCAAGAAAATCAAGAATTTGAGTGCGGAATACAACCAAACTTGTTTCGGATCAAGAAAATCAAGAACTGAGTCCGGAATGCCGCAAACAAGTTTTGCATCAAGAAAATCAAGAATTGAGTGCGGAATAGAACCAAACTTGTTTCGGATCAAGAAAATCAAGAACTGAGTCCGGAATACCGCAAACAAGTTTTGCATCAAGAAAATCAAGAATTGAGTGCGGAATAGAACCAAACTTGTTTGGGATCAAGAAAATCAAGAACTGAGTCCGGAATACCGCAAACAAGTTTTGCGTCAAGAAAATCAAGAATTTGAGTCCGGAATACAAACAAACTTGCTTTGGATCAATAAAATCAAGAACTGAGTCCGGAATACCGCAAACATGTTCTGCATCAAGAAAATCAAGAATTGAGTGCGGAATACAACCAAACTTTTTTCGGATCAAGAAAATCAAGAACTGAGTCCTGAATAACGCAAACATGTTTTGCATCGAGAAAATCAAGAATTGAGCGCGGAATACAACCAAACTTGTTTCGGATCAAGAAAATCAAGAACTGAGTCCGGAATACCGCAAACAATTTTTGCATCCAGAAAATCAAGAATTGAGTGCGGAATAGAACCAAACTTGTTTCGGATCAAGAAAATCAAGAACTGAGTCCGGAATGCCGCAAACATGTTTTGCATTAAGAAAATCAAGAATTGAGTGCGGAATACAACCAAACTTGTTTCGGATCAAGAAAATCAAGAACTGAGTCCGGAATGCCGCAAACAAGTTTTGCATCAAGAAAATCAAGAATTGAGTGCGGAATAGAACCAAACTTGTTTCGGATCAAGAAAATCAAGAACTGAGTCCGGAATGCCGCAAACATGTTTTGCATTAAGAAAATCAAGAATTGAGTGCGGAATACAACCAAACTTTTTTCGGATCAAGAAAATCAAGAACTGAGTCCGGAATGCCGCAAACATGTTTTGCATCAAGAAAATCAAGAATTGAGTGCGGAATACAACCAAACTTGTTTCGGATCAAGAAAATCAAGAACTGAGTCCGGAATGCCGCAAACATGTTTTGCATCAAGAAAATCAAGAATTGAGTGCGGAATACAACCAAACTTGTTTCGGATCAAGAAAATCAAGAACTGAGTCCGGAATGCCGCAAACATGTTCTGCATCAAGAAAATCAAGAATTGAGCGCGGAATACAACCAAACTTATTTCGGATCAAGAAAATCAAGAACCGAGTCCGAAATACCGCAAACAAGTTTTGCATCAAGAAAATCAAGAATTGAGTGCGGAATACAACCAAACTTTTTTCGGATCAAGAAAATCAAGAACTGAGTTCTGAATAACGCAAACATGTTTTGCATCGAGAAAATCAAGAATTGAGCGCGGAATACAACCAAACTTGTTTCGGATCAAGAAAATCAAGAACTGAGTCCGGAATACCGCAAACAATTTTTGCATCAAGAAAATCAAGAATTGAGTGCGGAATAGAACCAAACTTGTTTCGGATCAAGAAAATCAAGAACTGAGTCCGGAATGCCGCAAACAAGTTTTGCATCAAGAAAAAAAAGAATTGAGTGCGGAATAGAACCAAACTTGTTTCGGATCAAGAAAATCAAGAACTGAGTCCGGAATGCCGCAAACATGTTTTGCATCAAGAAAATCAAGAATTGAGTGCGGAATACAACCAAACTTGTTTCGGATCAAGAAAATCAAGAACTGAGTCCGGAATACCGCAAACAAGTTTTGCATCAAGAAAATCAAGAATTGAGCGCGGAATACAACCAAACTTGTTTCGGATCAAGAAAATCAAGAACTGAGTCCGGAATGCCGCAAACATGTTCTGCATCAAGAAAATCAAGAATTGAGCGCGGAATACAACCAAACTTGTTTCGGATCAAGAAAATCAAGAACTGAGTCCGAAATACCGCAAACAAGTTTTGCATCAAGAAAATCAAGAATTTGAGTCCGGAATACAACCAAACTTTTTTCGGATCAAGAAAATCAAGAACTGAGTCCGGAATACCGCAAACAAGTTTTGCATCAAGAAAATCAAGAATTGAGTGCGGAATAGAACCAAACTTGTTTGGGATCAAGAAAATCAAGAACTGAGTCCGGAATACCGCAAACAAGTTTTGCGTCAAGAAAATCAAGAATTTGAGTCCGGAATACAACCAAACTTGTTTCGGATCAAGAAAATCAAGAACTGAGTCCGGAATACCGCAAACAAGTTTTGCATCAAGAAAATCAAGAATTTGAGTCCGGAATACAACCAAACTTGTTTCGGATCAAGAAAATCAAGAACTGAGTCCGGAATACCGCAAACAAGTTTTGCATCAAGAAAATCAAGAATTGAGTGCGGAATACAACCAAACTTGTTTCGGATCAAGAAAATCAAGAACTGAGTCCGGAATACCGCAAACAAGTTTTGCATCAAGAAAATCAAGAATTGAGCGCGGAATACAACCAAACTTGTTTCGGATCAAGAAAATCAAGAACTGAGTCCGGAATGCCGCAAACATGTTCTGCATCAAGAAAATCAAGAATTGAGCGCGGAATACAACCAAACTTGTTTCGGATCAAGAAAATCAAGAACTGAGTCCGAAATACCGCAAACAAGTTTTGCATCAAGAAAATCAAGAATTTGAGTCCGGAATATAACCAAACTTTTTTCGGATCAAGAAAATCAAGAACTGAGTCCGGAATACCGCAAACAAGTTTTGCATCAAGAAAATCAAGAATTGAGTGCGGAATAGAACCAAACTTGTTTGGGATCAAGAAAATCAAGAACTGAGTCCGGAATGCCGCAAACATGTTTTGCATCAAGAAAATCAAGAATTGAGTGCGGAATACAACCAAACTTGTTTCGGATCAAGAAAATCAAGAACTGAGTCCGGAATGCCGCAAACATGTTCTGCATCAAGAAAATCAAGAATTGAGCGCGGAATACAACCAAACTTGTTTCGGATCAAGAAAATCAAGAACTGAGTCCGAAATACCGCAAACAAGTTTTGCATCAAGAAAATCAAGAATTTGAGTCCGGAATACAACCAAACTTTTTTCGGATCAAGAAAATCAAGAACTGAGTCCGGAATACCGCAAACAAGTTTTGCATCAAGAAAATCAAGAATTGAGTGCGGAATAGAACCAAACTTGTTTGGGATCAAGAAAATCAAGAACTGAGTCCGGAATACCGCAAACAAGTTTTGCGTCAAGAAAATCAAGAATTTGAGTCCGGAATACAACCAAACTTGTTTCGGATCAAGAAAATCAAGAACTGAGTCCGGAATACCGCAAACAAGTTTTGCATCAAGAAAATCAAGAATTTGAGTCCGGAATACAACCAAACTTGTTTCGGATCAAGAAAATCAAGAACTGAGTCCGGAATACCGCAAACAAGTTTTGCATCAAGAAAATCAAGAATTGAGAGCGGAATAGAACCAAACTTGTTTCGGATCAAGAAAATATAGGACTGAGTCCGGAATTCCGCAAACATGTTTTGCATCACGAAAATCAAGAATTGACTGCGGAATACAACCAAACTTGTTTCGGATCAAGAAAATCAAGAACTGAGTCCGGAATGCCGCAAACAAGTTTTGCATCAAGAAAATCAAGAATTGAGCGCGGAATACAACCAAACTTGTTTCGGATCAAGAAAATCAAGACCTGAGTCCGGAATTCCGCAAACATGTTTTGCATCAAGAAAATCAAGAATTGAGCGCGGAATACAACCAAACTTGTTTCGGATCAAGAAAATCAAGAACTGAGTCCGGAATACCGCAAACAAGTTTTGCATCAAGAAAATCAAGAATTTTAGTCCGGAATACAACCAAACTTGTTTCGGATCAAGAAAATCAAGAACTGAGTCCGGAATACCGCAAACAAGTTTTGCATCAAGAAAATCAAGAATTTGAGTCCGGAATACAACCAAACATGTTTCAGATCAAGAAAATCAAGAACTGAGTCCGGAATTCCGCAAACATGTTTTGCATCAAGAAAATCAAGAATTGAGCGCGGAATACAACCAAACTTGTTTCGGATCAAGAAAATCAAGACCTGAGTCCGGAATGCCGCAAACAAGTTGTGCATCAAGAAAATCAAGAATTGAGTGCGGAATACAACCAAACTTGTTTCGGATCAAGAAAAACAAGAACTGAGTCCGGAATACCGCAAACAAGTTTTGCATCAAGAAAAAATAAGAATTTGAGTCCGGAATACAAACAAACTTGTTTGGGATCAAGAAAATCAAGAACTGAGTCCTGAATAACGCAAACATGTTTTGCATCGAGAAAATCAAGAATTGAGCGCGGAATACAACCAAACTTGTTTCGGATCAAGAAAATCAAGAACTGAGTCCGGAATACCGCAAACAATTTTTGCATCAAGAAAATCCAGAATTGAGTGCGGAATAGAACCAAACTTGTTTGGGATCAAGAAAATCAAGAACTGAGTCCGGAATACCGCAAACAAGTTTTGCGTCAAGAAAATCAAGAATTTGAGTCCGGAATACAAACAAACTTGCTTGGGATCAATAAAATCAAAAACTGAGTCCGGAATACCGCAAACATGTTCTGCTTCAAGAAAATCAAGAATTGAGTGCGGAATACAACCAAACTTTTTTCGGATCAAGAAAATCAAGAACTGAGTCCGGAACACCGCAAACAAGTTTTGCATCAAGAAAATCAAGAATTGAGTGCGGAATACAACCAAACCTGTTTCGGATCAAAAAAATCAAGAACTGAGTCCGGAATGCCGCAAACATGTTTTGCATCAAGAAAATCAAGAATTGAGCGCGGAATACAACCAAACTTGTTTCGGATCAAGAAAATCAAGACCTGAGTCCGGAATACCGCAAACAAGTTTTGCATCAAGAAAATCAAGAATTGAGTGCGGAATAGAACCAAACTTGTTTGGGATCAAAAAATCAAGAACTGAGTCCTGAATAACGCAAACATGTTTTGCATCAAGAAAATCAAGAATTGAGCGCGGAATACAACCAAACTTGTTTGGGATCAAGAAAATCAAGAACTGAGTCCGGAATACCGCAAACAAGTTTTGCATCAAGAAAATCAAGAATTGAGTGCGGAATAGAACCAAACTTGTTTGGGATCAAGAAAATCAAGACTGAGTCCGGAATACCGCAAACAAGTTTTGCGTCAAGAAAATCAAGAATTTGAGTCCGGAATACAAACAAACTCGCTTGGGATCAATAAAATCAAGAACTGAGTCCGGAATACCGCAAACATGTTCTGCATCAAGAAAATCAAGAATTGAGTGCGGAATACAACCAAACTTTTTTCGGATCAAAAAAATCAAGAACTGAGTCCTGAATAACGCAAACATGTTTTGCATCGAGAAAATCAAGAATTGAGCGCGGAATACAACCAAACTTGTTTCGGATCAAGAAAATCAAGAACTGAGTCCGGAATACCGCAAACAATTTTTGCATCAAGAAAATCCAGAATTGAGTGCGGAATAGAACCAAACTTGTTTGGGATCAAGAAAATCAAGAACTGAGTCCGGAATACCGCAAACAAGTTTTGCGTCAAGAAAATCAAGAATTTGAGTCCGGAATACAAACAAACTTGCTTGGGATCAATAAAATCAAAAACTGAGTCCGGAATACCGCAAACATGTTCTGCTTCAAGAAAATCAAGAATTGAGTGCGGAATACAACCAAACTTTTTTCGGATCAAGAAAATCAAGAACTGAGTCCGGAATACCGCAAACAAGTTTTGCATCAAGAAAATCAAGAATTGAGTGCGGAATACAACCAAACCTGTTTCGGATCAAAAAAATCAAGAACTGAGTCCGGAATGCCGCAAACATGTTTTGCATCAAGAAAATCAAGAATTGAGCGCGGAATACAACCAAACTTGTTTCGGATCAAGAAAATCAAGACCTGAGTCCGGAATACCGCAAATAAGTTTTGCATCAAGAAAATCAAGAATTGAGTGCGGAATAGAACCAAACTTGTTTCGGATCAAGAAAATCAAGAACTGAGTCCGGAATGCCGCAAACATGTTTTGCATTAAGAAAATCAAGAATTGAGTGCGGAATACAACCAAACTTGTTTCGGATCAAGAAAATCAAGAACTGAGTCCGGAATGCCGCAAACATGTTTTGCATTAAGAAAATCAAGAATTGAGTGCGGAATACAACCAAACTTGTTTCGGATCAAGAAAATCAAGAACTGAGTCCGGAATGCCGCAAACAAGTTTTGCATCAAGAAAATCAAGAATTGAGTGCGGAATAGAACCAAACTTGTTTCGGATCAAGAAAATCAAGAACTGAGTCCGGAATGCCGCAAACATGTTTTGCATCAAGAAAATCAAGAATTGAGTGCGGAATACAACCAAACTTGTTTCGGATCAAGAAAATCAAGAACTGAGTCCGGAATGCCGCAAACATGTTTTGCATCAAGAAAATCAAGAATTGAGTGCGGAATACAACCAAACTTGTTTCGGATCAAGAAAATCAAGAACTGAGTCCGGAATGCCGCAAACATGTTCTGCATCAAGAAAATCAAGAATTGAGCGCGGAATACAACCAAACTTATTTCGGATCAAGAAAATCAAGAACCGAGTCCGAAATACCGCAAACAAGTTTTGCATCAAGAAAATCAAGAATTGAGTGCGGAATACAACCAAACTTTTTTCGGATCAAGAAAATCAAGAACTGAGTTCTGAATAACGCAAACATGTTTTGCATCGAGAAAATCAAGAATTGAGCGCGGAATACAACCAAACTTGTTTCGGATCAAGAAAATCAAGAACTGAGTCCGGAATACCGCAAACAATTTTTGCATCAAGAAAATCAAGAATTGAGTGCGGAATAGAACCAAACTTGTTTCGGATCAAGAAAATCAAGAACTGAGTCCGGAATGCCGCAAACAAGTTTTGCATCAAGAAAAAAAAGAATTGAGTGCGGAATAGAACCAAACTTGTTTCGGATCAAGAAAATCAAGAACTGAGTCCGGAATGCCGCAAACATGTTTTGCATCAAGAAAATCAAGAATTGAGTGCGGAATACAACCAAACTTGTTTCGGATCAAGAAAATCAAGAACTGAGTCCGGAATGCCGCAAACATGTTTTGCATCAAGAAAATCAAGAATTGAGTGCGGAATACAACCAAACTTGTTTCGGATCAAGAAAATCAAGAACTGAGTCCGGAATGCCGCAAACATGTTCTGCATCAAGAAAATCAAGAATTGAGCGCGGAATACAACCAAACTTGTTTCGGATCAAGAAAATCAAGAACTGAGTCCGAAATACCGCAAACAAGTTTTGCATCAAGAAAATCAAGAATTTGAGTCCGGAATACAACCAAACTTTTTTCGGATCAAGAAAATCAAGAACTGAGTCCGGAATACCGCAAACAAGTTTTGCATCAAGAAAATCAAGAATTGAGTGCGGAATAGAACCAAACTTGTTTGGGATCAAGAAAATCAAGAACTGAGTCCGGAATACCGCAAACAAGTTTTGCGTCAAGAAAATCAAGAATTTGAGTCCGGAATACAACCAAACTTGTTTCGGATCAAGAAAATCAAGAACTGAGTCCGGAATACCGCAAACAAGTTTTGCATCAAGAAAATCAAGAATTTGAGTCCGGAATACAACCAAACTTGTTTCGGATCAAGAAAATCAAGAACTGAGTCCGGAATACCGCAAACAAGTTTTGCATCAAGAAAATCAAGAATTGAGAGCGGAATAGAACCAAACTTGTTTCGGATCAAGAAAATATAGGACTGAGTCCGGAATTCCGCAAACATGTTTTGCATCACGAAAATCAAGAATTGACTGCGGAATACAACCAAACTTGTTTCGGATCAAGAAAATCAAGAACTGAGTCCGGAATGCCGCAAACAAGTTTTGCATCAAGAAAATCAAGAATTGAGCGCGGAATACAACCAAACTTGTTTCGGATCAAGAAAATCAAGACCTGAGTCCGGAATTCCGCAAACATGTTTTGCATCAAGAAAATCAAGAATTGAGCGCGGAATACAACCAAACTTGTTTCGGATCAAGAAAATCAAGAACTGAGTCCGGAATACCGCAAACAAGTTTTGCATCAAGAAAAAATAAGAATTTGAGTCCGGAATACAAACAAACTTGTTTGGGATCAAGAAAATCAAGAACTGAGTCCTGAATAACGCAAACATGTTTTGCATCGAGAAAATCAAGAATTGAGCGCGGAATACAACCAAACTTGTTTCGGATCAAGAAAATCAAGAACTGAGTCCGGAATACCGCAAACAATTTTTGCATCAAGAAAATCCAGAATTGAGTGCGGAATAGAACCAAACTTGTTTGGGATCAAGAAAATCAAGAACTGAGTCCGGAATACCGCAAACAAGTTTTGCGTCAAGAAAATCAAGAATTTGAGTCCGGAATACAAACAAACTTGCTTGGGATCAATAAAATCAAAAACTGAGTCCGGAATACCGCAAACATGTTCTGCTTCAAGAAAATCAAGAATTGAGTGCGGAATACAACCAAACTTTTTTCGGATCAAGAAAATCAAGAACTGAGTCCGGAACACCGCAAACAAGTTTTGCATCAAGAAAATCAAGAATTGAGTGCGGAATACAACCAAACCTGTTTCGGATCAAAAAAATCAAGAACTGAGTCCGGAATGCCGCAAACATGTTTTGCATCAAGAAAATCAAGAATTGAGCGCGGAATACAACCAAACTTGTTTCGGATCAAGAAAATCAAGACCTGAGTCCGGAATACCGCAAACAAGTTTTGCATCAAGAAAATCAAGAATTGAGTGCGGAATAGAACCAAACTTGTTTGGGATCAAAAAATCAAGAACTGAGTCCTGAATAACGCAAACATGTTTTGCATCAAGAAAATCAAGAATTGAGCGCGGAATACAACCAAACTTGTTTGGGATCAAGAAAATCAAGAACTGAGTCCGGAATACCGCAAACAAGTTTTGCATCAAGAAAATCAAGAATTGAGTGCGGAATAGAACCAAACTTGTTTGGGATCAAGAAAATCAAGACTGAGTCCGGAATACCGCAAACAAGTTTTGCGTCAAGAAAATCAAGAATTTGAGTCCGGAATACAAACAAACTCGCTTGGGATCAATAAAATCAAGAACTGAGTCCGGAATACCGCAAACATGTTCTGCATCAAGAAAATCAAGAATTGAGTGCGGAATACAACCAAACTTTTTTCGGATCAAAAAAATCAAGAACTGAGTCCTGAATAACGCAAACATGTTTTGCATCGAGAAAATCAAGAATTGAGCGCGGAATACAACCAAACTTGTTTCGGATCAAGAAAATCAAGAACTGAGTCCGGAATACCGCAAACAATTTTTGCATCAAGAAAATCCAGAATTGAGTGCGGAATAGAACCAAACTTGTTTGAGATCAAGAAAATCAAGAACTGAGTCCGGAATACCGCAAACAAGTTTTGCGTCAAGAAAATCAAGAATTTGAGTCCGGAATACAAACAAACTTGCTTGGGATCAATAAAATCAAAAACTGAGTCCGGAATACCGCAAACATGTTCTGCTTCAAGAAAATCAAGAATTGAGTGCGGAATACAACCAAACTTTTTTCGGATCAAGAAAATCAAGAACTGAGTCCGGAATACCGCAAACAAGTTTTGCATCAAGAAAATCAAGAATTGAGTGCGGAATACAACCAAACCTGTTTCGGATCAAAAAAATCAAGAACTGAGTCCGGAATGCCGCAAACATGTTTTGCATCAAGAAAATCAAGAATTGAGCGCGGAATACAACCAAACTTGTTTCGGATCAAGAAAATCAAGACCTGAGTCCGGAATACCGCAAACAAGTTTTGCATCAAGAAAATCAAGAATTGAGTGCGGAATAGAACCAAACTTGTTTCGGATCAAGAAAATCAAGAACTGAGTGCGGAATGCCGCAAACAAGTTTTGCATCAAGAAAATCAAGAATTTGAGTGCGGAATACAACCAAACTTGTTTCGGATCAAGAAAATCAAGAACTGAGTCCGGAATGCCGCAAACAAGTTTTGCATCAAGAAAATCAAGAATTGAGTGCGGAATAGAACCAAACTTGTTTCGGATCAAGAAAATCAAGAACTGAGTCCGGAATACCGCAAACAAGTTTTGCATCAAGAAAATCAAGAATTGAGTGCGGAATAGAACCAAACTTGTTTGGGATCAAGAAAATCAAGAACTGAGTCCGGAATACCGCAAACAAGTTTTGCGTCAAGAAAATCAAGAATTTGAGTCCGGAATACAAACAAACTTGCTTGGGATCAATAAAATCAAAAACTGAGTCCTGAATAACGCAAACATGTTTTGCATCGAGAAAATCAAGAATTGAGCGCGGAATACAACCAAACTTGTTTCGGATCAAGAAAATCAAGAACTGAGTCCGGAATACCGCAAACAATTTTTGCATCAAGAAAATCCAGAATTGAGTGCGGAATAGAACCAAACTTGTTTGGGATCAAGAAAATCAAGAACTGAGTCCGGAATACCGCAAACAAGTTTTGCGTCAAGAAAATCAAGAATTTGAGTCCGGAATACAAACAAACTTGCTTGGGATCAATAAAATCAAAAACTGAGTCCGGAATACCGCAAACATGTTCTGCTTCAAGAAAATCAAGAATTGAGTGCGGAATACAACCAAACTTTTTTCGGATCAAGAAAATCAAGAACTGAGTCCGGAATACCGCAAACAAGTTTTGCATCAAGAAAATCAAGAATTGAGTGCGGAATACAACCAAACCTGTTTCGGATCAAAAAAATCAAGAACTGAGTCCGGAATGCCGCAAACATGTTTTGCATCAAGAAAATCAAGAATTGAGCGCGGAATACAACCAAACTTGTTTCGGATCAAGAAAATCAAGACCTGAGTCCGGAATGCCGCAAACAAGTTGTGCATCAAGAAAATCAAGAATTGAGTGCGGAATACAACCAAACTTGTTTCGGATCAAGAAAAACAAGAACTGAGTCCGGAATACCGCAAACAAGTTTTGCATCAAGAAAAAATAAGAATTTGAGTCCGGAATACAAACAAACTTGTTTGGGATCAAGAAAATCAAGAACTGAGTCCTGAATAACGCAAACATGTTTTGCATCGAGAAAATCAAGAATTGAGCGCGGAATACAACCAAACTTGTTTCGGATCAAGAAAATCAAGAACTGAGTCCGGAATACCGCAAACAATTTTTGCATCAAGAAAATCCAGAATTGAGTGCGGAATAGAACCAAACTTGTTTGGGATCAATAAAATCAAAAACTGAGTCCGGAATACCGCAAACATGTTCTGCTTCAAGAAATCAAGAATTGAGTGCGGAATACAACCAAACTTTTTTCGGATCAAGAAAATCAAGAACTGAGTCCGGAATGCCGCAAACATGTTTTGCATCAAGAAAATCAAGAATTGAGTGCGGAATACAACCAAACTTGTTTCGGATCAAGAAAATCAAGAACTGAGTCCGGAATGCCGCAAACATGTTCTGCATCAAGAAAATCAAGAATTGAGCGCGGAATACAACCAAACTTATTTCGGATCAAGAAAATCAAGAACCGAGTCCGAAATACCGCAAACAAGTTTTGCATCAAGAAAATCAAGAATTGAGTGCGGAATAGAACCAAACTTGTTTCGGATCAAGAAAATCAAGAACTGAGTGCGGAATGCCGCAAACAAGTTTTGCATCAAGAAAATCAAGAATTTGAGTGCGGAATACAACCAAACTTGTTTCGGATCAAGAAAATCAAGAACTGAGTCCGGAATGCCGCAAACAAGTTTTGCATCAAGAAAATCAAGAATTGAGTGCGGAATAGAACCAAACTTGTTTCGGATCAAGAAAATCAAGAACTGAGTCCGGAATACCGCAAACAAGTTTTGCATCAAGAAAATCAAGAATTGAGTGCGGAATAGAACCAAACTTGTTTGGGATCAAGAAAATCAAGAACTGAGTCCGGAATACCGCAAACAAGTTTTGCGTCAAGAAAATCAAGAATTTGAGTCCGGAATACAAACAAACTTGCTTTGGATCAATAAAATCAAGAACTGAGTCCGGAATACCGCAAACATGTTCTGCATCAAGAAAATCAAGAATTGAGTGCGGAATACAACCAAACTTTTTTCGGATCAAGAAAATCAAGAACTGAGTCCTGAATAACGCAAACATGTTTTGCATCGAGAAAATCAAGAATTGAGCGCGGAATACAACCAAACTTGTTTCGGATCAAGAAAATCAAGAACTGAGTCCGGAATACCGCAAACAATTTTTGCATTCAGAAAATCAAGAATTGAGTGCGGAATAGAACCAAACTTGTTTCGGATCAAGAAAATCAAGAACTGAGTCCGGAATGCCGCAAACATGTTTTGCATTAAGAAAATCAAGAATTGAGTGCGGAATACAACCAAACTTGTTTCGGATCAAGAAAATCAAGAACTGAGTCCGGAATGCCGCAAACAAGTTTTGCATCAAGAAAATCAAGAATTGAGTGCGGAATAGAACCAAACTTGTTTCGGATCAAGAAAATCAAGAACTGAGTCCGGAATGCCGCAAACATGTTTTGCATCAAGAAAATCAAGAATTGAGTGCGGAATACAACCAAACTTGTTTCGGATCAAGAAAATCAAGAACTGAGTCCGGAATGCCGCAAACATGTTTTGCATCAAGAAAATCAAGAATTGAGTGCGGAATACAACCAAACTTGTTTCGGATCAAGAAAATCAAGAACTGAGTCCGGAATGCCGCAAACATGTTCTGCATCAAGAAAATCAAGAATTGAGCGCGGAATACAACCAAACTTATTTCGGATCAAGAAAATCAAGAACCGAGTCCGAAATACCGCAAACAAGTTTTGCATCAAGAAAATCAAGAATTGAGTGCGGAATACAACCAAACTTTTTTCGGATCAAGAAAATCAAGAACTGAGTCCTGAATAACGCAAACATGTTTTGCATCGAGAAAATCAAGAATTGAGCGCGGAATACAACCAAACTTGTTTCGGATCAAGAAAATCAAGAACTGAGTCCGGAATACCGCAAACAATTTTTGCATCAAGAAAATCAAGAATTGAGTGCGGAATAGAACCAAACTTGTTTCGGATCAAGAAAATCAAGAACTGAGTCCGGAATGCCGCAAACAAGTTTTGCATCAAGAAAAAAAAGAATTGAGTGCGGAATAGAACCAAACTTGTTTCGGATCAAGAAAATCAAGAACTGAGTCCGGAATGCCGCAAACATGTTTTGCATCAAGAAAATCAAGAATTGAGTGCGGAATACAACCAAACTTGTTTCGGATCAAGAAAATCAAGAACTGAGTCCGGAATGCCGCAAACATGTTTTGCATCAAGAAAATCAAGAATTGAGTGCGGAATACAACCAAACTTGTTTCGGATCAAGAAAATCAAGAACTGAGTCCGGAATGCCGCAAACATGTTCTGCATCAAGAAAATCAAGAATTGAGCGCGGAATACAACCAAACTTGTTTCGGATCAAGAAAATCAAGAACTGAGTCCGAAATACCGCAAACAAGTTTTGCATCAAGAAAATCAAGAATTTGAGTCCGGAATACAACCAAACTTTTTTCGGATCAAGAAAATCAAGAACTGAGTCCGGAATACCGCAAACAAGTTTTGCATCAAGAAAATCAAGAATTGAGTGCGGAATAGAACCAAACTTGTTTGGGATCAAGAAAATCAAGAACTGAGTCCGGAATACCGCAAACAAGTTTTGCATCAAGAAAATCCAGAATTGAGTGCGGAATAGAACCAAACTTGTTTGGGATCAAGAAAATCAAGAACTGAGTCCGGAATACCGCAAACAAGTTTTGCGTCAAGAAAATCAAGAATTTGAGTCCGGAATACAAACAAACTTGCTTGGGATCAATAAAATCAAAAACTGAGTCCGGAATACCGCAAACATGTTCTGCTTCAAGAAAATCAAGAATTGAGTGCGGAATACAACCAAACTTTTTTCGGATCAAGAAAATCAAGAACTGAGTCCGGAACACCGCAAACAAGTTTTGCATCAAGAAAATCAAGAATTGAGTGCGGAATACAACCAAACCTGTTTCGGATCAAAAAAATCAAGAACTGAGTCCGGAATGCCGCAAACATGTTTTGCATCAAGAAAATCAAGAATTGAGCGCGGAATACAACCAAACTTGTTTCGGATCAAGAAAATCAAGACCTGAGTCCGGAATACCGCAAACAAGTTTTGCATCAAGAAAATCAAGAATTGAGTGCGGAATAGAACCAAACTTGTTTCGGATCAAGAAAATAAAGAACTGAGTGCGGAATGCCGCAAACAAGTTTTGCATCAAGAAAATCAAGAATTTGAGTCCGGAATACAAACAAACTTGTTTGGGATCAAAAAATCAAGAACTGAGTCCTGAATAACGCAAACATGTTTTGCATCAAGAAAATCAAGAATTGAGCGCGGAATACAACCAAACTTGTTTCGGATCAAGAAAATCAAGAACTGAGTCCGGAATACCGCAAACAAGTTTTGCATCAAGAAAATCAAGAATTTGAGTCCGGAATACAACCAAACTTGTTTCGGATCAAGAAAATCAAGAACTGAGTCCGGAATGCCGCAAACATGTTTTGCATCAAGAAAATCAAGAATTGAGTGCGGAATACAACCAAACTTGTTTCGGATCAAGAAAATCAAGAACTGAGTCCGGAATGCCGCAAACATGTTTTGCATCAAGAAAATCAAGAATTGAGTGCGGAATAGAACCAAACTTGTTTCGGATCAAGAAAATCAAGAACTGAGTGCGGAATGCCGCAAGCAAGTGTTGCATCAAGAAAATCAAGAATTTGAGTCCGGAATACAAAGAAACTTGTTTGGGATCAAAAAATCAAGAACTGAGTCCTGAATAACGCAAACATGTTTTGCATCAAGAAAATCAAGAATTGAGCGCGGAATACAACCAAACTTGTTTCGGATCAAGAAAATCAAGAACTGAGTCCGGAATACCGCAAACAAGTTTTGCATCAAGAAAATCAAGAATTTGAGTCCGGAATACAACCAAACTTGTTTCGGATCAAGAAAATCAAGAACTGAGTCCGGAATGCCGCAAACATGTTTTGCATCAAGAAAATCAAGAATTGAGTGCGGAATACAACCAAACTTGTTTCGGATCAAGAAAATCAAGAACTGAGTCCGGAATGCCGCAAACATGTTTTGCATCAAGAAAATCAAGAATTGAGTGCGGAATAGAACCAAACTTGTTTCGGATCAAGAAAATCAAGAACTGAGTGCGGAATGCCGCAAGCAAGTTTTGCATCAAGAAAATCAAGAATTGAGTGCGGAATAGAACCAAACTTGTTTCGGATCAAGAAAATCAAGAACTGAGTGCGGAATGCCGCAAGCAAGTTTTGCATCAAGAAAATCAAGAATTTGAGTCCGGAATACAACCAAACATGTTTGGGATCAAGAAAATCAAGAACTGAGTCCGGAATTCCGCAAACATGTTTTGCATCAAGAAAATCAAGAATTGAGCGCGGAATACAACCAAACTTGTTTCGGATCAAGAAAATCAAGACCTGAGTCTGGAATACCGCAAACAAGTTTTGCATCAAGAAAATCAAGAATTGAGTGCGGAATAGAACCAAACTTGTTTCGGATCAAGAAAATCAAGAACTGAGTGCGGAATGCCGCAAACAAGTTTTGCATCAAGAAAATCAAGAATTTGAGTCCGGAATACAAACAAACTTGTTTGGGATCAAAAAATCAAGAACTGAGTCCTGAATAACGCAAACATGTTTTGCATCAAGAAAATCAAGAATTGAGCGCGGAATACAACCAAACTTGTTTCGGATCAAGAAAATCAAGAACTGAGTCCGGAATACCGCAAACAAGTTTTGCATCAAGAAAATCAAGAATTTGAGTCCGGAATACAACCAAACTTGTTTCGGATCAAGAAAATCAAGAACTGAGTCCGGAATGCCGCAAACATGTTTTGCATCAAGAAAATCAAGAATTGAGTGCGGAATACAACCAAACTTGTTTCGGATCAAGAAAATCAAGAACTGAGTCCGGAATGCCGCAAACATGTTTTGCATCAAGAAAATCAAGAATTGAGTGCGGAATACAACCAAACTTGTTTCGGATCAAGAAAATCAAGAACTGAGTCCGGAATGCCGCAAACATGTTTTGCATCAAGAAAATCAAGAATTGAGTGCGGAATACAACCAAACTTGTTTCGGATCAAGAAAATCAAGAACTGAGTCCGGAATGCCGCAAACATGTTCTGCATCAAGAAAATCAAGAATTGAGCGCGGAATACAACCAAACTTATTTCGGATCAAGAAAATCAAGAACCGAGTCCGAAATACCGCAAACAATTTTTGCATCAAGAAAATCCAGAATTGAGTGCGGAATACAACCAAACTTGTTTCGGATCAAGAAAATCAAGAACTGAGTCCGGAATGCCGCAAACAAGTTTTGCATCAAGAAAATCAAGAATTGAGCGCGGAATACAACCAAACTTGTTTCGGATCAGGAAAATCAAGACCTGAGTCCGGAATGCCGCAAACAAGTTGTGCATCAAGAAAATCAAGAATTGAGTGCGGAATACAACCAAACTTGTTTCGGATCAAGAAAAACAAGAACTGAGTCCGGAATACCGCAAACAAGTTTTGCATCAAGAAAAAATAAGAATTTGAGTCCGGAATACAAACAAACTTGTTCGGGATCAAGAAAATCAAGAACTGAGTCCTGAATAATGCAAACATGTTTTGCATCAAGAAAATCAAGAATTGAGCGCGGAATACAACTAAACTTGTTTCGGATCAAGAAAATCAAGAACTGAGTCCGGAATACCGCAAACAAGTTTTGCATCAAGAAAATCAAGAATTTGAGTCCGGAATACAACCAAACTTGTTTCGGATGAAGAAAATCAAGAACTCAGTCCGGAATGCCTTAAACATGTTTTGCATCAAGAAAATCAAGAATTGAGTGCGGAATACAACCAAACTTGTTTCGGATCAAGAAAATCAAGAACTGAGTCCGGAATGCCGCAAACATGTTTTGCATCAAGAAAATCAAGAATTGAGTGCGGAATACAACCAAACTTGTTTCGGATCAAGAAAATCAAGAACTGAGTCCGGAATGCCGCAAACATGTTTTGCATCAAGAAAATCAAGAATTGAGTGCGGAATAGAACCAAACTTGTTTCGGATCAAGAAAATTAAGAACTGAGTGCGGAATGCCGCAAAAAAGTTTTGCATCAAGAAAATCAAGAATTTGAGTCCGGAATACAAACAAACTTGTTTGGGATCAAAAAATCAAGAACTGAGTCCTGAATAACGCAAACATGTTTTGCATCAAGAAAATCAAGAATTTGAGTCCGGAATACAACCAAACTTGTTTCGGATCAAGAAAAATCAAGAACTGAGTCCGGAATGCCGCAAACATGTTTTGCATCAAGAAAATCAAGAATTGAGCGCGGAATACAACCAAACTTGTTTCGGATCAAGAAAATCAAGAACTGAGTCCGGAATACAGCAAACATGTTTTGTATCAAGAAAATCAAGAATTGAGCGCGGAATACAACCAAACTTGTTTCGGATCAAGAAAATCAAGAACTGAGTCCAGAATCCCGCAAACAAGTTTTGCATCAAGAAAATCAAGAATTTGAGTCCGGAATACAACCAAACTTGTTTCGGATCAAGAAAATCAAGAACTCAGTCCGGAATGCCGCAAACATGTTTTGCATCAAGAAAATCAAGAATTGAGTGCGGAATAGAACCAAACTTGTTTCGGATCAAGAAAATCAAGAACTGAGTGCGGAATGCCGCAAGCAAGTTTTGCATCAAGAAAATCAAGAATTTGAGTCCGGAATACAAACAAACTTGTTTGGGATCAAAAAATCAAGAACTGAGTCCTGAATAACGCAAACATGTTTTGCATCAAGAAAATCAAGAATTGAGCGCGGAATACAACCAAACTTGTTTCGGATCAAGAAAATCAAGAACTGAGTCCGGAATACCGCAAACAAGTTTTGCATCAAGAAAATCAAGAATTTGAGTCCGGAATACAACCAAACATGTTTCAGATCAAGAAAATCAAGAACTGAGTCCGGAATTCCGCAAACATGTTTTGCATCAAGAAAATCAAGAATTGAGTGCGGAATACAACCAAACTTGTTTCGGATCAAGAAAATCAAGAACTGAGTCCGGAATGCCGCAAACAAGTTTTGCATCAAGAAAATCAAGAATTGAGCGCGGAATACAACCAAACTTGTTTCGGATCAGGAAAATCAAGACCTGAGTCCGGAATGCCGCAAACAAGTTGTGCATCAAGAAAATCAAGAATTGAGTGCGGAATACAACCAAACTTGTTTCGGATCAAGAAAATCAAGAACTGAGTCCGGAATGCCGCAAACATGTTTTGCATCAAGAAAATCAAGAATTGAGTGCGGAATACAACCAAACTTGTTTCGGATCAAGAAAATCAAGAACTGAGTCCTGAATAACGCAAACATGTTTTGCATCAAGAAAATCAAGAATTTGAGTCCGGAATACAACCAAACTTGTTTCGGATCAAGAAAATCAAGAACTGAGTCCTGAATAACGTAAACATGTTTTGCATCGAGAAAATCAAGAATTGAGCGCGGAATACAACCAAACTTGTTTCGGATCAAGAAAATCAAGAACTGAGTCCGGAATACCGCAAACAAGTTTTGCATCAAGAAAATCAAGAATTGAGCGCGGAATACAACCAAACCTGTTTCGGATCAAAAAAATCAAGAACTGAGTCCGGAATGCCGCAAACATGTTTTGCATCAAGAAAATCAAGAATTGAGCGCGGAATACAACCAAACTTGTTTCGGATCAAGAAAATCAAGACCTGAGTCCGGAGTACCGCAAACAAGTTTTGCATCAAGAAAATCAAGAATTGAGTGCGGAATAGAACCAAACTTGTTTCGGATCAAGAAAATCAAGAACTGAGTGCGGAATGCCGCAAACAAGTTTTGCATCAAGAAAATCAAGAATTTGAGTGCGGAATACAACCAAACTTGTTTCGGATCAAGAAAATCAAGAACTGAGTCCGGAATGCCGCAAACAAGTTTTGCATCAAGAAAATCAAGAATTGAGTGCGGAATAGAACCAAACTTGTTTCGGATCAAGAAAATCAAGAACTGAGTCCGGAATACCGCAAACAAGTTTTGCATCAAGAAAATCAAGATTTGAGTGCGGAATAGAACCAAACTTGTTTGGGATCAAGAAAATCAAGAACTGAGTCCGGAATACCGCAAACAAGTTTTGCGTCAAGAAAATCAAGAATTTGAGTCCGGAATACAAACAAACTTGCTTGGGATCAATAAAATCAAGAACTGAGTCCGGAATACCGCAAACATGTTCTGCATCAAGAAAATCAAGAATTGAGTGCGGAATACAACCAAACTTTTTTCGGATCAAGAAAATCAAGAACTGAGTCCTGAATAACGCAAACATGTTTTGCATCGAGAAAATCAAGAATTGAGCGCGGAATACAACCAAACTTGTTTCGGATCAAGAAAATCAAGAACTGAGTCCGGAATACAGCAAACATGTTTTGCATCAAGAAAATCAAGAATTGAGCGCGGAATACAACCAAACTTGTTTCGGATCAAGAAAATCAAGAACTGAGTCCAGAATCCCGCAAACAAGTTTTGCATCAAGAAAATCAAGAATTTGAGTCCGGAATACAACCAAACTTGTTTCGGATCAAGAAAATCAAGAACTCAGTCCGGAATGCCGCAAACATGTTTTGCATCAAGAAAATCAAGAATTGAGTGCGGAATAGAACCAAACTTGTTTCGGATCAAGAAAATCAAGAACTGAGTGCGGAATGCCGCAAGCAAGTTTTGCATCAAGAAAATCAAGAATTTGAGTCCGGAATACAAACAAACTTGTTTGGGATCAAAAAATCAAGAACTGAGTCCTGAATAACGCAAACATGTTTTGCATCAAGAAAATCAAGAATTGAGCGCGGAATACAACCAAACTTGTTTCGGATCAAGAAAATCAAGAACTGAGTCCGGAATACCGCAAACAAGTTTTGCATCAAGAAAATCAAGAATTTGAGTCCGGAATACAACCAAACATGTTTCAGATCAAGAAAATCAAGAACTGAGTCCGGAATTCCGCAAACATGTTTTGCATCAAGAAAATCAAGAATTGAGTGCGGAATACAACCAAACTTGTTTCGGATCAAGAAAATCAAGAACTGAGTCCGGAATGCCGCAAACAAGTTTTGCATCAAGAAAATCAAGAATTGAGCGCGGAATACAACCAAACTTGTTTCGGATCAGGAAAATCAAGACCTGAGTCCGGAATGCCGCAAACAAGTTGTGCATCAAGAAAATCAAGAATTGAGTGCGGAATACAACCAAACTTGTTTCGGATCAAGAAAATCAAGAACTGAGTCCGGAATGCCGCAAACATGTTTTGCATCAAGAAAATCAAGAATTGAGTGCGGAATACAACCAAACTTGTTTCGGATCAAGAAAATCAAGAACTGAGTCCTGAATAACGCAAACATGTTTTGCATCAAGAAAATCAAGAATTTGAGTCCGGAATACAACCAAACTTGTTTCGGATCAAGAAAATCAAGAACTGAGTCCTGAATAACGTAAACATGTTTTGCATCGAGAAAATCAAGAATTGAGCGCGGAATACAACCAAACTTGTTTCGGATCAAGAAAATCAAGAACTGAGTCCGGAATACCGCAAACAAGTTTTGCATCAAGAAAATCAAGAATTGAGCGCGGAATACAACCAAACCTGTTTCGGATCAAAAAAATCAAGAACTGAGTCCGGAATGCCGCAAACATGTTTTGCATCAAGAAAATCAAGAATTGAGCGCGGAATACAACCAAACTTGTTTCGGATCAAGAAAATCAAGACCTGAGTCCGGAGTACCGCAAACAAGTTTTGCATCAAGAAAATCAAGAATTGAGTGCGGAATAGAACCAAACTTGTTTCGGATCAAGAAAATCAAGAACTGAGTGCGGAATGCCGCAAACAAGTTTTGCATCAAGAAAATCAAGAATTTGAGTGCGGAATACAACCAAACTTGTTTCGGATCAAGAAAATCAAGAACTGAGTCCGGAATGCCGCAAACAAGTTTTGCATCAAGAAAATCAAGAATTGAGTGCGGAATAGAACCAAACTTGTTTCGGATCAAGAAAATCAAGAACTGAGTCCGGAATACCGCAAACAAGTTTTGCATCAAGAAAATCAAGAATTGAGTGCGGAATAGAACCAAACTTGTTTGGGATCAAGAAAATCAAGAACTGAGTCCGGAATACCGCAAACAAGTTTTGCGTCAAGAAAATCAAGAATTTGAGTCCGGAATACAAACAAACTTGCTTGGGATCAATAAAATCAAGAACTGAGTCCGGAATACCGCAAACATGTTCTGCATCAAGAAAATCAAGAATTGAGTGCGGAATACAACCAAACTTTTTTCGGATCAAGAAAATCAAGAACTGAGTCCTGAATAACGCAAACATGTTTTGCATCGAGAAAATCAAGAATTGAGCGCGGAATACAACCAAACTTGTTTCGGATCAAGAAAATCAAGAACTGAGTCCGGAATACCGCAAACAATTTTTGCATCCAGAAAATCAAGAATTGAGTGCGGAATAGAACCAAACTTGTTTCGGATCAAGAAAATCAAGAACTGAGTCCGGAATGCCGCAAACATATTTTGCATTAAGAAAATCAAGAATTGAGTGCGGAATACAACCAAACTTGTTTCGGATCAAGAAAATCAAGAACTGAGTCCGGAATGCCGCAAACAAGTTTTGCATCAAGAAAATCAAGAATTGAGTGCGGAATAGAACCAAACTTGTTTCGGATCAAGAAAATCAAGAACTGAGTCCGGAATGCCGCAAACATGTTTTGCATCAAGAAAATCAAGAATTGAGTGCGGAATACAACCAAACTTGTTTCGGATCAAGAAAATCAAGAACTGAGTCCGGAATGCCGCAAACATGTTTTGCATCAAGAAAATCAAGAATTGAGTGCGGAATACAACCAAACTTGTTTCGGATCAAGAAAATCAAGAACTGAGTCCGGAATGCCGCAAACATGTTCTGCATCAAGAAAATCAAGAATTGAGCGCGGAATAGAACCAAACTTGTTTCGGATCAAGAAAATCAAGAACTGAGTCCGAAATACCGCAAACAAGTTTTGCATCAAGAAAATCAAGAATTGAGTGCGGAATACAACCAAACTTTTTTCGGATCAAGAAAATCAAGAACTGAGTCCTGAATAACGCAAACAAGTTTTGCATCGAGAAAATCAAGAATTGAGCGCGGAATACAACCAAACTTGTTTCGGATCAAGAAAATCAAGAACTGAGTCCGGAATACCGCAAACAATTTTTGCATCAAGAAAATCAAGAATTGAGTGCGGAATAGAACCAAACTTGTTTCGGATCAAGAAAATCAAGAACTGAGTCCGGAATGCCGCAAACATGTTTTGCATCAAGAAAATCAAGAATTGAGTGCGGAATACAACCAAACTTGTTTCGGATCAAGAAAATCAAGAACTGAGTCCGGAATGCCGCAAACAAGTTTTGCATCAAGAAAAAAAAGAATTGAGTGCGGAATAGAACCAAACTTGTTTCGGATCAAGAAAATCAAGAACTGAGTCCGGAATGCCGCAAACATGTTTTGCATCAAGAAAATCAAGAATTGAGTGCGGAATACAACCAAACTTGTTTCGGATCAAGAAAATCAAGAACTGAGTCCGGAATGCCGCAAACATGTTTTGCATCAAGAAAATCAAGAATTGAGTGCGGAATACAACCAAACTTGTTTCGGATCAAGAAAATCAAGAACTGAGTCCGGAATGCCGCAAACATGTTCTGCATCAAGAAAATCAAGAATTGAGTACGGAATACAACCAAACTTGTTTCGGATCAAGAAAATCAAGAACTGAGTCCGGAATACCGCAAACAATTTTTGCATCAAGAAAATCCAGAATTGAGTGCGGAATAGAACCAAACTTGTTTGGGATCAATAAAATCAAGAACTGAGTCCGGAATACCGCAAACAAGTTTTGCATCAAGAAAATCAAGAATTTGAGTCCGGAATACAACCAAAGATGTTTCAGATCAAGAAAATCAAGAACTGAGTCCGGAATTCCGCAAACATGTTTTGCATCAAGAAAATCAAGAATTGAGTGCGGAATACAACCAAACTTTTTTCGGATCAAGAAAATCAAGAACTTAGTCCGGAATGCCGCAAACAAGTTTTGCATCAACAAAATCAAGAAGTGAGCGCGGAATACAACCAAACTTGTTTCGGATCAAGAAAATCAAGAACTGAGTCCGGAATACCGCAAACAAGTTTTGCATCAAGAAAATCAAGAATTGAGTGCGGAATAGAACCAAACTTGTTTCGGATCAAGAAAATATAGAACTGAGTCCGGAATTCCGCAAACAAGTTTTGCATCAAGAAAATCAAGAATTTGAGTCCGGAATATAACCAAACTTTTTTCGGATCAAGAAAAATCAAGAACTTAGTCCGGAATACCGCAAACAAGTTTTGCATCAAGAAAATCAAGAATTGAGTGCGGAATAGAACCAAACTTGTTTGGGATCAAGAAAATCAAGAACTGAGTCCGGAATACCGCAAACAAGTTTTGCGTCAAGAAAATCAAGAAATTGAGTCCGGAATACAACCAAACTTGTTTCGGATCAAGAAAATCAAGAACTGAGTCCGGAATACAGCAAACAAGTTTTGCATCAAGAAAATCAAGAATTTGAGTCCGGAATACAACCAAACTTGTTTCGGATCAAGAAAATCAAGAACTGAGTCCGGAATACCGCAAACAAGTTTTGCATCAAGAAAATCAAGAATTGAGTGCGGAATAGAACCAAACTTGTTTCGGATCAAGAAAATATAGAACTGAGTCCGGAATTCCGCAAACATGTTTTGCATCACGAAAATCAAGAATTGACTGCGGAATACAACCAAACTTGTTTCGGATCAAGAAAATCAAGAACTGAGTCCCGAATGCCGCAAACAAGTTTTGCATCAAGAAAATCAAGAATTGAGCGCGGAATACAACCAAACTTGTTTCGGATCAAGAAAATCAAGACCTGAGTCCGGAATTCCGCAAACATGTTTTGCATCAAGAAAATCAAGAATTGAGCGCGGAATACAACCAAACTTGTTTCGGATCAAGAAAATCAAGAACTGAGTCCGGAATACCGCAAACAAGTTTTGCATCAAGAAAATCAAGAATTTGAGTCCGGAATACAACCAAACTTGTTTCGGATCAAGAAAATCAAGAACTGAGTCCGGAATACCGCAAACAAGTTTTGCATCAAGAAAATCAAGAATTTGAGTCCGGAATACAACCAAACTTGTTTCGGATCAAGAAAATCAAGAACTTAGTCCGGAATGCCGCAAACAAGTTTTGCATCAAGAAAATCAAGAATTGAGCGCGGAATACAACCAAACTTGTTTCGGATCAAGAAAATCAAGAACTGAGTCCGGAATTCCGCAAACATGTTTTGCATCAAGAAAATCAAGAATTGAGTGCGGAATACAACCAAACTTGTTTCGGATCAAGAAAATCAAGAACTTAGTCCGGAATGCCGCAAACAAGTTTTGCATCAAGAAAATCAAGAATTGAGCGCGGAATACAACCAAACTTGTTTCGGATCAAGAAAATCAAGACCTGAGTCCGGAATGCCGCAAACAAGTTGTGCATCAAGAAAATCAAGAATTGAGTGCGGAATACAACCAAACTTGTTTCGGATCAAGAAAAACAAGAACTGAGTCCGAAATACCGCAAACAAGTTTTGCATCAAGAAAAAATAAGAATTTGAGTCCGGAATACAAACAAACTTGTTTGGGATCAAGAAAATCAAGAACTGAGTCCTGAATAACGCAAACATGTTTTGCATCGAGAAAATCAAGAATTGAGCGCGGAATACAACCAAACTTGTTTCGGATCAAGAAAATCAAGAACTGAGTCCGGAATACCGCAAACAATTTTTGCATCAAGAAAATCCAGAATTGAGTGCGGAATAGAACCAAACTTGTTTGGGATCAATAAAATCAAGAACTGAGTCCGGAATACCGCAAACAAGTTTTGCATCAAGAAAATCAAGAATTTGAGTCCGGAATACAACCAAACATGTTTCAGATCAAGAAAATCAAGAACTGAGTCCGGAATTCCGCAAACATGTTTTGCATCAAGAAAATCAAGAATTGAGTGCGGAATACAACCAAACTTGTTTCGGATCAAGAAAATCAAGAACTTAGTCCGGAATGCCGCAAACAAGTTTTGCATCAACAAAATCAAGAAGTGAGCGCGGAATACAACCAAACTTGTTTCGGATCAAGAAAATCAAGAACTGAGTCCGGAATACCGCAAACAAGTTTTGCATCAAGAAAATCAAGAATTGAGTGCGGAATAGAACCAAACTTGTTTCGGATCAAGAAAATATAGAACTGAGTCCGGAATTCCGCAAACATGTTTTGCATCACGAAAATCAAGAATTGACTGCGGAATACAACCAAACTTGTTTCGGATCAAGAAAATCAAGAACTGAGTCCGGAATGCCGCAAACAAGTTTTGCATCAAGAAAATCAAGAATTGAGCGCGGAATACAACCAAACTTGTTTCGGATCAAGAAAATCAAGACCTGAGTCCGGAATTCCGCAAACATGTTTTGCATCAAGAAAATCAAGAATTGAGCGCGGAATACAACCAAACTTGTTTCGGATCAAGAAAATCAAGAACTGAGTCCGGAATACAGCAAACAAGTTTTGCATCAAGAAAATCAAGAATTTGAGTCCGGAATACAACCAAACTTGTTTCGGATCAAGAAAATCAAGAACTGAGTCCGGAATACCGCAAACAAGTTTTGCATCAAGAAAATCAAGAATTGAGTGCGGAATAGAACCAAACTTGTTTCGGATCAAGAAAATATAGAACTGAGTCCGGAATTCCGCAAACATGTTTTGCATCACGAAAATCAAGAATTGACTGCGGAATACAACCAAACTTGTTTCGGATCAAGAAAATCAAGAACTGAGTCCGGAATGCCGCAAACAAGTTTTGCATCAAGAAAATCAAGAATTGAGCGCGGAATACAACCAAACTTGTTTCGGATCAAGAAAATCAAGACCTGAGTCCGGAATTCCGCAAACATGTTTTGCATCAAGAAAATCAAGAATTGAGCGCGGAATACAACCAAACTTGTTTCGGATTAAGAAAATCAAGAACTGAGTCCGGAATACCGCAAACAAGTTTTGCATCAAGAAAATCAAGAATTTGAGTCCGGAATACAACCAAACTTGTTTCGGATCAAGAAAATCAAGAACTGAGTCCGGAATACCGCAAACAAGTTTTGCATCAAGAAAATCAAGAATTTGAGTGCGGAATACAACCAAACTTGTTTCGGATCAAGAAAATCAAGAACTGAGTCCGGAATGCCGCAAACATGTTCTGCATCAAGAAAATCAAGAATTGAGCGCGGAATACAACCAAACTTGTTTCGGATCAAGAAAATCAAGAACTGAGTCCGGAATACCGCAAACAATTTTTGCATCAAGAAAATCCAGAATTGAGTGCGGAATAGAACCAAACTTGTTTGGGATCAATAAAATCAAGAACTGAGTCCGGAATACCGCAAACAAGTTTTGCATCAAGAAAATCAAGAATTTGAGTCCGGAATACAACCAAACATGTTTCAGATCAAGAAAATCAAGAACTGAGTCCGGAATTCCGCAAACATGTTTTGCATCAAGAAAATCAAGAATTGAGTGCGGAATACAACCAAACTTGTTTCGGATCAAGAAAATCAAGAACTTAGTCCGGAATGCCGCAAACAAGTTTTGCATCAACAAAATCAAGAAGTGAGCGCGGAATACAACCAAACTTGTTTCGGATCAAGAAAATCAAGAACTGAGTCCGGAATACCGCAAACAAGTTTTGCATCAAGAAAATCAAGAATTGAGTGCGGAATAGAACCAAACTTGTTTCGGATCAAGAAAATATAGAACTGAGTCCGGAATTCCGCAAACAAGTTTTGCATCAAGAAAATCAAGAATTTGAGTCCGGAATACAACCAAACTTTTTTCGGATCAAGAAAATCAAGAACTTAGTCCGGAATACAGCAAACAAGTTTTGCATCAAGAAAATCAAGAATTGAGTGCGGAATAGAACCAAACTTGTTTGGGATCAAGAAAATCAAGAACTGAGTCCGGAATACCGCAAACAAGTTTTGCGTCAAGAAAATCAACAAATTGAGTCCGGAATACAACCAAACTTGTTTCGGATCAAGAAAATCAAGAACTGAGTCCGGAATACAGCAAACAAGTTTTGCATCAAGAAAATCAAGAATTTGAGTCCGGAATACAACCAAACTTGTTTCGGATCAAGAAAATCAAGAACTGAGTCCGGAATACCGCAAACAAGTTTTGCATCAAGAAAATCAAGAATTGAGTGCGGAATAGAACCAAACTTGTTTCGGATCAAAAAAATATAGAACTGAGTCCGGAATTCCGCAAACATGTTTTGCATCACGAAAATCAAGAATTGACTGCGGAATACAACCAAACTTGTTTCGGATCAAGAAAATCAAGAACTGAGTCCGGAATGCCGCAAACAAGTTTTGCATCAAGAAAATCAAGAATTGAGCGCGGAATACAACCAAACTTGTTTCGGATCAAGAAAATCAAGACCTGAGTCCGGAATTCCGCAAACATGTTTTGCATCAAGAAAATCAAGAATTGAGCGCGGAATACAACCAAACTTGTTTCGGATCAAGAAAATCAAGAACTGAGTCCGGAATACCGCAAACAAGTTTTGCATCAAGAAAATCAAGAATTTGAGTCCGGAATACAACCAAACTTGTTTCGGATCAAGAAAATCAAGAACTGAGTCCGGAATACCGCAAACAAGTTTTGCATCAAGAAAATCAAGAATTTGAGTCCGGAATACAACCAAACATGTTTCAGATCAAGAAAATCAAGAACTGAGTCCGGAATTCCGCAAACATGTTTTGCATCAAGAAAATCAAGAATTGAGCGCGGAATACAACCAAACTTGTTTCGGATCAAGAAAATCAAGAACTGAGTCCGGAATACCGCAAACAATTTTTGCATCAAGAAAATCCAGAATTGAGTGCGGAATACAACCAAACTTGTTTCGGATCAAGAAAATCAAGAACTTAGTCCGGAATGCCGCAAACAAGTTTTGCATCAAGAAAATCAAGAATTGAGCGCGGAATACAACCAAACTTGTTTCGGATCAAGAAAATCAAGACCTGAGTCCGGAATGCCGCAAACAAGTTGTGCATCAAGAAAATCAAGAATTGAGTGCGGAATACAACCAAACTTGTTTCGGATCAAGAAAAACAAGAACTGAGTCCGAAATACCGCAAACAAGTTTTGCATCAAGAAAAAATAAGAATTAGAGTCCGGAATACAAACAAACTTGTTTGGGATCAAGAAAATCAAGAACTGAGTCCTGAATAACGCAAACATGTTTTGCATCGAGAAAATCAAGAATTGAGCGCGGAATACAACCAAACTTGTTTCGGATCAAGAAAATCAAGAACTGAGTCCGGAATACCGCAAACAATTTTTGCATCAAGAAAATCCAGAATTGAGTGCGGAATAGAACCAAACTTGTTTGGGATCAATAAAATCAAGAACTGAGTCCGGAATACCGCAAACAAGTTTTGCATCAAGAAAATCAAGAATTTGAGTCCGGAATACAACCAAACATGTTTCAGATCAAGAAAATCAAGAACTGAGTCCGGAATTCCGCAAACATGTTTTGCATCAAGAAAATCAAGAATTGAGTGCGGAATACAACCAAACTTGTTTCGGATCAAGAAAATCAAGAACTTAGTCCGGAATTCCGCAAACAAGTTTTGCATCAACAAAATCAAGAAGTGAGCGCGGAATACAACCAAACTTGTTTCGGATCAAGAAAATCAAGAACTGAGTCCGGAATACCGCAAACAAGTTTTGCATCAAGAAAATCAAGAATTGAGTGCGGAATAGAACCAAACTTGTTTCGGATCAAGAAAATATAGAACTGAGTCCGGAATTCCGCAAACATGTTTTGCATCACGAAAATCAAGAATTGACTGCGGAATACAACCAAACTTGTTTCGGATCAAGAAAATCAAGAACTGAGTCCGGAATGCCGCAAACAAGTTTTGCATCAAGAAAATCAAGAATTGAGCGCGGAATACAACCAAACTTGTTTCGGATCAAGAAAATCAAGACCTGAGTCCGGAATTCCGCAAACATGTTTTGCATCAAGAAAATCAAGAATTGAGCGCGGAATACAACCAAACTTGTTTCGGATCAAGAAAATCAAGAACTGAGTCCGGAATACAGCAAACAAGTTTTGCATCAAGAAAATCAAGAATTTGAGTCCGGAATACAACCAAACTTGTTTCGGATCAAGAAAATCAAGAACTGAGTCCGGAATACCGCAAACAAGTTTTGCATCAAGAAAATCAAGAATTGAGTGCGGAATAGAACCAAACTTGTTTCGGATCAAGAAAATATAGAACTGAGTCCGGAATTCCGCAAACATGTTTTGCATCACGAAAATCAAGAATTGACTGCGGAATACAACCAAACTTGTTTCGGATCAAGAAAATCAAGAACTGAGTCCGGAATGCCGCAAACAAGTTTTGCATCAAGAAAATCAAGAATTGAGCGCGGAATACAACCAAACTTGTTTCGGATCAAGAAAATCAAGACCTGAGTCCGGAATTCCGCAAACATGTTTTGCATCAAGAAAATCAAGAATTGAGCGCGGAATACAACCAAACTTGTTTCGGATCAAGAAAATCAAGAACTGAGTCCGGAATACCGCAAACAAGTTTTGCATCAAGAAAATCAAGAATTTGAGTCCGGAATACAACCAAACTTGTTTCGGATCAAGAAAATCAAGAACTGAGTCCGGAATACCGCAAACAAGTTTTGCATCAAGAAAATCAAGAATTTGAGTCCGGAATACAACCAAACATGTTTCAGATCAAGAAAATCAAGAACTGAGTCCGGAATTCCGCAAACATGTTTTGCATCAAGAAAATCAAGAATTGAGTGCGGAATACAACCAAACTTGTTTCGGATCAAGAAAATCAAGAACTTAGTCCGGAATGCCGCAAACAAGTTTTGCATCAAGAAAATCAAGAATTGAGCGCGGAATACAAACAAACTTGTTTCAGATCAAGAAAATCAAGACCTGAGTCCGGAATGCCGCAAACAAGTTGTGCATCAAGAAAATCAAGAATTGAGTGCGGAATACAACCAAACTTGTTTCGGATCAAGAAAAACAAGAACTGAGTCCGAAATACCGCAAACAAGTTTTGCATCAAGAAAAAATAAGAATTTGAGTCCGGAATACAAACAAACGTGTTTGGGATCAAGAAAATCAAGAACTGAGTCCTGAATAACGCAAACATGTTTTGCATCGAGAAAATCAAGAATTGAGCGCGGAATACAACCAAACTTGTTTCGGATCACGAAAATCAAGAACTGAGTCCGGAATACCGCAAACAAGTTTTGCATCAAGAAAATCAAGAATTGAGTGCGGAATAGAACCAAACTTGTTTCGGATCAAGAAAATCAAGAACTGAGTGCGGAATGCCGCAAACAAGTTTTGCATCAAGAAAATCAAGAATTTGAGTCCGGAATACAAACAAACTTGTTTGGGATCAAAAAATCAAGAACTGAGTCCTGAATAACGCAAACATGTTTTGCATCAAGAAAATCAAGAATTGAGCGCGGAATACAACCAAACTTGTTTCGGATCAAGAAAATCAAGAACTGAGTCCGGAATACCGCAAACAAGTTTTGCATCAAGAAAATCAAAAATTTGAGTCCGGAATACAACCAAACTTGTTTCGGATCAAGAAAATCAAGAACTCAGTCCGGAATGCCGCAAACATGTTTTGCATCAAGAAAATCAAGAATTGAGTGCGGAATACAACCAAACTTGTTTCGGATCAAGAAAATCAAGAACTGAGTCCGGAATGCCGCAAACATGTTTTGCATCAAGAAAATCAAGAATTGAGTGCGGAATACAACCAAACTTGTTTCGGATCAAGAAAATCAAGAACTGAGTCCGGAATGCCGCAAACATGTTTTGCATCAAGAAAATCAAGAATTGAGTGCGGAATAGAACCAAACTTGTTTCGGATCAAGAAAATCAAGAACTGAGTGCGGAATGCCGCAAACAAGTTTTGCATCAAGAAAATCAAGAATTTGAGTCCGGAATACAAACAAACTTGTTTGGGATCAAAAAATCAAGAACTGAGTCCTGAATAACGCAAACATGTTTTGCATCAAGAAAATCAAGAATTGAGCGCGGAATACAACCAAACTTGTTTCGGATCAAGAAAATCAAGAACTGAGTCCGGAATACCGCAAACAAGTTTTGCATCAAGAAAATCAAGAATTTGAGTCCGGAATACAACCAAACTTGTTTCGGATCAAGAAAATCAAGAACTGAGTGCGGAATGCCGCAAACATGTTTTGCATCAAGAAAATCAAGAATTGAGTGCGGAATACAACCAAACTTGTTTCGGATCAAGAAAATCAAGAACTGAGTCCGGAATGCCGCAAACATGTTTTGCATCAAGAAAAAATCAAGAATTGAGTGCGGAATACAACCAAACTTGTTTCGGATCAAGAAAATCAAGAACTGAGTCCGGAATGCCGCAAACATGTTTTGCATCAAGAAAATCAAGAATTGAGCGCGGAATACAACCAAACTTGTTTCGGATCAAGAAAATCAAGAACTGAGTCCGGAATACCGCAAACAAGTTTTGCATCAAGAAAATCAAGAATTAGAGTCCGGAATACAACCAAACTTTTTTCGGATCAAAAAATCAAGAACTGAGTCCTGAATAACGCAAACATGTTTTGCATCAAGAAAATCAAGAATTGAGCGCGGAATACAACCAAACTTGTTTCGGATCAAGAAAATCAAGACCTGAGTCCGGAATTCCGCAAACATGTTTTGCATCAAGAAAATCAAGAATTGAGCGCGGAATACAACCAAACTTGTTTCGGATCAAGAAAATCAAGAACTGAGTCCGGAATACAGCAAACATGTTTTGCATCAAGAAAATCAAGAATTGAGCGCGGAATACAACCAAACTTGTTTCGGATCAAGAAAATCAAGAACTGAGTCCGGAATACCGCAAACAAGTTTTGCATCAAGAAAATCAAGAATTTGAGTCCGGAATACAACCAAACTTGTTTCGGATCAAGAAAATCAAGAACTAAGTCCGGAATGCCGCAAACATGTTTTGCATCAAGAAAATCAAGAATTGAGTGCGGAATACAACCAAACTTGTTTCGGATCAAGAAAATCAAGAACTGAGTCCGGAATGCCGCAAACATGTTTTGCATCAAGAAAATCAAGAATTGAGTGCGGAATACAACCAAACTTGTTTCGGATCAAGAAAATCAAGAACTGAGTCCGGAATGCCGCAAACATGTTTTGCATCAAGAAAATCAAGAATTGAGTGCGGAATAGAACCAAACTTGTTTCGGATCAAGAAAATCAAGAACTGAGTGCGGAATGCCGCAAGCAAGTTTTGCATCAAGAAAATCAAGAATTTGAGTCCGGAATACAAACAAACTTGTTTGGGATCAAAAAATCAAGAACTGAGTCCTGAATAACGCAAACATGTTTTGCATCAAGAAAATCAAGAATTGAGCGCGGAATACAACCAAACTTGTTTCGGATCAAGAAAATCAAGAACTGAGTCCGGAATACCGCAAACAAGTTTTGCATCAAGAAAATCAAGAATTTGAGTCCGGAATACAACCAAACTTGTTTCGGATCAAGAAAATCAAGAACTGAGTCCGGAATACCGCAAACAAGTTTTGCATCAAGAAAATCAAGAATTTGAGTCCGGAATACAACCAAACATGTTTCAGATCAAGAAAATCAAGAACTGAGTCCGGAATTCCGCAAACATGTTTTGCATCAAGAAAATCAAGAATTGAGTGCGGAATACAACCAAACTTGTTTCGGATCAAGAAAATCAAGAACTGAGTCCGGAATGCCACAAACAAGTTTTGCATCAAGAAAATCAAGAATTGAACGCGGAATACAACCAAACTTGTTTCGGATCAGTAAAATCAAGACCTGAGTCCGGAATACCGCAAACAAGTTTTGCATCAAGAAAATCAAGAATTTGAGTCCGGAATACAACCAAACTTGTTTCGGATCAAGAAAATCAAGAACTAAGTCCGGAATGCCGCAAACATGTTTTGCATCAAGAAAATCAAGAATTGAGTGCGGAATACAACCAAACTTGTTTCGGATCAAGAAAATCAAGAACTGAGTCCGGAATGCCGCAAACATGTTTTGCATCAAGAAAATCAAGAATTGAGTGCGGAATACAACCAAACTTGTTTCGGATCAAGAAAATCAAGAACTGAGTCCGGAATGCCGCAAACATGTTTTGCATCAAGAAAATCAAGAATTGAGTGCGGAATAGAACCAAACTTGTTTCGGATCAAGAAAATCAAGAACTGAGTGCGGAATGCCGCAAGCAAGTTTTGCATCAAGAAAATCAAGAATTTGAGTCCGGAATACAAACAAACTTGTTTGGGATCAAAAAATCAAGAACTGAGTCCTGAATAACGCAAACATGTTTTGCATCAAGAAAATCAAGAATTGAGCGCGGAATACAACCAAACTTGTTTCGGATCAAGAAAATCAAGAACTGAGTCCGGAATACCGCAAACAAGTTTTGCATCAAGAAAATCAAGAATTTGAGTCCGGAATACAACCAAACTTGTTTCGGATCAAGAAAATCAAGAACTGAGTCCGGAATACCGCAAACAAGTTTTGCATCAAGAAAATCAAGAATTGAGTCCGGAATACAACCAAACTTGTTTCGGATCAAGAAAATCAAGAACTCAGTCCGGAATGCCGCAAACATGTTTTGCATCAAGAAAATCAAGAATTGAGTGCGGAATACAACCAAACTTGTTTCGGATCAAGAAAATCAAGAACTGAGTCCGGAATGCCGCAAACATGTTTTGCATCAAGAAAATCAAGAATTGAGTGCGGAATACAACCAAACTTGTTTCGGATCAAGAAAATCAAGAACTGAGTCCGGAATGCCGCAAACATGTTTTGCATCAAGAAAATCAAGAATTGAGTGCGGAATAGAACCAAACTTGTTTCGGATCAAGAAAATCAAGAACTGAGTGCGGAATGCCGCAAACAAGTTTTGCATCAAGAAAATCAAGAATTTGAGTCCGGAATACAAACAAACTTGTTTGGGATCAAAAAATCAAGAACTGAGTCCTGAATAACGCAAACATGTTTTGCATCAAGAAAATCAAGAATTGAGCGCGGAATACAACCAAACTTGTTTCGGATCAAGAAAATCAAGAACTGAGTCCGGAATACCGCAAACAAGTTTTGCATCAAGAAAATCAAGAATTTGAGTCCGGAATACAACCAAACTTGTTTCGGATCAAGAAAATCAAGAACTGAGTGCGGAATGCCGCAAACATGTTTTGCATCAAGAAAATCAAGAATTGAGTGCGGAATACAACCAAACTTGTTTCGGATCAAGAAAATCAAGAACTGAGTCCGGAATGCCGCAAACATGTTTTGCATCAAGAAAAAATCAAGAATTGAGTGCGGAATACAACCAAACTTGTTTCGGATCAAGAAAATCAAGAACTGAGTCCGGAATGCCGCAAACATGTTTTGCATCAAGAAAATCAAGAATTGAGCGCGGAATACAACCAAACTTGTTTCGGATCAAGAAAATCAAGAACTGAGTCCGGAATACCGCAAACAAGTTTTGCATCAAGAAAATCAAGAATTAGAGTCCGGAATACAACCAAACTTTTTTCGGATCAAAAAATCAAGAAATGAGTCCTGAATAACGCAAACATGTTTTGCATCAAGAAAATCAAGAATTGAGCGCGGAATACAACCAAACTTGTTTCGGATCAAGAAAATCAAGACCTGAGTCCGGAATTCCGCAAACATGTTTTGCATCAAGAAAATCAAGAATTGAGCGCGGAATACAACCAAACTTGTTTCGGATCAAGAAAATCAAGAACTGAGTCCGGAATACAGCAAACATGTTTTGCATCAAGAAAATCAAGAATTGAGCGCGGAATACAACCAAACTTGTTTCGGATCAAGAAAATCAAGAACTGAGTCCGGAATACCGCAAACAAGTTTTGCATCAAGAAAATCAAGAATTTGAGTCCGGAATACAACCAAACTTGTTTCGGATCAAGAAAATCAAGAACTAAGTCCGGAATGCCGCAAACATGTTTTGCATCAAGAAAATCAAGAATTGAGTGCGGAATACAACCAAACTTGTTTCGGATCAAGAAAATCAAGAACTGAGTCCGGAATGCCGCAAACATGTTTTGCATCAAGAAAATCAAGAATTGAGTGCGGAATACAACCAAACTTGTTTCGGATCAAGAAAATCAAGAACTGAGTCCGGAATGCCGCAAACATGTTTTGCATCAAGAAAATCAAGAATTGAGTGCGGAATAGAACCAAACTTGTTTCGGATCAAGAAAATCAAGAACTGAGTGCGGAATGCCGCAAGCAAGTTTTGCATCAAGAAAATCAAGAATTTGAGTCCGGAATACAAACAAACTTGTTTGGGATCAAAAAATCAAGAACTGAGTCCTGAATAACGCAAACATGTTTTGCATCAAGAAAATCAAGAATTGAGCGCGGAATACAACCAAACTTGTTTCGGATCAAGAAAATCAAGAACTGAGTCCGGAATACCGCAAACAAGTTTTGCATCAAGAAAATCAAGAATTTGAGTCCGGAATACAACCAAACTTGTTTCGGATCAAGAAAATCAAGAACTGAGTCCGGAATACCGCAAACAAGTTTTGCATCAAGAAAATCAAGAATTTGAGTCCGGAATACAACCAAACATGTTTCAGATCAAGAAAATCAAGAACTGAGTCCGGAATTCCGCAAACATGTTTTGCATCAAGAAAATCAAGAATTGAGTGCGGAATACAACCAAACTTGTTTCGGATCAAGAAAATCAAGAACTGAGTCCGGAATGCCACAAACAAGTTTTGCATCAAGAAAATCAAGAATTGAACGCGGAATACAACCAAACTTGTTTCGGATCAGTAAAATCAAGACCTGAGTCCGGAATGCCGCAAACAAGTTGTGCATCAAGAAAATCAAGAATTGAGTGCGGAATACAACCAAACTTGTTTCGGATCAAGAAAAACAAGAACTGAGTCCGGAATACCGCAAACAAGTTTTGCATCAAGAAAAAATAAGAATTTGAGTCCGGAATACAAACAAACTTGTTCGGGATCAAGAAAATCAAGAACTGAGTCCTGAATAATGCAAACATGTTTTGCATCAAGAAAATCAAGAATTGAGCGCGGAATACAACCAAACTTGTTTCGGATCAAGAAAATCAAGAACTGAGTCCGGAATACCGCAAACAAGTTTTGCATCAAGAAAATCAAGAATTTGAGTCCGGAATACAACCAAACTTGTTTCGGATCAAGAAAATCAAGAACTAAGTCCGGAATGCCGCAAACATGTTTTGCATCAAGAAAATCAAGAATTGAGTGCGGAATACAACCAAACTTGTTTCGGATCAAGAAAATCAAGAACTGAGTCCGGAATGCCGCAAACATGTTTTGCATCAAGAAAATCAAGAATTGAGTGCGGAATAGAACCAAACTTGTTTCGGATCAAGAAAATCAAGAACTGAGTCCGGAATGCCGCAAACAAGTTTTGCATCAAGAAAATCAAGAATTTGAGTCCGGAATACAACCAAACTTGTTTCGGATCAAGAAAATCAAGAACTCAGTCCGGAATGCCGCAAACATGTTTTGCATCAAGAAAATCAAGAATTGAGTGCGGAATACAACCAAACTTGTTTCGGATCAAGAAAATCAAGAACTCAGTCCGGAATGCCGCAAACATGTTTTGCATCAAGAAAATCAAGAATTGAGTGCGGAATACAACCAAACTTGTTTCGGATCAAGAAAATCAAGAACTGAGTCCGGAATGCCGCAAACATGTTTTGCATCAAGAAAATCAAGAATTGAGCGCGGAATACAACCAAACTTGTTTCGGATCAAGAAAATCAAGAACTGAGTCCGGAATACAGCAAACATGTTTTGCATCAAGAAAATCAAGAATTGAGCGCGGAATACAACCAAACTTGTTTCGGATCAAGAAAATCAAGAACTGAGTCCGGAATACCGCAAACAAGTTTTGCATCAAGAAAATCAAGAATTTGAGTCCGGAATACAACCAAACTTGTTTCGGATCAAGAAAATCAAGAACTAAGTCCGGAATGCCGCAAACATGTTTTGCATCAAGAAAATCAAGAATTGAGTGCGGAATAGAACCAAACTTGTTTCGGATCAAGAAAATCAAGAACTGAGTGCGGAATGCCGCAAGCAAGTTTTGCATCAAGAAAATCAAGAATTTGAGTCCGGAATACAAACAAACTTGTTTGGGATCAAAAAATCAAGAACTGAGTCCTGAATAACGCAAATATATTTTGCATCAAGAAAATCAAGAATTGAGCGCGGAATACAACCAAACTTGTTTCGGATCAAGAAAATCAAGAACTGAGTCCGGAATACCGCAAACAAGTTTTGCATCAAGAAAATCAAGAATTTGAGTCCGGAATACAACCAAACTTGTTTCGGATCAAGAAAATCAAGAACTGAGTCCGGAATACCGCAAACAAGTTTTGCATCAAGAAAATCAAGAATTTGAGTCCGGAATACAACCAAACATGTTTCAGATGAAGAAAATCAAGAACTGAGTCCGGAATTCCGCAAACATGTTTTGCATCAAGAAAATCAAGAATTGAGTGCGGAATACAACCAAACTTGTTTCGGATCAAGAAAATCAAGAACTGAGTCCGGAATGCCGCAAACAAGTTTTGCATCAAGAAAATCAAGAATTGAGCGCGGAATACAACCAAACTTGTTTCGGATCAGGAAAATCAAGACCTGAGTCCGGAATGCCGCAAACAAGTTGTGCATCAAGAAAATCAAGAATTGAGTGCGGAATACAACCAAACTTGTTTCGGATCAAGAAAAACAAGAACTGAGTCCGGAATACCGCAAACAAGTTTTGCATCAAGAAAAAATAAGAATTTGAGTCCGGAATACAAACAAACTTGTTCGGGATCAAGAAAATCAAGAACTGAGTCCTGAATAATGCAAACATGTTTTGCATCAAGAAAATCAAGAATTGAGCGCGGAATACAACCAAACATGTTTTGCATCAAGAAAATCAATAATTGAGTGCGGAATACAACCAAACTTGTTTCGGATCAAGAAAATCAAGAACTGAGTCCGGAATGCCGCAAACATGTTTTGCATCAAGAAAATCAAGAATTGAGTGCGGAATAGAACCAAACTTGTTTCGGATCAAGAAAATCAAGAACTGAGTCCGGAATGCCGCAAACAAGTTTTGCATCAAGAAAATCAAGAATTTGAGTCCGGAATACAACCAAACTTGTTTCGGATCAAGAAAATCAAGAACTCAGTCCGGAATGCCGCAAACATGTTTTGCATCAAGAAAATCAAGAATTGAGTGCGGAATACAACCAAACTTGTTTCGGATCAAGAAAATCAAGAACTGAGTCCGGAATGCCGCAAACATGTTTTGCATCAAGAAAATCAAGAATTGAGTGCGGAATACAACCAAACTTGTTTCGGATCAAGAAAATCAAGAACTGAGTCCGGAATGCCGCAAACATGTTTTGCATCAAGAAAATCAAGAATTGAGTGCGGAATAGAACCAAACTTGTTTCGGATCAAGAAAATTAAGAACTGAGTGCGGAATGCCGCAAACAAGTTTTGCATCAAGAAAATCAAGAATTTGAGTCCGGAATACAAACAAACTTGTTTGGGATCAAAAAATCAAGAACTGAGTTCTGAATAACGCAAACATGTTTTGCATCAAGAAAATCAAGAATTTGAGTCCGGAATACAACCAAACTTGTTTCGGATCAAGAAAATCAAGAACTGAGTCCGGAATGCCGCAAACATGTTTTGCATCAAGAAAATCAAGAATTGAGCGCGGAATACAACCAAACTTGTTTCGGATCAAGAAAATCAAGAACTGAGTCCGGAATACAGCAAACATGTTTTGCATCAAGAAAATCAAGAATTGAGCGCGGAATACAACCAAACTTGTTTCGGATCAAGAAAATCAAGAACTGAGTCCGGAATACCGCAAACAAGTTTTGCATCAAGAAAATCAAGAATTTGAGTCCGGAATACAACCAAACTTGTTTCGGATCAAGAAAATCAAGAACTAAGTCCGGAATGCCGCAAACATGTTTTGCATCAAGAAAATCAAGAATTGAGTGCGGAATAGAACCAAACTTGTTTCGGATCAAGAAAATCAAGAACTGAGTGCGGAATGCCGCAAGCAAGTTTTGCATCAAGAAAATCAAGAATTTGAGTCCGGAATACAAACAAACTTGTTTGGGATCAAAAAATCAAGAACTGAGTCCTGAATAACGCAAATATATTTTGCATCAAGAAAATCAAGAATTGAGCGCGGAATACAACCAAACTTGTTTCGGATCAAGAAAATCAAGAACTGAGTCCGGAATACCGCAAACAAGTTTTGCATCAAGAAAATCAAGAATTTGAGTCCGGAATACAACCAAACTTGTTTCGGATCAAGAAAATCAAGAACTGAGTCCGGAATACCGCAAACAAGTTTTGCATCAAGAAAATCAAGAATTTGAGTCCGAAATACAACCAAACATGTTTCAGATGAAGAAAATCAAGAACTGAGTCCGGAATTCCGCAAACATGTTTTGCATCAAGAAAATCAAGAATTGAGTGCGGAATACAACCAAACTTGTTTCGGATCAAGAAAATCAAGAACTGAGTCCGGAATGCCGCAAACATGTTTTGCATCAAGAAAATCAAGAATTGAGTGCGGAATAGAACCAAACTTGTTTCGGATCAAGAAAATTAAGAACTGAGTGCGGAATGCCGCAAACAAGTTTTGCATCAAGAAAATCAAGAATTTGAGTCCGGAATACAAACAAACTTGTTTGGGATCAAAAAATCAAGAACTGAGTCCTGAATAACGCAAACATGTTTTGCATCAAGAAAATCAAGAATGTGAGTCCGGAATACAACCAAACTTGTTTCGGATCAAGAAAATCAAGAACTGAGTCCGGAATGCCGCAAACATGTTTTGCATCAAGAAAATCAAGAATTGAGCGCGGAATACAACCAAACTTGTTTCGGATCAAGAAAATCAAGAACTGAGTCCGGAATAACGCAAACATGTTTTGCATCAAGAAAATCAAGAATTGAGTGCGGAAAACAACCAAACTTGTTTTTGAACAAGAAAATCAAGAACTGAGTCCGGAATAACGCAAACATGTTTTGCATCAAGAAAATCAAGAATTGAGTGCGGAAAATAACCAAACTTGTTTTTGAACAAGAAAATCAAGAACTGAGTCCGGAATAACGCAAACATGTTTTGCATCAAGAAAATCAAGAATTGAGTGCGGAAAATAACCAAACTTGTTTTTGAACAACAAAATCAAGAACTGATTCCGGAATAACGCAAACATGTTTTGCATCAAGAAAATCAAGAATTGAGTGCGGAAAATAACTAAACTTGTTTTTGAACAAGAAAATCAAGAACTGACTCCGGAATAACGCAAACATGTTTTGCATCAAGAAAATCAAGAATTGTGTTCGGAATACAACCAAACTTGTTTCGGATCAAGAAAATCAAGAACTGAGTCCGGAATACCGCAAACAAGTTTTGCATCAAGAAAATCAAGAATTGAGCGCGGAATACAAACAAACTTGTTTGGGATCAAGAAAATCAAAAACCGAGTCAGGAATACCGCAAACATGTTTTAAATCAAGAAAAATCAAGAATTGAGTGCGGAAAACAACCAAACTTGTTTCGGAACAAGAAAATCAAGAACTGAGTCCGGAATAACGCAAACATGTTTTGCATCAAGAAAAAATCAAGAATTGAGTGCGGAATACAACCAATCTTGTTTCGGAACAAGAAAATCAAGAACTGAGTCCGGAATAACGCAAACATATTTTGCATCAAGAAAATCAAGAATTGAGTGCGGAATACAACCAAACTTGTTTCGGATCAAGAAAATCAAGAACTGAGTCCGGAATAACGCAAACAAGTTTTGCATCAAGAAAAAATCAAGAATTGAGTGCGGAATACAACCAAACTTGTTTCGGATCAAGAAAATCAAGAACTGAGTCCGGAATAACGCAAACATATTTTGCATCAAGAAAATCAAGAATTGAGTGCGGAATACAACCAAACTTGTTTCGGATCAAGAAAATCAAGAACTGAGTCCGGAATACCGCAAACAAGTTTTGCATCAAGAAAATCAAGAATTTGAGTCCGGAATACAACCAAACTTGTTTCGGATCAAGAAAATCAAGAACTAAGTCCGGAATGCCGCAAACATGTTTTGCATCAAGAAAATCAAGAATTGAGTGCGGAATAGAACCAAACTTGTTTCGGATCAAGAAAATCAAGAACTGAGTGCGGAATGCCGCAAGCAAGTTTTGCATCAAGAAAATCAAGAATTTGAGTCCGGAATACAAACAAACTTGTTTGGGATCAAAAAATCAAGAACTGAGTCCTGAATAACGCAAATATATTTTGCATCAAGAAAATCAAGAATTGAGCGCGGAATACAACCAAACTTGTTTCGGATCAAGAAAATCAAGAACTGAGTCCGGAATACCGCAAACAAGTTTTGCATCAAGAAAATCAAGAATTTGAGTCCGGAATACAACCAAACTTGTTTCGGATCAAGAAAATCAAGAACTGAGTCCGGAATACCGCAAACAAGTTTTGCATCAAGAAAATCAAGAATTTGAGTCCGAAATACAACCAAACATGTTTCAGATGAAGAAAATCAAGAACTGAGTCCGGAATTCCGCAAACATGTTTTGCATCAAGAAAATCAAGAATTGAGTGCGGAATACAACCAAACTTGTTTCGGATCAAGAAAATCAAGAACTGAGTCCGGAATGCCGCAAACATGTTTTGCATCAAGAAAATCAAGAATTGAGTGCGGAATAGAACCAAACTTGTTTCGGATCAAGAAAATTAAGAACTGAGTGCGGAATGCCGCAAACAAGTTTTGCATCAAGAAAATCAAGAATTTGAGTCCGGAATACAAACAAACTTGTTTGGGATCAAAAAATCAAGAACTGAGTCCTGAATAACGCAAACATGTTTTGCATCAAGAAAATCAAGAATGTGAGTCCGGAATACAACCAAACTTGTTTCGGATCAAGAAAATCAAGAACTGAGTCCGGAATGCCGCAAACATGTTTTGCATCAAGAAAATCAAGAATTGAGCGCGGAATACAACCAAACTTGTTTCGGATCAAGAAAATCAAGAACTGAGTCCGGAATAACGCAAACATGTTTTGCATCAAGAAAATCAAGAATTGAGTGCGGAAAACAACCAAACTTGTTTTTGAACAAGAAAATCAAGAACTGAGTCCGGAATAACGCAAACATGTTTTGCATCAAGAAAATCAAGAATTGAGTGCGGAAAATAACCAAACTTGTTTTTGAACAAGAAAATCAAGAACTGAGTCCGGAATAACGCAAACATGTTTTGCATCAAGAAAATCAAGAATTGAGTGCGGAAAATAACCAAACTTGTTTTTGAACAACAAAATCAAGAACTGATTCCGGAATAACGCAAACATGTTTTGCATCAAGAAAATCAAGAATTGAGTGCGGAAAATAACTAAACTTGTTTTTGAACAAGAAAATCAAGAACTGACTCCGGAATAACGCAAACATGTTTTGCATCAAGAAAATCAAGAATTGTGTTCGGAATACAACCAAACTTGTTTCGGATCAAGAAAATCAAGAACTGAGTCCGGAATACCGCAAACAAGTTTTGCATCAAGAAAATCAAGAATTGAGCGCGGAATACAAACAAACTTGTTTGGGATCAAGAAAATCAAAAACCGAGTCAGGAATACCGCAAACATGTTTTAAATCAAGAAAAATCAAGAATTGAGTGCGGAAAACAACCAAACTTGTTTCGGAACAAGAAAATCAAGAACTGAGTCCGGAATAACGCAAACATGTTTTGCATCAAGAAAAAATCAAGAATTGAGTGCGGAATACAACCAATCTTGTTTCGGAACAAGAAAATCAAGAACTGAGTCCGGAATAACGCAAACATATTTTGCATCAAGAAAATCAAGAATTGAGTGCGGAATACAACCAAACTTGTTTCGGATCAAGAAAATCAAGAACTGAGTCCGGAATAACGCAAACAAGTTTTGCATCAAGAAAAAATCAAGAATTGAGTGCGGAATACAACCAAACTTGTTTCGGATCAAGAAAATCAAGAACTGAGTCCGGAATAACGCAAACATATTTTGCATCAAGAAAATCAAGAATTGAGTGCGGAATACAACCAAACTTGTTTCGGATCAAGAAAATCAAGAACTGAGTCCGGAATACCGCAAACAAGTTTTGCATCAAGAAAATCAAGAATTGAGCGCGGAATACAAACAAACTTGTTTGGGATCAAGAAAATCAAAAACCGAGTCAGGAATACCGCAAACATGTTTTAAATCAAGAAAAATCAAGAATTGAGTGCGGAAAACAACCAAACTTGTTTCGGAACAAGAAAATCAAGAACTGAGTCCGGAATAACGCAAACATGTTTTGCATCAAGAAAAAATCAAGAATTGAGTGCGGAATACAACCAAACTTGTTTCGGAACAAGAAAATCAAGAGCTGAGTCCGGAATAACGCAAACATATTTTGCATCAAGAAAATCAAGAATTGAGTGCGGAATACAACCAAACTTATTTCGGAACAAGAAAATCAAGAACTGAGTCCGGAATAACGCAAACATGTTTTGCATCAAGAAAAAATCAAGAATTGAGTGCGGAATACAACCAAACTTGTTTCGGAACAAGAAAATCAAGAACTGAGTCCGGAATAACGCAAACATATTTTGCATCAAGAAAATCAAGAATTGAGTGCGGAATACAACCAAACTTGTTTCGGATCAAGAAAATCAAAAACTGAGTCCGTAATAACGCAAACATGTTTTGCATCAAGAAAATCAAGAATTGAGTGCGGAAAACAACCAAACTTGTTTTTGAACAACAAAATCAAGAACTGAGTCCGGAATAACGCAAACATGTTTTGCATCAAGAAAATCAAGAATTGAGTGCGGAAAACAACTAAACTTGTTTTTGAACAAGAAAATCAAGAACAGAGTCCGGAATAACGCAAACATGTTTTGCATCAAGAAAATCAAGAATTGAGTGCGGAATACAACCAAACTTGTTTGGGATCAAGAAAATCAAGAACTGAGTCCGGAATAATGCAAACATGTTTTGCATCAAGAAAATCAAGAATTGAGTGCGGAATACAACCAAACTTGTTTCGGAACAAGAAAATAAAGAACTGAGTCCGGAATAACGCAAACATGTTTGGCATCGAGAAAATCAAGAATTGAGTGCGGAATACAACCAAACTTGTTTCGGATCAAGACAATCAAGAATTGAGTCCGGAATAACGCAAACATGTTTTGCATCAAGAAAATCAAGAATTGAGTGCGGAAAACAACCAAACTTATTTTTGATCAAGAAAATCAAGAACTGATTCCGGAATAACGCAAACATGTTTTGCATCAAGAAATTCAAGAATTGAGTGCGGAATACAACCAAACTTGTTTCGGATCAAGAAAATCAAGAACTGAGTCCGGAATAACGCAAACATGTTTTGCATCAAGAAAATCAAGAATTGAGTGCGGAATACAACCAAACTTGTTTGGGATCAAGAAAATCAAGAACTGAGTCCGGAATAATGCAAACATGTTTTGCATCAAGAAAATCAAGAATTGAGTGCGGAATACAACCAAAATTGTTTCGGATCAAGAAAATCAAGAACTGAGTACGGAATACCGCAAATAAGTTTTGCATGAATAAAATCAAAAATTGAGCGCGGAATACAAACCAACTTGTTTGGGATCAAGAAAATAAAAAACCGAGTCTGGAATACCGCAAACATGTTTTGCACCAAGAAAATCAAGAATTGAGTGCGGAAAACAACTAAACTTGTTTTTGAACAAGAAAATCAAGAACTGAGACCGGAATAACGCAAACATATTTTGCATCAAGAAAATCAAGAATTGAGTGCGGAATACAACCAAACTTGTTTCGGAACAAGAAAATCAAGAACTGAGTCCGGAATTACGCAAACATGTTTTGCATCAAGAAAATCAAGAATTGAGTGCGGAAAACAACCAAACTTGTTTTTGAACAAGAAAATCAAGAACTGAGTCCGGAATAACGCAAACATGTTTTGCATCAAGAAATTCAAGAATTGAGTGCGGAAAACAACCAAACTTGTTTTTGAACAACAAAATCAAGAACTGAGTCCGGAATAACGCAAACATGTTTTGCATCAAGAAAATCAAGAATTGAGTGCGGAAAATAACTAAACTTGTTTTTGAACAAGAAAATCAAGAACTGAGTCCGGAATAACGCAAACATGTTTGGCATCGAGAAAATCAAGAATTGAGTGCGGAATACAACCAAACTTGTTTCGGATCAAGACAATCAAGAATTGAGTCCGGAATAACGCAAACATGTTTTGCATCAAGAAAATCAAGAATTGAGTGCGGAATACAACCAAACTTGTTTGGGATCAAGAAAATCAAGAACTGAGTCCGGAATAATGCAAACATGTTTTGCATCAAGAAAATCAAGAATTGAGTGCGGAATACAACCAAACTTGTTTCGGAACAAGAAAATAAAGAACTGAGTCCGGAATAACGCAAACATGTTTGGCATCGAGAAAATCAAGAATTGAGTGCGGAATACAACCAAACTTGTTTCGGATCAAGACAATCAAGAATTGAGTCCGGAATAACGCAAACATGTTTTGCATCAAGAAAATCAAGAATTGAGTGCGGAATACAACCAAACTTGTTTGGGATCAAGAAAATCAAGAACTGAGTCCGGAATAATGCAAACATGTTTTGCATCAAGAAAATCAAGAATTGAGTGCGGAATACAACCAAACTTGTTTCGGAACAAGAAAATAAAGAACTGAGTCCGGAATAACGCAAACATGTTTGGCATCGAGAAAATCAAGAATTGAGTGCGGAATACAACCAAACTTGTTTCGGATCAAGACAATCAAGAATTGAGTCCGGAATAACGCAAACATGTTTTGCATCAAGAAAATCAAGAATTGAGTGCGGAAAACAACCAAACTTATTTTTGATCAAGAAAATCAAGAACTGATTCCGGAATAACGCAAACATGTTTTGCATCAAGAAATTCAAGAATTGAGTGCGGAATACAACCAAACTTGTTTCGGATCAAGAAAATCAAGAACTGAGTCCGGAATAACGCAAACATGTTTTGCATCAAGAAAATCAAGAATTGAGTGCGGAATACAACCAAACTTGTTTGGGATCAAGAAAATCAAGAACTGAGTCCGGAATAATGCAAACATGTTTTGCATCAAGAAAATCAAGAATTGAGTGCGGAATACAACCAAAATTGTTTCGGATCAAGAAAATCAAGAACTGAGTACGGAATACCGCAAATAAGTTTTGCATGAATAAAATCAAAAATTGAGCGCGGAATACAAACCAACTTGTTTGGGATCAAGAAAATAAAAAACCGAGTCAGGAATACCGCAAACATGTTTTGCACCAAGAAAATCAAGAATTGAGTGCGGAAAACAACTAAACTTGTTTTTGAACAAGAAAATCAAGAACTGAGACCGGAATAACGCAAACATATTTTGCATCAAGAAAATCAAGAATTGAGTGCGGAATACAACCAAACTTGTTTCGGAACAAGAAAATCAAGAACTGAGTCCGGAATTACGCAAACATGTTTTGCATCAAGAAAATCAAGAATTGAGTGCGGAAAACAACCAAACTTGTTTTTGAACAAGAAAATCAAGAACTGAGTCCGGAATAACGCTAACATGTTTTGCATCAAGAAAATCAAGAATTGAGTGCGGAAAATAACGAAACTTGTTTTTGAACAAGAAAATCAAGAACTGAGTCCGGAATAACGCAAACATGTTTAGCATCAAGAAAATCAAGAATTGAGTGCGGAAAACAACCAAACTTGTTTTTGAACAACAAAATCAAGAACTGAGTCCGGAATAACGCAAACATGTTTTGCATCAAGAAAATCAAGAATTGAGTGCGGAAAATAACTAAACTTGTTTTTGAACAAGAAAATCAAGAACCTAGTCCGGAATAACGCAAACATGTTTGGCATCGAGAAAATCAAGAATTGAGTGCGGAATACAACCAAACTTGTTTCGGATCAAGACAATCAAGAATTGAGTCCGGAATAACGCAAACATGTTTTGCATCAAGAAAATCAAGAATTGAGTGCGGAAAACAACCAAACTTATTTTTGATCAAGAAAATCAAGAACTGATTCCGGAATAACGCAAACATGTTTTGCATCAAGAAATTCAAGAATTGAGTGCGGAATACAACCAAACTTGTTTCGGATCAAGAAAATCAAGAACTGAGTCCGGAATAACGCAAACATGTTTTGCATCAAGAAAATCAAGAATTGAGTGCGGAATACAACCAAACTTGTTTGGGATCAAGAAAATCAAGAACTGAGTCCGGAATAATGCAAACATGTTTTGCATCAAGAAAATCAAGAATTAAGTGCGGAATACAACCAAAATTGTTTCGGATCAAGAAAATCAAGAACTGAGTCCGGAATACCGCAAACAAGTTTTGCATGAATAAAATCAAAAATTGAGCGCGGAATACAAACCAACTTGTTTGGGATCAAGAAAATAAAAAACCGAGTCAGGAATACCGCAAACATGTTTTGCATCAAGAAAATCAAGAATTGAGTGCGGAAAACAACTAAACTTGTTTTTGAACAAGAAAATCAAGAACTGAGACCGGAATAACGCAAACATATTTTGCATCAAGAAAATCAAGAATTGAGTGCGGAATACAACCAAACTTGTTTCGGAACAAGAAAATCAAGAACTGAGTCCGGAATAACGCAAACATGTTTTGCATCAAGAAAATCAAGAATTGAGTGCGGAAAACAACCAAACTTGTTTTTGAACAAGAAAATCAAGAACTGAGTCCGGAATAACGCAAACATGTTTTGCATCAAGAAAATCAAGAATTGAGTGCGGAAAATAACCAAACTTGTTTTTGAACAACAAAATCAAGAACTGAGTCCGGAATAACGCAAACATGTTTTGCATCAAGAAAATCAAGAATTGAGTGCGGAAAATAACTAAACTTGTTTTTGAACAAGAAAATCAAGAACTGACTCCGGAATAACGCAAACATGTTTTGCATCAAGAAAATCAAGAATTGTGTTCGGAATACAACCAAACTTGTTTCGGATCAAGAAAATCAAGAACTGAGTCCGGAATACCGCAAACAAGTTTTGCATCAAGAAAATCAAGAATTGAGCGCGGAATACAAACAAACTTGTTTGGGATCAAGAAAATCAAAAACCGAGTCAGGAATATCGCAAACATGTTTTAAATCAAGAAAAATCAAGAATTGAGTGCGGAAAACAACCAAACTTGTTTCGGAACAAGAAAATCAAGAACTGAGTCCGGAATAACGCAAACATGTTTTGCATCAAGAAAAAATCAAGAATTGAGTGCGGAATACAACCAAACTTGTTTCGGAACAAGAAAATCAAGAACTGAGTCCGGAATAACGCAAACATATTTTGCATCAAGAAAATCAAGAATTGAGTGCGGAATACAACCAAACTTGTTTCGGATCAAGAAAATCAAGAACTGAGTCCGGAATAACGCAAACATGTTTTGCATCAAGAAAATCAAGAATTGAGTGCGGAAAACAACCAAACTTGTTTTTGAACAACAAAATCAAGAACTGAGTCCGGAATAACGCAAACATGTTTTGCATCAAGAAAATCAAGAATTGAGTGCGGAAAACAACTAAACTTGTTTTTGAACAAGAAAATCAAGAACAGAGTCCGGAATAACGCAAACATGTTTTGCATCAAGAAAATCAAGAATTGAGTGCGGAATACAACCAAACTTGTTTGGGATCAAGAAAATCAAGAACTGAGTCCGGAATAATGCAAACATGTTTTGCATCAAGAAAATCAAGAATTGAGTGCGGAATACAACCAAACTTGTTTCGGAACAAGAAAATAAAGAACTGAGTCCGGAATAACGCAAACATGTTTGGCATCGAGAAAATCAAGAATTGAGTGCGGAATACAACCAAACTTGTTTCGGATCAAGACAATCAAGAATTGAGTCCGGAATAACGCAAACATGTTTTGCATCAAGAAAATCAAGAATTGAGTGCGGAAAACAACCAAACTTATTTTTGATCAAGAAAATCAAGAACTGATTCCGGAATAACGCAAACATGTTTTGCATCAAGAAATTCAAGAATTGAGTGCGGAATACAACCAAACTTGTTTCGGATCAAGAAAATCAAGAACTGAGTCCGGAATAACGCAAACATGTTTTGCATCAAGAAAATCAAGAATTGAGTGCGGAATACAACCAAACTTGTTTGGGATCAAGAAAATCAAGAACTGAGTCCGGAATAATGCAAACATGTTTTGCATCAAGAAAATCAAGAATTGAGTGCGGAATACAACCAAAATTGTTTCGGATCAAGAAAATCAAGAACTGAGTACGGAATACCGCAAATAAGTTTTGCATGAATAAAATCAAAAATTGAGCGCGGAATACAAACCAACTTGTTTGGGATCAAGAAAATAAAAAACCGAGTCAGGAATACCGCAAACATGTTTTGCATCAAGAAAATCAAGAATTGAGTGCGGAAAACAACTAAACTTGTTTTTGAACAAGAAAATCAAGAACTGAGACCGGAATAACGCAAACATATTTTGCATCAAGAAAATCAAGAATTGAGTGCGGAATACAACCAAACTTGTTTCGGAACAAGAAAATCAAGAACTGAGTCCGGAATTACGCAAACATGTTTTGCATCAAGAAAATCAAGAATTGAGTGCGGAAAACAACCAAACTTGTTTTTGAACAACAAAATCAAGAACTGAGTCCGGAATAACGCTAACATGTTTTGCATCAAGAAAATCAAGAATTGAGTGCGGAAAACAACGAAACTTGTTTTTGAACAAGAAAATCAAGAACTGAGTCCGGAATAACGCAAACATGTTTAGCATCAAGAAAATCAAGAATTGAGTGCGGAAAACAACCAAACTTGTTTTTGAACAACAAAATCAAGAACTGAGTCCGGAATAACGCAAACATGTTTTGCATCAAGAAAATCAAGAATTGAGTGCGGAAAATAACTAAACTTGTTTTTGAACAAGAAAATCAAGAACCTAGTCCGGAATAACGCAAACATGTTTGGCATCGAGAAAATCAAGAATTGAGTGCGGAATACAACCAAACTTGTTTCGGATCAAGACAATCAAGAATTGAGTCCGGAATAACGCAAACATGTTTTGCATCAAGAAAATCAAGAATTGAGTGCGGAAAACAACCAAACTTATTTTTGATCAAGAAAATCAAGAACTGATTCCGGAATAACGCAAACATGTTTTGCATCAAGAAATTCAAGAATTGAGTGCGGAATACAACCAAACTTGTTTCGGATCAAGAAAATCAAGAACTGAGTCCGGAATAACGCAAACATGTTTTGCATCAAGAAAATCAAGAATTGAGTGCGGAATACAACCAAACTTGTTTGGGATCAAGAAAATCAAGAACTGAGTCCGGAATAATGCAAACATGTTTTGCATCAAGAAAATCAAGAATTAAGTGCGGAATACAACCAAAATTGTTTCGGATCAAGAAAATCAAGAACTGAGTCCGGAATACCGCAAACAAGTTTTGCATGAATAAAATCAAAAATTGAGCGCGGAATACAAACCAACTTGTTTGGGATCAAGAAAATAAAAAACCGAGTCAGGAATACCGCAAACATGTTTTGCATCAAGAAAATCAAGAATTGAGTGCGGAAAACAACTAAACTTGTTTTTGAACAAGAAAATCAAGAACTGAGACCGGAATAACGCAAACATATTTTGCATCAAGAAAATCAAGAATTGAGTGCGGAATACAACCAAACTTGTTTCGGAACAAGAAAATCAAGAACTGAGTCCGGAATAACGCAAACATGTTTTGCATCAAGAAAATCAAGAATTGAGTGCGGAAAACAACCAAACTTGTTTTTGAACAAGAAAATCAAGAACTGAGTCCGGAATAACGCAAACATGTTTTGCATCAAGAAAATCAAGAATTGAGTGCGGAAAATAACCAAACTTGTTTTTGAACAACAAAATCAAGAACTGAGTCCGGAATAACGCAAACATGTTTTGCATCAAGAAAATCAAGAATTGAGTGCGGAAAATAACTAAACTTGTTTTTGAACAAGAAAATCAAGAACTGACTCCGGAATAACGCAAACATGTTTTGCATCAAGAAAATCAAGAATTGTGTTCGGAATACAACCAAACTTGTTTCGGATCAAGAAAATCAAGAACTGAGTCCGGAATACCGCAAACAAGTTTTGCATCAAGAAAATCAAGAATTGAGCGCGGAATACAAACAAACTTGTTTGGGATCAAGAAAATCAAAAACCGAGTCAGGAATATCGCAAACATGTTTTAAATCAAGAAAAATCAAGAATTGAGTGCGGAAAACAACCAAACTTGTTTCGGAACAAGAAAATCAAGAACTGAGTCCGGAATAACGCAAACATGTTTTGCATCAAGAAAAAATCAAGAATTGAGTGCGGAATACAACCAAACTTGTTTCGGAACAAGAAAATCAAGAACTGAGTCCGGAATAACGCAAACATATTTTGCATCAAGAAAATCAAGAATTGAGTGCGGAATACAACCAAACTTGTTTCGGATCAAGAAAATCAAGAACTGAGTCCGGAATAACGCAAACATGTTTTGCATCAAGAAAATCAAGAATTGAGTGCGGAAAACAACCAAACTTGTTTTTGAACAACAAAATCAAGAACTGAGTCCGGAATAACGCAAACATGTTTTGCATCAAGAAAATCAAGAATTGAGTGCGGAAAACAACTAAACTTGTTTTTGAACAAGAAAATCAAGAACAGAGTCCGGAATAACGCAAACATGTTTTGCATCAAGAAAATCAAGAATTGAGTGCGGAATACAACCAAACTTGTTTGGGATCAAGAAAATCAAGAACTGAGTCCGGAATAATGCAAACATGTTTTGCATCAAGAAAATCAAGAATTGAGTGCGGAATACAACCAAACTTGTTTCGGAACAAGAAAATAAAGAACTGAGTCCGGAATAACGCAAACATGTTTGGCATCGAGAAAATCAAGAATTGAGTGCGGAATACAACCAAACTTGTTTCGGATCAAGACAATCAAGAATTGAGTCCGGAATAACGCAAACATGTTTTGCATCAAGAAAATCAAGAATTGAGTGCGGAAAACAACCAAACTTATTTTTGATCAAGAAAATCAAGAACTGATTCCGGAATAACGCAAACATGTTTTGCATCAAGAAATTCAAGAATTGAGTGCGGAATACAACCAAACTTGTTTCGGATCAAGAAAATCAAGAACTGAGTCCGGAATAACGCAAACATGTTTTGCATCAAGAAAATCAAGAATTGAGTGCGGAATACAACCAAACTTGTTTGGGATCAAGAAAATCAAGAACTGAGTCCGGAATAATGCAAACATGTTTTGCATCAAGAAAATCAAGAATTGAGTGCGGAATACAACCAAAATTGTTTCGGATCAAGAAAATCAAGAACTGAGTACGGAATACCGCAAATAAGTTTTGCATGAATAAAATCAAAAATTGAGCGCGGAATACAAACCAACTTGTTTGGGATCAAGAAAATAAAAAACCGAGTCAGGAATACCGCAAACATGTTTTGCATCAAGAAAATCAAGAATTGAGTGCGGAAAACAACTAAACTTGTTTTTGAACAAGAAAATCAAGAACTGAGACCGGAATAACGCAAACATATTTTGCATCAAGAAAATCAAGAATTGAGTGCGGAATACAACCAAACTTGTTTCGGAACAAGAAAATCAAGAACTGAGTCCGGAATTACGCAAACATGTTTTGCATCAAGAAAATCAAGAATTGAGTGCGGAAAACAACCAAACTTGTTTTTGAACAACAAAATCAAGAACTGAGTCCGGAATAACGCTAACATGTTTTGCATCAAGAAAATCAAGAATTGAGTGCGGAAAACAACGAAACTTGTTTTTGAACAAGAAAATCAAGAACTGAGTCCGGAATAACGCAAACATGTTTAGCATCAAGAAAATCAAGAATTGAGTGCGGAAAACAACCAAACTTGTTTTTGAACAACAAAATCAAGAACTGAGTCCGGAATAACGCAAACATGTTTTGCATCAAGAAAATCAAGAATTGAGTGCGGAAAATAACTAAACTTGTTTTTGAACAAGAAAATCAAGAACTGAGTCCGGAATAACGCAAACATGTTTGGCATCGAGAAAATCAAGAATTGAGTGCGGAATACAACCAAACTTGTTTCGGATCAAGACAATCAAGAATTGAGTCCGGAATAACGCAAACATGTTTTGCATCAAGAAAATCAAGAATTGAGTGCGGAAAACAACCAAACTTATTTTTGATCAAGAAAATCAAGAACTGATTCCGGAATAACGCAAACATGTTTTGCATCAAGAAATTCAAGAATTGAGTGCGGAATACAACCAAACTTGTTTCGGATCAAGAAAATCAAGAACTGAGTCCGGAATAACGCAAACATGTTTTGCATCAAGAAAATCAAGAATTGAGTGCGGAATACAACCAAACTTGTTTGGGATCAAGAAAATCAAGAACTGAGTCCGGAATAATGCAAACATGTTTTGCATCAAGAAAATCAAGAATTGAGTGCGGAATACAACCAAAATTGTTTCGGATCAAGAAAATCAAGAACTGAGTCCGGAATACCGCAAACAAGTTTTGCATGAATAAAATCAAAAATTGAGTGCGGAATACAAACCAACTTGTTTGGGATCAAGAAAATAAAAAACCGAGTCAGGAATACCGCAAACATGTTTTGCATCAAGAAAATCAAGAATTGAGTGCGGAAAACAACTAAACTTGTTTTTGAACAAGAAAATCAAGAACTGAGACCGGAATAACGCAAACATATTTTGCATCAAGAAAATCAAGAATTGAGTGCGGAATACAACCAAACTTGTTTCGGAACAAGAAAATCAAGAACTGAGTCCGGAATAACGCAAACATGTTTTGCATCAAGAAAATCAAGAATTGAGTGCGGAATACAACCAAAATTGTTTCGGATCAAGAAAATGAAGAACTGAGTCCGGAATAACGCAAACATGTTTTGCATCAAGAAAATCAAGAATTGAGTGCGGAATACAACCAAACTTGTTTGGGATCAAGAAAATCAAGAACTGAGTCCGGAATAATGCAAACATGTTTTGCATCAAGAAAATCAAGAATTGAGTGCGGAATACAACCAAACTTGTTTCGGAACAAGAAAATAAAGAACTGAGTCCGGAATAACGCAAACATGTTTGGCATCGAGAAAATCAAGAATTGAGTGCGGAATACAACCAAACTTGTTTCGGATCAAGACAATCAAGAATTGAGTCCGGAATAACGCAAACATGTTTTGCATCAAGAAAATCAAGAATTGAGTGCGGAAAACAACCAAACTTATTTTTGATCAAGAAAATCAAGAACTGATTCCGGAATAATGCAAACATGTTTTGCATTAAGAAAATCAAGAATTGAGTGCGGAATACAACCAAACTTGTTTCGGAACAAGAAAATAAAGAACTGAGTCCGGAATAACGCAAACATGTTTGGCATCGAGAAAATCAAGAATTGAGTGCGGAATACAACCAAACTTGTTTCGGATCAAGACAATCAAGAATTGAGTCCGGAATAACGCAAACATGTTTTGCATCAAGAAAATCAAGAATTGAGTGCGGAAAACAACCAAACTTATTTTTGATCAAGAAAATCAAGAACTGATTCCGGAATAACGCAAACATGTTTTGCATCAAGAAATTCAAGAATTGAGTGCGGAATACAACCAAACTTATTTCGGATCAAGAAAATCAAGAACTGAGTCCGGAATAACGCAAACATGTTTTGCATCAAGAAAATCAAGAATTGAGTGCGGAATACAACCAAACTTGTTTGGGATCAAGAAAATCAAGAACTGAGTCCGGAATAATGCAAACATGTTTTGCATCAAGAAAATCAAGAATTGAGTGCGGAATACAACCAAAATTGTTTCGGATCAAGAAAATCAAGAACTGAGTACGGAATACCGCAAATAAGTTTTGCATGAATAAAATCAAAAATTGAGCGCGGAATACAAACCAACTTGTTTGGGATCAAGAAAATAAAAAACCGAGTCAGGAATACCGCAAACATGTTTTGCATCAAGAAAATCAAGAATTGAGTGCGGAAAACAACTAAACTTGTTTTTGAACAAGAAAATCAAGAACTGAGACCGGAATAACGCAAACATATTTTGCATCAAGAAAATCAAGAATTGAGTGCGGAATACAACCAAACTTGTTTCGGAACAAGAAAATCAAGAACTGAGTCCGGAATTACGCAAACATGTTTTGCATCAAGAAAATCAAGAATTGAGTGCGGAAAACAACCAAACTTGTTTTTGAACAAGAAAATCAAGAACTGAGTCCGGAATAACGCTAACATGTTTTGCATCAAGAAAATCAAGAATTGAGTGCGGAAAACAACGAAACTTGTTTTTGAACAAGAAAATCAAGAACTGAGTCCGGAATAACGCAAACATGTTTAGCATCAAGAAAATCAAGAATTGAGTGCGGAAAACAACCAAACTTGTTTTTGAACAACAAAATCAAGAACTGAGTCCGGAATAACGCAAACATGTTTTGCATCAAGAAAATCAAGAATTGAGTGCGGAATACAACCAAAATTGTTTCGGATCAAGAAAATCAAGAACTGAGTCCGGAATACCGCAAACAAGTTTTGCATGAATAAAATCAAAAATTGAGCGCGGAATACAAACCAACTTGTTTGGGATCAAGAAAATAAAAAACCGAGTCAGGAATACCGCAAACATGTTTTGCATCAAGAAAATCAAGAATTGAGTGCGGAAAACAACTAAACTTGTTTTTGAACAAGAAAATCAAGAACTGAGACCGGAATAACGCAAACATATTTTGCATCAAGAAAATCAAGAATTGAGTGCGGAATACAACCAAACTTGTTTCGGAACAAGAAAATCAAGAACTGAGTCCGGAATAACGCAAACATGTTTTGCATCAAGAAAATCAAGAATTGAGTGCGGAATACAACCAAAATTGTTTCGGATCAAGAAAATGAAGAACTGAGTCCGGAATAACGCAAACATGTTTTGCATCAAGAAAATCAAGAATTGAGTGCGGAATACAACCAAACTTGTTTGGGATCAAGAAAATCAAGAACTGAGTCCGGAATAATGCAAACATGTTTTGCATCAAGAAAATCAAGAATTGAGTGCGGAATACAACCAAACTTGTTTCGGAACAAGAAAATAAAGAACTGAGTCCGGAATAACGCAAACATGTTTGGCATCGAGAAAATCAAGAATTGAGTGCGGAATACAACCAAACTTGTTTCGGATCAAGACAATCAAGAATTGAGTCCGGAATAACGCAAACATGTTTTGCATCAAGAAAATCAAGAATTGAGTGCGGAAAACAACCAAACTTATTTTTGATCAAGAAAATCAAGAACTGATTCCGGAATAATGCAAACATGTTTTGCATTAAGAAAATCAAGAATTGAGTGCGGAATACAACCAAACTTGTTTCGGAACAAGAAAATAAAGAACTGAGTCCGGAATAACGCAAACATGTTTGGCATCGAGAAAATCAAGAATTGAGTGCGGAATACAACCAAACTTGTTTCGGATCAAGACAATCAAGAATTGAGTCCGGAATAACGCAAACATGTTTTGCATCAAGAAAATCAAGAATTGAGTGCGGAAAACAACCAAACTTATTTTTGATCAAGAAAATCAAGAACTGATTCCGGAATAACGCAAACATGTTTTGCATCAAGAAATTCAAGAATTGAGTGCGGAATACAACCAAACTTGTTTCGGATCAAGAAAATCAAGAACTGAGTCCGGAATAACGCAAACATGTTTTGCATCAAGAAAATCAAGAATTGAGTGCGGAATACAACCAAACTTGTTTGGGATCAAGAAAATCAAGAACTGAGTCCGGAATAATGCAAACATGTTTTGCATCAAGAAAATCAAGAATTGAGTGCGGAATACAACCAAAATTGTTTCGGATCAAGAAAATCAAGAACTGAGTACGGAATACCGCAAATAAGTTTTGCATGAATAAAATCAAAAATTGAGCGCGGAATACAAACCAACTTGTTTGGGATCAAGAAAATAAAAAACCGAGTCAGGAATACCGCAAACATGTTTTGCATCAAGAAAATCAAGAATTGAGTGCGGAAAACAACTAAACTTGTTTTTGAACAAGAAAATCAAGAACTGAGACCGGAATAACGCAAACATATTTTGCATCAAGAAAATCAAGAATTGAGTGCGGAATACAACCAAACTTGTTTCGGAACAAGAAAATCAAGAACTGAGTCCGGAATTACGCAAACATGTTTTGCATCAAGAAAATCAAGAATTGAGTGCGGAAAACAACCAAACTTGTTTTTGAACAAGAAAATCAAGAACTGAGTCCGGAATAACGCTAACATGTTTTGCATCAAGAAAATCAAGAATTGAGTGCGGAAAACAACGAAACTTGTTTTTGAACAAGAAAATCAAGAACTGAGTCCGGAATAACGCAAACATGTTTAGCATCAAGAAAATCAAGAATTGAGTGCGGAAAACAACCAAACTTGTTTTTGAACAACAAAATCAAGAACTGAGTCCGGAATAACGCAAACATGTTTTGCATCAAGAAAATCAAGAATTGAGTGCGGAAAATAACTAAACTTGTTTTTGAACAAGAAAATCAAGAACTGAGTCCGGAATAACGCAAACATGTTTTGCATTAAGAAAATCAAGAATTGAGTGCGGAATACAACCAAACTTGTTTCGGAACAAGAAAATAAAGAACTGAGTCCGGAATAACGCAAACATGTTTGGCATCGAGAAAATCAAGAATTGAGTGCGGAATACAACCAAACTTGTTTCGGATCAAGACAATCAAGAATTGAGTCCGGAATAACGCAAACATGTTTTGCATCAAGAAAATCAAGAATTGAGTGCGGAAAACAACCAAACTTATTTTTGATCAAGAAAATCAAGAACTGATTCCGGAATAACGCAAACATGTTTTGCATCAAGAAATTCAAGAATTGAGTGCGGAATACAACCAAACTTGTTTCGGATCAAGAAAATCAAGAACTGAGTCCGGAATAACGCAAACATGTTTTGCATCAAGAAAATCAAGAATTGAGTGCGGAATACAACCAAACTTGTTTGGGATCAAGAAAATCAAGAACTGAGTCCGGAATAATGCAAACATGTTTTGCATCAAGAAAATCAAGAATTGAGTGCGGAATACAACCAAAATTGTTTCGGATCAAGAAAATCAAGAACTGAGTCCGGAATACCGCAAACAAGTTTTGCATGAATAAAATCAAAAATTGAGCGCGGAATACAAACCAACTTGTTTGGGATCAAGAAAATAAAAAACCGAGTCAGGAATACCGCAAACATGTTTTGCATCAAGAAAATCAAGAATTGTGTGCGGAAAACAACTAAACTTGTTTTTGAACAAGAAAATCAAGAACTGAGACCGGAATAACGCAAACATATTTTGCATCAAGAAAATCAAGAATTGAGTGCGGAATACAACCAAACTTGTTTCGGAACAAGAAAATCAAGAACTGAGTCCGGAATAACGCAAACATGTTTTGCATCAAGAAAATCAAGAATTGAGTGCGGAATACAACCAAAATTGTTTCGGATCAAGAAAATGAAGAACTGAGTCCGGAATAACGCAAACATGTTTTGCATCAAGAAAATCAAGAATTGAGTGCGGAATACAACCAAACTTGTTTGGGATCAAGAAAATCAAGAACTGAGTCCGGAATAATGCAAACATGTTTTGCATCAAGAAAATCAAGAATTGAGTGCGGAATACAACCAAACTTGTTTCGGAACAAGAAAATAAAGAACTGAGTCCGGAATAACGCAAACATGTTTGGCATCGAGAAAATCAAGAATTGAGTGCGGAATACAACCAAACTTGTTTCGGATCAAGACAATCAAGAATTGAGTCCGGAATAACGCAAACATGTTTTGCATCAAGAAAATCAAGAATTGAGTGCGGAAAACAACCAAACTTATTTTTGATCAAGAAAATCAAGAACTGATTCCGGAATAATGCAAACATGTTTTGCATTAAGAAAATCAAGAATTGAGTGCGGAATACAACCAAACTTGTTTCGGAACAAGAAAATAAAGAACTGAGTCCGGAATAACGCAAACATGTTTGGCATCGAGAAAATCAAGAATTGAGTGCGGAATACAACCAAACTTGTTTCGGATCAAGACAATCAAGAATTGAGTCCGGAATAACGCAAACATGTTTTGCATCAAGAAAATCAAGAATTGAGTGCGGAAAACAACCAAACTTATTTTTGATCAAGAAAATCAAGAACTGATTCCGGAATAACGCAAACATGTTTTGCATCAAGAAATTCAAGAATTGAGTGCGGAATACAACCAAACTTGTTTCGGATCAAGAAAATCAAGAACTGAGTCCGGAATAACGCAAACATGTTTTGCATCAAGAAAATCAAGAATTGAGTGCGGAATACAACCAAACTTGTTTGGGATCAAGAAAATCAAGAACTGAGTCCGGAATAATGCAAACATGTTTTGCATCAAGAAAATCAAGAATTGAGTGCGGAATACAACCAAAATTGTTTCGGATCAAGAAAATCAAGAACTGAGTACGGAATACCGCAAATAAGTTTTGCATGAATAAAATCAAAAATTGAGCGCGGAATACAAACCAACTTGTTTGGGATCAAGAAAATAAAAAACCGAGTCAGGAATACCGCAAACATGTTTTGCATCAAGAAAATCAAGAATTGAGTGCGGAAAACAACTAAACTTGTTTTTGAACAAGAAAATCAAGAACTGAGACCGGAATAACGCAAACATATTTTGCATCAAGAAAATCAAGAATTGAGTGCGGAATACAACCAAACTTGTTTCGGAACAAGAAAATCAAGAACTGAGTCCGGAATTACGCAAACATGTTTTGCATCAAGAAAATCAAGAATTGAGTGCGGAAAACAACCAAACTTGTTTTTGAACAAGAAAATCAAGAACTGAGTCCGGAATAACGCTAACATGTTTTGCATCAAGAAAATCAAGAATTGAGTGCGGAAAACAACGAAACTTGTTTTTGAACAAGAAAATCAAGAACTGAGTCCGGAATAACGCAAACATGTTTAGCATCAAGAAAATCAAGAATTGAGTGCGGAAAACAACCAAACTTGTTTTTGAACAACAAAATCAAGAACTGAGTCCGGAATAACGCAAACATGTTTTGCATCAAGAAAATCAAGAATTGAGTGCGGAAAATAACTAAACTTGTTTTTGAACAAGAAAATCAAGAACTGAGTCCGGAATAACGCAAACATGTTTGGCATCGAGAAAATCAAGAATTGAGTGCGGAATACAACCAAACTTGTTTCGGATCAAGACAATCAAGAATTGAGTCCGGAATAACGCAAACATGTTTTGCATCAAGAAAATCAAGAATTGAGTGCGGAAAACAACCAAACTTATTTTTGATCAAGAAAATCAAGAACTGATTCCGGAATAACGCAAACATGTTTTGCATCAAGAAATTCAAGAATTGAGTGCGGAATACAACCAAACTTGTTTCGGATCAAGAAAATCAAGAACTGAGTCCGGAATAACGCAAACATGTTTTGCATCAAGAAAATCAAGAATTGAGTGCGGAATACAACCAAACTTGTTTGGGATCAAGAAAATCAAGAACTGAGTCCGGAATAATGCAAACATGTTTTGCATCAAGAAAATCAAGAATTGAGTGCGGAATACAACCAAAATTGTTTCGGATCAAGAAAATCAAGAACTGAGTCCGGAATACCGCAAACAAGTTTTGCATGAATAAAATCAAAAATTGAGCGCGGAATACAAACCAACTTGTTTGGGATCAAGAAAATAAAAAACCGAGTCAGGAATACCGCAAACATGTTTTGCATCAAGAAAATCAAGAATTGAGTGCGGAAAACAACTAAACTTGTTTTTGAACAAGAAAATCAAGAACTGAGACCGGAATAACGCAAACATATTTTGCATCAAGAAAATCAAGAATTGAGTGCGGAATACAACCAAACTTGTTTCGGAACAAGAAAATCAAGAACTGAGTCCGGAATAACGCAAACATGTTTTGCATCAAGAAAATCAAGAATTGAGTGCGGAAAACAACCAAACTTGTTTTTGAACAAGAAAATCAAGAACTGAGTCCGGAATAACGCAAACATGTTTTGCATCAAGAAAATCAAGAATTGAATGCGGAATACAACCAAACTTGTTTGGGATCAAGAAAATCAAGAACTGAGTCCGGAATAATGCAAACATGTTTTGCATCAAAAAAATCATGAATTGAGTGCGGAATACAACCAAAATTGTTTCGGATCAAGAAAATCAAGAACTGAGTCCGGAATACCGCAAACAAGTTTTGCATTAATAAAATCAAGAATTGAGCGCGGGATACAAACCAACTTGTTTGGGATCAAGCAAATAAAAAACCGAGTCAGGAATACCGCAAACATGTTTTGCATCAAGAAAATAATGAATTGAGTGCGGAAAACAACTAAACTTGTTTTTGAACAAGAAAATCAAGAACTGAGACCGGAATAACGCAAACATATTTTGCATCAAGAAAATCAAGAATTGAGTGCGGAATACAACCAAACTTGTTTCGGAACAAGAAAATCAAGAACTGAGTCCGGAATTACGCAAACATGTTTTGCATCAAGAAAATCAAGAATTGAGTGCGGAAAACAACCAAACTTGTTTTTGAACAAGAAAATCAAGAACTGAGTCCGGAATAACGCTAACATGTTTTGCATCAAGAAAATCAAGAATTGAGTGCGGAAAACAACGAAACTTGTTTTTGAACAAGAAAATCAAGAACTGAGTCCGGAATAACGCAAACATGTTTAGCATCAAGAAAATCAAGAATTGAGTGCGGAAAACAACCAAACTTGTTTTTGAACAACAAAATCAAGAACTGAGTCCGGAATAACGCAAACATGTTTTGCATCAAGAAAATCAAGAATTGAGTGCGGAAAATAACTAAACTTGTTTTTGAACAAGAAAATCAAGAACTGAGTCCGGAATAACGCAAACATGTTTTGCATTAAGAAAATCAAGAATTGAGTGCGGAATACAACCAAACTTGTTTCGGAACAAGAAAATAAAGAACTGAGTCCGGAATAACGCAAACATGTTTGGCATCGAGAAAATCAAGAATTGAGTGCGGAATACAACCAAACTTGTTTCGGATCAAGACAATCAAGAATTGAGTCCGGAATAACGCAAACATGTTTTGCATCAAGAAATTCAAGAATTGAGTGCGGAATACAACCAAACTTGTTTCGGATCAAGAAAATCAAGAACTGAGTCCGGAATAACGCAAACATGTTTTGCATCAAGAAAATCAAGAATTGAGTGCGGAATACAACCAAACTTGTTTGGGATCAAGAAAATCAAGAACTGAGTCCGGAATAATGCAAACATGTTTTGCATCAAGAAAATCAAGAATTGAGTGCGGAATACAACCAAAATTGTTTCGGATCAAGAAAATCAAGAACTGAGTACGGAATACCGCAAATAAGTTTTGCATGAATAAAATCAAAAATTGAGCGCGGAATACAAACCAACTTGTTTGGGATCAAGAAAATAAAAAACCGAGTCAGGAATACCGCAAACATGTTTTGCATCAAGAAAATCAAGAATTGAGTGCGGAAAACAACTAAACTTGTTTTTGAACAAGAAAATCAAGAACTGAGACCGGAATAACGCAAACATATTTTGCATCAAGAAAATCAAGAATTGAGTGCGGAATACAACCAAACTTGTTTCGGAACAAGAAAATCAAGAACTGAGTCCGGAATTACGCAAACATGTTTTGCATCAAGAAAATCAAGAATTGAGTGCGGAAAACAACCAAACTTGTTTTTGAACAAGAAAATCAAGAACTGAGTCCGGAATAACGCTAACATGTTTTGCATCAAGAAAATCAAGAATTGAGTGCGGAAAACAACGAAACTTGTTTTTGAACAAGAAAATCAAGAACTGAGTCCGGAATAACGCAAACATGTTTAGCATCAAGAAAATCAAGAATTGAGTGCGGAAAACAACCAAACTTGTTTTTGAACAACAAAATCAAGAACTGAGTCCGGAATAACGCAAACATGTTTTGCATCAAGAAAATCAAGAATTGAGTGCGGAAAATAACTAAACTTGTTTTTGAACAAGAAAATCAAGAACTGAGTCCGGAATAACGCAAACATGTTTTGCATTAAGAAAATCAAGAATTGAGTGCGGAATACAACCAAACTTGTTTCGGAACAAGAAAATAAAGAACTGAGTCCGGAATAACGCAAACATGTTTGGCATCGAGAAAATCAAGAATTGAGTGCGGAATACAACCAAACTTGTTTCGGATCAAGACAATCAAGAATTGAGTCCGGAATAACGCAAACATGTTTTGCATCAAGAAAATCAAGAATTGAGTGCGGAAAACAACCAAACTTATTTTTGATCAAGAAAATCAAGAACTGATTCCGGAATAACGCAAACATGTTTTGCATCAAGAAATTCAAGAATTGAGTGCGGAATACAACCAAACTTGTTTCGGATCAAGAAAATCAAGAACTGAGTCCGGAATAACGCAAACATGTTTTGCATCAAGAAAATCAAGAATTGAGTGCGGAATACAACCAAACTTGTTTGGGATCAAGAAAATCAAGAACTGAGTCCGGAATAATGCAAACATGTTTTGCATCAAGAAAATCAAGAATTGAGTGCGGAATACAACCAAAATTGTTTCGGATCAAGAAAATCAAGAACTGAGTCCGGAATACCGCAAACAAGTTTTGCATGAATAAAATCAAAAATTGAGCGCGGAATACAAACCAACTTGTTTGGGATCAAGAAAATAAAAAACCGAGTCAGGAATACCGCAAACATGTTTTGCATCAAGAAAATCAAGAATTGAGTGCGGAAAACAACTAAACTTGTTTTTGAACAAGAAAATCAAGAACTGAGACCGGAATAACGCAAACATATTTTGCATCAAGAAAATCAAGAATTGAGTGCGGAATACAACCAAACTTGTTTCGGAACAAGAAAATCAAGAACTGAGTCCGGAATAACGCAAACATGTTTTGCATCAAGAAAATCAAGAATTGAGTGCGGAATACAACCAAAATTGTTTCGGATCAAGAAAATGAAGAACTGAGTCCGGAATAACGCAAACATGTTTTGCATCAAGAAAATCAAGAATTGAGTGCGGAATACAACCAAACTTGTTTGGGATCAAGAAAATCAAGAACTGAGTCCGGAATAATGCAAACATGTTTTGCATCAAGAAAATCAAGAATTGAGTGCGGAATACAACCAAACTTGTTTCGGAACAAGAAAATAAAGAACTGAGTCCGGAATAACGCAAACATGTTTGGCATCGAGAAAATCAAGAATTGAGTGCGGAATACAACCAAACTTGTTTCGGATCAAGACAATCAAGAATTGAGTCCGGAATAACGCAAACATGTTTTGCATCAAGAAAATCAAGAATTGAGTGCGGAAAACAACCAAACTTATTTTTGATCAAGAAAATCAAGAACTGATTCCGGAATAATGCAAACATGTTTTGCATTAAGAAAATCAAGAATTGAGTGCGGAATACAACCAAACTTGTTTCGGAACAAGAAAATAAAGAACTGAGTCCGGAATAACGCAAACATGTTTGGCATCGAGAAAATCAAGAATTGAGTGCGGAATACAACCAAACTTGTTTCGGATCAAGACAATCAAGAATTGAGTCCGGAATAACGCAAACATGTTTTGCATCAAGAAAATCAAGAATTGAGTGCGGAAAACAACCAAACTTATTTTTGATCAAGAAAATCAAGAACTGATTCCGGAATAACGCAAACATGTTTTGCATCAAGAAATTCAAGAATTGAGTGCGGAATACAACCAAACTTGTTTCGGATCAAGAAAATCAAGAACTGAGTCCGGAATAACGCAAACATGTTTTGCATCAAGAAAATCAAGAATTGAGTGCGGAATACAACCAAACTTGTTTGGGATCAAGAAAATCAAGAACTGAGTCCGGAATAATGCAAACATGTTTTGCATCAAGAAAATCAAGAATTGAGTGCGGAATACAACCAAAATTGTTTCGGATCAAGAAAATCAAGAACTGAGTACGGAATACCGCAAATAAGTTTTGCATGAATAAAATCAAAAATTGAGCGCGGAATACAAACCAACTTGTTTGGGATCAAGAAAATAAAAAACCGAGTCAGGAATACCGCAAACATGTTTTGCATCAAGAAAATCAAGAATTGAGTGCGGAAAACAACTAAACTTGTTTTTGAACAAGAAAAATCAAGAACTGAGACCGGAATAACGCAAACATATTTTGCATCAAGAAAATCAAGAATTGAGTGCGGAATACAACCAAACTTGTTTCGGAACAAGAAAATCAAGAACTGAGTCCGGAATTACGCAAACATGTTTTGCATCAAGAAAATCAAGAATTGAGTGCGGAAAACAACCAAACTTGTTTTTGAACAACAAAAAAGCAAGAACTGAGTCCGGAATAACGCTAACATGTTTTGCATCAAGAAAATCAAGAATTGAGTGCGGAAAACAACGAAACTTGTTTTTGAACAAGAAAATCAAGAACTGAGTCCGGAATAACGCAAACATGTTTAGCATCAAGAAAATCAAGAATTGAGTGCGGAAAACAACCAAACTTGTTTTTGAACAACAAAATCAAGAACTGAGTCCGGAATAACGCAAACATGTTTTGCATCAAGAAAATCAAGAATTGAGTGCGGAAAATAACTAAACTTGTTTTTGAACAAGAAAATCAAGAACTGAGTCCGGAATAACGCAAACATGTTTGGCATCGAGAAAATCAAGAATTGAGTGCGGAATACAACCAAACTTGTTTCGGATCAAGACAATCAAGAATTGAGTCCGGAATAACGCAAACATGTTTTGCATCAAGAAAATCAAGAATTGAGTGCGGAAAACAACCAAACTTATTTTTGATCAAGAAAATCAAGAACTGATTCCGGAATAACGCAAACATGTTTTGCATCAAGAAATTCAAGAATTGAGTGCGGAATACAACCAAACTTGTTTCGGATCAAGAAAATCAAGAACTGAGTCCGGAATAACGCAAACATGTTTTGCATCAAGAAAATCAAGAATTGAGTGCGGAATACAACCAAACTTGTTTGGGATCAAGAAAATCAAGAACTGAGTCCGGAATAATGCAAACATGTTTTGCATCAAGAAAATCAAGAATTGAGTGCGGAATACAACCAAAATTGTTTCGGATCAAGAAAATCAAGAACTGAGTCCGGAATACCGCAAACAAGTTTTGCATGAATAAAATCAAAAATTGAGCGCGGAATACAAACCAACTTGTTTGGGATCAAGAAAATAAAAAACCGAGTCAGGAATACCGCAAACATGTTTTGCATCAAGAAAATCAAGAATTGAGTGCGGAAAACAACTAAACTTGTTTTTGAACAAGAAAATCAAGAACTGAGACCGGAATAACGCAAACATATTTTGCATCAAGAAAATCAAGAATTGAGTGCGGAATACAACCAAACTTGTTTCGGAACAAGAAAATCAAGAACTGAGTCCGGAATAACGCAAACATGTTTTGCATCAAGAAAATCAAGAATTGAGTGCGGAAAACAACCAAACTTGTTTTTGAACAAGAAAATCAAGAACTGAGTCCGGAATAACGCAAACATGTTTTGCATCAAGAAAATCAAGAATTGAATGCGGAATACAACCAAACTTGTTTGGGATCAAGAAAATCAAGAACTGAGTCCGGAATAATGCAAACATGTTTTGCATCAAAAAAATCATGAATTGAGTGCGGAATACAACCAAAATTGTTTCGGATCAAGAAAATCAAGAACTGAGTCCGGAATACCGCAAACAAGTTTTGCATTAATAAAATCAAGAATTGAGCGCGGGATACAAACCAACTTGTTTGGGATCAAGAAAATAAAAAACCGAGTCAGGAATACCGCAAACATGTTTTGCATCAAGAAAATCATGAATTGAGTGCGGAAAACAACTAAACTTGTTTTTGAACAAGAAAATCAAGAACTGAGTCCGGAATAACGCAAACATATTTTGCATCAAGAAAATCAAGAATTAAGTGCGGAATACAACCAAACTTGTTTCGGAACAAGAAAATCAAGAACTGAGTCCGGAATAACGCAAACATATTTTGCATCAAGAAAATCAAGAATTGAGTGCGGAATACAACCAAACTTGTTTCGGAACAAGAAAATCACGAACTGAGTCCGGAATAACGCAAATATGTTTTGCATCAAGAAAATCAAGAATTGAGTGCGGAAAACAACCAAACTTGTTTTTGAACAACAAAATCAAGAACTGAGTCCGGAATAACGCAAACATGTTTGGCATCGAGAAAATCAAGAATTGAGTGCGGAATACAACCAAACTTGTTTCGGATCAAGACAATCAAGAATTGAGTCCGGAATAACGCAAACATGTTTTGCATCAAGAAAATCAAGAATTGAGTGCGGAAAACAACCAAACTTATTTTTGATCAAGAAAATCAAGAACTGATTCCGGAATAATGCAAACATGTTTTGCATTAAGAAAATCAAGAATTGAGTGCGGAATACAACCAAACTTGTTTCGGAACAAGAAAATAAAGAACTGAGTCCGGAATAACGCAAACATGTTTGGCATCGAGAAAATCAAGAATTGAGTGCGGAATACAACCAAACTTGTTTCGGATCAAGACAATCAAGAATTGAGTCCGGAATAACGCAAACATGTTTTGCATCAAGAAAATCAAGAATTGAGTGCGGAAAACAACCAAACTTATTTTTGATCAAGAAAATCAAGAACTGATTCCGGAATAACGCAAACATGTTTTGCATCAAGAAATTCAAGAATTGAGTGCGGAATACAACCAAACTTGTTTCGGATCAAGAAAATCAAGAACTGAGTCCGGAATAACGCAAACATGTTTTGCATCAAGAAAATCAAGAATTGAGTGCGGAATACAACCAAACTTGTTTGGGATCAAGAAAATCAAGAACTGAGTCCGGAATAATGCAAACATGTTTTGCATCAAGAAAATCAAGAATTGAGTGCGGAATACAACCAAAATTGTTTCGGATCAAGAAAATCAAGAACTGAGTACGGAATACCGCAAATAAGTTTTGCATGAATAAAATCAAAAATTGAGCGCGGAATACAAACCAACTTGTTTGGGATCAAGAAAATAAAAAACCGAGTCAGGAATACCGCAAACATGTTTTGCATCAAGAAAATCAAGAATTGAGTGCGGAAAACAACTAAACTTGTTTTTGAACAAGAAAAATCAAGAACTGAGACCGGAATAACGCAAACATATTTTGCATCAAGAAAATCAAGAATTGAGTGCGGAATACAACCAAACTTGTTTCGGAACAAGAAAATCAAGAACTGAGTCCGGAATTACGCAAACATGTTTTGCATCAAGAAAATCAAGAATTGAGTGCGGAAAACAACCAAACTTGTTTTTGAACAACAAAATCAAGAACTGAGTCCGGAATAACGCTAACATGTTTTGCATCAAGAAAATCAAGAATTGAGTGCGGAAAACAACGAAACTTGTTTTTGAACAAGAAAATCAAGAACTGAGTCCGGAATAACGCAAACATGTTTAGCATCAAGAAAATCAAGAATTGAGTGCGGAAAACAACCAAACTTGTTTTTGAACAACAAAATCAAGAACTGAGTCCGGAATAACGCAAACATGTTTTGCATCAAGAAAATCAAGAATTGAGTGCGGAAAATAACTAAACTTGTTTTTGAACAAGAAAATCAAGAACTGAGTCCGGAATAACGCAAACATGTTTGGCATCGAGAAAATCAAGAATTGAGTGCGGAATACAACCAAACTTGTTTCGGATCAAGACAATCAAGAATTGAGTCCGGAATAACGCAAACATGTTTTGCATCAAGAAAATCAAGAATTGAGTGCGGAAAACAACCAAACTTATTTTTGATCAAGAAAATCAAGAACTGATTCCGGAATAACGCAAACATGTTTTGCATCAAGAAATTCAAGAATTGAGTGCGGAATACAACCAAACTTGTTTCGGATCAAGAAAATCAAGAACTGAGTCCGGAATAACGCAAACATGTTTTGCATCAAGAAAATCAAGAATTGAGTGCGGAATACAACCAAACTTGTTTGGGATCAAGAAAATCAAGAACTGAGTCCGGAATAATGCAAACATGTTTTGCATCAAGAAAATCAAGAATTGAGTGCGGAATACAACCAAAATTGTTTCGGATCAAGAAAATCAAGAACTGAGTCCGGAATACCGCAAACAAGTTTTGCATGAATAAAATCAAAAATTGAGCGCGGAATACAAACCAACTTGTTTGGGATCAAGAAAATAAAAAACCGAGTCAGGAATACCGCAAACATGTTTTGCATCAAGAAAATCAAGAATTGAGTGCGGAAAACAACTAAACTTGTTTTTGAACAAGAAAATCAAGAACTGAGACCGGAATAACGCAAACATATTTTGCATCAAGAAAATCAAGAATTGAGTGCGGAATACAACCAAACTTGTTTCGGAACAAGAAAATCAAGAACTGAGTCCGGAATAACGCAAACATGTTTTGCATCAAGAAAATCAAGAATTGAGTGCGGAAAACAACCAAACTTGTTTTTGAACAAGAAAATCAAGAACTGAGTCCGGAATAACGCAAACATGTTTTGCATCAAGAAAATCAAGAATTGAATGCGGAATACAACCAAACTTGTTTGGGATCAAGAAAATCAAGAACTGAGTCCGGAATAATGCAAACATGTTTTGCATCAAAAAAATCATGAATTGAGTGCGGAATACAACCAAAATTGTTTCGGATCAAGAAAATCAAGAACTGAGTCCGGAATACCGCAAACAAGTTTTGCATTAATAAAATCAAGAATTGAGCGCGGGATACAAACCAACTTGTTTGGGATCAAGAAAATAAAAAACCGAGTCAGGAATACCGCAAACATGTTTTGCATCAAGAAAATCATGAATTGAGTGCGGAAAACAACTAAACTTGTTTTTGAACAAGAAAATCAAGAACTGAGTCCGGAATAACGCAAACATATTTTGCATCAAGAAAATCAAGAATTAAGTGCGGAATACAACCAAACTTGTTTCGGAACAAGAAAATCAAGAACTGAGTCCGGAATAACGCAAACATATTTTGCATCAAGAAAATCAAGAATTGAGTGCGGAATACAACCAAACTTGTTTCGGAACAAGAAAATCACGAACTGAGTCCGGAATAACGCAAATATGTTTTGCATCAAGAAAATCAAGAATTGAGTGCGGAAAACAACCAAACTTGTTTTTGAACAACAAAATCAAGAACTGAGTCCGGAATAACGCAAACATGTTTTGCATCAAGAAAATCAAGAATTGAGTGCGGAAAACAACTAAACTTGTTTTTGAACAAGAAAATCAAGAACAGAGTCCGGAATAACGCAAACATGTTTTGCATCAAGAAAATCAAGAATTGAGTGCGGAATACAACCAAACTTGTTTCGGATCGAGACAATCAAGAATTGAGTGAGGAATACCGCAAACATTTTTTGCATCAAGAAAATCAAGAATTGTGTGCGGAATACAACCAAACTTGTTTCGGATAAAGAAAATCAAGAACTGAGTCCGGAATACCGCAAACAAGTTTTGCATCAAGAAAATCAAGAATTGAGCGCGGAATACAAACAAACTTGTTTGGGATCAAGAAAATCAAAAACCGAGTCAGGAATACCGCAAACATGTTTTAAATCAAGAAAAATCAAGAATTGAGTGCGGAAAACAACCAAACTTGTTTCGGAACAAGAAAATCAAGAACTGAGTCCGGAATAACGCAAACATGTTTTGCATCAAGAAAAAAAATCAAGAATTGAGTGCGGAATACAACCAAACTTATTTCGGAACAAGAAAATAAAGAACTGAGTCCGGAATAACGCAAACATGTTTGGCATCGAGAAAATCAAGAATTGAGTGCGGAATACAACCAAGCTTGTTTCGGAACAAGAAAATCAAGAACTGAGTCCGGAATAACGCAAACATGTTTTGCATCAAGAAAATCAAGAATTGAGTGCGGAATACAACCAAACTTGTTTCGGATCAAGAAAATCAAGAACTGAGTCCGGAATAACGCAAACATGTTTTGCATCAAGAAAAAAATCAAGAATTGAGTGCGGAATACAACCAAACTTATTTCGGAACAAGAAAATAAAGAACTGAGTCCGGAATAACGCAAACATGTTTGGCATCGAGAAAATCAAGAATTGAGTGCGGAATACAACGAAACTTGTTTCGGATCAAGACAATCAAGAATTGAGTCCGGAATAACGCAAACATGTTTTGCATCAAGAAAATCAAGAATTAAGTGCGGAAAACAACCAAACTTATTTGTGATCAAGAAAATCAAGAACTGAGTCCGGAATAACGCAAACATGTTTTGCATCAAGAAAATCAAGAATTGAGTGCGGAATACATCCAAACTTGTTTCGGATCAAGAAAATCAAGAACTGAGTCCGGAATAACGCAAACATGTTTTGCATCAAGAAAATCAAGAATTGAGTGCGGAATACAACCAAATTTGTTTGGGATCAAGAAAATCAAGAACTGAGTCCGGAATAATGCAAACATGTTTTGCATCAAGAAAATCAAGAATTGAGTGCGGAATACAACCAAAATTGTTTCGGATCAAGAAAATCAAGAACTGAGTCCGGAATAACGCAAACATGTTTTGTATCAAGAAAATCAAGAATTGAGTGCGGAAAACAACCAAACTTGTTTTTGAACAACAAAATCAAGAACTGAGTCCGGAATAACGCAAACATGTTTTGCATCAAGAAAATCAAGAATTGAGTGCGGAAAAAAACTAAACTTGTTTTTGAACTAGAAAATCAAGAACTGAGTCCGGAATAACGCAAACATATTTTGCATCAAGAAAATCAAGAATTGAGTGCGGAATACAACCAAACTTGTTTCGGATCAAGACAATTAAGAATTGAGTGAGGAATAACGCAAACATTATTTGCATCAAGAAAATCAAGAATTGTGTTCGGAATACAACCAAACTTGTTTCGGATCAAGAAAATCAAGAACTGAGTCCGGAATACCGCAAACAAGTTTTGCATCAAGAAAATCAAGAATTGAGCGCGGAATACAAACAAACTTGTTTGGGATCAAGAAAATCAAAAACCGAGTCAGGAATACCGCAAACATGTTTTAAATCAAGAAAAATCAAGAATTGAGTGCGGAAAACAACCAAACTTGTTTCGGAACAAGAAAATCAAGAACTGAGTCCGGAATAACGCAAACATGTTTTGCATCAAGAAAAAATCAAGAATTGAGTGCGGAATACAACCAAACTTATTTCGGAACAAGAAAATCAAGAACTGAGTCCGGAATAACGCAAACATGTTTTGCATCAAGAAAATCAAGAATTGAGTGCGGAATACAACCAAACTTGTTTCGGATCAAGAAAATCAAGAACTGAGTCCGGAATAATGCAAACATGTTTTGCATCAAGAAAATCAAGAATTGAGTGCGGAATACAACCAAAATTGTTTCGGATCAAGAAAATCAAGAACTGAGTCCGGAATACCGCAAACAAGTTTTGCATTAATAAAATCAAGAATTGAGCGCGGGATACAAACCAACTTGTTTGGGATCAAGAAAATAAAAAACCAAGTCAGGAATACCGCAAACATGTTTTGCATCAAGAAAATCATGAATTGAGTGCGGAAAACAACTAAACTTGTTTTTGAACAAGAAAATCAAAAACTGAGTCCGGAATAACGCAAACATATTTTGCATCAAGAAAATCAAGAATTGAGTGCGGAATACAACCAAAATTATTTCGGAACAAGAAAATCAAGAACTGAGTCCGGAATAACGCAAACATGTTTTGCATCAAGAAAATCAAGAATTGAGTGCGGAAAACAAACAAACTTGTTTTTGAACAACAAAATCAAGAACTGAGTCCGGAATAACGCAAACATGTTTTGCATCAAGAAAATCAAGAATTGAGTGCGGAAAACAACTAAACTTGTTTTTGAACAAGAAAATCAAGAACAGAGTCCGGAATAACGCAAACATGTTTTGCATCAAGAAAATCAAGAATTGAGTGCGGAATACAACCAAACTTGTTTCGGATCGAGACAATCAAGAATTGAGTGAGGAATACCGCAAACATTTTTTGCATCAAGAAAATCAAGAATTGTGTGCGGAATACAACCAAACTTGTTTCGGATCAAGAAAATCAAGAACTGAGTCCGGAATACCGCAAACAAGTTTTGCATCAAGAAAATCAAGAATTGAGCGCGGAATACAAACAAACTTGTTTGGGATCAAGAAAATCAAAAACCGAGTCAGGAATACCGCAAACATGTTTTAAATCAAGAAAAATCAAGAATTGAGTGCGGAAAACAACCAAACTTGTTTCGGAACAAGAAAATCAAGAACTGAGTCCGGAATAACGCAAACATGTTTTGCATCAAGAAAAAAATCAAGAATTGAGTGCGGAATACAACCAAACTTATTTCGGAACAAGAAAATAAAAACTGAGTCCGGAATAACGCAAACATGTTTGGCATCGAGAAAATCAAGAATTGAGTGCGGAATACAACCAAGCTTGTTTCGGAACAAGAAAATCAAGAACTGAGTCCGGAATAACGCAAACATGTTTTGCATCAAGAAAATCAAGAATTGAGTGCGGAATACAACCAAACTTGTTTCGGATCAAGAAAATCAAGAACTGAGTCCGGAATAACGCAAACATGTTTTGCATCAAGAAAATCAAGAATTGAGTGCGGAATACAACCAAACTTGTTTCGGAACAAGAAAATCAAGAACTGAGACCGGAATAACGCAAACATGTTTTGCATCAAGAAAAAAATCAAGAATTGAGTGCGGAATACAACCAAACTTATTTCGGAACAAGAAAATAAAGAACTGAGTCCGGAATAACGCAAACATGTTTGGCATCGAGAAAATCAAGAATTGAGTGCGGAATACAACCAAGCTTGTTTCGGAACAAGAAAATCAAGAACTGAGTCCGGAATAACGCAAACATTTTTGCATCAACAAAATCAAGAATTGAGTGCGGAATACAACCAAACTTGTTTCGGAACAAGAAAATAAAGAACTGAGTCCGGAATAACGCAAACATGTTTGGCATCAAGAAAATCAAGAATTGAGTGCGGAATACAACCAAACTTGTTTCGGATCAAGACAATCAAGAATTGAGTCCGGAATAACGCAAACATGTTTTGCATCAAGAAAATCAAGAATTGAGTGCGGAAAACAACTAAACTTGTTTGTGATCAAGAAAATCAAGAACTGAGTCCGGAATAACGCAAACATGTTTTGCATCAAGAAAATCAAGAATTGAGTGCGGAATACATCCAAACTTGTTTCGGATCAAGAAAATCAAGAACTGAGTCCGGAATAACGCAAACATGTTTTGCATCAAGAAAATCAAGAATTGAGTGCGGAAAACAACTAAACTTGTTTTTGAACAAGAAAATCAAGAACAGAGTCCGGAATAACGCAAACATGTTTTGCATCAAGAAAATCAAGAATTGAGTGCGGAATACAACCAAACTTGTTTCGGATCGAGACAATCAAGAATTGAGTGAGGAATACCGCAAATATTTTTTGCATCAAGAAAATCAAGAATTGTGTGCGGAATACAACCAAACTTGTTTCGGATCAAGAAAATCAAGAACTGAGTCCGGAATACCGCAAACAAGTTTTGCATCAAGAAAATCAAGAATTGAGCGTGGAATACAAACAAACTTGTTTGGGATCAAGAAAATCAGAAACCGAGTCAGGAATACCGCAAACATGTTTTAAATCAAGAAAAATCAAGAATTGAGTGCGGAAAACAACCAAACTTGTTTCGGAACAAGAAAATCAAGAACTGAGTCCGGAATAACGCAAACATGTTTTGCATCAAGAAAAAAATCAAGAATTGAGTGCGGAATACAACCAAACTTATTTCGGAACAAGAAAATAAAAACTGAGTCCGGAATAACGCAAACATGTTTGGCATCGAGAAAATCAAGAATTGAGTGCGGAATACAACCAAGCTTGTTTCGGAACAAGAAAATCAAGAACTGAGTCCGGAATAACGCAAACATATTTTGCATCAAGAAAATCAAGAATTGAGTGCGGAATACAACCAAACTTGTTTCGGATCAAGACAATCAAGAATTGAGTGAGGAATAACGCAAACATTATTTGCATCAAGAAAATCAAGAATTGTGTTCGGAATACAACCAAACTTGTTTCGGATCAAGAAAATCAAGAACTGAGTCCGGAATACCGCAAACAAGTTTTGCATCAAGAAAATCAAGAATTGAGCGCGGAATACAAACAAACTTGTTTGGGATCAAGAAAATCAAAAACCGAGTCAGGAATACCGCAAACATGTTTTAAATCAAGAAAAATCAAGAATTGAGTGCGGAAAACAACCAAACTTGTTTCGGAACAAGAAAATCAAGAACTGAGTCCGGAATAACGCAAACATGTTTTGCATCAAGAAAAAATCAAGAATTGAGTGCGGAATACAACCAAACTTATTTCGGAACAAGAAAATCAAGAACTGAGTCCGGAATAACGCAAACATGTTTTGCATCAAGAAAATCAAGAATTGAGTGCGGAATACAACCAAACTTGTTTCGGATCAAGAAAATCAAGAACTGAGTCCGGAATAATGCAAACATGTTTTGCATCAAGAAAATCAAGAATTGAGTGCGGAATACAACCAAAATTGTTTCGGATCAAGAAAATCAAGAACTGAGTCCGGAATACCGCAAACAAGTTTTGCATTAATAAAATCAAGAATTGAGCGCGGGATACAAACCAACTTGTTTGGGATCAAGAAAATAAAAAACCAAGTCAGGAATACCGCAAACATGTTTTGCATCAAGAAAATCATGAATTGAGTGCGGAAAACAACTAAACTTGTTTTTGAACAAGAAAATCAAAAACTGAGTCCGGAATAACGCAAACATATTTTGCATCAAGAAAATCAAGAATTGAGTGCGGAATACAACCAAAATTATTTCGGAACAAGAAAATCAAGAACTGAGTCCGGAATAACGCAAACATGTTTTGCATCAAGAAAATCAAGAATTGAGTGCGGAAAACAAACAAACTTGTTTCGGAACAAGAAAATCAAGAACTGAGTCCGGAATAACGCAAACATTTTTGCATCAACAAAATCAAGAATTGAGTGCGGAATACAACCAAACTTGTTTCGGAACAAGAAAATAAAGAACTGAGTCCGGAATAACGCAAACATGTTTGGCATCAAGAAAATCAAGAATTGAGTGCGGAATACAACCAAACTTGTTTCGGATCAAGACAATCAAGAATTGAGTCCGGAATAACGCAAACATGTTTTGCATCAAGAAAATCAAGAATTGAGTGCGGAAAACAACTAAACTTGTTTGTGATCAAGAAAATCAAGAACTGAGTCCGGAATAACGCAAACATGTTTTGCATCAAGAAAATCAAGAATTGAGTGCGGAATACATCCAAACTTGTTTCGGATCAAGAAAATCAAGAACTGAGTCCGGAATAACGCAAACATGTTTTGCATCAAGAAAATCAAGAATTGAGTGCGGAAAACAACTAAACTTGTTTTTGAACAAGAAAATCAAGAACAGAGTCCGGAATAACGCAAACATGTTTTGCATCAAGAAAATCAAGAATTGAGTGCGGAATACAACCAAACTTGTTTCGGATCGAGACAATCAAGAATTGAGTGAGGAATACCGCAAATATTTTTTGCATCAAGAAAATCAAGAATTGTGTGCGGAATACAACCAAACTTGTTTCGGATCAAGAAAATCAAGAACTGAGTCCGGAATACCGCAAACAAGTTTTGCATCAAGAAAATCAAGAATTGAGCGTGGAATACAAACAAACTTGTTTGGGATCAAGAAAATCAGAAACCGAGTCAGGAATACCGCAAACATGTTTTAAATCAAGAAAAATCAAGAATTGAGTGCGGAAAACAACCAAACTTGTTTCGGAACAAGAAAATCAAGAACTGAGTCCGGAATAACGCAAACATGTTTTGCATCAAGAAAAAAATCAAGAATTGAGTGCGGAATACAACCAAACTTATTTCGGAACAAGAAAATAAAAACTGAGTCCGGAATAACGCAAACATGTTTGGCATCGAGAAAATCAAGAATTGAGTGCGGAATACAACCAAGCTTGTTTCGGAACAAGAAAATCAAGAACTGAGTCCGGAATAACGCAAACATGTTTTGCATCAAGAAAATCAAGAATTGAGTGCGGAATACAACCAAACTTGTTTCGGATCAAGAAAATCAAGAACTGAGTCCGGAATAACGCAAACATGTTTTGCATCAAGAAAAAAATCAAGAATTGAGTGCGGAATACAACCAAACTTATTTCGGAACAAGAAAATAAAGAACTGAGTCCGGAATAACGCAAACATGTTTTGCATCAAGAAAATCAAGAATTGAGTGCGGAAAACAACCAAACTTATTTTTGATCAAGAAAATCAAGAACTGAGTCCGGAATAACGCAAACATGTTTTGCATCAAGAAAATCAAGAATTGAGTGCGGAATACAACCAAACTTGTTTCGGAACAAGAAAATCAAGAACTGAGACCGGAATAACGCAAACATGTTTTGCATCAAGAAAAAAATCAAGAATTGAGTGCGGAATACAACCAACCTTATTTCGGAACAAGAAAATAAAGAACTGAGTCCGGAATAACGCAAACATGTTTGGCATCGAGAAAATCAAGAATTGAGTGCGGAATACAACCAAGCTTGTTTCGGAACAAGAAAATCAAGAACTGAGTCCGGAATAACGCAAACATGTTTTGCATCAACAAAATCAAGAATTGAGTGCGGAATACAACCAAACTTGTTTCGGATCAAGACAATCAAGAATTGAGTCCGGAATAACGCAAACATGTTTTGCATCAAGAAAATCAAGAATTGAGTGCGGAAAACAACTAAACTTGTTTGTGATCAAGAAAATCAAGAACTGAGTCCGGAATAACGCAAACATGTTTTGCATCAAGAAAATCAAGAATTGAGTGCGGAATACATCCAAACTTGTTTCGGATCAAGAAAATCAAGAACTGAGTCCGGAATAACGCAAACATGTTTGGCATCAAGGAAATCAAGAATTGAGTGCGGAATACAACCAAACTTGTTTCGGATCAAGACAATCAAGAATTGAGTCCGGAATAACGCAAACATGTTTTGCATCAAGAAAATCAAGAATTGAGTGCGGAAAACAACTAAACTTGTTTGTGATCAAGAAAATCAAGAACTGAGTCCGGAATAACGCAAACATGTTTTGCATCAAGAAAATCAAGAATTGAGTGCGGAATACATCCAAACTTGTTTCGGATCAAGAAAATCAAGAACTGAGTCCGGAATAACGCAAACATGTTTTGCATCAAGAAAATCAAGAATTGAGTGCGGAAAACAACTAAACTTGTTTTTGAACAAGAAAATCAAGAACAGAGTCCGGAATAACGCAAACATGTTTTGCATCAAGAAAATCAAGAATTGAGTGCGGAATACAACCAAACTTGTTTCGGATCGAGACAATCAAGAATTGAGTGAGGAATACCGCAAATATTTTTTGCATCAAGAAAATCAAGAATTGTGTGCGGAATACAACCAAACTTGTTTCGGATCAAGAAAATCAAGAACTGAGTCCGGAATACCGCAAACAAGTTTTGCATCAAGAAAATCAAGAATTGAGCGTGGAATACAAACAAACTTGTTTGGGATCAAGAAAATCAAAAACCGAGTCAGGAATACCGCAAACATGTTTTAAATCAAGAAAAATCAAGAATTGAGTGCGGAAAACAACCAAACTTGTTTCGGAACAAGAAAATCAAGAACTGAGTCCGGAATAACGCAAACATGTTTTGCATCAAAAAAAAAAATCAAGAATTGAGTGCGGAATACAACCAAACTTATTTCGGAACAAGAAAATAAAAACTGAGTCCGGAATAACGCAAACATGTTTGGCATCGAGAAAATCAAGAATTGAGTGCGGAATACAACCAAGCTTGTTTCGGAACAAGAAAATCAAGAACTGAGTCCGGAATAACGCAAACATGTTTTGCATCAAGAAAATCAAGAATTGAGTGCGGAATACAACCAAACTTGTTTCGGATCAAGAAAATCAAGAACTGAGTCCGGAATAACGCAAACATGTTTTGCATCAAGAAAAAAATCAAGAATTGAGTGCGGAATACAACCAAACTTATTTCGGAACAAGAAAATAAAGAACTGAGTCCGGAATAACGCAATCATGTTTTGCATCAAGAAAATCAAGAATTGAGTGCGGAAAACAACCAAACTTATTTTTGATCAAGAAAATCAAGAACTGAGTCCGGAATAACGCAAACATGTTTTGCATCAAGAAAATCAAGAATTGAGTGCGGAATACAACCAAACTTGTTTCGGAACAAGAAAATCAAGAACTGAGACCGGAATAACGCAAACATGTTTTGCATCAAGAAAAAAATCAAGAATTGAGTGCGGAATACAACCAACCTTATTTCGGAACAAGAAAATAAAGAACTGAGTCCGGAATAACGCAAACATGTTTGGCATCGAGAAAATCAAGAATTGAGTGCGGAATACAACCAAGCTTGTTTCGGAACAAGAAAATCAAGAACTGAGTCCGGAATAACGCAAACATGTTTTGCATCAACAAAATCAAGAATTGAGTGCGGAATACAACCAAACTTGTTTCGGATCAAGACAATCAAGAATTGAGTCCGGAATAACGCAAACATGTTTTGCATCAAGAAAATCAAGAATTGAGTGCGGAAAACAACTAAACTTGTTTGTGATCAAGAAAATCAAGAACTGAGTCCGGAATAACGCAAACATGTTTTGCATCAAGAAAATCAAGAATTGAGTGCGGAATACATCCAAACTTGTTTCGGATCAAGAAAATCAAGAACTGAGTCCGGAATAACGCAAACATGTTTGGCATCAAGAAAATCAAGAATTGAGTGCGGAATACAACCAAACTTGTTTCGGATCAAGACAATCAAGAATTGAGTCCGGAATAACGCAAACATGTTTTGCATCAAGAAAATCAAGAATTGAGTGCGGAAAACAACTAAACTTGTTTGTGATCAAGAAAATCAAGAACTGAGTCCGGAATAACGCAAACATGTTTTGCATCAAGAAAATCAAGAATTGAGTGCGGAATACATCCAAACTTGTTTCGGATCAAGAAAATCAAGAACTGAGTCCGGAATAACGCAAACATGTTTTGCATCAAGAAAATCAAGAATTGAGTGCGGAAAACAACTAAACTTGTTTTTGAACAAGAAAATCAAGAATAGAGTCCGGAATAACGCAAACATGTTTTGCATCAAGAAAATCAAGAATTGAGTGCGGAATACAACCAAACTTGTTTCGGATCGAGACAATCAAGAATTGAGTGAGGAATACCGCAAATATTTTTTGCATCAAGAAAATCAAGAATTGTGTGCGGAATACAACCAAACTTGTTTCGGATCAAGAAAATCAAGAACTGAGTCCGGAATACCGCAAACAAGTTTTGCATCAAGAAAATCAAGAATTGAGCGTGGAATACAAACAAACTTGTTTGGGATCAAGAAAATCAAAAACCGAGTCAGGAATACCGCAAACATGTTTTAAATCAAGAAAAATCAAGAATTGAGTGCGGAAAACAACCAAACTTGTTTCGGAACAAGAAAATCAAGAACTGAGTCCGGAATAACGCAAACATGTTTTGCATCAAGAAAAAAATCAAGAATTGAGTGCGGAATACAACCAAACTTATTTCGGAACAAGAAAATAAAAACTGAGTCCGGAATAACGCAAACATGTTTGGCGTCGAGAAAATCAAGAATTGAGTGCGGAATACAACCAAGCTTGTTTCGGAACAAGAAAATCAAGAACTGAGTCCGGAATAACGCAAACATGTTTTGCATCAAGAAAATCAAGAATTGAGTGCGGAATACAACCAAACTTGTTTCGGATCAAGAAAATCAAGAACTGAGTCCGGAATAACGCAAACATGTTTTGCATCAAGAAAAAAATCAAGAATTGAGTGCGGAATACAACCAAACTTATTTCGGAACAAGAAAATAAAGAACTGAGTCCGGAATAACGCAAACATGTTTTGCATCAAGAAAATCAAGAATTGAGTGCGGAAAACAACCAAACTTATTTTTGATCAAGAAAATCAAGAACTGAGTCCGGAATAACGCAAACATGTTTTGCATCAAGAAAATCAAGAATTGAGTGCGGAATACAACCAAACTTGTTTCGGAACAAGAAAATCAAGAACTGAGACCGGAATAACGCAAACATGTTTTGCATCAAGAAAAAAATCAAGAATTGAGTGCGGAATACAACCAACCTTATTTCGGAACAAGAAAATAAAGAACTGAGTCCGGAATAACGCAAACATGTTTGGCATCGAGAAAATCAAGAATTGAGTGCGGAATACAACCAAGCTTGTTTCGGAACAAGAAAATCAAGAACTGAGTCCGGAATAACGCAAACATGTTTTGCATCAACAAAATCAAGAATTGAGTGCGGAATACAACCAAACTTGTTTCGGAACAAGAAAATAAAGAACTGAGTCCGGAATAACGCAAACATGTTTGGCATCAAGAAAATCAAGAATTGAGTGCGGAATACAACCAAACTTGTTTCGGATCAAGACAATCAAGAATTGAGTCCGGAATAACGCAAACATGTTTTGCATCAATAAAATCAAGAATTGAGTGCGGAAAACAACTAAACTTGTTTGTGATCAAGAAAATCAAGAACTGAGTCCGGAATAACGCAAACATGTTTTGCATCAAGAAAATCAAGAATTGAGTGCGGAATACATCCAAACTTGTTTCGGATCAAGAAAATCAAGAACTGAGTCCGGAATAACGCAAACATGTTTTGCATCAAGAAAATCAAGAATTGAGTGCGGAATACAACCAAAATTGTTTCGGATCAAGAAAATAAAGAACTGAGTCCGGAATAACGCAAACATGTTTTGCATCAAGAAAATCAAGAATTGAGTGCGGAAAACAACCAAACTTGTTTTTGAACAACAAAATCAAGAACTGAGTCCGGAATAACGCAAACATGTTTTGCATCAAGAAAATCAAGAATTGAGTGCGGAATACAACCAAACTTGTTTCGGATCGAGACAATCAAGAATTGAGTGAGGAATACCGCAAACATTTTTTGCATCAAGAAAATCAAGAATTGTGTGCGGAATACAACCAAACTTGTTTCGGATCAAGAAAATCAAGAACTGAGTCCGGAATACCGCAAACAAGTTTTGCATCAAGAAAATCAAGAATTGAGCGCGGAATACAAACAAACTTGTTTGGGATCAAGAAAATCAAAAACCGAGTCAGGAATACCGCAAACATGTTTTAAATCAAGAAAAATCAAGAATTGAGTGCGGAAAACAACCAAACTTGTTTCGGAACAAGAAAATCAAGAACTGAGTCCGGAATAACGCAAACATGTTTTGCATCAAGAAAAAAATCAAGAATTGAGTGCGGAATACAACCAAACTTATTTCGGAACAAGAAAATAAAGAACTGAGTCCGGAATAACGCAAACATGTTTGGCATCGAGAAAATCAAGAATTGAGTGCGGAATACAACCAAGCTTGTTTCGGAACAAGAAAATCAAGAACTGAGTCCGGAATAACGCAAACATGTTTTGCATCAAGAAAATCAAGAATTGAGTGCGGAATACAACCAAACTTATTTCGGATCAAGAAAATCAAGAACTGAGTCCGGAATAACGCAAACAAGTTTTGCATTAATAAAATCAAGAATTGAGCGCGGGATACAAACCAACTTGTTTGGGATCAAGAAAATCAAAAACCGAGTCAGGAATACCGCAAACATGTTTTGCATCAAGAAAATCATGAATTGAGTGCGGAAAACAACTAAACTTGTTTGTGAACAAGAAAATCAAGAACTGAGTCCGGAATAACGCAAACATATTTTGCATCAAGAAAATCAAGAATTGAGTGCGGAATACAACCAAACTTGTTTCGGAACAAGAAAATCAAGAACTGAGTCCGGAATAACGCAAACATGTTTTGCATCAAGAAAATCAAGAATTGAGTGCGGAAAACAACCAAACTTGTTTTTGAACAACAAAATCAAGAACTGAGTCCGGAATAACGCAAACATGTTTTGCATCAAGAAAATCAAGAATTGAGTGCGGAAAACAACCAAACTTGTTTTTTTAAAAACAAAATCAAGAACTGAGTCCGGAATAACGCAAACATGTTTTGCATCAAGAAAATCAAGAAATGAGTGCGGAAAACAACTAAACTTGTTTTTGAACAAGAAAATCAAGAACAGAGTCCGGAATAACGCAAACATGTTTTGCATCAAGAAAATCAAGAATTGAGTGCGGAATACAACTAAACTTGTTTCTGATCGAGACAATCAAGAATTGAGTGAGGAATACCGCAAAAATTTTTTGCATCAAGAAAATCAAGAATTGTGTGCGGAATACAACCAAACTTGTTTCGGATCAAGAAAATCAAGAACTGAGTCCGGAATACCGCAAACAAGTTTTGCATCAAGAAAATCAAGAATTGAGCGCGGAATACAAACAAACTTGTTTGGGATCAAGAAAATCAAAAACCGAGTCAGGAATACCGCAAACATGTTTTAAATCAAGAAAAATCAAGAATTGAGTGCGGAAAACAACCAAACTTGTTTCGGAACAAGAAAATCAAGAACTAAGTCCGGAATAACGCAAACATGTTTTGCATCAAGAAAAAAATCAAGAATTGAGTGCGGAATACAACCAAACTTATTTCGGAACAAGAAAATAAAGAACTGAGTCCGGAATAACGCAAACATGTTTGGCATCGAGAAAATCAAGAATTGAGTGCGGAATACAACCAAGCTTGTTTCGGAACAAGAAAATAAAGAACTGAGTCCGGAATAACGCAAACATGTTTGGCATCGAGAAAATCAAGAATTGAGTGCGGAATACAACCAAACTTGTTTGTGATCAAGAAAATCAAGAACTGAGTCCGGAATAACGCAAACATGTTTTGCATCAAGAAAATCAAGAATTGAGTGCGAAATACATCCAAACTTGTTTCGGATCAAGAAAATCAAGAACTGAGTCCGGAATAACGCAAACATGTTTTGCATCAAGAAAATCAAGAATTGAGTGCGGAATACAACCAAAATTGTTTCGGATCAAGAAAATCAAGAACTGAGTCCGGAATAACGCAAACATGTTTTGCATCAAGAAAATCAAGAATTGAGTGCGGAAAACAACCAAACTTGTTTTTGAACAACAAAATCAAGAACTGAGTCCGGAATAACGCAAACATGTTTTGCATCAAGAAAATCAAGAATTGAGTGCGGAAAACAACCAAACTTGTTTTTTTAAAAACAAAATCAAGAACTGAGTCCGGAATAACGCAAACATGTTTTGCATCAAGAAAATCAAGAAATGAGTGCGGAAAACAACTAAACTTGTTTTTGAACAAGAAAATCAAGAACAGAGTCCGGAATAACGCAAACATGTTTTGCATCAAGAAAATCAAGAATTGAGTGCGGAATACAACTAAACTTGTTTCGGATCGAGACAATCAAGAATTGAGTGAGGAATACCGCAAAAATTTTTTGCATCAAGAAAATCAAGAATTGTGTGCGGAATACAACCAAACTTGTTTCGGATCAAGAAAATCAAGAACTGAGTCCGGAATACCGCAAACAAGTTTTGCATCAAGAAAATCAAGAATTGAGCGCGGAATACAAACAAACTTGTTTGGGATCAAGAAAATCAAAAACCGAGTCAGGAATACCGCAAACATGTTTTAAATCAAGAAAAATCAAGAATTGAGTGCGGAAAACAACCAAACTTGTTTCGGAACAAGAAAATCAAGAACTAAGTCCGGAATAACGCAAACATGTTTTGCATCAAGAAAAAAATCAAGAATTGAGTGCGGAATACAACCAAACTTATTTCGGAACAAGAAAATAAAGAACTGAGTCCGGAATAACGCAAACATGTTTGGCATCGAGAAAATCAAGAATTGAGTGCGGAATACAACCAAGCTTGTTTCGGAACAAGAAAATAAAGAACTGAGTCCGGAATAACGCAAACATGTTTGGCATCGAGAAAATCAAGAATTGAGTGCGGAATACAACCAAACTTGTTTGTGATCAAGAAAATCAAGAACTGAGTCCGGAATAACGCAAACATGTTTTGCATCAAGAAAATCAAGAATTGAGTGCGGAATACATCCAAACTTGTTTCGGATCAAGAAAATCAAGAACTGAGTCCGGAATAACGCAAACATGTTTTGCATCAAGAAAATCAAGAATTGAGTGCGGAATACAACCAAAATTGTTTCGGATCAAGAAAATCAAGAACTGAGTCCGGAATAACGCAAACATGTTTTGCATCAAGAAAATCAAGAATTGAGTGCGGAAAACAACCAAACTTGTTTTTGAACAACAAAATCAAGAACTGAGTCCGGAATAACGCAAACATGTTTTGCATCAATAAAATCAAGAATTGAGTGCGGAATACATCCAAACTTGTTTCGGATCAAGAAAATCAAGAACTGAGTCCGGAATAACGCAAACATGTTTTGCATCAAGAAAATCAAGAAATGAGTGCGGAAAACAACTAAACTTGTTTTTGAACAAGAAAATCAAGAACAGAGTCCGGAATAACGCAAACATGTTTTGCATCAAGAAAATCAAGAATTGAGTGCGGAATACAACTAAACTTGTTTCGGATCGAGACAATCAAGAATTGAGTGAGGAATACCGCAAACATTTTTTGCATCAAGAAAATCAAGAATTGTGTGCGGAATACAACCAAACTTGTTTCGGATCAAGAAAATCAAGAACTGAGTCCGGAATACCGCAAACAAGTTTTGCATCAAGAAAATCAAGAATTGAGCGCGGAATACAAACAAACTTGTTTGGGATCAAGAAAATCAAAAACCGAGTCAGGAATACCGCAAACATGTTTTAAATCAAGAAAAATCAAGAATTGAGTGCGGAAAACAACCAAACTTGTTTCGGAACAAGAAAATCAAGAACTGAGTCCGGAATAACGCAAACATGTTTTGCATCAAGAAAAAAATCAAGAATTGAGTGCGGAATACAACCAAACTTATTTCGGAACAAGAAAATAAAGAACTGAGTCCGGAATAACGCAAACATGTTTGGCATCGAGAAAATCAAGAATTGAGTGCGGAATACAACCAAGCTTGTTTCGGAACAAGAAAATCAAGAACTGAGTCCGGAATAACGCAAACATGTTTTGCATCAAGAAAATCAAGAATTGAGTGCGGAATACAACCAAACTTATTTCGGATCAAGAAAATCAAGAACTGAGTCCGGAATAACGCAAACAAGTTTTGCATTAATAAAATCAAGAATTGAGCGCGGGATACAAACCAACTTGTTTGGGATCAAGAAAATCAAAAACCGAGTCAGGAATACCGCAAACATGTTTTGCATCAAGAAAATCATGAATTGAGTGCGGAAAACAACTAAACTTGTTTGTGAACAAGAAAATCAAGAACTGAGTCCGGAATAACGCAAACATATTTTGCATCAAGAAAATCAAGAATTGAGTGCGGAATACAACCAAACTTGTTTCGGAACAAGAAAATCAAGAACTGAGTCCGGAATAACGCAAACATGTTTTGCATCAAGAAAATCAAGAATTGAGTGCGGAAAACAACCAAACTTGTTTTTGAACAACAAAATCAAGAACTGAGTCCGGAATAACGCAAACATGTTTTGCATCAAGAAAATCAAGAATTGAGTGCGGAAAACAACCAAACTTGTTTTTTTAAAAACAAAATCAAGAACTGAGTCCGGAATAACGCAAACATGTTTTGCATCAAGAAAATCAATAAATGAGTGCGGAAAACAACTAAACTTGTTTTTGAACAAGAAAATCAAGAACAGAGTCCGGAATAACGCAAACATGTTTTGCATCAAGAAAATCAAGAATTGAGTGCGGAATACAACTAAACTTGTTTCGGATCGAGACAATCAAGAATTGAGTGAGGAATACCGCAACAATTTTTTGCATCAAGAAAATCAAGAATTGTGTGCGGAATACAACCAAACTTGTTTCGGATCAAGAAAATCAAGAACTGAGTCCGGAATACCGCAAACAAGTTTTGCATCAAGAAAATCAAGAATTGAGCGCGGAATACAAACAAACTTGTTTGGGATCAAGAAAATCAAAAACCGAGTCAGGAATACCGCAAACATGTTTTAAATCAAGAAAAATCAAGAATTGAGTGCGGAAAACAACCAAACTTGTTTCGGAACAAGAAAATCAAGAACTGAGTCCGGAATAACGCAAACATGTTTTGCATCAAGAAAAAAATCAAGAATTGAGTGCGGAATACAACCAAACTTATTTCGGAACAAGAAAATAAAGAACTGAGTCCGGAATAACGCAAACATGTTTGGCATCGAGAAAATCAAGAATTGAGTGCGGAATACAACCAAGCTTGTTTCGGAACAAGAAAATAAAGAACTGAGTCCGGAATAACGCAAACATGTTTGGCATCGAGAAAATCAAGAATTGAGTGCGGAATACAACCAAACTTGTTTGTGATCAAGAAAATCAAGAACTGAGTCCGGAATAACGCAAACATGTTTTGCATCAAGAAAATCAAGAATTGAGTGCGGAATACATCCAAACTTGTTTCGGATCAAGAAAATCAAGAACTGAGTCCGGAATAACGCAAACATGTTTTGCATCAAGAAAATCAAGAATTGAGTGCGGAATACAACCAAAATTGTTTCGGATCAAGAAAATCAAGAACTGAGTCCGGAATAACGCAAACATGTTTTGCATCAAGAAAATCAAGAATTGAGTGCGGAAAACAACCAAACTTGTTTTTGAACAACAAAATCAAGAACTGAGTCCGGAATAACGCAAACATGTTTTGCATCAAGAAAATCAAGAATTGAGTGCGGAATACATCCAAACTTGTTTCGGATCAAGAAAATCAAGAACTGAGTCCGGAATAACGCAAACATGTTTTGCATCAAGAAAATCAAGAAATGAGTGCGGAAAACAACTAAACTTGTTTTTGAACAAGAAAATCAAGAACAGAGTCCGGAATAACGCAAACATGTTTTGCATCAAGAAAATCAAGAATTGAGTGCGGAATACAACTAAACTTGTTTCGGATCGAGACAATCAAGAATTGAGTGAGGAATACCGCAAACATTTTTTGCATCAAGAAAATCAAGAATTGTGTGCGGAATACAACCAAACTTGTTTCGGATCAAGAAAATCAAGAACTGAGTCCGGAATACCGCAAACAAGTTTTGCATCAAGAAAATCAAGAATTGAGCGCGGAATACAAACAAACTTGTTTGGGATCAAGAAAATCAAAAACCGAGTCAGGAATACCGCAAACATGTTTTAAATCAAGAAAAATCAAGAATTGAGTGCGGAAAACAACCAAACTTGTTTCGGAACAAGAAAATCAAGAACTGAGTCCGGAATAACGCAAACATGTTTTGCATCAAGAAAAAAATCAAGAATTGAGTGCGGAATACAACCAAACTTATTTCGGAACAAGAAAATAAAGAACTGAGTCCGGAATAACGCAAACATGTTTGGCATCGAGAAAATCAAGAATTGAGTGCGGAATACAACCAAGCTTGTTTCGGAACAAGAAAATAAAGAACTGAGTCCGGAATAACGCAAACATGTTTGGCATCGAGAAAATCAAGAATTGAGTGCGGAATACAACCAAACTTGTTTGTGATCAAGAAAATCAAGAACTGAGTCCGGAATAACGCAAACATGTTTTGCATCAAGAAAATCAAGAATTGAGTGCGGAATACATCCAAACTTGTTTCGGATCAAGAAAATCAAGAACTGAGTCCGGAATAACGCAAACATGTTTTGCATCAAGAAAATCAAGAATTGAGTGCGGAATACAACCAAAATTGTTTCGGATCAAGAAAATCAAGAACTGAGTCCGGAATAACGCAAACATGTTTTGCATCAAGAAAATCAAGAATTGAGTGCGGAAAACAACCAAACTTGTTTTTGAACAACAAAATCAAGAACTGAGTCCGGAATAACGCAAACATGTTTTGCATCAAGAAAATCAAGAATTGAGTGCGGAAAACAACCAAACTTGTTTTTGAACAACAAAATCAAGAACTGAGTCCGGAATAACGCAAACATGTTTTGCATCAAGAAAATCAAGAAATGAGTGCGGAAAACAACTAAACTTGTTTTTGAACAAGAAAATCAAGAACAGAGTCCGGAATAACGCAAACATGTTTTGCATCAAGAAAATCAAGAATTGAGTGCGGAATACAACTAAACTTGTTTCGGATCGAGACAATCAAGAATTGAGTGAGGAATACCGCAAACATTTTTTGCATCAAGAAAATCAAGAATTGTGTGCGGAATACAACCAAACTTGTTTCGGATCAAGAAAATCAAGAACTGAGTCCGGAATACCGCAAACAAGTTTTGCATCAAGAAAATCAAGAATTGAGCGCGGAATACAAACAAACTTGTTTGGGATCAAGAAAATCAAAAACCGAGTCAGGAATACCGCAAACATGTTTTAAATCAAGAAAAATCAAGAATTGAGTGCGGAAAACAACCAAACTTGTTTCGGAACAAGAAAATCAAGAACTGAGTCCGGAATAACGCAAACATGTTTTGCATCAAGAAAAAAATCAAGAATTGAGTGCGGAATACAACCAAACTTATTTCGGAACAAGAAAATAAAGAACTGAGTCCGGAATAACGCAAACATGTTTGGCATCGAGAAAATCAAGAATTGAGTGCGGAATACAACCAAGCTTGTTTCGGAACAAGAAAATCAAGAACTGAGTCCGGAATAACGCAAACATGTTTTGCATCAAGAAAATCAAGAATTGAGTGCGGAATACAACCAAACTTGTTTCGGATCAAGAAAATCAAGAACTGAGTCCGGAATAACGCAAACATGTTTTGCATCAAGAAAAAAATCAAGAATTGAGTGCGGAATACAACCAAACTTATTTCGGAACAAGAAAATAAAGAACTGAGTCCGGAATAACGCAAACATGTTTGGCATCGAGAAAATCAAGAATTGAGTGCGGAATACAACCAAACTTGTTTCGGATCAAGACAATCAAGAATTGAGTCCGGAATAACGCAAACATGTTTTGCATCAAGAAAATCAAGAATTGAGTGCGGAAAACAACCAAACTTATTTTTGATCAAGAAAATCAAGAACTCAGTCCGGAATAACGCAAACATGTTTTGCATCAAGAAAATCAAGAATTGAGTGCGGAATACATCCAAACTTATTTCGGATCAAGAAAATCAAGAACTGAGTCCGGAATAACGCAAACATGTTTTGCATCAAGAAAATCAAGAATTGAGTGCGGAATACATCCAAACTTGTTTCGGATCAAGAAAATCAAGAACTGAGTCCGGAATAACGCAAACATGTTTTGCATCAAGAAAATCAAGAATTGAGTGCGGAATACATCCAAACTTGTTTCGGATCAAGAAAATCAAGAACTGAGTCCGGAATAACGCAAACATGTTTTGCATCAAGAAAAAAATCAAGAATTGAGTGCGGAATACAACCAAACTTATTTCGGAACAAGAAAATAAAGAACTGAGTCCGGAATAACGCAAACATGTTTGGCATCGAGAAAATCAAGAATTGAGTGCGGAATACAACCAAGCTTGTTTCGGAACAAGAAAATAAAGAACTGAGTCCGGAATAACGCAAACATGTTTGGCATCGAGAAAATCAAGAATTGAGTGCGGAATACAACCAAACTTGTTTGTGATCAAGAAAATCAAGAACTGAGTCCGGAATAACGCAAACATGTTTTGCATCAAGAAAATCAAGAATTGAGTGCGGAATACATCCAAACTTGTTTCGGATCAAGAAAATCAAGAACTGAGTCCGGAATAACGCAAACATGTTTTGCATCAAGAAAATCAAGAATTGAGTGCGGAATACAACCAAAATTGTTTCGGATCAAGAAAATCAAGAACTGAGTCCGGAATAACGCAAACATGTTTTGCATCAAGAAAATCAAGAATTGAGTGCGGAAAACAACCAAACTTGTTTTTGAACAACAAAATCAAGAACTGAGTCCGGAATAACGCAAACATGTTTTGCATCAAGAAAATCAAGAATTGAGTGCGGAAAACAACCAAACTTGTTTTTGAACAACAAAATCAAGAACTGAGTCCGGAATAACGCAAACATGTTTTGCATCAAGAAAATCAAGAATTGAGTGCGGAATACAACTAAACTTGTTTCGGATCGAGACAATCAAGAATTGAGTGAGGAATACCGCAAACATTTTTTGCATCAAGAAAATCAAGAATTGTGTGCGGAATACAACCAAACTTGTTTCGGATCAAGAAAATCAAGAACTGAGTCCGGAATGCCGCAAACAAGTTTTGCATCAAGAAAATCAAGAATTGAGCGCGGAATACAAACAAACTTGTTTGGGATCAAGAAAATCAAAAACCGAGTCAGGAATACCGCAAACATGTTTTAAATCAAGAAAAATCAAGAATTGAGTGCGGAAAACAACCAAACTTGTTTCGGAACAAGAAAATCAAGAACTGAGTCCGGAATAACGCAAACATGTTTTGCATCAAGAAAAAAATCAAGAATTGAGTGCGGAATACAACCAAACTTATTTCGGAACAAGAAAATAAAGAACTGAGTCCGGAATAACGCAAACATGTTTGGCATCGAGAAAATCAAGAATTGAGTGCGGAATACAACCAAGCTTGTTTCGGAACAAGAAAATCAAGAACTGAGTCCGGAATAACGCAAACATGTTTTGCATCAAGAAAATCAAGAATTGAGTGCGGAATACAACCAAACTTGTTTCGGATCAAGAAAATCAAGAACTGAGTCCGGAATAACGCAAACATGTTTTGCATCAAGAAAAAAATCAAGAATTGAGTGCGGAATACAACCAAACTTATTTCGGAACAAGAAAATAAAGAACTGAGTCCGGAATAACGCAAACATGTTTGGCATCGAGAAAATCAAGAATTGAGTGCGGAATACAACCAAACTTGTTTCGGATCAAGACAATCAAGAATTGAGTCCGGAATAACGCAAACATGTTTTGCATCAAGAAAATCAAGAATTGAGTGCGGAAAACAACCAAACTTATTTTTGATCAAGAAAATCAAGAACTTAGTCCGGAATAACGCAAACATGTTTTGCATCAAGAAAATCAAGAATTGAGTGCGGAATACATCCAAACTTATTTCGGATCAAGAAAATCAAGAACTGAGTCCGGAATAACGCAAACATGTTTTGCATCAAGAAAATCAAGAATTGAGTGCGGAATACATCCAAACTTGTTTCGGATCAAGAAAATCAAGAACTGAGTCCGGAATAACGCAAACATGTTTTGCATCAAGAAAATCAAGAATTGAGTGCGGAATACAACCAAAATTATTTCGGATCAAGAAAATCAAGAACTGAGTCCGGAATAACGCAAACATGTTTTGCATCAAGAAAATCAAGAATTGAGTGCGGAATACAACCAAAATTGTTTCGGATCAAGAAAATCAAGAACTGAGTCCGGAATAACGCAAACATGTTTTGCATCAAGAAAATCAAGAATTGAGTGCGGAAAACAACCAAACTTGTTTTTGAACAACAAAATCAAGAACTGAGTCCGGAATAACGCAAACATGTTTTGCATCAAGAAAATCAAGAATTGAGTGCGGAAAACAACTAAACTTATTTTTGAACAAGAAAATCAAGAACAGAGTCCGGAATAACGCAAACATGTTTTGCATCAAGAAAATCAAGAATTGAGTGCGGAATACAACCAAAATTGTTTCGGATCAAGAAAATCAAGAACTGAGTCCGGAATAAGGCAAACATGTTTTGCATCAAGAAAATCAAGAATTGAGTGCGGAATACAACCAAAATTGTTTCGGATCAAGAAAATCAAGAACTGAGTCCGGAATAACGCAAACATGTTTTGCATCAAGAAAATCAAGAATTGAGTGCGGAAAACAACCAAACATGTTTTTGAACAACAAAATCAAGAACTGAGTCCGGAATAACGCAAACATGTTTTGCATCAAGAAAATCAAGAATTCAGTGCTGAAAACAACTAAACTTGTTTTTGAACAAGAAAATCAAGAACAGAGTCCGGAATAACGCAAACATGTTTTGCATCAAGAAAATCAAGAATTGAGTGCGGAATACAACCAAACTTGTTTCGGATCAAGACAATCAAGAATTGAGTGAGGAATACCGCAAACATTTTTTGCATCAAGAAAATCAAGAATTGTGGGCGGAATACAACCAAACTTGTTTCGGATCAAGAAAATCAAGAACTGAGTCCGGAATACCGCAAACAAGTTTTGCATCAAGAAAATCAAGAATTGAGCGCGGAATACAAACAAAATTGTTTGGGATCAAGAAAATCAAAAACCGAGTCAGGAATACCGCAAACATGTTTTGCATCAAGAAAATCAAGAATTGAGTGCGGAATACAACCAAAATTGTTTCGGATCAAGAAAATCAAGAACTGAGTCCGGAATAACGCAAACATGTTTTGCATCAAGAAAATCAAGAATTGAGTGCGGAATACAACCAAAATTGTTTCGGATCAAGAAAATCAAGAACTGAGTCCGGAATAACGCAAACATGTTTTGCATCAAGAAAATCAAGAATTGAGTGCGGAAAACAACCAAACTTGTTTTTGAACAACAAAATCAAGAACTGAGTCCGGAATAACGCAAACATGTTTTGCATCAAGAAAATCAAGAATTGAGTGCGGAAAACAACTAAACTTGTTTTTGAACAAGAAAAAATCAAGAACAGAGTCCGGAATAACGCAAACATGTTTTGCATCAAGAAAATCAAGAATTGAGTGCGGAATACAACCAAAATTGTTTCGGATCAAGAAAATCAAGAACTGAGTCCGGAATAATGCAAACATGTTTTGCATCAAGAAAATCAAGAATTGAGTGCGGAATACAACCAAAATTGTTTCGGATCAAGAAAATCAAGAACTGAGTCCGGAATAACGCAAACATGTTTTGCATCAAGAAAATCAAGAATTGAGTGCGGAAAACAACCAAACATGTTTTTGAACAACAAAATCAAGAACTGAGTCCGGAATAACGCAAACATGTTTTGCATCAAGAAAATCAAGAATTCAGTGCTGAAAACAACTAAACTTGTTTTTGAACAAGAAAATCAAGAACAGAGTCCGGAATAACGCAAACATGTTTTGCATCAAGAAAATCAAGAATTGAGTGCGGAATACAACCAAACTTGTTTCGGATCAAGACAATCAAGAATTGAGTGAGGAATACCGCAAACATTTTTTGCATCAAGAAAATCAAGAATTGTGGGCGGAATACAACCAAACTTGTTTCGGATCAAGAAAATCAAGAACTGAGTCCGGAATACCGCAAACAAGTTTTGCATCAAGAAAATCAAGAATTGAGCGCGGAATACAAACAAAATTGTTTGGGATCAAGAAAATCAAAAACCGAGTCAGGAATACCGCAAACATGTTTTAAATCAAGAAAAATCAAGAATTGAGTGCGGAAAACAACCAAACTTGTTTCGGAACAAGAAAATCAAGAACTGAGTCCGGAATAACGCAAACATGTTTTGCATCAAGAAAAAAATCAAGAATTGAGTGCGGAATACAACCAAACTTATTTCGGAACAAGAAAATAAAGAACTGAGTCCGGAATAACGCAAACATGTTTGGCATCGAGAAAATCAAGAATTGAGTGCGGAATACAACCAAGCTTGTTTCGGAACAAGAAAATCAAGAACTGAGTCCGGAATAACGCAAACATGTTTTTTGCATCAAGAAAATCAAGAATTGAGTGCGGAATACAACCAAAATTGTTTCGGATCAAGAAAATCAAGAACTGAGTCCGGAATAACGCAAACATGTTTTGCATCAAGAAAATCAAGAATTGAGTGCGGAATACAACCAAAATTGTTTCGGATCAAGAAAATCAAGAACTGAGTCCGGAATAACGCAAACATGTTTTGCATCAAGAAAATCAAGAATTGAGTGCGGAAAACAACCAAACTTGTTTTTGAACAACAAAATCAAGAACTGAGTCCGGAATAACGCAAACATGTTTTGCATCAAGAAAATCAAGAATTGAGTGCGGAAAACAACTAAACTTGTTTTTGAACAAGAAAAAATCAAGAACAGAGTCCGGAATAACGCAAACATGTTTTGCATCAAGAAAATCAAGAATTGAGTGCGGAATACAACCAAAATTGTTTCGGATCAAGAAAATCAAGAACTGAGTCCGGAATAATGCAAACATGTTTTGCATCAAGAAAATCAAGAATTGAGTGCGGAATACAACCAAAATTGTTTCGGATCAAGAAAATCAAGAACTGAGTCCGGAATAACGCAAACATGTTTTGCATCAAGAAAATCAAGAATTGAGTGCGGAAAACAACCAAACATGTTTTTGAACAACAAAATCAAGAACTGAGTCCGGAATAACGCAAAAATGTTTTGCATCAAGAAAATCAAGAATTGAGTGCGGAAAACAACCAAACTTGTTTTTGAACAACAAAATCAAGAACTGAGTCCGGAATAACGCAAACATGTTTTGCATCAAGAAAATCAAGAATTGAGTGCGGAAAACAACTAAACTTGTTTTTGAACAAGAAAAAATCAAGAACAGAGTCCGGAATAACGCAAACATGTTTTGCATCAAGAAAATCAAGAATTGAGTGCGGAATACAACCAAAATTGTTTCGGATCAAGAAAATCAAGAACTGAGTCCGGAATAATGCAAACATGTTTTGCATCAAGAAAATCAAGAATTGAGTGCGGAATACAACCAAAATTGTTTCGGATCAAGAAAATCAAGAACTGAGTCCGGAATAATGCAAACATGTTTTGCATCAAGAAAATCAAGAATTGAGTGCGGAATACAACCAAAATTGTTTCGTATCAAGAAAATCAAGAACTGAGTCCGGAATAACGCAAACATGTTTTGCATCAAGAAAATCAAGAATTGAGTGCGGAATACAACCAAACTTGTTTCGGATCAAGAAAATCAAGAACTGAGTCCGGAATAACGCAAACATGTTTTGCATCAAGAAAAAAATCAAGAATTGAGTGCGGAATACAACCAAACTTATTTCGGAACAAGAAAATAAAGAACTGAGTCCGGAATAACGCAAACATGTTTGGCATCGAGAAAATCAAGAATTGAGTGCGGAATACAACCAAACTTGTTTCGGATCAAGACAATCAAGAATTGAGTCCGGAATAACGCAAACATGTTTTGCATCAAGAAAATCAAGAATTGAGTGCGGAAAACAACCAAACTTATTTTTGATCAAGAAAATCAAGAACTAAGTCCGGAATAACGCAAACATGTTTTGCATCAAGAAAATCAAGAATTGAGTGCGGAATACATCCAAACTTATTTCGGATCAAGAAAATCAAGAACTGAGTCCGGAATAACGCAAACATGTTTTGCATCAAGAAAATCAAGAATTGAGTGCGGAATACATCCAAACTTGTTTCGGATCAAGAAAATCAAGAACTGAGTCCGGAATAACGCAAACATGTTTTGCATCAAGAAAATCAAGAATTGAGTGCGGAATACAACCAAAATTATTTCGGATCAAGAAAATCAAGAACTGAGTCCGGAATAACGCAAACATGTTTTGCATCAAGAAAATCAAGAATTGAGTGCGGAATACAACCAAAATTGTTTCGGATCAAGAAAATCAAGAACTGAGTCCGGAATAACGCAAACATGTTTTGCATCAAGAAAATCAAGAATTGAGTGCGGAAAACAACCAAACTTGTTTTTGAACAACAAAATCAAGAACTGAGTCCGGAATAACGCAAACATGTTTTGCATCAAGAAAATCAAGAATTGAGTGCGGAAAACAACTAAACTTATTTTTGAACAAGAAAATCAAGAACAGAGTCCGGAATAACGCAAACATGTTTTGCATCAAGAAAATCAAGAATTGAGTGCGGAATACAACCAAAATTGTTTCGGATCAAGAAAATCAAGAACTGAGTCCGGAATAATGCAAACATGTTTTGCATCAAGAAAATCAAGAATTGAGTGCGGAATACAACCAAAATTGTTTCGGATCAAGAAAATCAAGAACTGAGTCCGGAATAACGCAAACATGTTTTGCATCAAGAAAATCAAGAATTGAGTGCGGAAAACAACCAAACATGTTTTTGAACAACAAAATCAAGAACTGAGTCCGGAATAACGCAAACATGTTTTGCATCAAGAAAATCAAGAATTCAGTGCTGAAAACAACTAAACTTGTTTTTGAACAAGAAAATCAAGAACAGAGTCCGGAATAACGCAAACATGTTTTGCATCAAGAAAATCAAGAATTGAGTGCGGAATACAACCAAACTTGTTTCGGATCAAGACAATCAAGAATTGAGTGAGGAATACCGCAAACATTTTTTGCATCAAGAAAATCAAGAATTGTGGGCGGAATACAACCATACTTGTTTCGGATCAAGAAAATCAAGAACTGAGTCCGGAATACCGCAAACAAGTTTTGCATCAAGAAAATCAAGAATTGAGCGCGGAATACAAACAAAATTGTTTGGGATCAAGAAAATCAAAAACCGAGTCAGGAATACCGCAAACATGTTTTGCATCAAGAAAATCAAGAATTGAGTGCGGAATACAACCAAAATTGTTTCGGATCAAGAAAATCAAGAACTGAGTCCGGAATAACGCAAACATGTTTTGCATCAAGAAAATCAAGAATTGAGTGCGGAATACAACCAAAATTGTTTCGGATCAAGAAAATCAAGAACTGAGTCCGGAATAACGCAAACATGTTTTGCATCAAGAAAATCAAGAATTGAGTGCGGAAAACAACCAAACTTGTTTTTGAACAACAAAATCAAGAACTGAGTCCGGAATAACGCAAACATGTTTTGCATCAAGAAAATCAAGAATTGAGTGCGGAAAACAACTAAACTTGTTTTTGAACAAGAAAAAATCAAGAACAGAGTCCGGAATAACGCAAACATGTTTTGCATCAAGAAAATCAAGAATTGAGTGCGGAATACAACCAAAATTGTTTCGGATCAAGAAAATCAAGAACTGAGTCCGGAATAATGCAAACATGTTTTGCATCAAGAAAATCAAGAATTGAGTGCGGAATACAACCAAAATTGTTTCGGATCAAGAAAATCAAGAACTGAGTCCGGAATAACGCAAACATGTTTTGCATCAAGAAAATCAAGAATTGAGTGCGGAAAACAACCAAACATGTTTTTGAACAACAAAATCAAGAACTGAGTCCGGAATAACGCAAACATGTTTTGCATCAAGAAAATCAAGAATTCAGTGCTGAAAACAACTAAACTTGTTTTTGAACAAGAAAATCAAGAACAGAGTCCGGAATAACGCAAACATGTTTTGCATCAAGAAAATCAAGAATTGAGTGCGGAATACAACCAAATTTGTTTCGGATCAAGACAATCAAGAATTGAGTGAGGAATACCGCAAACATTTTTTGCATCAAGAAAATCAAGAATTGTGGGCGGAATACAACCAAACTTGTTTCGGATCAAGAAAATCAAGAACTGAGTCCGGAATACCGCAAACAAGTTTTGCATCAAGAAAATCAAGAATTGAGCGCGGAATACAAACAAAATTGTTTGGGATCAAGAAAATCAAAAACCGAGTCAGGAATACCGCAAACATGTTTTAAATCAAGAAAAATCAAGAATTGAGTGCGGAAAACAACCAAACTTGTTTCGGAACAAGAAAATCAAGAACTGAGTCCGGAATAACGCAAACATGTTTTGCATCAAGAAAAAAATCAAGAATTGAGTGCGGAATACAACCAAACTTATTTCGGAACAAGAAAATAAAGAACTGAGTCCGGAATAACGCAAACATGTTTGGCATCGAGAAAATCAAGAATTGAGTGCGGAATACAACCAAGCTTGTTTCGGAACAAGAAAATCAAGAACTGAGTCCGGAATAACGCAAACATGTTTTTTGCATCAAGAAAATCAAGAATTGAGTGCGGAATACAACCAAAATTGTTTCGGATCAAGAAAATCAAGAACTGAGTCCGGAATAACGCAAACATGTTTTGCATCAAGAAAATCAAGAATTGAGTGCGGAATACAACCAAAATTGTTTCGGATCAAGAAAATCAAGAACTGAGTCCGGAATAACGCAAACATGTTTTGCATCAAGAAAATCAAGAATTGAGTGCGGAAAACAACCAAACTTGTTTTTGAACAACAAAATCAAGAACTGAGTCCGGAATAACGCAAACATGTTTTGCATCAAGAAAATCAAGAATTGAGTGCGGAAAACAACTAAACTTGTTTTTGAACAAGAAAAAATCAAGAACAGAGTCCGGAATAACGCAAACATGTTTTGCATCAAGAAAATCAAGAATTGAGTGCGGAATACAACCAAAATTGTTTCGGATCAAGAAAATCAAGAACTGAGTCCGGAATAATGCAAACATGTTTTGCATCAAGAAAATCAAGAATTGAGTGCGGAATACAACCAAAATTGTTTCGGATCAAGAAAATCAAGAACTGAGTCCGGAATAACGCAAACATGTTTTGCATCAAGAAAATCAAGAATTGAGTGCGGAAAACAACCAAACATGTTTTTGAACAACAAAATCAAGAACTGAGTCCGGAATAACGCAAAAATGTTTTGCATCAAGAAAATCAAGAATTCAGTGCTGAAAACAACTAAACTTGTTTTTGAACAAGAAAATCAAGAACAGAGTCCGGAATAACGCAAACATGTTTTGCATCAAGAAAATCAAGAATTGAGTGCGGAATACAACCAAACTTGTTTCGGATCAAGACAATCAAGAATTGAGTGAGGAATACCGCAAACATTTTTTGCATCAAGAAAATCAAGAATTGTGGGCGGAATACAACCAAACTTGTTTCGGATCAAGAAAATCAAGAACTGAGTCCGGAATACCGCAAACAAGTTTTGCATCAAGAAAATCAAGAATTGAGCGCGGAATACAAACAAAATTGTTTGGGATCAAGAAAATCAAAAACCGAGTCAGGAATACCGCAAACATGTTTTAAATCAAGAAAAATCAAGAATTGAGTGCGGAAAACAACCAAACTTATTTCGGAACAAGAAAATCAAGAACTGAGTCCGGAATAACGCAAACATGTTTTGCATCAAGAAAAAAATCAAGAATTGAGTGCGGAATACAACCAAACTTATTTCGGAACAAGAAAATAAAGAACTGAGTCCGGAATAACGCAAACATGTTTGGCATCGAGAAAATCAAGAATTGAGTGCGGAATACAACCAAGCTTGTTTCGGAACAAGAAAATCAAGAACTGAGTCCGGAATAACGCAAACATGTTTTGCATCAAGAAAATCAAGAATTGAGTGCGGAATACAACCAAACTTGTTTCGGATCAAGAAAATCAAGAACTGAGTCCGGAATAACGCAAACATGTTTTGCATCAAGAAAAAATCAAGAATTGAGTGCGGGATACAACCAAACTTATTTCGGAACAAGAAAATAAAGAACTGAGTCCGGAATAACGCAAACATGTTTTGCATCAAGAAAATCAAAAATTGAGTGCGGAAAACAACCAAACTTATTTGTGATCAAGAAAATCAAGAACTGAGTCCGGAATAACGCAAACATGTTTTCCATCAAGAAAATCAAGAATTGAGTGCGGAATACAACCAAAATTGTTTCGGATCAAGAAAATCAAGAACTGAGTCCGGAATAACGCAAACATGTTTGGCATCGAGAAAATCAAGAATTGAGTGCGGAATACAACCAAACTTGTTTCGGATCAAGACAATCAAGAATTGAGTCCGGAATAACGCAAACATGTTTTGCATCAAGAAAATCAAGAATTGAGTGCGGAATACAACCAAGCTTGTTTCGGAACAAGAAAATCAAGAACTGAGTCCGGAATAACGCAAACATGTTTTGCATCAAGAAAATCAAGAATTCAGTGCGGAAAACAACCAAACTTGTTTTTGAACAACAAAATCAAGAACTGAGTCCGGAATAACGCAAACATGTTTTGCATCAAGAAAATCAAGAATTGAGTGCGGAAAACAACTAAACTTGTTTTTGAACAAGAAAAAATCAAGAACAGAGTCCGGAATAACGCAAACATGTTTTGCATCAAGAAAATCAAGAATTGAGTGCGGAATACAACCAAAATTGTTTCGGATCAAGAAAATCAAGAACTGAGTCCGGAATAATGCAAACATGTTTTGCATCAAGAAAATCAAGAATTGAGTGCGGAATACAACCAAAATTGTTTCGGATCAAGAAAATCAAGAACTGAGTCCGGAATAACGCAAACATGTTTTGCATCAAGAAAATCAAGAATTGAGTGCGGAAAACAACCAAACATGTTTTTGAACAACAAAATCAAGAACTGAGTCCGGAATAACGCAAACATGTTTTGCATCAAGAAAATCAAGAATTCAGTGCTGAAAACAACTAAACTTGTTTTTGAACAAGAAAATCAAGAACAGAGTCCGGAATAACGCAAACATGTTTTGCATCAAGAAAATCAAGAATTGAGTGCGGAATACAACCAAACTTGTTTCGGATCAAGACAATCAAGAATTGAGTGAGGAATACCGCAAACATTTTTTGCATCAAGAAAATCAAGAATTGTGGGCGGAATACAACCAAACTTGTTTCGGATCAAGAAAATCAAGAACTGAGTCCGGAATACCGCAAACAAGTTTTGCATCAAGAAAATCAAGAATTGAGCGCGGAATACAAACAAAATTGTTTGGGATCAAGAAAATCAAAAACCGAGTCAGGAATACCGCAAACATGTTTTAAATCAAGAAAAATCAAGAATTGAGTGCGGAAAACAACCAAACTTGTTTCGGAACAAGAAAATCAAGAACTGAGTCCGGAATAACGCAAACATGTTTTGCATCAAGAAAAAAATCAAGAATTGAGTGCGGAATACAACCAAACTTATTTCGGAACAAGAAAATAAAGAACTGAGTCCGGAATAACGCAAACATGTTTGGCATCGAGAAAATCAAGAATTGAGTGCGGAATACAACCAAGCTTGTTTCGGAACAAGAAAATCAAGAACTGAGTCCGGAATAACGCAAACATGTTTTGCATCAAGAAAATCAAGAATTGAGTGCGGAATACAACCAAAATTGTTTCGGATCAAGAAAATCAAGAACTGAGTCCGGAATAACGCAAACATGTTTTGCATCAAGAAAATCAAGAATTGAGTGCGGAATACAACCAAAATTGTTTCGGATCAAGAAAATCAAGAACTGAGTCCGGAATAACGCAAACATGTTTTGCATCAAGAAAATCAAGAATTGAGTGCGGAAAACAACCAAACTTGTTTTTGAACAACAAAATCAAGAACTGAGTCCGGAATAACGCAAACATGTTTTGCATCAAGAAAATCAAGAATTGAGTGCGGAAAACAACTAAACTTGTTTTTGAACAAGAAAAAATCAAGAACAGAGTCCGGAATAACGCAAACATGTTTTGCATCAAGAAAATCAAGAATTGAGTGCGGAATACAACCAAAATTGTTTCGGATCAAGAAAATCAAGAACTGAGTCCGGAATAATGCAAACATGTTTTGCATCAAGAAAATCAAGAATTGAGTGCGGAATACAACCAAAATTGTTTCGGATCAAGAAAATCAAGAACTGAGTCCGGAATAACGCAAACATGTTTTGCATCAAGAAAATCAAGAATTGAGTGCGGAAAACAACCAAACATGTTTTTGAACAACAAAATCAAGAACTGAGTCCGGAATAACGCAAAAATGTTTTGCATCAAGAAAATCAAGAATTCAGTGCTGAAAACAACTAAACTTGTTTTTGAACAAGAAAATCAAGAACAGAGTCCGGAATAACGCAAACATGTTTTGCATCAAGAAAATCAAGAATTGAGTGCGGAATACAACCAAACTTGTTTCGGATCAAGACAATCAAGAATTGAGTGAGGAATACCGCAAACATTTTTTGCATCAAGAAAATCAAGAATTGTGGGCGGAATACAACCAAACTTGTTTCGGATCAAGAAAATCAAGAACTGAGTCCGGAATACCGCAAACAAGTTTTGCATCAAGAAAATCAAGAATTGAGCGCGGAATACAAACAAAATTGTTTGGGATCAAGAAAATAAAAAACCGAGTCAGGAATACCGCAAACATGTTTTAAATCAAGAAAAATCAAGAATTGAGTGCGGAAAACAACCAAACTTGTTTCGGAACAAGAAAATCAAGAACTGAGTCCGGAATAACGCAAACATGTTTTGCATCAAGAAAAAAATCAAGAATTGAGTGCGGAATACAACCAAACTTATTTCGGAACAAGAAAATAAAGAACTGAGTCCGGAATAACGCAAACATGTTTGGCATCGAGAAAATCAAGAATTGAGTGCGGAATACAACCAAGCTTGTTTCGGAACAAGAAAATCAAGAACTGAGTCCGGAATAACGCAAACATGTTTTGCATCAAGAAAATCAAGAATTGAGTGCGGAATACAACCAAACTTGTTTCGGATCAAGAAAATCAAGAACTGAGTCCGGAATAACGCAAACATGTTTTGCATCAAGAAAAAATCAAGAATTGAGTGCGGGATACAACCAAACTTATTTCGGAACAAGAAAATAAAGAACTGAGTCCGGAATAACGCAAACATGTTTTGCATCAAGAAAATCAAAAATTGAGTGCGGAAAACAACCAAACTTATTTGTGATCAAGAAAATCAAGAACTGAGTCCGGAATAACGCAAACATGTTTTCCATCAAGAAAATCAAGAATTGAGTGCGGAATACAACCAAAATTGTTTCGGATCAAGAAAATCAAGAACTGAGTCCGGAATAACGCAAACATGTTTGGCATCGAGAAAATCAAGAATTGAGTGCGGAATACAACCAAACTTGTTTCGGATCAAGACAATCAAGAATTGAGTCCGGAATAACGCAAACATGTTTTGCATCAAGAAAATCAAGAATTGAGTGCGGAATACAACCAAGCTTGTTTCGGAACAAGAAAATCAAGAACTGAGTCCGGAATAACGCAAACATGTTTTGCATCAAGAAAATCAAGAATTGAGTGCGGAAAACAACCAAACTTGTTTTTGAACAACAAAATCAAGAACTGAGTCCGGAATAACGCAAACATGTTTTGCATCAAGAAAATCAAGAATTGAGTGCGGAAAACAACTAAACTTGTTTTTGAACAAGAAAAAATCAAGAACAGAGTCCGGAATAACGCAAACATGTTTTGCATCAAGAAAATCAAGAATTGAGTGCGGAATACAACCAAAATTGTTTCGGATCAAGAAAATCAAGAACTGAGTCCGGAATAATGCAAACATGTTTTGCATCAAGAAAATCAAGAATTGAGTGCGGAATACAACCAAAATTGTTTCGGATCAAGAAAATCAAGAACTGAGTCCGGAATAACGCAAACATGTTTTGCATCAAGAAAATCAAGAATTGAGTGCGGAAAACAACCAAACATGTTTTTGAACAACAAAATCAAGAACTGAGTCCGGAATAACGCAAACATGTTTTGCATCAAGAAAATCAAGAATTCAGTGCTGAAAACAACTAAACTTGTTTTTGAACAAGAAAATCAAGAACAGAGTCCGGAATAACGCAAACATGTTTTGCATCAAGAAAATCAAGAATTGAGTGCGGAATACAACCAAACTTGTTTCGGATCAAGACAATCAAGAATTGAGTGAGGAATACCGCAAACATTTTTTGCATCAAGAAAATCAAGAATTGTGGGCGGAATACAACCAAACTTGTTTCGGATCAAGAAAATCAAGAACTGAGTCCGGAATACCGCAAACAAGTTTTGCATCAAGAAAATCAAGAATTGAGCGCGGAATACAAACAAAATTGTTTGGGATCAAGAAAATCAAAAACCGAGTCAGGAATACCGCAAACATGTTTTAAATCAAGAAAAATCAAGAATTGAGTGCGGAAAACAACCAAACTTGTTTCGGAACAAGAAAATCAAGAACTGAGTCCGGAATAACGCAAACATGTTTTGCATCAAGAAAAAAATCAAGAATTGAGTGCGGAATACAACCAAACTTATTTCGGAACAAGAAAATAAAGAACTGAGTCCGGAATAACGCAAACATGTTTGGCATCGAGAAAATCAAGAATTGAGTGCGGAATACAACCAAGCTTGTTTCGGAACAAGAAAATCAAGAACTGAGTCCGGAATAACGCAAACATGTTTTGCATCAAGAAAATCAAGAATTGAGTGCGGAATACAACCAAAATTGTTTCGGATCAAGAAAATCAAGAACTGAGTCCGGAATAACGCAAACATGTTTTGCATCAAGAAAATCAAGAATTGAGTGCGGAATACAACCAAAATTGTTTCGGATCAAGAAAATCAAGAACTGAGTCCGGAATAACGCAAACATGTTTTGCATCAAGAAAATCAAGAATTGAGTGCGGAAAACAACCAAACTTGTTTTTGAACAACAAAATCAAGAACTGAGTCCGGAATAACGCAAACATGTTTTGCATCAAGAAAATCAAGAATTGAGTGCGGAAAACAACTAAACTTGTTTTTGAACAAGAAAAAATCAAGAACAGAGTCCGGAATAACGCAAACATGTTTTGCATCAAGAAAATCAAGAATTGAGTGCGGAATACAACCAAAATTGTTTCGGATCAAGAAAATCAAGAACTGAGTCCGGAATAATGCAAACATGTTTTGCATCAAGAAAATCAAGAATTGAGTGCGGAATACAACCAAAATTGTTTCGGATCAAGAAAATCAAGAACTGAGTCCGGAATAACGCAAACATGTTTTGCATCAAGAAAATCAAGAATTGAGTGCGGAAAACAACCAAACATGTTTTTGAACAACAAAATCAAGAACTGAGTCCGGAATAACGCAAAAATGTTTTGCATCAAGAAAATCAAGAATTCAGTGCTGAAAACAACTAAACTTGTTTTTGAACAAGAAAATCAAGAACAGAGTCCGGAATAACGCAAACATGTTTTGCATCAAGAAAATCAAGAATTGAGTGCGGAATACAACCAAACTTGTTTCGGATCAAGACAATCAAGAATTGAGTGAGGAATACCGCAAACATTTTTTGCATCAAGAAAATCAAGAATTGTGGGCGGAATACAACCAAACTTGTTTCGGATCAAGAAAATCAAGAACTGAGTCCGGAATACCGCAAACAAGTTTTGCATCAAGAAAATCAAGAATTGAGCGCGGAATACAAACAAAATTGTTTGGGATCAAGAAAATAAAAAACCGAGTCAGGAATACCGCAAACATGTTTTAAATCAAGAAAAATCAAGAATTGAGTGCGGAAAACAACCAAACTTGTTTCGGAACAAGAAAATCAAGAACTGAGTCCGGAATAACGCAAACATGTTTTGCATCAAGAAAAAAATCAAGAATTGAGTGCGGAATACAACCAAACTTATTTCGGAACAAGAAAATAAAGAACTGAGTCCGGAATAACGCAAACATGTTTGGCATCGAGAAAATCAAGAATTGAGTGCGGAATACAACCAAGCTTGTTTCGGAACAAGAAAATCAAGAACTGAGTCCGGAATAACGCAAACATGTTTTGCATCAAGAAAATCAAGAATTGAGTGCGGAATACAACCAAACTTGTTTCGGATCAAGAAAATCAAGAACTGAGTCCGGAATAACGCAAACATGTTTTGCATCAAGAAAAAATCAAGAATTGAGTGCGGGATACAACCAAACTTATTTCGGAACAAGAAAATAAAGAACTGAGTCCGGAATAACGCAAACATGTTTTGCATCAAGAAAATCAAAAATTGAGTGCGGAAAACAACCAAACTTATTTGTGATCAAGAAAATCAAGAACTGAGTCCGGAATAACGCAAACATGTTTTCCATCAAGAAAATCAAGAATTGAGTGCGGAATACAACCAAAATTGTTTCGGATCAAGAAAATCAAGAACTGAGTCCGGAATAACGCAAACATGTTTGGCATCGAGAAAATCAAGAATTGAGTGCGGAATACAACCAAACTTGTTTCGGATCAAGACAATCAAGAATTGAGTCCGGAATAACGCAAACATGTTTTGCATCAAGAAAATCAAGAATTGAGTGCGGAAAACAACCAAACTTATTTGTGATCAAGAAAATCAAGAACTGAGTCCGGAATAACGCAAACATGTTTTGCATCAAGAAAATCAAGAATTGAGTGCGGAATACATCCAAACTTGTTTCGGATCAAGAAAATCAAGAACTGAGTCCGGAATAACGCAAACATGTTTTGCATCAAGAAAATCAAGAATTGAGTGCGGAAAACAACCAAAATTGTTTCGGATCAAGAAAATCAAGAACTGAGTCCGGAATAACGCAAACATGTTTTGCATCAAGAAAATCAAGAATTGAGTGCGGAATACAACCAAAATTGTTTCGGATCAAGAAAATCAAGAACTGAGTCCGGAATAATGCAAACATGTTTTGCATCAAGAAAATCAAGAATTGAGTGCGGAATACAACCAAAATTGTTTCGGATCAAGAAAATCAAGAACTGAGTCCGGAATAACGCAAACATGTTTTGCATCAAGAAAATCAAGAATTGAGTGCGGAATACAACCAAAATTGTTTCGGATCAAGAAAATCAAGAACTGAGTCCGGAATAACGCAAACATGTTTTGCATCAAGAAAATCAAGAATTGAGTGCGGAAAACAACCAAACATGTTTTTGAACAACAAAATCAAGAACTGAGTCCGGAATAACGCAAACATGTTTTGCATCAAGAAAATCAAGAATTCAGTGCTGAAAACAACTAAACTTGTTTTTGAACAAGAAAATCAAGAACAGAGTCCGGAATAACGCAAACATGTTTTGCATCAAGAAAATCAAGAATTGAGTGCGGAATACAACCAAACTTGTTTCGGATCAAGACAATCATGAATTGAGTGAGGAATACCGCAAACATTTTTTGCATCAAGAAAATCAAGAATTGTGGGCGGAATACAACCAAACTTGTTTCGGATCAAGAAAATCAAGAACTGAGTCCGGAATACCGCAAACAAGTTTTGCATCAAGAAAATCAAGAATTGAGTGCGGAAAACAACTAAACTTGTTTTTGAACAAGAAAATCAAGAACAGAGTCCGGAATAACGCAAACATGTTTTGCATCAAGAAAATCAAGAATTGAGTGCGGAATACAACCAAACTTGTTTCGGATCAAGACAATCAAGAATTGAGTGAGGAATACCGCAAACATTTTTTGCATCAAGAAAATCAAGAATTGTGGGCGGAATACAACCAAACTTGTTTCGGATCAAGAAAATCAAGAACTGAGTCCGGAATACCGCAAACATGTTTGGCATCGAGAAAATCAAGAATTGAGTGCGGAATACAACCAAGCTTGTTTCGGAACAAGAAAATCAAGAACGGAGTCCGGAATAACGCAAACATGTTTTGCATCAAAAAAATCAAGAATTGAGTGCGGAATACAACCAAACTTGTTTCGGAACAAGAAAATAAAGAACTGAGTCCGGAATAACGCAAACATGTTTGGCATCGAGAAAATCAAGAATTGAGTGCGGAATACAACCAAACTTGTTTCGGATCAAGACAATCAAGAATTGAGTCCGGAATAACGCAAACATATTTTGCATCAAGAAAATCAAGAATTGAGTGCGGAAAACAACCAAACTTATTTGTGATCAAGAAAATCAAGAACTGAGTCCGGAATAACGCAAACATGTTTTGCATCAAGAAAATCAAGAATTGAGTGCGGAATACATCCAAACTTGTTTCGGATCAAGAAAATCAAGAACTGAGTCCGGAATAACGCAAACATGTTTTGCATCAAGAAAATCAAGAATTGAGTGCGGAATACAACCAAAATTGTTTCGGATCAAGAAAATCAAGAACTGAGTCCGGAATAACGCAAACATGTTTTGCATCAAGAAAATCAAGAATTGAGTGCGGAATACAACCAAAATTGTTTCGGTTCAAGAAAATCAAGAACTGAGTCCGGAATAACGCAAACATGTTTTGCATCAAGAAAATCAAGAATTGAGTGCGGAAAACAACCAAACTTGTTTTTGAACAACAAAATCAAGAACTGAGTCCGGAATAACGCAAACATGTTTTGCATCAAGAAAATCAAGAATTGAGTGCGGAAAACAACTAAACTTGTTTTTGAACAAGAAAATCAAGAACAGAGTCCGGAATAACGCAAACATGTTTTGCATCAAGAAAATCAAGAATTGAGTGCGGAATACAACCAAACTTGTTTCGGATCAAGAAAATCAAGAACTGAGTGAGGAATACCGCAAACATATTTTGCATCAAGAAAATCAAGAATTGAGTGCGGAATACAACCAAAATTGTTTCGGATCAAGAAAATCAAGTACTGAGTCCGGAATAACGCAAACATGTTTTGCATCAAGAAAAAATCAAGAATTGAGTGCGGGATACAACCAAACTTATTTCGGAACAAGAAAATAAAGAACTGAGTCCGGAATAACGCAAACATGTTTTGCATCAAGAAAATCAAAAATTGAGTGCGGAAAACAACCAAACTTATTTGTGATCAAGAAAATCAAGAACTGAGTCCGGAATAACGCAAACATGTTTTCCATCAAGAAAATCAAGAATTGAGTGTGGAATACATCCAAACTTGTTTCGGATCAAGAAAATCAAGAACTGAGTCCGGAATAACGCAAACATGTTTTGCATCAAGAAAATGAAGAATTGAGTGCGGAATACAACCAAAATTGTTTCGGATCAAGAAAATCAAGAACTGAGTCCGGAATAATGCAAACATGTTTTGCATCAAGAAAATCAAGAATTGAGTGCGGAATACAACCAAAATTGTTTCGGATCAAGAAAATCAAGAACTGAGTCCGGAATAACGCAAACATGTTTTGCATCAAGAAAATCAAGAATTGAGTGCGGAAAACAACCAAACTTGTTTTTGAACAACAAAATCAAGAACTGAGTCCGGAATAACGCAAACATGTTTTGCATCAAGAAAATCAAGAATTGAGTGCGGAAAACAACTAAACTTGTTTTTGAACAAGAAAATCAAGAACAGAGTCCGGAATAACGCAAACATGTTTTGCATCAAGAAAATCAAGAATTGAGTGCGGAATACAACCAAACTTGTTTCGGATCAAGACAATCAAGAATTGAGTGAGGAATACCGCAAACATTTTTTGCATCAAGAAAATCAAGAATTGTGTGCGGAATACAACCAAACTTGTTTCGGATCAAGACAATCAAGAATTGAGTCCGGAATAACGCAAACATGTTTTGCATCAAGAAAATCAAGAATTGAGTGCGGAAAACAACCAAACTTGTTTTTGATCAAGAAAATCAAGAACTGAGTCCGGAATAACGCAAACATGTTTTGCATCAAGAAAATCAAGAATTGAGTGCGGAATACAACCAAACTTGTTTCGGAACAAGAAAAACAAGAACTGAGTCCGGAATAACGCAAACATGTTTTGCATCAAGAAAAAAATCAAGAATTGAGTGCGGAATACAACCAAACTTATTTCGGAACAAGAAAATAAAGAACTGAGTCCGGAATAACGCAAACATGTTTGGCATCGAGAAAATCAAGAATTGAGTGCGGAATACAAACAAGCTTGTTTCGGAACAAGAAAATCAAGAACGGAGTCCGGAATAACGCAAACATGTTTTGCATCAAGAAAATCAAGAATTGAGTGCGGAATACAACCAAACTTGTTTCAGAACAAGAAAATAACGAACTGAGTCCGGAATAACGCAAACATGTTTGGCATCGAGAAAATCAAGAATTGAGTGCGGAATACAACCAAACTTGTTTCGGATCAAGACAATCAAGAATTGAGTCCGGAATAACGCAAACATGTTTTGCATCAAGAAAATCAAGAATTGAGTGCGGAAAACAACCAAACTTATTTGTGATCAAGAAAATCAAGAACTGAGTCCGGAATAACGCAAACATGTTTTGCATCAAGAAAATCAAGAATTGAGTGCGGAATACATCCAAACTTGTTTCGGATCAAGAAAATCAAGAACTGAGTCCGGAATAACGCAAACATGTTTTGCATCAAGAAAATCAAGAATTGAGTGCGGAATACAACCAAAATTGTTTCGGATCAAGAAAATCAAGAACTGAGTCCGGAATAACGCAAACATGTTTTGCATCAAGAAAATCAAGAATTGAGTGCGGAATACAACCAAAATTGTTTCGGTTCAAGAAAATCAAGAACTGAGTCCGGAATAACGCAAACATGTTTTGCATCAAGAAAATCAAGAATTGAGTGCGGAAAACAACCAAACTTGTTTTTGAACAACAAAATCAAGAACTGAGTCCGGAATAACGCAAACATGTTTTGCATCAAGAAAATCAAGAATTGAGTGCGGAAAACAACTAAACTTGTTTTTGAACAAGAAAATCAAGAACAGAGTCCGGAATAACGCAAACATGTTTTGCATCAAGAAAATCAAGAATTGAGTGCGGAATACAACCAAACTTGTTTCGGATCAAGAAAATCAAGAACTGAGTGAGGAATACCGCAAACATATTTTGCATCAAGAAAATCAAGAATTGAGTGCGGAATACAACCAAAATTGTTTCGGATCAAGAAAATCAAGTACTGAGTCCGGAATAACGCAAACATTTTTGCATCAAGAAAAAATCAAGAATTGAGTGCGGGATACAACCAAACTTATTTCGGAACAAGAAAATAAAGAACTGAGTCCGGAATAACGCAAACATGTTTTGCATCAAGAAAATCAAAAATTGAGTGCGGAAAACAACCAAACTTATTTGTGATCAAGAAAATCAAGAACTGAGTCCGGAATAACGCAAACATGTTTTCCATCAAGAAAATCAAGAATTGAGTGTGGAATACATCCAAACTTGTTTCGGATCAAGAAAATCAAGAACTGAGTCCGGAATAACGCAAACATGTTTTGCATCAAGAAAATGAAGAATTGAGTGCGGAATACAACCAAAATTGTTTCGGATCAAGAAAATCAAGAACTGAGTCCGGAATAATGCAAACATGTTTTGCATCAAGAAAATCAAGAATTGAGTGCGGAATACAACCAAAATTGTTTCGGATCAAGAAAATCAAGAACTGAGTCCGGAATAACGCAAACATGTTTTGCATCAAGAAAATCAAGAATTGAGTGCGGAAAACAACCAAACTTGTTTTTGAACAACAAAATCAAGAACTGAGTCCGGAATAACGCAAACATGTTTTGCATCAAGAAAATCAAGAATTGAGTGCGGAAAACAACTAAACTTGTTTTTGAACAAGAAAATCAAGAACAGAGTCCGGAATAACGCAAACATGTTTTGCATCAAGAAAATCAAGAATTGAGTGCGGAATACAACCAAACTTGTTTCGGATCAAGACAATCAAGAATTGAGTGAGGAATACCGCAAACATTTTTTGCATCAAGAAAATCAAGAATTGTGTGCGGAATACAACCAAACTTGTTTCGGATCAAGACAATCAAGAATTGAGTCCGGAATAACGCAAACATGTTTTGCATCAAGAAAATCAAGAATTGAGTGCGGAAAACAACCAAACTTATTTTTGATCAAGAAAATCAAGAACTGAGTCCGGAATAACGCAAACATCTTTTGCATCAAGAAAATCAAGAATTGAGTGCGGAATACAACCAAACTTGTTTCGGAACAAGAAAAACAAGAACTGAGTCCGGAATAACGCAAACATGTTTTGCATCAAGAAAAAAATCAAGAATTGAGTGCGGAATACAACCAAACTTATTTCGGAACAAGAAAATAAAGAACTGAGTCCGGAATAACGCAAACATGTTTGGCATCGAGAAAATCAAGAATTGAGTGCGGAATACAAACAAGCTTGTTTCGGAACAAGAAAATCAAGAACGGAGTCCGGAATAACGCAAACATGTTTTGCATCAAGAAAATCAAGAATTGAGTGCGGAATACAACCAAACTTGTTTCAGAACAAGAAAATAACGAACTGAGTCCGGAATAACGCAAACATGTTTGGCATCGAGAAAATCAAGAATTGAGTGCGGAATACAACCAAACTTGTTTCGGATCAAGACAATCAAGAATTGAGTCCGGAATAACGCAAACATGTTTTGCATCAAGAAAATCAAGAATTGAGTGCGGAAAACAACCAAACTTATTTGTGATCAAGAAAATCAAGAACTGAGTCCGGAATAACGCAAACATGTTTTGCATCAAGAAAATCAAGAATTGAGTGCGGAATACATCCAAACTTGTTTCGGATCAAGAAAATCAAGAACTGAGTCCGGAATAACGCAAACATGTTTTGCATCAAGAAAATCAAGAATTGAGTGCGGAATACAACCAAAATTGTTTCGGATCAAGAAAATCAAGAACTGAGTCCGGAATAACGCAAACATGTTTTGCATCAAGAAAATCAAGAATTGAGTGCGGAATACAACCAAAATTGTTTCGGTTCAAGAAAATCAAGAACTGAGTCCGGAATAACGCAAACATGTTTTGCATCAAGAAAATCAAGAATTGAGTGCGGAAAACAACCAAACTTGTTTTTGAACAACAAAATCAAGAACTGAGTCCGGAATAACGCAAACATGTTTTGCATCAAGAAAATCAAGAATTGAGTGCGGAAAACAACTAAACTTGTTTTTGAACAAGAAAATCAAGAACAGAGTCCGGAATAACGCAAACATGTTTTGCATCAAGAAAATCAAGAATTGAGTGCGGAATACAACCAAAATTGTTTCGGATCAAGAAAATCAAGAACTGAGTCCGGAATAATGCAAACATATTTTGCATCAAGAAAATCAAGAATTGAGTGCGGAATACAACCAAAATTGTTTCGGATCAAGAAAATCAAGTACTGAGTCCGGAATAACGCAAACATGTTTTGCATCAAGAAAATCAAGAATTGAGTGCGGAAAACAACCAAACTTGTTTTTGAACAACAAAATCAAGAACTGAGTCCGGAATAACGCAAACCTGTTTTGCATCAAGAAAATCAAGAATTGAGTGCGGAAAACAACTAAACTTGTTTTTGAACAAGAAAATCAAGAACAGAGTCCGGAATAACGCAAACATGTTTTGCATCAAGAAAATCAAGAATTGAGTGCGGAATACAACCAAACTTGTTTCGGATCAAGACAATCAAGAATTGAGTGAGGAATACCGCAAACATTTTTTGCATCAAGAAAATCAAGAATTGTGGGCGGAATACAACCAAACTTGTTTCGGATCAACAAAAATCAAGAACTGAGTCCGGAATACCGCAAACATGTTTGGCATCGAGAAAATCAAGAATTGAGTGCGGAATACAACCAAGCTTGTTTCGGAACAAGAAAATCAAGAACGGAGTCCGGAATAACGCAAACATGTTTTGCATCAAGAAAATCAAGAATTGAGTGCGGAATACAACCAAACTTGTTTCGGAACAAGAAAATAAAGAACTGAGTCCGGAATAACGCAAACATGTTTGGCATCGAGAAAATCAAGAATTGAGTGCGGAATACAACCAAACTTGTTTCGGATCAAGACAATCAAGAACTGAGTCCGGAATAACGCAAACATGTTTTGCATCAAGAAAATCAAGAATTGAGTGCGGAATACATCCAAACTTGTTTCGGATCAAGAAAATCAAGAACTGAGTCCGGAATAACGCAAACATGTTTTGCATCAAGAAAATCAAGAATTGAGTGCGGAATACAACCAAAATTGTTTCGGATCAAGAAAATCAAGAACTGAGTCCGGAATAACGCAAACATGTTTTGCATCAAGAAAATCAAGAATTGAGTGCGGAATACAACCAAAATTGTTTCGGTTCAAGAAAATCAAGAACTGAGTCCGGAATAACGCAAACATGTTTTGCATCAAGAAAATCAAGAATTGAGTGCGGAAAACAACCAAACTTGTTTTTGAACAACAAAATCAAGAACTGAGTCCGGAATAACGCAAACATGTTTTGCATCAAGAAAATCAAGAATTGAGTTCGGAAAACAACTAAACTTGTTTTTGAACAAGAAAATCAAGAACAGAGTCCGGAATAACGCAAACATGTTTTGCATCAAGAAAATCAAGAATTGAGTGCGGAATACAACCAAACTTGTTTCTGATCAAGAAAATCAAGAACTGAGTGAGGAATACCGCAAACATATTTTGCATCAAGAAAATCAAGAATTGAGTGCGGAATACAACCAAAATTGTTTCGGATCAAGAAAATCAAGTACTGAGTCCAGAATAACGCAAACATGTTTTGCATCAAGAAAATCAAGAATTGAGTGCGGAATACATCCAAACTTGTTTCGGATCAAGAAAATCAAGAACTGAGTCCGGAATAACGCAAACATGTTTTGCATCAAGAAAATCAAGAATTGAGTGCGGAATACAACCAAAATTGTTTCGGATCAAGAAAATCAAGAACTGAGTCCGGAATAACGCAAACATGTTTTGCATCAAGAAAATCAAGAATTGAGTGCGGAATACAACCAAAATTGTTTCGGATCAAGAAAATCAAGAACTGAGTCCGGAATAACGCAAACATGTTTTGCATCAAGAAAATCAAGAATTGAGTGCGGAATACAACCAAAATTGTTTCGGTTCAAGAAAATCAAGAACTGAGTCCGGAATAACGCAAACATGTTTTGCATCAAGAAAATCAAGAATTGAGTGCGGAAAACAACCAAACTTGTTTTTGAACAACAAAATCAAGAACTGAGTCCGGAATAACGCAAACATGTTTTGCATCAAGAAAATCAAGAATTGAGTGCGGAAAACAACTAAACTTGTTTTTGAACAAGAAAATCAAGAACAGAGTCCGGAATAACGCAAACATGTTTTGCATCAAGAAAATCAAGAATTGAGTGCGGAATACAACCAAAATTGTTTCGGATCAAGAAAATCAAGAACTGATTCCGGAATAATGCAAACATGTTTTGCATCAAGAAAATCAAGAATTGAGTGCGGAATACAACCAAAATTGTTTCGGATCAAGAAAATCAAGTACTGAGTCCGGAATAACGCAAACATGTTTTGCATCAAGAAAATCAAGAATTGAGTGCGGAAAACAACCAAACTTGTTTTTGAACAACAAAATCAAGAACTGAGTCCGGAATAACGCAAACCTGTTTTGCATCAAGAAAATCAAGAATTGAGTGCGGAAAACAACTAAACTTGTTTTTGAACAAGAAAATCAAGAACAGAGTCCGGAATAACGCAAACATGTTTTGCATCAAGAAAATCAAGAATTGAGTGCGGAATACAACCAAACTTGTTTCGGATCAAGACAATCAAGAATTGAGTGAGGAATACCGCAAACATTTTTTGCATCAAGAAAATCAAGAATTGTGGGCGGAATACAACCAAACTTGTTTCGGATCAAGAAAATCAAGAACTGAGTCCGGAATACCGCAAACAAGTTTTGCATCAAGAAAATCAAGAATTGAGCGCGGAATACAAACAAACTTGTTTGGGATCAAGAAAATCAAAAACCGAGTCAGGAATACCGCAAACATGTTTTAAATCAAGAAAAATCAAGAATTGAGTGCGGAAAACAACCAAACTTGTTTCGGAACAAGAAAATCAAGAACTGAGTCCGGAATAACGCAAACATGTTTTGCATCAAGAAAAAAATCAAGAATTGAGTGCGGAATACAACCAAACTTATTTCGGAACAAGAAAATAAAGAACTGAGTCCGGAATAACGCAAACATGTTTGGCATCGAGAAAATCAAGAATTGAGTGCGGAATACAACCAAGCTTGTTTCGGAACAAGAAAATCAAGAACTGAGTCCGGAATAACGCAAACATGTTTTGCATCAAGAAAAACAAGAATTGAGTGCGGAATACAACCAAACTTGTTTCGGATCAAGAAAATCAAGAACTGAGTCCGGAATAACGCAAACATGTTTTGCATCAAGAAAAAATTAAGAATTGAGTGCGGAATACAACCAAACTTATTTCGGAATAAGAAAATAAAGAACTGAGTCCGGAATAACGCAAACATGTTTTGCATCAAGAAAATCAAGAATTGAGTGCGGAATACAACCAAACTTGTTTCGGATCAAGACAATCAAGAATTGAGTCCGGAATAACGCAAACATGTTTTGCATCAAGAAAATCAAGAATTGAGTGCGGAAAACAACCAAACTTATTTGTGATCAAGAAAATCAAGAACTGAGTCCGGAATAACGCAAACATGTTTTGCATCAAGAAAATCAAGAATTGAGTGCGGAATACATCCAAACTTGTTTCGGATCAAGAAAATCAAGAACTGAGTCCGGAATAACGCAAACATGTTTTGCATCAAGAAAATCAAGAATTGAGTGCGGAATACAACCAAAATTGTTTCGGATCAAGAAAATCAAGAACTGAGTCCGGAATAACGCAAACATGTTTTGCATCAAGAAAATCAAGAATTGAGTGCGGAATACAACCAAAATTGTTTCGGTTCAAGAAAATCAAGAACTGAGTCCGGAATAACGCAAACATGTTTTGCATCAAGAAAATCAAGAATTGAGTGCGGAAAACAACCAAACTTGTTTTTGAACAACAAAATCAAGAACTGAGTCCGGAATAACGCAAACATGTTTTGCATCAAGAAAATCAAGAATTGAGTGCGGAAAACAACTAAACTTGTTTTTGAACAAGAAAATCAAGAACAGAGTCCGGAATAACGCAAACATGTTTTGCATCAAGAAAATCAAGAATTGAGTGCGGAATACAACCAAAATTGTTTCGGATCAAGAAAATCAAGAACTGAGTCCGGAATAATGCAAACATATTTTGCATCAAGAAAATCAAGAATTGAGTGCGGAATACAACCAAAATTGTTTCGGATCAAGAAAATCAAGTACTGAGTCCGGAATAACGCAAACATGTTTTGCATCAAGAAAATCAAGAATTGAGTGCGGAAAACAACCAAACTTGTTTTTGAACAACAAAATCAAGAACTGAGTCCGGAATAACGCAAACCTGTTTTGCATCAAGAAAATCAAGAATTGAGTGCGGAAAACAACTAAACTTGTTTTTGAACAAGAAAATCAAGAACAGAGTCCGGAATAACGCAAACATGTTTTGCATCAAGAAAATCAAGAATTGAGTGCGGAATACAACCAAACTTGTTTCGGATCAAGACAATCAAGAATTGAGTGAGGAATACCGCAAACATTTTTTGCATCAAGAAAATCAAGAATTGTGGGCGGAATACAACCAAACTTGTTTCGGATCAACAAAAATCAAGAACTGAGTCCGGAATACCGCAAACATGTTTGGCATCGAGAAAATCAAGAATTGAGTGCGGAATACAACCAAGCTTGTTTCGGAACAAGAAAATCAAGAACGGAGTCCGGAATAACGCAAACATGTTTTGCATCAAGAAAAATCAAGAATTGAGTGCGGAATACAACCAAACTTGTTTCGGAACAAGAAAATAAAGAACTGAGTCCGGAATAACGCAAACATGTTTGGCATCGAGAAAATCAAGAATTGAGTGCGGAATACAACCAAACTTGTTTCGGATCAAGACAATCAAGAACTGAGTCCGGAATAACGCAAACATGTTTTGCATCAAGAAAATCAAGAATTGAGTGCGGAATACATCCAAACTTGTTTCGGATCAAGAAAATCAAGAACTGAGTCCGGAATAACGCAAACATGTTTTGCATCAAGAAAATCAAGAATTGAGTGCGGAATACAACCAAAATTGTTTCGGATCAAGAAAATCAAGAACTGAGTCCGGAATAACGCAAACATGTTTTGCATCAAGAAAATCAAGAATTGAGTGCGGAATACAACCAAAATTGTTTCGGTTCAAGAAAATCAAGAACTGAGTCCGGAATAACGCAAACATGTTTTGCATCAAGAAAATCAAGAATTGAGTGCGGAAAACAACCAAACTTGTTTTTGAACAACAAAATCAAGAACTGAGTCCGGAATAACGCAAACATGTTTTGCATCAAGAAAATCAAGAATTGAGTTCGGAAAACAACTAAACTTGTTTTTGAACAAGAAAATCAAGAACAGAGTCCGGAATAACGCAAACATGTTTTGCATCAAGAAAATCAAGAATTGAGTGCGGAATACAACCAAACTTGTTTCTGATCAAGAAAATCAAGAACTGAGTGAGGAATACCGCAAACATATTTTGCATCAAGAAAATCAAGAATTGAGTGCGGAATACAACCAAAATTGTTTCGGATCAAGAAAATCAAGTACTGAGTCCAGAATAACGCAAACATGTTTTGCATCAAGAAAATCAAGAATTGAGTGCGGAATACATCCAAACTTGTTTCGGATCAAGAAAATCAAGAACTGAGTCCGGAATAACGCAAACATGTTTTGCATCAAGAAAATCAAGAATTGAGTGCGGAATACAACCAAAATTGTTTCGGATCAAGAAAATCAAGAACTGAGTCCGGAATAACGCAAACATGTTTTGCATCAAGAAAATCAAGAATTGAGTGCGGAATACAACCAAAATTGTTTCGGATCAAGAAAATCAAGAACTGAGTCCGGAATAACGCAAACATGTTTTGCATCAAGAAAATCAAGAATTGAGTGCGGAATACAACCAAAATTGTTTCGGTTCAAGAAAATCAAGAACTGAGTCCGGAATAACGCAAACATGTTTTGCATCAAGAAAATCAAGAATTGAGTGCGGAAAACAACCAAACTTGTTTTTGAACAACAAAATCAAGAACTGAGTCCGGAATAACGCAAACATGTTTTGCATCAAGAAAATCAAGAATTGAGTGCGGAAAACAACTAAACTTGTTTTTGAACAAGAAAATCAAGAACAGAGTCCGGAATAACGCAAACATGTTTTGCATCAAGAAAATCAAGAATTGAGTGCGGAATACAACCAAAATTGTTTCGGATCAAGAAAATCAAGAACTGATTCCGGAATAATGCAAACATGTTTTGCATCAAGAAAATCAAGAATTGAGTGCGGAATACAACCAAAATTGTTTCGGATCAAGAAAATCAAGTACTGAGTCCGGAATAACGCAAACATGTTTTGCATCAAGAAAATCAAGAATTGAGTGCGGAAAACAACCAAACTTGTTTTTGAACAACAAAATCAAGAACTGAGTCCGGAATAACGCAAACCTGTTTTGCATCAAGAAAATCAAGAATTGAGTGCGGAAAACAACTAAACTTGTTTTTGAACAAGAAAATCAAGAACAGAGTCCGGAATAACGCAAACATGTTTTGCATCAAGAAAATCAAGAATTGAGTGCGGAATACAACCAAACTTGTTTCGGATCAAGACAATCAAGAATTGAGTGAGGAATACCGCAAACATTTTTTGCATCAAGAAAATCAAGAATTGTGGGCGGAATACAACCAAACTTGTTTCGGATCAAGAAAATCAAGAACTGAGTCCGGAATACCGCAAACAAGTTTTGCATCAAGAAAATCAAGAATTGAGCGCGGAATACAAACAAACTTGTTTGGGATCAAGAAAATCAAAAACCGAGTCAGGAATACCGCAAACATGTTTTAAATCAAGAAAAATCAAGAATTGAGTGCGGAAAACAACCAAACTTGTTTCGGAACAAGAAAATCAAGAACTGAGTCCGGAATAACGCAAACATGTTTTGCATCAAGAAAAAAATCAAGAATTGAGTGCGGAATACAACCAAACTTATTTCGGAACAAGAAAATAAAGAACTGAGTCCGGAATAACGCAAACATGTTTGGCATCGAGAAAATCAAGAATTGAGTGCGGAATACAACCAAGCTTGTTTCGGAACAAGAAAATCAAGAACTGAGTCCGGAATAACGCAAACATGTTTTGCATCAAGAAAAACAAGAATTGAGTGCGGAATACAACCAAACTTGTTTCGGATCAAGAAAATCAAGAACTGAGTCCGGAATAACGCAAACATGTTTTGCATCAAGAAAAAATTAAGAATTGAGTGCGGAATACAACCAAACTTATTTCGGAATAAGAAAATAAAGAACTGAGTCCGGAATAACGCAAACATGTTTTGCATCAAGAAAATCAAGAATTGAGTGCGGAATACAACCAAACTTGTTTCGGATCAAGACAATCAAGAATTGAGTCCGGAATAACGCAAACATGTTTTGCATCAAGAAAATCAAGAATTGAGTGCGGAAAACAACCAAACTTATTTGTGATCAAGAAAATCAAGAACTGAGTCCGGAATAACGCAAACATGTTTTGCATCAAGAAAATCAAGAATTGAGTGCGGAATACATCCAAACTTGTTTCGGATCAAGAAAATCAAGAACTGAGTCCGGAATAACGCAAACATGTTTTGCATCAAGAAAATCAAGAATTGAGTGCGGAATACAACCAAAATTGTTTCGGATCAAGAAAATCAAGAACTGAGTCCGGAATAACGCAAACATGTTTTGCATCAAGAAAATCAAGAATTGAGTGCGGAATACAACCAAAATTGTTTCGGTTCAAGAAAATCAAGAACTGAGTCCGGAATAACGCAAACATGTTTTGCATCAAGAAAATCAAGAATTGAGTGCGGAAAACAACCAAACTTGTTTTTGAACAACAAAATCAAGAACTGAGTCCGGAATAACGCAAACATGTTTTGCATCAAGAAAATCAAGAATTGAGTGCGGAAAACAACTAAACTTGTTTTTGAACAAGAAAATCAAGAACAGAGTCCGGAATAACGCAAACATGTTTTGCATCAAGAAAATCAAGAATTGAGTGCGGAATACAACCAAAATTGTTTCGGATCAAGAAAATCAAGAACTGAGTCCGGAATAATGCAAACATATTTTGCATCAAGAAAATCAAGAATTGAGTGCGGAATACAACCAAAATTGTTTCGGATCAAGAAAATCAAGTACTGAGTCCGGAATAACGCAAACATGTTTTGCATCAAGAAAATCAAGAATTGAGTGCGGAAAACAACCAAACTTGTTTTTGAACAACAAAATCAAGAACTGAGTCCGGAATAACGCAAACCTGTTTTGCATCAAGAAAATCAAGAATTGAGTGCGGAAAACAACTAAACTTGTTTTTGAACAAGAAAATCAAGAACAGAGTCCGGAATAACGCAAACATGTTTTGCATCAAGAAAATCAAGAATTGAGTGCGGAATACAACCAAACTTGTTTCGGATCAAGACAATCAAGAATTGAGTGAGGAATACCGCAAACATTTTTTGCATCAAGAAAATCAAGAATTGTGGGCGGAATACAACCAAACTTGTTTCGGATCAACAAAAATCAAGAACTGAGTCCGGAATACCGCAAACATGTTTGGCATCGAGAAAATCAAGAATTGAGTGCGGAATACAACCAAGCTTGTTTCGGAACAAGAAAATCAAGAACGGAGTCCGGAATAACGCAAACATGTTTTGCATCAAGAAAAATCAAGAATTGAGTGCGGAATACAACCAAACTTGTTTCGGAACAAGAAAATAAAGAACTGAGTCCGGAATAACGCAAACATGTTTGGCATCGAGAAAATCAAGAATTGAGTGCGGAATACAACCAAACTTGTTTCGGATCAAGACAATCAAGAACTGAGTCCGGAATAACGCAAACATGTTTTGCATCAAGAAAATCAAGAATTGAGTGCGGAATACATCCAAACTTGTTTCGGATCAAGAAAATCAAGAACTGAGTCCGGAATAACGCAAACATGTTTTGCATCAAGAAAATCAAGAATTGAGTGCGGAATACAACCAAAATTGTTTCGGATCAAGAAAATCAAGAACTGAGTCCGGAATAACGCAAACATGTTTTGCATCAAGAAAATCAAGAATTGAGTGCGGAATACAACCAAAATTGTTTCGGTTCAAGAAAATCAAGAACTGAGTCCGGAATAACGCAAACATGTTTTGCATCAAGAAAATCAAGAATTGAGTGCGGAAAACAACCAAACTTGTTTTTGAACAACAAAATCAAGAACTGAGTCCGGAATAACGCAAACATGTTTTGCATCAAGAAAATCAAGAATTGAGTTCGGAAAACAACTAAACTTGTTTTTGAACAAGAAAATCAAGAACAGAGTCCGGAATAACGCAAACATGTTTTGCATCAAGAAAATCAAGAATTGAGTGCGGAATACAACCAAACTTGTTTCTGATCAAGAAAATCAAGAACTGAGTGAGGAATACCGCAAACATATTTTGCATCAAGAAAATCAAGAATTGAGTGCGGAATACAACCAAAATTGTTTCGGATCAAGAAAATCAAGTACTGAGTCCAGAATAACGCAAACATGTTTTGCATCAAGAAAATCAAGAATTGAGTGCGGAATACATCCAAACTTGTTTCGGATCAAGAAAATCAAGAACTGAGTCCGGAATAACGCAAACATGTTTTGCATCAAGAAAATCAAGAATTGAGTGCGGAATACAACCAAAATTGTTTCGGATCAAGAAAATCAAGAACTGAGTCCGGAATAACGCAAACATGTTTTGCATCAAGAAAATCAAGAATTGAGTGCGGAATACAACCAAAATTGTTTCGGATCAAGAAAATCAAGAACTGAGTCCGGAATAACGCAAACATGTTTTGCATCAAGAAAATCAAGAATTGAGTGCGGAATACAACCAAAATTGTTTCGGTTCAAGAAAATCAAGAACTGAGTCCGGAATAACGCAAACATGTTTTGCATCAAGAAAATCAAGAATTGAGTGCGGAAAACAACCAAACTTGTTTTTGAACAACAAAATCAAGAACTGAGTCCGGAATAACGCAAACATGTTTTGCATCAAGAAAATCAAGAATTGAGTGCGGAAAACAACTAAACTTGTTTTTGAACAAGAAAATCAAGAACAGAGTCCGGAATAACGCAAACATGTTTTGCATCAAGAAAATCAAGAATTGAGTGCGGAATACAACCAAAATTGTTTCGGATCAAGAAAATCAAGAACTGATTCCGGAATAATGCAAACATGTTTTGCATCAAGAAAATCAAGAATTGAGTGCGGAATACAACCAAAATTGTTTCGGATCAAGAAAATCAAGTACTGAGTCCGGAATAACGCAAACATGTTTTGCATCAAGAAAATCAAGAATTGAGTGCGGAAAACAACCAAACTTGTTTTTGAACAACAAAATCAAGAACTGAGTCCGGAATAACGCAAACCTGTTTTGCATCAAGAAAATCAAGAATTGAGTGCGGAAAACAACTAAACTTGTTTTTGAACAAGAAAATCAAGAACAGAGTCCGGAATAACGCAAACATGTTTTGCATCAAGAAAATCAAGAATTGAGTGCGGAATACAACCAAACTTGTTTCGGATCAAGACAATCAAGAATTGAGTGAGGAATACCGCAAACATTTTTTGCATCAAGAAAATCAAGAATTGTGGGCGGAATACAACCAAACTTGTTTCGGATCAAGAAAATCAAGAACTGAGTCCGGAATACCGCAAACAAGTTTTGCATCAAGAAAATCAAGAATTGAGCGCGGAATACAAACAAACTTGTTTGGGATCAAGAAAATCAAAAACCGAGTCAGGAATACCGCAAACATGTTTTAAATCAAGAAAAATCAAGAATTGAGTGCGGAAAACAACCAAACTTGTTTCGGAACAAGAAAATCAAGAACTGAGTCCGGAATAACGCAAACATGTTTTGCATCAAGAAAAAAATCAAGAATTGAGTGCGGAATACAACCAAACTTATTTCGGAACAAGAAAATAAAGAACTGAGTCCGGAATAACGCAAACATGTTTGGCATCGAGAAAATCAAGAATTGAGTGCGGAATACAACCAAGCTTGTTTCGGAACAAGAAAATCAAGAACTGAGTCCGGAATAACGCAAACATGTTTTGCATCAAGAAAAACAAGAATTGAGTGCGGAATACAACCAAACTTGTTTCGGATCAAGAAAATCAAGAACTGAGTCCGGAATAATGCAAACATGTTTTGCATCAAGAAAATCAAGAATTGAGTGCGGAATACAACCAAAATTGTTTCGGATCAAGAAAATCAAGTACTGAGTCCGGAATAACGCAAACATGTTTTGCATCAAGAAAATCAAGAATTGAGTGCGGAAAACAACCAAACTTGTTTTTGAACAACAAAATCAAGAACTGAGTCCGGAATAACGCAAACCTGTTTTGCATCAAGAAAATCAAGAATTGAGTGCGGAAAACAACTAAACTTGTTTTTGAACAAGAAAATCAAGAACAGAGTCCGGAATAACGCAAACATGTTTTGCATCAAGAAAATCAAGAATTGAGTGCGGAATACAACCAAACTTGTTTCGGATCAAGACAATCAAGAATTGAGTGAGGAATACCGCAAACATTTTTTGCATCAAGAAAATCAAGAATTGTGGGCGGAATACAACCAAACTTGTTTCGGATCAAGAAAATCAAGAACTGAGTCCGGAATACCGCAAACAAGTTTTGCATCAAGAAAATCAAGAATTGAGCGCGGAATACAAACAAACTTGTTTGGGATCAAGAAAATCAAAAACCGAGTCAGGAATACCGCAAACATGTTTTAAATCAAGAAAAATCAAGAATTGAGTGCGGAAAACAACCAAACTTGTTTCGGAACAAGAAAATCAAGAACTGAGTCCGGAATAACGCAAACATGTTTTGCATCAAGAAAAAAATCAAGAATTGAGTGCGGAATACAACCAAACTTATTTCGGAACAAGAAAATAAAGAACTGAGTCCGGAATAACGCAAACATGTTTGGCATCGAGAAAATCAAGAATTGAGTGCGGAATACAACCAAGCTTGTTTCGGAACAAGAAAATCAAGAACTGAGTCCGGAATAACGCAAACATGTTTTGCATCAAGAAAAACAAGAATTGAGTGCGGAATACAACCAAACTTGTTTCGGATCAAGAAAATCAAGAACTGAGTCCGGAATAACGCAAACATGTTTTGCATCAAGAAAAAATTAAGAATTGAGTGCGGAATACAACCAAACTTATTTCGGAATAAGAAAATAAAGAACTGAGTCCGGAATAACGCAAACATGTTTTGCATCAAGAAAATCAAGAATTGAGTGCGGAAAACAACCAAACTTATTTGTGATCAAGAAAATCAAGAACTGAGTCCGGAATAACGCAAACATGTTTTGCATCAAGAAAATCAAGAATTGAGTGCGGAATACATCCAAACTTGTTTCGGATCAAGAAAATCAAGAACTGAGTCCGGAATAACGCAAACATGTTTTGCATCAAGAAAATCAAGAATTGAGTGCGGAATACAACCAAAATTGTTTCGGATCAAGAAAATCAAGAACTGAGTCCGGAATAATGCAAACATGTTTTGCATCAAGAAAATCAAGAATTGAGTGCGGAATACAACCAAAATTGTTTCGGATCAGGAAAATCAAGAACTGAGTCCGGAATAACGCAAACATGTTTTGCATCAAGAAAATCAAGAATTGAGTGCGGAATACAACCAAACTTGTTTCGGATCAAGAAAATCAAGAACTGAGTCCGGAATAACGCAAACATGTTTTGCATCAAGAAAAAATCAAGAATTGAGTGCGGAATACATCCAAACTTGTTTCGGATCAAGAAAATCAAGAACTGAGTCCGGAATAACGCAAACATGTTTTGCATCAAGAAAATCAAGAATTGAGTGCGGAATACAACCAAAATTGTTTCGGATCAAGAAAATCAAGAACTGATTCCGGAATAATGCAAACATGTTTTGCATCAAGAAAATCAAGAATTGAGTGCGGAATACAACCAAAATTGTTTCGGATCAGGAAAATCAAGAACTGAGTCCGGAATAACGCAAACATGTTTTGCATCAAGAAAATCAAGAATTGAGTGCGGAATACAACCAAACTTGTTTCGGATCAAGAAAATCAAGAACTGAGTCCGGAATAACGCAAACATGTTTTGCATCAAGAAAAAATCAAGAATTGAGTGCGGAATACATCCAAACTTGTTTCGGATCAAGAAAATCAAGAACTGAGTCCGGAATAACGCAAACATGTTTTGCATCAAGAAAATCAAGAATTGAGTGCGGAATACAACCAAAATTGTTTCGGATCAAGAAAATCAAGAACTGATTCCGGAATAATGCAAACATGTTTTGCATCAAGAAAATCAAGAATTGAGTGCGGAATACAACCAAACTTATTTCGGAACAAGAAAATAAAGAACTGAGTCCGGAATAACGCAAACATGTTTGGCATCGAGAAAATCAAGAATTGAGTGCGGAATACAACCAAGCTTGTTTCGGAACAAGAAAATCAAGAACTGAGTCCGGAATAACGCAAACATGTTTTGCATCAAGAAAAACAAGAATTGAGTGCGGAATACAACCAAACTTGTTTCGGATCAAGAAAATCAAGAACTGAGTCCGGAATAACGCAAACATGTTTTGCATCAAGAAAAAATTAAGAATTGAGTGCGGAATACAACCAAACTTATTTCGGAATAAGAAAATAAAGAACTGAGTCCGGAATAACGCAAACATGTTTTGCATCAAGAAAATCAAGAATTGAGTGCGGAAAACAACCAAACTTATTTGTGATCAAGAAAATCAAGAACTGAGTCCGGAATAACGCAAACATGTTTTGCATCAAGAAAATCAAGAATTGAGTGCGGAATACATCCAAACTTGTTTCGGATCAAGAAAATCAAGAACTGAGTCCGGAATAACGCAAACATGTTTTGCATCAAGAAAATCAAGAATTGAGTGCGGAATACAACCAAAATTGTTTCGGATCAAGAAAATCAAGAACTGAGTCCGGAATAATGCAAACATGTTTTGCATCAAGAAAATCAAGAATTGAGTGCGGAATACAACCAAAATTGTTTCGGATCAGGAAAATCAAGAACTGAGTCCGGAATAACGCAAACATGTTTTGCATCAAGAAAATCAAGAATTGAGTGCGGAATACAACCAAACTTGTTTCGGATCAAGAAAATCAAGAACTGAGTCCGGAATAACGCAAACATGTTTTGCATCAAGAAAAAATCAAGAATTGAGTGCGGAATACATCCAAACTTGTTTCGGATCAAGAAAATCAAGAACTGAGTCCGGAATAACGCAAACATGTTTTGCATCAAGAAAATCAAGAATTGAGTGCGGAATACAACCAAAATTGTTTCGGATCAAGAAAATCAAGAACTGATTCCGGAATAATGCAAACATGTTTTGCATCAAGAAAATCAAGAATTGAGTGCGGAATACAACCAAAATTGTTTCGGATCAAGAAAATCAAGTACTGAGTCCGGAATAACGCAAACATGTTTTGCATCAAGAAAATCAAGAATTGAGTGCGGAAAACAACCAAACTTGTTTTTGAACAACAAAATCAAGAACTGAGTCCGGAATAACGCAAACCTGTTTTGCATCAAGAAAATCAAGAATTGAGTGCGGAAAACAACTAAACTTGTTTTTGAACAAGAAAATCAAGAACAGAGTCCGGAATAACGCAAACATGTTTTGCATCAAGAAAATCAAGAATTGAGTGCGGAATACAACCAAACTTGTTTCGGATCAAGACAATCAAGAATTGAGTGAGGAATACCGCAAACATTTTTTGCATCAAGAAAATCAAGAATTGTGGGCGGAATACAACCAAACTTGTTTCGGATCAAGAAAATCAAGAACTGAGTCCGGAATACCGCAAACAAGTTTTGCATCAAGAAAATCAAGAATTGAGCGCGGAATACAAACAAACTTGTTTGGGATCAAGAAAATCAAAAACCGAGTCAGGAATACCGCAAACATGTTTTAAATCAAGAAAAATCAAGAATTGAGTGCGGAAAACAACCAAACTTGTTTCGGAACAAGAAAATCAAGAACTGAGTCCGGAATAACGCAAACATGTTTTGCATCAAGAAAAAAATCAAGAATTGAGTGCGGAATACAACCAAACTTATTTCGGAACAAGAAAATAAAGAACTGAGTCCGGAATAACGCAAACATGTTTGGCATCGAGAAAATCAAGAATTGAGTGCGGAATACAACCAAGCTTGTTTCGGAACAAGAAAATCAAGAACTGAGTCCGGAATAACGCAAACATGTTTTGCATCAAGAAAAACAAGAATTGAGTGCGGAATACAACCAAACTTGTTTCGGATCAAGAAAATCAAGAACTGAGTCCGGAATAACGCAAACATGTTTTGCATCAAGAAAAAATTAAGAATTGAGTGCGGAATACAACCAAACTTATTTCGGAATAAGAAAATAAAGAACTGAGTCCGGAATAACGCAAACATGTTTTGCATCAAGAAAATCAAGAATTGAGTGCGGAAAACAACCAAACTTATTTGTGATCAAGAAAATCAAGAACTGAGTCCGGAATAACGCAAACATGTTTTGCATCAAGAAAATCAAGAATTGAGTGCGGAATACATCCAAACTTGTTTCGGATCAAGAAAATCAAGAACTGAGTCCGGAATAACGCAAACATGTTTTGCATCAAGAAAATCAAGAATTGAGTGCGGAATACAACCAAAATTGATTCGGATCAAGAAAATCAAGAACTGAGTCCGGAATAATGCAAACATGTTTTGCATCAAGAAAATCAAGAATTGAGTGCGGAATACAACCAAAATTGTTTCGGATCAGGAAAATCAAGAACTGAGTCCGGAATAACGCAAACATGTTTTGCATCAAGAAAATCAAGAATTGAGTGCGGAATACAACCAAACTTGTTTCGGATCAAGAAAATCAAGAACTGAGTCCGGAATAACGCAAACATGTTTTGCATCAAGAAAAAATCAAGAATTGAGTGCGGAATACAACCAAACTTATTTCGGAACAAGAAAATAAAGAACTGAGTCCGGAATAACGCAAACATGTTTTGCATCAAGAAAATCAAGAATTGAGTGCGGAAAACAACCAAACTTATTTGTGATCTAGAAAATCAAGAACTGAGTCCGGAATAACGCAAACATGTTTTGCATCAAGAAAAAAATCAAGAATTGAGTGCGGAATACAACCAAACTTATTTCGGAACAAGAAAATAAAGAACTGAGTCCGGAATAACGCAAACATGTTTGGCATCGAGAAAATCAAGAATTGAGTGCGGAATACAACCAAGCTTGTTTCGGAACAAGAAAATCAAGAACTGAGTCCGGAATAACGCAAACATGTTTTGCATCAAGAAAAAAATCAAGAATTGAGTGCGGAATACAACCAAACTTATTTCGGAACAAGAAAATAAAGAACTGAGTCCGGAATAACGCAAACATGTTTGGCATCAAGAAAATCAAGAATTGAGCGCGGAATACAAACAAACTTGTTTGGGATCAAGAAAATCAAAAACCGAGTCAGGAATACCGCAAACATGTTTTAAATCAAGAAAAATCAAGAATTGAGTGCGGAAAACAACCAAACTTGTTTCGGAACAAGAAAATCAAGAACTGAGTCCGGAATAACGCAAACATGTTTTGCATCAAGAAAAAAATCAAGAATTGAGTGCGGAATACAACCAAACTTATTTCGGAACAAGAAAATAAAGAACTGAGTCCGGAATAACGCAAACATGTTTGGCATCGAGAAAATCAAGAATTGAGTGCGGAATACAACCAAGCTTGTTTCGGAACAAGAAAATCAAGAACTGAGTCCGGAATAACGCAAACATGTTTTGCATCAAGAAAAACAAGAATTGAGTGCGGAATACAACCAAACTTGTTTCGGATCAAGAAAATCAAGAACTGAGTCCGGAATAACGCAAACATGTTTTGCATCAAGAAAAAATTAAGAATTGAGTGCGGAATACAACCAAACTTATTTCGGAATAAGAAAATAAAGAACTGAGTCCGGAATAACGCAAACATGTTTTGCATCAAGAAAATCAAGAATTGAGTGCGGAAAACAACCAAACTTATTTGTGATCAAGAAAATCAAGAACTGAGTCCGGAATAACGCAAACATGTTTTGCATCAAGAAAATCAAGAATTGAGTGCGGAATACATCCAAACTTGTTTCGGATCAAGAAAATCAAGAACTGAGTCCGGAATAACGCAAACATGTTTTGCATCAAGAAAATCAAGAATTGAGTGCGGAATACAACCAAAATTGTTTCGGATCAAGAAAATCAAGAACTGAGTCCGGAATAATGCAAACATGTTTTGCATCAAGAAAATCAAGAATTGAGTGCGGAATACAACCAAAATTGTTTCGGATCAGGAAAATCAAGAACTGAGTCCGGAATAACGCAAACATGTTTTGCATCAAGAAAATCAAGAATTGAGTGCGGAATACAACCAAACTTGTTTCGGATCAAGAAAATCAAGAACTGAGTCCGGAATAACGCAAACATGTTTTGCATCAAGAAAAAATCAAGAATTGAGTGCGGAATACATCCAAACTTGTTTCGGATCAAGAAAATCAAGAACTGAGTCCGGAATAACGCAAACATGTTTTGCATCAAGAAAATCAAGAATTGAGTGCGGAATACAACCAAAATTGTTTCGGATCAAGAAAATCAAGAACTGATTCCGGAATAATGCAAACATGTTTTGCATCAAGAAAATCAAGAATTGAGTGCGGAATACAACCAAAATTGTTTCGGATCAGGAAAATCAAGAACTGAGTCCGGAATAACGCAAACATGTTTTGCATCAAGAAAATCAAGAATTGAGTGCGGAATACAACCAAACTTGTTTCGGATCAAGAAAATCAAGAACTGAGTCCGGAATAACGCAAACATGTTTTGCATCAAGAAAAAATCAAGAATTGAGTGCGGAATACATCCAAACTTGTTTCGGATCAAGAAAATCAAGAACTGAGTCCGGAATAACGCAAACATGTTTTGCATCAAGAAAATCAAGAATTGAGTGCGGAATACAACCAAAATTGTTTCGGATCAAGAAAATCAAGAACTGATTCCGGAATAATGCAAACATGTTTTGCATCAAGAAAATCAAGAATTGAGTGCGGAATACAACCAAACTTATTTCGGAACAAGAAAATAAAGAACTGAGTCCGGAATAACGCAAACATGTTTGGCATCGAGAAAATCAAGAATTGAGTGCGGAATACAACCAAGCTTGTTTCGGAACAAGAAAATCAAGAACTGAGTCCGGAATAACGCAAACATGTTTTGCATCAAGAAAAACAAGAATTGAGTGCGGAATACAACCAAACTTGTTTCGGATCAAGAAAATCAAGAACTGAGTCCGGAATAACGCAAACATGTTTTGCATCAAGAAAAAATTAAGAATTGAGTGCGGAATACAACCAAACTTATTTCGGAATAAGAAAATAAAGAACTGAGTCCGGAATAACGCAAACATGTTTTGCATCAAGAAAATCAAGAATTGAGTGCGGAAAACAACCAAACTTATTTGTGATCAAGAAAATCAAGAACTGAGTCCGGAATAACGCAAACATGTTTTGCATCAAGAAAATCAAGAATTGAGTGCGGAATACATCCAAACTTGTTTCGGATCAAGAAAATCAAGAACTGAGTCCGGAATAACGCAAACATGTTTTGCATCAAGAAAATCAAGAATTGAGTGCGGAATACAACCAAAATTGTTTCGGATCAAGAAAATCAAGAACTGAGTCCGGAATAATGCAAACATGTTTTGCATCAAGAAAATCAAGAATTGAGTGCGGAATACAACCAAAATTGTTTCGGATCAGGAAAATCAAGAACTGAGTCCGGAATAACGCAAACATGTTTTGCATCAAGAAAATCAAGAATTGAGTGCGGAATACAACCAAACTTGTTTCGGATCAAGAAAATCAAGAACTGAGTCCGGAATAACGCAAACATGTTTTGCATCAAGAAAAAATCAAGAATTGAGTGCGGAATACATCCAAACTTGTTTCGGATCAAGAAAATCAAGAACTGAGTCCGGAATAACGCAAACATGTTTTGCATCAAGAAAATCAAGAATTGAGTGCGGAATACAACCAAAATTGTTTCGGATCAAGAAAATCAAGAACTGATTCCGGAATAATGCAAACATGTTTTGCATCAAGAAAATCAAGAATTGAGTGCGGAATACAACCAAAATTGTTTCGGATCAAGAAAATCAAGTACTGAGTCCGGAATAACGCAAACATGTTTTGCATCAAGAAAATCAAGAATTGAGTGCGGAAAACAACCAAACTTGTTTTTGAACAACAAAATCAAGAACTGAGTCCGGAATAACGCAAACCTGTTTTGCATCAAGAAAATCAAGAATTGAGTGCGGAAAACAACTAAACTTGTTTTTGAACAAGAAAATCAAGAACAGAGTCCGGAATAACGCAAACATGTTTTGCATCAAGAAAATCAAGAATTGAGTGCGGAATACAACCAAACTTGTTTCGGATCAAGACAATCAAGAATTGAGTGAGGAATACCGCAAACATTTTTTGCATCAAGAAAATCAAGAATTGTGGGCGGAATACAACCAAACTTGTTTCGGATCAAGAAAATCAAGAACTGAGTCCGGAATACCGCAAACAAGTTTTGCATCAAGAAAATCAAGAATTGAGCGCGGAATACAAACAAACTTGTTTGGGATCAAGAAAATCAAAAACCGAGTCAGGAATACCGCAAACATGTTTTAAATCAAGAAAAATCAAGAATTGAGTGCGGAAAACAACCAAACTTGTTTCGGAACAAGAAAATCAAGAACTGAGTCCGGAATAACGCAAACATGTTTTGCATCAAGAAAAAAATCAAGAATTGAGTGCGGAATACAACCAAACTTATTTCGGAACAAGAAAATAAAGAACTGAGTCCGGAATAACGCAAACATGTTTGGCATCGAGAAAATCAAGAATTGAGTGCGGAATACAACCAAGCTTGTTTCGGAACAAGAAAATCAAGAACTGAGTCCGGAATAACGCAAACATGTTTTGCATCAAGAAAAACAAGAATTGAGTGCGGAATACAACCAAACTTGTTTCGGATCAAGAAAATCAAGAACTGAGTCCGGAATAACGCAAACATGTTTTGCATCAAGAAAAAATTAAGAATTGAGTGCGGAATACAACCAAACTTATTTCGGAATAAGAAAATAAAGAACTGAGTCCGGAATAACGCAAACATGTTTTGCATCAAGAAAATCAAGAATTGAGTGCGGAAAACAACCAAACTTATTTGTGATCAAGAAAATCAAGAACTGAGTCCGGAATAACGCAAACATGTTTTGCATCAAGAAAATCAAGAATTGAGTGCGGAATACATCCAAACTTGTTTCGGATCAAGAAAATCAAGAACTGAGTCCGGAATAACGCAAACATGTTTTGCATCAAGAAAATCAAGAATTGAGTGCGGAATACAACCAAAATTGATTCGGATCAAGAAAATCAAGAACTGAGTCCGGAATAATGCAAACATGTTTTGCATCAAGAAAATCAAGAATTGAGTGCGGAATACAACCAAAATTGTTTCGGATCAGGAAAATCAAGAACTGAGTCCGGAATAACGCAAACATGTTTTGCATCAAGAAAATCAAGAATTGAGTGCGGAATACAACCAAACTTGTTTCGGATCAAGAAAATCAAGAACTGAGTCCGGAATAACGCAAACATGTTTTGCATCAAGAAAAAATCAAGAATTGAGTGCGGAATACAACCAAACTTATTTCGGAACAAGAAAATAAAGAACTGAGTCCGGAATAACGCAAACATGTTTTGCATCAAGAAAATCAAGAATTGAGTGCGGAAAACAACCAAACTTATTTGTGATCTAGAAAATCAAGAACTGAGTCCGGAATAACGCAAACATGTTTTGCATCAAGAAAAAAATCAAGAATTGAGTGCGGAATACAACCAAACTTATTTCGGAACAAGAAAATAAAGAACTGAGTCCGGAATAACGCAAACATGTTTGGCATCGAGAAAATCAAGAATTGAGTGCGGAATACAACCAAGCTTGTTTCGGAACAAGAAAATCAAGAACTGAGTCCGGAATAACGCAAACATGTTTTGCATCAAGAAAAACAAGAATTGAGTGCGGAATACAACCAAACTTGTTTCGGATCAAGAAAATCAAGAACTGAGTCCGGAATAACGCAAACATGTTTTGCATCAAGAAAAAATCAAGAATTGAGTGCGGAATACAACCAAACTTATTTCGGAACAAGAAAATAAAGAACTGAGTCCGGAATAACGCAAACATGTTTTGCATCAAGAAAATCAAGAATTGAGTGCGGAAAACAACCAAACTTATTTGTGATCAAGAAAATCAAGAACTGAGTCCGGAATAACGCAAACATGTTTTGCATCAAGAAAATCAAGAATTGAGTGCGGAATACATCCAAACTTGTTTCGGATCAAGAAAATCAAGAACTGAGTCCGGAATAACGCAAACATGTTTTGCATCAAGAAAATCAAGAATTGAGTGCGGAATACAACCAAAATTGTTTCGGATCAAGAAAATCAAGAACTGAGTCCGGAATAATGCAAACATGTTTTGCATCAAGAAAATCAAGAATTGAGTGCGGAATACAACCAAAATTGTTTCGGATCAAGAAAATCAAGAACTGAGTCCGGAATAACGCAAACATGTTTTGCATCAAGAAAATCAAGAATTGAGTGCGGAATACAACCAAACTTGTTTCGGATCAAGAAAATCAAGAACTGAGTCCGGAATAACGCAAACATGTTTTGCATCAAGAAAAAATCAAGAATTGAGTGCGGAATACAACCAAACTTATTTCGGAACAAGAAAATAAAGAACTGAGTCCGGAATAACGCAAACATGTTTTGCATCAAGAAAAAATCAAGAATTGAGTGCGGAATACAACCAAACTTATTTCGGAATAAGAAAATAAAGAACTGAGTCCGGAATAACGCAAACATGTTTTGCATCAAGAAAATCAAGAATTGAGTGCGGAAAACAACCAAACTTATTTGTGATCAAGAAAATCAAGAACTGAGTCCGGAATAACGCAAACATGTTTTGCATCAAGAAAATCAAGAATTGAGTGCGGAATACATCCAAACTTGTTTCGGATCAAGAAAATCAAGAACTGAGTCCGGAATAACGCAAACATGTTTTGCATCAAGAAAATCAAGAATTGAGTGCGGAATACAACCAAAATTGTTTCGGATTAAGAAAATCAAGAACTGAGTCCGGAATAATGCAAACATGTTTTGCATCAAGAAAATCAAGAATTGAGTGCGGAATACAACCAAAATTGTTTCGGATCAAGAAAATCAAGAACTGAGTCCGGAATAACGCAAACATGTTTTGCATCAAGAAAATCAAGAATTGAGTGCGGAATACAACCAAACTTGTTTCGGATCAAGAAAATCAAGAACTGAGTCCGGAATAACGCAAACATGTTTTGCATCAAGAAAAAATCAAGAATTGAGTGCGGAATACAACCAAACTTATTTCGGAACAAGAAAATGAAGAACTGAGTCCGGAATAACGCAAACATGTTTTGCATCAAGAAAATCAAGAATTGAGTGCGGAAAACAACCAAACTTATTTGTGATCTAGAAAATCAAGAACTGAGTCCGGAATAACGCAAACATGTTTTGCATCAAGAAAATCAAGAATTGAGTGCGGAATACATCCAAACTTGTTTCGGATCAAGAAAATAAAGAACTGAGTCCGGAATAACGCAAACATGTTTTGCATCAAGAAAAAAATCAAGAATTGAGTGCGGAATAGAACCAAACTTATTTCGGAACAAGAAAATAAAGAACTGAGTCCGGAATAACGCAAACATGTTTGGCATCGAGAAAATCAAGAATTGAGTGCGGAATACAACCAAGCTTGTTTCGGAACAAGAAAATCAAGAACTGAGTCCGGAATAACGCAAACATGTTTTGCATCAAGAAAAACAAGAATTGAGTGCGGAATACAACCAAACTTGTTTCGGATCAAGAAAATCAAGAACTGAGTCCGGAATAACGCAAACATGTTTTGCATCAAGAAAAAATCAAGAATTGAGTGCGGAATACGACCAAACTTATTTCGGAACAAGAAAATAAAGAACTGAGTCCGGAATAACGCAAACATGTTTTGCATCAAGAAAATCAAGAATTGAGTGCGGAAAACAACCAAAATTGTTTCGGATCAAGAAAATCAAGAACTGAGTCCGGAATAAGGCAAACATGTTTTGCATCAAGAAAATCAAGAATTGAGTGCGGAATACAACCAAAATTGTTTCGGATCAGGAAAATCAAGAACTGAGTCCGGAATAACGCAAACATGTTTTGCATCAAGAAAATCAAGAATTGAGTGCGGAAAACAACCAAACTTGTTTTTGAACAACAAAATCAAGAACTGAGTCCGGAATAATGCAAACCTGTTTTGCATCAAGAAAATCAAGAATTGAGTGCGGAAATCAACTAAACTTGTTTTTGAACAAGAAAATCAAGAACTGAGTCCGGAATAACGCAAACATGTTTTGCATCAAGAAAATCAAGAATTGAGTGCGGAATACATCCAAACTTGTTTCGGATCAAGAAAATCAAGAACTGAGTCCGGAATAACGCAAACATGTTTTGCATCAAGAAAATCAAGAATTGAGTGCGGAATACAACCAAAATTGTTTCGGATCAAGAAAATCAAGAACTGAGTCCGGAATAATGCAAACATGTTTTGCATCAAGAAAATCAAGAATTGAGTGCGGAATACAACCAAAATTGTTTCGGATCAAGAAAATCAAGAACTGAGTCCGGAATAACGCAAACATGTTTTGCATCAAGAAAATCAAGAATTGAGTGCGGAATACAACCAAACTTGTTTCGGATCAAGAAAATCAAGAACTGAGTCCGGAATAACGCAAACATGTTTTGCATCAAGAAAAAATCAAGAATTGAGTGCGGAATACAACCAAACTTATTTCGGAACAAGAAAATAAAGAACTGAGTCCGGAATAACGCAAACATGTTTTGCATCAAGAAAATCAAGAATTGAGTGCGGAAAACAACCAAACTTATTTGTGATCAAGAAAATCAAGAACTGAGTCCGGAATAACGCAAACATGTTTTGCATCAAGAAAATCAAGAATTGAGTGCGGAATACATCCAAACTTGTTTCGGATCAAGAAAATCAAGAACTGAGTCCGGAATAACGCAAACATGTTTTGCATCAAGAAAATCAAGAATTGAGTGCGGAATACAACCAAAATTGTTTCGGATCAAGAAAATCAAGAACTGAGTCCGGAATAATGCAAACATGTTTTGCATCAAAAAAATCAAGAATTGAGTGCGGAATACAACCAAAATTGTTTCGGATCAGGAAAATCAAGAACTGAGTCCGGAATAACGCAAACATGTTTTGCATCAAGAAAATCAAGAATTGAGTGCGGAAAACAACCAAACTTGTTTTTGAACAACAAAATCAAGAACTGAGTCCGGAATAACGCAAACCTGTTTTGCATCAAGAAAATCAAGAATTGAGTGCGGAAATCAACTAAACTTGTTTTTGAACAAGAAAATCAAGAACAGAGTCCGGAATAACGCAAACATGTTTTGCATCAAGAAAATCAAGAATTGAGTGCGGAATACAACCAAACTTGTTTCGGATCAAGACAATCAAGAATTGAGTGAGGAATACCGCAAACATTTTTTGCATCAAGAAAATCAAGAATTGTGGGCGGAATACAACCAAACTTGTTTCGGATCAAGAAAATCAAGAACTGAGTCCGGAATACCGTAAACAAGTTTTGCATCAAGAAAATCAAGAATTGAGCGCGGAATACAAACAAACTTGTTTGGGATCAAGAAAATCAAAAACCGAGTCAGGAATACCGCAAACATGTTTTAAATCAAGAAAAATCAAGAATTGAGTGCGGAAAACAACCAAACTTGTTTCGGAACAAGAAAATCAAGAACTGAGTCCGGAATAATGCAAACATGTTTTGCATCAAGAAAATCAAGAATTGAGTGCGGAATACAACCAAAATTGTTTCGGATCAAGAAAATCAAGAACTGAGTCCGGAATAACGCAAACATGTTTTGCATCAAGAAAATCAAGAATTGAGTGCGGAATACAACCAAACTTGTTTCGGATCAAGAAAATCAAGAACTGAGTCCGGAATAACGCAAACATGTTTTGCATCAAGAAAAAATCAAGAATTGAGTGCGGAATACAACCAAACTTATTTCGGAACAAGAAAATAAAGAACTGAGTCCGGAATAACGCAAACATGTTTTGCATCAAGAAAAAATCAAGAATTGAGTGCGGAATACAACCAAACTTATTTCGGAATAAGAAAATAAAGAACTGAGTCCGGAATAACGCAAACATGTTTTGCATCAAGAAAATCAAGAATTGAGTGCGGAAAACAACCAAACTTATTTGTGATCAAGAAAATCAAGAACTGAGTCCGGAATAACGCAAACATGTTTTGCATCAAGAAAATCAAGAATTGAGTGCGGAATACATCCAAACTTGTTTCGGATCAAGAAAATCAAGAACTGAGTCCGGAATAACGCAAACATGTTTTGCATCAAGAAAATCAAGAATTGAGTGCGGAATACAACCAAAATTGTTTCGGATTAAGAAAATCAAGAACTGAGTCCGGAATAATGCAAACATGTTTTGCATCAAGAAAATCAAGAATTGAGTGCGGAATACAACCAAAATTGTTTCGGATCAAGAAAATCAAGAACTGAGTCCGGAATAACGCAAACATGTTTTGCATCAAGAAAATCAAGAATTGAGTGCGGAATACAACCAAACTTGTTTCGGATCAAGAAAATCAAGAACTGAGTCCGGAATAACGCAAACATGTTTTGCATCAAGAAAAAATCAAGAATTGAGTGCGGAATACAACCAAACTTATTTCGGAACAAGAAAATAAAGAACTGAGTCCGGAATAACGCAAACATGTTTTGCATCAAGAAAATCAAGAATTGAGTGCGGAAAACAACCAAACTTATTTGTGATCTAGAAAATCAAGAACTGAGTCCGGAATAACGCAAACATGTTTTGCATCAAGAAAATCAAGAATTGAGTGCGGAATACATCCAAACTTGTTTCGGATCAAGAAAATAAAGAACTGAGTCCGGAATAACGCAAACATGTTTTGCATCAAGAAAAAAATCAAGAATTGAGTGCGGAATAGAACCAAACTTATTTCGGAACAAGAAAATAAAGAACTGAGTCCGGAATAACGCAAACATGTTTGGCATCGAGAAAATCAAGAATTGAGTGCGGAATACAACCAAGCTTGTTTCGGAACAAGAAAATCAAGAACTGAGTCCGGAATAACGCAAACATGTTTTGCATCAAGAAAAACAAGAATTGAGTGCGGAATACAACCAAACTTGTTTCGGATCAAGAAAATCAAGAACTGAGTCCGGAATAACGCAAACATGTTTTGCATCAAGAAAAAATCAAGAATTGAGTGCGGAATACGACCAAACTTATTTCGGAACAAGAAAATAAAGAACTGAGTCCGGAATAACGCAAACATGTTTTGCATCAAGAAAATCAAGAATTGAGTGCGGAAAACAACCAAAATTGTTTCGGATCAAGAAAATCAAGAACTGAGTCCGGAATAAGGCAAACATGTTTTGCATCAAGAAAATCAAGAATTGAGTGCGGAATACAACCAAAATTGTTTCGGATCAGGAAAATCAAGAACTGAGTCCGGAATAACGCAAACATGTTTTGCATCAAGAAAATCAAGAATTGAGTGCGGAAAACAACCAAACTTGTTTTTGAACAACAAAATCAAGAACTGAGTCCGGAATAATGCAAACCTGTTTTGCATCAAGAAAATCAAGAATTGAGTGCGGAAATCAACTAAACTTGTTTTTGAACAAGAAAATCAAGAACTGAGTCCGGAATAACGCAAACATGTTTTGCATCAAGAAAATCAAGAATTGAGTGCGGAATACATCCAAACTTGTTTCGGATCAAGAAAATCAAGAACTGAGTCCGGAATAACGCAAACATGTTTTGCATCAAGAAAATCAAGAATTGAGTGCGGAATACAACCAAAATTGTTTCGGATCAAGAAAATCAAGAACTGAGTCCGGAATAATGCAAACATGTTTTGCATCAAGAAAATCAAGAATTGAGTGCGGAATACAACCAAAATTGTTTCGGATCAAGAAAATCAAGAACTGAGTCCGGAATAACGCAAACATGTTTTGCATCAAGAAAATCAAGAATTGAGTGCGGAATACAACCAAACTTGTTTCGGATCAAGAAAATCAAGAACTGAGTCCGGAATAACGCAAACATGTTTTGCATCAAGAAAAAATCAAGAATTGAGTGCGGAATACAACCAAACTTATTTCGGAACAAGAAAATAAAGAACTGAGTCCGGAATAACGCAAACATGTTTTGCATCAAGAAAATCAAGAATTGAGTGCGGAAAACAACCAAACTTATTTGTGATCAAGAAAATCAAGAACTGAGTCCGGAATAACGCAAACATGTTTTGCATCAAGAAAATCAAGAATTGAGTGCGGAATACATCCAAACTTGTTTCGGATCAAGAAAATCAAGAACTGAGTCCGGAATAACGCAAACATGTTTTGCATCAAGAAAATCAAGAATTGAGTGCGGAATACAACCAAAATTGTTTCGGATCAAGAAAATCAAGAACTGAGTCCGGAATAATGCAAACATGTTTTGCATCAAGAAAATCAAGAATTGAGTGCGGAATACAACCAAAATTGTTTCGGATCAGGAAAATCAAGAACTGAGTCCGGAATAACGCAAACATGTTTTGCATCAAGAAAATCAAGAATTGAGTGCGGAAAACAACCAAACTTGTTTTTGAACAACAAAATCAAGAACTGAGTCCGGAATAACGCAAACCTGTTTTGCATCAAGAAAATCAAGAATTGAGTGCGGAAATCAACTAAACTTGTTTTTGAACAAGAAAATCAAGAACAGAGTCCGGAATAACGCAAACATGTTTTGCATCAAGAAAATCAAGAATTGAGTGCGGAATACAACCAAACTTGTTTCGGATCAAGACAATCAAGAATTGAGTGAGGAATACCGCAAACATTTTTTGCATCAAGAAAATCAAGAATTGTGGGCGGAATACAACCAAACTTGTTTCGGATCAAGAAAATCAAGAACTGAGTCCGGAATACCGTAAACAAGTTTTGCATCAAGAAAATCAAGAATTGAGCGCGGAATACAAACAAACTTGTTTGGGATCAAGAAAATCAAAAACCGAGTCAGGAATACCGCAAACATGTTTTAAATCAAGAAAAATCAAGAATTGAGTGCGGAAAACAACCAAACTTGTTTCGGAACAAGAAAATCAAGAACTGAGTCCGGAATAACGCAAACATGTTTTGCATCAAGAAAAAAATCAAGAATTGAGTGCGGAATACAACCAAACTCATTTCGGAACAAGAAAATAAAGAACTGAGTCCGGAATAACGCAAACATGTTTGGCATCGAGAAAATCAAGAATTGAGTGCGGAATACAACCAAGCTTGTTTCGGAACAAGAAAATCAAGAACTGAGTCCGGAATAACGCAAACATGTTTTGCATCAAGAAAATCAAGAATTGAGTGCGGAATACAACCAAACTTGTTTCGGATCAAGAAAATCAAGAACTGAGTCCGGAATAACGCAAACATGTTTTGCTTCAAGAAAAAATCAAGAATTGAGTGCGGAATATAACCAAACTTATTTCGAAACAAGAAAATAAAGAACTGAGTCCGGAATAACGCAAACATGTTTTGCATCAAGAAAATCAAGAATTGAGTGCGGAAAACAACCAAACTTATTTGTGATCAAGAAAATCAAGAACTGAGTCCGGAATAACGCAAACATGTTTTGCATCAAGAAAATCAAGAATTGAGTGCGGAATACATCCAAACTTGTTTCGGATCAAGAAAATCAAGAACTGAGTCCGGAATAACGCAAACATGTTTTGCATCAAGAAAATCAAGAATTGAGTGCGGAATACAACCAAAATTGTTTCGGATCAAGAAAATCAAGAACTGAGTCCGGAATAATGCAAACATGTTTTGCATCAAGAAAATCAAGAATTGAGTGCGGAAAACAACCAAACTTGTTTTTGAACAACAAAATCAAGAACTGAGTCCGGAATAACGCAAACCTGTTTTGCATCAAGAAAATCAAGAATTGAGTGCGGAAAACAACTAAACATGTTTTTCAACAAGAAAATCAAGAACAGTGTCCGGAATAACGCAAACATGTTTTGCATCAAGAAAATCAAGAATTGAGTGCGGAATACAACCAAACTTGTTTCGGATCAAGACAATCAAGAATTGAGTGAGGAATACCGCAAACATTTTTTGCATCAAGAAAATCAAGAATTGTGGGCGGAATACAACCAAACTTGTTTCGGATCAAGAAAATCAAGAACTGAGTCTGGAATACCGCAAACAAGTTTTGCATCAAGAAAATCAAGAATTGAGCGCGGAATACAACCAAACTTATTTCGGAACAAGAAAATAAAGAACTGAGTCCGGAATAACGCAAACATGTTTTGCATCAAGAAAATCAAGAATTGAGTGCGGAAAACAACCAAACTTATTTGTGATCAAGAAAATCAAGAACTGAGTCCGGAATAACGCAAACATTTTTTGCATCAAGAAAATCAAGAATTGAGTGCGGAATACATCCAAACTTGTTTCGGATCAAGAAAATCAAGAACTGAGTCCGGAATAACGCAAACATGTTTTGCATCAAGAAAATCAAGAATTGAGTGCGGAATACAACCAAAATTGTTTCGGATCAAGAAAATCAAAAACTGAGTCCGGAATAATGCAAACATGTTTTGCATTAAGAAAATCAAGAATTGAGTGCGGAATACAACCAAAATTGTTTCGGATCAAGAAAATCAAGAACTGAGTCCGGAATAACGCAAACATGTTTTGCATCAAGAAAATCAAGAATTGAGTGCGGAATACAACCAAACTTGTTTCGGATCAAGAAAATCAAGAACTGAGTCCGGAATAACGCAAACATGTTTTGCATCAAGAAAAAATCAAGAATTGAGTGCGGAATACAACCAAACTTATTTCGGAACAAGAAAATAAAGAACTGAGTCCGGAATAACGCAAACATGTTTTGCATCAAGAAAATCAAGAATTGAGTGCGGAAAACAACCAAACTTATTTGTGATCAAGAAAATCAAGAACTGAGTCCGGAATAACGCAAACATTTTTTGCATCAAGAAAATCAAGAATTGAGTGCGGAATACATCCAAACTTGTTTCGGATCAAGAAAATCAAGAACTGAGTCCGGAATAACGCAAACATGTTTTGCATCAAGAAAATCAAGAATTGAGTGCGGAAAACAACCAAACTTATTTGTGATCAAGAAAATCAAGAACTGAGTCCGGAATAACGCAAACATGTTTTGCATCAAGAAAATCAAGAATTGAGTGCGGAATACATCCAAACTTGTTTCGGATCAAGAAAATCAAGAACTGAGTCCGGAATAACGCAAACATGTTTTGCATCAAGAAAATCAAGAATTGAGTGCGGAATACAACCAAAATTGTTTCGGATCAAGAAAATCAAGAACTGAGTCCGGAATAATGCAAACATGTTTTGCATCAAGAAAATCAAGAATTGAGTGCGGAAAACAACCAAACTTGTTTTTGAACAACAAAATCAAGAACTGAGTCCGGAATAACGCAAACCTGTTTTGCATCAAGAAAATCAAGAATTGAGTGCGGAAAACAACTAAACATGTTTTTCAACAAGAAAATCAAGAACAGTGTCCGGAATAACGCAAACATGTTTTGCATCAAGAAAATCAAGAATTGAGTGCGGAATACAACCAAACTTGTTTCGGATCAAGACAATCAAGAATTGAGTGAGGAATACCGCAAACATTTTTTGCATCAAGAAAATCAAGAATTGTGGGCGGAATACAACCAAACTTGTTTCGGATCAAGAAAATCAAGAACTGAGTCTGGAATACCGCAAACAAGTTTTGCATCAAGAAAATCAAGAATTGAGCGCGGAATACAACCAAACTTATTTCGGAACAAGAAAATAAAGAACTGAGTCCGGAATAACGCAAACATGTTTTGCATCAAGAAAATCAAGAATTGAGTGCGGAAAACAACCAAACTTATTTGTGATCAAGAAAATCAAGAACTGAGTCCGGAATAACGCAAACATTTTTTGCATCAAGAAAATCAAGAATTGAGTGCGGAATACATCCAAACTTGTTTCGGATCAAGAAAATCAAGAACTGAGTCCGGAATAACGCAAACATGTTTTGCATCAAGAAAATCAAGAATTGAGTGCGGAATACAACCAAAATTGTTTCGGATCAAGAAAATCAAAAACTGAGTCCGGAATAATGCAAACATGTTTTGCATTAAGAAAATCAAGAATTGAGTGCGGAATACAACCAAAATTGTTTCGGATCAAGAAAATCAAGAACTGAGTCCGGAATAACGCAAACATGTTTTGCATCAAGAAAATCAAGAATTGAGTGCGGAATACAACCAAACTTGTTTCGGATCAAGAAAATCAAGAACTGAGTCCGGAATAACGCAAACATGTTTTGCATCAAGAAAAAATCAAGAATTGAGTGCGGAATACAACCAAACTTATTTCGGAACAAGAAAATAAAGAACTGAGTCCGGAATAACGCAAACATGTTTTGCATCAAGAAAATCAAGAATTGAGTGCGGAAAACAACCAAACTTATTTGTGATCAAGAAAATCAAGAACTGAGTCCGGAATAACGCAAACATTTTTTGCATCAAGAAAATCAAGAATTGAGTGCGGAATACATCCAAACTTGTTTCGGATCAAGAAAATCAAGAACTGAGTCCGGAATAACGCAAACATGTTTTGCATCAAGAAAATCAAGAATTGAGTGCGGAATACAACCAAAATTGTTTCGGATCAAGAAAATCAAAAACTGAGTCCGGAATAATGCAAACATGTTTTGCATTAAGAAAATCAAGAATTGAGTGCGGAATACAACCAAAATTGTTTCGGATCAAGAAAATCAAGAACTGAGTCCGGAATAACGCAAACATGTTTTGCATCAAGAAAATCAAGAATTGAGTGCGGAATACAACCAAACTTGTTTCGGATCAAGAAAATCAAGAACTGAGTCCGGAATAACGCAAACATGTTTTGCATCAAGAAAAAATCAAGAATTGAGTGCGGAATACAACCAAACTTATTTCGGAACAAGAAAATAAAGAACTGAGTCCGGAATAACGCAAACATGTTTTGCATCAAGAAAATCAAGAATTGAGTGCGGAAAACAACCAAACTTATTTGTGATCAAGAAAATCAAGAACTGAGTCCGGAATAACGCAAACATTTTTTGCATCAAGAAAATCAAGAATTGAGTGCGGAATACATCCAAACTTGTTTCGGATCAAGAAAATCAAGAACTGAGTCCGGAATAACGCAAACATGTTTTGCATCAAGAAAATCAAGAATTGAGTGCGGAATACAACCAAAATTGTTTCGGATCAAGAAAATCAAAAACTGAGTCCGGAATAATGCAAACATGTTTTGCATTAAGAAAATCAAGAATTGAGTGCGGAATACAACCAAAATTGTTTCGGATCAAGAAAATCAAGAACTGAGTCCGGAATAACGCAAACATGTTTTGCATCAAGAAAATCAAGAATTGAGTGCGGAATACAACCAAACTTGTTTCGGATCAAGAAAATCAAGAACTGAGTCCGGAATAACGCAAACATGTTTTGCATCAAGAAAAAATCAAGAATTGAGTGCGGAATACAACCAAACTTATTTCGGAACAAGAAAATAAAGAACTGAGTCCGGAATAACGCAAACATGTTTTGCATCAAGAAAATCAAGAATTGAGTGCGGAAAACAACCAAACTTATTTGTGATCTAGAAAATCAAGAACTGAGTCCGGAATAACGCAAACATGTTTTGCATCAAGAAAATCAAGAATTGAGTGCGGAATACATCCAAACTTGTTTCGGATCAAGAAAATAAAGAACTGAGTCCGGAATAACGCAAACATGTTTTGCATCAAGAAAAAAATCAAGAATTGAGTGCGGAATAGAACCAAACTTATTTCGGAACAAGAAAATAAAGAACTGAGTCCGGAATAACGCAAACATGTTTGGCATCGAGAAAATCAAGAATTGAGTGCGGAATACAACCAAGCTTGTTTCGGAACAAGAAAATCAAGAACTGAGTCCGGAATAACGCAAACATGTTTTGCATCAAGAAAAACAAGAATTGAGTGCGGAATACAACCAAACTTGTTTCGGATCAAGAAAATCAAGAACTGAGTCCGGAATAACGCAAACATGTTTTGCATCAAGAAAAAATCAAGAATTGAGTGCGGAATACGACCAAACTTATTTCGGAACAAGAAAATAAAGAACTGAGTCCGGAATAACGCAAACATGTTTTGCATCAAGAAAATCAAGAATTGAGTGCGGAAAACAACCAAAATTGTTTCGGATCAAGAAAATCAAGAACTGAGTCCGGAATAAGGCAAACATGTTTTGCATCAAGAAAATCAAGAATTGAGTGCGGAATACAACCAAAATTGTTTCGGATCAGGAAAATCAAGAACTGAGTCCGGAATAACGCAAACATGTTTTGCATCAAGAAAATCAAGAATTGAGTGCGGAAAACAACCAAACTTGTTTTTGAACAACAAAATCAAGAACTGAGTCCGGAATAATGCAAACCTGTTTTGCATCAAGAAAATCAAGAATTGAGTGCGGAAATCAACTAAACTTGTTTTTGAACAAGAAAATCAAGAACTGAGTCCGGAATAACGCAAACATGTTTTGCATCAAGAAAATCAAGAATTGAGTGCGGAATACATCCAAACTTGTTTCGGATCAAGAAAATCAAGAACTGAGTCCGGAATAACGCAAACATGTTTTGCATCAAGAAAATCAAGAATTGAGTGCGGAATACAACCAAAATTGTTTCGGATCAAGAAAATCAAGAACTGAGTCCGGAATAATGCAAACATGTTTTGCATCAAGAAAATCAAGAATTGAGTGCGGAATACAACCAAAATTGTTTCGGATCAAGAAAATCAAGAACTGAGTCCGGAATAACGCAAACATGTTTTGCATCAAGAAAATCAAGAATTGAGTGCGGAATACAACCAAACTTGTTTCGGATCAAGAAAATCAAGAACTGAGTCCGGAATAACGCAAACATGTTTTGCATCAAGAAAAAATCAAGAATTGAGTGCGGAATACAACCAAACTTATTTCGGAACAAGAAAATAAAGAACTGAGTCCGGAATAACGCAAACATGTTTTGCATCAAGAAAATCAAGAATTGAGTGCGGAAAACAACCAAACTTATTTGTGATCAAGAAAATCAAGAACTGAGTCCGGAATAACGCAAACATGTTTTGCATCAAGAAAATCAAGAATTGAGTGCGGAATACATCCAAACTTGTTTCGGATCAAGAAAATCAAGAACTGAGTCCGGAATAACGCAAACATGTTTTGCATCAAGAAAATCAAGAATTGAGTGCGGAATACAACCAAAATTGTTTCGGATCAAGAAAATCAAGAACTGAGTCCGGAATAATGCAAACATGTTTTGCATCAAGAAAATCAAGAATTGAGTGCGGAATACAACCAAAATTGTTTCGGATCAGGAAAATCAAGAACTGAGTCCGGAATAACGCAAACATGTTTTGCATCAAGAAAATCAAGAATTGAGTGCGGAAAACAACCAAACTTGTTTTTGAACAACAAAATCAAGAACTGAGTCCGGAATAACGCAAACCTGTTTTGCATCATGAAAATCAAGAATTGAGTGCGGAAATCAACTAAACTTGTTTTTGAACAAGAAAATCAAGAACAGAGTCCGGAATAACGCAAACATGTTTTGCATCAAGAAAATCAAGAATTGAGTGCGGAATACAACCAAACTTGTTTCGGATCAAGACAATCAAGAATTGAGTGAGGAATACCGCAAACATTTTTTGCATCAAGAAAATCAAGAATTGTGGGCGGAATACAACCAAACTTGTTTCGGATCAAGAAAATCAAGAACTGAGTCCGGAATACCGTAAACAAGTTTTGCATCAAGAAAATCAAGAATTGAGCGCGGAATACAAACAAACTTGTTTGGGATCAAGAAAATCAAAAACCGAGTCAGGAATACCGCAAACATGTTTTAAATCAAGAAAAATCAAGAATTGAGTGCGGAAAACAACCAAACTTGTTTCGGAACAAGAAAATCAAGAACTGAGTCCGGAATAACGCAAACATGTTTTGCATCAAGAAAAAAATCAAGAATTGAGTGCGGAATACAACCAAACTCATTTCGGAACAAGAAAATAAAGAACTGAGTCCGGAATAACGCAAACATGTTTGGCATCGAGAAAATCAAGAATTGAGTGCGGAATACAACCAAGCTTGTTTCGGAACAAGAAAATCAAGAACTGAGTCCGGAATAACGCAAACATGTTTTGCATCAAGAAAATCAAGAATTGAGTGCGGAATACAACCAAACTTGTTTCGGATCAAGAAAATCAAGAACTGAGTCCGGAATAACGCAAACATGTTTTGCTTCAAGAAAAAATCAAGAATTGAGTGCGGAATATAACCAAACTTATTTCGAAACAAGAAAATAAAGAACTGAGTCCGGAATAACGCAAACATGTTTTGCATCAAGAAAATCAAGAATTGAGTGCGGAAAACAACCAAACTTATTTGTGATCAAGAAAATCAAGAACTGAGTCCGGAATAACGCAAACATGTTTTGCATCAAGAAAATCAAGAATTGAGTGCGGAATACATCCAAACTTGTTTCGGATCAAGAAAATCAAGAACTGAGTCCGGAATAACGCAAACATGTTTTGCATCAAGAAAATCAAGAATTGAGTGCGGAATACAACCAAAATTGTTTCGGATCAAGAAAATCAAGAACTGAGTCCGGAATAATGCAAACATGTTTTGCATCAAGAAAATCAAGAATTGAGTGCGGAAAACAACCAAACTTGTTTTTGAACAACAAAATCAAGAACTGAGTCCGGAATAACGCAAACCTGTTTTGCATCAAGAAAATCAAGAATTGAGTGCGGAAAACAACTAAACATGTTTTTCAACAAGAAAATCAAGAACAGTGTCCGGAATAACGCAAACATGTTTTGCATCAAGAAAATCAAGAATTGAGTGCGGAATACAACCAAACTTGTTTCGGATCAAGACAATCAAGAATTGAGTGAGGAATACCGCAAACATTTTTTGCATCAAGAAAATCAAGAATTGTGGGCGGAATACAACCAAACTTGTTTCGGATCAAGAAAATCAAGAACTGAGTCGGGAATACCGCAAACAAGTTTTGCATCAAGAAAATCAAGAATTGAGCGCGGAATACAACCAAACTTATTTCGGAACAAGAAAATAAAGAACTGAGTCCGGAATAACGCAAACATGTTTTGCATCAAGAAAATCAAGAATTGAGTGCGGAAAACAACCAAACTTATTTGTGATCAAGAAAATCAAGAACTGAGTCCGGAATAACGCAAACATTTTTTGCATCAAGAAAATCAAGAATTGAGTGCGGAATACATCCAAACTTGTTTCGGATCAAGAAAATCAAGAACTGAGTCCGGAATAACGCAAACATGTTTTGCATCAAGAAAATCAAGAATTGAGTGCGGAATACAACCAAAATTGTTTCGGATCAAGAAAATCAAAAACTGAGTCCGGAATAATGCAAACATGTTTTGCATTAAGAAAATCAAGAATTGAGTGCGGAATACAACCAAAATTGTTTCGGATCAAGAAAATCAAGAACTGAGTCCGGAATAACGCAAACATGTTTTGCATCAAGAAAATCAAGAATTGAGTGCGGAATACAACCAAACTTGTTTCGGATCAAGAAAATCAAGAACTGAGTCCGGAATAACGCAAACATGTTTTGCATCAAGAAAAAATCAAGAATTGAGTGCGGAATACAACCAAACTTATTTCGGAACAAGAAAATAAAGAACTGAGTCCGGAATAACGCAAACATGTTTTGCATCAAGAAAATCAAGAATTGAGTGCGGAAAACAACCAAACTTATTTGTGATCAAGAAAATCAAGAACTGAGTCCGGAATAACGCAAACATTTTTTGCATCAAGAAAATCAAGAATTGAGTGCGGAATACATCCAAACTTGTTTCGGATCAAGAAAATCAAGAACTGAGTCCGGAATAACGCAAACATGTTTTGCATCAAGAAAATCAAGAATTGAGTGCGGAATACAACCAAAATTGTTTCGGATCAAGAAAATCAAAAACTGAGTCCGGAATAATGCAAACATGTTTTGCATTAAGAAAATCAAGAATTGAGTGCGGAATACAACCAAAATTGTTTCGGATCAAGAAAATCAAGAACTGAGTCCGGAATAACGCAAACATGTTTTGCATCAAGAAAATCAAGAATTGAGTGCGGAATACAACCAAACTTGTTTCGGATCAAGAAAATCAAGAACTGAGTCCGGAATAACGCAAACATGTTTTGCATCAAGAAAAAATCAAGAATTGAGTGCGGAATACAACCAAACTTATTTCGGAACAAGAAAATAAAGAACTGAGTCCGGAATAACGCAAACATGTTTTGCATCAAGAAAATCAAGAATTGAGTGCGGAAAACAACCAAACTTATTTGTGATCAAGAAAATCAAGAACTGAGTCCGGAATAACGCAAACATTTTTTGCATCAAGAAAATCAAGAATTGAGTGCGGAATACATCCAAACTTGTTTCGGATCAAGAAAATCAAGAACTGAGTCCGGAATAACGCAAACATGTTTTGCATCAAGAAAATCAAGAATTGAGTGCGGAATACAACCAAAATTGTTTCGGATCAAGAAAATCAAAAACTGAGTCCGGAATAATGCAAACATGTTTTGCATTAAGAAAATCAAGAATTGAGTGCGGAATACAACCAAAATTGTTTCGGATCAAGAAAATCAAGAACTGAGTCCGGAATAACGCAAACATGTTTTGCATCAAGAAAATCAAGAATTGAGTGCGGAAAACAACCAAACTTGTTTTTGAACAACAAAATCAAGAACTGAGTCCGGAATAACGCAAACCTGTTTTGCATCAAGAAAATCAAGAATTTAGTGCGGAAAACAACTAAACTTGTTTTTGAACAAGAAAATCAAGAACAGAGTCCGGAATAACGCAAACATGTTTTGCATCAAGAAAATCAAGAATTGAGTGCGGAATACAACCAAACTTGTTTCGGATCAAGACAATCAAGAATTGAGTGAGGAATACCGCAAACATTTTTTGCATCAAGAAAATCAAGAATTGTGGGCGGAATACAACCAAACTTGTTTCGGATCAAGAAAATCAAGAACTGAGTCTGGAATACCGCAAACAAGTTTTGCATCAAGAAAATCAAGAATTGAGCGCGGAATACAAACAAACTTGTTTGGGATCAAGAAAATCAAAAACCGAGTCAGGAATACCGCAAACATGTTTTAAATCAAGAAAAATCAAGAATTGAGTGCGGAAAACAACCAAACTTGTTTCGGAACAAGAAAATCAAGAACTGAGTCCGGAATAACGCAAACATGTTTTGCATCAAGAAAAAAATCAAGAATTGAGTGCGGAATACAACCAAACTTATTTCGGAACAAGAAAATAAAGAACTGAGTCCGGAATAACGCAAACATGTTTGGCATCGAGAAAATCAAGAATTGAGTGCGGAATACAACCAAGCTTGTTTCGGAACAAGAAAATCAAGAACTGAGTCCGGAATAACGCAAACATGTTTTGCATCAAGAAAAACAAGAATTGAGTGCGGAATACAACCAAACTTGTTTCGGATCAAGAAAATCAAGAACTGAGTCCGGAATAACGCAAACATGTTTTGCATCAAGAAAAAATCAAGAATTGAGTGCGGAATACAACCAAACTTATTTCGGAACAAGAAAATAAAGAACTGAGTCCGGAATAACGCAAACATGTTTTGCATCAAGAAAATCAAGAATTGAGTGCGGAAAACAACCAAACTTATTTGTGATCAAGAAAATCAAGAACTGAGTCCGGAATAACGCAAACATTTTTTGCATCAAGAAAATCAAGAATTGAGTGCGGAATACATCCAAACTTGTTTCGGATCAAGAAAATCAAGAACTGAGTCCGGAATAACGCAAACATGTTTTGCATCAAGAAAATCAAGAATTGAGTGCGGAATACAACCAAAATTGTTTCGGATCAAGAAAATCAAAAACTGAGTCCGGAATAATGCAAACATGTTTTGCATTAAGAAAATCAAGAATTGAGTGCGGAATACAACCAAAATTGTTTCGGATCAAGAAAATCAAGAACTGAGTCCGGAATAACGCAAACATGTTTTGCATCAAGAAAATCAAGAATTGAGTGCGGAAAACAACCAAACTTGTTTTTGAACAACAAAATCAAGAACTGAGTCCGGAATAACGCAAACCTGTTTTGCATCAAGAAAATCAAGAATTGAGTGCGGAAAACAACTAAACTTGTTTTTGAACAAGAAAATCAAGAACAGAGTCCGGAATAACGCAAACATGTTTTGCATCAAGAAAATCAAGAATTGAGTGCGGAATACAACCAAACTTGTTTCGGATCAAGACAATCAAGAATTGAGTGAGGAATACCGCAAACATTTTTTGCATCAAGAAAATCAAGAATTGTGGGCGGAATACAACCAAACTTGTTTCGGATCAAGAAAATCAAGAACTGAGTCTGGAATACCGCAAACAAGTTTTGCATCAAGAAAATCAAGAATTGAGCGCGGAATACAAACAAACTTGTTTGGGATCAAGAAAATAAAAAACCGAGTCAGGAATACCGCAAACATGTTTTAAATCAAGAAAAATCAAGAATTGAGTGCGGAAAACAACCAAACTTGTTTCGGAACAAGAAAATCAAGAACTGAGTCCGGAATAACGCAAACATGTTTTTTTTCATCAAGAAAAAAATCAAGAATTGAGTGCGGAATACAACCAAACTTATTTCGGAACAAGAAAATAAAGAACTGAGTCCGGAATAACGCAAACATGTTTGGCATCGAGAAAATCAAGAATTGAGTGCGGAATACAACCAAGCTTGTTTCGGAACAAGAAAATCAAGAACTGAGTCCGGAATAACGCAAACATGTTTTGCATCAAGAAAAACAAGAATTGAGTGCGGAATACAACCAAACTTGTTTCGGATCAAGAAAATCAAGAACTGAGTCCGGAATAACGCAAACATGTTTTGCATCAAGAAAAAATCAAGAATTGAGTGCGGAATACAACCAAACTTATTTCGGAACAAGAAAATAAAGAACTGAGTCCGGAATAACGCAAACATGTTTTGCATCAAGAAAATCAAGAATTGAGTGCGGAAAACAACCAAACTTATTTGTGATCAAGAAAATCAAGAACTGAGTCCGGAATAACGCAAACATTTTTTGCATCAAGAAAATCAAGAATTGAGTGCGGAATACATCCAAACTTGTTTCGGATCAAGAAAATCAAGAACTGAGTCCGGAATAACGCAAACATGTTTTGCATCAAGAAAATCAAGAATTGAGTGCGGAATACAACCAAAATTGTTTCGGATCAAGAAAATCAAAAACTGAGTCCGGAATAATGCAAACATGTTTTGCATTAAGAAAATCAAGAATTGAGTGCGGAATACAACCAAAATTGTTTCGGATCAAGAAAATCAAGAACTGAGTCCGGAATAACGCAAACATGTTTTGCATCAAGAAAATCAAGAATTGAGTGCGGAATACAACCAAACTTGTTTCGGATCAAGAAAATCAAGAACTGAGTCCGGAATAACGCAAACATGTTTTGCATCAAGAAAAAATCAAGAATTGAGTGCGGAAAACAACCAAACTTATTTGTGATCAAGAAAATCAAGAACTGAGTCCGGAATAACGCAAACATGTTTTGCATCAAGAAAATCAAGAATTGAGTGCGGAATACATCCAAACTTGTTTCGGATCAAGAAAATCAAGAACTGAGTCCGGAATAACGCAAACATGTTTTGCATCAAGAAAATCAAGAATTGAGTGCGGAATACAACCAAAATTGTTTCGGATCAAGAAAATCAAGAACTGAGTCCGGAATAATGCAAACATGTTTTGCATCAAGAAAATCAAGAATTGAGTGCGGAATACAACCAAAATTGTTTCGGATCAAGAAAATCAACAACCGAGTCCGGAATAACGCAAACATGTTTTGCATCAAGAAAATCAAGAATTGAGTGCGGAAAACAACCAAACTTGTTTTTGAACAACAAAATCAAGAACTGAGTCCGGAATAACGCAAACATGTTTTGCATCAAGAAAATCAAGAATTGAGTGCGGAAAACAACTAAACTTGTTTTTGAACAAGAAAATCAAGAACAGAGTCCGGAATAACGCAAACATGTTTTGCATCAAGAAAATCAAGAATTGAGTGCGGAATACCGCAAACATTTTTTGCATCAAGAAAATCAAGAATTGTGGGCGGAATACAACCAAACTTGTTTCGGATCAAGAAAATCAAAAACCGAGTCAGGAATACCGCAAACATGTTTTAAATCAAGAAAAATCAAGAATTGAGTGCGGAAAACAACCAAACTTGTTTCGGAACAAGAAAATCAAGAACTGAGTCCGGAATAACGCAAACATGTTTTGCATCAAGAAAAAAATCAAGAATTGAGTGCGGAATACAACCAAACTTATTTCGGAACAAGAAAATAAAGAACTGAGTCCGGAATAACGCAAACATGTTTGGCATCGAGAAAATCAAGAATTGAGTGCGGAATACAACCAAGCTTGTTTCGGAACAAGAAAATCAAGAACTGAGTCCGGAATAACGCAAACATGTTTTGCATCAAGAAAATCAAGAATTGAGTGCGGAATACAACCAAACTTGTTTCGGATCAAGAAAATCAAGAACTGAGTCCGGAATAACGCAAACATGTTTTGCATCAAGAAAATCAAGAATTGAGTGCGGAAAACAACCAAACTTGTTTTTGAACAACAAAATCAAGAACTGAGTCCGGAATAACGCAAACCTGTTTTGCATCAAGAAAATCAAGAATTGAGTGCGGAAAACAACTAAACTTGTTTTTGAACAAGAAAATCAAGAACAGAGTCCGGAATAACGCAAACATGTTTTGCATCAAGAAAATCAAGAATTGAGTGCGGAATACCGCAAACATTTTTTGCAACAAGAAAATCAAGAATTGTGGGCGGAATACAAACAAACTTGTTTCGGATCAAGAAAATCAAGAACTGAGTCCGGAATACCGCAAACAAGTTTTGCATCAAGAAAATCAAGAATTGAGCGCGGAATACAAACAAACTTGTTTGGGATCAAGAAAATCAAAAACCGAGTCAGGAATACCGCAAACATGTTTTAAATCAAGAAAAATCAAGAATTGAGTGCGGAAAACAACCAAACTTGTTTCGGAACAAGAAAATCAAGAACTGAGTCCGGAATAACGCAAACATGTTTTGCATCAAGAAAAAAATCAAGAATTGAGTGCGGAATACAACCAAACTTATTTCGGAACAAGAAAATAAAGAACGGAGTCCGGAATAACGCAAACATGTTTGGCATCGAGAAAATCAAGAATTGAGTGCGGAATACAACCAAGCTTGTTTCGGAACAAGAAAATCAAGAACCGAGTCCGGAATAACGCAAACATGTTTTGCATCAAGAAAATCAAGAATTGAGTGCGGAATACAACCAAACTTGTTTCGGATCAAGAAAATCAAGAACTGAGTCCGGAATAACGCAAACATGTTTTGCATCAAGAAAAAATCAAGAATTGAGTGCGGAATATAACCAAACTTATTTCGAAACAAGAAAATAAAGAACTGAGTCCGGAATAACGCAAACATGTTTTGCATCATGAAAATCAAGAATTGAGTGCGGAAAACAACCAAACTTATTTGTGATCAAGAAAATCAAGAACTGAGTCCGGAATAACGCAAACATGTTTTGCATCAAGAAAATCAAGAATTGAGTGCGGAATACATCCAAACTTGTTTCGGATCAAGAAAATCAAGAACTGAGTCCGGAATAACGCAAACATGTTTTGCATCAAGAAAATCAAGAATTGAGTGCGGAATACAACCAAAATTGTTTCGGATCAAGAAAATCAAGAACTGAGTCCGGAATAATGCAAACATGTTTTGCATCAAGAAAATCAAGAATTGAGTGCGGAATACAACCAAAATTGTTTCGGATCAAGAAAATCAACAACCGAGTCCGGAATAACGCAAACATGTTTTGCATCAAGAAAATCAAGAATTGAGTGCGGAAAACAACCAAACTTGTTTTTGAACAACAAAATCAAGAACTGAGTCCGGAATAACGCAAACATGTTTTGCATCAAGAAAATCAAGAATTGAGTGCGGAAAACAACTAAACTTGTTTTTGAACAAGAAAATCAAGAACAGAGTCCGGAATAACGCAAACATGTTTTGCATCAAGAAAATCAAGAATTGAGTGCGGAATACATCCAAACTTGTTTCGGATCAAGAAAATCAAGAACTGAGTCCGGAATAACGCAAACATGTTTTGCATCAAGAAAATCAAGAATTGAGTGCGGAATACAACCAAAATTGTTTCGGATCAAGAAAATCAAGAACTGAGTCCGGAATAACGCAAACATGTTTTGCATCAAGAAAAAATCAAGAATTGAGTGCGGAATATAACCAAACTTATTTCGAAACAAGAAAATAAAGAACTGAGTCCGGAATAACGCAAACATGTTTTGCATCATGAAAATCAAGAATTGAGTGCGGAAAACAACCAAACTTATTTGTGATCAAGAAAATCAAGAACTGAGTCCGGAATAACGCAAACATGTTTTGCATCAAGAAAATCAAGAATTGAGTGCGGAATACATCCAAACTTGTTTCGGATCAAGAAAATCAAGAACTGAGTCCGGAATAACGCAAACATGTTTTGCATCAAGAAAAAATCAAGAATTGAGTGCGGAATATAACCAAACTTATTTCGAAACAAGAAAATAAAGAACTGAGTCCGGAATAACGCAAACATGTTTTGCATCATGAAAATCAAGAATTGAGTGCGGAAAACAACCAAACTTATTTGTGATCAAGAAAATCAAGAACTGAGTCCGGAATAACGCAAACATGTTTTGCATCAAGAAAATCAAGAATTGAGTGCGGAATACATCCAAACTTGTTTCGGATCAAGAAAATCAAGAACTGAGTCCGGAATAACGCAAACATGTTTTGCATCAAGAAAATCAAGAATTGAGTGCGGAATACAACCAAAATTGTTTCGGATCAAGAAAATCAAGAACTGAGTCCGGAATAATGCAAACATGTTTTGCATCAAGAAAATCAAGAATTGAGTGCGGAATACAACCAAAATTGTTTCGGATCAAGAAAATCAACAACCGAGTCCGGAATAACGCAAACATGTTTTGCATCAAGAAAATCAAGAATTGAGTGCGGAAAACAACCAAACTTGTTTTTGAACAACAAAATCAAGAACTGAGTCCGGAATAACGCAAACATGTTTTGCATCAAGAAAATCAAGAATTGAGTGCGGAAAACAACTAAACTTGTTTTTGAACAAGAAAATCAAGAACAGAGTCCGGAATAACGCAAACATGTTTTGCATCAAGAAAATCAAGAATTGAGTGCGGAATACATCCAAACTTGTTTCGGATCAAGAAAATCAAGAACTGAGTCCGGAATAACGCAAACATGTTTTGCATCAAGAAAATCAAGAATTGAGTGCGGAATACAACCAAAATTGTTTCGGATCAAGAAAATTAAGAACTGAGTCCGGAATAATGCAAACATGTTTTGCATCAAGAAAATCAAGAATTGAGTGCGGAATACAACCAAAATTGTTTGGGATCAAGAAAATCAAGAACTGAGTCCGGAATAACGCAAACATGTTTTGCATCAAGAAAATCAAGAATTGAGTGCGGAAAACAACCAAACTTGTTTTTGAACAACAAAATCAAGAACTGAGTCCGGAATAACGCAAACCTGTTTTGCATCAAGAAAATCAAGAATTGAGTGCGGAAAACAACTAAACATGTTTTTGAACAAGAAAATCAAGAACAGTGTCCGGAATAACGCAAACATGTTTTGCATCAAGAAAATCAAGAATTGAGTGCGGAATACAACCAAACTTGTTTCGGATCAAGACAATCAAGAATTGAGTGAGGAATACCGCAAACATTTTTTGCATCAAGAAAATCAAGAATTGTGGGCGGAATACAACCAAACTTGTTTCGGATCAAGAAAATCAAGAACTGAGTCCGGAATACCGCAAACAAGTTTTGCATCAAGAAAATCAAGAATTGAGCGCGGAATACAAACAAACTTGTTTGGGATCAAGAAAATCAAAAACCGAGTCAGGAATACCGCAAACATTTTTTAAATCAAGAAAAATCAAGAATTGAGTGCGGAAAACAACCAAACTTGTTTCGGAACAAGAAAATCAAGAACTGAGTCCGGAATAACGCAAACATGTTTTGCATCAAGAAAAAAATCAAGAATTGAGTGCGGAATACAACCAAACTTATTTCGGAACAAGAAAATAAAGAACTGAGTCCGGAATAACGCAAACATGTTTGGCATCGAGAAAATCAAGAATTGAGTGCGGAATACAACCAAGCTTGTTTCGGAACAAGAAAATAAAGAACTGAGTCCGGAATAACGCAAACATGTTTTGCATCAAGAAAATCAAGAATTGAGAGCGGAAAACAACCAAACTTATTTGTGATCAAGAAAATCAAGAACTGAGTCCGGAATAACGCAAACATGTTTTGCATCAAGAAAATCAAGAATTGAGTGCGGAATACATCCAAACTTGTTTCGGATCAAGAAAATCAAGAACTGAGTCCGGAATAATGCAAACATGTTTTGCATCAAGAAAATCAAGAATTGAGTGCGGAATACAACCAAAATTGTTTCGGATCAAGAAAATCAAGAACTGAGTCCGGAATAATGCAAACATGTTTTGCATCAAGAAAATCAAGAATTGAGTGCGGAATACAACCAAAATTGTTTCGTAACAAGAAAATCAAGAACTGAGTCCGGAATAACGCAAACATGTTTTGCATCAAGAAAAAAATCAAGAATTGAGTGCGGAATACAACCAAACTTATTTCGGAACAAGAAAATAAAGAACTGAGTCCGGAATAACGCAAACATGTTTGGCATCGAGAAAATCAAGAATTGAGTGCGGAATACAACCAAGCTTGTTTCGGAACAAGAAAATAAAGAACTGAGTCCGGAATAACGCAAACATGTTTTGCATCAAGAAAATCAAGAATTGAGAGCGGAAAACAACCAAACTTATTTGTGATCAAGAAAATCAAGAACTGAGTCCGGAATAACGCAAACATGTTTTGCATCAAGAAAATCAAGAATTGAGTGCGGAATACATCCAAACTTGTTTCGGATCAAGAAAATCAAGAACTGAGTCCGGAATAACGCAAACATGTTTTGCATCAAGAAAATCAAGAATTGAGTGCGGAATACAACCAAAATTGTTTCGGATCAAGAAAATCAAGAACTGAGTCCGGAATAATGCAAACATGTTTTGCATCAAGAAAATCAAGAATTGAGTGCGGAATACAACCAAAATTGTTTCGGATCAAGAAAATCAAGAACTGAGTCCGGAATAACGCAAACATGTTTTGCATCAAGAAAATCAAGAATTGAGTGCGGAAAACAACCAAACTTGTTTTTGAACAACAAAATCAAGAACTGAGTCCGGAATAACGCAAACCTGTTTTGCATCAAGAAAATCAAGAATTGAGTGCGGAAAACAACTAAACATGTTTTTGAACAAGAAAATCAAGAACAGTGTCCGGAATAACGCAAACATGTTTTGCATCAAGAAAATCAAGAATTGAGTGCGGAATACAACCAAACTTGTTTCGGATCAAGACAATCAAGAATTGAGTGAGGAATACCGCAAACATTTTTTGCATCAAGAAAATCAAGAATTGTGGGCGGAATACAACCAAACTTGTTTCGGATCAAGAAAATCAAGAACTGAGTCCGGAATACCGCAAACAAGTTTTGCATCAAGAAAATCAAGAATTGAGCGCGGAATACAAACAAACTTGTTTGGGATCAAGAAAATCAAAAACCGAGTCAGGAATACCGCAAACATTTTTTAAATCAAGAAAAATCAAGAATTGAGTGCGGAAAACAACCAAACTTGTTTCGGAACAAGAAAATCAAGAACTGAGTCCGGAATAACGCAAACATGTTTTGCATCAAGAAAAAAATCAAGAATTGAGTGCGGAATACAACCAAACTTATTTCGGAACAAGAAAATAAAGAACTGAGTCCGGAATAACGCAAACATGTTTGGCATCGAGAAAATCAAGAATTGAGTGCGGAATACAACCAAGCTTGTTTCGGAACAAGAAAATAAAGAACTGAGTCCGGAATAACGCAAACATGTTTTGCATCAAGAAAATCAAGAATTGAGAGCGGAAAACAACCAAACTTATTTGTGATCAAGAAAATCAAGAACTGAGTCCGGAATAACGCAAACATGTTTTGCATCAAGAAAATCAAGAATTGAGTGCGGAATACATCCAAACTTGTTTCGGATCAAGAAAATCAAGAACTGAGTCCGGAATAATGCAAACATGTTTTGCATCAAGAAAATCAAGAATTGAGTGCGGAATACAACCAAAATTGTTTCGGATCAAGAAAATCAAGAACTGAGTCCGGAATAATGCAAACATGTTTTGCATCAAGAAAATCAAGAATTGAGTGCGGAATACAACCAAAATTGTTTCGTAACAAGAAAATCAAGAACTGAGTCCGGAATAACGCAAACATGTTTTGCATCAAGAAAAAAATCAAGAATTGAGTGCGGAATACAACCAAACTTATTTCGGAACAAGAAAATAAAGAACTGAGTCCGGAATAACGCAAACATGTTTGGCATCGAGAAAATCAAGAATTGAGTGCGGAATACAACCAAGCTTGTTTCGGAACAAGAAAATAAAGAACTGAGTCCGGAATAACGCAAACATGTTTTGCATCAAGAAAATCAAGAATTGAGAGCGGAAAACAACCAAACTTATTTGTGATCAAGAAAATCAAGAACTGAGTCCGGAATAACGCAAACATGTTTTGCATCAAGAAAATCAAGAATTGAGTGCGGAATACATCCAAACTTGTTTCGGATCAAGAAAATCAAGAACTGAGTCCGGAATAACGCAAACATGTTTTGCATCAAGAAAATCAAGAATTGAGTGCGGAATACAACCAAAATTGTTTCGGATCAAGAAAATCAAGAACTGAGTCCGGAATAATGCAAACATGTTTTGCATCAAGAAAATCAAGAATTGAGTGCGGAATACAACCAAAATTGTTTCGGATCAAGAAAATCAAGAACTGAGTCCGGAATAACGCAAACATGTTTTGCATCAAGAAAATCAAGAATTGAGTGCGGAAAACAACCAAACTTGTTTTTGAACAACAAAATCAAGAACTGAGTCCGGAATAACGCAAACCTGTTTTGCATCAAGAAAATCAAGAATTGAGTGCGGAAAACAACTAAACATGTTTTTGAACAAGAAAATCAAGAACAGTGTCCGGAATAACGCAAACATGTTTTGCATCAAGAAAATCAAGAATTGAGTGCGGAATACAACCAAACTTGTTTCGGATCAAGACAATCAAGAATTGAGTGAGGAATACCGCAAACATTTTTTGCATCAAGAAAATCAAGAATTGTGGGCGGAATACAACCAAACTTGTTTCGGATCAAGAAAATCAAGAACTGAGTCCGGAATACCGCAAACAAGTTTTGCATCAAGAAAATCAAGAATTGAGCGCGGAATACAAACAAACTTGTTTGGGATCAAGAAAATCAAAAACCGAGTCAGGAATACCGCAAACATTTTTTAAATCAAGAAAAATCAAGAATTGAGTGCGGAAAACAACCAAACTTGTTTCGGAACAAGAAAATCAAGAACTGAGTCCGGAATAACGCAAACATGTTTTGCATCAAGAAAAAAATCAAGAATTGAGTGCGGAATACAACCAAACTTATTTCGGAACAAGAAAATAAAGAACTGAGTCCGGAATAACGCAAACATGTTTGGCATCGAGAAAATCAAGAATTGAGTGCGGAATACAACCAAGCTTGTTTCGGAACAAAAAAATAAAGAACTGAGTCCGGAATAACGCAAACATGTTTTGCATCAAGAAAATCAAGAATTGAGAGCGGAAAACAACCAAACTTATTTGTGATCAAGAAAATCAAGAACTGAGTCCGGAATAACGCAAACATGTTTTGCATCAAGAAAATCAAGAATTGAGTGCGGAATACATCCAAACTTGTTTCGGATCAAGAAAATCAAGAACTGAGTCCGGAATAATGCAAACATGTTTTGCATCAAGAAAATCAAGAATTGAGTGCGGAATACAACCAAAATTGTTTCGGATCAAGAAAATCAAGAACTGAGTCCGGAATAATGCAAACATGTTTTGCATCAAGAAAATCAAGAATTGAGTGCGGAATACAACCAAAATTGTTTCGTAACAAGAAAATCAAGAACTGAATCCGGAATAACGCAAACATGTTTTGCATCAAGAAAAAAATCAAGAATTGAGTGCGGAATACAACCAAACTTATTTCGGAACAAGAAAATAAAGAACTGAGTCCGGAATAACGCAAACATGTTTGGCATCGAGAAAATCAAGAATTGAGTGCGGAATACAACCAAGCTTGTTTCGGAACAAGAAAATAAAGAACTGAGTCCGGAATAACGCAAACATGTTTTGCATCCAGAAAATCAAGAATTGAGAGCGGAAAACAACCAAACTTATTTGTGATCAAGAAAATCAAGAACTGAGTCCGGAATAACGCAAACATGTTTTGCATCAAGAAAATCAAGAATTGAGTGCGGAATACATCCAAACTTGTTTCGGATCAAGAAAATCAAGAACTGAGTCCGGAATAACGCAAACATGTTTTGCATCAAGAAAATCAAGAATTGAGTGCGGAATACAACCAAAATTGTTTCGGATCAAGAAAATCAAGAACTGAGTCCGGAATAATGCAAACATGTTTTGCATCAAGAAAATCAAGAATTGAGTGCGGAATACAACCAAAATTGTTTCGGATCAAGAAAATCAAGAACTGAGTCCGGAATAACGCAAACATGTTTTGCATCAAGAAAATCAAGAATTGAGTGCGGAAAACAACCAAACTTGTTTTTGAACAACAAAATCAAGAACTGAGTCCGGAATAACGCAAACCTGTTTTGCATCAAGAAAATCAAGAATTGAGTGCGGAAAACAACTAAACATGTTTTTGAACAAGAAAATCAAGAACAGTGTCCGGAATAACGCAAACATGTTTTGCATCAAGAAAATCAAGAATTGAGTGCGGAATACAACCAAACTTGTTTCGGATCAAGACAATCAAGAATTGAGTGAGGAATACCGCAAACATTTTTTGCATCAAGAAAATCAAGAATTGTGGGCGGAATACAACCAAACTTGTTTCGGATCAAGAAAATCAAGAACTGAGTCCGGAATACCGCAAACAAGTTTTGCATCAAGAAAATCAAGAATTGAGCGCGGAATACAAACAAACTTGTTTGGGATCAAGAAAATCAAAAACCGAGTCAGGAATACCGCAAACATGTTTTAAATCAAGAAAAATCAAGAATTGAGTGCGGAAAACAACCAAACTTGTTTCGGAACAAGAAAATCAAGAACTGAGTCCGGAATAACGCAAACATGTTTTGCATCAAGAAAAAAATCAAGAATTGAGTGCGGAATACAACCAAACTTATTTCGGAACAAGAAAATAAAGAACTGAGTCCGGAATAACGCAAACATGTTTGGCATCGAGAAAATCAAGAATTGAGTGCGGAATACAACCAAGCTTGTTTCGGAACAAGAAAATAAAGAACTGAGTCCGGAATAATGCAAACATGTTTTGCATCAAGAAAATCAAGAATTGAGAGCGGAAAACAACCAAACTTATTTGTGATCAAGAAAATCAAGAACTGAGTCCGGAATAACGCAAACATGTTTTGCATCAAGAAAATCAAGAATTGAGTGCGGAAAACAACCAAACTTGTTTTTGAACAACAAAATCAAGAACTGAGTCCGGAATAACGCAAACCTGTTTTGCATCAAGAAAATCAAGAATTGAGTGCGGAAAACAACTAAACATGTTTTTGAACAAGAAAATCAAGAACAGTGTCCGGAATAACGCAAACATGTTTTGCATCAAGAAAATCAAGAATTGAGTGCGGAATACAACCAAACTTGTTTCGGATCAAGACAATCAAGAATTGAGTGAGGAATACCGCAAACATTTTTTGCATCAAGAAAATCAAGAATTGTGGGCGGAATACAACCAAACTTGTTTCGGATCAAGAAAATCAAGAACTGAGTCCGGAATACCGCAAACAAGTTTTGCATCAAGAAAATCAAGAATTGAGCGCGGAATACAAACAAACTTGTTTGGGATCAAGAAAATCAAAAACCGAGTCAGGAATACCGCAAACATGTTTTAAATCAAGAAAAATCAAGAATTGAGTGCGGAAAACAACCAAACTTGTTTCGGAACAAGAAAATAAAGAACTGAGTCCGGAATAACGCAAACATGTTTTGCATCAAGAAAATCAAGAATTGAGTGCGGAAAACAACCAAACTTGTTTTTGAACAACAAAATCAAGAACTGAGTCCGGAATAACGCAAACCTGTTTTGCATCAAGAAAATCAAGAATTGAGTGCGGAAAACAACTAAACTTGTTTTTGAACAAGAAAATCAAGAACAGAGTCCGGAATAACGCAAACATGTTTTGCATCAAGAAAATCAAGAATGGAGTGCGGAATACAACCAAACTTGTTTCGGATCAAGACAATCAAGAATTGAGTGAGGAATACCGCAAACATTTTTTGCATCAAGAAAATCAAGAATTGTGGGCGGAATACAACCAAACTTGTTTCGGATCAAGAAAATCAAGAACTGAGTCCGGAATACCGCAAACAAGTTTTGCATCAAGAAAATCAAGAATTGAGCGCGGAATACAAACAAACTTGTTTGGGATCAAGAAAATCAAAAACCGAGTCAGGAATACCGCAAACATGTTTTAAATCAAGAAAAATCAAGAATTGAGTGCGGAAAACAACCAAACTTGTTTCGGAACAAGAAAATCAAGAACTGAGTCCGGAATAACGCAAACATGTTTTGCATCAAGAAAATCAAGAATTGAGTGCGGAATACAACCAAACTTGTTTCGGATCAAGAAAATCAAGAACTGAGTCCGGAATAACGCAAACATGTTTTGCATCAAGAAAAAATCAAGAATTGAGTGCGGAATACAACCAAACTTATTTCGGAACAAGAAAATAAAGAACTGAGTCCGGAATAACGCAAACATGTTTTGCATCAAGAAAATCAAGAATTGAGAGCGGAAAACAACCAAACTTATTTGTGATCAAGAAAATCAAGAACTGAGTCCGGAATAACGCAAACATGTTTTGCATCAAGAAAATCAAGAATTGAGTGCGGAATAAATCGAAACTTGTTTCGGATCAAGAAAATCAAGAACTGAGTCCGGAATAATGCAAACATGTTTTGCATCAAGAAAATCAAGAATTGAGTGCGGAATACAACCAAAATTGTTTCGGATCAAGAAAATCAAGAACTGAGTCCGGAATAACGCAAACATGTTTTGCATCAAGAAAATCAAGAATTGAGTGCGGAAAACAACCAAACTTGTTTTTGAACAACAAAATCAAGAACTGAGTCCGGAATAACGCAAACCTGTTTTGCATCAAGAAAATCAAGAATTGAGTGCGGAAAACAACTAAACTTGTTTTTGAACAAGAAAATCAAGAACAGAGTCCGGAATAACGCAAACATGTTTTGCATCAAGAAAATCAAGAATTGAGTGCGGAATACCGCAAACATTTTTTGCATCAAGAAAATCAAGAATTGTGGGCGGAATACAACCAAACTTGTTTCGGATCAAGAAAATCAAGAACTGAGTCCGGAATACCGCAAACAAGTTTTGCATCAAGAAAATCAAGAATTGAGCGCGGAATACAAACAAACTTGTTTGGGATCAAGAAAATCAAAAACCGAGTCAGGAATACCGCAAACATGTTTTAAATCAAGAAAAATCAAGAATTGAGTGCGGAAAACAACCAAACTTGTTTCGGAACAAGAAAATCAAGAACTGAGTCCGGAATAACGCAAACATGTTTTGCATCAAGAAAAAAATCAAGAATTGAGTGCGGAATACAACCAAACTTATTTCGGAACAAGAAAATAAAGAACTGAGTCCGGAATAACGCAAACATGTTTGGCATCGAGAAAATCAAGAATTGAGTGCGGAATACAACCAAGCTTGTTTCGGAACAAGAAAATAAAGAACTGAGTCCGGAATAACGCAAACATGTTTTGCATCAAGAAAATCAAGAATTGAGAGCGGAAAACAACCAAACTTATTTGTGATCAAGAAAATCAAGAACTGAGTCCGGAATAACGCAAACATGTTTTGCATCAAGAAAATCAAGAATTGAGTGCGGAATACATCCAAACTTGTTTCGGATCAAGAAAATCAAGAACTGAGTCCGGAATAACGCAAACATGTTTTGCATCAAGAAAAATCAAGAATTGAGTGCGGAAAACAACCAAACTTGTTTTTGAACAACAAAATCAAGAACTGAGTCCGGAATAACGCAAACCTGTTTTGCATCAAGAAAATCAAGAATTGAGTGCGGAAAACAACTAAACTTGTTTTTGAACAAGAAAATCAAGAACAGAGTCCGGAATAACGCAAACATGTTTTGCATCAAGAAAATCAAGAATTGAGTGCGGAATACCGCAAACATTTTTTGCATCAAGAAAATCAAGAATTGTGGGCGGAATACAACCAAACTTGTTTCGGATCAAGAAAATCAAGAACTGAGTCCGGAATACCGCAAACAAGTTTTGCATCAAGAAAATCAAGAATTGAGCGCGGAATACAAACAAACTTGTTTGGGATCAAGAAAATCAAAAACCGAGTCAGGAATACCGCAAACATGTTTTAAATCAAGAAAAATCAAGAATTGAGTGCGGAAAACAACCAAACTTGTTTCGGAACAAGAAAATCAAGAACTGAGTCCGGAATAACGCAAACATGTTTTGCATCAAGAAAAAAATCAAGAATTGAGTGCGGAATACAACCAAACTTATTTCGGAACAAGAAAATAAAGAACTGAGTCCGGAATAACGCAAACATGTTTGGCATCGAGAAAATCAAGAATTGAGTGCGGAATACAACCAAGCTTGTTTCGGAACAAGAAAATAAAGAACTGAGTCCGGAATAACGCAAACATGTTTTGCATCAAGAAAATCAAGAATTGAGAGCGGAAAACAACCAAACTTATTTGTGATCAAGAAAATCAAGAACTGAGTCCGGAATAACGCAAACATGTTTTGCATCAAGAAAATCAAGAATTGAGTGCGGAATACATCCAAACTTGTTTCGGATCAAGAAAATCAAGAACTGAGTCCGGAATAACGCAAACATGTTTTGCATCAAGAAAAATCAAGAATTGAGTGCGGAATACAACCAAAATTGTTTCGGATCAAGAAAATCAAGAACTGAGTCCGGAATAATGCAAACATGTTTTGCATCAAGAAAATCAAGAATTGAGTGCGGAATACAACCAAAATTGTTTCGGATCAAGAAAATCAAGAACTGAGTCCGGAATAACGCAAACATGTTTTGCATCAAGAAAATCAAGAATTGAGTGCGGAAAACAACCAAACTTGTTTTTGAACAACAAAATCAAGAACTGAGTCCGGAATAACGCAAACCTGTTTTGCATCAAGAAAATCAAGAATTGAGTGCGGAAAACAACTAAACTTGTTTTTGAACAAGAAAATCAAGAACAGAGTCCGGAATAACGCAAACATGTTTTGCATCAAGAAAATCAAGAATGGAGTGCGGAATACAACCAAACTTGTTTCGGATCAAGACAATCAAGAATTGAGTGAGGAATACCGCAAACATTTTTTGCATCAAGAAAATCAAGAATTGTGGGCGGAATACAACCAAACTTGTTTCGGATCAAGAAAATCAAGAACTGAGTCCGGAATACCGCAAACAAGTTTTGCATCAAGAAAATCAAGAATTGAGCGCGGAATACAAACAAACTTGTTTGGGATCAAGAAAATCAAAAACCGAGTCAGGAATACCGCAAACATGTTTTAAATCAAGAAAATCAAGAATTGAGAGCGGAAAACAACCAAACTTATTTGTGATCAAGAAAATCAAGAACTGAGTCCGGAATAACGCAAACATGTTTTGCATCAAGAAAATCAAGAATTGAGTGCGGAATACATCCAAACTTGTTTCGGATCAAAAAAATCAAGAACTGAGTCCGAAATAATGCAAACATGTTTTGCATCAAGAAAATCAAGAATTGAGTGCGGAATACAACCAAAATTGTTTCGGATCAAGAAAATCAAGAACTGTGTCCGGAATAACGCAAACATGTTTTGCATCAAGAAAATCAAGAATTGAGTGCGGAAAACAACCAAACTTGTTTTTGAACAACAAAATCAAGAACTGAGTCCGGAATAACGCAAACCTGTTTTGCATCAAGAAAATCAAGAATTGAGTGCGGAAAACAACTAAACTTGTTTTTGAACATGAAAATCAAGAAAAGAGTCCGGAATAACGCAAACATGTTTTGCATCAAGAAAATCAAGAATTGAGTGCGGAATACCGCAAACATTTTTTGCATCAAGAAAATCAAGAATTGTGGGCGGAATACAACCAAACTTGTTTCGGATCAAGAAAATCAAGAACTGAGTCCGGAATACCGCAAACAAGTTTTGCATCAAGAAAATCAAGAATTGAGCGCGGAATACAAACAAACTTGTTTGGGATCAAGAAAATCAAAAACCGAGTCAGGAATACCGCAAACATGTTTTAAATCAAGAAAAATCAAGAATTGAGTGCGGAAAACAACCAAACTTGTTTCGGAACAAGAAAATCAAGAACTGAGTCCGGAATAACGCAAACATGTTTTGCATCAAGAAAAAAATCAAGAATTGAGTGCGGAATACAACCAAACTTATTTCGGAACAAGAAAATAAAGAACTGAGTCCGGAATAACGCAAACATGTTTGGCATCGAGAAAATCAAGAATTGAGTGCGGAATACAACCAAGCTTGTTTCGGAACAAGAAAATAAAGAACTGAGTCCGGAATAACGCAAACATGTTTTGCATCAAGAAAATCAAGAATTGAGAGCGGAAAACAACCAAACTTATTTGTGATCAAGAAAATCAAGAACTGAGTCCGGAATAACGCAAACATGTTTTGCATCAAGAAAATCAAGAATTGAGTGCGGAATACATCCAAACTTGTTTCGGATCAAGAAAATCAAGAACTGAGTCCGGAATAACGCAAACATGTTTTGCATCAAGAAAAATCAAGAATTGAGTGCGGAATACAACCAAAATTGTTTCGGATCAAGAAAATCAAGAACTGAGTCCGGAATAATGCAAACATGTTTTGCATCAAGAAAATCAAGAATTGAGTGCGGAATACAACCAAAATTGTTTCGGATCAAGAAAATCAAGAACTGAGTCCGGAATAACGCAAACATGTTTTGCATCAAGAAAATCAAGAATTGAGTGCGGAAAACAACCAAACTTGTTTTTGAACAACAAAATCAAGAACTGAGTCCGGAATAACGCAAACATGTTTTGCATCAAGAAAATCAAGAATTGAGTGCGGAAAACAACTAAACTTGTTTTTGAACAAGAAAATCAAGAACAGAGTCCGGAATAACGCAAACATGTTTTGCATCAAGAAAATCAAGAATTGAGTGCGGAATACATCCAAACTTGTTTCGGATCAAGAAAATCAAGAACTGAGTCCGGAATAACGCAAACATGTTTTGCATCAAGAAAATCAAGAATTGAGTGCGGAATACAACCAAAATTGTTTCGGATCAAGAAAATCAAGAACTGAGTCCGGAATAATGCAAACATGTTTTGCATCAAGAAAATCAAGAATTGAGTGCGGAATACAACCAAAATTGTTTCGGATCAAGAAAATCAAGAACTGAGTCCGGAATAACGCAAACATGTTTTGCATCAAGAAAATCAAGAATTGAGTGCGGAAAACAACCAAACTTGTTTTTGAACAACAAAATCAAGAACTGAGTCCGGAATAACGCAAACCTGTTTTGCATCAAGAAAATCAAGAATTGAGTGCGGAAAACAACTAAACTTGTTTTTGAACAAGAAAATCAAGAACAGAGTCCGGAATAACGCAAACATTTTTTGCATCAAGAAAATCAAGAATGGAGTGCGGAATACAACCAAACTTGTTTCGGATCAAGACAATCAAGAATTGAGTGAGGAATACCGCAAACATTTTTTGCATCAAGAAAATCAAGAATTGTGGGCGGAATACAACCAAACTTGTTTCGGATCAAGAAAATCAAGAACTGAGTCCGGAATACCGCAAACAAGTTTTGCATCAAGAAAATCAAGAATTGAGCGCGGAATACAAACAAACTTGTTTGGGATCAAGAAAATCAAAAACCGAGTCAGGAATACCGCAAACATGTTTTAAATCAAGAAAATCAAGAATTGAGAGCGGAAAACAACCAAACTTATTTGTGATCAAGAAAATCAAGAACTGAGTCCGGAATAACGCAAACATGTTTTGCATCAAGAAAATCAAGAATTGAGTGCGGAATACATCCAAACTTGTTTCGGATCAAGAAAATCAAGAACTGAGTCCGGAATAATGCAAACATGTTTTGCATCAAGAAAATCAAGAATTGAGTGCGGAATACAACCAAAATTGTTTCGGATCAAGAAAATCAAGAACTGAGTCCGGAATAACGCAAACATGTTTTGCATCAAGAAAATCAAGAATTGAGTGCGGAAAACAACCAAACTTGTTTTTGAACAACAAAATCAAGAACTGAGTCCGGAATAACGCAAACCTGTTTTGCATCAAGAAAATCAAGAATTGAGTGCGGAAAACAACTAAACTTGTTTTTGAACAAGAAAATCAAGAACAGAGTCCGGAATAACGCAAACATGTTTTGCATCAAGAAAATCAAGAATTGAGTGCGGAATACCGCAAACATTTTTTGCATCAAGAAAATCAAGAATTGTGGGCGGAATACAACCAAACTTGTTTCGGATCAAGAAAATCAAGAACTGAGTCCGGAATACCGCAAACAAGTTTTAAATCAAGAAAATCAAGAATTGAGCGCGGAATACAAACAAACTTGTTTGGGATCAAGAAAATCAAAAACCGAGTCAGGAATACCGCAAACATGTTTTAAATCAAGAAAAATCAAGAATTGAGTACGGAAAACAACCAAACTTGTTTCGGAACAAGAAAATCAAGAACTGAGTCCGGAATAACGCAAACATGTTTTGCATCAAGAAAAAAATCAAGAATTGAGTGCGGAATACAACCAAACTTATTTCGGAACAAGAAAATAAAGAACTGAGTCCGGAATAACGCAAACATGTTTGGCATCGAGAAAATCAAGAATTGAGTGCGGAATACAACCAAGCTTGTTTCGGAACAAGAAAATAAAGAACTGAGTCCGGAATAACGCAAACATGTTTTGCATCAAGAAAATCAAGAATTGAGAGCGGAAAACAACCAAACTTATTTGTGATCAAGAAAATCAAGAACTGAGTCCGGAATAACGCAAACATGTTTTGCATCAAGAAAATCAAGAATTGAGTGCGGAATACATCCAAACTTGTTTCGGATCAAGAAAATCAAGAACTGAGTCCGGAATAACGCAAACATGTTTTGCATCAAGAAAATCAAGAATTGAGTGCGGAATACAACCAAAATTGTTTCGGATCAAGAAAATCAAGAACTGAGTCCGGAATAATGCAAACATGTTTTGCATCAAGAAAATCAAGAATTGAGTGCGGAATACAACCAAAATTGTTTCGGATCAAGAAAATCAAGAACTGAGTCCGGAATAACGCAAACATGTTTTGCATCAAGAAAATCAAGAATTGAGTGCGGAAAACAACCAAACTTGTTTTTGAACAACAAAATCAAGAACTGAGTCCGGAATAACGCAAACCTGTTTTGCATCAAGAAAATCAAGAATTGAGTGCGGAAAACAACTAAACTTGTTTTTGAACAAGAAAATCAAGAACAGAGTCCGGAATAACGCAAACATGTTTTGCATCAAGAAAATCAAGAATTGAGTGCGGAATACCGCAAACATTTTTTGCATCAAGAAAATCAAGAATTGTGGGCGGAATACAACCAAACTTGTTTCGGATCAAGAAAATCAAGAACTGAGTCCGGAATACCGCAAACAAGTTTTGCATCAAGAAAATCAAGAATTGAGCGCGGAATACAAACAAACTTGTTTGGGATCAAGAAAATCAAAAACCGAGTCAGGAATACCGCAAACATGTTTTAAATCAAGAAAAATCAAGAATTGAGTACGGAAAACAACCAAACTTGTTTCGGAACAAGAAAATCAAGAACTGAGTCCGGAATAACGCAAACATGTTTTGCATCAAGAAAAAAATCAAGAATTGAGTGCGGAATACAACCAAACTTATTTCGGAACAAGAAAATAAAGAACTGAGTCCGGAATAACGCAAACATGTTTGGCATCGAGAAAATCAAGAATTGAGTGCGGAATACAACCAAGCTTGTTTCGGAACAAGAAAATAAAGAACTGAGTCCGGAATAACGCAAACATGTTTTGCATCAAGAAAATCAAGAATTGAGAGCGGAAAACAACCAAACTTATTTGTGATCAAGAAAATCAAGAACTGAGTCCGGAATAACGCAAACATGTTTTGCATCAAGAAAATCAAGAATTGAGTGCGGAATACATCCAAACTTGTTTCGGATCAAGAAAATCAAGAACTGAGTCCGGAATAACGCAAACATGTTTTGCATCAAGAAAAATCAAGAATTGAGTGCGGAATACAACCAAAATTGTTTCGGATCAAGAAAATCAAGAACTGAGTCCGGAATAATGCAAACATGTTTTGCATCAAGAAAATCAAGAATTGAGAGCGGAAAACAACCAAACTTATTTGTGATCAAGAAAATCAAGAACTGAGTCCGGAATAACGCAAACATGTTTTGCATCAAGAAAATCAAGAATTGAGTGCGGAATACATCCAAACTTGTTTCGGATCAAGAAAATCAAGAACTGAGTCCGGAATAACGCAAACATGTTTTGCATCAAGAAAAAATCAAGAATTGAGTGCGGAATACAACCAAACTTATTTCGGAACAAGAAAATAAAGAACTGAGTCCGGAATAACGCAAACATGTTTTGCATCAAGAAAATCAAGAATTGAGAGCGGAAAACAACCAAACTTATTTGTGATCAAGAAAATCAAGAACTGAGTCCGGAATAACGCAAACATGTTTTGCATCAAGAAAATCAAGAATTGAGTGCGGAATACATCCAAACTTGTTTCGGATCAAGAAAATCAAGAACTGAGTCCGGAATAACGCAAACATGTTTTGCATCAAGAAAATCAAGAATTGAGTGCGGAATACAACCAAAATTGTTTCGGATCAAGAAAATCAAGAACTGAGTCCGGAATAATGCAAACATGTTTTGCATCAAGAAAATCAAGAATTGAGTGCGGAATACAACCAAAATTGTTTCGGATCAAGAAAATCAAGAACTGAGTCCGGAATAACGCAAACATGTTTTGCATCAAGAAAATCAAGAATTGAGTGCGGAAAACAACCAAACTTGTTTTTGAACAACAAAATCAAGAACTGAGTCCGGAATAACGCAAACATGTTTTGCATCAAGAAAATCAAGAATTGAGTGCGGAAAACAACTAAACTTGTTTTTGAACAAGAAAATCAAGAACAGAGTCCGGAATAACGCAAACATGTTTTGCATCAAGAAAATCAAGAATTGAGTGCGGAATACATCCAAACTTGTTTCGGATCAAGAAAATCAAGAACTGAGTCCGGAATAACGCAAACATGTTTTGCATCAAGAAAATCAAGAATTGAGTGCGGAATACAACCAAAATTGTTTCGGATCAAGAAAATCAAGAACTGAGTCCGGAATAATGCAAACATGTTTTGCATCAAGAAAATCAAGAATTGAGTGCGGAATACAACCAAAATTGTTTCGGATCAAGAAAATCAAGAACTGAGTCCGGAATAACGCAAACATGTTTTGCATCAAGAAAATTAAGAATTGAGTGCGGAAAACAACCAAACTTGTTTTTGAACAACAAAATCAAGAACTGAGTTCGGAATAACGCAAACCTGTTTTGCATCAAGAAAATCAAGAATTGAGTGCGGAAAACAACTAAACTTGTTTTTGAACAAGAAAATCAAGAACAGAGTCCGGAATAACGCAAACATGTTTTGCATCAAGAAAATCAAGAATTGAGTGCGGAATACAACCAAACTTGTTTCGGATCAAGACAATCAAGAATTGAGTGAGGAATACCGCAAACATTTTTTGCATCAAGAAAATCAAGAATTGTGGGCGAAATACAACCAAACTTGTTTCGGATCAAGAAAATCAAGAACTGAGTCCGGAATACCGCAAACAAGTTTTGCATAAAGAAAATCAAGAATTGAGCGCGGAATACAAACAAACTTGTTTGGGATCAAGAAAATCAAAAACCGAGTCAGGAATACCGCAAACATGTTTTAAATCAAGAAAAATCAAGAATTGAGTGCGGAAAACAACCAAACTTGTTTCGGAACAAGAAAATCAAGAACTGAGTCCGGAATAACGCAAACATGTTTTGCATCAAGAAAATCAAGAATTGAGTGCGGAATACAACCAAACTTGTTTCGGATCAAGAAAATCAAGAACTGAGTCCGGAATAATGCAAACATGTTTTGCATCAAGAAAATCAAGAATTGAGTGCGGAATACAACCAAAATTGTTTCGGATCAAGAAAATCAAGAACTGAGTCCGGAATAACGCAAACATGTTTTGCATCAAGAAAATCAAGAATTGAGTGCGGAAAACAACCAAACTTGTTTTTGAACAACAAAATCAAGAACTGAGTCCGGAATAACGCAAACCTGTTTTGCATCAAGAAAATCAAGAATTGAGTGCGGAAAACAACTAAACTTGTTTTTGAACAACAAAAATCAAGAACAGAGTCCGGAATAACGCAAACATGTTTTGCATCAAGAAAATCAAGAATGGAGTGCGGAATACAACCAAACTTGTTTCGGATCAAGACAATCAAGAATTGAGTGAGGAATACCGCAAACATTTTTTGCATCAAGAAAATCAAGAATTGTGGGCGGAATACAACCAAACTTGTTTCGGATCAAGAAAATCAAGAACTGAGTCCGGAATACCGCAAACAAGTTTTGCATCAAGAAAATCAAGAATTGAGCGCGGAATACAAACAAACTTGTTTGGGATCAAGAAAATCAAAAACCGAGTCAGGAATACCGCAAACATGTTTTAAATCAAGAAAAATCAAGAATTGAGTGCGGAAAACAACCAAACTTGTTTCGGAACAAGAAAATCAAGAACTGAGTCCGGAATAACGCAAACATGTTTTGCATCAAGAAAATCAAGAATTGAGTGCGGAATACAACCAAACTTGTTTCGGATCAAGAAAATCAAGAACTGAGTCCGGAATAACGCAAACATGTTTTGCATCAAGAAAAAATCAAGAATTGAGTGCGGAATACAACCAAACTTATTTCGGAACAAGAAAATAAAGAACTGAGTCCGGAATAACGCAAACATGTTTTGCATCAAGAAAATCAAGAATTGAGAGCGGAAAACAACCAAACTTATTTGTGATCAAGAAAATCAAGAACTGAGTCCGGAATAACGCAAACATGTTTTGCATCAAGAAAATCAAGAATTGAGTGCGGAATACATCCAAACTTGTTTCGGATCAAGAAAATCAAGAACTGAGTCCGGAATAACGCAAACATATTTTGCATCAAGAAAATCAAGAATTGAGTGCGGAATACAACCAAAATTGTTTCGGATCAAGAAAATCAAGAACTGAGTCCGGAATAATGCAAACATGTTTTGCATCAAGAAAATCAAGAATTGAGTGCGGAATACAACCAAAATTGTTTCGGATCAAGAAAATCAAGAACTGAGTCCGGAATAACGCAAACATGTTTTGCATCAAGAAAATCAAGAATTGAGTGCGGAAAACAACCAAACTTGTTTTTGAACAACAAAATCAAGAACTGAGTCCGGAATAACGCAAACATGTTTTGCATCAAGAAAATCAAGAATTGAGTGCGGAAAACAACTAAACTTGTTTTTGAACAAGAAAATCAAGAACAGAGTCCGGAATAACGCAAACATGTTTTACATCAAGAAAATCAAGAATTGAGTGCGGAATACATCCAAACTTGTTTCGGATCAAGAAAATCAAGAACTGAGTCCGGAATAACGCAAACATGTTTTGCATCAAGAAAATCAAGAATTGAGTGCGGAATACAACCAAAATTGTTTCGGATCAAGAAAATCAAGAACTGAGTCCGGAATAATGCAAACATGTTTTGCATCAAGAAAATCAAGAATTGAGTGCGGAATACAACCAAAATTGTTTCGGATCAAGAAAATCAAGAACTGAGTCCGGAATAACGCAAACATGTTTTGCATCAAGAAAATCAAGAATTGAGTGCAGAAAACAACCAAACTTGTTTTCGAACAACAAAATCAAGAACTGAGTTCGGAATAACGCAAACCTGTTTTGCATCAAGAAAATCAAGAATTGAGTGCGGAAAACAACTAAACTTGTTTTTGAACAAGAAAATCAAGAACAGAGTCCGGAATAACGCAAACATGTTTTGCATCAAGAAAATCAAGAATTGAGTGCGGAATACAACCAAACTTGTTTCGGATCAAGACAATCAAGAATTGAGTGAGGAATACCGCAAACATTTTTTGCATCAAGAAAATCAAGAATTGTGGGCGAAATACAACCAAACTTATTTCGGATCAAGAAAATCAAGAACTGAGTCCGGAATACCGCAAACAAGTTTTGCATAAAGAAAATCAAGAATTGAGCGCGGAATACAAACAAACTTGTTTGGGATCAAGAAAATCAAAAACCGAGTCAGGAATACCGCAAACATGTTTTAAATCAAGAAAAATCAAGAATTGAGTGCGGAAAACAACCAAACTTGTTTCGGAACAAGAAAATCAAGAACTGAGTCCGGAATAACGCAAACATGTTTTGCATCAAGAAAATCAAGAATTGAGTGCGGAATACAACCAAACTTGTTTCGGATCAAGAAAATCAAGAACTGAGTCCGGAATAACGCAAACATGTTTTGCATCAAGAAAAAATCAAGAATTGAGTGCGGAATACAACCAAACTTATTTCGGAACAAGAAAATAAAGAACTGAGTCCGGAATAACGCAAACATGTTTTGCATCAAGAAAATCAAGAATTGAGAGCGGAAAACAACCAAACTTATTTGTGATCAAAAAAATCAAGAACTGAGTCCGGAATAACGCAAACATGTTTTGCATCAAGAAAATCAAGAATTGAGTGCGGAATACATCCAAACTAGTTTCGGATCAAGAAAATCAAGAACTGAGTCCGGAATAACGCAAACATGTTTTGCATCAAGAAAATCAAGAATTGAGTGCGGAAAACAACCAAACTTGTTTTTGAACAACAAAATCAAGAACTGAGTCCGGAATAACGCAAACCTATTTTGCATCAAGAAAATCAAGAATTGAGTGCGGAAAACAACTAAACATGTTTTTGAACAAGAAAATCAAGAACAGAGTCCGGAATAACGCAAACATGTTTTGCATCAAGAAAATCAAGAATTGAGTGCGGAATACAACCAAACTTGTTTCGGATCAAGACAATCAAGAATTGAGTGAGGAATACCGCAAACATTTTTTGCATCAAGAAAATCAAGAATTGTGGGCGGAATACAACCAAACTTGTTTCGGATCAAGAAAATCAAGAACTGAGTCCGGAATACCGCAAACAAGTTTTGCATCAAGAAAATCAAGAATTGAGCGCGGAATACAAACAAACTTGTTTGGGATCAAGAAAATCAAAAACCGAGTCAGGAATACCGCAAACATGTTTTAAATCAAGAAAAATCAAGAATTGAGTGCGGAAAACAACCAAACTTGTTTCGGAACAAGAAAATCAAGAACTGAGTCCGGAATAACGCAAACATGTTTTGCATCACGAAAAAATCAAGAATTGAGTGCGGAATACAACCAAACTTATTTCGGAACAAGAAAATAAAGAACTGAGTCCGGAATAACGCAAACATGTTTTGCATCAAGAAAATCAAGAATTGAGAGCGGAAAACAACCAAACTTATTTGTGATCAAGAAAATCAAGAACTGAGTCCGGTATAACGCAAACATGTTTTGCATCAAGAAAATCAAGAATTGAGTGCGGAATACATCCAAACTTGTTTCGGATCAAGAAAATCAAGAACTGAGTCCGGAATAACGCAAACATGTTTTGCATCAAGAAAATCAAGAATTGAGTGCGGAATACAACCAAACTTGTTTCGGATCAAGACAATCAAGAATTGAGTGAGGAATACCGCAAACATTTTTTGCATCAAGAAAATCAAGAATTGTGGGCGGAATACAACCAAACTTGTTTTTGAACAACAAAATCAAGAACTGAGTCCGGAATAACGCAAACATGTTTTGCATCAAGAAAATCAAGAATTGAGTGCGGAAAACAACTAAACTTGTTTTTGAACAAGAAAATCAAGAACAGAGTCCGGAATAACGCAAACATGTTTTGCATCAAGAAAATCAAGAATTGAGTGCGGAATACATCCAAACTTGTTTCGGATCAAGAAAATCAAGAACTGAGTCCGGAATAACGCAAACATGTTTTGCATCAAGAAAATCAAGAATTGAGTGCGGAATACAACCAAAATTGTTTCGGATCAAGAAAATCAAGAACTGAGTCCGGAATAAGGCAAACATGTTTTGCATCAAGAAAATCAAGAATTGAGTGCGGAATACAACCAAAATTGTTTCGGATCAAGAAAAATCAAGAACTGAGTCCGGAATAACGCAAACATGTTTTGCATCAAGAAAATCAAGAATTGAGTGCGGAATACAACCAAAATTGTTTCGGATCAAGAAAATTAAGAACTGAGTCCGGAATAATGCAAACATGTTTTGCATCAAGAAAATCAAGAATTGAGTGCGGAATACAACCAAAATTGTTTCGGATCAAGAAAATCAAGAACTGAGTCCGGAATAACGCAAACATGTTTTGCATCAAGAAAATCAAGAATTGAGTGCGGAATACAACCAAACTTGTTTCGGATCAAGACAATCAAGAATTGAGTGAGGATTACCGCAAACATTTTTTGCATCAAGAAAATCAAGAATTGTGGGCGGAATACAACCAAACTTGTTTTTGAACAACAAAATCAAGAACTGAGTCCGGAATAACGCAAACATGTTTTGCATCAAGAAAATCAAGAATTGAGAGCGGAAAACAACCAAACTTATTTGTGATCAAGAAAATCAAGAACTGAGTCCGGAATAACGCAAACATGTTTTGCATCAAGAAAATCAAGAATTGAGTGCGGAATACATCCAAACTTGTTTCGGATCAAGAAAATCAAGAACTGAGTCCGGAATAACGCAAACATGTTTTGCATCAAGAAAATCAAGAATTGAGTGCGGAATACAACCAAAATTGTTTCGGATCAAGAAAATCAAGAACTGAGTCCGGAATAACGCAAACATGTTTTGCATCAAGAAAATCAAGAATTGAGTGCGGAATACAACCAAAATTGTTTCGGATCAAGAAAATCAAGAACTGAGTCCGGAATAACGCAAACATGTTTTGCATCAAGAAAATCAAGAATTGAGTGCGGAAAACAACTAAACTTGTTTTTGAACAAGAAAATCAAGAACAGAGTCCGGAATAACGCAAACATGTTTTGCATCAAGAAAATCAAGAATTGAGTGCGGAAAACAACTAAACTTGTTTTTGAACAAGAAAATCAAGAACAGAGTCCGGAATAACGCAAACATGTTTTGCATCAAGAAAATCAAGAATTGAGTGCGGAATACATCCAAACTTGTTTCGGATCAAGAAAATCAAGAACTGAGTCCGGAATAACGCAAACATGTTTTGCATCAAGAAAATCAAGAATTGAGTGCGGAATACAACCAAAATTGTTTCGGATCAAGAAAATCAAGAACTGAGTCCGGAATAAGGCAAACATGTTTTGCATCAAGAAAATCAAGAATTGAGTGCGGAATACAACCAAAATTGTTTCGGATCAAGAAAATCAAGAACTGAGTCCGGAATAACGCAAACATGTTTTGCATCAAGAAAATCAAGAATTGAGTGCGGAAAACAACCAAACTTGTTTTTGAACAACAAAATCAAGAACTGAGTCCGGAATAACGCAAACATGTTTTGCATCAAGAAAATCAAGAATTGAGTGCGGAAAACAACTAAACTTGTTTTTGAACAAGAAAATCAAGAACAGAGTCCGGAATAACGCAAACATGTTTTACATCAAGAAAATCAAGAATTGAGTGCGGAATACATCCAAACTTGTTTCGGATCAAGAAAATCAAGAACTGAGTCCGGAATAACGCAAACATGTTTTGCATCAAGAAAATCAAGAATTGAGTGCGGAATACAACCAAAATTGTTTCGGATCAAGAAAATCAAGAACTGAGTCCGGAATAATGCAAACATGTTTTGCATCAAGAAAATCAAGAATTGAGTGCGGAATACAACCAAAATTGTTTCGGATCAAGAAAATCAAGAACTGAGTCCGGAATAACGCAAACATGTTTTGCATCAAGAAAATCAAGAATTGAGTGCGGAAAACAACCAAACTTGTTTTCGAACAACAAAATCAAGAACTGAGTTCGGAATAACGCAAACCTGTTTTGCATCAAGAAAATCAAGAATTGAGTGCGGAAAACAACTAAACTTGTTTTTGAACAAGAAAATCAAGAACAGAGTCCGGAATAACGCAAACATGTTTTGCATCAAGAAAATCAAGAATTGAGTGCGGAATACAACCAAACTTGTTTCGGATCAAGACAATCAAGAATTGAGTGAGGAATACCGCAAACATTTTTTGCATCAAGAAAATCAAGAATTGTGGGCGAAATACAACCAAACTTGTTTCGGATCAAGAAAATCAAGAACTGAGTCCGGAATACCGCAAACAAGTTTTGCATAAAGAAAATCAAGAATTGAGCGCGGAATACAAACAAACTTGTTTGGGATCAAGAAAATCAAAAACCGAGTCAGGAATACCGCAAACATGTTTTAAATCAAGAAAAATCAAGAATTGAGTGCGGAAAACAACCAAACTTGTTTCGGAACAAGAAAATCAAGAACTGAGTCCGGAATAACGCAAACATGTTTTGCATCAAGAAAATCAAGAATTGAGTGCGGAATACAACCAAACTTGTTTCGGATCAAGAAAATCAAGAACTGAGTCCGGAATAACGCAAACATGTTTTGCATCAAGAAAAAATCAAGAATTGAGTGCGGAATACAACCAAACTTATTTCGGAACAAGAAAATAAAGAACTGAGTCCGGAATAACGCAAACATGTTTTGCATCAAGAAAATCAAGAATTGAGAGCGGAAAACAACCAAACTTATTTGTGATCAAGAAAATCAAGAACTGAGTCCGGAATAACGCAAACATGTTTTGCATCAAGAAAATCAAGAATTGAGTGCGGAATACATCCAAACTTGTTTCGGATCAAGAAAATCAAGAACTGAGTCCGGAATAACGCAAACATGTTTTGCATCAAGAAAATCAAGAATTGAGTGCGGAATACAACCAAAATTGTTTCGGATCAAGAAAATCAAGAACTGAGTCCGGAATAACGCAAACATGTTTTGCATCAAGAAAATCAAGAATTGAGTGCGGAATACAACCAAAATTGTTTCGGATCAAGAAAATCAAGAACTGAGTCCGGAATAACGCAAACTTGTTTTGCATCAAGAAAATCAAGAATTGAGTGCGGAAAACAACCAAACTTGTTTTTGAACAACAAAATCAAGAACTGAGTCCGGAATAACGCAAACATGTTTTGCATCAAGAAAATCAAGAATTGAGTGCGGAAAACAACTAAACTTGTTTTTGAACAAGAAAATCAAGAACAGAGTCCGGAATAACGTAAACATGTTTTGCATCAAGAAAATCAAGAATTGAGTGCGGAATACATCCAAACTTGTTTCGGATCAAGAAAAATCAAGAACTGAGTCCGGAATAACGCAAACATGTTTTGCATCAAGAAAATCAAGAATTGAGTGCGGAATACAACCAAAATTGTTTCGGATCAAGAAAATTAAGAACTGAGTCCGGAATAATGCAAACATGTTTTGCATCAAGAAAATCAAGAATTGAGTGCGGAATACAACCAAAATTGTTTCGGATCAAGAAAATCAAGAACTGAGTCCGGAATAACGCAAACATGTTTTGCATCAAGAAAATCAAGAATTGAGTGCGGAAAACAACCAAACTTGTTTTTGAACAACAAAATCAAGAACTGAGTCCGGAATAACGCAAACCTATTTTGCATCAAGAAAATCAAGAATTGAGTGCGGAAAACAACTAAACATGTTTTTGAACAAGAAAATCAAGAACAGAGTCCGGAATAACGCAAACATGTTTTGCATCAAGAAAATCAAGAATTGAGTGCGGAATACAACCAAACTTGTTTCGGATCAAGACAATCAAGAATTGAGTGAGGAATACCGCAAACATTTTTTGCATCAAGAAAATCAAGAATTGTGGGCGGAATACAACCAAACTTGTTTCGGATCAAGAAAATCAAGAACTGAGTCCGGAATACCGCAAACAAGTTTTGCATCAAGAAAATCAAGAATTGAGCGCGGAATACAAACAAACTTGTTTGGGATCAAGAAAATCAAAAACCGAGTCAGGAATACCGCAAACATGTTTTAAATCAAGAAAAATCAAGAATTGAGTGCGGAAAACAACCAAACTTGTTTCGGAACAAGACAATCAAGAACTGAGTCCGGAATAACGCAAACATGTTTTGCATCAAGAAAAAAATCAAGAATTGAGTGCGGAATACAACCAAACTTATTTCGGAACAAGAAAATAAAGAACTGAGTCCGGAATAACGCAAACATATTTGGCATCGAGAAAATCAAGAATTGAGTGCGGAATACAACCAAGCTTGTTTCGGAACAAGAAAATCAAGAACTGAGTCCGGAATAACGCAAACATGTTTTGCATCAAGAAAAACAAGAATTGAGTGCGGAATACAACCAAACTTGTTTCGGATCAAGAAAATCAAGAACTGAGTCCGGAATAACGCAAACATGTTTTGCATCACGAAAAAATCAAGAATTGAGTGCGGAATACAACCAAACTTATTTCGGAACAAGAAAATAAAGAACTGAGTCCGGAATAACGCAAACATGTTTTGCATCAAGAAAATCAAGAATTGAGAGCGGAAAACAACCAAACTTATTTGTGATCAAGAAAATCAAGAACTGAGTCCGGAATAACGCAAACATGTTTTGCATCAAGAAAATCAAGAATTGAGTGCGGAATACATCCAAACTTGTTTCGGATCAAGAAAATCAAGAACTGAGTCCGGAATAACGCAAACATGTTTTGCATCAAGAAAATCAAGAATTGAGTGCGGAATACAACCAAACTTGTTTCGGATCAAGACAATCAAGAATTGAGTGAGGAATACCGCAAACATTTTTTGCATCAAGAAAATCAAGAATTGTGGGCGGAATACAACCAAACTTGTTTTTGAACAACAAAATCAAGAACTGAGTCCGGAATAACGCAAACATGTTTTGCATCAAGAAAATCAAGAATTGAGTGCGGAAAACAACTAAACTTGTTTTTGAACAAGAAAATCAAGAACAGAGTCCGGAATAACGCAAACATGTTTTGCATCAAGAAAATCAAGAATTGAGTGCGGAATACATCCAAACTTGTTTCGGATCAAGAAAATCAAGAACTGAGTCCGGAATAACGCAAACATGTTTTGCATCAAGAAAATCAAGAATTGAGTGCGGAATACAACCAAAATTGTTTCGGATCAAGAAAATCAAGAACTGAGTCCGGAATAAGGCAAACATGTTTTGCATCAAGAAAATCAAGAATTGAGTGCGGAATACAACCAAAATTGTTTCGGATCAAGAAAATCAAGAACTGAGTCCGGAATAACGCAAACATGTTTTGCATCAAGAAAATCAAGAATTGAGTGCGGAAAACAACCAAACTTGTTTTTGAACAACAAAATCAAGAACTGAGTCCGGAATAACGCAAACATGTTTTGCATCAAGAAAATCAAGAATTGAGTGCGGAATACATCCAAACTTGTTTCGGATCAAGAAAATCAAGAACTGAGTCCGGAATAACGCAAACATATTTTGCATCAAGAAAATCAAGAATTGAGTGCGGAATACAACCAAAATTGTTTCGGATCAAGAAAATCAAGAACTGAGTCCGGAATAATGCAAACATGTTTTGCATCAAGAAAATCAAGAATTGAGTGCGGAATACAACCAAAATTGTTTCGGATCAAGAAAATCAAGAACTGAGTCCGGAATAACGCAAACATGTTTTGCATCAAGAAAATCAAGAATTGAGTGCGGAAAACAACCAAACTTGTTTTTGAACAACAAAATCAAGAACTGAGTCCGGAATAACGCAAACATGTTTTGCATCAAGAAAATCAAGAATTGAGTGCGGAAAACAACCAAACTTGTTTTTGAACAACAAAATCAAGAACTGAGTCCGGAATAACGCAAACATGTTTTGCATCAAGAAAATCAAGAATTGAGTGCGGAATACATCCAAACTTGTTTCGGATCAAGAAAATCAAGAACTGAGTCCGGAATAACGCAAACATATTTTGCATCAAGAAAATCAAGAATTGAGTGCGGAATACAACCAAAATTGTTTCGGATCAAGAAAATCAAGAACTGAGTCCGGAATAATGCAAACATGTTTTGCATCAAGAAAATCAAGAATTGAGTGCGGAATACAACCAAAATTGTTTCGGATCAAGAAAATCAAGAACTGAGTCCGGAATAACGCAAACATGTTTTGCATCAAGAAAATCAAGAATTGAGTGCGGAAAACAACCAAACTTGTTTTTGAACAACAAAATCAAGAACTGAGTCCGGAATAACGCAAACATGTTTTGCATCAAGAAAATCAAGAATTGAGTGCGGAAAACAACTAAACTTGTTTTTGAACAAGAAAATCAAGAACAGAGTCCGGAATAACGCAAACATGTTTTACATCAAGAAAATCAAGAATTGAGTGCGGAATACATCCAAACTTGTTTCGGATCAAGAAAATCAAGAACTGAGTCCGGAATAACGCAAACATGTTTTGCATCAAGAAAATCAAGAATTGAGTGCGGAATACAACCAAAATTGTTTCGGATCAAGAAAATCAAGAACTGAGTCCGGAATAATGCAAACATGTTTTGCATCAAGAAAATCAAGAATTGAGTGCGGAATACAACCAAAATTGTTTCGGATCAAGAAAATCAAGAACTGAGTCCGGAATAACGCAAACATGTTTTGCATCAAGAAAATCAAGAATTGAGTGCGGAAAACAACCAAACTTGTTTTCGAACAACAAAATCAAGAACTGAGTTCGGAATAACGCAAACCTGTTTTGCATCAAGAAAATCAAGAATTGAGTGCGGAAAACAACTAAACTTGTTTTTGAACAAGAAAATCAGGAACAGAGTCCGGAATAACGCAAACATGTTTTGCATCAAGAAAATCAAGAATTGAGTGCGGAATACAACCAAACTTGTTTCGGATCAAGACAATCAAGAATTGAGTGAGGAATACCGCAAACATTTTTTGCATCAAGAAAATCAAGAATTGTGGGCGAAATACAACCAAACTTGTTTCGGATCAAGAAAATCAAGAACTGAGTCCGGAATACCGCAAACAAGTTTTGCATAAAGAAAATCAAGAATTGAGCGCGGAATACAAACAAACTTGTTTGGGATCAAGAAAATCAAAAACCGAGTCAGGAATACCGCAAACATGTTTTAAATCAAGAAAAATCAAGAATTGAGTGCGGAAAACAACCAAACTTGTTTCGGAACAAGAAAATCAAGAACTGAGTCCGGAATAACGCAAACATGTTTTGCATCAAGAAAATCAAGAATTGAGTGCGGAATACAACCAAACTTGTTTCGGATCAAGAAAATCAAGAACTGAGTCCGGAATAACGCAAACATGTTTTGCATCAAGAAAAAATCAAGAATTGAGTGCGGAATACAACCAAACTTATTTCGGAACAAGAAAATAAAGAACTGAGTCCGGAATAACGCAAACATGTTTTGCATCAAGAAAATCAAGAATTGAGAGCGGAAAACAACCAAACTTATTTGTGATCAAGAAAATCAAGAACTGAGTCCGGAATAACGCAAACATGTTTTGCATCAAGAAAATCAAGAATTGAGTGCGGAATACATCCAAACTTGTTTCGGATCAAGAAAATCAAGAACTGAGTCCGGAATAACGCAAACATGTTTTGCATCAAGAAAATCAAGAATTGAGTGCGGAATACAACCAAAATTGTTTCGGATCAAGAAAATCAAGAACTGAGTCCGGAATAACGCAAACATGTTTTGCATCAAGAAAATCAAGAATTGAGTGCGGAATACAACCAAAATTGTTTCGGATCAAGAAAATCAAGAACTGAGTCCGGAATAACGCAAACTTGTTTTGCATCAAGAAAATCAAGAATTGAGTGCGGAAAACAACCAAACTTGTTTTTGAACAACAAAATCAAGAACTGAGTCCGGAATAACGCAAACATGTTTTGCATCAAGAAAATCAAGAATTGAGTGCGGAAAACAACTAAACTTGTTTTTGAACAAGAAAATCAAGAACAGAGTCCGGAATAACGTAAACATGTTTTGCATCAAGAAAATCAAGAATTGAGTGCGGAATACATCCAAACTTGTTTCGGATCAAGAAAAATCAAGAACTGAGTCCGGAATAACGCAAACATGTTTTGCATCAAGAAAATCAAGAATTGAGTGCGGAATACAACCAAAATTGTTTCGGATCAAGAAAATTAAGAACTGAGTCCGGAATAATGCAAACATGTTTTGCATCAAGAAAATCAAGAATTGAGTGCGGAATACAACCAAAATTGTTTCGGATCAAGAAAATCAAGAACTGAGTCCGGAATAACGCAAACATGTTTTGCATCAAGAAAATCAAGAATTGAGTGCGGAAAACAACCAAACTTGTTTTTGAACAACAAAATCAAGAACTGAGTCCGGAATAACGCAAACCTATTTTGCATCAAGAAAATCAAGAATTGAGTGCGGAAAACAACTAAACATGTTTTTGAACAAGAAAATCAAGAACAGAGTCCGGAATAACGCAAACATGTTTTGCATCAAGAAAATCAAGAATTGAGTGCGGAATACAACCAAACTTGTTTCGGATCAAGACAATCAAGAATTGAGTGAGGAATACCGCAAACATTTTTTGCATCAAGAAAATCAAGAATTGTGGGCGGAATACAACCAAACTTGTTTCGGATCAAGAAAATCAAGAACTGAGTCCGGAATACCGCAAACAAGTTTTGCATCAAGAAAATCAAGAATTGAGCGCGGAATACAAACAAACTTGTTTGGGATCAAGAAAATCAAAAACCGAGTCAGGAATACCGCAAACATGTTTTAAATCAAGAAAAATCAAGAATTGAGTGCGGAAAACAACCAAACTTGTTTCGGAACAAGACAATCAAGAACTGAGTCCGGAATAACGCAAACATGTTTTGCATCAAGAAAAAAATCAAGAATTGAGTGCGGAATACAACCAAACTTATTTCGGAACAAGAAAATAAAGAACTGAGTCCGGAATAACGCAAACATATTTGGCATCGAGAAAATCAAGAATTGAGTGCGGAATACAACCAAGCTTGTTTCGGAACAAGAAAATCAAGAACTGAGTCCGGAATAACGCAAACATGTTTTGCATCAAGAAAAACAAGAATTGAGTGCGGAATACAACCAAACTTGTTTCGGATCAAGAAAATCAAGAACTGAGTCCGGAATAACGCAAACATGTTTTGCATCACGAAAAAATCAAGAATTGAGTGCGGAATACAACCAAACTTATTTCGGAACAAGAAAATAAAGAACTGAGTCCGGAATAACGCAAACATGTTTTGCATCAAGAAAATCAAGAATTGAGAGCGGAAAACAACCAAACTTATTTGTGATCAAGAAAATCAAGAACTGAGTCCGGAATAACGCAAACATGTTTTGCATCAAGAAAATCAAGAATTGAGTGCGGAATACATCCAAACTTGTTTCGGATCAAGAAAATCAAGAACTGAGTCCGGAATAACGCAAACATGTTTTGCATCAAGAAAATCAAGAATTGAGTGCGGAATACAACCAAAATTGTTTCGGATCAAGAAAATCAAGAACTGAGTCCGGAATAACGCAAACATGTTTTGCATCAAGAAAATCAAGAATTGAGTGCGGAAAACAACCAAACTTGTTTTTGAACAACAAAATCAAGAACTGAGTCCGGAATAACGCAAACATGTTTTGCATCAAGAAAATCAAGAATTGAGTGCGGAAAACAACTAAACTTGTTTTTGAACAAGAAAATCAAGAACAGAGTCCGGAATAACGCAAACATGTTTTGCATCAAGAAAATCAAGAATTGAGTGCGGAATACATCCAAACTTGTTTCGGATCAAGAAAATCAAGAACTGAGTCCGGAATAACGCAAACATGTTTTGCATCAAGAAAATCAAGAATTGAGTGCGGAATACAACCAAAATTGTTTCGGATCAAGAAAATCAAGAACTGAGTCCGGAATAAGGCAAACATGTTTTGCATCAAGAAAATCAAGAATTGAGTGCGGAATACAACCAAAATTGTTTCGGATCAAGAAAATCAAGAACTGAGTCCGGAATAACGCAAACATGTTTTGCATCAAGAAAATCAAGAATTGAGTGCGGAAAACAACCAAACTTGTTTTTGAACAACAAAATCAAGAACTGAGTCCGGAATAACGCAAACATGTTTTGCATCAAGAAAATCAAGAATTGAGTGCGGAAAACAACTAAACTTGTTTTTGAACAAGAAAATCAAGAACAGAGTCCGGAATAACGTAAACATGTTTTGCATCAAGAAAATCAAGAATTGAGTGCGGAATACATCCAAACTTGTTTCGGATCAAGAAAAATCAAGAACTGAGTCCGGAATAACGCAAACATGTTTTGCATCAAGAAAATCAAGAATTGAGTGCGGAATACAACCAAAATTGTTTCGGATCAAGAAAATTAAGAACTGAGTCCGGAATAATGCAAACATGTTTTGCATCAAGAAAATCAAGAATTGAGTGCGGAATACAACCAAAATTGTTTCGGATCAAGAAAATCAAGAACTGAGTCCGGAATAACGCAAACATGTTTTGCATCAAGAAAATCAAGAATTGAGTGCGGAATACAACCAAACTTGTTTCGGATCAAGACAATCAAGAATTGAGTGAGGATTACCGCAAACATTTTTTGCATCAAGAAAATCAAGAATTGTGGGCGGAATACAACCAAACTTGTTTTTGAACAACAAAATCAAGAACTGAGTCCGGAATAACGCAAACATGTTTTGCATCAAGAAAATCAAGAATTGAGAGCGGAAAACAACCAAACTTATTTGTGATCAAGAAAATCAAGAACTGAGTCCGGAATAACGCAAACATGTTTTGCATCAAGAAAATCAAGAATTGAGTGCGGAATACATCCAAACTTGTTTCGGATCAAGAAAATCAAGAACTGAGTCCGGAATAACGCAAACATGTTTTGCATCAAGAAAATCAAGAATTGAGTGCGGAATACAACCAAAATTGTTTCGGATCAAGAAAATCAAGAACTGAGTCCGGAATAACGCAAACATGTTTTGCATCAAGAAAATCAAGAATTGAGTGCGGAATACAACCAAAATTGTTTCGGATCAAGAAAATCAAGAACTGAGTCCGGAATAACGCAAACATGTTTTGCATCAAGAAAATCAAGAATTGAGTGCGGAAAACAACTAAACTTGTTTTTGAACAAGAAAATCAAGAACAGAGTCCGGAATAACGCAAACATGTTTTGCATCAAGAAAATCAAGAATTGAGTGCGGAAAACAACTAAACTTGTTTTTGAACAAGAAAATCAAGAACAGAGTCCGGAATAACGCAAACATGTTTTGCATCAAGAAAATCAAGAATTGAGTGCGGAATACATCCAAACTTGTTTCGGATCAAGAAAATCAAGAACTGAGTCCGGAATAACGCAAACATGTTTTGCATCAAGAAAATCAAGAATTGAGTGCGGAATACAACCAAAATTGTTTCGGATCAAGAAAATCAAGAACTGAGTCCGGAATAAGGCAAACATGTTTTGCATCAAGAAAATCAAGAATTGAGTGCGGAATACAACCAAAATTGTTTCGGATCAAGAAAATCAAGAACTGAGTCCGGAATAACGCAAACATGTTTTGCATCAAGAAAATCAAGAATTGAGTGCGGAAAACAACCAAACTTGTTTTTGAACAACAAAATCAAGAACTGAGTCCGGAATAACGCAAACATGTTTTGCATCAAGAAAATCAATAATTGAGTGCGGAAAACAACTAAACTTGTTTTTGAACAAGAAAATCAAGAACAGAGTCCGGAATAACGTAAACATGTTTTGCATCAAGAAAATCAAGAATTGAGTGCGGAATACATCCAAACTTGTTTCGGATCAAGAAAAATCAAGAACTGAGTCCGGAATAACGCAAACATGTTTTGTATCAAGAAAATCAAGAATTGAGTGCGGAATACAACCAAAATTGTTTCGGATCAAGAAAATTAAGAACTGAGTCCGGAATAATGCAAACATGTTTTGCATCAAGAAAATCAAGAATTGAGTGCGGAATACAACCAAAATTGTTTCGGATCAAGAAAATCAAGAACTGAGTCCGGAATAACGCAAACATGTTTTGCATCAAGAAAATCAAGAATTGAGTGCGGAATACAACCAAACTTGTTTCGGATCAAGACAATCAAGAATTGAGTGAGGAATACCGCAAACATTTTTTGCATCAAGAAAATCAAGAATTGTGAGCGGAATACAACCAAACTTGTTTTTGAACAACAAAATCAAGAACTGAGTCCGGAATAACGCAAACATGTTTTGCATCAAGAAAATCAAGAATTGAGAGCGGAAAACAACCAAACTTATTTGTGATCAAGAAAATCAAGAACTGAGTCCGGAATAACGCAAACATGTTTTGCATCAAGAAAATCAAGAATTGAGTGCGGAATACAACCAAAATTGTTTCGGATCAAGAAAATCAAGAACTGAGTCCGGAATAACGCAAACATGTTTTGCATCAAGAAAATCAAGAATTGAGTGCGGAATACAACCAAAATTGTTTCGGATCAAGAAAATCAAGAACTGAGTCCGGAATAACGCAAACATGTTTTGCATCAAGAAAATCAAGAATTGAGTGCGGAAAACAACTAAACTTGTTTTTGAACAAGAAAATCAAGAACAGAGTCCGGAATAACGCAAACATGTTTTGCATCAAGAAAATCAAGAATTGAGTGCGGAAAACAACTAAACTTGTTTTTGAACAAGAAAATCAAGAACAGAGTCCGGAATAACGCAAACATGTTTTGCATCAAGAAAATCAAGAATTGAGTGCGGAATACATCCAAACTTGTTTCGGATCAAGAAAATCAAGAACTGAGTCCGGAATAACGCAAACATGTTTTGCATTAAGAAAATCAAGAATTGAGTGCGGAATACAACCAAAATTGTTTCGGATCAAGAAAATCAAGAACTGAGTCCGGAATAAGGCAAACATGTTTTGCATCAAGAAAATCAAGAATTGAGTGCGGAATACAACCAAAATTGTTTCGGATCAAGAAAATCAAGAACTGAGTCCGGAATAACGCAAACATGTTTTGCATCAAGAAAATCAAGAATTGAGTGCGGAAAACAACCAAACTTGTTTTTGAACAACAAAATCAAGAACTGAGTCCGGAATAACGCAAACATGTTTTGCATCAAGAAAATCAATAATTGAGTGCGGAAAACAACTAAACTTGTTTTTGAACAAGAAAATCAAGAACAGAGTCCGGAATAACGTAAACATGTTTTGCATCAAGAAAATCAAGAATTGAGTGCGGAATACATCCAAACTTGTTTCGGATCAAGAAAAATCAAGAACTGAGTCCGGAATAACGCAAACATGTTTTGTATCAAGAAAATCAAGAATTGAGTGCGGAATACAACCAAAATTGTTTCGGATCAAGAAAATTAAGAACTGAGTCCGGAATAATGCAAACATGTTTTGCATCAAGAAAATCAAGAATTGAGTGCGGAATACAACCAAAATTGTTTCGGATCAAGAAAATCAAGAACTGAGTCCGGAATAACGCAAACATGTTTTGCATCAAGAAAATCAAGAATTGAGTGCGGAATACAACCAAACTTGTTTCGGATCAAGAAAATCAAGAACTGAGTCCGGAATAACGCAAACATGTTTTGCATCAAGAAAATCAAGAATTGTGGGCGGAATACAACCAAACTTGTTTTTGAACAACAAAATCAAGAACTGAGTCCGGAATAACGCAAACATGTTTTGCATCAAGAAAATCAAGAATTGAGAGCGGAAAACAACCAAACTTATTTGTGATCAAGAAAATCAAGAACTGAGTCCGGAATAACGCAAACATGTTTTGCATCAAGAAAATCAAGAATTGAGTGCGGAATACATCCAAACTTGTTTCGGATCAAGAAAATCAAGAACTGAGTCCGGAATAACGCAAACATGTTTTGCATCAAGAAAATCAAGAATTGAGTGCGGAATACAACCAAAATTGTTTCGGATCAAGAAAATCAAGAACTGAGTCCGGAATAACGCAAACATGTTTTGCATCAAGAAAATCAAGAATTGAGTGCGGAATACAACCAAAATTGTTTCGGATCAAGAAAATCAAGAACTGAGTCCGGAATAACGCAAACATGTTTTGCATCAAGAAAATCAAGAATTGAGTGCGGAAAACAACCAAACTTGTTTTTGAACAAGAAAATCAAGAACAGAGTCCGGAATAACGTAAACATGTTTTGCATCAAGAAAATCAAGAATTGAGTGCGGAATACATCCAAACTTGTTTCGGATCAAGAAAAATCAAGAACTGAGTCCGGAATAACGCAAACATGTTTTGCATCAAGAAAATCAAGAATTGAGTGCGGAATACAACCAAAATTGTTTCGGATCAAGAAAATTAAGAACTGAGTCCGGAATAATGCAAACATGTTTTGCATCAAGAAAATCAAGAATTGAGTGCGGAATACAACCAAAATTGTTTCGGATCAAGAAAATCAAGAACTGAGTCCGGAATAACGCAAACATGTTTTGCATCAAGAAAATCAAGAATTGAGTGCGGAAAACAACCAAACTTGTTTTTGAACAACAAAATCAAGAACTGAGTCCGGAATAACGCAAACCTGTTTTGCATCAAGAAAATCAAGAATTGAGTGCGGAAAACAACTAAACATGTTTTTGAACAAGAAAATCAAGAACAGAGTCCGGAATAACGCAAACATGTTTTGCATCAAGAAAATCAAGAATTGAGTGCGGAATACAACCAAACTTGTTTCGGATCAAGACAATCAAGAATTGAGTGAGGAATACCGCAAACATTTTTTGCATCAAGAAAATCAAGAATTGTGGGCGGAATACAACCAAACTTGTTTCGGATCAAGAAAATTAAGAACTGAGTCCGGAATACCGCAAACAAGTTTTGCATCAAGAAAATCAAGAATTGAGCGCGGAATACAAACAAACTTGTTTGGGATCAAGAAAATCAAAAACCGAGTCAGGAATACCGCAAACATGTTTTAAATCAAGAAAAATCAAGAATTGAGTGCGGAAAACAACCAAACTTGTTTCGGAACAAGACAATCAAGAACTGAGTCCGGAATAACGCAAACATGTTTTGCATCAAGAAAAAAATCAAGAATTGAGTGCGGAATACAACCAAACTTATTTCGGAACAAGAAAATAAAGAACTGAGTCCGGAATAACGCAAACATATTTGGCATCGAGAAAATCAAGAATTGAGTGCGGAATACAACCAAGCTTGTTTCGGAACAAGAAAATCAAGAACTGAGTCCGGAATAACGCAAACATGTTTTGCATCAAGAAAAACAAGAATTGAGTGCGGAATACAACCAAACTTGTTTCGGATCAAGAAAATCAAGAACTGAGTCCGGAATAACGCAAACATGTTTTGCATCAAGAAAAAATCAAGAATTGAGTGCGGAATACAACCAAACTTATTTCGGAACAAGAAAATAAAGAACTGAGTCCGGAATAACGCAAACATGTTTTGCATCAAGAAAATCAAGAATTGAGAGCGGAAAACAACCAAACTTATTTGTGATCAAGAAAATCAAGAACTGAGTCCGGAATAACGCAAACATGTTTTGCATCAAGAAAATCAAGAATTGAGTGCGGAATACATCCAAACTTGTTTCGGATCAAGAAAATCAAGAACTGAGTCCGGAATAACGCAAACATGTTTTGCATCAAGAAAATCAAGAATTGAGTGCGGAATACAACCAAACTTGTTTCGGATCAAGACAATCAAGAATTGAGTGAGGAATACCGCAAACATTTTTTGCATCAAGAAAATCAAGAATTGTGGGCGGAATACAACCAAACTTGTTTTTGAACAACAAAATCAAGAACTGAGTCCGGAATAACGCAAACATGTTTTGCATCAAGAAAATCAAGAATTGAGTGCGGAAAACAACTAAACTTGTTTTTGAACAAGAAAATCAAGAACAGAGTCCAGAATAACGCAAACATGTTTTGCATCAAGAAAATCAAGAATTGAGTGCGGAATACATCCAAACTTGTTTCGGATCAAGAAAATCAAGAACTGAGTCCGGAATAACGCAAACATGTTTTGCATCAAGAAAATCAAGAATTGAGTGCGGAATACAACCAAAATTGTTTCGGATCAAGAAAATCAAGAACTGAGTCCGGAATAATGCAAACATGTTTTGCATCAAGAAAATCAAGAATTGAGTGCGGAATACAACCAAAATTGTTTCGGATCAAGAAAATCAAGAACTGAGTCCGGAATAACGCAAACATGTTTTGCATCAAGAAAATCAAGAATTGAGTGCGGAAAACAACCAAACTTGTTTTTGAACAACAAAATCAAGAACTGAGTCCGGAATAACGCAAACCTGTTTTGCATCAAGAAAATCAAGAATTGAGTGCGGAAAACAACAAAACTTGTTTTTTAACAAGAAAATCAAGAACAGAGTCTGGAATAACGCAAACATGTTTTGCATCAAGAAAATCAAGAATTGAGTGCGGAATACAACCAAACTTGTTTCGGATCAAGACAATCAAGAATTGAGTGAGGAATACCGCAAACATTTTTTGCATCAAGAAAATCAAGAATTGTGGGCGGAATACAACCAAACTTGTTTCGGATCAAGAAAATCAAGAACTGAGTCCGGAATACCGCAAACAAGTTTTGCATCAAGAAAATCAAGAATTGAGCGCGGAATACAAACAAACTTGTTTGGGATCAAGAAAATCAAAAACCGAGTCAGGAATACCGCAAACATGTTTTAAATCAAGAAAAATCAAGAATTGAGGGCGGAAAACAACCAAACTTTTTTCGGAACAAGAAAATAAAGAACTGAGTCCGGAATAACGCAAACATGTTTTGCATCAAGAAAAAAATCAAGAATTGAGTGCGGAATACAACCAAACTTATTTCGGAACAAGAAAATAAAGAACTGAGTCCGGAATAACGCAAACATGTTTGGCATCGAGAAAATCAAGAATTGAGTGCGGAATACAACCAAACTTATTTCGGAACAAGAAAATCAAGAACTGAGTCCGGAATAACGCAAACATGTTTTGCATCAAGAAAAAATCAAGAATTGAGTGCGGAATACAACCAAACTTATTTCGGAACAAGAAAATAAAGAACTGAGTCCGGAATAACGCAAACATGTTTGGCATCGAGAAAATCAAGAATTGAGTGCGGAATACAACCAAACTTGTTTCGGATCAAGACAATCAAGAATTGAGTCCGGAATAACGCAAACATGTTTTGCATCAAGAAAATCAAGAATTGAGTGCGGAAAACAACCAAACTTATTTTTGATCAAGAAAATCAAGAACTGAGTCCGGAATAACGCAAACATGTTTTGCATCAAGAAAATCAAGAATTGAGTGCGGAATACAACCAAACTTGTTTCGGATCAAGAAAATCAAGAACTGAGTCCGGAATAACGCAAACATGTTTTGCATCAAGAAAAAAATCAAGAATTGAGTGCGGAATACAACCAAACTTATTTCGGAACAAGAAAATAAAGAACTGAGTCCGGAATAACGCAAACATATTTGGCATCGAGAAAATCAAGAATTGAGTGCGGAATACAACCAAGCTTGTTTCGGAACAAGAAAATCAAGAACTGAGTCCGGAATAACGCAAACATGTTTTGCATCAAGAAAAACAAGAATTGAGTGCGGAATACAACCAAACTTGTTTCGGATCAAGAAAATCAAGAACTGAGTCCGGAATAACGCAAACATGTTTTGCATCAAGAAAAAATCAAGAATTGAGTGCGGAATACAACCAAACTTATTTCGGAACAAGAAAATAAAGAACTGAGTCCGGAATAACGCAAACATGTTTTGCATCAAGAAAATCAAGAATTGAGAGCGGAAAACAACCAAACTTATTTGTGATCAAGAAAATCAAGAACTGAGTCCGGAATAACGCAAACATGTTTTGCATCAAGAAAATCAAGAATTGAGTGCGGAATACATCCAAACTTGTTTCGGATCAAGAAAATCAAGAACTGAGTCCGGAATAACGCAAACATGTTTTGCATCAAGAAAATCAAGAATTGAGTGCGGAATACAACCAAACTTGTTTCGGATCAAGACAATCAAGAATTGAGTGAGGAATACCGCAAACATTTTTTGCATCAAGAAAATCAAGAATTGTGGGCGGAATACAACCAAACTTGTTTTTGAACAACAAAATCAAGAACTGAGTCCGGAATAACGCAAACTTCTTTTGCATCAAGAAAATCAAGAATTGAGTGCGGAAAACAACTAAACTTGTTTTTGAACAAGAAAATCAAGAACAGAGTCCGGAATAACGCAAACATGTTTTGCATCAAGAAAATCAAGAATTGAGTGCGGAATACATCCAAACTTGTTTCGGATCAAGAAAATCAAGAACTGAGTCCGGAATAACGCAAACATGTTTTGCATCAAGAAAATCAAGAATTGAGTGCGGAATACAACCAAAATTGTTTCGGATCAAGAAAATCAAGAACTGAGTCCGGAATAATGCAAACATGTTTTGCATCAAGAAAATCAAGAATTGAGTGCGGAATACAACCAAAATTGTTTCGGATCAAGAAAATCAAGAACTGAGTCCGGAATAACGCAAACATGTTTTGCATCAAGAAAATCAAGAATTGAGTGCGGAAAACAACCAAACTTGTTTTTGAACAACAAAATCAAGAACTGAGTCCGGAATAACGCAAACCTGTTTTGCATCAAGAAAATCAAGAATTGAGTGCGGAAAACAACAAAACTTGTTTTTTAACAAGAAAATCAAGAACAGAGTCTGGAATAACGCAAACATGTTTTGCATCAAGAAAATCAAGAATTGAGTGCGGAATACAACCAAACTTGTTTCGGATCAAGACAATCAAGAATTGAGTGAGGAATACCGCAAACATTTTTTGCATCAAGAAAATCAAGAATTGTGGGCGGAATACAACCAAACTTGTTTCGGATCAAGAAAATCAAGAACTGAGTCCGGAATACCGCAAACAAGTTTTGCATCAAGAAAATCAAGAATTGAGCGCGGAATACAAACAAACTTGTTTGGGATCAAGAAAATCAAAAACCGAGTCAGGAATACCGCAAACATGTTTTAAATCAAGAAAAATCAAGAATTGAGGGCGGAAAACAACCAAACTTTTTTCGGAACAAGAAAATAAAGAACTGAGTCCGGAATAACGCAAACATGTTTTGCATCAAGAAAAAAATCAAGAATTGAGTGCGGAATACAACCAAACTTATTTCGGAACAAGAAAATAAAGAACTGAGTCCGGAATAACGCAAACATGTTTGGCATCGAGAAAATCAAGAATTGAGTGCGGAATACAACCAAACTTATTTCGGAACAAGAAAATCAAGAACTGAGTCCGGAATAACGCAAACATGTTTTGCATCAAGAAAAAATCAAGAATTGAGTGCGGAATACAACCAAACTTATTTCGGAACAAGAAAATAAAGAACTGAGTCCGGAATAACGCAAACATGTTTGGCATCGAGAAAATCAAGAATTGAGTGCGGAATACAACCAAACTTGTTTCGGATCAAGACAATCAAGAATTGAGTCCGGAATAACGCAAACATGTTTTGCATCAAGAAAATCAAGAATTGAGTGCGGAAAACAACCAAACTTATTTTTGATCAAGAAAATCAAGAACTGAGTCCGGAATAACGCAAACATGTTTTGCATCAAGAAAATCAAGAATTGAGTGCGGAATACAACCAAACTTGTTTCGGATCAAGAAAATCAAGAACTGAGTCCGGAATAACGCAAACATGTTTTGCATCAAGAAAAAAATCAAGAATTGAGTGCGGAATACAACCAAACTTATTTCGGAACAAGAAAATAAAGAACTGAGTCCGGAATAACGCAAACATATTTGGCATCGAGAAAATCAAGAATTGAGTGCGGAATACAACCAAGCTTGTTTCGGAACAAGAAAATCAAGAACTGAGTCCGGAATAACGCAAACATGTTTTGCATCAAGAAAAACAAGAATTGAGTGCGGAATACAACCAAACTTGTTTCGGATCAAGAAAATCAAGAACTGAGTCCGGAATAACGCAAACATGTTTTGCATCAAGAAAAAATCAAGAATTGAGTGCGGAATACAACCAAACTTATTTCGGAACAAGAAAATAAAGAACTGAGTCCGGAATAACGCAAACATGTTTTGCATCAAGAAAATCAAGAATTGAGAGCGGAAAACAACCAAACTTATTTGTGATCAAGAAAATCAAGAACTGAGTCCGGAATAACGCAAACATGTTTTGCATCAAGAAAATCAAGAATTGAGTGCGGAATACATCCAAACTTGTTTCGGATCAAGAAAATCAAGAACTGAGTCCGGAATAACGCAAACATGTTTTGCATCAAGAAAATCAAGAATTGAGTGCGGAATACAACCAAACTTGTTTCGGATCAAGACAATCAAGAATTGAGTGAGGAATACCGCAAACATTTTTTGCATCAAGAAAATCAAGAATTGTGGGCGGAATACAACCAAACTTGTTTTTGAACAACAAAATCAAGAACTGAGTCCGGAATAACGCAAACATGTTTTGCATCAAGAAAATCAAGAATTGAGTGCGGAAAACAACTAAACTTGTTTTTGAACAAGAAAATCAAGAACAGAGTCCGGAATAACGCAAACATGTTTTGCATCAAGAAAATCAAGAATTGAGTGCGGAATACATCCAAACTTGTTTCGGATCAAGAAAATCAAGAACTGAGTCCGGAATAACGCAAACATGTTTTGCATCAAGAAAATCAAGAATTGAGTGCGGAATACAACCAAAATTGTTTCGGATCAAGAAAATCAAGAACTGAGTCCGGAATAATGCAAACATGTTTTGCATCAAGAAAATCAAGAATTGAGTGCGGAATACAACCAAAATTGTTTCGGATCAAGAAAATCAAGAACTGAGTCCGGAATAACGCAAACATGTTTTGCATCAAGAAAATCAAGAATTGAGTGCGGAAAACAACCAAACTTGTTTTTGAACAACAAAATCAAGAACTGAGTCCGGAATAACGCAAACCTGTTTTGCATCAAGAAAATCAAGAATTGAGTGCGGAAAACAACAAAACTTGTTTTTTAACAAGAAAATCAAGAACAGAGTCCGGAATAACGCAAACATGTTTTGCATCAAGAAAATCAAGAATTGAGTGCGGAATACAACCAAACTTGTTTCGGATCAAGACAATCAAGAATTGAGTGAGGAATACCGCAAACATTTTTTGCATCAAGAAAATCAAGAATTGTGGGCGGAATACAACCAAACTTGTTTCGGATCAAGAAAATCAAGAACTGAGTCCGGAATACCGCAAACAAGTTTTGCATCAAGAAAATCAAGAATTGAGCGCGGAATACAAACAAACTTGTTTGGGATCAAGAAAATCAAAAACCGAGTCAGGAATACCGCAAACATGTTTTAAATCAAGAAAAATCAAGAATTGAGGGCGGAAAACAACCAAACTTTTTTCGGAACAAGAAAATAAAGAACTGAGTCCGGAATAACGCAAACATGTTTTGCATCAAGAAAAAAATCAAGAATTGAGTGCGGAATACAACCAAACTTATTTCGGAACAAGAAAATAAAGAACTGAGTCCGGAATAACGCAAACATGTTTGGCATCGAGAAAATCAAGAATTGAGTGCGGAATACAACCAAACTTATTTCGGAACAAGAAAATCAAGAACTGAGTCCGGAATAACGCAAACATGTTTTGCATCAAGAAAAAATCAAGAATTGAGTGCGGAATACAACCAAACTTATTTCGGAACAAGAAAATAAAGAACTGAGTCCGGAATAACGCAAACATGTTTGGCATCGAGAAAATCAAGAATTGAGTGCGGAATACAACCAAACTTGTTTCGGATCAAGACAATCAAGAATTGAGTCCGGAATAACGCAAACATGTTTTGCATCAAGAAAATCAAGAATTGAGTGCGGAAAACAACCAAACTTATTTTTGATCAAGAAAATCAAGAACTGAGTCCGGAATAACGCAAACATGTTTTGCATCAAGAAAATCAAGAATTGAGTGCGGAATACAACCAAACTTGTTTCGGATCAAGAAAATCAAGAACTGAGTCCGGAATAACGCAAACATGTTTTGCATCAAGAAAAAATCAAGAATTGAGTGCGGAATACAACCAAACTTATTTCGGAACAAGAAAATAAAGAACTGAGTCCGGAATAACGCAAACATGTTTTGCATCAAGAAAATCAAGAATTGAGAGCGGAAAACAACCAAACTTATTTGTGATCAAGAAAATCAAGAACTGAGTCCGGAATAACGCAAACATGTTTTGCATCAAGAAAATCAAGAATTGAGTGCGGAATACATCCAAACTTGTTTCGGATCAAGAAAATCAAGAACTGAGTCCGGAATAACGCAAACATGTTTTGCATCAAGAAAATCAAGAATTGAGTGCGGAATACAACCAAACTTGTTTCGGATCAAGACAATCAAGAATTGAGTGAGGAATACCGCAAACATTTTTTGCATCAAGAAAATCAAGAATTGTGGGCGGAATACAACCAAACTTGTTTTTGAACAACAAAATCAAGAACTGAGTCCGGAATAACGCAAACATGTTTTGCATCAAGAAAATCAAGAATTGAGTGCGGAAAACAACTAAACTTGTTTTTGAACAAGAAAATCAAGAACAGAGTCCGGAATAACGCAAACATGTTTTGCATCAAGAAAATCAAGAATTGAGTGCGGAATACATCCAAACTTGTTTCGGATCAAGAAAATCAAGAACTGAGTCCGGAATAACGCAAACATGTTTTGCATCAAGAAAATCAAGAATTGAGTGCGGAATACAACCAAAATTGTTTCGGATCAAGAAAATCAAGAACTGAGTCCGGAATAATGCAAACATGTTTTGCATCAAGAAAATCAAGAATTGAGTGCGGAATACAACCAAAATTGTTTCGGATCAAGAAAATCAAGAACTGAGTCCGGAATAACGCAAACATGTTTTGCATCAAGAAAATCAAGAATTGAGTGCGGAAAACAACCAAACTTGTTTTTGAACAACAAAATCAAGAACTGAGTCCGGAATAACGCAAACCTGTTTTGCATCAAGAAAATCAAGAATTGAGTGCGGAAAACAACAAAACTTGTTTTTTAACAAGAAAATCAAGAACAGAGTCCGGAATAACGCAAACATGTTTTGCATCAAGAAAATCAAGAATTGAGTGCGGAATACAACCAAACTTGTTTCGGATCAAGACAATCAAGAATTGAGTGAGGAATACCGCAAACATTTTTTGCATCAAGAAAATCAAGAATTGTGGGCGGAATACAACCAAACTTGTTTCGGATCAAGAAAATCAAGAACTGAGTCCGGAATACCGCAAACAAGTTTTGCATCAAGAAAATCAAGAATTGAGCGCGGAATACAAACAAACTTGTTTGGGATCAAGAAAATCAAAAACCGAGTCAGGAATACCGCAAACATGTTTTAAATCAAGAAAAATCAAGAATTGAGGGCGGAAAACAACCAAACTTTTTTCGGAACAAGAAAATAAAGAACTGAGTCCGGAATAACGCAAACATGTTTTGCATCAAGAAAAAAATCAAGAATTGAGTGCGGAATACAACCAAACTTATTTCGGAACAAGAAAATAAAGAACTGAGTCCGGAATAACGCAAACATGTTTGGCATCGAGAAAATCAAGAATTGAGTGCGGAATACAACCAAACTTATTTCGGAACAAGAAAATCAAGAACTGAGTCCGGAATAACGCAAACATGTTTTGCATCAAGAAAAAATCAAGAATTGAGTGCGGAATACAACCAAACTTATTTCGGAACAAGAAAATAAAGAACTGAGTCCGGAATAACGCAAACATGTTTGGCATCGAGAAAATCAAGAATTGAGTGCGGAATACAACCAAACTTGTTTCGGATCAAGACAATCAAGAATTGAGTCCGGAATAACGCAAACATGTTTTGCATCAAGAAAATCAAGAATTGAGTGCGGAAAACAACCAAACTTATTTTTGATCAAGAAAATCAAGAACTGAGTCCGGAATAACGCAAACATGTTTTGCATCAAGAAAATCAAGAATTGAGTGCGGAATACAACCAAACTTGTTTCGGATCAAGAAAATCAAGAACTGAGTCCGGAATAACGCAAACATGTTTTGCATCAAGAAAAAAATCAAGAATTGAGTGCGGAATACAACCAAACTTATTTCGGAACAAGAAAATAAAGAACTGAGTCCGGAATAACGCAAACATATTTGGCATCGAGAAAATCAAGAATTGAGTGCGGAATACAACCAAGCTTGTTTCGGAACAAGAAAATCAAGAACTGAGTCCGGAATAACGCAAACATGTTTTGCATCAAGAAAAACAAGAATTGAGTGCGGAATACAACCAAACTTGTTTCGGATCAAGAAAATCAAGAACTGAGTCCGGAATAACGCAAACATGTTTTGCATCAAGAAAAAATCAAGAATTGAGTGCGGAATACAACCAAACTTATTTCGGAACAAGAAAATAAAGAACTGAGTCCGGAATAACGCAAACATGTTTTGCATCAAGAAAATCAAGAATTGAGAGCGGAAAACAACCAAACTTATTTGTGATCAAGAAAATCAAGAACTGAGTCCGGAATAACGCAAACATGTTTTGCATCAAGAAAATCAAGAATTGAGTGCGGAATACATCCAAACTTGTTTCGGATCAAGAAAATCAAGAACTGAGTCCGGAATAACGCAAACATGTTTTGCATCAAGAAAATCAAGAATTGAGTGCGGAATACAACCAAACTTGTTTCGGATCAAGACAATCAAGAATTGAGTGAGGAATACCGCAAATATTTTTTGCATCAAGAAAATCAAGAATTGTGGGCGGAATACAACCAAACTTGTTTTTGAACAACAAAATCAAGAACTGAGTCCGGAATAACGCAAACATGTTTTGCATCAAGAAAATCAAGAATTGAGTGCGGAAAACAACTAAACTTGTTTTTGAACAAGAAAATCAAGAACAGAGTCCGGAATAACGCAAACATGTTTTGCATCAAGAAAATCAAGAATTGAGTGCGGAATACATCCAAACTTGTTACGGATCAAGAAAATCAAGAACTGAGTCCGGAATAACGCAAACATGTTTTGCATCAAGAAAATCAAGAATTGAGTGCGGAATACAACCAAAATTGTTTCGGATCAAGAAAATCAAGAACTGAGTCCGGAATAATGCAAACATGTTTTGCATCAAGAAAATCAAGAATTGAGTGCGGAATACAACCAAAATTGTTTCGGATCAAGAAAATCAAGAACTGAGTCCGGAATAACGCAAACATGTTTTGCATCAAGAAAATCAAGAATTGAGTGCGGAAAACAACCAAACTTGTTTTTGAACAACAAAATCAAGAACTGAGTCCGGAATAACGCAAACCTGTTTTGCATCAAGAAAATCAAGAATTGAGTGCGGAAAACAACAAAACTTGTTTTTTAACAAGAAAATCAAGAACAGAGTCTGGAATAACGCAAACATGTTTTGCATCAAGAAAATCAAGAATTGAGTGCGGAATACAACCAAACTTGTTTCGGATCAAGACAATCAAGAATTGAGTGAGGAATACCGCAAACATTTTTTGCATCAAGAAAATCAAGAATTGTGGGCGGAATACAACCAAACTTGTTTCGGATCAAGAAAATCAAGAACTGAGTCCGGAATACCGCAAACAAGTTTTGCATCAAGAAAATCAAGAATTGAGCGCGGAATACAAACAAACTTGTTTGGGATCAAGAAAATCAAAAACCGAGTCAGGAATACCGCAAACATGTTTTAAATCAAGAAAAATCAAGAATTGAGGGCGGAAAACAACCAAACTTTTTTCGGAACAAGAAAATAAAGAACTGAGTCCGGAATAACGCAAACATGTTTTGCATCAAGAAAAAAATCAAGAATTGAGTGCGGAATACAACCAAACTTATTTCGGAACAAGAAAATAAAGAACTGAGTCCGGAATAACGCAAACATGTTTGGCATCGAGAAAATCAAGAATTGAGTGCGGAATACAACCAAACTTATTTCGGAACAAGAAAATCAAGAACTGAGTCCGGAATAACGCAAACATGTTTTGCATCAAGAAAAAATCAAGAATTGAGTGCGGAATACAACCAAACTTATTTCGGAACAAGAAAATAAAGAACTGAGTCCAGAATAACGCAAACATGTTTTGCATCAAGAAAATCAAGAATTGAGAGCGGAAAACAACCAAACTTATTTGTGATCAAGAAAATCAAGAACTGAGTCCGGAATAACGCAAACATGTTTTGCATCAAGAAAATCAAGAATTGAGTGCGGAATACATCCAAACTTGTTTCGGATCAAGAAAATCAAGAACTGAGTCCGGAATAACGCAAACATGTTTTGCATCAAGAAAATCAAGAATTGAGTGCGGAATACAACCAAACTTGTTTCGGATCAAGACAATCAAGAATTGAGTGAGGAATACCGCAAACATTTTTTGCATCAAGAAAATCAAGAATTGTGGGCGGAATACAACCAAACTTGTTTTTGAACAACAAAATCAAGAACTGAGTCCGGAATAACGCAAACATGTTTTGCATCAAGAAAATCAAGAATTGAGTGCGGAAAACAACTAAACTTGTTTTTGAACAAGAAAATCAAGAACAGAGTCCGGAATAACGCAAACATGTTTTGCATCAAGAAAATCAAGAATTGAGTGCGGAATACATCCAAACTTGTTACGGATCAAGAAAATCAAGAACTGAGTCCGGAATAACGCAAACATGTTTTGCATCAAGAAAATCAAGAATTGAGTGCGGAATACAACCAAAATTGTTTCGGATCAAGAAAATCAAGAACTGAGTCCGGAATAATGCAAACATGTTTTGCATCAAGAAAATCAAGAATTGAGTGCGGAATACAACCAAAATTGTTTCGGATCAAGAAAATCAAGAACTGAGTCCGGAATAACGCAAACATGTTTTGCATCAAGAAAATCAAGAATTGAGTGCGGAAAACAACCAAACTTGTTTTTGAACAACAAAATCAAGAACTGAGTCCGGAATAACGCAAACCTGTTTTGCATCAAGAAAATCAAGAATTGAGTGCGGAAAACAACAAAACTTGTTTTTTAACAAGAAAATCAAGAACAGAGTCTGGAATAACGCAAACATGTTTTGCATCAAGAAAATCAAGAATTGAGTGCGGAATACAACCAAACTTGTTTCGGATCAAGACAATCAAGAATTGAGTGAGGAATACCGCAAACATTTTTTGCATCAAGAAAATCAAGAATTGTGGGCGGAATACAACCAAACTTGTTTCGGATCAAGAAAATCAAGAACTGAGTCCGGAATACCGCAAACAAGTTTTGCATCAAGAAAATCAAGAATTGAGCGCGGAATACAAACAAACTTGTTTGGGATCAAGAAAATCAAAAACCGAGTCAGGAATACCGCAAACATGTTTTAAATCAAGAAAAATCAAGAATTGAGGGCGGAAAACAACCAAACTTTTTTCGGAACAAGAAAATAAAGAACTGAGTCCGGAATAACGCAAACATGTTTTGCATCAAGAAAAAAATCAAGAATTGAGTGCGGAATACAACCAAACTTATTTCGGAACAAGAAAATAAAGAACTGAGTCCGGAATAACGCAAACATGTTTGGCATCGAGAAAATCAAGAATTGAGTGCGGAATACAACCAAACTTATTTCGGAACAAGAAAATCAAGAACTGAGTCCGGAATAACGCAAACATGTTTTGCATCAAGAAAAAATCAAGAATTGAGTGCGGAATACAACCAAACTTATTTCGGAACAAGAAAATAAAGAACTGAGTCCAGAATAACGCAAACATGTTTTGCATCAAGAAAATCAAGAATTGAGAGCGGAAAACAACCAAACTTATTTGTGATCAAGAAAATCAAGAACTGAGTCCGGAATAACGCAAACATGTTTTGCATCAAGAAAATCAAGAATTGAGTGCGGAATACATCCAAACTTGTTTCGGATCAAGAAAATCAAGAACTGAGTCCGGAATAACGCAAACATGTTTTGCATCAAGAAAATCAAGAATTGAGTGCGGAATACAACCAAAATTGTTTCGGATCAAGAAAATCAAGAACTGAGTCCGGAATACCGCAAACAAGTTTTGCATTAATAAAATCAAAAATTGAGCGCGGAATACAAACCAACTTGTTTGGGATCAAGAAAATAAAAAACCGAGTCAGGAATACCGCAAACATGTTTTGCATCAAGAAAATCAAGAATTGAGTGCGGAAAACAACTAAACTTGTTTATGAACAAGAAAATCAAGAACTGAGACCGGAATAACGCAAACATATTTTGCATCAAGAAAATCAAGAATTGAGTGCGGAATACAACCAAACTTGTTTCGGAACAAGAAAATCAAGAACTGAGTCCGGAATAACGCAAACATGTTTTGCATCAAGAAAATCAAGAATTGAGTGCGGAATACAACCAAAATTGTTTCGGATCAAGAAAATCAAGAACTGAGTCCGGAATAATGCAAACATGTTTTGCATCAAGAAAATCAAGAATTGAGTGCGGAATACAACCAAAATTGTTTCGGATCAAGAAAATCAAGAACTGAGTCCGGAATAACGCAAACATGTTTTGCATCAAGAAAATCAAGAATTGAGTGCGGAAAACAACCAAACTTGTTTTTGAACAACAAAATCAAGAACTGAGTCCGGAATAACGCAAACCTGTTTTGCATCAAGAAAATCAAGAATTGAGTGCGGAAAACAACAAAACTTGTTTTTTAACAAGAAAATCAAGAACAGAGTCTGGAATAACGCAAACATGTTTTGCATCAAGAAAATCAAGAATTGAGTGCGGAATACAACCAAACTTGTTTCGGATCAAGACAATCAAGAATTGAGTGAGGAATACCGCAAACATTTTTTGCATCAAGAAAATCAAGAATTGTGGGCGGAATACAACCAAACTTGTTTCGGATCAAGAAAATCAAGAACTGAGTCCGGAATACCGCAAACAAGTTTTGCATCAAGAAAATCAAGAATTGAGCGCGGAATACAAACAAACTTGTTTGGGATCAAGAAAATCAAAAACCGAGTCAGGAATACCGCAAACATGTTTTAAATCAAGAAAAATCAAGAATTGAGGGCGGAAAACAACCAAACTTTTTTCGGAACAAGAAAATAAAGAACTGAGTCCGGAATAACGCAAACATGTTTTGCATCAAGAAAAAAATCAAGAATTGAGTGCGGAATACAACCAAACTTATTTCGGAACAAGAAAATAAAGAACTGAGTCCGGAATAACGCAAACATGTTTGGCATCGAGAAAATCAAGAATTGAGTGCGGAATACAACCAAACTTATTTCGGAACAAGAAAATCAAGAACTGAGTCCGGAATAACGCAAACATGTTTTGCATCAAGAAAAAATCAAGAATTGAGTGCGGAATACAACCAAACTTATTTCGGAACAAGAAAATAAAGAACTGAGTCCGGAATAACGCAAACATGTTTGGCATCGAGAAAATCAAGAATTGAGTGCGGAATACAACCAAACTTGTTTCGGATCAAGACAATCAAGAATTGAGTCCGGAATAACGCAAACATGTTTTGCATCAAGAAAATCAAGAATTGAGTGCGGAAAACGACCAAACTTATTTTTGATCAAGAAAATCAAGAACTGAGTCCGGAATAACGCAAACATGTTTTGCATCAAGAAAATCAAGAATTGAGTGCGGAATACAACCAAACTTGTTTCGGATCAAGAAAATCAAGAACTGAGTCCGGAATAACGCAAACATGTTTTGCATCAAGAAAAAAATCAAGAATTGAGTGCGGAATACAACCAAACTTATTTCGGAACAAGAAAATAAAGAACTGAGTCCGGAATAACGCAAACATGTTTGACATCGAGAAAATCAAGAATTGAGTGCGGAATACAACCAAACTTATTTCGGAACAAGAAAATCAAGAACTGAGTCCGGAATAACGCAAACATGTTTTGCATCAAGAAAAAATCAAGAATTGAGTGCGGAATACAACCAAACTTATTTCGGAACAAGAAAATAAAGAACTGAGTCCGGAATAACGCAAACATGTTTGGCATCGAGAAAATCAAGAATTGAGTGCGGAATACAACCAAACTTGTTTCGGATCAAGACAATCAAGAATTGAGTCCGGAATAACGCAAACATGTTTTGCATCAAGAAAATCAAGAATTGAGTGCGGAAAACAACCAAACTTATTTTTGATCAAGAAAATCAAGAACTGAGTCCGGAATAACGCAAACATGTTTTGCATCAAGAAAATCAAGAATTGAGTGCGGAATACAACCAAACTTGTTTCGGATCAAGAAAATCAAGAACTGAGTCCGGAATAATGCAAACATGTTTTGCATGAAGAAAATCAAGAATTGAGTGCGGAATACAACCAAACTTGTTTGGGATCAAGAAAATCAAGAACTGAGTCCGGAATAATGCAAACATGTTTTGCATCAAGAAAATCAAGAATTGAGTGCGGAATACAACCAAAATTGTTTCGGATCAAGAAAATCAAGAACTGAGTCCGGAATACCGCAAACAAGTTTTGCATTAATAAAATCAAAAATTGAGCGCGGAATACAAACCAACTTGTTTGGGATCAAGAAAATAAAAAACCGAGTCAGGAATACCGCAAACATGTTTTGCATCAAGAAAATCAAGAATTGAGTGCGGAAAACAACTAAACTTGTTTATGAACAAGAAAATCAAGAACTGAGACCGGAATAACGCAAACATATTTTGCATCAAGAAAATCAAGAATTGAGTGCGGAATACAACCAAACTTGTTTCGGAACAAGAAAATCAAGAACTGAGTCCGGAATAACGCAAACATGTTTTGCATCAAGAAAATCAAGAATTGAGTGCGGAATACAACCAAAATTGTTTCGGATCAAGAAAATCAAGAACTGAGTCCGGAATAACGCAAACATGTTTTGCATCAAGAAAATCAAGAATTGAGTGCGGAAAACGACCAAACTTATTTTTGATCAAGAAAATCAAGAACTGAGTCCGGAATAACGCAAACATGTTTTGCATCAAGAAAATCAAGAATTGAGTGCGGAATACAACCAAACTTGTTTCGGATCAAGAAAATCAAGAACTGAGTCCGGAATAACGCAAACATGTTTTGCATCAAGAAAAAAATCAAGAATTGAGTGCGGAATACAACCAAACTTATTTCGGAACAAGAAAATAAAGAACTGAGTCCGGAATAACGCAAACATGTTTGACATCGAGAAAATCAAGAATTGAGTGCGGAATACAACCAAACTTATTTCGGAACAAGAAAATCAAGAACTGAGTCCGGAATAACGCAAACATGTTTTGCATCAAGAAAAAATCAAGAATTGAGTGCGGAATACAACCAAACTTATTTCGGAACAAGAAAATAAAGAACTGAGTCCGGAATAACGCAAACATGTTTGGCATCGAGAAAATCAAGAATTGAGTGCGGAATACAACCAAACTTGTTTCGGATCAAGACAATCAAGAATTGAGTCCGGAATAACGCAAACATGTTTTGCATCAAGAAAATCAAGAATTGAGTGCGGAAAACAACCAAACTTATTTTTGATCAAGAAAATCAAGAACTGAGTCCGGAATAACGCAAACATGTTTTGCATCAAGAAAATCAAGAATTGAGTGCGGAATACAACCAAACTTGTTTCGGATCAAGAAAATCAAGAACTGAGTCCGGAATAATGCAAACATGTTTTGCATGAAGAAAATCAAGAATTGAGTGCGGAATACAACCAAACTTGTTTGGGATCAAGAAAATCAAGAACTGAGTCCGGAATAATGCAAACATGTTTTGCATCAAGAAAATCAAGAATTGAGTGCGGAATACAACCAAAATTGTTTCGGATCAAGAAAATCAAGAACTGAGTCCGGAATACCGCAAACAAGTTTTGCATTAATAAAATCAAAAATTGAGCGCGGAATACAAACCAACTTGTTTGGGATCAAGAAAATAAAAAACCGAGTCAGGAATACCGCAAACATGTTTTGCATCAAGAAAATCAAGAATTGAGTGCGGAAAACAACTAAACTTGTTTATGAACAAGAAAATCAAGAACTGAGACCGGAATAACGCAAACATATTTTGCATCAAGAAAATCAAGAATTGAGTGCGGAATACAACCAAACTTGTTTCGGAACAAGAAAATCAAGAACTGAGTCCGGAATAACGCAAACATGTTTTGCATCAAGAAAATCAAGAATTGAGTGCGGAAAACAACCAAACTTGTTTTTGAACAACAAAATCAAGAACTGAGTCCGGAATAACGCTAACATGTTTTGCATCAAGAAAATCAAGAATTGAGTGCGGAAAACAACTAAACTTGTTTTTGAACAAGAAAATCAAGAACTGAGTCCGGAATAACGCAAACATGTTTTGCATCAAGAAAATCAAGAATTGAGTGCGGAATACAACCAAACTTGTTTCGGATCAAAAAAATCAAGAACTGAGTCCGGAATAACGCAAACATGTTTTGCATCAAGAAAATCAAGAATTGAGTGCGGAATACAACCAAACTTGTTTCGGATCAAGAAAATCAAGAATTGAGTGAGGAATACCGCAAACATTTTTTGCATCAAGAAAATCAAGAATTGTGTGCGGAATACAACCAAACTTGTTTCGGATCAAGAAAATCAAGAACTGAGTCCGGAATACCGGAAACAAGTTTTGCATCAAGAAAATCAAGAATTGAGCGCGGAATACAAACAAACTTGTTTGGGATCAAGAAAATCAAGAACTGAGTCCGGAATAATGCAAACATGTTTTGCATCAAGAAAATCAAGAATTGAGTGCGGAATACAACCAAAATTGTTTCGGATCAAAAAAATCAAGAACTGAGTCCGGAATACCGCAAACAAGTTTTGCATTAATAAAATCAAAAATTGAGCGCGGAATACAAACCAACTTGTTTGGGATCAAGAAAATAAAAAACCGAGTCAGGAATACCGCAAACATGTTTTGCATCAAGAAAATCAAGAATTGAGTGCGGAAAACAACTAAACTTGTTTTTGAACAAGAAAATCAAGAACTGAGACCGGAATAACGCAAACATATTTTGCATCAAGAAAATCAAGAATTGAGTGCGGAATACAACCAAACTTGTTTCGGAACAAGAAAATCAAGAACTGAGTCCGGAATAACGCAAACATGTTTTGCATCAAGAAAATCAAGAATTGAGTGCGGAAAACAACCAAACTTGTTTTTGAACAACAAAATCAAGAACTAAGTCCGGAATAACGCTAACATGTTTTGCATCAAGAAAATCAAGAATTGAGTGCGGAAAACAACTAAACTTGTTTTTGAACAAGAAAATCAAGAACTGAGTCCGGAATAACGCAAACATGTTTTGCATCAAGAAAATCAAGAATTGAGTGCGGAATACAACCAAACTTGTTTCGGATCAAAAAAATCAAGAACTGAGTCCGGAATAATGCAAACATGTTTTGCATCAAGAAAATCAAGAATTGAGTGCGGAATACAACCAAACTTGTTTCGGATCAAGAAAATCAAGAACTGAGTCCGGAATAACGCAAACATTTTTTGCATCAAGAAAATCAAGAATTGAGTCTGAATACAACCAAACTTGTTTGGGATCAAGAAAATCAAGAACTGAGTCCGGAATAACGCAAACATGTTTTGCATCAAGAAAATCAAGAATTGAGTGCGGAATACAACCAAACTTGTTTCGGATCAAGACAATCAAGAATTGAGTGAGGAATACCGCAAACATTTTTTTCATCAAGAAAATCAAGAATTGTGTGCGGAATACAACCAAACTTGTTTCGGATCAAGAAAATCAAGAACTGAGTCCGGAATACCGCAAACAAGTTTTGCATCAAGAAAATCAAGAATTGAGCGCGGAATACAAACAAACTTGTTTGGGATCAAGAAAATAAAAAACCGAGTCAGAAATACCGCAAACATGTTTTAAATCAAGAAAAATCAAGAATTGAGTGCGGAAAACAACCAAACTTGTTTCGGAACAAGAAAATCAAGAACTGAGTCCGGAATAACGCAAACATGTTTGGCATCGAGAAAATCAAGAATTGAGTGCGGAATACAACCAAACTTGTTTCGGATCAAGACAATCAAGAATTGAGTCCGGAATAACGCAAACATGTTTTGCATCAAGAAAATCAAGAATTGAGTGCGGAAAACAACCAAACTTATTTTTGATCAAGAAAATCAAGAACTGAGTCCGGAATAACGCAAACATGTTTTGCATCAAGAAAATCAAGAATTGAGTGCGGAATACAACCAAACTTGTTTCGGATCAAGAAAATCAAGAACTGAGTCCGGAATAACGCAAACATGTTTTGCATGAAGAAAATCAAGAATTGAGTGCGGAATACAACCAAACTTGTTTGGGATCAAGAAAATCAAGAACTGAGTCCGGAATAATGCAAACATGTTTTGCATCAAGAAAATCAAGAATTGAGTGCGGAATACAACCAAAATTGTTTCGGATCAAGAAAATCAAGAACTGAGTCCGGAATACCGCAAACAAGTTTTGCATTAATAAAATCAAAAATTGAGCGCGGAATACAAACCAACTTGTTTGGGATCAAGAAAATAAAAAACCGAGTCAGGAATACCGCAAACATGTTTTGCATCAAGAAAATCAAGAATTGAGTGCGGAAAACAACTAAACTTGTTTTTGAACAAGAAAATCAAGAACTGAGACCGGAATAACGCAAACATATTTTGCATCAAGAAAATCAAGAATTGAGTGCGGAATACAACCAAACTTGTTTCGGAACAAGAAAATCAAGAACTGAGTCCGGAATAACGCAAACATGTTTTGCATCAAGAAAATCAAGAATTGAGTGCGGAAAACAACCAAACTTGTTTTTGAACAACAAAATCAAGAACTGAGTCCGGAATAACGCTAACATGTTTTGCATCAAGAAAATCAAGAATTGAGTGCGGAAAACAACTAAACTTGTTTTTGAACAAGAAAATCAAGAACTGAGTCCGGAATAACGCAAACATGTTTTGCATCAAGAAAATCAAGAATTGAGTGCGGAATACAACCAAACTTGTTTCGGATCAAAAAAATCAAGAACTGAGTCCGGAATAACGCAAACATGTTTTGCATCAAGAAAATCAAGAATTGAGTGCGGAATACAACCAAACTTGTTTCGGATCAAGAAAATCAAGAATTGAGTGAGGAATACCGCAAACATTTTTTGCATCAAGAAAATCAAGAATTGTGTGCGGAATACAACCAAACTTGTTTCGGATCAAGAAAATCAAGAACTGAGTCCGGAATACCGCAAACAAGTTTTGCATCAAGAAAATCAAGAATTGAGCGCGGAATACAAACAAACTTGTTTGGGATCAAGAAAATCAAGAACTGAGTCCGGAATAATGCAAACATGTTTTGCATCAAGAAAATCAAGAATTGAGTGCGGAATACAACCAAAATTGTTTCGGATCAAAAAAATCAAGAACTGAGTCCGGAATACCGCAAACAAGTTTTGCATTAATAAAATCAAAAATTGAGCGCGGAATACAAACCAACTTGTTTGGGATCAAGAAAATAAAAAACCGAGTCAGGAATACCGCAAACATGTTTTGCATCAAGAAAATCAAGAATTGAGTGCGGAAAACAACTAAACTTGTTTTTGAACAAGAAAATCAAGAACTGAGACCGGAATAACGCAAACATATTTTGCATCAAGAAAATCAAGAATTGAGTACGGAATACAACCAAACTTGTTTCGGAACAAGAAAATCAAGAACTGAGTCCGGAATAACGCAAACATGTTTTGCATCAAGAAAATCAAGAATTGAGTGCGGAAAACAACCAAACTTGTTTTTGAACAACAAAATCAAGAACTGAGTGAGGAATAACGCTAACATGTTTTGCATCAAGAAAATCAAGAATTGAGTGCGGAAAACAACTAAACTTGTTTTTGAACAAGAAAATCAAGAACTGAGTCCGGAATAACGCAAACATGTTTTGCATCAAGAAAATCAAGAATTGAGTGCGGAATACAACCAAACTTGTTTCGGATCAAAAAAATCAAGAACTGAGTCCGGAATAACGCAAACATGTTTTGCATCAAGAAAATCAAGAATTGAGTGCGGAATACAACCAAACTTGTTTCGGATCAAGAAAATCAAGAACTGAGTCCGGAATAACGCAAACATGTTTTGCATCAAGAAAATCAAGAATTGAGTCTGAATACAACCAAACTTGTTTGGGATCAAGAAAATCAAGAACTGAGTCCGGAATAACGCAAACATGTTTTGCATCAAGAAAATCAAGAATTGAGTGCGGAATACAACCAAACTTGTTTCGGATCAAGACAATCAAGAATTGAGTGAGGAATACCGCAAACATTTTTTGCATCAAGAAAATCAAGAATTGTGTGCGGAATACAACCAAACTTGTTTCGGATCAAGAAAATCAAGAACTGAGTACGGAATACCGCAAACAAGTTTTGCATCAAGAAAATCAAGAATTGAGCGCGGAATACAAACAAACTTGTTTGGGATCAAGAAAATAAAAAACCGAGTCAGAAATACCGCAAACATGTTTTAAATCAAGAAAAATCAAGAATTGAGTGCGGAAAACAACCAAACTTGTTTCGGAACAAGAAAATCAAGAACTGAGTCCGGAATAACGCAAACATGTTTTGCATCAAGAAAATCAAGAATTGAGTGCGGAATACATCCAAACTTGTTTCGGATCAAGAAAATCAAGAACTGAGTCCGGAATAACGCAAACATGTTTTGCATCAAGAAAATCAAGAATTGAGTGCGGAATACAACCAAACTTGTTTCGGATCAAGACAATCAAGAATTGAGTGAGGAATACCGCAAACATTTTTTGCATCAAGAAAATCAAGAATTGTGGGCGGAATACAACCAAACTTGTTTTTGAACAAGAAAATCAAGAACAGAGTCCGGAATAACGCAAACATGTTTTGCATCAAGAAAATCAAGAATTGAGTGCGGAATACATCCAAACTTGTTTCGGATCAGGAAAATCAAGAACTGAGTCCGGAATAACGCAAACATGTTTTGCATCAAGAAAATCAAGAATTGAGTGCGGAATACAACCAAACTTATTTCGGAACAAGAAAATAAAGAACTGAGTCCGGAATAACGCAAATATGTTTGGCATCGAGAAAATCAAGAATTGAGTGCGGAATACAACCAAACTTGTTTCGGATCAAGACAATCAAGAATTGAGTCCGGAATAACGCAAACATGTTTTGCATCAAGAAAATCAAGAATTGAGTGCGGAAAACAACCAAACTTATTTTTGATCAAGAAAATCAAGAACTGAGTCCGGAATAACGCAAACATGTTTTGCATCAAGAAAATCAAGAATTGAGTGCGGAATACATCCAAACTTGTTTCGGATCAAGAAAATCAAGAACTGAGTCCGGAATAACGCAAACATGTTTTGCATCAAGAAAATCAAGAATTGAGTGCGGAAAACAACCAAACTTGTTTTTGAACAACAAAATCAAGAACTGAGTCCGGAATAACGCTAACATGTTTTGCATCAAGAAAATCAAGAATTGAGTGCGGAAAACAACTAAACTTGTTTTTGAACAAGAAAATCAAGAACTGAGTCCGGAATAACGCAAACATGTTTTGCATCAAGAAAATCAAGAATTGAGTGCGGAATACAACCAAACTTGTTTCGGATCAAAAAAATCAAGAACTGAGTCCGGAATAACGCAAACATGTTTTGCATCAAGAAAATCAAGAATTGAGTGCGGAATACAACCAAACTTGTTTCGGATCAAGAAAATCAAGAACTGAGTCCGGAATAACGCAAACATGTTTTGCATCAAGAAAATCAAGAATTGAGTCTGAATACAACCAAACTTGTTTGGGATCAAGAAAATCAAGAACTGAGTCCGGAATAACGCAAACATGTTTTGCATCAAGAAAATCAAGAATTGAGTGCGGAATACAACCAAACTTGTTTCGGATCAAGACAATCAAGAATTGAGTGAGGAATACCGCAAACATTTTTTGCATCAAGAAAATCAAGAATTGTGTGCGGAATACAACCAAACTTGTTTCGGATCAAGAAAATCAAGAACTGAGTACGGAATACCGCAAACAAGTTTTGCATCAAGAAAATCAAGAATTGAGCGCGGAATACAAACAAACTTGTTTGGGATCAAGAAAATAAAAAACCGAGTCAGAAATACCGCAAACATGTTTTAAATCAAGAAAAATCAAGAATTGAGTGCGGAAAACAACCAAACTTGTTTCGGAACAAGAAAATCAAGAACTGAGTCCGGAATAACGCAAACATGTTTTGCATCAAGAAAATCAAGAATTGAGTGCGGAATACATCCAAACTTGTTTCGGATCAAGAAAATCAAGAACTGAGTCCGGAATAACGCAAACATGTTTTGCATCAAGAAAATCAAGAATTGAGTGCGGAATACAACCAAACTTGTTTCGGATCAAGACAATCAAGAATTGAGTGAGGAATACCGCAAACATTTTTTGCATCAAGAAAATCAAGAATTGTGGGCGGAATACAACCAAACTTGTTTTTGAACAACAAAATCAAGAACTGAGTCCGGAATAACGCAAACATGTTTTGAATCAAGAAAATCAAGAATTGAGTGCGGAAAACAACTAAACTTGTTTTTGAACAAGAAAATCAAGAACAGAGTCCGGAATAACGCAAACATGTTTTGCATCAAGAAAATCAAGAATTGAGTGCGGAATACATCCAAACTTGTTTCGGATCAAGAAAATCAAGAACTGAGTCCGGAATAACGCAAACATGTTTTGCATCAAGAAAATCAAGAATTGAGTGCGGAATACAACCAAACTTATTTCGGAACAAGAAAATAAAGAACTGAGTCCGGAATAACGCAAACATGTTTGGCATCGAGAAAATCAAGAATTGAGTGCGGAATACAACCAAACTTGTTTCGGATCAAGACAATCAAGAATTGAGTCCGGAATAACGCAAACATGTTTTGCATCAAGAAAATCAAGAATTGAGTGCGGAAAACAACCAAACTTATTTTTGATCAAGAAAATCAAGAACTGAGTCCGGAATAACGCAAACATGTTTTGCATCAAGAAAATCAAGAATTGAGTGCGGAATACAACCAAACTTGTTTCGGATCAAGAAAATCAAGAACTGAGTCCGGAATAACGCAAACATGTTTTGCATGAAGAAAATCAAGAATTGAGTGCGGAATACAACCAAACTTGTTTGGGATCAAGAAAATCAAGAACTGAGTCCGGAATAATGCAAACATGTTTTGCATCAAGAAAATCAAGAATTGAGTGCGGAATACAACCAAAATTGTTTCGGATCAAGAAAATCAAGAACTGAGTCCGGAATACCGCAAACAAGTTTTGCATTAATAAAATCAAAAATTGAGCGCGGAATACAAACCAACTTGTTTGGGATCAAGAAAATAAAAAACCGAGTCAGGAATACCGCAAACATGTTTTGCATCAAGAAAATCAAGAATTGAGTGCGGAAAACAACTAAACTTGTTTTTGAACAAGAAAATCAAGAACTGAGACCGGAATAACGCAAACATATTTTGCATCAAGAAAATCAAGAATTGAGTGCGGAATACAACCAAACTTGTTTCGGAACAAGAAAATCAAGAACTGAGTCCGGAATAACGCAAACATGTTTTGCATCAAGAAAATCAAGAATTGAGTGCGGAAAACAACCAAACTTGTTTTTGAACAACAAAATCAAGAACTGAGTCCGGAATAACGCTAACATGTTTTGCATCAAGAAAATCAAGAATTGAGTGCGGAAAACAACTAAACTTGTTTTTGAACAAGAAAATCAAGAACTGAGTCCGGAATAACGCAAACATGTTTTGCATCAAGAAAATCAAGAATTGAGTGCGGAATACAACCAAACTTGTTTCGGATCAAAAAAATCAAGAACTGAGTCCGGAATAACGCAAACATGTTTTGCATCAAGAAAATCAAGAATTGAGTGCGGAATACAACCAAACTTGTTTCGGATCAAGAAAATCAAGAATTGAGTGAGGAATACCGCAAACATTTTTTGCATCAAGAAAATCAAGAATTGAGTGCGGAATACAACCAAACTTGTTTCGGATCAAGAAAATCAAGAACTGAGTCCGGAATAACGCAAACATGTTTTGCATGAAGAAAATCAAGAATTGAGTGCGGAATACAACCAAACTTGTTTGGGATCAAGAAAATCAAGAACTGAGTCCGGAATAATGCAAACATGTTTTGCATCAAGAAAATCAAGAATTGAGTGCGGAATACAACCAAAATTGTTTCGGATCAAGAAAATCAAGAACTGAGTCCGGAATACCGCAAACAAGTTTTGCATTAATAAAATCAAAAATTGAGCGCGGAATACAAACCAACTTGTTTGGGATCAAGAAAATAAAAAACCGAGTCAGGAATACCGCAAACATGTTTTGCATCAAGAAAATCAAGAATTGAGTGCGGAAAACAACTAAACTTGTTTTTGAACAAGAAAATCAAGAACTGAGTCCGGAATAACGCAAACATGTTTTGCATCAAGAAAATCAAGAATTGAGTGCGGAATACAACCAAACTTGTTTCGGATCAAAAAAATCAAGAACTGAGTCCGGAATAACGCAAACATGTTTTGCATCAAGAAAATCAAGAATTGAGTGCGGAATACAACCAAACTTGTTTCGGATCAAGAAAATCAAGAATTGAGTGAGGAATACCGCAAACATTTTTTGCATCAAGAAAATCAAGAATTGTGTGCGGAATACAACCAAACTTGTTTCGGATCAAGAAAATCAAGAACTGAGTCCGGAATACCGCAAACAAGTTTTGCATCAAGAAAATCAAGAATTGAGCGCGGAATACAAACAAACTTGTTTGGGATCAAGAAAATCAAGAACTGAGTCCGGAATAATGCAAACATGTTTTGCATCAAGAAAATCAAGAATTGAGTGCGGAATACAACCAAAATTGTTTCGGATCAAAAAAATCAAGAACTGAGTCCGGAATACCGCAAACAAGTTTTGCATTAATAAAATCAAAAATTGAGCGCGGAATACAAACCAACTTGTTTGGGATCAAGAAAATAAAAAACCAAGTCAGGAATACCGCAAACATGTTTTGCATCAAGAAAATCAAGAATTGAGTGCGGAAAACAACTAAACTTGTTTTTGAACAAGAAAATCAAGAACTGAGACCGGAATAACGCAAACATATTTTGCATCAAGAAAATCAAGAATTGAGTGCGGAATACAACCAAACTTGTTTCGGAACAAGAAAATCAAGAACTGAGTCCGGAATAACGCAAACATGTTTTGCATCAAGAAAATCAAGAATTGAGTGCGGAAAACAACCAAACTTGTTTTTGAACAACAAAATCAAGAACTGAGTCCGGAATAACGCTAACATGTTTTGCATCAAGAAAATCAAGAATTGAGTGCGGAAAACAACTAAACTTGTTTTTGAACAAGAAAATCAAGAACTGAGTCCGGAATAACGCAAACATGTTTTGCATCAAGAAAATCAAGAATTGAGTGCGGAATACAACCAAACTTGTTTCGGATCAAAAAAATCAAGAACTGAGTCCGGAATAACGCAAACATGTTTTGCATCAAGAAAATCAAGAATTGAGTGCGGAATACAACCAAACTTGTTTCGGATCAAGAAAATCAAGAACTGAGTCCGGAATAACGCAAACATGTTTTGCATCAAGAAAATCAAGAATTGAGTCTGAATACAACCAAACTTGTTTGGGATCAAGAAAATCAAGAACTGAGTCCGGAATAACGCAAACATGTTTTGCATCAAGAAAATCAAGAATTGAGTGCGGAATACAACCAAACTTGTTTCGGATCAAGACAATCAAGAATTGAGTGAGGAATACCGCAAACATTTTTTGCATCAAGAAAATCAAGAATTGTGTGCGGAATACAACCAAACTTGTTTCGGATCAAGAAAATCAAGAACTGAGTCCGGAATACCGCAAACATGTTTTGCATCAAGAAAATCAAGAATTGAGCGCGGAATACAAACAAACTTGTTTGGGATCAAGAAAATAAAAAACCGAGTCAGAAATACCGCAAACATGTTTTAAATCAAGAAAAATCAAGAATTGAGTGCGGAAAACAACCAAACTTGTTTCGGAACAAGAAAATCAAGAACTGAGTCCGGAATAACGCAAACATGTTTTGCATCAAGAAAATCAAGAATTGAGTGCGGAATACATCCAAACTTGTTTCGGATCAAGAAAATCAAGAACTGAGTCCGGAATAACGCAAACATGTTTTGCATCAAGAAAATCAAGAATTGAGTGCGGAATACAACCAAACTTGTTTCGGATCAAGACAATCAAGAATTGAGTGAGGAATACCGCAAACATTTTTTGCATCAAGAAAATCAAGAATTGTGGGCGGAATACAACCAAACTTGTTTTTGAACAACAAAATCAAGAACTGAGTCCGGAATAACGCAAACATGTTTTGCATCAAGAAAATCAAGAATTGAGTGCGGAAAACAACTAAACTTGTTTTTGAACAAGAAAATCAAGAACAGAGTCCGGAATAACGCAAACATGTTTTGCATCAAGAAAATCAAGAATTGAGTGCGGAATACATCCAAACTTGTTTCGGATCAAGAAAATCAAGAACTGAGTCCGGAATAACGCAAACATGTTTTGCATCAAGAAAATCAAGAATTGAGTGCGGAATACAACCAAAATTGTTTCGGATCAAGAAAATCAAGAACTGAGTCCGGAATAATGCAAACATGTTTTGCATCAAGAAAATCAAGAATTGAGTGCGGAATACAACCAAAATTGTTTCGGATCAAGAAAATCAAGAACTGAGTCCGGAATAACGCAAACATGTTTTGCATCAAGAAAATCAAGAATTGAGTGCGGAAAACAACCAAACTTGTTTTTGAACAACAAAATCAAGAACTGAGTCCGGAATAACGCAAACCTGTTTTGCATCAAGAAAATCAAGAATTGAGTGCGGAAAACAACTAAACTTGTTTTTGAACAAGAAAATCAAGAACAGAGTCCGGAATAACGCAAACATGTTTGGCATCAAGAAAATCAAGAATTGAGTGCGGAATACAACCAAACTTGTTTCGGATCAAGACAATCAAGAATTGAGTGAGGAATACCGCAAACATTTTTTGCATCAAGAAAATCAAGAATTGTGGGCGGAATACAACCAAACTTGTTTCGGATCAAGAAAATCAAGAACTGAGTCCGGAATACCGCAAACAAGTTTTGCATCAAGAAAATCAAGAATTGAGTGCGGAAAACAACCAAACTTGTTTTTGAACAACAAAATCAAGAACTGAGTCCGGAATAACGCTAACATGTTTTGCATCAAGAAAATCAAGAATTGAGTGCGGAAAACAACTAAACTTGTTTTTGAACAAGAAAATCAAGAACTGAGTCCGGAATAACGCAAACATGTTTTGCATCAAGAAAATCAAGAATTGAGTGCGGAATACAACCAAACTTGTTTCGGATCAAAAAAATCAAGAACTGAGTCCGGAATAACGCAAACATGTTTTGCATCAAGAAAATCAAGAATTGAGTGCGGAATACAACCAAACTTGTTTCGGATCAAGAAAATCAAGAACTGAGTCCGGAATAACGCAAACATGTTTTGCATCAAGAAAATCAAGAATTGAGTCTGAATACAACCAAACTTGTTTGGGATCAAGAAAATCAAGAACTGAGTCCGGAATAACGCAAACATGTTTTGCATCAAGAAAATCAAGAATTGAGTGCGGAATACAACCAAACTTGTTTGGGATCAAGAAAATCAAGAACTGAGTCCGGAATAACGCAAACATGTTTTGCATCAAGAAAATCAAGAATTGAGTGCGGAATACAACCAAACTTGTTTCGGATCAAGACAATCAAGAATTGAGTGAGGAATACCGCAAACATTTTTTGCATCAAGAAAATCAAGAATTGTGTGCGGAATACAACCAAACTTGTTTCGGATCAAGAAAATCAAGAACTGAGTCCGGAATACCGCAAACAAGTTTTGCATCAAGAAAATCAAGAATTGAGTGCGGAAAACAACCAAACTTGTTTTTGAACAACAAAATCAAGAACTGAGTCCGGAATAACGCTAACATGTTTTGCATCAAGAAAATCAAGAATTGAGTGCGGAAAACAACTAAACTTGTTTTTGAACAAGAAAATCAAGAACTGAGTCCGGAATAACGCAAACATGTTTTGCATCAAGAAAATCAAGAATTGAGTGCGGAATACAACCAAACTTGTTTCGGATCAAAAAAATCAAGAACTGAGTCCGGAATAACGCAAACATGTTTTGCATCAAGAAAATCAAGAATTGAGTGCGGAATACAACCAAACTTGTTTCGGATCAAGAAAATCAAGAACTGAGTCCGGAATAACGCAAACATGTTTTGCATCAAGAAAATCAAGAATTGAGTCTGAATACAACCAAACTTGTTTGGGATCAAGAAAATCAAGAACTGAGTCCGGAATAACGCAAACATGTTTTGCATCAAGAAAATCAAGAATTGAGTGCGGAATACAACCAAACTTGTTTCGGATCAAGACAATCAAGAATTGAGTGAGGAATACCGCAAACATTTTTTGCATCAAGAAAATCAAGAATTGTGTGCGGAATACAACCAAACTTGTTTCGGATCAAGAAAATCAAGAACTGAGTCCGGAATACCGCAAACATGTTTTGCATCAAGAAAATCAAGAATTGAGCGCGGAATACAAACAAACTTGTTTGGGATCAAGAAAATAAAAAACCGAGTCAGAAATACCGCAAACATGTTTTAAATCAAGAAAAATCAAGAATTGAGTGCGGAAAACAACCAAACTTGTTTCGGAACAAGAAAATCAAGAACTGAGTCCGGAATAACGCAAACATGTTTTGCATCAAGAAAATCAAGAATTGAGTGCGGAATACATCCAAACTTGTTTCGGATCAAGAAAATCAAGAACTGAGTCCGGAATAACGCAAACATGTTTTGCATCAAGAAAATCAAGAATTGAGTGCGGAATACAACCAAACTTGTTTCGGATCAAGACAATCAAGAATTGAGTGAGGAATACCGCAAACATTTTTTGCATCAAGAAAATCAAGAATTGTGGGCGGAATACAACCAAACTTGTTTTTGAACAACAAAATCAAGAACTGAGTCCGGAATAACGCAAACATGTTTTGCATCAAGAAAATCAAGAATTGAGTGCGGAAAACAACTAAACTTGTTTTTGAACAAGAAAATCAAGAACAGAGTCCGGAATAACGCAAACATGTTTTGCATCAAGAAAATCAAGAATTGAGTGCGGAATACATCCAAACTTGTTTCGGATCAAGAAAATCAAGAACTGAGTCCGGAATAACGCAAACATGTTTTGCATCAAGAAAATCAAGAATTGAGTGCGGAATACAACCAAAATTGTTTCGGATCAAGAAAATCAAGAACTGAGTCCGGAATAATGCAAACATGTTTTGCATCAAGAAAATCAAGAATTGAGTGCGGAATACAACCAAAATTGTTTCGGATCAAGAAAATCAAGAACTGAGTCCGGAATAACGCAAACATGTTTTGCATCAAGAAAATCAAGAATTGAGTGCGGAAAACAACCAAACTTGTTTTTGAACAACAAAATCAAGAACTGAGTCCGGAATAACGCAAACCTGTTTTGCATCAAGAAAATCAAGAATTGAGTGCGGAAAACAACTAAACTTGTTTTTGAACAAGAAAATCAAGAACAGAGTCCGGAATAACGCAAACATGTTTGGCATCAAGAAAATCAAGAATTGAGTGCGGAATACAACCAAACTTGTTTCGGATCAAGACAATCAAGAATTGAGTGAGGAATACCGCAAACATTTTTTGCATCAAGAAAATCAAGAATTGTGGGCGGAATACAACCAAACTTGTTTCGGATCAAGAAAATCAAGAACTGAGTCCGGAATACCGCAAACAAGTTTTGCATCAAGAAAATCAAGAATTGAGTGCGGAAAACAACCAAACTTGTTTTTGAACAACAAAATCAAGAACTGAGTCCGGAATAACGCTAACATGTTTTGCATCAAGAAAATCAAGAATTGAGTGCGGAAAACAACTAAACTTGTTTTTGAACAAGAAAATCAAGAACTGAGTCCGGAATAACGCAAACATGTTTTGCATCAAGAAAATCAAGAATTGAGTGCGGAATACAACCAAACTTGTTTCGGATCAAAAAAATCAAGAACTGAGTCCGGAATAACGCAAACATGTTTTGCATCAAGAAAATCAAGAATTGAGTGCGGAATACAACCAAACTTGTTTCGGATCAAGAAAATCAAGAACTGAGTCCGGAATAACGCAAACATGTTTTGCATCAAGAAAATCAAGAATTGAGTCTGAATACAACCAAACTTGTTTGGGATCAAGAAAATCAAGAACTGAGTCCGGAATAACGCAAACATGTTTTGCATCAAGAAAATCAAGAATTGAGTGCGGAATACAACCAAACTTGTTTCGGATCAAGACAATCAAGAATTGAGTGAGGAATACCGCAAACATTTTTTGCATCAAGAAAATCAAGAATTGTGTGCGGAATACAACCAAACTTGTTTCGGATCAAGAAAATCAAGAACTGAGTCCGGAATACCGCAAACATGTTTTGCATCAAGAAAATCAAGAATTGAGCGCGGAATACAAACAAACTTGTTTGGGATCAAGAAAATAAAAAACCGAGTCAGAAATACCGCAAACATGTTTTAAATCAAGAAAAATCAAGAATTGAGTGCGGAAAACAACCAAACTTGTTTCGGAACAAGAAAATCAAGAACTGAGTCCGGAATAACGCAAACATGTTTTGCATCAAGAAAATCAAGAATTGAGTGCGGAATACATCCAAACTTGTTTCGGATCAAGAAAATCAAGAACTGAGTCCGGAATAACGCAAACATGTTTTGCATCAAGAAAATCAAGAATTGAGTGCGGAATACAACCAAACTTGTTTCGGATCAAGACAATCAAGAATTGAGTGAGGAATACCGCAAACATTTTTTGCATCAAGAAAATCAAGAATTGTGGGCGGAATACAACCAAACTTGTTTTTGAACAACAAAATCAAGAACTGAGTCCGGAATAACGCAAACATGTTTTGCATCAAGAAAATCAAGAATTGAGTGCGGAAAACAACTAAACTTGTTTTTGAACAAGAAAATCAAGAACAGAGTCCGGAATAACGCAAACATGTTTTGCATCAAGAAAATCAAGAATTGAGTGCGGAATACATCCAAACTTGTTTCGGATCAAGAAAATCAAGAACTGAGTCCGGAATAACGCAAACATGTTTTGCATCAAGAAAATCAAGAATTGAGTGCGGAATACAACCAAAATTGTTTCGGATCAAGAAAATCAAGAACTGAGTCCGGAATAATGCAAACATGTTTTGCATCAAGAAAATCAAGAATTGAGTGCGGAATACAACCAAAATTGTTTCGGATCAAGAAAATCAAGAACTGAGTCCGGAATAACGCAAACATGTTTTGCATCAAGAAAATCAAGAATTGAGTGCGGAAAACAACCAAACTTGTTTTTGAACAACAAAATCAAGAACTGAGTCCGGAATAACGCAAACCTGTTTTGCATCAAGAAAATCAAGAATTGAGTGCGGAAAACAACTAAACTTGTTTTTGAACAAGAAAATCAAGAACAGAGTCCGGAATAACGCAAACATGTTTGGCATCAAGAAAATCAAGAATTGAGTGCGGAATACAACCAAACTTGTTTCGGATCAAGACAATCAAGAATTGAGTGAGGAATACCGCAAACATTTTTTGCATCAAGAAAATCAAGAATTGTGGGCGGAATACAACCAAACTTGTTTCGGATCAAGAAAATCAAGAACTGAGTCCGGAATACCGCAAACAAGTTTTGCATCAAGAAAATCAAGAATTGAGCGCGGAATACAAACAAACTTGTTTGGGATCAAGAAAATCAAAAACCGAGTCAGGAATACCGCAAACATGTTTTAAATCAAGAAAAATCAAGAATTGAGTGCGGAAAACAACCAAACTTTTTTCGGAACAAGAAAATAAAGAACTGAGTCCGGAATAACGCAAACATGTTTTGCATCAAGAAAAAAATCAAGAATTGAGTGCGGAATACAACCAAACTTATTTCGGAACAAGAAAATAAAGAACTGAGTCCGGAATAACGCAAACATGTTTGGCATCGAGAAAATCAAGAATTGAGTGCGGAATACAACCATACTTATTTCGGAACAAGAAAATCAAGAACTGAGTCCGGAATAACGCAAACATGTTTTGCATCAAGAAAAAATCAAGAATTGAGTGCGGAATACAACCAAACTTATTTCGGAAGAAGAAAATAAAGAACTGAGTCCGGAATAACGCAAACATGTTTGGCATCGAGAAAATCAAGAATTGAGTGCGGAATACAACCAAAATTGTTTCGGATCAAGAAAATCAAGAACTGAGACCGGAATAACGCAAACATATTTTGCATCAAGAAAATCAAGAATTGAGTGCGGAATACAACCAAACTTGTTTCGGAACAAGAAAATCAAGAACTGAGTCCGGAATAACGCAAACATGTTTTGCATCAAGAAAATCAAGAATTGAGTGCGGAAAACAACCAAACTTGTTTTTGAACAACAAAATCAAGAACTGAGTCCGGAATAACGCTAACATGTTTTGCATCAAGAAAATCAAGAATTGAGTGCGGAAAACAACTAAACTTGTTTTTGAACAAGAAAATCAAGAACTGAGTCCGGAATAACGCAAACATGTTTTGCATCAAGAAAATCAAGAATTGAGTGCGGAATACAACCAAACTTGTTTCGGATCAAAAAAATCAAGAACTGAGTCCGGAATAACGCAAACATGTTTTGCATCAAGAAAATCAAGAATTGAGTGCGGAATACAACCAAACTTGTTTCGGATCAAGAAAATCAAGAACTGAGTCCGGAATAACGCAAACATGTTTTGCATCAAGAAAATCAAGAATTGAGTCTGAATACAACCAAACTTGTTTGGGATCAAGAAAATCAAGAACTGAGTCCGGAATAACGCAAACATGTTTTGCATCAAGAAAATCAAGAATTGAGTGCGGAATACAACCAAACTTGTTTCGGATCAAGACAATCAAGAATTGAGTGAGGAATACCGCAAACATTTTTTGCATCAAGAAAATCAAGAATTGTGTGCGGAATACAACCAAACTTGTTTCGGATCAAGAAAATCAAGAACTGAGTCCGGAATACCGCAAACATGTTTTGCATCAAGAAAATCAAGAATTGAGCGCGGAATACAAACAAACTTGTTTGGGATCAAGAAAATAAAAAACCGAGTCAGAAATACCGCAAACATGTTTTAAATCAAGAAAAATCAAGAATTGAGTGCGGAAAACAACCAAACTTGTTTCGGAACAAGAAAATCAAGAACTGAGTCCGGAATAACGCAAACATGTTTTGCATCAAGAAAATCAAGAATTGAGTGCGGAATACATCCAAACTTGTTTCGGATCAAGAAAATCAAGAACTGAGTCCGGAATAACGCAAACATGTTTTGCATCAAGAAAATCAAGAATTGAGTGCGGAATACAACCAAACTTGTTTCGGATCAAGACAATCAAGAATTGAGTGAGGAATACCGCAAACATTTTTTGCATCAAGAAAATCAAGAATTGTGGGCGGAATACAACCAAACTTGTTTTTGAACAACAAAATCAAGAACTGAGTCCGGAATAACGCAAACATGTTTTGCATCAAGAAAATCAAGAATTGAGTGCGGAAAACAACTAAACTTGTTTTTGAACAAGAAAATCAAGAACAGAGTCCGGAATAACGCAAACATGTTTTGCATCAAGAAAATCAAGAATTGAGTGCGGAATACATCCAAACTTGTTTCGGATCAAGAAAATCAAGAACTGAGTCCGGAATAACGCAAACATGTTTTGCATCAAGAAAATCAAGAATTGAGTGCGGAATACAACCAAAATTGTTTCGGATCAAGAAAATCAAGAACTGAGTCCGGAATAATGCAAACATGTTTTGCATCAAGAAAATCAAGAATTGAGTGCGGAATACAACCAAAATTGTTTCGGATCAAGAAAATCAAGAACTGAGTCCGGAATAACGCAAACATGTTTTGCATCAAGAAAATCAAGAATTGAGTGCGGAAAACAACCAAACTTGTTTTTGAACAACAAAATCAAGAACTGAGTCCGGAATAACGCAAACCTGTTTTGCATCAAGAAAATCAAGAATTGAGTGCGGAAAACAACTAAACTTGTTTTTGAACAAGAAAATCAAGAACAGAGTCCGGAATAACGCAAACATGTTTGGCATCAAGAAAATCAAGAATTGAGTGCGGAATACAACCAAACTTGTTTCGGATCAAGACAATCAAGAATTGAGTGAGGAATACCGCAAACATTTTTTGCATCAAGAAAATCAAGAATTGTGGGCGGAATACAACCAAACTTGTTTCGGATCAAGAAAATCAAGAACTGAGTCCGGAATACCGCAAACAAGTTTTGCATCAAGAAAATCAAGAATTGAGCGCGGAATACAAACAAACTTGTTTGGGATCAAGAAAATCAAAAACCGAGTCAGGAATACCGCAAACATGTTTTAAATCAAGAAAAATCAAGAATTGAGTGCGGAAAACAACCAAACTTTTTTCGGAACAAGAAAATAAAGAACTGAGTCCGGAATAACGCAAACATGTTTTGCATCAAGAAAAAAATCAAGAATTGAGTGCGGAATACAACCAAACTTATTTCGGAACAAGAAAATAAAGAACTGAGTCCGGAATAACGCAAACATGTTTGGCATCGAGAAAATCAAGAATTGAGTGCGGAATACAACCAAACTTATTTCGGAACAAGAAAATCAAGAACTGAGTCCGGAATAACGCAAACATGTTTTGCATCAAGAAAAAATCAAGAATTGAGTGCGGAATACAACCAAACTTATTTCGGAAGAAGAAAATAAAGAACTGAGTCCGGAATAACGCAAACATGTTTGGCATCGAGAAAATCAAGAATTGAGTGCGGAATACAACCAAAATTGTTTCGGATCAAGAAAATCAAGAACTGAGTCCGGAATAACGCAAACATGTTTTGGATCAAGAAAATCAAGAATTGAGTGCGGAAAACAACCAAACTTGTTTTTGAACAACAAAATGAAGAACTGAGTCCGGAATAACGCAAACCTGTTTTGCATCAAGAAAATCAAGAATTGAGTGCGGAAAACAACTAAACTTGTTTTTGAACAAGAAAATCAAGAACAGAGTCCGGAATAACGCAAACATGTTTGGCATGAAGAAAATCAAGAATTGAGTGCGGAATACAACCAAACTTGTTTCGGATCAAGACAATCAAGAATTGAGTGAGGAATACCGCAAACATTTTTTGCATCAAGAAAATCAAGAATTGTGGGCGGAATACAACCAAACTTGTTTCGGATCAAGAAAATCAAGAACTGAGTCCGGAATACCGCAAACATGTTTTGCATGAAGAAAATCAAGAATTGAGTGCGGAATACAACCAAACTTGTTTGGGATCAAGAAAATCAAGAACTGAGTCCGGAATAATGCAAACATGTTTTGCATCAAGAAAATCAAGAATTGAGTGCGGAATACAACCAAAATTGTTTCGGATCAAGAAAATCAAGAACTGAGTCCGGAATAACGCAAACATTTTTTGCATCAAGAAAATCAAGAATTGAGTGCGGAAAACAACCAAACTTGTTTGTGAACAACAAAATCAAGAACTGAGTCCGGAATAACGCTAACATGTTTTGCATCAAGAAAATCAAGAATTGAGTGCGGAAAACAACTAAACTTGTTTTTGAACAAGAAAATCAAGAACTGAGTCCGGAATAACGCAAACATGTTTTGCATCAAGAAAATCAAGAATTGAGTGCGGAATACAACCAAACTTGTTTCGGATCAAAAAAATCAAGAACTGAGTCCGGAATAACGCAAACATGTTTTGCATCAAGAAAATCAAGAATTGAGTGCGGAATACAACCAAACTTGTTTCGGATCAAGAAAATGAAGAACTGAGTCCGGAATAACGCAAACATGTTTTGCATCAAGAAAATCAAGAATTGAGTGCGGAAAACAACTAAACTTGTTTTTGAACAAGAAAATCAAGAACTGAGTCCGGAATAACGCAAACATGTTTTGCATCAAGAAAATCAAGAATTGAGTGCGGAATACAACCAAACTTGTTTCGGATCAAAAAAATCAAGAACTGAGTCCGGAATAACGCAAACATGTTTTGCATCAAGAAAATCAAGAATTGAGTGCGGAATACAACCAAACTTGTTTCGGATCAAGAAAATCAAGAACTGAGTCCGGAATAACGCAAACATGTTTTGCATCAAGAAAATCAAGAATTGAGTCTGAATACAACCAAACTTGTTTGGGATCAAGAAAATCAAGAACTGAGTCCGGAATAACGCAAACATGTTTTGCATCAAGAAAATCAAGAATTGAGTGCGGAATACAACCAAACTTGTTTCGGATCAAGACAATCAAGAATTGAGTGAGGAATACCGCAAACATTTTTTGCATCAAGAAAATCAAGAATTGTGTGCGGAATACAACCAAACTTGTTTCGGATCAAGAAAATCAAGAACTGAGTCCGGAATACCGCAAACATGTTTTGCATCAAGAAAATCAAGAATTGAGCGCGGAATACAAACAAACTTGTTTGGGATCAAGAAAATAAAAAACCGAGTCAGAAATACCGCAAACATGTTTTAAATCAAGAAAAATCAAGAATTGAGTGCGGAAAACAACCAAACTTGTTTCGGAACAAGAAAATCAAGAACTGAGTCCGGAATAACGCAAACATGTTTTGCATCAAGAAAATCAAGAATTGAGTGCGGAATACATCCAAACTTGTTTCGGATCAAGAAAATCAAGAACTGAGTCCGGAATAACGCAAACATGTTTTGCATCAAGAAAATCAAGAATTGAGTGCGGAATACAACCAAACTTGTTTCGGATCAAGACAATCAAGAATTGAGTGAGGAATACCGCAAACATTTTTTGCATCAAGAAAATCAAGAATTGTGGGCGGAATACAACCAAACTTGTTTTTGAACAACAAAATCAAGAACTGAGTCCGGAATAACGCAAACATGTTTTGCATCAAGAAAATCAAGAATTGAGTGCGGAAAACAACTAAACTTGTTTTTGAACAAGAAAATCAAGAACAGAGTCCGGAATAACGCAAACATGTTTTGCATCAAGAAAATCAAGAATTGAGTGCGGAATACATCCAAACTTGTTTCGGATCAAGAAAATCAAGAACTGAGTCCGGAATAACGCAAACATGTTTTGCATCAAGAAAATCAAGAATTGAGTGCGGAATACAACCAAAATTGTTTCGGATCAAGAAAATCAAGAACTGAGTCCGGAATAATGCAAACATGTTTTGCATCAAGAAAATCAAGAATTGAGTGCGGAATACAACCAAAATTGTTTCGGATCAAGAAAATCAAGAACTGAGTCCGGAATAACGCAAACATGTTTTGCATCAAGAAAATCAAGAATTGAGTGCGGAAAACAACCAAACTTGTTTTTGAACAACAAAATCAAGAACTGAGTCCGGAATAACGCAAACCTGTTTTGCATCAAGAAAATCAAGAATTGAGTGCGGAAAACAACTAAACTTGTTTTTGAACAAGAAAATCAAGAACAGAGTCCGGAATAACGCAAACATGTTTGGCATCAAGAAAATCAAGAATTGAGTGCGGAATACAACCAAACTTGTTTCGGATCAAGACAATCAAGAATTGAGTGAGGAATACCGCAAACATTTTTTGCATCAAGAAAATCAAGAATTGTGGGCGGAATACAACCAAACTTGTTTCGGATCAAGAAAATCAAGAACTGAGTCCGGAATACCGCAAACAAGTTTTGCATCAAGAAAATCAAGAATTGAGCGCGGAATACAAACAAACTTGTTTGGGATCAAGAAAATCAAAAACCGAGTCAGGAATACCGCAAACATGTTTTAAATCAAGAAAAATCAAGAATTGAGTGCGGAAAACAACCAAACTTTTTTCGGAACAAGAAAATAAAGAACTGAGTCCGGAATAACGCAAACATGTTTTGCATCAAGAAAAAAATCAAGAATTGAGTGCGGAATACAACCAAACTTATTTCGGAACAAGAAAATAAAGAACTGAGTCCGGAATAACGCAAACATGTTTGGCATCGAGAAAATCAAGAATTGAGTGCGGAATACAACCAAACTTATTTCGGAACAAGAAAATCAAGAACTGAGTCCGGAATAACGCAAACATGTTTTGCATCAAGAAAAAATCAAGAATTGAGTGCGGAATACAACCAAACTTATTTCGGAACAAGAAAATAAAGAACTGAGTCCGGAATAACGCAAACATGTTTGGCATCGAGAAAATCAAGAATTGAGTGCGGAATACAACCAAAATTGTTTCGGATCAAGAAAATCAAGAACTGAGTCCGGAATAACGCAAACATGTTTTGCATCCAGAAAATCAAGAATTGAGTGCGGAAAACAACCAAACTTGTTTTTGAACAACAAAATCAAGAACTGAGTCCGGAATAACGCAAACCTGTTTTGAATCAAGAAAATCAAGAATTGAGTGCGGAAAACAACTAAACTTGTTTTTGAACAAGAAAATCAAGAACAGAGTCCGGAATAACGCAAACATGTTTGGCATGAAGAAAATCAAGAATTGAGTGCGGAATACAACCAAACTTGTTTCGGATCAAGACAATCAAGAATTGAGTGAGGAATACCGCAAACATTTTTTGCATCAAGAAAATCAAGAATTGTGGGCGGAATACAACCAAACTTGTTTCGGATCAAGAAAATCAAGAACTGAGTCCGGAATACCGCAAACAAGTTTTGCATCAAGAAAATCAAGAATTGAGCGCGGAATACAAACAAACTTGTTTGGGATCAAGAAAATCAAAAACCGAGTCAGGAATACCGCAAACATGTTTTAAATCAAGAAAAATCAAGAATTGAGTGCGGAAAACAACCAAACTTTTTTCGGAACAAGAAAATAAAGAACTGAGTCCGGAATAACGCAAACATGTTTTGCATCAAGAAAAAAATCAAGAATTGAGTGCGGAATACAACCAAACTTATTTCGGAACAAGAAAATAAAGAACTGAGTCCGGAATAACGCAAACATGTTTGGCATCGAGAAAATCAAGAATTGAGTGCGGAATACAACCAAACTTATTTCGGAACAAGAAAATCAAGAACTGAGTCCGGAATAACGCAAACATGTTTTGCATCAAGAAAAAATCAAGAATTGAGTGCGGAATACAACCAAACTTATTTCGGAACAAGAAAATAAAGAACTGAGTCCGGAATAACGCAAACATGTTTGGCATCGAGAAAATCAAGAATTGAGTGCGGAATACAACCAAACTTATTTCGGAACAAGAAAATCAAGAACTGAGTCCGGAATAACGCAAACATGTTTTGCATCAAGAAAAAATTAAGAATTGAGTGCGGAATACAACCAAACTTATTTCGGAACAAGAAAATAAAGAACTGAGTCCGGAATAACGCAAACATGTTTGGCATCGAGAAAATCAAGAATTGAGTGCGGAATACAACCAAAATTGTTTCGGATCAAGAAAATCAAGAACTGAGTCCGGAATAACGCAAACATGTTTTGCATCCAGAAAATCAAGAATTGAGTGCGGAAAACAACCAAACTTGTTTTTGAACAACAAAATCAAGAACTGAGTCCGGAATAACGCAAACCTGTTTTGAATCAAGAAAATCAAGAATTGAGTGCGGAAAACAACTAAACTTGTTTTTGAACAAGAAAATCAAGAACAGAGTCCGGAATAACGCAAACATGTTTGGCATGAAGAAAATCAAGAATTGAGTGCGGAATACAACCAAACTTGTTTCGGATCAAGACAATCAAGAATTGAGTGAGGAATACCGCAAACATTTTTTGCATCAAGAAAATCAAGAATTGTGGGCGGAATACAACCAAACTTGTTTCGGATCAAGAAAATCAAGAACTGAGTCCGGAATACCGCAAACAAGTTTTGCATCAAGAAAATCAAGAATTGAGCGCGGAATACAAACAAACTTGTTTGGGATCAAGAAAATCAAAAACCGAGTCAGGAATACCGCAAACATGTTTTAAATCAAGAAAAATCAAGAATTGAGTGCGGAAAACAACCAAACTTTTTTCGGAACAAGAAAATAAAGAACTGAGTCCGGAATAACGCAAACATGTTTTGCATCAAGAAAAAAATCAAGAATTGAGTGCGGAATACAACCAAACTTATTTCGGAACAAGAAAATAAAGAACTGAGTCCGGAATAACGCAAACATGTTTGGCATCGAGAAAATCAAGAATTGAGTGCGGAATACAACCAAACTTGTTTCGGATCAAGACAATCAAGAATTGAGTCCGGAATAACGCAAACATGTTTTGCATCAAGAAAATCAAGAATTGAGTGCGGAAAACAACCAAACTTATTTTTGATCAAGAAAATCAAGAACTGAGTCCGGAATAACGCAAACATGTTTTGCATCAAGAAAATCAAGAATTGAGTGCGGAATACAACCAAACTTGTTTCGGATCAAGAAAATCAAGAACTGAGTCCGGAATAACGCAAACATGTTTTGCATGAAGAAAATCAAGAATTGAGTGCGGAATACAACCAAACTTGTTTGGGATCAAGAAAATCAAGAACTGAGTCCGGAATAATGCAAACATGTTTTGCATCAAGAAAATCAAGAATTGAGTGCGGAATACAACCAAAATTGTTTCGGATCAAGAAAATCAAGAACTGAGTCCGGAATACCGCAAACAAGTTTTGCATTAATAAAATCAAAAATTGAGCGCGGAATACAAACCAACTTGTTTGGGATCAAGAAAATAAAAAACCGAGTCAGGAATACCGCAAACATGTTTTGCATCAAGAAAATCAAGAATTGAGTGCGGAAAACAACTAAACTTGTTTTTGAACAAGAAAATCAAGAACTGAGACCGGAATAACGCAAACATATTTTGCATCAAGAAAATCAAGAATTGAGTGCGGAATACAACCAAACTTGTTTCGGAACAAGAAAATCAAGAACTGAGTCCGGAATAACGCAAACATGTTTTGCATCAAGAAAATCAAGAATTGAGTGCGGAAAACAACCAAACTTGTTTTTGAACAACAAAATCAAGAACTGAGTCCGGAATAACGCTAACATGTTTTGCATCAAGAAAATCAAGAATTGAGTGCGGAAAACAACTAAACTTGTTTTTGAACAAGAAAATCAAGAACTGAGTCCGGAATAACGCAAACATGTTTTGCATCAAGAAAATCAAGAATTGAGTGCGGAATACAACCAAACTTGTTTCGGATCAAAAAAATCAAGAACTGAGTCCGGAATAACGCAAACATGTTTTGCATCAAGAAAATCAAGAATTGAGTGCGGAATACAACCAAACTTGTTTCGGATCAAGAAAATCAAGAATTGAGTGAGGAATACCGCAAACATTTTTTGCATCAAGAAAATCAAGAATTGTGTGCGGAATACAACCAAACTTGTTTCGGATCAAGAAAATCAAGAACTGAGTCCGGAATACCGCAAACAAGTTTTGCATCAAGAAAATCAAGAATTGAGCGCGGAATACAACCAAACTTGTTTTTGAACAACAAAATCAAGAACTGAGTCCGGAATAACGCTAACATGTTTTGCATCAAGAAAATCAAGAATTGAGTGCGGAAAACAACTAAACTTGTTTTTGAACAAGAAAATCAAGAACTGAGTCCGGAATAACGCAAACATGTTTTGCATCAAGAAAATCAAGAATTGAGTGCGGAATACAACCAAACTTGTTTCGGATCAAAAAAATCAAGAACTGAGTCCGGAATAACGCAAACATGTTTTGCATCAAGAAAATCAAGAATTGAGTGCGGAATACAACCAAACTTGTTTCGGATCAAGAAAATCAAGAATTGAGTGAGGAATACCGCAAACATTTTTTGCATCAAGAAAATCAAGAATTGTGTGCGGAATACAACCAAACTTGTTTCAGATCAAGAAAATCAAGAACTGAGTCCGGAATACCGCAAACAAGTTTTGCATCAAGAAAATCAAGAATTGAGCGCGGAATACAAACAAACTTGTTTGGGATCAAGAAAATCAAGAACTGAGTCCGGAATAATGCAAACATGTTTTGCATCAAGAAAATCAAGAATTGAGTGCGGAATACAACCAAAATTGTTTCGGATCAAAAAAATCAAGAACTGAGTCCGGAATACCGCAAACAAGTTTTGCATTAATAAAATCAAAAATTGAGCGCGGAATACAAACCAACTTGTTTGGGATCAAGAAAATAAAAAACCGAGTCAGGAATACCGCAAACATGTTTTGCATCAAGAAAATCAAGAATTGAGTGCGGAAAACAACTAAACTTGTTTTTGAACAAGAAAATCAAGAACTGAGACCGGAATAACGCAAACATATTTTGCATCAAGAAAATCAAGAATTGAGTGCGGAATACAACCAAACTTGTTTCGGAACAAGAAAATCAAGAACTGAGTCCGGAATAACGCAAACATGTTTTGCATCAAGAAAATCAAGAATTGAGTGCGGAAAACAACCAAACTTGTTTTTGAACAACAAAATCAAGAACTGAGTCCGGAATAACGCTAACATGTTTTGCATCAAGAAAATCAAGAATTGAGTGCGGAAAACAACTAAACTTGTTTTTGAACAAGAAAATCAAGAACTGAGTCCGGAATAACGCAAACATGTTTTGCATCAAGAAAATCAAGAATTGAGTGCGGAATACAACCAAACTTGTTTCGGATCAAAAAAATCAAGAACTGAGTCCGGAATAACGCAAACATGTTTTGCATCAAGAAAATCAAGAATTGAGTGCGGAATACAACCAAACTTGTTTCGGATCAAGAAAATCAAGAACTGAGTCCGGAATAACGCAAACATGTTTTGCATCAAGAAAATCAAGAATTGAGTCTGAATACAACCAAACTTGTTTGGGATCAAGAAAATCAAGAACTGAGTCCGGAATAACGCAAACATGTTTTGCATCAAGAAAATCAAGAATTGAGTGCGGAATACAACCAAACTTGTTTCGGATCAAGACAATCAAGAATTGAGTGAGGAATACCGCAAACATTTTTTGCATCAAGAAAATCAAGAATTGAGTGCGGAAAACAACCAAACTTGTTTCGGAACAAGAAAATCAAGAACTGAGTCCGGAATAACGCAAACATGTTTTGCATCAAGAAAAAATCAAGAATTGAGTGCGGAATACAACCAAACTTATTTCGGAACAAGAAAATCAAGAACTGAGTCCGGAATAACGCAAACATGTTTTGCATCAAGAAAATCAAGAATTGAGTGCGGAATACAACCAAACTTGTTTCGGATCAAGAAAATCAAGAACTGAGTCCGGAATAACGCAAACATGTTTTGCATCAAGAAAATAAAGAATTGAGTGCGGAATACAACCAAACTTGTTTTTGAATAAGAAAATCAAGAACTGAGTCCGGAATAACGCAAACATGTTTTGCATCAACAAAATCAAGAATTGAGTGCGGAATACAACCAAACTTGTTTCGGATTAAAACAATCAAGAATTGAGTCCGGAATAACGCAAACATTTTTTGCATCAAGAAAATCAAGAATTGAGTGCGGAATACAACCAAACTTGTTTCGGATCAAGACAATCAAGAATTGAGTGAGGAATACCGCAAACATTTTTTGCATCAAGAAAATCAAGAATTGTGGGCGGAATACAACCAAACTTGTTTCGGATCAAGAAAATCAAGAACTGAGTCCGGAATACCGCAAACAAGTTTTGCATCAAGAAAATCAAGAATTGAGCGCGGAATACAAACAAACTTGTTTGGGATCAAGAAAATCAAAAACCGAGTCAGGAATACCGCAAACATGTTTTAAATCAAGAAAAATCAAGAATTGAGTGCGGAAAACAACCAAACTTGTTTCGGAACAAGAAAATCAAGAACTGAGTCCGGAATAACGCAAACATGTTTTGCATCAAGAAAAAAATCAAGAATTGAGTGCGGAATACAACCAAACTTATTTCGGAACAAGAAAATAAAGAACTGAGTCTGGAATAACGCAAACATGTTTTGCATCGAGAAAATCAAGAATTGAGTGCGGAATACAACCAAGCTTGTTTCGGAACAAGAAAATCAAGAACTGAGTCCGGAATAACGCAAACATGTTTTGCATCAAGAAAAAATCAAGAATTGAGTGCGGAATACAACCAAACTTATTTCGGAACAAGAAAATAAAGAACTGAGTCCGGAATAACGCAAACATGTTTTGCATCAAGAAAAAATCAAGAATTGAGTGCGGAATACAACCAAACTTATTTCGGAACAAGAAAATAAAGAACTGAGTCCGGAATAACGCAAACATGTTTGGCATCGAGAAAATCAAGAATTGAGTGCGGAATACAACCAAACTTGTTTCGGATCAAGAAAATCAAGAACTGAGTCCGGAATAACGCAAACATGTTTTGCATGAAGAAAATCAAGAATTGAGTGCGGAATACAACCAAACTTGTTTGGGATCAAGAAAATCAAGAACTGAGTCCGGAATAATGCAAACATGTTTTGCATCAAGAAAATCAAGAATTGAGTGCGGAATACAACCAAACTTGTTTCGGATCAAGAAAATCAAGAACTGAGTCCGGAATAACGCAAACATGTTTTGCATGAAGAAAATCAAGAATTGAGTGCGGAATACAACCAAACTTGTTTGGGATCAAGAAAATCAAGAACTGAGTCCGGAATAATGCAAACATGTTTTGCATCAAGAAAATCAAGAATTGAGTGCGGAATACAACCAAACTTGTTTCGGATCAAGACAATCAAGAATTGAGTCCGGAATAACGCAAACATGTTTTGCATCAAGAAAATCAAGAATTGAGTGCGGAAAACAACCAAACTTATTTTTGATCAAGAAAATCAAGAACTGAGTCCGGAATAACGCAAACATGTTTTGCATCAAGAAAATCAAGAATTGAGTGCGGAATACAACCAAACTTGTTTCGGATCAAGAAAATCAAGAACTGAGTCCGGAATAACGCAAACATGTTTTGCATGAAGAAAATCAAGAATTGAGTGCGGAATACAACCAAACTTGTTTGGGATCAAGAAAATCAAGAACTGAGTCCGGAATAATGCAAACATGTTTTGCATCAAGAAAATCAAGAATTGAGTGCGGAATACAACCAAAATTGTTTCGGATCAAGAAAATCAAGAACTGAGTCCGGAATACCGCAAACAAGTTTTGCATTAATAAAATCAAAAATTGAGCGCGGAATACAAACCAACTTGTTTGGGATCAAGAAAATAAAAAACCGAGTCAGGAATACCGCAAACATGTTTTGCATCAAGAAAATCAAGAATTGAGTGCGGAAAACAACTAAACTTGTTTTTGAACAAGAAAATCAAGAACTGAGACCGGAATAACGCAAACATATTTTGCATCAAGAAAATCAAGAATTGAGTGCGGAATACAACCAAACTTGTTTCGGAACAAGAAAATCAAGAACTGAGTCCGGAATAACGCAAACATGTTTTGCATCAAGAAAATCAAGAATTGAGTGCGGAAAACAACCAAACTTGTTTTTGAACAACAAAATCAAGAACTGAGTCCGGAATAACGCTAACATGTTTTGCATCAAGAAAATCAAGAATTGAGTGCGGAAAACAACTAAACTTGTTTTTGAACAAGAAAATCAAGAACTGAGTCCGGAATAACGCAAACATGTTTTGCATCAAGAAAATCAAGAATTGAGTGCGGAATACAACCAAACTTGTTTCGGATCAAAAAAATCAAGAACTGAGTCCGGAATAACGCAAACATGTTTTGCATCAAGAAAATCAAGAATTGAGTGCGGAATACAACCAAACTTGTTTCGGATCAAGAAAATCAAGAATTGAGTGAGGAATACCGCAAACATTTTTTGCATCAAGAAAATCAAGAATTGTGTGCGGAATACAACCAAACTTGTTTCGGATCAAGAAAATCAAGAACTGAGTCCGGAATACCGCAAACAAGTTTTGCATCAAGAAAATCAAGAATTGAGCGCGGAATACAACCAAACTTGTTTTTGAACAACAAAATCAAGAACTGAGTCCGGAATAACGCTAACATGTTTTGCATCAAGAAAATCAAGAATTGAGTGCGGAAAACAACTAAACTTGTTTTTGAACAAGAAAATCAAGAACTGAGTCCGGAATAACGCAAACATGTTTTGCATCAAGAAAATCAAGAATTGAGTGCGGAATACAACCAAACTTGTTTCGGATCAAAAAAATCAAGAACTGAGTCCGGAATAACGCAAACATGTTTTGCATCAAGAAAATCAAGAATTGAGTGCGGAATACAACCAAACTTGTTTCGGATCAAGAAAATCAAGAATTGAGTGAGGAATACCGCAAACATTTTTTGCATCAAGAAAATCAAGAATTGTGTGCGGAATACAACCAAACTTGTTTCAGATCAAGAAAATCAAGAACTGAGTCCGGAATACCGCAAACAAGTTTTGCATCAAGAAAATCAAGAATTGAGCGCGGAATACAAACAAACTTGTTTGGGATCAAGAAAATCAAGAACTGAGTCCGGAATAATGCAAACATGTTTTGCATCAAGAAAATCAAGAATTGAGTGCGGAATACAACCAAAATTGTTTCGGATCAAAAAAATCAAGAACTGAGTCCGGAATACCGCAAACAAGTTTTGCATTAATAAAATCAAAAATTGAGCGCGGAATACAAACCAACTTGTTTGGGATCAAGAAAATAAAAAACCGAGTCAGGAATACCGCAAACATGTTTTGCATCAAGAAAATCAAGAATTGAGTGCGGAAAACAACTAAACTTGTTTTTGAACAAGAAAATCAAGAACTGAGACCGGAATAACGCAAACATATTTTGCATCAAGAAAATCAAGAATTGAGTGCGGAATACAACCAAACTTGTTTCGGAACAAGAAAATCAAGAACTGAGTCCGGAATAACGCAAACATGTTTTGCATCAAGAAAATCAAGAATTGAGTGCGGAAAACAACCAAACTTGTTTTTGAACAACAAAATCAAGAACTGAGTCCGGAATAACGCTAACATGTTTTGCATCAAGAAAATCAAGAATTGAGTGCGGAAAACAACTAAACTTGTTTTTGAACAAGAAAATCAAGAACTGAGTCCGGAATAACGCAAACATGTTTTGCATCAAGAAAATCAAGAATTGAGTGCGGAATACAACCAAACTTGTTTCGGATCAAAAAAATCAAGAACTGAGTCCGGAATAACGCAAACATGTTTTGCATCAAGAAAATCAAGAATTGAGTGCGGAATACAACCAAACTTGTTTCGGATCAAGAAAATCAAGAACTGAGTCCGGAATAACGCAAACATGTTTTGCATCAAGAAAATCAAGAATTGAGTCTGAATACAACCAAACTTGTTTGGGATCAAGAAAATCAAGAACTGAGTCCGGAATAACGCAAACATGTTTTGCATCAAGAAAATCAAGAATTGAGTGCGGAATACAACCAAACTTGTTTCGGATCAAGACAATCAAGAATTGAGTGAGGAATACCGCAAACATTTTTTGCATCAAGAAAATCAAGAATTGAGTGCGGAAAACAACCAAACTTGTTTCGGAACAAGAAAATCAAGAACTGAGTCCGGAATAACGCAAACATGTTTTGCATCAAGAAAAAATCAAGAATTGAGTGCGGAATACAACCAAACTTATTTCGGAACAAGAAAATCAAGAACTGAGTCCGGAATAACGCAAACATGTTTTGCATCAAGAAAATCAAGAATTGAGTGCGGAATACAACCAAACTTGTTTCGGATCAAGAAAATCAAGAACTGAGTCCGGAATAACGCAAACATGTTTTGCATCAAGAAAATAAAGAATTGAGTGCGGAATACAACCAAACTTGTTTTTGAATAAGAAAATCAAGAACTGAGTCCGGAATAACGCAAACATGTTTTGCATCAACAAAATCAAGAATTGAGTGCGGAATACAACCAAACTTGTTTCGGATTAAAACAATCAAGAATTGAGTCCGGAATAACGCAAACATTTTTTGCATCAAGAAAATCAAGAATTGAGTGCGGAATACAACCAAACTTGTTTCGGATCAAGACAATCAAGAATTGAGTGAGGAATACCGCAAACATTTTTTGCATCAAGAAAATCAAGAATTGTGGGCGGAATACAACCAAACTTGTTTCGGATCAAGAAAATCAAGAACTGAGTCCGGAATACCGCAAACAAGTTTTGCATCAAGAAAATCAAGAATTGAGCGCGGAATACAAACAAACTTGTTTGGGATCAAGAAAATCAAAAACCGAGTCAGGAATACCGCAAACATGTTTTAAATCAAGAAAAATCAAGAATTGAGTGCGGAAAACAACCAAACTTGTTTCGGAACAAGAAAATCAAGAACTGAGTCCGGAATAACGCAAACATGTTTTGCATCAAGAAAAAAATCAAGAATTGAGTGCGGAATACAACCAAACTTATTTCGGAACAAGAAAATAAAGAACTGAGTCTGGAATAACGCAAACATGTTTTGCATCGAGAAAATCAAGAATTGAGTGCGGAATACAACCAAGCTTGTTTCGGAACAAGAAAATCAAGAACTGAGTCCGGAATAACGCAAACATGTTTTGCATCAAGAAAAAATCAAGAATTGAGTGCGGAATACAACCAAACTTATTTCGGAACAAGAAAATAAAGAACTGAGTCCGGAATAACGCAAACATGTTTGGCATCGAGAAAATCAAGAATTGAGTGCGGAATACAACCAAACTTGTTTCGGATCAAGACAATCAAGAATTGAGTCCGGAATAACGCAAACATGTTTTGCATCAAGAAAATCAAGAATTGAGTGCGGAAAACAACCAAACTTATTTTTGATCAAGAAAATCAAGAACTGAGTCCGGAATAACGCAAACATGTTTTGCATCAAGAAAATCAAGAATTGAGTGCGGAATACAACCAAACTTGTTTCGGATCAAGAAAATCAAGAACTGAGTCCGGAATAACGCAAACATGTTTTGCATGAAGAAAATCAAGAATTGAGTGCGGAATACAACCAAACTTGTTTGGGATCAAGAAAATCAAGAACTGAGTCCGGAATAATGCAAACATGTTTTGCATCAAGAAAATCAAGAATTGAGTGCGGAATACAACCAAAATTGTTTCGGATCAAGAAAATCAAGAACTGGGTCCGGAATACCGCAAACAAGTTTTGCATTAATAAAATAAAAAATTGAGCGCGGAATACAAACCAACTTGTTTGGGATCAAGAAAATAAAAAACCGAGTCAGGAATACCGCAAACATGTTTTGCATCAAGAAAATCAAGAATTGAGTGCGGAAAACAACTAAACTTGTTTTTGAACAAGAAAATCAAGAACTGAGACCGGAATAACGCAAACATATTTTGCATCAAGAAAATCAAGAATTGAGTGCGGAATACAACCAAACTTGTTTCGGAACAAGAAAATCAAGAACTGAGTCCGGAATAACGCAAACATGTTTTGCATCAAGAAAATCAAGAATTGAGTGCGGAAAACAACCAAACTTGTTTTTGAACAACAAAATCAAGAACTGAGTCCGGAATAACGCTAACATGTTTTGCATCAAGAAAATCAAGAATTGAGTGCGGAAAACAACTAAACTTGTTTTTGAACAAGAAAATCAAGGACTGAGTCCGGAATAACGCAAACATGTTTTGCATCAAGAAAATCAAGAATTGAGTGCGGAATACAACCAAACTTGTTTCGGATCAAAAAAATCAAGAACTGAGTCCGGAATAACGCAAACATGTTTTGCATCAAGAAAATCAAGAATTGTGGGCGGAATACAACCAACTTGTTTCGGATCAAGAAAATCAAGAACTGAGTCCGGAATACCGCAAACAAGTTTTGCATCAAGAAAATCAAGAATTGAGCGCGGAATACAAACAAACTTGTTTGGGATCAAGAAAATCAAAAACCGAGTCAGGAATACCGCAAACATGTTTTAAATCAAGAAAAATCAAGAATTGAGTGCGGAAAACAACCAAACTTGTTTCGGAACAAGAAAATCAAGAATTGAGTCCGGAATAACGCAAACATGTTTTGCATCAAGAAAAAAATCAAGAATTGAGTGCGGAATACAACCAAACTTATTTCGGAACAAGAAAATAAAGAACTGAGTCTGGAATAACGCAAACATGTTTTGCATCGAGAAAATCAAGAATTGAGTGCGGAATACAACCAAGCTTGTTTCGGAACAAGAAAATCAAGAACTGAGTCCGGAATAACGCAAACATGTTTTGCATCAAGAAAAAATCAAGAATTGAGTGCGGAATACAACCAAACTTATTTCGGAACAAGAAAATAAAGAACTGAGTCCGGAATAACGCAAACATGTTTGGCATCGAGAAAATCAAGAATTGAGTGCGGAATACAACCAAACTTGTTTCGGATCAAGACAATAAAGAATTGAGTCCGGAATAACGCAAACATGTTTTGCATCAAGAAAATCAAGAATTGAGTGCGGAAAACAACCAAACTTATTTTTGATCAAGAAAATCAAGAACTGAGTCCGGAATAACGCAAACATGTTTTGCATCTAGAAAATCAAGAATTGAGTGCGGAATACAACCAAACTTGTTTCGGATCAAGAAAATCAAGAACTGAGTCCGGAATAACGCAAACATGTTTTGCATGAAGAAAAATCAAGAATTGAGTGCGGAATACAACCAAACTTGTTTGGGATCAAGAAAATCAAGAACTGAGTCCGGAATAATGCAAACATGTTTTGCATCAAGAAAATCAAGAATTGAGTGCGGAATACAACCAAAATTGTTTCGGATCAAGAAAATCAAGAACTGGGTCCGGAATACCGCAAACAAGTTTTGCATTAATAAAATCAAAAATTGAGCGCGGAATACAAACCAACTTGTTTGGGATCAAGAAAATAAAAAACCGAGTCAGGAATACCGCAAACATGTTTTGCATCAAGAAAATCAAGAATTGAGTGCGGAAAACAACTAAACTTGTTTTTGAACAAGAAAATCAAGAACTGAGACCGGAATAACGCAAACATATTTTGCATCAAGAAAATCAAGAATTGAGTGCGGAATACAACCAAACTTGTTTCGGAACAAGAAAATCAAGAACTGAGTCCGGAATAACGCAAACATGTTTTGCATCAAGAAAATCAAGAATTGAGTGCGGAAAACAACCAAACTTGTTTTTGAACAACAAAATCAAGAACTGAGTCCGGAATAACGCTAACATGTTTTGCATCAAGAAAATCAAGAATTGAGTGCGGAAAACAACCAAACTTGTTTCGGATCAAGAAAATCAAGAACTGAGTCCGGAATAACGCAAACATGTTTTGCATCAAGAAAATCAAGAATTGAGTCTGAATACAACCAAACTTGTTTGGGATCAAGAAAATCAAGAACTGAGTTCGGAATAACGCAAACATGTTTTGCATCAAGAAAATCAAGAATTGAGTGCGGAATACAACCAAACTTGTTTCGGATCAAGACAATCAAGAATTGAGTGAGGAATACCGCAAACATTTTTTGCATCAAGAAAATCAAGAATTGTGTGCGGAATACAACCAAACTTGTTTCGGATCAAGAAAATCAAGAACTGAGTCCGGAATACCGCAAACAAGTTTTGCATCAAGAAAATCAAGAATTGAGCGCGAAATACAAACAAACTTGTTTTGGATCAAGAAAATAAAAAACCGAGTCAGAAATACCGCAAACATGTTTTAAATCAAGAAAAATCAAGAATTGAGTGCGGAAAACAACCAAACTTGTTTCGGAACAAGAAAATCAAGAACTGAGTCCGGAATAACGCAAACATGTTTTGCATCAAGAAAAAATCAAGAATTGAGTGCGGAATACAACCAAACTTATTTCGGAACAAGAAAATCAAGAACTGAGTCCGGAATAACGCAAACATGTTTTGCATCAAGAAAATCAAGAATTGAGTGCGGAATACAACCAAACTTGTTTCGGATCAAGAAAATCAAGAACTGAGTCCGGAATAACGCAAACATGTTTTGCATCAAGAAAATAAAGAATTGAGTGCGGAATACAACCAAACTTGTTTTTGAATAAGAAAATCAAGAACTGAGTCCGGAATAACGCAAACATGTTTTGCATCAACAAAATCAAGAATTGAGTGCGGAATACAACCAAACTTGTTTCGGATTAAAACAATCAAGAATTGAGTCCGGAATAACGCAAACATTTTTTGCATCAAGAAAATCAAGAATTGAGTGCGGAATACAACCAAACTTGTTTCGGATCAAGACAATCAAGAATTGAGTGAGGAATACCGCAAACATTTTTTGCATCAAGAAAATCAAGAATTGTGGGCGGAATACAACCAAACTTGTTTCGGATCAAGAAAATCAAGAACTGAGTCCGGAATACCGCAAACAAGTTTTGCATCAAGAAAATCAAGAATTGAGCGCGGAATACAAACAAACTTGTTTGGGATCAAGAAAATCAAAAACCGAGTCAGGAATACCGCAAACATGTTTTAAATCAAGAAAAATCAAGAATTGAGTGCGGAAAACAACCAAACTTGTTTCGGAACAAGAAAATCAAGAACTGAGTCCGGAATAACGCAAACATGTTTTGCATCAAGAAAAAAATCAAGAATTGAGTGCGGAATACAACCAAACTTATTTCGGAACAAGAAAATAAAGAACTGAGTCCGGAATAACGCAAACATGTTTGGCATCAAGAAAAAATCAAGAATTGAGTGCGGAATACAACCAAACTTATTTCGGAACAAGAAAATAAAGAACTGAGTCTGGAATAACGCAAACATGTTTTGCATCGAGAAAATCAAGAATTGAGTGCGGAATACAACCAAGCTTGTTTCGGAACAAGAAAATCAAGAACTGAGTCCGGAATAACGCAAACATGTTTTGCATCAAGAAAAAATCAAGAATTGAGTGCGGAATACAACCAAACTTATTTCGGAACAAGAAAATAAAGAACTGAGTCCGGAATAACGCAAACATGTTTGGCATCGAGAAAATCAAGAATTGAGTGCGGAATACAACCAAACTTGTTTCGGATCAAGACAATCAAGAATTGAGTCCGGAATAACGCAAACATGTTTTGCATCGAGAAAATCAAGAATTGAGTGCGGAAAACAACCAAACTTATTTTTGATCAAGAAAATCAAGAACTGAGTCCGGAATAACGCAAACATGTTTTGCATCAAGAAAATCAAGAATTGAGTGCGGAATACAACCAAACTTGTTTCGGATCAAGAAAATCAAGAACTGAGTCCGGAATAACGCAAACATGTTTTGCATGAAGAAAATCAAGAATTGAGTGCGGAATACAACCAAACTTGTTTGGGATCAAGAAAATCAAGAACTGAGTCCGGAATAATGCAAACATGTTTTGCATCAAGAAAATCAAGAATTGAGTGCGGAATACAACCAAAATTGTTTCGGATCAAGAAAATCAAGAACTGGGTCCGGAATACCGCAAACAAGTTTTGCATTAATAAAATCAAAAATTGAGCGCGGAATACAAACCAACTTGTTTGGGATCAAGAAAATAAAAAACCGAGTCAGGAATACCGCAAACATGTTTTGCATCAAGAAAATCAAGAATTGAGTGCGGAAAACAACTAAACTTGTTTTTGAACAAGAAAATCAAGAACTGAGACCGGAATAACGCAAACATATTTTGCATCAAGAAAATCAAGAATTGAGTGCGGAATACAACCAAACTTGTTTCGGAACAAGAAAATCAAGAACTGAGTCCGGAATAACGCAAACATGTTTTGCATCAAGAAAATCAAGAATTGAGTGCGGAAAACAACCAAACTTGTTTTTGAACAACAAAATCAAGAACTGAGTCCGGAATAACGCTAACATGTTTTGCATCAAGAAAATCAAGAATTGAGTGCGGAAAACAACCAAACTTGTTTCGGATCAAGAAAATCAAGAACTGAGTCCGGAATAACGCAAACATGTTTTGCATCAAGAAAATCAAGAATTGAGTGCGGAATACAACCAAACTTGTTTCGGATCAAGACAATCAAGAATTGAGTGAGGAATACCGCAAACATTTTTTGCATCAAGAAAATCAAGAATTGTGGGCGGAATACAACCAACTTGTTTCGGATCAAGAAAATCAAGAACTGAGTCCGGAATACCGCAAACAAGTTTTGCATCAAGAAAATCAAGAATTGAGCGCGGAATACAAACAAACTTGTTTGGGATCAAGAAAATCAAAAACCGAGTCAGGAATAACGCAAACATGTTTTAAATCAAGAAAAATCAAGAATTGAGTGCGGAAAACAACCAAACTTGTTTCGGAACAAGAAAATCAAGAACTGAGTCCGGAATAACGCAAACATGTTTTGCATCAAGAAAATCAAGAATTGAGTGCGGAATACAACCAAACTTGTTTCGGATCAAAAAAATCAAGAACTGAGTCCGGAATAACGCAAACATGTTTTGCATCAAGAAAATCAAGAATTGAGTGCGGAATACAACCAAACTTGTTTCGGATCAAGAAAATCAAGAACTGAGTCCGGAATAACGCAAACATGTTTTGCATCAAGAAAATCAAGAATTGAGTCTGAATACAACCAAACTTGTTTGGGATCAAGAAAATCAAGAACTGAGTCCGGAATAACGCAAACATGTTTTGCATCAAGAAAATCAAGAATTGAGTGCGGAATACAACCAAACTTGTTTCGGATCAAGACAATCAAGAATTGAGTGAGGAATACCGCAAACATTTTTTGCATCAAGAAAATCAAGAATTGTGTGCGGAATACAACCAAACTTGTTTCGGATCAAGAAAATCAAGAACTGAGTCCGGAATACCGCAAACAAGTTTTGCATCATGAAAATCAAGAATTGAGCGCGGAATACAAACAAACTTGTTTGGGATCAAGAAAATAAAAAACCAAGTCAGAAATACCGCAAACATGTTTTAAATCAAGAATTGAGTGCGGAAAACAACCAAACTTGTTTCGGAACAAGAAAATCAAGAATTGAGTCCGGAATAACGCAAACATGTTTTGCATCAAGAAAAAAATCAAGAATTGAGTGCGGAATACAACCAAACATGTTTGGGATCAAGAAAATCAAGAACTGAGTCCGGAATAATGCAAACATGTTTTGCATCAAGAAAATCAAGAATTGAGTGCGGAATACAACCAAAATTGTTTCGGATCAAGAAAATCAAGAACTGGGTCCGGAATACCGCAAACAAGTTTTGCATTAATAAAATCAAAAATTGAGCGCGGAATACAAACCAACTTGTTTGGGATCAAGAAAATAAAAAACCGAGTCAGGAATACCGCAAACATGTTTTGCATCAAGAAAATCAAGAATTGAGTGCGGAAAACAACTAAACTTGTTTTTGAACAAGAAAATCAAGAACTGAGACCGGAATACCGCAAACATATTTTGCATCAAGAAAATCAAGAATTGAGTGCGGAATACAACCAAACTTGTTTCGGAACAAGAAAATCAAGAACTGAGTCCGGAATAACGCAAACATGTTTTGCATCAAGAAAATCAAGAATTGAGTGCGGAATACAACCAAACTTGTTTCGGATCAAGAAAATCAAGAACTGAGTCCGGAATAACGCAAACATGTTTTGCATCAAGAAAATAAAGAATTGAGTGCGGAATACAACCAAACTTGTTTTTGAATAAGAAAATCAAGAACTGAGTCCGGAATAACGCAAACATGTTTTGCATCAACAAAATCAAGAATTGAGTGCGGAATACAACCAAACTTGTTTCGGATTAAAACAATCAAGAATTGAGTCCGGAATAACGCAAACATTTTTTGCATCAAGAAAATCAAGAATTGAGTGCGGAATACAACCAAACTTGTTTCGGATCAAGACAATCAAGAATTGAGTGAGGAATACCGCAAACATTTTTTGCATCAAGAAAATCAAGAATTGTGGGCGGAATACAACCAAACTTGTTTCGGATCAAGAAAATCAAGAACTGAGTCCGGAATACCGCAAACAAGTTTTGCATCAAGAAAATCAAGAATTGAGCGCGGAATACAAACAAACTTGTTTGGGATCAAGAAAATCAAAAACCGAGTCAGGAATACCGCAAACATGTTTTAAATCAAGAAAAATCAAGAATTGAGTGCGGAAAACAACCAAACTTGTTTCGGAACAAGAAAATCAAGAGCTGAGTCCGGAATAACGCAAACATGTTTTGCATCAAGAAAAAAATGAAGAATTGAGTGCGGAATACAACCAAACTTATTTCGGAACAAGAAAATAAAGAACTGAGTCCGGAATAACGCAAACATGTTTGGCATCGAGAAAATCAAGAATTGAGTGCGGAATACAACCAAACTTGTTTCGGATCAAGACAATCAAGAATTGAGTCCGGAATAACGCAAACATGTTTTGCATCAAGAAAATCAAGAATTGAGTGCGGAAAAGAACCAAACTTATTTTTGATCAAGAAAATCAAGAACTAAGTCCGGAATAACGCAAACATGTTTTGCATCAAGAAAATCAAGAATTGAGTGCGGAATACAACCAAACTTGTTTCGGATCAAGAAAATCAAGAACTGAGTCCGGAATAACGCAAACATGTTTTGCATCAACAAAATCAAGAATTGAGTGCGGAATACAACCAAACTTGTTTCGGATTAAAACAATCAAGAATTGAGTCCGGAATAACGCAAACATTTTTTGCATCAAGAAAATCAAGAATTGAGTGCGGAATACAACCAAACTTGTTTCGGATCAAGACAATCAAGAATTGAGTGAGGAATACCGCAAACATTTTTTGCATCAAGAAAATCAAGAATTGTGGGCGGAATACAACCAAACTTGTTTCGGATCAAGAAAATCAAGAACTGAGTCCGGAATACCGCAAACAAGTTTTGCATCAAGAAAATCAAGAATTGAGCGCGGAATACAAACAAACTTGTTTGGGATCAAGAAAATCAAAAACCGAGTCAGGAATACCGCAAACATGTTTTAAATCAAGAAAAATCAAGAATTGAGTGCGGAAAACAACCAAACTTGTTTCGGAACAAGAAAATCAAGAACTGAGTCCGGAATAACGCAAACATGTTTTGCATCAAGAAAATCAAGAATTGAGTGCGGAATACAACCAAACTTGTTTCGGATCAAAAAAATCAAGAACTGAGTCCGGAATAACGCAAACATGTTTTGCATCAAGAAAATCAAGAATTGAGTGCGGAATACAACCAAACTTGTTTCGGATCAAGAAAATCAAGAACTGAGTCCGGAATAACGCAAACATGTTTTGCATCAAGAAAATCAAGAATTGAGTCTGAATACAACCAAACTTGTTTGGGATCAAGAAAATCAAGAACTGAGTCCGGAATAACGCAAACATGTTTTGCATCAAGAAAATCAAGAATTGAGTGCGGAATACAACCAAACTTGTTTCGGATCAAGACAATCAAGAATTGAGTGAGGAATACCGCAAACATTTTTTGCATCAAGAAAATCAAGAATTGTGTGCGGAATACAACCAAACTTGTTTCGGATCAAGAAAATCAAGAACTGAGTCCGGAATACCGCAAACAAGTTTTGCATCAAGAAAATCAAGAATTGAGCGCGGAATACAAACAAACTTGTTTGGGATCAAGAAAATAAAAAACCAAGTCAGAAATACCGCAAACATGTTTTAAATCAAGAATTGAGTGCGGAAAACAACCAAACTTGTTTCGGAACAAGAAAATCAAGAATTGAGTCCGGAATAACGCAAACATGTTTTGCATCAAGAAAAAAATCAAGAATTGAGTGCGGAATACAACCAAACTTGTTTGGGATCAAGAAAATCAAGAACTGAGTCCGGAATAATGCAAACATGTTTTGCATCAAGAAAATCAAGAATTGAGTGCGGAATACAACCAAAATTGTTTCGGATCAAGAAAATCAAGAACTGGGTCCGGAATACCGCAAACAAGTTTTGCATTAATAAAATCAAAAATTGAGCGCGGAATACAAACCAACTTGTTTGGGATCAAGAAAATAAAAAACCGAGTCAGGAATACCGCAAACATGTTTTGCATCAAGAAAATCAAGAATTGAGTGCGGAAAACAACTAAACTTGTTTTTGAACAAGAAAATCAAGAACTGAGACCGGAATACCGCAAACATATTTTGCATCAAGAAAATCAAGAATTGAGTGCGGAATACAACCAAACTTGTTTCGGAACAAGAAAATCAAGAACTGAGTCCGGAATAACGCAAACATGTTTTGCATCAAGAAAATCAAGAATTGAGTGCGGAATACAACCAAACTTGTTTCGGATCAAGAAAATCAAGAACTGAGTCCGGAATAACGCAAACATGTTTTGCATCAAGAAAATAAAGAATTGAGTGCGGAATACAACCAAACTTGTTTTTGAATAAGAAAATCAAGAACTGAGTCCGGAATAACGCAAACATGTTTTGCATCAACAAAATCAAGAATTGAGTGCGGAATACAACCAAACTTGTTTCGGATTAAAACAATCAAGAATTGAGTCCGGAATAACGCAAACATTTTTTGCATCAAGAAAATCAAGAATTGAGTGCGGAATACAACCAAACTTGTTTCGGATCAAGACAATCAAGAATTGAGTGAGGAATACCGCAAACATTTTTTGCATCAAGAAAATCAAGAATTGTGGGCGGAATACAACCAAACTTGTTTCGGATCAAGAAAATCAAGAACTGAGTCCGGAATACCGCAAACAAGTTTTGCATCAAGAAAATCAAGAATTGAGCGCGGAATACAAACAAACTTGTTTGGGATCAAGAAAATCAAAAACCGAGTCAGGAATACCGCAAACATGTTTTAAATCAAGAAAAATCAAGAATTGAGTGCGGAAAACAACCAAACTTGTTTCGGAACAAGAAAATCAAGAACTGAGTCCGGAATAACGCAAACATGTTTTGCATCAAGAAAAAAATCAAGAATTGAGTGCGGAATACAACCAAACTTATTTCGGAACAAGAAAATAAAGAACTGAGTCCGGAATAACGCAAACATGTTTGGCATCGAGAAAATCAAGAATTGAGTGCGGAATACAACCAAACTTGTTTCGGATCAAGACAATCAAGAATTGAGTCCGGAATAACGCAAACATGTTTTGCATCAAGAAAATCAAGAATTGAGTGCGGAAAAGAACCAAACTTATTTTTGATCAAGAAAATCAAGAACTAAGTCCGGAATAACGCAAACATGTTTTGCATCAAGAAAATCAAGAATTGAGTGCGGAATACAACCAAACTTGTTTCGGATCAAGAAAATCAAGAACTGAGTCCGGAATAACGCAAACATGTTTTGCATCAACAAAATCAAGAATTGAGTGCGGAATACAACCAAACTTGTTTCGGATTAAAACAATCAAGAATTGAGTCCGGAATAACGCAAACATTTTTTGCATCAAGAAAATCAAGAATTGAGTGCGGAATACAACCAAACTTGTTTCGGATCAAGACAATCAAGAATTGAGTGAGGAATACCGCAAACATTTTTTGCATCAAGAAAATCAAGAATTGTGGGCGGAATACAACCAAACTTGTTTCGGATCAAGAAAATCAAGAACTGAGTCCGGAATACCGCAAACAAGTTTTGCATCAAGAAAATCAAGAATTGAGCGCGGAATACAAACAAACTTGTTTGGGATCAAGAAAATCAAAAACCGAGTCAGGAATACCGCAAACATGTTTTAAATCAAGAAAAATCAAGAATTGAGTGCGGAAAACAACCAAACTTGTTTCGGAACAAGAAAATCAAGAACTGAGTCCGGAATAACGCAAACATGTTTTGCATCAAGAAAAAAATCAAGAATTGAGTGCGGAATACAACCAAACTTATTTCGGAACAAGAAAATAAAGAACTGAGTCTGGAATAACGCAAACATGTTTTGCATCGAGAAAATCAAGAATTGAGTGCGGAATACAACCAAGCTTGTTTCGGAACAAGAAAATCAAGAACTGAGTCCGGAATAACGCAAACATGTTTTGCATCAAGAAAAAATCAAGAATTGAGTGCGGAATACAACCAAACTTATTTCGGAACAAGAAAATAAAGAACTGAGTCCGGAATAACGCAAACATGTTTTGCATCGAGAAAATCAAGAATTGAGTGCGGAAAACAACCAAACTTATTTTTGATCAAGAAAATCAAGAACTGAGTCCGGAATAACGCAAACATGTTTTGCATCCAGAAAATCAAGAATTGAGTGCGGAATACAACCAAACTTGTTTCGCATCAAGAAAATCAAGAACTGAGTCCGGAATAACGCAAACATGTTTTGCATGAAGAAAATCAAGAATTGAGTGCGGAATACAACCAAACTTGTTTGGGATCAAGAAAATCAAGAACTGAGTCCGGAATAATGCAAACATGTTTTGCATCAAGAAAATCAAGAATTGAGTGCGGAATACAACCAAAATTGTTTCGGATCAAGAAAATCAAGAACTGGGTCCGGAATACCGCAAACAAGTTTTGCATTAATAAAATCAAAAATTGAGCGCGGAATACAAACCAACTTGTTTGGGATCAAGAAAATAAAAAACCGAGTCAGGAATACCGCAAACATGTTTTGCATCAAGAAAATCAAGAATTGAGTGCGGAAAACAACTAAACTTGTTTTTGAACAAGAAAATCAAGAACTGAGACCGGAATAACGCAAACATATTTTGCATCAAGAAAATCAAGAATTGAGTGCGGAATACAACCAAACTTGTTTCGGAACAAGAAAATCAAGAACTGAGTCCGGAATAACGCAAACATGTTTTGCATCAAGAAAATCAAGAATTGAATGCGGAAAACAACCAAACTTGTTTTTGTACAACAAAATCAAGAACTGAGTCCGGAATAACGCTAACATGTTTTGCATCAAGAAAATCAAGAATTGAGTGCGGAAAACAACTAAACTTGTTTTTGAACAAGAAAATCAAGGACTGAGTCCGGAATAACGCAAACATGTTTTGCATCAAGAAAATCAAGAATTGAGTGCGGAATACAACCAAACTTGTTTCGGATCAAAAAAATCAAGAACTGAGTCCGGAATAACGCAAACATGTTTTGCATCAAGAAAATCAAGAATTGAGTGCGGAATACAACCAAACTTGTTTCGGATCAAGAAAATCAAGAACTGAGTCCGGAATAACGCAAACATGTTTTGCATCAAGAAAATCAAGAATTGAGTCTGAATACAACCAAACTTGTTTGGGATCAAGAAAATCAAGAACTGAGTCCGGAATAACGCAAACATGTTTTGCATCAAGAAAATCAAGAATTGAGTGCGGAATACAACCAAACTTGTTTCGGATCAAGACAATCAAGAATTGAGTGAGGAATACCGCAAACATTTTTTGCATCAAGAAAATCAAGAATTGTGTGCGGAATACAACCAAACTTGTTTCGGATCAAGAAAATCAAGAACTGAGTCCGGAATACCGCAAACAAGTTTTGCATCAAGAAAATCAAGAATTGAGCGCGGAATACAAACAAACTTGTTTGGGATCAAGAAAATAAAAAACCAAGTCAGAAATACCGCAAACATGTTTTAAATCAAGAAAAATCAAGAATTGAGTGCGGAAAACAACCAAACTTGTTTCGGAACAAGAAAATCAAGAACTGAGTCCGGAATAACGCAAACATGTTTTGCATCAAGAAAAAATCAAGAATTGAGTGCGGAATACAACCAAACTTATTTCGGAACAAGAAAATCAAGAACTGAGTCCGGAATAACGCAAACATGTTTTGCATCAAGAAAATCAAGAATTGAGTGCGGAATACAACCAAACTTGTTTTTGAATAAGAAAATCAAGAACTGAGTCCGGAATAACGCAAACATGTTTTGCATCAACAAAATCAAGAATTGAGTGCGGAATACAACCAAACTTGTTTCGGATTAAAACAATCAAGAATTGAGTCCGGAATAACGCAAACATTTTTTGCATCAAGAAAATCAAGAATTGAGTGCGGAATACAACCAAACTTGTTTCGGATCAAGACAATCAAGAATTGAGTGAGGAATACCGCAAACATTTTTTGCATCAAGAAAATCAAGAATTGTGGGCGGAATACAACCAAACTTGTTTCGGATCAAGAAAATCAAGAACTGAGTCCGGAATACCGCAAACAAGTTTTGCATCAAGAAAATCAAGAATTGAGCGCGGAATACAAACAAACTTGTTTGGGATCAAGAAAATCAAAAACCGAGTCAGGAATACCGCAAACATGTTTTAAATCAAGAAAAATCAAGAATTGAGTGCGGAATACAACCAAACTTGTTTCGGAACAAGAAAATCAAGAACTGAGTCCGGAATAACGCAAACATGTTTTGCATCAAGAAAAAAATCAAGAATTGAGTGCGGAATACAACCAAACTTATTTCGGAACAAGAAAATAAAGAACTGAGTCTGGAATAACGCAAACATGTTTTGCATCGAGAAAATCAAGAATTGAGTGCGGAATACAACCAAGCTTGTTTCGGAACAAGAAAATCAAGAACTGAGTCCGGAATAACGCAAACATGTTTTGCATCAAGAAAAAATCAAGAATTGAGTGCGGAATACAACCAAACTTATTTCGGAACAAGAAAATAAAGAACTGAGTCCGGAATAACGCAAACATGTTTTGCATCGAGAAAATCAAGAATTGAGTGCGGAATACAACCAAACTTGTTTCGGATCAAGACAATCAAGAATTGAGTCCGGAATAACGCAAACATGTTTTGCATCGAGAAAATCAAGAATTGAGTGCGGAAAACAACCAAACTTATTTTTGATCAAGAAAATCAAGAACTGAGTCCGGAATAACGCAAACATGTTTTGCATCAAGAAAATCAAGAATTGAGTGCGGAATACAACCAAACTTGTTTCGGATCAAGAAAATCAAGAACTGAGTCCGGAATAACGCAAACATGTTTTGCATGAAGAAAATCAAGAATTGAGTGCGGAATAAAACCAAACTTGTTTGGGATCAAGAAAATCAAGAACTGAGTCCGGAATAATGCAAACATGTTTTGCATCAAGAAAATCAAGAATTGAGTGCGGAATACAACCAAACTTGTTTCGGAACAAGAAAATCAAGAACTGAGTCCGGAATAACGCAAACATGTTTTGCATCAAGAAAAAAATCAAGAATTGAGTGCGGAATACAACCAAACTTATTTCGGAACAAGAAAATAAAGAACTGAGTCCGGAATAACGCAAACATGTTTTGCATCGAGAAAATCAAGAATTGAGTGCGGAATACAACCAAACTTGTTTCGGATCAAGACAATCAAGAATTGAGTCCGGAATAACGCAAACATGTTTTGCATCGAGAAAATCAAGAATTGAGTGCGGAAAACAACCAAACTTATTTTTGATCAAGAAAATCAAGAACTGAGTCCGGAATAACGCAAACATGTTTTGCATCAAGAAAATCAAGAATTGAGTGCGGAATACAACCAAACTTGTTTCGGATCAAGAAAATCAAGAACTGAGTCCGGAATAACGCAAACATGTTTTGCATGAAGAAAATCAAGAATTGAGTGCGGAATACAACCAAACTTGTTTGGGATCAAGAAAATCAAGAACTGAGTCCGGAATAATGCAAACATGTTTTGCATCAAGAAAATCAAGAATTGAGTGCGGAATACAACCAAAATTGTTTCGGATCAAGAAAATCAAGAACTGGGTCCGGAATACCGCAAACAAGTTTTGCATTAATAAAATCAAAAATTGAGCGCGGAATACAAACCAACTTGTTTGGGATCAAGAAAATAAAAAACCGAGTCAGGAATACCGCAAACATGTTTTGCATCAAGAAAATCAAGAATTGAGTGCGGAAAACAACTAAACTTGTTTTTGAACAAGAAAATCAAGAACTGAGACCGGAATAACGCAAACATATTTTGCATCAAGAAAATCAAGAATTGAGTGCGGAATACAACCAAACTTGTTTCGGAACAAGAAAATCAAGAACTGAGTCCGGAATAACGCAAACATGTTTTGCATCAAGAAAATCAAGAATTGAGTGCGGAAAACAACCAAACTTGTTTTTGTACAACAAAATCAAGAACTGAGTCCGGAATAACGCTAACATGTTTTGCATCAAGAAAATCAAGAATTGAGTGCGGAAAACAACTAAACTTGTTTTTGAACAAGAAAATCAAGGACTGAGTCCGGAATAACGCAAACATGTTTTGCATCAAGAAAATCAAGAATTGAGTGCGGAATACAACCAAACTTGTTTCGGATCAAAAAAATCAAGAACTGAGTCCGGAATAACGCAAACATGTTTTGCATCAAGAAAATCAAGAATTGAGTGCGGAATACAACCAAACTTGTTTCGGATCAAGAAAATCAAGAACTGAGTCCGGAATAACGCAAACATGTTTTGCATCAAGAAAATCAAGAATTGAGTCTGAATACAACCAAACTTGTTTGGGATCAAGAAAATCAAGAACTGAGTCCGGAATAACGCAAACATGTTTTGCATCAAGAAAATCAAGAATTGAGTGCGGAATACAACCAAACTTGTTTCGGATCAAGACAATCAAGAATTGAGTGAGGAATACCGCAAACATTTTTTGCATCAAGAAAATCAAGAATTGTGTGCGGAATACAACCAAACTTGTTTCGGATCAAGAAAATCAAGAACTGAGTCCGGAATAACGCAAACATGTTTTGCATGAAGAAAATCAAGAATTGAGTGCGGAATACAACCAAACTTGTTTGGGATCAAGAAAATCAAGAACTGAGTCCGGAATAATGCAAACATGTTTTGCATCAAGAAAATCAAGAATTGAGTGCGGAATACAACCAAACTTGTTTCGGATCAAGACAATCAAGAATTGAGTCCGGAATAACGCAAACATGTTTTGCATCAAGAAAATCAAGAATTGAGTGCGGAAAAGAACCAAACTTATTTTTGATCAAGAAAATCAAGAACTAAGTCCGGAATAACGCAAACATGTTTTGCATCAAGAAAATCAAGAATTGAGTGCGGAATACAACCAAACTTGTTTCGGATCAAGAAAATCAAGAACTGAGTCCGGAATAACGCAAACATGTTTTGCATCAACAAAATCAAGAATTGAGTGCGGAATACAACCAAACTTGTTTCGGATTAAAACAATCAAGAATTGAGTCCGGAATAACGCAAACATTTTTTGCATCAAGAAAATCAAGAATTGAGTGCGGAATACAACCAAACTTGTTTCGGATCAAGACAATCAAGAATTGAGTGACGAATACCGCAAACATTTTTTGCATCAAGAAAATCAAGAATTGTGGGCGGAATACAACCAAACTTGTTTCGGATCAAGAAAATCAAGAACTGAGTCCGGAATACCGCAAACAAGTTTTGCATCAAGAAAATCAAGAATTGAGCGCGGAATACAAACAAACTTGTTTGGGATCAAGAAAATCAAAAACCGAGTCAGGAATACCGCAAACATGTTTTAAATCAAGAAAAATCAAGAATTGAGTGCGGAAAACAACCAAACTTGTTTCGGAACAAGAAAATCAAGAACTGAGTCCGGAATAACGCAAACATGTTTTGCATCAAGAAAAAAATCAAGAATTGAGTGCGGAATACAACCAAACTTATTTCGGAACAAGAAAATAAAGAACTGAGTCTGGAATAACGCAAACATGTTTTGCATCGAGAAAATCAAGAATTGAGTGCGGAATACAACCAAGCTTGTTTCGGAACAAGAAAATCAAGAACTGAGTCCGGAATAACGCAAACATGTTTTGCATCAAGAAAAAATCAAGAATTGAGTGCGGAATACAACCAAACTTATTTCGGAACAAGAAAATAAAGAACTGAGTCCGGAATAACGCAAACATGTTTTGCATCGAGAAAATCAAGAATTGAGTGCGGAAAACAACCAAACTTATTTTTGATCAAGAAAATCAAGAACTGAGTCCGGAATAACGCAAACATGTTTTGCATCCAGAAAATCAAGAATTGAGTGCGGAATACAACCAAACTTGTTTCGCATCAAGAAAATCAAGAACTGAGTCCGGAATAACGCAAACATGTTTTGCATGAAGAAAATCAAGAATTGAGTGCGGAATACAACCAAACTTGTTTGGGATCAAGAAAATCAAGAACTGAGTCCGGAATAATGCAAACATGTTTTGCATCAAGAAAATCAAGAATTGAGTGCGGAATACAACCAAAATTGTTTCGGATCAAGAAAATCAAGAACTGGGTCCGGAATACCGCAAACAAGTTTTGCATTAATAAAATCAAAAATTGAGCGCGGAATACAAACCAACTTGTTTGGGATCAAGAAAATAAAAAACCGAGTCAGGAATACCGCAAACATGTTTTGCATCAAGAAAATCAAGAATTGAGTGCGGAAAACAACTAAACTTGTTTTTGAACAAGAAAATCAAGAACTGAGACCGGAATAACGCAAACATATTTTGCATCAAGAAAATCAAGAATTGAGTGCGGAATACAACCAAACTTGTTTCGGAACAAGAAAATCAAGAACTGAGTCCGGAATAACGCAAACATGTTTTGCATCAAGAAAATCAAGAATTGAGTGCGGAAAACAACCAAACTTGTTTTTGTACAACAAAATCAAGAACTGAGTCCGGAATAACGCTAACATGTTTTGCATCAAGAAAATCAAGAATTGAGTGCGGAAAACAACTAAACTTGTTTTTGAACAAGAAAATCAAGGACTGAGTCCGGAATAACGCAAACATGTTTTGCATCAAGAAAATCAAGAATTGAGTGCGGAATACAACCAAACTTGTTTCGGATCAAAAAAATCAAGAACTGAGTCCGGAATAACGCAAACATGTTTTGCATCAAGAAAATCAAGAATTGAGTGCGGAATACAACCAAACTTGTTTCGGATCAAGAAAATCAAGAACTGAGTCCGGAATAACGCAAACATGTTTTGCATCAAGAAAATCAAGAATTGAGTCTGAATACAACCAAACTTGTTTGGGATCAAGAAAATCAAGAACTGAGTCCGGAATAACGCAAACATGTTTTGCATCAAGAAAATCAAGAATTGAGTGCGGAATACAACCAAACTTGTTTCGGATCAAGACAATCAAGAATTGAGTGAGGAATACCGCAAACATTTTTTGCATCAAGAAAATCAAGAATTGTGTGCGGAATACAACCAAACTTGTTTCGGATCAAGAAAATCAAGAACTGAGTCCGGAATACCGCAAACAAGTTTTGCATCAAGAAAATCAAGAATTGAGCGCGGAATACAAACAAACTTGTTTGGGATCAAGAAAATAAAAAACCAAGTCAGAAATACCGCAAACATGTTTTAAATCAAGAAAAATCAAGAATTGAGTGCGGAAAACAACCAAACTTGTTTCGGAACAAGAAAATCAAGAACTGAGTCCGGAATAACGCAAACATGTTTTGCATCAAGAAAAAATCAAGAATTGAGTGCGGAATACAACCAAACTTATTTCGGAACAAGAAAATCAAGAACTGAGTCCGGAATAACGCAAACATGTTTTGCATCAAGAAAATCAAGAATTGAGTGCGGAATACAACCAAACTTGTTTTTGAATAAGAAAATCAAGAACTGAGTCCGGAATAACGCAAACATGTTTTGCATCAACAAAATCAAGAATTGAGTGCGGAATACAACCAAACTTGTTTCGGATTAAAACAATCAAGAATTGAGTCCGGAATAACGCAAACATTTTTTGCATCAAGAAAATCAAGAATTGAGTGCGGAATACAACCAAACTTGTTTCGGATCAAGACAATCAAGAATTGAGTGAGGAATACCGCAAACATTTTTTGCATCAAGAAAATCAAGAATTGTGGGCGGAATACAACCAAACTTGTTTCGGATCAAGAAAATCAAGAACTGAGTCCGGAATACCGCAAACAAGTTTTGCATCAAGAAAATCAAGAATTGAGCGCGGAATACAAACAAACTTGTTTGGGATCAAGAAAATCAAAAACCGAGTCAGGAATACCGCAAACATGTTTTAAATCAAGAAAAATCAAGAATTGAGTGCGGAATACAACCAAACTTGTTTCGGAACAAGAAAATCAAGAACTGAGTCCGGAATAACGCAAACATGTTTTGCATCAAGAAAAAAATCAAGAATTGAGTGCGGAATACAACCAAACTTATTTCGGAACAAGAAAATAAAGAACTGAGTCTGGAATAACGCAAACATGTTTTGCATCGAGAAAATCAAGAATTGAGTGCGGAATACAACCAAGCTTGTTTCGGAACAAGAAAATCAAGAACTGAGTCCGGAATAACGCAAACATGTTTTGCATCAAGAAAAAATCAAGAATTGAGTGCGGAATACAACCAAACTTATTTCGGAACAAGAAAATAAAGAACTGAGTCCGGAATAACGCAAACATGTTTTGCATCGAGAAAATCAAGAATTGAGTGCGGAATACAACCAAACTTGTTTCGGATCAAGACAATCAAGAATTGAGTCCGGAATAACGCAAACATGTTTTGCATCGAGAAAATCAAGAATTGAGTGCGGAAAACAACCAAACTTATTTTTGATCAAGAAAATCAAGAACTGAGTCCGGAATAACGCAAACATGTTTTGCATCAAGAAAATCAAGAATTGAGTGCGGAATACAACCAAACTTGTTTCGGATCAAGAAAATCAAGAACTGAGTCCGGAATAACGCAAACATGTTTTGCATGAAGAAAATCAAGAATTGAGTGCGGAATACAACCAAACTTGTTTGGGATCAAGAAAATCAAGAACTGAGTCCGGAATAATGCAAACATGTTTTGCATCAAGAAAATCAAGAATTGAGTGCGGAATACAACCAAAATTGTTTCGGATCAAGAAAATCAAGAACTGGGTCCGGAATACCGCAAACAAGTTTTGCATTAATAAAATCAAAAATTGAGCGCGGAATACAAACCAACTTGTTTGGGATCAAGAAAATAAAAAACCGAGTCAGGAATACCGCAAACATGTTTTGCATCAAGAAAATCAAGAATTGAGTGCGGAAAACAACTAAACTTGTTTTTGAACAAGAAAATCAAGAACTGAGACCGGAATAACGCAAACATATTTTGCATCAAGAAAATCAAGAATTGAGTGCGGAATACAACCAAACTTGTTTCGGAACAAGAAAATCAAGAACTGAGTCCGGAATAACGCAAACATGTTTTGCATCAAGAAAATCAAGAATTGAGTGCGGAATACAACCAAACTTGTTTTTGTACAACAAAATCAAGAACTGAGTCCGGAATAACGCTAACATGTTTTGCATCAAAAAAATCAAGAATTGAGTGCGGAATACAACCAAACTTATTTCGGAACAAGAAAATCAAGAACTGAGTCCGGAATAACGCAAACATGTTTTGCATCAAGAAAATCAAGAATTGAGTGCGGAATACAACCAAACTTGTTTTTGAATAAGAAAATCAAGAACTGAGTCCGGAATAACGCAAACATGTTTTGCATCAACAAAATCAAGAATTGAGTGCGGAATACAACCAAACTTGTTTCGGATTAAAACAATCAAGAATTGAGTCCGGAATAACGCAAACATTTTTTGCATCAAGAAAATCAAGAATTGAGTGCGGAATACAACCAAACTTGTTTCGGATCAAGACAATCAAGAATTGAGTGAGGAATACCGCAAACATTTTTTGCATCAAGAAAATCAAGAATTGTGGGCGGAATATAACCAAACTTGTTTCGGATCAAGAAAATCAAGAACTGAGTCCGGAATACCGCAAACAAGTTTTGCATCAAGAAAATCAAGAATTGAGCGCGGAATACAAACAAACTTGTTTGGGATCAAGAAAATCAAAAACCGAGTCAGGAATACCGCAAACATGTTTTAAATCAAGAAAAATCAAGAATTGAGTGCGGAATACAACCAAACTTGTTTCGGAACAAGAAAATCAAGAACTGAGTCCGGAATAACGCAAACATGTTTTGCATCAAGAAAAAAATCAAGAATTGAGTGCGGAATACAACCAAACTTATTTCGGAACAAGAAAATAAAGAACTGAGTCTGGAATAACGCAAACATGTTTTGCATCGAGAAAATCAAGAATTGAGTGCGGAATACAACCAAGCTTGTTTCGGAACAAGAAAATCAAGAACTGAGTCCGGAATAACGCAAACATGTTTTGCATCAAGAAAAAATCAAGAATTGAGTGCGGAATACAACCAAACTTATTTCGGAACAAGAAAATAAAGAACTGAGTCCGGAATAACGCAAACATGTTTGGCATCGAGAAAATCAAGAATTGAGTGCGGAATACAACCAAACTTGTTTCGGATCAAGACAATCAAGAATTGAGTCCGGAATAACGCAAACATGTTTTGCATCGAGAAAATCAAGAATTGAGTGCGGAAAACAACCAAACTTATTTTTGATCAAGAAAATCAAGAACTGAGTCCGGAATAACGCAAACATGTTTTGCATCAAGAAAATCAAGAATTGAGTGCGGAATACAACCAAACTTGTTTCGGATCAAGAAAATCAAGAACTGAGTCCGGAATAACGCAAACATGTTTTGCATGAAGAAAATCAAGAATTGAGTGCGGAATACAACCAAACTTGTTTGGGATCAAGAAAATCAAGAACTGAGTCCGGAATAATGCAAACATGTTTTGCATCAAGAAAATCAAGAATTGAGTGCGGAATACAACCAAAATTGTTTCGGATCAAGAAAATCAAGAACTGGGTCCGGAATACCGCAAACAAGTTTTGCATTAATAAAATCAAAAATTGAGCGCGGAATACAAACCAACTTGTTTGGGATCAAGAAAATAAAAAACCGAGTCAGGAATACCGCAAACATGTTTTGCATCAAGAAAATCAAGAATTGAGTGCGGAAAACAACTAAACTTGTTTTTGAACAAGAAAATCAAGAACTGAGACCGGAATAACGCAAACATATTTTGCATCAAGAAAATCAAGAATTGAGTGCGGAATACAACCAAACTTGTTTCGGAACAAGAAAATCAAGAACTGAGTCCGGAATAACGCAAACATGTTTTGCATCAAGAAAATCAAGAATTGAGTGCGGAAAACAACCAAACTTGTTTTTGAACAACAAAATCAAGAACTGAGTCCGGAATAACGCTAACATGTTTTGCATCAAGAAAATCAAGAATTGAGTGCGGAAAACAACGAAACATGTTTTTGAACAAGAAAATCAAGAACTGAGTCCGGAATAACGCAAACATGTTTTGCATCAAGAAAATCAAGAATTGAGTGCGGAATACAACCAAACTTGTTTCGGATCAAAAAAATCAAGAACTGAGTCCGGAATAACGCAAACATGTTTTGCATCAAGAAAATCAAGAATTGAGTGCGGAATACAACCAAACTTGTTTCGGATCAAGAAAATCAAGAACTGAGTCCGGAATAACGCAAACATGTTTTGCATCAAGAAAATCAAGAATTGAGTCTGAATACAACCAAACTTGTTTGGGATCAAGAAAATCAAGAACTGAGTCCGGAATAACGCAAACATGTTTTGCATCAAGAAAATCAAGAATTGAGTGCGGAATACAACCAAACTTGTTTCGGATCAAGACAATCAAGAATTGAGTGAGGAATACCGCAAACATTTTTTGCATCAAGAAAATCAAGAATTGTGTGCGGAATACAACCAAACTTGTTTCGGATCAAGAAAATCAAGAACTGAGTCCGGAATACCGCAAACAAGTTTTGCATCAAGAAAATCAAGAATTGAGCGCGGAATACAAACAAACTTGTTTGGGATCAAGAAAATCAAAAACCGAGTCAGGAATACCGCAAACATGTTTTAAATCAAGAAAAATCAAGAATTGAGTGCGGAATACAACCAAACTTGTTTCGGAACAAGAAAATCAAGAACTGAGTCCGGAATAACGCAAACATGTTTTGCATCAAGAAAAAAATCAAGAATTGAGTGCGGAATACAACCAAACTTATTTCGGAACAAGAAAATAAAGAACTGAGTCAGGAATAACGCAAACATGTTTTGCATCGAGAAAATCAAGAATTGAGTGCGGAATACAACCAAGCTTGTTTCGGAACAAGAAAATCAAGAACTGAGTCCGGAATAACGCAAACATGTTTTGCATCAAGAAAAAATCAAGAATTGAGTGCGGAATACAACCAAACTTATTTCGGAACAAGAAAATTAAGAACTGAGTCCGGAATAACGCAAACATGTTTGGCATCGAGAAAATCAAGAATTGAGTGCGGAATACAACCAAACTTGTTTCGGATCAAGACAATCAAGAATTGAGTGAGGAATACCGCAAACATTTTTTGCATCAAGAAAATCAAGAATTGTGGGCGGAATATAACCAAACTTGTTTCGGATCAAGAAAATCAAGAACTGAGTCCGGAATACCGCAAACAAGTTTTGCATCAAGAAAATCAAGAATTGAGCGCGGAATACAAACAAACTTGTTTGGGATCAAGAAAATCAAAAACCGAGTCAGGAATACCGCAAACATGTTTTAAATCAAGAAAAATCAAGAATTGAGTGCGGAAAACAACCAAACTTGTTTCGGAACAAGAAAATCAAGAACTGAGTCCGGAATAACGCAAACATGTTTTGCATCAAGAAAAAAATCAAGAATTGAGTGCGGAATACAACCAAACTTATTTCGGAACAAGAAAATAAAGAACTGAGTCTGGAATAACGCAAACATGTTTTGCATCGAGAAAATCAAGAATTGAGTGCGGAATACAACCAAGCTTGTTTCGGAACAAGAAAATCAAGAACTGAGTCCGGAATAACGCAAACATGTTTTGCATCCAGAAAAAATCAAGAATTGAGTGCGGAATACAACCAAACTTATTTCGGAACAAGAAAATAAAGAACTGAGTCCGGAATAACGCAAACATGTTTGGCATCGAGAAAATCAAGAATTGAGTGCGGAATACAACCAAACTTGTTTCGGATCAAGACAATCAAGAATTGAGTCCGGAATAACGCAAACATGTTTTGCATCAAGAAAATCAAGAATTGAGTGCGGAAAACAACCAAACTTATTTTTGATCAAGAAAATCAAGAACTGAGTCCGGAATAACGCAAACATGTTTTGCATCAAGAAAATCAAGAATTGAGTGCGGAATACAACCAAACTTGTTTCGGATCAAGAAAATCAAGAACTGAGTCCGGAATAACGCAAACATGTTTTGCATGAAGAAAATCAAGAATTGAGTGCGGAATACAACCAAACTTGTTTGGGATCAAGAAAATCAAGAACTGAGTCCGGAATAATGCAAACATGTTTTGCATCAAGAAAATCAAGAATTGAGTGCGGAATACAACCAAAATTGTTTCGGATCAAGAAAATCAAGAACTGGGTCCGGAATACCGCAAACAAGTTTTGCATTAATAAAATCAAAAATTGAGCGCGGAATACAAACCAACTTGTTTGGGATCAAGAAAATAAAAAACCGAGTCAGGAATACCGCAAACATGTTTTGCATCAAGAAAATCAAGAATTGAGTGCGGAATACAACCAAACTTGTTTCGGATCAAGAAAATAAAGAACTGAGTCCGGAATAACGCAAACATGTTTTGCATCAAGAAAATCAAGAATTGAGTCTGAATACAACCAAACTTGTTTCGGAACAAGAAAATCAAGAACTGAGTCCGGAATAACGCAAACATGTTTTGCATCAAGAAAATCAAGAATTGAGTGCGGAATACAACCAAACTTGTTTCGGATCAAGACAATCAAGAATTGAGTGAGGAATACCGCAAACATTTTTTGCATCAAGAAAATCAAGAATTGTGTGCGGAATACAACCAAACTTGTTTCGGATCAAGAAAATCAAGAACTGAGTCCGGAATACCGCAAACAAGTTTTGCATCAAGAAAATCAAGAATTGAGCGCGGAATACAAACAAACTTGTTTGGGATCAAGAAAATAAAAAACCGAGTCAGAAATACCGCAAACATGTTTTAAATCAAGAAAAATCAAGAATTGAGTGCGGAAAACAACCAAACTTGTTTCGGAACAAGAAAATCAAGAACTGAGTCCGGAATAACGCCAACATGTTTTGCATCAAGAAAAAATCAAGAATTGAGTGCGGAATACAACCAAACTTATTTCCGAACAAGAAAATCAAGAACTGAGTCCGGAATAACGCAAACATGTTTTGCATCAAGAAAATCAAGAATTGAGTGCGGAATACAACCAAACTTGTTTCGGATCAAGAAAATCAAGAACTGAGTCCGGAATAACGCAAACATGTTTTGCATCAAGAAAATAAAGAATTGAGTGCGGAATACAACCAAACTTGTTTTTGAATAAGAAAATCAAGAACTGAGTCCGGAATAACGCAAACATGTTTTGCATCAACAAAATCAAGAATTGAGTGCGGAATACAACCAAACTTGTTTCGGATTAAAACAATCAAGAAATGAGTCCGGAATAACGCAAACATTTTTTGCATCAAGAAAATCAAGAATTGAGTGCGGAATACAACCAAAATTGTTTCGGATCAAGAAAATCAAGAACTGAGTCCGGAATACCGCAAACAAGTTTTGCATTAATAAAATCAAAAATTGAGCGCGGAATACAAACCAACTTGTTTGGGATCAAGAAAATAAAAAACCGAGTCAGGAATACCGCAAACATATTTTGCATCAAGAAAATCAAGAATTGAGTGCGGAATACAACCAAACTTGTTTCGGAACAAGAAAATCAAGAACTGAGTACGGAATAACTCAAACATATTTTGCATCAAGAAAATCAAGAATTGAGTGCGGAAAACAACCAAACTTGTTTTTGAACAACAAAATCAAGAACTGAGTCCGGAATAACGCTAACATGTTTTGCATCAAGAAAATCAAGAATTGAGTGCGGAAAACAACTAAACTTGTTTTTGAACAAGAAAATCAAGAACTGAGTCCGGAATAACGCAAACATGTTTTGCATCAAGAAAATCAAGAATTGAGTGCGGAATACAACCAAACTTGTTTCGGAACAAGAAAATCAAGAACTGAGTCCGGAATAACGCAAACATGTTTTGCATCAAGAAAATCAAGAATTGAGTGCGGAAAACAACCAAACTTGTTTTTGAACAACAAAATCAAGAACTGAGTCCGGAATAACGCTAACATGTTTTGCATCAAGAAAATCAAGAATTGAGTGCGGAAAACAACTAAACTTGTTTTTGAACAAGAAAATCAAGAACTGAGTCCGGAATAACGCAAACATGTTTTGCATCAAGAAAATCAAGAATTGAGTGCGGAATACAACCAAACTTGTTTCGGATCAAAAAAATCAAGAACTGAGTCCGGAATAACGCAAACATGTTTTGCATCAAGAAAATCAAGAATTGAGTGCGGAATACAACCAAACTTGTTTCGGATCAAGACAATCAAGAATTGAGTGAGGAATACCGCAAACATTTTTTGCATCAAGAAAATCAAGAATTGTGTGCGGAATACAACCAAACTTGTTTCGGATCAAGAAAATCAAGAACTGAGTCCGGAATACCGCAAACAAGTTTTGCATCAAGAAAATCAAGAATTGAGCGCGGAATACAAACAAACTTGTTTGGGATCAAGAAAATAAAAAACCGAGTCAGAAATACCGCAAACATGTTTTAAATCAAGAAAAATCAAGAATTGAGTGCGGAAAACAACCAAACTTGTTTCGGAACAAGAAAATCAAGAACTGAGTCCGGAATAACGCAAACATGTTTTGCATCAAGAAAAAATCAAGAATTGAGTGCGGAATACAACCAAACTTATTTCGGAACAAGAAAATCAAGAACTGAGTCCGGAATAACGCAAACATGTTTTGCATCAAGAAAATCAAGAATTGAGTGCGGAAAACAACCAAACTTGTTTTTGAACAACAAAATCAAGAACTGAGTCCGGAATAACGCTAACATGTTTTGCATCAAGAAAATCAAGAATTGAGTGCGGAAAACAACTAAACTTGTTTTTGAACAAGAAAATCAAGAACTGAGTCCGGAATAACGCAAACATGTTTTGCATCAAGAAAATCAAGAATTGAGTGCGGAATACAACCAAACTTGTTTCGGATCAAAAAAATCAAGAACTGAGTCCGGAATAACGCAAACATGTTTTGCATCAAGAAAATCAAGAATTGAGTGCGGAATACAACCAAACTTGTTTCGGATCAAGACAATCAAGAATTGAGTGAGGAATACCGCAAACATTTTTTGCATCAAGAAAATCAAGAATTGTGTGCGGAATACAACCAAACTTGTTTCGGATCAAGAAAATCAAGAACTGAGTCCGGAATACCGCAAACAAGTTTTGCATCAAGAAAATCAAGAATTGAGCGCGGAATACAAACAAACTTGTTTGGGATCAAGAAAATAAAAAACCGAGTCAGAAATACCGCAAACATGTTTTAAATCAAGAAAAATCAAGAATTGAGTGCGGAAAACAACCAAACTTGTTTCGGAACAAGAAAATCAAGAACTGAGTCCGGAATAACGCAAACATGTTTTGCATCAAGAAAAAATCAAGAATTGAGTGCGGAATACAACCAAACTTATTTCGGAACAAGAAAATCAAGAACTGAGTCCGGAATAACGCAAACATGTTTTGCATCAAGAAAATCAAGAATTGAGTGCGGAATACAACCAAACTTGTTTCGGATCAAGAAAATCAAGAACTGAGTCCGGAATAACGCAAACATGTTTTGCATCAAGAAAATAAAGAATTGAGTGCGGAATACAACCAAACTTGTTTTTGAATAAGAAAATCAAGAACTGAGTCCGGAATAACGCAAACATGTTTTGCATCAACAAAATCAAGAATTGAGTGCGGAATACAACCAAACTTGTTTCGGATTAAAACAATCAAGAATTGAGTCCGGAATAACGCAAACATTTTTTGCATCAAGAAAATCAAGAATTGTGGGCGGAATACAACCAAACTTGTTTCGGATCAAGAAAATCAAGAACTGAGTCCGGAATACCGCAAACAAGTTTTGCATCAAGAAAATCAAGAATTGAGCGCGGAATACAAACAAACTTGTTTGGGATCAAGAAAATCAAAAACCGAGTCAGGAATACCGCAAACATGTTTTAAATCAAGAAAAATCAAGAATTGAGTGCGGAAAACAACCAAACTTGTTTCGGAACAAGAAAATCAAGAACTGAGTCCGGAATAACGCAAACATGTTTTGCATCAAGAAAAAAATCAAGAATTGAGTGCGGAATACAACCAAACTTATTTCGGAACAAGAAAATAAAGAACTGAGTCCGGAATAACGCAAACATGTTTTGCATCGAGAAAATCAAGAATTGAGTGCGGAATACAACCAAGCTTGTTTCGGAACAAGAAAATCAAGAACTGAGTCCGGAATAACGCAAATATGTTTTGCATCAAGAAAAAATCAAGAATTGAGTGCGGAATACAACCAAACTTATTTCGGAACAAGAAAATAAAGAACTGAGTCCGGAATAACGCAAACATGTTTGGCATCGAGAAAATCAAGAATTGAGTGCGGAATACAACCAAACTTCTTTCGGATCAAGACAATCAAGAATTGAGTCCGGAATAACGCAAACAAGTTTTGCATCCAGAAAATCAAGAATTGAGTGCGGAAAACAACCAAACTTATTTTTGATCAAGAAAATCAAGAACTGAGTCCGGAATAACGCAAACATGTTTTGCATCAAGAAAATCAAGAATTGAGTGCGGAATACAACCAAACTTGTTTCGGATCAAAAAAATCAAGAACTGAGTCCGGAATAACGCAAACATGTTTTGCATCAACAAAATCAAGAATTGAGTGCGGAATACAACCAAACTTGTTTCGGATTAAAACAATCAAGAATTGAGTCCGGAATAACGCAAACATTTTTTGCATCAAGAAAATCAAGAATTGAGTGCGGAATACAATCAAAATTGTTTCGGATCAAGAAAATCAAGAACTGAGTCCGGAATACCGCAAACAAGTTTTGCATTAATAAAATCAAAAATTGAGCGCGGAATACAAACCAACTTGTTTGGGATCAAGAAAATAAAAAACCGAGTCAGGAATACCGCAAACATATTTTGCATCAAGAAAATCAAGAATTGAGTGCGGAATACAACCAAACTTGTTTCGGAACAAGAAAATCAAGAACTGAGTACGGAATAACTCAAACATGTTTTGCATCAAGAAAATCAAGAATTGAGTGCGGAAAACAACCAAACTTGTTTTTGAACAACAAAATCAAGAACTGAGTCCGGAATAACGCTAACATGTTTTGCATCAAGAAAATCAAGAATTGAGTGCGGAAAACAACTAAACTTGTTTTTGAACAAGAAAATCAAGAACTGAGTCCGGAATAACGCAATCATGTTTTGCATCAAGAAAATCAAGAATTGAGTGCGGAATACAACCAAACTTGTTTCGGAACAAGAAAATCAAGAACTGAGTCCGGAATAACGCAAACATGTTTTGCATCAAGAAAATCAAGAATTGAGTGCGGAAAACAACCAAACTTGTTTTTGAACAACAAAATCAAGAACTGAGTCCGGAATAACGCTAACATGTTTTGCATCAAGAAAATCAAGAATTGAGTGCGGAAAACAACTAAACTTGTTTTTGAACAAGAAAATCAAGAACTGAGTCCGGAATAACGCAAACATGTTTTGCATCAAGAAAATCAAGAATTGAGTGCGGAATACAACCAAACTTGTTTCGGATCAAAAAAATCAAGAACTGAGTCCGGAATAACGCAAACATGTTTTGCATCAAGAAAATCAAGAATTGAGTGCGGAATACAACCAAACTTGTTTCGGATCAAGACAATCAAGAATTGAGTGAGGAATACCGCAAACATTTTTTGCATCAAGAAAATCAAGAATTGTGGGCGGAATACAACCAAACTTGTTTCGGATCAAGAAAATCAAGAACTGAGTCCGGAATACCGCAAACAAGTTTTGCATCAAGAAAATCAAGAATTGAGCGCGGAATACAAACAAACTTGTTTGGGATCAAGAAAATCAAAAACCGAGTCAGGAATACCGCAAACATGTTTTAAATCAAGAAAAATCAAGAATTGAGTGCGGAAAACAACCAAACTTGTTTCGGAACAAGAAAATCAAGAACTGAGTCCGGAATAACGCAAACATGTTTTGCATCAAGAAAAAAATCAAGAATTGAGTGCGGAATACAACCAAACTTATTTCGGAACAAGAAAATAAAGAACTGAGTCCGGAATAACGCAAACATGTTTTGCATCGAGAAAATCAAGAATTGAGTGCGGAATACAACCAAGCTTGTTTCGGAACAAGAAAATCAAGAACTGAGTCCGGAATAACGCAAATATGTTTTGCATCAAGAAAAAATCAAGAATTGAGTGCGGAATACAACCAAACTTATTTCGGAACAAGAAAATAAAGAACTGAGTCCGGAATAACGCAAACATGTTTGGCATCGAGAAAATCAAGAATTGAGTGCGGAATACAACCAAACTTCTTTCGGATCAAGACAATCAAGAATTGAGTCCGGAATAACGCAAACAAGTTTTGCATCCAGAAAATCAAGAATTGAGTGCGGAAAACAACCAAACTTATTTTTGATCAAGAAAATCAAGAACTGAGTCCGGAATAACGCAAACATGTTTTGCATCAAGAAAATCAAGAATTGAGTGCGGAATACAACCAAACTTGTTTCGGATCAAAAAAATCAAGAACTGAGTCCGGAATAACGCAAACATGTTTTGCATCAACAAAATCAAGAATTGAGTGCGGAATACAACCAAACTTGTTTCGGATTAAAACAATCAAGAATTGAGTCCGGAATAACGCAAACATTTTTTGCATCAAGAAAATCAAGAATTGAGTGCGGAATACAATCAAAATTGTTTCGGATCAAGAAAATCAAGAACTGAGTCCGGAATACCGCAAACAAGTTTTGCATTAATAAAATCAAAAATTGAGCGCGGAATACAAACCAACTTGTTTGGGATCAAGAAAATAAAAAACCGAGTCAGGAATACCGCAAACATATTTTGCATCAAGAAAATCAAGAATTGAGTGCGGAATACAACCAAACTTGTTTCGGAACAAGAAAATCAAGAACTGAGTACGGAATAACTCAAACATGTTTTGCATCAAGAAAATCAAGAATTGAGTGCGGAAAACAACCAAACTTGTTTTTGAACAACAAAATCAAGAACTGAGTCCGGAATAACGCTAACATGTTTTGCATCAAGAAAATCAAGAATTGAGTGCGGAAAACAACTAAACTTGTTTTTGAACAAGAAAATCAAGAACTGAGTCCGGAATAACGCAATCATGTTTTGCATCAAGAAAATCAAGAATTGAGTGCGGAATACAACCAAACTTGTTTCGGAACAAGAAAATCAAGAACTGAGTCCGGAATAACGCAAACATGTTTTGCATCAAGAAAATCAAGAATTGAGTGCGGAAAACAACCAAACTTGTTTTTGAACAACAAAATCAAGAACTGAGTCCGGAATAACGCTAACATGTTTTGCATCAAGAAAATCAAGAATTGAGTGCGGAAAACAACTAAACTTGTTTTTGAACAAGAAAATCAAGAACTGAGTCCGGAATAACGCAAACATGTTTTGCATCAAGAAAATCAAGAATTGAGTGCGGAATACAACCAAACTTGTTTCGGATCAAAAAAATCAAGAACTGAGTCCGGAATAACGCAAACATGTTTTGCATCAAGAAAATCAAGAATTGAGTGCGGAATACAACCAAACTTGTTTCGGATCAAGACAATCAAGAATTGAGTGAGGAATACCGCAAACATTTTTTGCATCAAGAAAATCAAGAATTGTGTGCGGAATACAACCAAACTTATTTCGGATCAAGAAAATCAAGAACTGAGTCCGGAATACCGCAAACAAGTTTTGCATCAAGAAAATCAAGAATTGAGCGCGGAATACAAACAAACTTGTTTGGGATCAAGAAAATAAAAAACCGAGTCAGAAATACCGCAAACATGTTTTAAATCAAGAAAAATCAAGAATTGAGTGCGGAAAACAACCAAACTTGTTTCGGAACAAGAAAATCAAGAACTGAGTCCGGAATAACGCAAACATGTTTTGCATCAAGAAAAAATCAAGAATTGAGTGCGGAATACAACCAAACTTATTTCGGAACAAGAAAATCAAGAACTGAGTCCGGAATAACGCAAACATGTTTTGCATCAAGAAAATCAAGAATTGAGTGCGGAATACAACCAAACTTGTTTCGGATCAAGAAAATCAAGAACTGAGTCCGGAATAACGCAAACATGTTTTGCATCAAGAAAATAAAGAATTGAGTGCGGAATACAACCAAACTTGTTTTTGAATAAGAAAATCAAGAACTGAGTCCGGAATAACGCAAACATGTTTTGCATCAACAAAATAAAGAATTGAGTGCGGAATACAACCAAACTTGTTTCGGATTAAAACAATCAAGAATTGAGTCCGGAATAACGCAAACATTTTTTGCATCAAGAAAATCAAGAATTGTGGGCGGAATACAACCAAACTTGTTTCGGATCAAGAAAATCAAGAACTGAGTCCGGAATACCGCAAACAAGTTTTGCATCAAGAAAATCAAGAATTGAGCGCGGAATACAAACAAACTTGTTTGGGATCAAGAAAATCAAAAACCGAGTCAGGAATACCGCAAACATGTTTTAAATCAAGAAAAATCAAGAATTGAGTGCGGAAAACAACCAAACTTGTTTCGGAACAAGAAAATCAAGAACTGAGTCCGGAATAACGCAAACATGTTTTGCATCAAGAAAAAAATCAAGAATTGAGTGCGGAATACAACCAAACTTATTTCGGAACAAGAAAATAAAGAACTGAGTCCGGAATAACGCAAACATGTTTTGCATCGAGAAAATCAAGAATTGAGTGCGGAATACAACCAAGCTTGTTTCGGAACAAGAAAATCAAGAACTGAGTCCGGAATAACGCAAATATGTTTTGCATCAAGAAAAAATCAAGAATTGAGTGCGGAATACAACCAAACTTATTTCGGAACAAGAAAATAAAGAACTGAGTCCGGAATAACGCAAACATGTTTGGCATCGAGAAAATCAAGAATTGAGTGCGGAATACAACCAAACTTCTTTCGGATCAAGACAATCAAGAATTGAGTCCGGAATAACGCAAACAAGTTTTGCATCCAGAAAATCAAGAATTGAGTGCGGAAAACAACCAAACTTATTTTTGATCAAGAAAATCAAGAACTGAGTCCGGAATAACGCAAACATGTTTTGCATCAAGAAAATCAAGAATTGAGTGCGGAATACAACCAAACTTGTTTCGGATCAAGAAAATCAAGAACTGAGTCCGGAATAACGCAAACATGTTTTGCATCAATAAAATCAAGAATTGAGTGCGGAATACAACCAAACTTGTTTGGTATCAAGAAAATCAAGAACTGAGTTCGGAATAATGCAAACATGTTTTGCATCAAGAAAATCAAGAATTGAGTGCGGAATACAACCAAAATTGTTTCGGATCAAGAAAATCAAGAACTGAGTCCGGAATACCGCAAACAAGTTTTGCATTAATAAAATCAAAAATTGAGCGCGGAATACAAACCAACTTGTTTGGGATCAAGAAAATAAAAAACCGAGTCAGGAATACCGCAAACATGTTTTGCATCAAGAAAATCAAGAATTGAGTGCGGAAAACAACTAAACTTGTTTTTGAACAAGAAAATCAAGAACTGAGACCGGAATAACGCAAACATATTTTGCATCAAGAAAATCAAGAATTGAGTGCGGAATACAACCAAACTTGTTTCGGAACAAGAAAATCAAGAACTGAGTCCGGAATAACTCAAACATGTTTTGCATCAAGAAAATCAAGAATTGAGTGCGGAAAACAACCAAACTTGTTTTTGAACAACAAAATCAAGAACTGAGTCCGGAATAACGCTAACATGTTTTGCATCAAGAAAATCAAGAATTGAGTGCGGAAAACAACTAAACTTGTTTTTGAACAAGAAAATCAAGAACTGAGTCCGGAATAACGCAAACATGTTTTGCATCAAGAAAATCAAGAATTGAGTGCGGAATACAACCAAACTTGTTTCGGATCAAGAAAATCAAGAACTGAGTCCGGAATAACGCAAACATGTTTTGCATCAAGAAAATCAAGAATTGAGTCTGAATACAACCAAACTTGTTTGGGATCAAGAAAATCAAGAACTGAGTCCGGAATAACGCAAACATGTTTTGCATCAAGAAAATCAAGAATTGAGTGCGGAATACAACCAAACTTGTTTCGGATCAAGACAATCAAGAATTGAGTGAGGAATACCGCAAACATTTTTTGCATCAAGAAAATCAAGAATTGTGTGCGGAATACAACCAAACTTGTTTCGGATCAAGAAAATCAAGAACTGAGTCCGGAATACCGCAAACAAGTTTTGCATCAAGAAAATCAAGAATTGAGCGCGGAATACAAACAAACTTGTTTGGGATCAAGAAAATCAAAAACCGAGTCAGAAATACCGCAAACATGTTTTAAATCAAGAAAAATCAAGAATTGAGTGCGGAAAACAACCAAACTTGTTTCGGAACAAGAAAATCAAGAACTGAGTCCGGAATAACGCAAACATGTTTTGCATCAAGAAAAAATCAAGAATTGAGTGCGGAATACAACCAAACTTATTTGGGATCAAGAAAATCAAGAACTGAGTTCGGAATAACGCAAACATGTTTTGCATCAAGAAAATCAAGAATTGAGTGCGGAATACAACCAAACTTGTTTCGGATCAAGACAATCAAGAATTGAGTGAGGAATACCGCAAACATTTTTTGCATCAAGAAAATCAAGAATTGTGTGCGGAATACAACCAAACTTGTTTCGGATCAAGAAAATCAAGAACTGAGTCCGGAATACCGCAAACAAGTTTTGCATCAAGAAAATCAAGAATTGAGCACGGAATACAAACAAACTTGTTTGGGATCAAGAAAATCAAAAACCGAGACAGAAATACCGCAAACATGTTTTAAATCAAGAAAAATCAAGAATTGAGTGCGGAAAACAACCAAACTTGTTTCGGAACAAGAAAATCAAGAACTGAGTCCGGAATAACGCAAACATATTTTGCATCAAGAAAAAATCAAGAATTGAGTGCGGAATACAACCAAACTTATTTCGGAACAAGAAAATCAAGAACTGAGTCCGGAATAACGCAAACATGTTTTGCATCAAGAAAATCAAGAATTGAGTGCGGAATACAACCAAACTTGTTTCGGATCAAGAAAATCAAGAACTGAGTCCGGAATAACGCAAACATGTTTTGCATCAAGAAAATAAAGAATTGAGTGCGGAATACAACCAAACTTGTTTTTGAATAAAAAATCAAGAACTGAGTCCGGAATAACGCAAACATGTTTTGCATCAACAAAATCAAGAATTGAGTGCGGAATACAACCAAACTTGTTTCGGATTAAAACAATCAAGAATTGAGTCCGGAATAACGCAAACATGTTTTGCATCAAGAAAATCAAGAATTGAGTGCGGAATACAACCAAACTTGTTTCGGATCAAGACAATCAAGAATTGAGTGAGGAATACCGCAAACATTTTTTGCATCAAGAAAATCAAGAATTGTGGGCGGAATACAACCAAACTTGTTTCGGATCAAGAAAATCAAGAACTGAGTCCGGAATACCGCAAACAAGTTTTGCATCAAGAAAATCAAGAATTGAGCGCGGAATACAAACAAACTTGTTTGGGATCAAGAAAATCAAAAACCGAGTCAGGAATACCACAAACATGTTTTAAATCAAGAAAAATCAAGAATTGAGTGCGGAAAACAACCAAACTTGTTTCGGAACAAGAAAATCAAGAACTGAGTCCGGAATAACGCAAACATGTTTTGCATCAAGAAAAAAATCAAGAATTGAGTGCGGAATACAACCAAACTTATTTCGGAACAAGAAAATAAAGAACTGAGTCCGGAATAACGCAAACATGTTTTGCATCGAGAAAATCAAGAATTAAGTGCGGAATACAACCAAGCTTGTTTCGGAACAAGAAAATCAAGAACTGAGTCCGGAATAACGCAAACATGTTTTGCATCAAGAAAAAATCAAGAATTGAGTGCGGAATACAACCAAACTTATTTCGGAACAAGAAAATAAAGAACTGAGTCCGGAATAACGCAAACATGTTTGGCATCGATAAAAATCAAGAATTGAGTGCGGAATACAACCAAACTTGTTTCGGATCAAGACAATCAAGAATTGAGTCCGGAATAACGCAAACATGTTTTGCATCAAGAAAATCAAGAATTGAGTGCGGAAAACAACCAAACTTATTTTTGATCAAGAAAATCAAGAACTGAGTCCGGAATAACGCAAACATGTTTTGCATCAAGAAGATCAAGAATTGAGTGCGGAATACAACCAAACTTGTTTCGGATCAAGAAAATCAAGAACTGAGTCCGGAATAACGCTAACATGTTTTGCATAAAGAAAATCAAGAATTGAGTGCGGAAAACAACTAAACTTGTTTTTGAACAAGAAAATCAAGAACTGAGTCCGGAATAACGCAAACATGTTTTGCATCAAGAAAATCAAGAATTGAGTGCGGAATACAACCAAACTTGTTTCGGATCAAGAAAATCAAGAACTGAGTCCGGAATAACGCAAATATGTTTTGCATCAAGAAAATCAAGAATTGAGTCTGAATACAACCAAACTTGTTTGGGATCAAGAAAATCAAGAACTGAGTCCGGAATAACGCAAACATGTTTTGCATCAAGAAAATCAAGAATTGAGTGCGGAATACAACCAAACTTGTTTCGGATCAAGACAATCAAGAATTGAGTGAGGAATACCGCAAACATTTTTTGCATCAAGAAAATCAAGAATTGTGTGCGGAATACAACCAAACTTGTTTCGGATCAAGAAAATCAAGAACTGAGTCCGGAATACCGCAAACAAGTTTTGCATCAAGAAAATCAAGAAGTGAGCGCGGAATACAAACAAACTTGTTTGGGATCAAGAAAATCAAAAACCGAGTCAGAAATACCGCAAACATGTTTTAAATCAAGAAAAATCAAGAATTGAGTGCGGAAAACAACCAAACTTGTTTCGGAACAAGAAAATCAAGAACTGAGTCCGGAATAACGCAAACATGTTTTGCATCAAGAAAAAATCAAGAATTGAGTGCGGAATACAACCAAACTTATTTGGGATCAAGAAAATCAAGAACTGAGTCCGGAATAACGCAAACATGTTTTGCATCAAGAAAATCAAGAATTGAGTGCGGAATACAACCAAACTTGTTTCGGATCAAGACAATCAAGAATTGAGTGAGGAATACCGCAAACATTTTTTGCATCAAGAAAATCAAGAATTGTGTGCGGAATACAACCAAACTTGTTTCGGATCAAGAAAATCAAGAACTCAGTCCGGAATACCGCAAACAAGTTTTGCATCAAGAAAATCAAGAATTGAGCACGGAATACAAACAAACTTGTTTGGGATCAAGAAAATCAAAAACCGAGACAGAAATACCGCAAACATGTTTTAAATCAAGAAAAATCAAGAATTGAGTGCGGAAAACAACCAAACTTGTTTCGGAACAAGAAAATCAAGAACTGAGTCCGGAATAACGCAAACATATTTTGCATCAATAAAAAATCAAGAATTGAGTGCGGAATACAACCAAACTTATTTCGGAACAAGAAAATCAAGAACTGAGTCCGGAATAACGCAAACATGTTTTGCATCAAGAAAATCAAGAATTGAGTGCGGAATACAACCAAACTTGTTTCGGATCAAGAAAATCAAGAACTGAGTCCGGAATAACGCAAACATGTTTTGCATCAAGAAAATAAAGAATTGAGTCTGAATACAACCAAACTTGTTTCGGATCAAGAAAATCAAGAACTGAGTCCGGAATAACGCAAACATGTTTTGCATCAAGAAAATAAAGAATTGAGTGCGGAATACAACCAAACTTGTTTTTGAATAAGAAAATCAAGAACTGAGTCCGGAATAACGCAAACATGTTTTGCATCAACAAAATCAAGAATTGAGTGCGGAATACAACCAAACTTGTTTCGGATCAAGAAAATCAAGAACTGAGTCCGGAATAACGCAAACATGTTTTGCATCAAGAAAATCAAGAATTGAGTCTGAATACAACCAAACTTGTTTGGGATCAAGAAAATCAAGAACTGAGTCCGGAATAACGCAAACATGTTTTGCATCAAGAAAATCAAGAATTGAGTGCGGAATACAACCAAACTTGTTTCGGATCAAGACAATCAAGAATTGAGTGAGGAATACCGCAAACATTTTTTGCATCAAGAAAATCAAGAATTGTGTGCGGAATACAACCAAACTTGTTTCGGATCAAGAAAATCAAGAACTGAGTCCGGAATAACGCTAACATGTTTTGCATCAAGAAAATCAAGAATTGAGTGCGGAAAACAACTAAACTTGTTTTTGAACAAGAAAATCAAGAACTGAGTCCGGAATAACGCAAACATGTTTTGCATCAAGAAAATCAAGAATTGAGTGCGGAATACAACCAAACTTGTTTCGGATCAAGAAAATCAAGAACTGAGTCCGGAATAACGCAAACATGTTTTGCATCAAGAAAATCAAGAATTGAGTCTGAATACAACCAAACTTGTTTGGGATCAAGAAAATCAAGAACTGAGTCCGGAATAACGCAAACATGTTTTGCATCAAGAAAATCAAGAATTGAGTGCGGAATACAACCAAACTTGTTTCGGATCAAGACAATCAAGAATTGAGTGAGGAATACCGCAAACATTTTTTGCATCAAGAAAATCAAGAATTGTGTGCGGAATACAACCAAACTTGTTTCGGATCAAGAAAATCAAGAACTGAGTCCGGAATACCGCAAACAAGTTTTGCATCAAGAAAATCAAGAATTGAGCGCGGAATACAAACAAACTTGTTTGGGATCAAGAAAATCAAAAACCGAGTCAGAAATACCGCAAACATGTTTTAAATCAAGAAAAATCAAGAATTGAGTGCGGAAAACAACCAAACTTGTTTCGGATCAAGAAAATCAAGAACTGAGTCCGGAATAACGCAAACATATTTTGCATCAAGAAAAAATCAAGAATTGAGTGCGGAATACAACCAAACTTATTTCGGATCAAGAAAATCAAGAACTGAGTCCGGAATAACGCAAACATGTTTTGCATCAAGAAAATCAAGAATTGAGTGCGGAATACAACCAAACTTGTTTCGGATCAAGAAAATCAAGAACTGAGTCCGGAATAACGCAAACATGTTTTGCATCAAGAAAATAAAGAATTGAGTGCGGAATACAACCAAACTTGTTTTTGAATAAGAAAATCAAGAACTGAGTCCGGAATAACGCAAACATGTTTTGCATCAACAAAATCAAGAATTGAGTGCGGAATACAACCAAACTTGTTTCGGATTAAAACAATCAAGAATTGAGTCCGGAATAACGCAAACATGTTTTGCATCAAGAAAATCAAGAATTGAGTGCGGAATACAACCAAACTTGTTTCGGATCAAGACAATCAAGAATTGAGTGAGGAATACCGCAAACATTTTTTGCATCAAGAAAATCAAGAATTGTGGGCGGAATACAACCAAACTTGTTTCGGATCAAGAAAATCAAGAACTGAGTCCGGAATACCGCAAACAAGTTTTGCATCAAGAAAATCAAGAATTGAGCGCGGAATACAAACAAACTTGTTTGGGATCAAGAAAATCAAAAACCGAGTCAGAAATACCGCAAACATGTTTTAAATCAAGAAAAATCAAGAATTGAGTGCGGAAAACAACCAAACTTGTTTCGGAACAAGAAAATCAAGAACTGAGTCCGGAATAACGCAAACATGTTTTGCATCAAGAAAATCAAGAATTGAGTGCGGAATACAACCAAACTTGTTTCGGATCAAGACAATCAAGAATTGAGTGAGGAATACCGCAAACATTTTTTGCATCAAGAAAATCAAGAATTGTGGGCGGAATACAACCAAACTTGTTTCGGATCAAGAAAATCAAGAACTGAGTCCGGAATACCGCAAACAAGTTTTGCATCAAGAAAATCAAGAATTGAGCGCGGAATACAAACAAACTTGTTTGGGATCAAGAAAATCAAAAACCGAGTCAGGAATACCACAAACATGTTTTAAATCAAGAAAAATCAAGAATTGAGTGCGGAAAACAACCAAACTTGTTTCGGAACAAGAAAATCAAGAACTGAGTCCGGAATAACGCAAACATGTTTTGCATCAAGAAAAAAATCAAGAATTGAGTGCGGAATACAACCAAACTTATTTCGGAACAAGAAAATAAAGAACTGAGTCCGGACTAACGCAAACATGTTTTGCATCGAGAAAATCAAGAATTAAGTGCGGAATACAACCAAGCTTGTTTCGGAACAAGAAAATCAAGAACTGAGTCCGGAATAACGCAAACATGTTTTGCATCAAGAAAAAATCAAGAATTGAGTGCGGAATACAACCAAACTTATTTCGGAACAAGAAAATAAAGAACTGAATCCGGAATAACGCAAACATGTTTGGCATCGAGAAAATCAAGAATTGAGCGCGGAATACAACCAAACTTGTTTCGGATCAAGACAATCAAGAATTGAGTCCGGAATAACGCAAACATGTTTTGCATCAAGAAAATCAAGAATTGAGTGCGGAAAACAACCAAACTTTTTTTGTGATCAAGAAAATCAAGAACTGAGTCCGGAATAACGCAAACATGTTTTGCATCAAGAAAATCAAGAATTGAGTGCGGAATACAACCAAACTTGTTTCGGATCAAGAAAATCAAGAACTGAGTCCGGAATAACGCAAACATGTTTTGCATCAAGAAAATCAAGAATTGAGTGCGGAATACAACCAAACTTGTTTGGGATCAAGAAAATCAAGAACTGAGTCCGGAATAACGCAAACATGTTTTGCATCAAGAAAATCAAGAATTGAGTGCGGAATACAACCAAACTTGTTTCGGATCAAGAAAATCAAGAACTGAGTCCGGAATACCGCAAACAAGTTTTGCATTAATAAAATAGAAAATTGAGCGCGGAATACAAACCAACTTGTTTGGGATCAAGAAAATAAAAAACCGAGTCAGGAATACCGCAAACATGTTTTGCATCAAGAAAATCAAGAATTGAGTGCGGAAAACAACTAAACTTGTTTTTGAACAAGAAAATCAAGAACTGAGACCGGAATAACGCAAACATATTTTGCATCAAGAAAATCAAGAATTGAGTGCGGAATACAACCAAACTTGTTTCGGAACAAGAAAACCAAGAACTGAGTCCGGAATAACGCAAACATGTTTTGCATCAAGAAAATCAAGAATTGAGTGCGGAAAACAACCAAACTTGTTTTTGAACAACAAAATCAAGAACTGAGTCCGGAATAACGCTAACATGTTTTGCATCAAGAAAATCAAGAATTGAGTGCGGAAAACAACTAAACTTGTTTTTGAACAAGAAAATCAAGAACTGAGTCCGGAATAACGCAAACATGTTTTGCATCAAGAAAATCAAGAATTGAGTGCGGAATACAACCAAACTTGTTTCGGATGAAGAAAATCAAGAACTGAGTCCGGAATAACGCAAACATGTTTTGCATCAAGAAAATCAAGAATTGAGTCTGAATACAACCAAACTTGTTTGGGATCAAGAAAATCAAGAACTGAGTCCGGAATAACGCAAACATGTTTTGCATCAAGAAAAAATCAAGAATTGAGTGCGGAATACAACCAAACTTATTTCGGAACAAGAAAATAAAGAACTGAGTCCGGAATAACGCAAACATGTTTGGCATCGAGAAAATCAAGAATTGAGTGCGGAATACAACCAAACTTGTTTCGGATCAAGACAATCAAGAATTGAGTCCGGAATAACGCAAACATGTTTTGCATCAAGAAAATCAAGAATTGAGTGCGGAAAACAACCAAACTTATTTTTGATCAAGAAAATCAAGAACTGAGTCCGGAATAACGCAAACATGTTTTGCATCAAGAAAATCAAGAATTGAGTGCGGAATACAACCAAACTTGTTTCGGATCAAGAAAATCAAGAACTGAGTCCGGAATAACGCAAACATGTTTTGCATCAAGAAAATCAAGAATTGAGTGCGGAATACAACCAAACTTGTTTGGGATCAAGAAAATAAAAAACTGAGTCCGGAATAATGCAAACATGTTTTGCATCAAGAAAATCAAGAATTGAGTGCGGAATACAACCAAAATTGTTTCGGATCAAGAAAATCAAGAACTGAGTCCGGAATACCGCAAACAAGTTTTGCATTAATAAAATCGAAAATTGAGCGCGGAATACAAACCAACTTGTTTGGGATCAAGAAAATAAAAAACCGAGTCAGGAATACCGCAAACATGTTTTGCATCAAGAAAATCAAGAATTGAGTGCGGAAAACAACTAAACTTGTTTTTGAACAAGAAAATCAAGAACTGAGACCGGAATAACGCAAACATATTTTGCATCAAGAAAATCAAGAATTGAGTGCGGAATACAACCAAACTTGTTTCGGAACAAGAAAATCAAGAACTGAGTCCGGAATAACGCAAACATGTTTTGCATCAAGAAAATCAAGAATTGAGTGCGGAAAACAACCAAACTTGTTTTTGAACAACAAAATCAAGAACTGAGTCCGGAATAACGCTAACATGTTTTGCATCAAGAAAATCAAGAATTGAGTGCGGAAAACAACTAAACTTGTTTTTGAACAAGAAAATCAAGAACTGAGTCCGGAATAACGCAAACATGTTTTGCATCAAGAAAATCAAGAATTGAGTGCGGAATACAACCAAACTTGTTTGGGATCAAGAAAATAAAAAACTGAGTCCGGAATAATGCAAACATGTTTTGCATCAAGAAAATCAAGAATTGAGTGCGGAATACAACCAAAATTGTTTCGGATCAAGAAAATCAAGAACTGAGTCCGGAATACCGCAAACAAGTTTTGCATTAATAAAATCAAAAATTGAGCGCGGAATACAAACCAACTTGTTTGGGATCAAGATAATAAAAAACCGAGTCAGGAATACCGCAAACATGTTTTGCATCAAGAAAATCAAGAATTGAGTGCGGAAAACAACTAAACTTGTTTTTGAACAAGAAAATCAAGAACTGAGACCGGAATAACGCAAACATATTTTGCATCAAGAAAATCAAGAATTGAGTGCGGAATACAACCAAACTTGTTTCGGAACAAGACAATCAAGAATTGAGTGAGGAATACCGCAAACATTTTTTGCATCAAGAAAATCAAGAATTGTGTGCGGAATACAACCAAACTTGTTTCGGATCAAGAAAATCAAGAACTGAGTCCGGAATAACGCAAACATGTTTTGCATCAAGAAAATCAAGAATTGAGTGCGGAATACAACCAAACTTGTTTCGGATGAAGAAAATCAAGAACTGAGTCCGGAATAACGCAAACATGTTTTGCATCAAGAAAATCAAGAATTGAGTCTGAATACAACCAAACTTGTTTGGGATCAAGAAAATCAAGAACTGAGTCCGGAATAACGCAAACATGTTTTGCATCAAGAAAATCAAGAATTGAGTGCGGAATACAACCAAACTTGTTTCGGATCAAGACAATCAAGAACTGAGTGAGGAATACCGCAAACATTTTTTGCATCAAGAAAATCAAGAATTGTGTGCGGAATACAACCAAACTTGTTTCGGATCAAGAAAATCAAGAACTGAGTCCGGAATACCGCAAACAAGTTTTGCATCAAGAAAATCAAGAATTGAGCGCGGAATACAAACAAACTTGTTTGGGATCAAGAAAATCAAAAACCGAGTCAGCAATACCGCAAACATGTTTTAAATCAAGAAAAATCAAGAATTGAGTGCGGAAAACAACCAAACTTGTTTCGGAACAAGAAAATCAAGAACTGAGTCCGGAATAACGCAAACATGTTTTGCATCAAGAAAAAATCAAGAATTGAGTGCGGAATACAACCAAACTTATTTCGGAACAAGAAAATCAAGAACTGAGTCCGGAATAACGCAAACATGTTTTGCATCAAGAAAATCAAGAATTGAGTGCGGAATACAACCAAACTTGTTTCGGATCAAGAAAATCAAGAACTGAGTCCGGAATAACGCAAACATGTTTTGCATCAAGAAAATCAAGAATTGAGTGCGGAATACAACCAAACTTGTTTGGGATCAAGAAAATCAAGAACTGAGTCCGGAATAATGCAAACATGTTTTGCATCAAGAAAATCAAGAATTGAGTGCGGAATACAACCAAACTTGTTTCGGATCAAGAAAATCAAGAACTGAGTCCGGAATAACGCAAACATGTTTTGCATCAAGAAAATCAAGAATTGAGTGCGGAATACAACCAAACTTGTTTGGGATCAAGAAAATCAAGAATTGAATCCGGAATAATGCAAACATGTTTTGCATCAAGAAAATCAAGAATTGAGTGCGGAATACAACCAAAATTGTTTCGGATCAAGAAAATCAAGAACTGAGTCCGGAATACCGCAAACAAGTTTTGCATTAATAAAATCAAAAATTGAGCGCGGAATACAAACCAACTTGTTTGGGATCAAGAAAATCAAGAACTGAGTCCGGAATAACGCAAACATGTTTTGCATCAAGAAAATCAAGAATTGAGTGCGGAAAACAACTAAACTTGTTTTTGAACAAGAAAATCAAGAACTGAGATCGGAATAACGCAAACATATTTTGCATCAAGAAAATCAAGAATTGAGTGCGGAATACAACCAAACTTGTTTCGGAACAAGAAAATCAAGAACTGAGTCCGGAATAACGCAAACATGTTTTGCATCAAGAAAATCAAGAATTGAGTGCGGAAAACAACCAAACTTGTTTTTGAACAACAAAATCAAGAACTGAGTCCGGAATAACGCTAACATGTTTTGCATCAAGAAAATCAAGAATTGAGTGCGGAAAACAACTAAACTTGTTTTTGAACAAGAAAATCAAGAACTGAGTCCGGAATAACGCAAACATGTTTTGCATCAAGAAAATCAAGAATTGAGTGCGGAATACAACCAAACTTGTTTCGGATCAAGAAAATCAAGAACTGAGTCCGGAATAACGCAAACATGTTTTGCATCAAGAAAATCAAGAATTGAGTCTGAATACAACCAAACTTGTTTGGGATCAAGAAAATCAAGAACTGAGTCCGGAATAACGCAAACATGTTTTGCATCAAGAAAATCAAGAATTGAGTGCGGAATACAACCAAACTTGTTTCGGATCAAGACAATCAAGAATTGAGTGAGGAATACCGCAAACATTTTTTGCATCAAGAAAATCAAGAATTGTGTGCGGAATACAACCAAACTTGTTTCGGATCAAGAAAATCAAGAACTGAGTCCGGAATACCGCAAACAAGTTTTGCATCAAGAAAATCAAGAATTGAGCGCGGAATACAAACAAACTTGTTTGGGATCAAGAAAATCAAAAACCGAGTCAGAAATACCGCAAACATGTTTTAAATCAAGAAAAATCAAGAATTGAGTGCGGAAAACAACCAAACTTGTTTCGGAACAAGAAAATCAAGAACTGAGTCCGGAATAACGCAAACATGTTTTGCATCAAGAAAAAATCAAGAATTGAGTGCGGAATACAACCAAACTTATTTCGGAACAAGAAAATCAAGAACTGAGTCCGGAATAACGCAAACATGTTTTGCATCAAGAAAATCAAGAATTGAGTGCGGAATACAACCAAACTTGTTTCGGATCAAGAAAATCAAGAACTGAGTCCGGAATAACGCAAACATATTTTGCATCAAGAAAATCAAGAATTGAGTGCGGAATACAACCAAACTTGTTTGGGATCAAGAAAATCAAGAACTGAGTCCGGAATAATGCAAACATGTTTTGCATCAAGAAAATCAAGAATTGAGTGCGGAATACAACCAAAATTGTTTCGGATCAAGAAAATCAAGAACTGAGTCCGGAATACCGCAAACAAGTTTTGCATTAATAAAATCAAAAATTGAGCGCGGAATACAAACCAACTTGTTTGGGATCAAGAAAATAAAAAACCGACTCAGGAATACCGCAAACATGTTTTGCATCAAGAAAATCAAGAATTGAGTGCGGAAAACAACTAAACTTGTTTTTGAACAAGAAAATCAAGAACTGAGACCGGAATAACGCAAACATATTTTGCATCAAGAAAATCAAGAATTGAGTGCGGAATACAACCAAACTTGTTTCGGAACAAGAAAATCAAGAACTGAGTCCGGAATAACGCAAACATGTTTTGCATCAAGAAAATCAAGAATTGAGTGCGGAAAACAACCAAACTTGTTTTTGAACAACAAAATCAAGAACTGAGTCCGGAATAACGCTAACATGTTTTGCATCAAGAAAATCAAGAATTGAGTGCGGAAAACAACTAAACTTGTTTTTGAACAAGAAAATCAAGAACTGAGTCCGGAATAACGCAAACATGTTTTGCATCAAGAAAATCAAGAATTGAGTGCGGAATACAACCAAACTTGTTTCGGATCAAGAAAATCAAGAACTGAGTCCGGAATACCGCAAACAAGTTTTGCATTAATAAAATCAAAAATTGAGCGCGGAATACAAACCAACTTGTTTGGGATCAAGAAAATAAAAAACCGAGTCAGGAATACCGCAAACATGTTTTGCATCAAGAAAATCAAGAATTGAGTGCGGAAAACAACTAAACTTATTTTTGAACAAGAAAATCAAGAACTGAGATCGGAATAACGCAAACATATTTTGCATCAAGAAAATCAAGAATTGAGTGCGGAATACAACCAAACTTGTTTCGGAACAAGAAAATCAAGAACTGAGTCCGGAATAACGCAAACATGTTTTGCATCAAGAAAATCAAGAATTGAGTGCGGAAAACAACCAAACTTGTTTTTGAACAACAAAATCAAGAACTGAGTCCGGAATAACGCTAACATTTTTTGCATCAAGAAAATCAAGAATTGAGTGCGGAAAACAACTAAACTTGTTTTTGAACAAGAAAATCAAGAACTGAGTCCGGAATAACGCAAACATGTTTTGCATCAAGAAAATCAAGAATTGAGTGCGGAATACAACCAAACTTGTTTCGGATCAAGAAAATCAAGAACTGAGTCCGGAATAACGCAAACATGTTTTGCATCAAGAAAATCAAGAATTGAGTGCGGAATACAACCAAAATTGTTTCGGATCAAGAAAATCAAGAACTGAGTTCGGAATACCGCAAACAAGTTTTGCATTAATAAAATCAAAAATTGAGCGCGGAATACAAACCAACTTGTTTGGGATCAAGAAAATAAAAAACCGAGTCAGGAATACCGCAAACATGTTTTGCATCAAGAAAATCAAGAATTGAGTGCGGAAAACAACTAAACTTATTTTTGAACAAGAAAATCAAGAACTGAGATCGGAATAACGCAAACATATTTTGCATCAAGAAAATCAAGAATTGAGTGCGGAATACAACCAAACTTGTTTCGGAACAAGAAAATCAAGAACTGAGTCCGGAATAACGCAAACATGTTTTGCATCAAGAAAATCAAGAATTGAGTGCGGAAAACAACCAAACTTGTTTTTGAACAACAAAATCAAGAACTGAGTCCGGAATAACGCTAACATTTTTTGCATCAAGAAAATCAAGAATTGAGTGCGGAAAACAACTAAACTTGTTTTTGAACAAGAAAATCAAGAACTGAGTCCGGAATAACGCAAACATGTTTTGCATCAAGAAAATCAAGAATTGAGTGCGGAATACAACCAAACTTGTTTCGGATCAAGAAAATCAAGAACTGAGTCCGGAATAACGCAAACATGTTTTGCATCAAGAAAATCAAGAATTGAGTCTGAATACAACCAAACTTGTTTGGGATCAAGAAAATCAAGAACTGAGTCCGGAATAACGCAAACATGTTTTGCATCAAGAAAATCAAGAATTGAGTGCGGAATACAACCAAACTTGTTTCGGATCAAGAAAATCAAGAACTGAGTCCGGAATAACGCAAACATGTTTTGCATCAAGAAAATCAAGAATTGAGTCTGAATACAACCAAACTTGTTTGGGATCAAGAAAATCAAGAACTGAGTCCGGAATAACGCAAACATGTTTTGCATCAAGAAAATCAAGAATTGAGTGCGGAATACAACCAAACTTGTTTCGGATCAAGACAATCAAGAATTGAGTGAGGAATACCGCAAACATTTTTTGCATCAAGAAAATCTAGAATTGTGTGCGGAATACAACCAAACTTGTTTCGGATCAAGAAAATCAAGAACTGAGTCCGGAATACCGCAAACAAGTTTTGCATCAAGAAAATCAAGAATTGAGCGCGGAATACAAACAAACTTGTTTGGGATCAAGAAAATCAAAAACCGAGTCAGAAATACCGCAAACATGTTTTAAATCAAGAAAAATCAAGAATTGAGTGCGGAAAACAACCAAACTTGTTTCGGAACAAGAAAATCAAGAACTGAGTCCGGAATAACGCAAACATGTTTTGCATCAAGAAAAAATCAAGAATTGAGTGCGGAATACAACCAAACTTATTTCGGAACAAGAAAATCAAGAACTGAGTCCGGAATAACGCAAACATGTTTTGCATCAAGAAAATCAAGAATTGAGTGCGGAATACAACCAAACTTGTTTCGGATCAAGAAAATCAAGAACTGAGTCCGGAATAACGCAAACATATTTTGCATCAAGAAAATCAAGAATTGAGTGCGGAATACAACCAAACTTGTTTGGGATCAAGAAAATCAAGAACTGAGTCCGGAATAATGCAAACATGTTTTGCATCAAGAAAATCAAGAATTGAGTGCGGAATACAACCAAAATTGTTTCGGATCAAGAAAATCAAGAACTGAGTCCGGAATACCGCAAACAAGTTTTGCATTAATAAAATCAAAAATTGAGCGCGGAATACAAACCAACTTGTTTGGGATCAAGAAAATAAAAAACCGACTCAGGAATACCGCAAACATGTTTTGCATCAAGAAAATCAAGAATTGAGTGCGGAAAACAACTAAACTTGTTTTTGAACAAGAAAATCAAGAACTGAGACCGGAATAACGCAAACATATTTTGCATCAAGAAAATCAAGAATTGAGTGCGGAATACAACCAAACTTGTTTCGGAACAAGAAAATCAAGAACTGAGTCCGGAATAACGCAAACATGTTTTGCATCAAGAAAATCAAGAATTGAGTGCGGAAAACAACCAAACTTGTTTTTGAACAACAAAATCAAGAACTGAGTCCGGAATAACGCTAACATGTTTTGCATCAAGAAAATCAAGAATTGAGTGCGGAAAACAACTAAACTTGTTTTTGAACAAGAAAATCAAGAACTGAGTCCGGAATAACGCAAACATGTTTTGCATCAAGAAAATCAAGAATTGAGTGCGGAATACAACCAAACTTGTTTCGGATCAAGAAAATCAAGAACTGAGTCCGGAATAACGCAAACATGTTTTGCATCAAGAAAATCAAGAATTGAGTCTGAATACAACCAAACTTGTTTGGGATCAAGAAAATCAAGAACTGAGTCCGGAATAACGCAAACATGTTTTGCATCAAAAAAATCAAGAATTGAGTGCGGAATACAACCAAACTTGTTTCGGATCAAGACAATCAAGAACTGAGTCCGGAATACCGCAAACAAGTTTTGCATTAATAAAATCAAAAATTGAGCGCGGAATACAAACCAACTTGTTTGGGATCAAGAAAATAAAAAACCGAGTCAGGAATACCGCAAACATGTTTTGCATCAAGAAAATCAGAATTGAGTGCGGAAAACAACTAAACTTGTTTTTGAACAAGAAAATCAAGAACTGAGTCCGGAATAACGCAAACATGTTTTGCATCAAGAAAATCAAGAATTGAGTGCGGAAAACAACCAAACTTGTTTTTGAACAACAAAATCAAGAACTGAGTCCGGAATAACGCTAACATGTTTTGCATCAAGAAAATCAAGAATTGAGTGCGGAAAACAACTAAACTTGTTTTTGAACAAGAAAATCAAGAACTGAGTCCGGAATAACGCAAACATGTTTTGCATCAAGAAAATCAAGAATTGAGTGCGGAATACAAACAAACTTGTTTCGGATCAAGAAAATCAAGAACTGAGTCCGGAATAACGCAAACATGTTTTGCATCAAGAAAATCAAGAATTGAGTCTGAATACAACCAAACTTGTTTGGGATCAAGAAAATCAAGAACTGAGTCCGGAATAACGCAAACATGTTTTGCATCAAGAAAATCAAGAATTGAGTGCGGAATACAACCAAACTTGTTTCGGATCAAGACAATCAAGAATTGAGTGAGGAATACCGCAAACATTTTTTGCATCAAGAAAATCAAGAATTGTGTGCGGAATACAACCAAACTTATTTCGGATCAAGAAAATCAAGAACTGAGTCCGGAATACCGCAAACAAGTTTTACATCAAGAAAATCAAGAATTGAGCGCGGAATACAAACAAACTTGTTTGGGATCAAGAAAATCAAAAACCGAGTCAAAAATACCGCAAACATGTTTTAAATCAAGAAAAATCAAGAATTGAGTGCGGAAAACAACCAAACTTGTTTCGGAACAAGAAAATCAAGAACTGAGTCCGGATTAACGCAAACATGTTTTGCATCAAGAAAAAATCAAGAATTGAGTGCGGAATACAACCAAACTTATTTCGGAACAAGAAAATCAAGAACTGAGTCCGGAATAACGCAAACATGTTTTGCATCAAGAAAATCAAGAATTGAGTGCGGAATACAACCAAACTTGTTTCGGATCAAGAAAATAAAGAACTGAGTCCGGAATAACGCAAACATGTTTTGCATCAAGAAAATAAAGAATTGAGTGCGGAATACAACCAAACTTGTTTGGGATCAAGAAAATCAAGAACTGAGTCCGGAATAATGCAAACATGTTTTGCATCAAGAAAATCAAGAATTGAGTGCGGAATACAACCAAAATTGTTTCGGATCAAGAAAATCAAGAACTGAGTCCGGAATACCGCAAACTAGTTTTGCATTAATAAAATCAAGAATTGAGCGCGGGATACAAACCAACTTGTTTGGGATCAAGAAAATAAAAAACCGAGTCAGGAATACCGCAAACTTGTTTTGCATCAAGAAAATCATGAATTGAGTGCGGAAAACAACTAAACTTGTTTCGGAACAAGAAAATCAAGAACTGAGTCCGGAATAACGCAAACATGTTTTGCATCAAGAAAAAATCAAGAATTGAGTGCGGAATACAACCAAACTTATTTCGGAACAAGAAAATAAAGAACTGAGTCCGGAATAACGCAAACATGTTTGGCATCAAGAAAAATCAAGAATTGAATGCGGAAAACAACCAAACTTGTTTTTGAACAACAAAATCAAGAACTGAGTCCGGAATAACGCAAACATGTTTTGCAACAAGAAAATCAAGAATTGAGTGCGGAAAACAACTAAACTTGTTTGTGAACAAGAATATCAAGAACAGAGTCCGGAATAACGCAAACATGTTTTGCATCAAGAAAATCAAGAATTGAGTGCGGAATACAACCAAACTTGTTTCGGATCAAGAAAATCAAGAACTGAGTCCGGAATAATGCAAACATGTTTTGCATCAAGAAAATCAAGAATTGAGTGCGGAATACAACCAAAATTGTTTCGGATCAAGAAAATCAAGAACTGAGTCCGGAATACCGCAAACAAGTTTTGCATTAATAAAATCAAGAATTGAGCGCGGGATACAAACCAACTTGTTTGGGATCAAGAAAATAAAAAACCGAGTCAGGAATACCGCAAACATGTTTTGCATCAAGAAAATAATGAATTGAGTGCGGAAAACAACTAAACTTGTTTTTGAACAAGAAAATCAAGAACTAAGTCCGGAATAACGCAAACATATTTTGCATCAAGAAAATCAAGAATTGAGTGCGGAATACAACCAAACTTGTTTCGGAACAAGAAAATCAAGAACTGAGTCCGGAATAACGCAAACATGTTTTGCATCAAGAAAATCAAGAATTGAGTGCGGAAAACAACCAAACTTGTTTTTGAACAACAAAATCAAGAACTGAGTCCGGAATAACGCAAACATGTTTTGCATCAAGAAAATCAAGAATTGAGTGCGGAAAACAACTAAACTTGTTTTTGAACAAGAAAATCAAGAACAGAGTCCGGAATAACGCAAACATATTTTGCATCAAGAAAATCAAGAATTGAGTGCAGAATACAACCAAACTTGTTTCGGATCAAGACAATCAAGAATTGAGTGAGGAATACCGCAAACATTTTTTGCATCAAGAAAATCAAGAATTGAGCGCGGAATACAAACAAACTTGTTTGGGATCAAGAAAATCAAAAACCGAGTCAGGAATACCGCAAACATGTTTTAAATCAAGAAAAATCAAGAATTGAGTGCGGAAAACAACCAAACTTATTTCGGAACAAGAAAATCAAGAACTGAGTCCGGAATAACGCATACATGTTTTGCATCAAGAAAAAATCAAGAATTGAGTGCGGAATACAACCAAACTTATTTCGGAACAAGAAAATCAAGAACTGAGTCCGGAATAACGCAAACATGTTTTGCATCAAGAAAATCAAGAATTGAGTGCGGAATACAACCAAACTTGTTTCGGATCAAGAAAATCAAGAACAGAGTCCGGAATAATGCAAACATGTTTTGCATCAAGAAAATCAAGAATTGAGTGCGGAATACAACCAAACTTGTTTCGGATCAAGACAATCAAGAACTGAGTGAGGAATACCGCAAACATTTTTTGCATCAAGAAAATCAAGAATTGTGTGCGGAATACAACCAAACTTGTTTCGGATCAAGAAAATCAAGAACTGAGTCCGGAATACCGCAAACAAGTTTTGCATCAAGAAAATCAAGAATTGAGCGCGGAATACAAACAAACTTATTTGGGATCAAGAAAATCAAAAACCGAGTCAGGAATACCGCAAACATGTTTTAAATCAAGAAAAATCAAGAATTGAGTGCGGAAAACAACCAAACTTATTTCGGAACAAGAAAATCAAGAACTGAGTCCGGAATAACGCAAACATGTTTTGCATCAAGAAAAAATCAAGAATTGAGTGCGGAATACAACCAAACTTATTTCGGAACAAGAAAATCAAGAACTGAGTCCGGAATAACGCAAACATGTTTGGCATCGAGAAAATCAAGAATTGAGTGCGGAATACAACCAAGCTTGTTTCGGAACAAGAAAATCAAGAACTGAGTTCGGAATAACGCAAACATGTTTTGCATCAAGAAAATCAAGAATTGAGTGCGGAATACAACCAAACTTGTTTCGGATCAAGACAATCAAGAATTGAGTGAGGAATACCGCAAACATTTTTTGCATCAAGAAAATCAAGAATTGTGTGCGGAATACAACCAAACTTGTTTCGGATCAAGAAAATCAAGAACTGAGTCCGGAATACCGCAAACAAGTTTTGCATCAAGAAAATCAAGAATTGAGCGCGGAATACAAACAAACTTGTTTGGGATCAAGAAAATCAAAAACCGAGTCAGGAATACCGCAAACATGTTTTAAATCAAGAAAAATCAAGAATTGAGTGCGGAAAACAACCAAACTTATTTCGGAACAAGAAAATCAAGAACTGAGTCCGGAATAACGCAAACATGTTTTGCATTAAGAAAAAATCAAGAATTGAGTGCGGAATACAACCAAACTTATTTCGGAACAAGAAAATAAAGAACTGAGTCCGGAATAACGCAAACATGTTTGGCATCAAGAAAAATCAAGAATTGAGTGCGGAATACAACCAAACTTGTTTCGGATCAAGACAATCAAGAATTGAGTCCGGAATAACGCAAACATGTTTTGCATCAAGAAAATCAAAAATTGAGTGCGGAAAACAACCAAACTTATTTTTGATCAAGAAAATCAAGAACTGAGTCCGGAATAACGCAAACATGTTTTGCATCAAGAAAATCAAGAATTGAGTCCGGAATACAACCAAACTTATTTCGGAACAAGAAAATCAAGAACTGAGTCCGGAATAACGCAAACATGTTTTGCATCAAGAAAATCAAGAATTGAGTGCGGAAAACAACCAAACTTGTTTATGAACAAGAAAATCAAGAACTGAGTCCGGAATAATGCAAACATGTTTTGCATCAAGAAAATCAAGAATTGAGTGCGGAATACAACCAAACTTATTTCGCAACAAGAAAATCAAGAACTGAGTCCGGAATAACGCAAACATGTTTTGCATCAAGAAAATCAAGAATTGAGTGCGGAATACTACCAAACTTGTTTCGGAACAAGAAAATCAAGAACTGAGTCCGGAATAACGCAAACATGTTTTGCATCAAGAAAATCAAGAATTGAGCGCGGAATACAAACAAACTTGTTTGGGATCAAGAAAATCAAAAACCGAGTCAGGAATACCGCAAACATGTTTTAAATCAAGAAAAATCAAGAATTGAGTGCGGAAAACAACCAAACTTATTTCGGAACAAGAAAATCAAGAACTGAGTCCGGAATAACGCATACATGTTTTGCATCAAGAAAAAATCAAGAATTGAGTGCGGAATACAACCAAACTTATTTCGGAACAAGAAAATCAAGAACTGAGTCCGGAATAACGCAAACATGTTTTGCATCAAGAAAATCAAGAATTGAGTGCGGAATACAACCAAACTTGTTTCGGATCAAGAAAATCAAGAACAGAGTCCGGAATAATGCAAACATGTTTTGCATCAAGAAAATCAAGAATTGAGTGCGGAATACAACCAAACTTGTTTCGGATCAAGACAATCAAGAACTGAGTGAGGAATACCGCAAACATTTTTTGCATCAAGAAAATCAAGAATTGAGTGCGGAATACAACCAAACTTGTTTGGGATCAAGAAAATCAAGAACTGAGTCCGGAATAATGCAAACATGTTTTGCATCAAGAAAATCAAGAATTGAGTGCGGAATACAACCAAAATTGTTTCGGATCAAGAAAATCAAGAACTGAGTCCGGAATACCGCAAACAAGTTTTGCATTAATAAAATCAAGAATTGAGCGCGGGATACAAACCAACTTGTTTGGGATCAAGAAAATAAAAAACCGAGTCAGGAATACCGCAAACATGTTTTGCATCAAGAAAATCATGAATTGAGTGCGGAAAACAACTAAACTTGTTTTTGAACAAGAAAATCAAGAACAGAGTCCGGAATAACGCAAACATGTTTTGCATCAAGAAAATCAAGAATTGAGTGCGGAATACAACCAAACTTGTTTCGGATCAAGACAATCAAGAATTGTGTGAGGAATACCGCAAACATTTTTTGCATCAAGAAAATCAAGAATTGTGTGCAGAATACAACCAAACTTGTTTCGGATCAAGAAAATCAAGAACTGAGTCCGGAATACCGCAAACAAGTTTTGCATCAAGAAAATCAAGAATTGAGCGCGGAATACAAACAAACTTGTTTGGGATCAAGAAAATCAAAAACCGAGTCAGGAATACCGCAAACATGTTTTAAATCAAGAAAAATCAAGAATTGAGTGCGGAAAACAACCAAACTTGTTTCGGAACAAGAAAATCAAGAACTGAGTCCGGAATAACGCAAACATGTTTTGCATCAAGAAAAAAATCAAGAATTGAGTGCGGAATACAACCAAACTTATTTCGGAACAAGAAAATAAAGAACTGAGTCCGGAATAACGCAAACATGTTTGGCATCGAGAAAATCAAGAATTGAGTGCGGAATACAACCAAGCTTGTTTCGGAACAAGAAAATCAAGAACTGAGTTCGGAATAACGCAAACATGTTTTGCATCAAGAAAATCAAGAATTGAGTGCGGAATACAACCAAACTTGTTTCGGATCAAGACAATCAAGAATTGAGTGAGGAATACCGCAAACATTTTTTGCATCAAGAAAATCAAGAATTGTGTGCGGAATACAACCAAACTTGTTTCGGATCAAGAAAATCAAGAACTGAGTCCGGAATACCGCAAACAAGTTTTGCATCAAGAAAATCAAGAATTGAGCGCGGAATACAAACAAACTTGTTTGGGATCAAGAAAATCAAAAACCGAGTCAGGAATACCGCAAACATGTTTTAAATCAAGAAAAATCAAGAATTGAGTGCGGAAAACAACCAAACTTATTTCGGAACAAGAAAATCAAGAACTGAGTCCGGAATAACGCAAACATGTTTTGCATTAAGAAAAAATCAAGAATTGAGTGCGGAATACAACCAAACTTATTTCGGAACAAGAAAATAAAGAACTGAGTCCGGAATAACGCAAACATGTTTGGCATCAAGAAAAATCAAGAATTGAGTGCGGAATACAACCAAACTTGTTTCGGATCAAGACAATCAAGAATTGAGTCCGGAATAACGCAAACATGTTTTGCATCAAGAAAATCAAAAATTGAGTGCGGAAAACAACCAAACTTGTTTGGGATCAAGAAAATCAAGAACTGAGTTCGGAATAATGCAAACATGTTTTGCATCAAGAAAATCAAGAATTGTGTGCGGAATACAACCAAACTTGTTTCGGATCAAGAAAATCAAGAACTGAGTCCGGAATACCGCAAACAAGTTTTGCATCAAGAAAATCAAGAATTGAGCGCGGAATACAAACAAACTTGTTTGGGATCAAGAAAATCAAAAACCGAGTCAGGAATACCGCAAACATGTTTTAAATCAAGAAAAATCAAGAATTGAGTGCGGAAAACAACCAAACTTGTTTCGGAACAAGAAAATCAAGAACTGAGTCCGGAATAACGCAAACATGTTTTGCATCAAGAAAAAAATAAAGAATTGAGTCGGAATATAACCAAACTTATTTCGGACCAAGAAAATAAAGAACTTAGTCCGGAATAACGCAAACATGTTTTGCATCAAGAAAATCAAGAATTGAGTGCGGAATACAACCAAACTTATTTCGGAACAAGAAAATCAAGAACTGAGTCCGGAATAACGCAAACATGTTTTGCATCAAGAAAATCAAGAATTGAGTGCGGAAAACAACCAAACTTGTTTATGAACAAGAAAATCAAGAACTGAGTCCGGAATAATGCAAACATGTTTTGCATCAAGAAAATCAAGAATTGAGTGCGGAATACAACCAAACTTATTTCGCAACAAGAAAATCAAGAACTGAGTCCGGAATAACGCAAACATGTTTTGCATCAAGAAAATCAAGAATTGAGTGCGGAATACTACCAAACTTGTTTCGGATCAAGAAAATCAAGAACTGAGTCCGGAATACCGCAAACAAGTTTTGCATCAAGAAAATCAAGAATTGAGCGCGGAATACAAACAAACTTGTTTGGGATCAAGAAAATCAAAAACCGAGTCAGGAATACCGCAAACATGTTTTAAATCAAGAAAAATCAAGAATTGAGTGCGGAAAACAACCAAACTTGTTTCGGAACAAGAAAATCAAGAACTGAGTCCGGAATAACGCAAACATGTTTTGCATCAAGAAAAAAATAAAGAATTGAGTCGGAATATAACCAAACTTATTTCGGACCAAGAAAATAAAGAACTGAGTCCGGAATAACGCAAACATGTTTGGCATCGAGAAAATCAAGAATTGAGTGCGGAATACAACCAAGCTTGTTTCGGAACAAGAAAATCAAGAACAGAGTCCGGAATAACGCAAACATGTTTTGCATCGAGAAAATCAAGAATTGAGTGCGGAATACAACCAAACTTATTTCGGATCAAGAAAATCAAGAACTGAGTCCGGAATAACGCAAACATGTTTTGCATCCAGAAAATCAAGAATTGAGTGCGGAAAACAACTAAACTTGTTTTTGAACAAGAAAATCAAGAACAGAGTCCGGAATAACGCAAACATGTTTTGCATCAAGAAAATCAAGAATTGAGTGCGGAATACAACCAAACTTGTTTGGGATCAAGACAATCAAGAATTGAGTGAGGAATACTGCAAACATTTTTTGCATCAAGAAAATCAAGAATTGTGTGCGGAATACAACCAAACTTGTTTCGGATCAAGAAAATCAAGAACTGAGTCCGGAATACCGCAAACAAGTTTTGCATCAAGAAAATCAAGAATTGAGCGCGGAATACAAACAAACTTGTTTGGGATCAAGAAAATCAAAAACCGAGTCAGGAATACCGCAAACATGTTTTAAATCAAGAAAAATCAAGAATTGAGTGCGGAAAACAACCAAACTTGTTTCGGAACAAGAAAATCAAGAACTGAGTCCGGAATAACGCAAACATGTTTTGCATCAAGAAAAAAATAAAGAATTGAGTCGGAATATAACCAAACTTATTTCGGACCAAGAAAATAAAGAACTGAGTCCGGAATAACGCAAACATGTTTGGCATCGAGAAAATCAAGAATTGAGTGCGGAATACAACCAAGCTTGTTTCGGAACAAGAAAATCAAGAACAGAGTCCGGAATAACGCAAACATGTTTTGCATCGAGAAAATCAAGAATTGAGTGCGGAATACAACCAAACTTATTTCGGATCAAGAAAATCAAGAACTGAGTCCGGAATAACGCAAACATGTTTTGCATCAAGAAAATCAAGAATTGAGTGCGGAAAACAACTAAACTTGTTTTTGAACAAGAAAATCAAGAACAGAGTCCGGAATAACGCAAACATGTTTTGCATCAAGAAAATCAAGAATTGAGTGCGGAATACAACCAAACTTGTTTGGGATCAAGACAATCAAGAATTGAGTGAGGAATACTGCAAACATTTTTTGCATCAAGAAAATCAAGAATTGTGTGCGGAATACAACCAAACTTGTTTCGGATCAAGAAAATCAAAAACTGAGTCCGGAATACCGCAAACAAGTTTTGCATCAAGAAAATCAAGAATTGAGCGCGGAATACAAACAAACTTGTTTGGGATCAAGAAAATCAAAAACCGAGTCAGGAATACCGCAAACATGTTTTAAATCAAGAAAAATCAAGAATTAAGTGCGGAAAACAACCAAACTTGTTTCGGAACAAGAAAATCAAGAACTGAGTCCGGAATAACGCAAACATGTTTTGCATCAAGAAAAAAATTAAGAATTGAGTGCGGAATACAACCAAACTTATTTCGGAACAAGAAAATAAAGAACTGAGTCCGGAATAACGCAAACATGTTTGGCATCGAGAAAATCAAGAATTGAGTGCGGAATACAACCAAGCTTGTTTCGGAACAAGAAAATCAAGAACTGAGTCCGGAATAACGCAAACATGTTTTGCATCAAGAAAATCAAGAATTGAGTGCGGAATACAACCAAACTTGTTTCGGAACAAGAAAATCAAGAACTGAGTCCGGAATAACGCAAACATGTTTTGCATCAAGAAAATCAAGAATTGAGTGCGGAATACAACCAAACTTGTTTGGGATCAAGAAAATCAAGAACTGAGTCCGGAATAATGCAAACATGTTTTGCATCAAGAAAATCAAGAATTGAGTGCGGAATACAACCAAACTTGTTTCGGATCAAGACAATCAAGAATTGAGTGAGGAATACCGCAAACATTTTTTGCATCAAGAAAATCAAGAATTGTGTGCGGAATACAACCAAACTTGTTTCGGATCAAGAAAATCAAGAACTGAGTCCGGAATACCGCAAACAAGTTTTGCATCAAGAAAATCAAGAATTGAGCGCGGAATAAAAACAAACTTGTTTGGGATCAAGAATATCAAAAACCGAGTCAGGAATACCGCAAACATGTTTTAAATCAAGAAAAATCAAGAATTGAGTGCGGAAAACAACCAAACTTATTTCGGAACAAGAAAATCAAGAACTGAGTCCGGAATAACGCAAACATGTTTTGCATCAACAAAAAATCAAGAATTGAGTGCGGAATACAACCAAACTTATTTCGGAACAAGAAAATAAAGAACTGAGTCCGGAATAACGCAAACATGTTTGGCATCAAGAAAATCAAGAATTGAGTGCGGAATACAACCAAACTTGTTTCGGATCAAGACAATCAAGAATTGAGTCCGGAATAACGCAAACATGTTTTGCATCAAGAAAATCAAGAATTGAGTGCGGAAAACAACCAAACTTATTTTTGATCAAGAAAATCAAGAATTGAGTCCGGAATAACGCAAACATGTTTTGCATCAAGAAAATCAAGAATTGAGTGCGGAATACAACCAAACTATTTTCAAAACAAGAAAATCAAGAATTGAGTCCGGAATAACGCAAACATGTTTTGCATCAAGAAAATCAAGAATTGAGTGCGGAAAACAACCAAACTTGTTTTTGAACAAGAAAATCAAGAACTGAGTCCGGAATAATGCAAACATGTTTTGCATTAAGAAAATCAAGAATTGAGTGCGGAATACAACCAAACTTATTTCGCAACAAGAAAATCAAGAACTGAGTCCGGAATAACGCAAACATGTTTTGCATCAAGAAAATCAAGAATTGAGTGCGGAATACAACCAAACTTGTTTCGGATCAAGAAAATCAAGAACTGAGTCCGGAATAACGCAAACATGTTTTGCATCAAGAAAATCAAGAATTGAGTGCGGAATACAACCAAACTTATTTCGCAACAAGAAAATCAAGAACTGAGTCCGGAATAACGCAAACATATTTTGCATCAAGAAAATCAAGAATTGAGTGCGGAATACAACCAAAATTGTTTCGGATCAAGAAAATTAAGAACTGAGTCCGGAATACCGCAAACAAGTTTTGCATTAATAAAATCAAGAATTGAGCGCGGAATACAAAACTTGTTTGCGGTATTCCGGACTCAGTTCTTGATTTTCTTGATCCAAAACAAGTTTGTTTTGTATTCCGCGCTCAATTCTTAATTTTCTTGATGCAAAACATGTTTGCGTTATGTTAGATTTGTGTTCTGAAAGTTATCATTTGTTGATTATCTTTTATATATGTTATATTTATGAATTGAATGTGATTTACATTTTGTTCCATGAGTTTTATATTTATATTTAGAAGTGTTCAAGAAGATGCACTTGGTCTTGAACTGCAGGACTCTAAGTAAATAAATATACAACACTAAAATGTTCACAGGTCTTGCATATTAGCAGGAACACTAATATGACATATAAGACTGTCGTGTTGATTAAAAGTACGTTGTAGTTCTGCAAACGTTGATAAAAGATTATCATTTAATAACACGAATATATGAAATGTTTCATATATTGAACAGACCTAATAGATGAAACATTATATGGATTGTGTTAGTGTCATTAATGTTTTCATCGTGTCTCTGATTTCAAGATTGAGACATATATTGTTTTCACATGATAAATGTACAACGTAATTATTATTAAAAACTACTTGCAAGAAGTGGTGATAAAAATAATAGTTCTTTATATGTAACTTGTGCGGAAAAATAATATATGTCAATAGCATCATTGCCACTCATTAATAATGAGAAATGATATTTTGGGCCCCTTGGTAAAGTAGAATTATAAATGGATCCAATATAACTGAAGTGCAGTTATAATTTTATAATTTGCTTAATAGAGATCAAGAAATGATTATAATACAAAGATGACACAGTCCTACTTTGTATGTTAATCAGAATATCATAAGGCAAGAAATGGACACAAGTAATGACAAATGTTACATTACTGTAAGGATCGCGTTTCGTAAAAGAATTACTAAACGTCTATGTTATTTGAGTAGCTGTAATGTATAGCTAGAATACCGCTTACAGTTTATGAAATTAAATATTTAATTTCATTGCCAACATAATACAGATCCTCAATATAGGTCACACCAACTGAACGGAAAACAAGAAATAAATATTATGTCACATGATGTGGCTGACTAGCAAAGAAATAAATATATATTATAATGTGCATATTATGAGAATAATATTCGTTGCACATATCGTAATATGTGAATATTATGAAATATAAATTTATTTCAAGCCCAAGCCCAAGCCCAAAACATATTTTAGCAAATTGAGAAGAGAATAAGCCCAAACAAATATTGATTATGACCATTAAATTCGGATTACAAAATGGACAGATTTTAAGGTAATTTTAAATGAGAATTTGAAGGGGCAAACATCAACCAATCTGAGCATATGATATATGAATTCTGTAGCCCTTCGAATCTAGAATCCAACGGTGAAAGTTTCAAGTCGTTTGGAATTCCCTACAGAAAGTTATGATAGTTTTAGTAACAAAAGGTCAGAAGTTGATGTGCTGTTTCGAATTCTGTTCATGGTTTAATACGAATTTAAAGAGTCTAATTATTTTTCTTAATGGCTGAAAATAATAGAAAAGATATATACATCAGGCTTTTCTCTCACTCAAGTAAGTCTAGAGTTTTTCCTCCAAAACATTTTGCTAAAATATATATCGATTGATTATACAATCGATTAATTGACGGGTGAAAAAGCTAGACGCGGAAGAGAGTTCGCTAGCACGAATTCGACACCGTTCTTGTTTCGGATTCAAGGTGAACCTCAGAGGAATCAAGCTACCTTAAAGATCATAGGTATGATATAAAATTCCCTCTTTTAAGAATATGTATATGATTACGACATGGATAAATTAGCAATAATAGAACGATCTTAGATGTTATCGGATTAAATTTTTTTTATTTTATCCGATTCGCATCATGAAATCCTTCAATTGGTATCAGAGCAAGGTTTTCTATTATGCTAATTAGACTATTTTATTATGTAATTTTTTTTATTACATAAGTGCTTAATTAATTGTTCTTTTGTATTGTGGTTCTGAAAAATTGCGGTATTGAATTTTTTTTAATTTGTAAAATTGTCATAGGTTCACTTGCTAATTATTTTTGTGTATTCTAAAATTCTTACATCAATGGAAGATGTTTAGAACAGAATAATAATATAGATCAAGGTTTTTGAACAGATCTATAGGGCCAATCAAAAATAAGAAAAACAGTGCGCTGCTGGAATTTCCAGCAACATCGACTGTTTTTAGCTGAAATTCAAATTACGATTTCTCTCAATCGGTTTATCGTATTTGAATGACACTAGTTTCTAAATTTAGATAAGGAAGTCTAGTTTTTAAATAACATAATTTTCTTGTACAAAAATGTTACGGTTTTTAATAAAAAAAAAGGAGAAACAGTGCGCAGTTTTTTTTTATAACGGTTTGTGTTTTTCCTTTAAATGATTAAAGGATTATATTTCAAACTATGGTACAAAATCATTGTTGAATTGTAACAGAGAGTTATAAATCATTTTATGGGATTTAAATGATTTAGAGAACCGCAATTACTTGAGAAAAGGAAATTAGTTAAATGGTACAAAATAGTGCATCAGTATGCAATATCTATTCAATTTTGTTTTGTAGGGAACCGAGTTTGTATGTCTCATTTCAATGCCTTGTGTGATGTAGATTTTTTGTGATGTACATGTTTGATTGTAAACAAGTTTAATAAGCGGTTATTAATTAGGCACAAAAGGCAATTTATGTATAGGATGCCTTTTATTTATTTATTTACATCATATGCATTTGTGAGAATGAGAGGGGTTCCTAATACTTGCACTTAGCAAATTTTGAAAGGATTTATAAATAAAGTTTGGGATTGCATATTTATTTTATGCAAATTTTCATCCGATGGTGCAAGAAGACATAGCGATGGATGAAGAAAAGGCGCAGAGGCATACAAACTCGCAAATGTTTGTGATTGTGTTATGTTTTATGCTTTATGAATTTATGTGAATGATATGTTAGGATAGGTATGGGTGTATGAATACATGACCTACCAAACTATAGTCACATTTGAATGTCCAATGAAAAATTAAGTATTTTTCCTTCTCATTTTATCCACTTTAAGCTAAGGATTAAAAATATGCATGAGTGTAATTTTTAATCTTTAGAAATTGTGGAATATGTTAGGATATATTATCAAGCCATTGATAAATGGATTAGATGTGAGGCATTTGGTACATTTATTTTATGGAGATAGTATGACCAATCATATTGACCAAATAAGATGAGTTTGCTTAAAGAGAAGTCAAGATCTAGGCTTGAAGTCTCGGGAAAATCGTTTAGTAAAAGAAATATTTCTTAATAGACAACAAGAGTCATAAAGTTTAGAAATTAAATTGCAAAAGATTGCAAAAGAATTTCTAAAGGTTATGATTAGTAAAAGATTACTTACCTTAAATTTATAAATCGGATAAGGTCGATTTATTTATGATAGGATCTTGAATATACTACATAAAGGACACTTTAAAAATATAGTATGAGTTTTATTTAAACAAGTTTTACATAAATATTAACATGAAATCCTTTAATTTTAATTTTAATTAGAATGGCAAACAACATGCTTATCCGATCCATCCTCGAAAAATGCCCGTTGGAGTGTGATGGTTCCAATTATCTCGATTGGGAACTCAAACTCCAACTAATCATCAGGTCGGAGGATCTTACAGATGTGCTGGTTGAAAATGCACCAGTACTAGGTACAGAACCCACCGATGAAGAGAAGGCTGTGTCTGAAAAGTACCGCAAGGACGAACTGAACGTTCAAGGTCTCATGTTGGCGAGTATGGCAACTGAACTTACTCGTAAATTCATAAACAATTCTCCAAAAGAGATAATCGAACGTCTCTCCAAAATGTTCCTGGAGAATGCTCGTAAAGAGCGTTCAAAGATCACCCTAGCATTCACTAGGTGCAACATGGCGGAAGGGTCTTCCGTCAACCAGCACATGTTAAAAATGCTGGGTTACCTCGAGAAATTGGAGAAGCTCAATGCTCCAATGCATGCTGACTCGGCTGAGGATATAATCCTTGGTTCATTGCCTCCATCTTATAGAGATGTAGTCATGCATCTTCACTTGCGTGAAAAAACAATGACCTTGGATGAGATCCATCAGACATTGAAGCAGGCAGAGGCTGATATGAACAGGCACAAGGGAGAGAAGAATGTCCTTGCAATCTCCCAAAACAGCAAAAAGGTCCACAAAGGAAAGGGCAAAAAGAAGATACCCAAAATGAACAAAGGAAAAGGAGGAGCTCAAGCGAGCACCTCCAAAGGCAAAAAGAAAAATTCGCTAACTCCGCAAACAGAGTGCTTTTATTGCCACGAGTTAGGACACTTCAAGGCGAATTGTCCTAAATACAAGGCTGACTTGGACAGTGGCAAAATAGAACGCAAGCGCCCCAAGGTTCAGAAAGGTATCTATGTTATTGAAGTTAATTTAACCACATCTATTCATGATTGGGTAATTGATACTGGATCATGTGCTCATATTTGTGCAAATATGCAGGCACTAATGGATAGAAGACATCTCAAGAAAGGAGAAGTCACTTTGAAGGTGGGCAATGGTGTTAGCATCTCAGCAATGGCCATTGGATCGATTCACCTTTATTTATCTAGTGGTTTAATAATTATTCTGAATAATGTTTATTATGTTCCGTCTATATGTAAAAACATTGTATCCGTGTCATGTTTGGACAAGGATGGGTATGTATTTACTATTTCAAACTCGAGTATGAGTATTTCAAAAGATGGAATTTTCTATGCAAATGCTACTATTAAGGATGGCTTATATTTGCTTGAAGTGAATGATAAACATATTCTAAATGTCAATAACAAACGACTCAAAGTCTCTCATGAAAATAAGATTCTCTTATGGCACTACCGCCTAGGTCATATAAGCGAGAAACGCATAAAGAAATTACAAGAAAGTAATCTTCTTGGTCTCCTTGATTATGATGAAATCGAGACATGCGAACCTTGCTTAGTAGGAAAAATGACAAAGAAACCTTTCAAGAAGAAAGGTACAAGGGCAAAAGACTTATTGGAATTAATACATTCAGATGTATGTGGGCCAATGAAAACTAGTGCACGAGATGGTTTTAGATACTTCATTACCTTCACAGATGACTATAGTCGTTATGGCTATGTTTATCTAATGAAGAATAAGAGCGAATCCTTTGACAAGTTCAAAGAATTCAAGAATGAAGTAGAAAACCAACTAGGTAAGAGAATTAAGACTCTACGAACTGATCGTGGAGGAGAATACTTGAGTAATGAATTTGGTGCATATCTAAAAGAATGTGGTGTCATACCACAATTGACTCCACCCGGAACACCTCAATGGAATGGTGTATCCGAGAGGAGAAACAGAACATTGCTCGACATGGTTCGATCAATGATGTGCCAGACAGAATTGCCTCTTTATTTTTGGGGACATGCATTACTAACCGCAGCTTACACACTGAACATCATTCCATCTAAATCCATCGAGAAAACTCCTTATGAGTTGTGGACAGGGAAAATTCCTAGTTTGTCTTTTCTCAAGATTTGGGGATGCGAGGCTTACGTCAAACGATTGATGACAACCAAGCTGGAACCTCAAGCGGATAAATGCTTCTTTATAGGTTATCCAAAAGAAACGAAAGGATACTACTTTTGGCACAAGTCAACTAACAAAATATTAGTTGAAAGGGGTGCAATTTTCTTAGAGAAGGAGTTTCTCAAAAGAATAAAAAGTGGTGGGAGTAGTGTAATACTCGAAGAAACTCAAGAAACACTACAAGACCTCGATCATGTTATGGATAATATTGATACAGATCGAAGTAGCCCAACCATAGTTCCTATGGCTAGTGGGAGCATGAGTAAACATGTTCCTCAACCTATTGAGGAAGAGGTTCACACATCACCACACAGTGTTCAATCCAATATTGAACCAATTTCACAAGAGATTGTGCAAGAGATTCAAGAGACTCAGGATGAACAGGAAGAGCCACAAGAACTAAGAAGGTCAACAAGACTTAGAAAGAAACCCGATTTCTATCTAGGACTTCATGAGATCATGGTAATAGATACCGAAGATCCGACGACCTTTCAAGAAGCAATGAATAGAAATGACTCAAAATCATGGTATGAAGCCATGAAATCTGAAATGCAATCCATGTATGACAACCAAGTATGGACCTTGGTAGATCTTCCTCAAGGAAAGAAAACCGTTCAAAACAAATGGGTTTTCAAGAGGAAGATGGACATGGATGAAAACATGACAACATACAAGGCAAGACTTGTAGCGAAAGGGTTTAGTCAAGTTCAAGGGATTGACTATGATGAAACCTTCTCACCTGTTGCAATGTTTAAGTCTATTCGGATATTACTAGCCATTGCCGCATATTATGACTATGAAATATGGCAAATGGATGTCAAAACAGCATTCCTTAACGGGAATTTGGAAGAGGACGTGTACATGGTACAACCTCCGGGTTTTGAAGATCCAAGTAATGGTGGTAAAGTATGCAAGCTTCAAAGGTCCATTTATGGACTAAAGCAAGCATCTAGGAGTTGGAACAAGCGTTTTGATGATGAGGTTAAACGCCTTGGATTCGTCCAAAGCAAAGAAGAGCCTTGTGTATACAAGATAGTCAGTGGGAGCTATGTACTTTTCTTAGTCTTATATGTTGATGACATACTATTGATAGGAAACTTTATTCCCTTAATGGAGCAAACAAAATCTTCATTGAAAGATATTTTCTCAATGAAAGACTTGGGTGAGGCCCAATATATCTTGGGTATTAAGATATATAGAGATAGGTCTCGTAAACTCATTGGCTTAAGTCAACGTACGTACATTGACAAAGTGTTGAAACGGTTCAACATGCAGAATTCCAAGAAAGGAAATGTGCCAATGACTCAAGGTGTAACACTTAGCAAGTCTCAGTGTGCTACGACACGTAAAGACATCGAAATCATGAAGGATGTACCATATGCTTCTGCAATTGGTTCCATCATGTATGCTATGGTGTGTACGCGACCTGATGTCGCGTATGCTTTGAGTATGACAAGTCGTCATCAAGCCCATGCAGGTCCTGCTCATTGGACTGCGGTCAAGAATATCCTCAAGTATATTAACAGGACTAAGGATAAATTTCTTGTGTATGGGGGCAAAAGGGAGCTCGTTGTAGAAGGCTACACCGATGCAAGTTTTGCGACCGATTATGATGATAAGCGATCGCAATCTGGGTATGTTTTCATTTTGAATGGGGGTGCCGTTAGTTGGAGAAGTTTCAAACAATCAACAACGGCTGACTCAATAACCCAATCAGAGGTGATGGCTGCGGCTGAAGCCAGCAAAGAGGGTGTTTGGATCAAGAAGTTCATTGAGGAACTAAATGTGGTACCTTCCATCGAAGGACCATTGGAGTTGTTTTGCGATAATAGTGGAGCTATTGCGCAAATCAAGGAGCCGAAGGCACACCACAAGATCAAACACATGGATAGAAAATACTTTGTCATTCGAGACTTCATAGAAGAGGGTAGAATAAAATTGTTAAAGGTGGACACGGATAGCAACACAGCAGATCCGCTAACAAAGCCTTTATCTCAAGCCAAGAGCGAAGTCCATAATGATTCCATGGGTCTAAAGGAACATGGAGAGTGGATAGAGATAGCTGATTAAGTAAGAAGGCAACTCTAGTTTTTTAAGTTAATACATATGAATGTATAAGATGTAACTTTAAGAACAAGTGGGAGATTGTTAGATTTGTGTTCTAAAAGTTATCATTTGTTGATTATCTTTTATATATGTTATATTTATGAATTGAATGTGATTTACATTTTGTTCCATGAGTTTTATATTTATATTTAGAAGTGTTCAAGAAGATGCACTTGGTCTTGAACTGCAGGACTCTAAGTAAATAAATATACAACACTAAAATGTTCACAGGTCTTGCATATTAGCAGGAACACTAATATGACATATAAGACTGTCGTGTTGATTAAAAGTACGTTGTAGTTCTGCAAACGTTGATAAAAGATTATCATTTAATAACACGAATATATGAAATGCTTCATATATTGAACAGACCTAATAGATGAAACATTATATGGATTGTGTTAGTGTCATTAATGTTTTCATCGTGTCTCTGATTTCAAGAATGAGACATATATTGTTTTCACATGAGAAATGTACAACGTAATTATTATTAAAAACTACTTGCAAGAAGTGGTGATAAAAATAATAGTTCTTTATATGTAACTTGTGCAGGAAAATAATATATGTCAATAGCATCATTGCCACTCATTAATAATGAGAAATGATATTTTGGGCCCCTTGGTAAAGTAGAATTATAAATGGATCCAATATAACTGAAGTGCAGTTATAATTTTATAATTTGCTTAATAGAGATCAAGAAATGATTATAATACAAAGATGACACAGTCCTACTTTGTATGTTAATCAGAATATCATAAGGCAAGAAATGGACACAAGTAATGACAAATGTTACATTACTGTAAGGATCGCGTTTCGTAAAAGAATTACTAAACGTCTATGTTATTTGAGTAGCTGTAATGTATAGCTAGAATACCGCTTACAGTTTATGAAATTAAATATTTAATTTCATTGCCAACATAATATAGATCCTCAATATAGGTCACACCAACTGAACGGAAAACAAGAAATAAATATTATGTCACATGATGTGGCTGACTAGCAAAGAAATAAATATATATTGTAATGTGCATATTATGAGAATAATATTCGTTGCACATATCGTACTATGTGAATATTATGAAATATAAATTTATTTCAAGCCCAAGCCCAAGCCCAAAACATATTTTAGCAAATTGAGAAGAGAATAAGCCCAAACAAATATTGATTATGACCATTAAATTCGGATTACAAAATGGACAGATTTTAAGGTAATTTTAAATGAGAATTTGAAGGGGCAAACATCAACCAATCTGAGCATATGATATATGAATTCTGTAGCCCTTCGAATCTAAAATTCAACGGTGAAAGTTTTAAGTCGTTTGGAATTCCCTACAGAAAGTTATGATAGTTTTAGTAACAAAAGGTCAGAAGTTGATGTGCTGTTTCGAATTTTGTTCATGGTTTAATACGAATTTAAAGAGTCTAATTATTTTTCTTAATGGCTGAAAATAATAGAAAAGATATATACATCAGGCTTTTCTCTCTCTCAAGTAAGTCTAGAGTTTTTCCTCCAAAAACATTTTGCTAAAATACATATCGATTGATTATACAATCGATTAATTGACGGGTGAAAAAGCTAGACGCGGAAGAGAGTTCGCTAGCACGAATTCGACACCGTTCTTGTTTCGGATTCAAGGTGAACCTCAGAGGAATCAAGCTACCTTAAAGATCATAGGTATGATATAAAATTCCCTCTTTTAAGAATATGTATATGATTACGACATGGATAAATTAGCAATAATAGAACGATTTTAGATGTTATCGGATTAAATTTTTTTTATTTTATCCGATTCGCATCATGAAATCCTTCACGTTATTCCCGACTCAGTTCTTGATTTTCTTGATCCGAAACAAGTTTGGTTGTATTCCGCACTCAATTCTTGATTTTCTTGATGCAAAACATGTTTGCGTTATTCCGGACTCAGTTCTTGATTTTCTTGATCCGAAACAAGTTTGGTTGTATTCCGCACTCAATTCTTGATTTTCTTGATGCAAAACATGTTTGCGTTATTCCGGACTCAGTTCTTGATTTTCTTGTTCAAAAACAAGTTTGGTTGTTTTCCGCACTCAATTCTTAATTTTCATGATGCAAAACATGTTTGCGTTATTCCGGACTCAGTTCTTGATTTTCTTGTTCCGAAATAAGTTTGTTTGTATTCCGCGCTCAATTCTTGATTTTCTTGATGCTAAACTTGTTTGCGGTATTCCGCACTCAGTTCTTGATTTTCTTGATCCCAAACAAGTTTGGTTGTATACCGCACACAATTCTTGATTTTCTTGATGCAAAAAATGTTTGCGGTATTCCTGACTCAATTCTTGATTGTCTTGATCCGAAACAAGTTTGGTTGTATTCCGCACTCAATTCTTGATTTTGTTGATGCAAAACATGTTTGCGTTATTCCGGACTCAGTTCTTGATTTTCTTGTTCCGAAACAAGTTTGGTTGTTTTCCGCACTCAATTCTTGATTTTCTTGATGCAAAACATGTTTGCGGTATTCCGGACTCAGTTCTTGATTTTCTTGTTCCGAAACAAATTTGGTTGTTTGCCGCACTCAATTCTTGATTTTCTTGATGCAAAACATGTTTGCGGTATTCCTGACTCAGTTCTTGATTTTCTTGTTCCGAAATAAGTTTGGTTGTTTTCCGCACTCAATTCTTGATTTTCTTGATGCAAAATATGTTTGCGTTATTCCGGAGTCAGTTCTTGATTTTCTTGTTCCGAAACAAGTTTGGTTGTATTCGCACTCAATTCTTGATTTTCTTGATGCAAAACATGTTTGCGTTATTCCGGACTCAGTTCTTGATTTTCTTGATCCGAAACAAATTTGGTTGTATTCCGCACTAAATTCTTGATTTTCCTGATGCAAAACATGTTTGCGTTATTCCGGACTCAGTTCTTGATTTTCTTGTTCCGAAACAAATTTGGTTGTTTTCCGCACTCAATTCTTGATTTTCTTGATGCAAAACATGTTTGCGGTATTCCTGACTCAGTTCTTGATTTTCTTGTTCCGAAATAAGTTTGGTTGTTTTCCGCACTCAATTCTTGATTTTCTTGATGCAAAACATGTTTGCGTTATTCCGGACTCAGTTCTTGATTTTCTTGTTCCGAAACAAGTTTGGTTGTTTTCCGCACTCAATTCTTGATTTTCTTGATGCAAAACATGTTTGCGTTATTCCGGACTCAGTTCTTGATTTTCTTGTTCCGAAACAAGTTTGGTTGTTTTCTGCACTCAATTCTTGATTTTCTTGATGCAAAACGTGTTTGCGGTATTCCTGACTCAGTTCTTGATTTTCTTCTTCCGAAACAAGTTTGGTTGTATACCGCACACAATTCTTGATTTTCTTGATGCAAAAAATGTTTGCGGTATTCCTGACTCAATTCTTGATTGTCTTGATCCGAAACAAGTTTGGTTGTATTCCGCACTCAATTCTTGATTTTGTTGATGCAAAACATGTTTGCGTTATTCCGGACTCAGTTCTTGATTTTCTTGTTCCGAAACAAGTTTGGTTGTTTTCCGCACTCAATTCTTGATTTTCTTGATGCAAAACATGTTTGCGGTATTCCGGACTCAGTTCTTGATTTTCTTGTTCCGAAACAAATTTGGTTGTTTGCCGCACTCAATTCTTGATTTTCTTGATGCAAAACATGTTTGCGGTATTCCTGACTCAGTTCTTGATTTTCTTGTTCCGAAATAAGTTTGGTTGTTTTCCGCACTCAATTCTTGATTTTCTTGATGCAAAATATGTTTGCGTTATTCCGGAGTCAGTTCTTGATTTTCTTGTTCCGAAACAAGTTTGGTTGTATTCGCACTCAATTCTTGATTTTCTTGATGCAAAACATGTTTGCGTTATTCCGGACTCAGTTCTTGATTTTCTTGATCCGAAACAAATTTGGTTGTATTCCGCACTAAATTCTTGATTTTCCTGATGCAAAACATGTTTGCGTTATTCCGGACTCAGTTCTTGATTTTCTTGTTCCGAAACAAATTTGGTTGTTTTCCGCACTCAATTCTTGATTTTCTTGATGCAAAACATGTTTGCGGTATTCCTGACTCAGTTCTTGATTTTCTTGTTCCGAAATAAGTTTGGTTGTTTTCCGCACTCAATTCTTGATTTTCTTGATGCAAAACATGTTTGCGTTATTCCGGACTCAGTTCTTGATTTTCTTGTTCCGAAACAAGTTTGGTTGTTTTCCGCACACAATTCTTGATTTTCTTGATGCAAAACATGTTTGCGTTATTCCGGACTCAGTTCTTGATTTTCTTGTTCCGAAACAAGTTTGGTTGTTTTCCGCACTCAATTCTTGATTTTCTTGATGCAAAACGTGTTTGCGGTATTCCTGACTCAGTTCTTGATTTTCTTCTTCCGAAATAATTTTGTTTGTATTCCGCACTCAATTCTTGATTTTCTTGATGCAAAACATGTTTGCGTTATTCCGGACTCAGTTCTTGATTTTCTTGTTCAAAAACAAGTTTGGTTGTTTTCCGCACTCAATTCTTGATTTTTTTGATGCAAAACATGGTTGCATTATTCCGGACTCAGTTCTTGATTTTCTTGATCCCAAAAAAGTTTGGTTGTATTCCGCACTCAATTCTTGATTTTCTTTGTGCAAAACATGTTTGCGTTATTCCGGACTCAGTTCTTGATTTTCTTATTCCGAAACAAGTTTGGTTGTATTCCGCACTCAATTCTTGATTTTCTTGATGCAAAATATGTTTGCGTTATTCCGGAGTCAATTCTTGATTTTCTTGTTCCGAAACAAGTTTGGTTGTTTTCCGCACTCAATTCTCGATTTTCTTGATGCAAAACATGTTTGCGTTATTCCGGACTCAGTTCTTGATTTTCTTGTACCGAAACAAGTTTGGTTGTTTTCCGCACTCAATTCTTGATTTTCTTGATGCAAAACATGTTTGCGGTATTCCTGACTCAGTTCTTGATTTTCTTGTTCCGAAATAAGTTTGGTTGTTTTCCGCACTCAATTCTTGATTTTCTTTATGCAAAACATGTTTGCGTTATTCCGGACTCAGTTCTTGATTTTCTTGTTCCGAAACAAGTTTGGTTGTATTCCGCACTCAATTCTTGATTTTCTTGATGCAAAACATGTTTGCGTTATTCCGGACTCAGTTCTTGATTTTCTTGATCCGAAACAAGTTTGGTTGTATTCCGCACTAAATTCTTGATTTTCTTGATGCAAAACATGTTTGCGTTATTCCGGACTCAGTTCTTGATTTTCTTGTTCAAAAACAAGTTTGGTTCTTTTCCGCACTCAATTCTTGATTTTCTTGATGCAAAACATGTTTGCGGTATTCCTGACTCAGTTCTTGATTTTCTTGTTCCGAAATAAGTTTGGTTGTTTTCCGCACTCAATTCTTGATTTTCTTTATGCAAAACATGTTTGCGTTATTCCGGACTCAGTTCTTGATTTTCTTGTTCCGAAACAAGTTTGGTTGTATTCCGCACTCAATTCTTGATTTTCTTGATGCAAAACATGTTTGCGTTATTCCGGACTCAGTTCTTGATTTTCTTGATCCGAAACAAGTTTGGTTGTATTCCGCACTAAATTCTTGATTTTCTTGATGCAAAACATGTTTGCGTTATTCCGGACTCAGTTCTTGATTTTCTTGTTCAAAAACAAGTTTGGTTGTTTTCCGCACTCAATTCTAGATTTTCTTGATGAAAACATGTTTGCGTTATTCCGGACTTAGTTCTTAATTTTCTTGTTCCGAAACAAGTTTGGTTGTTTTCCGCACTCAATTCTTGATTTTCTTGATGCAAAACATGTTTGCGGTATTCCTGACTCAGTTCTTGATTTTCTTGTTCCGAAATAAGTTTGGTTGTTTTCCGCACTCAATTCTTGATTTTCTTGATGCAAAACATGTTTGCGTTATTCCGGACTCAGTTCTTGATTTTCTTGTTCCGAAACAAGTTTGGTTGTTTTCCGCACTCAATTCTTGATTTTCTTGATGCAAAACATGTTTGCGTTATTCCGGACTCAGTTCTTGATTTTCTTGTTCCGAAACAAGTTTGGTTGTTTTCCGCACTCAATTCTTGATTTTCTTGATGCAAAACGTGTTTGCGGTATTCCTGACTCAGTTCTTGATTTTCTTCTTCCGAAACAATTTTGTTTGTATTCCGCACTCAATTCTTGATTTTCTTGATGCAAAACATGTTTGCGTTATTCCGGACTCAGTTCTTGATTTTCTTGTTCAAAAACAAGTTTGGTTGTTTTCCGCACTCAATTCTTGATTTTTTTGATGCAAAACATGGTTGCATTATTCCGGACTCAGTTCTTGATTTTCTTGATCCCAAAAAAGTTTGGTTGTATTCCGCACTCAATTCTTGATTTTCTTTGTGCAAAACATGTTTGCGTTATTCCGGACTCAGTTCTTGATTTTCTTATTCCGAAACAAGTTTGGTTGTATTCCGCACTCAATTCTTGATTTTCTTGATGCAAAATATGTTTGCGTTATTCCGGAGTCAATTCTTGATTTTCTTGTTCCGAAACAAGTTTGGTTGTTTTCCGCACTCAATTCTCGATTTTCTTGATGCAAAACATGTTTGCGTTATTCCGGACTCAGTTCTTGATTTTCTTGTACCGAAACAAGTTTGGTTGTTTTCCGCACTCAATTCTTGATTTTCTTGATGCAAAACATGTTTGCGGTATTCCTGACTCAGTTCTTGATTTTCTTGTTCCGAAATAAGTTTGGTTGTTTTCCGCACTCAATTCTTGATTTTCTTTATGCAAAACATGTTTGCGTTATTCCGGACTCAGTTCTTGATTTTCTTGTTCCGAAACAAGTTTGGTTGTATTCCGCACTCAATTCTTGATTTTCTTTGTGCAAAACATGTTTGCGTTATTCCGGACTCAGTTCTTGATTTTCTTATTCCGAAACAAGTTTGGTTGTATTCCGCACTCAATTCTTGATTTTCTTGATGCAAAATATGTTTGCGTTATTCCGGAGTCAATTCTTGATTTTCTTGTTCCGAAACAAGTTTGGTTGTTTTCCGCACTCAATTCTCGATTTTCTTGATGCAAAACATGTTTGCGTTATTCCGGACTCAGTTCTTGATTTTCTTGTACCGAAACAAGTTTGGTTGTTTTCCGCACTCAATTCTTGATTTTCTTGATGCAAAACATGTTTGCGGTATTCCTGACTCAGTTCTTGATTTTCTTGTTCCGAAATAAGTTTGGTTGTTTTCCGCACTCAATTCTTGATTTTCTTTATGCAAAACATGTTTGCGTTATTCCGGACTCAGTTCTTGATTTTCTTGTTCCGAAACAAGTTTGGTTGTATTCCGCACTCAATTCTTGATTTTCTTGATGCAAAACATGTTTGCGTTATTCCGGACTCAGTTCTTGATTTTCTTGTTCAAAAACAAGTTTGGTTCTTTTCCGCACTCAATTCTTGATTTTCTTGATGCAAAACATGTTTGCGGTATTCCTGACTCAGTTCTTGATTTTCTTGTTCCGAAATAAGTTTGGTTGTTTTCCGCACTCAATTCTTGATTTTCTTTATGCAAAACATGTTTGCGTTATTCCGGACTCAGTTCTTGATTTTCTTGTTCCGAAACAAGTTTGGTTGTATTCCGCACTCAATTCTTGATTTTCTTGATGCAAAACATGTTTGCGTTATTCCGGACTCAGTTCTTGATTTTCTTGATCCGAAACAAGTTTGGTTGTATTCCGCACTAAATTCTTGATTTTCTTGATGCAAAACATGTTTGCGTTATTCCGGACTCAGTTCTTGATTTTCTTGTTCAAAAACAAGTTTGGTTGTTTTCCGCACTCAATTCTAGATTTTCTTGATGAAAACATGTTTGCGTTATTCCGGACTTAGTTCTTGATTTTCTTGTTCCGAAACAAGTTTGGTTGTTTTCCGCACTCAATTCTTGATTTTCTTGATGCAAAACATGTTTGCGGTATTCCTGACTCAGTTCTTGATTTTCTTGTTCCGAAATAAGTTTGGTTGTTTTCCGCACTCAATTCTTGATTTTCTTGATGCAAAGCATGTTTGCGTTATTCCGGACTTAGTTCTTGATTTTCTTGTTCCGAAACAAGTTTGGTTGTTTTCCGCACTCAATTCTTGATTTTCTTGATGCAAAACATTTTTGCGGTATTCCTGACTCAGTTCTTGATTTTCTTGTTCCGAAATAAGTTTGGTTGTTTTCCGCACTCAATTCTTGATTTTCTTGATGCAAAATATGTTTGCGTTATTCCGGAGTCAGTTCTTGATTTTCTTGTTCCGAAATAAGTTTGGTTGTATTCCGCACTCAATTCTTGATTTTCTTGATGCAAAACATGTTTGCGTTATTCCGGACTCAGTTCTTGATTTTCTTGATCCGAAACAAGTTTGGTTGTATTCCGCACTAAATTCTTGATTTTCTTGATGCAAAACATGTTTGCGTTATTCCGGACTCAATTCTTGATTGTCTTAATCCGAAACAAGTTTGGTTGTATTCCGCACTCAATTCTTGATTTTGTTGATGCAAAACATGTTTGCGTTATTCCGGACTCAGTTCTTGATTTTCTTATTCCGAAACAAGTTTGGTTGTATTCCGCACTCAATTCTTGATTTTCTTGATGCAAAATATGTTTGCGTTATTCCGGAGTCAATTCTTGATTTTCTTGTTCCGAAACAAGTTTGGTTGTTTTCCGCACTCAATTCTTGATTTTCTTGATGCAAAACATGTTTGCGTTATTCCGGACTCAGTTCTTGATTTTCTTGTACCGAAACAAGTTTGGTTGTTTTCCGCACTCAATTCTTGATTTTCTTGATGCAAAACATGTTTGCGGTATTCCTGACTCAGTTCTTGATTTTCTTGTTCCGAAATAAGTTTGGTTGTTTTCCGCACTCAATTCTTGATTTTCTTTATGCAAAACATGTTTGCGTTATTCCGGACTCAGTTCTTGATTTTCTTGTTCCGAAACAAGTTTGGTTGTATTCCGCACTCAATTCTTGATTTTCTTGATGCAAAACATGTTTGCGTTATTCCGGACTCAGTTCTTGATTTTCTTGATCCGAAACAAGTTTGGTTGTATTCCGCACTAAATTCTTGATTTTCTTGATGCAAAACATGTTTGCGTTATTCCGGACTCAGTTCTTGATTTTCTTGTTCAAAAACAAGTTTGGTTCTTTTCCGCACTCAATTCTTGATTTTCTTGATGCAAAACATGTTTGCGGTATTCCTGACTCAGTTCTTGATTTTCTTGTTCCGAAATAAGTTTGGTTGTTTTCCGCACTCAATTCTTGATTTTCTTTATGCAAAACATGTTTGCGTTATTCCGGACTCAGTTCTTGATTTTCTTGTTCCGAAACAAGTTTGGTTGTATTCCGCACTCAATTCTTGATTTTCTTGATGCAAAACATGTTTGCGTTATTCCGGACTCAGTTCTTGATTTTCTTGATCCGAAACAAGTTTGGTTGTATTCCGCACTAAATTCTTGATTTTCTTGATGCAAAACATGTTTGCGTTATTCCGGACTCAATTCTTGATTGTCTTAATCCGAAACAAGTTTGGTTGTATTCCGCACTCAATTCTTGATTTTGTTGATGCAAAACATGTTTGCGTTATTCCGGACTCAGTTCTTGATTTTCTTATTCCGAAACAAGTTTGGTTGTATTCCGCACTCAATTCTTGATTTTCTTGATGCAAAACATGTTTGCGTTATTCCGGACTCAGTTCTTGATTTTCTTGATCCGAAACAAGTTTGGTTGTATTCCGCACTAAATTCTTGATTTTCTTGATGCAAAACATGTTTGCGTTATTCCGGACTCAGTTCTTGATTTTCTTGTTCAAAAACAAGTTTGGTTCTTTTCCGCACTCAATTCTTGATTTTCTTGATGCAAAACATGTTTGCGGTATTCCTGACTCAGTTCTTGATTTTCTTGTTCCGAAATAAGTTTGGTTGTTTTCCGCACTCAATTCTTGATTTTCTTGATGCAAAATATGTTTGCGTTATTCCGGAGTCAGTTCTTGATTTTCTTGTTCCGAAATAAGTTTGGTTGTATTCCGCACTCAATTCTTGATTTTCTTGATGCAAAACATGTTTGCGTTATTCCGGACTCAGTTCTTGATTTTCTTGATCCGAAACAAGTTTGGTTGTATTCCGCACTAAATTCTTGATTTTCTTGATGCAAAACATGTTTGCGTTATTCCGGACTCAATTCTTGATTGTCTTAATCCGAAACAAGTTTGGTTGTATTCCGCACTCAATTCTTGATTTTGTTGATGCAAAACATGTTTGCGTTATTCCGGACTCAGTTCTTGATTTTCTTGTACCGAAACAAGTTTGGTTGTTTTCCGCACTCAATTCTTGATTTTCTTGATGCAAAACATGTTTGCGGTATTCCTGACTCAGTTCTTGATTTTCTTGTTCCGAAATAAGTTTGGTTGTTTTCCGCACTCAATTCTTGATTTTCTTTATGCAAAACATGTTTGCGTTATTCCGGACTCAGTTCTTGATTTTCTTGTTCCGAAACAAGTTTGGTTGTATTCCGCACTCAATTCTTGATTTTCTTGATGCAAAACATGTTTGCGTTATTCCGGACTCAGTTCTTGATTTTCTTGATCCGAAACAAGTTTGGTTGTATTCCGCACTAAATTCTTGATTTTCTTGATGCAAAACATGTTTGCGTTATTCCGGACTCAGTTCTTGATTTTCTTGTTCAAAAACAAGTTTGGTTCTTTTCCGCACTCAATTCTTGATTTTCTTGATGCAAAACATGTTTGCGGTATTCCTGACTCAGTTCTTGATTTTCTTGTTCCGAAATAAGTTTGGTTGTTTTCCGCACTCAATTCTTGATTTTCTTTATGCAAAACATGTTTGCGTTATTCCGGACTCAGTTCTTGATTTTCTTGTTCCGAAACAAGTTTGGTTGTATTCCGCACTCAATTCTTGATTTTCTTGATGCAAAACATGTTTGCGTTATTCCGGACTCAGTTCTTGATTTTCTTGATCCGAAACAAGTTTGGTTGTATTCCGCACTAAATTCTTGATTTTCTTGATGCAAAACATGTTTGCGTTATTCCGGACTCATTTCTTGATTTTCTTGTTCAAAAACAAGTTTGGTTGTTTTCCGCACTCAATTCTTGATTTTCTTGATGCAAAACATGTTTGCGGTATTCCTGACTCAGTTCTTGATTTTCTTGTTCCGAAATAAGTTTGGTTGTTTTCCGCACTCAATTCTTGATTTTCTTGATGCAAAACATGTTTGCGTTATTCCGGACTTAGTTCTTGATTTTCTTGTTCCGAAACAAGTTTGGTTGTTTTCCGCACTCAATTCTTGATTTTCTTGATGCAAAACATTTTTGCGGTATTCCTGACTCAGTTCTTGATTTTCTTGTTCCGAAATAAGTTTGGTTGTTTTCCGCACTCAATTCTTGATTTTCTTGATGCAAAATATGTTTGCGTTATTCCGGAGTCAGTTCTTGATTTTCTTGTTCCGAAATAAGTTTGGTTGTATTCCGCACTCAATTCTTGATTTTCTTGATGCAAAACATGTTTGCGTTATTCCGGACTCAGTTCTTGATTTTCTTGATCCGAAACAAGTTTGGTTGTATTCCGCACTAAATTCTTGATTTTCTTGATGCAAAACATGTTTGCGTTATTCCGGACTCAATTCTTGATTGTCTTAATCCGAAACAAGTTTGGTTGTATTCCGCACTCAATTCTTGATTTTGTTGATGCAAAACATGTTTGCATTATTCCGGACTCAGTTCTTGATTTTCTTATTCAAAAACAAGTTTGGTTGTTTTCCGTACTCAATTCTTGATTTTCTAGATGCAAAACATGTTTGCGTTATTCCGGAGTCAGTTCTTGATTTTCTTGTTGCGAAATAAGTTTGGTTGTTTTCCGCACTCAATTCTTGATTTTCTTGATGCAAAATATGTTTGCGTTATTCCGGAGTCAGTTCTTGATTTTCTTGTTCCGAAACAAGTTTGGTTGTATTCCGCACTCAATTCTTGATTTTCTTTGTGCAAAACATGTTTGCGTTATTCCGGACTCAGTTCTTGATTTTCTTGATCCGAAACAAGTTTGGTTGTATTCCGCACTAAATTCTTGATTTTCTTGATGCAAAACATGTTTGCGTTATTCCGGACTCAGTTCTTGATTTTCTTGTTCCGAAACAAGTTTGGTTGTTTTCCGCACTCAATTCTTGATTTTCTTGATGCAAAACATGTTTGCGTTATTCCGGACTCAGTTCTTGATTTTCTTGTTCCGAAACAAGTTTGGTTGTTTTCCGCACTCAATTCTTGATTTTCTTGATGCAAAACATGTTTGCGGTATTCCTGACTCAGTTCTTGATTTTCTTGTTCCGAAATAAGTTTGGGTGTTTTCCGCACTCAATTCTTGATTTTCTTGATGCAAAATATGTTTGCGTTATTCCGGAGTCAGTTCTTGATTTTCTTGTTCCGAAACAAGTTTGGTTGTTTTCCGCACTCAATTCTTGATTTTCTTGATGCAAAACATTTTTGCGGTATTCCTGACTCAGTTCTTGATTTTCTTGTTCCGAAATAAGTTTGGTTGTTTTCCGCACTCAATTCTTGATTTTCTTGATGCAAAATATGTTTGCGTTATTCCGGAGTCAGTTCTTGATTTTCTTGTTCCGAAATAAGTTTGGTTGTATTCCGCACTCAATTCTTGATTTTCTTGATGCAAAACATGTTTGCGTTATTCCGGACTCAGTTCTTGATTTTCTTGATCCGAAACAAGTTTGGTTGTATTCCGCACTAAATTCTTGATTTTCTTGATGCAAAACATGTTTGCGTTATTCCGGACTCAATTCTTGATTGTCTTAATCCGAAACAAGTTTGGTTGTATTCCGCACTCAATTCTTGATTTTGTTGATGCAAAACATGTTTGCATTATTCCGGACTCAGTTCTTGATTTTCTTATTCACAAAAAAGTTTGGTTGTTTTCCGTACTCAATTCTTGATTTTCTAGATGCAAAACATGTTTGCGTTATTCCGGAGTCAGTTCTTGATTTTCTTGTTGCGAAATAAGTTTGGTTGTTTTCCGCACTCAATTCTTGATTTTCTTGATGCAAAATATGTTTGCGTTATTCCGGAGTCAGTTCTTGATTTTTCTTGTTCCGAAACAAGTTTGGTTGTATTCCGCACTCAATTCTTGATTTTCTTTGTGCAAAACATGTTTGCGTTATTCCGGACTCAGTTCTTGATTTTCTTGATCCGAAACAAGTTTGGTTGTATTCCGCACTAAATTCTTGATTTTCTTGATGCAAAACATGTTTGCGTTATTCCGGACTCAGTTCTTGATTTTCTTGTTCCGAAACAAGTTTGGTTGTTTTCCGCACTCAATTCTTGACTTTCTTGATGCAAAACATGTTTGCGTTATTCCGGACTCAGTTCTTGATTTTCTTGTTCCGAAACAAGTTTGGTTGTTTTCCGCACTCAATTCTTGATTTTCTTGATGCAAAACATGTTTGCGGTATTCCTGACTCAGTTCTTGATTTTCTTGTTCCGAAATAAGTTTGGGTGTTTTCCGCACTCAATTCTTGATTTTCTTGATGCAAAATATGTTTGCGTTATTCCGGAGTCAGTTCTTGATTTTCTTGTTCCGAAACAAGTTTGGTTGTATTCCGCACTCAATTCTTGATTTTCTTGATGCAAAACATGTTTGCGTTATTCCGGACTCAGTTCTTGATTTTCTTGATCCGAAACAAGTTTGGTTGTATTCCGCACTAAATTCTTGATTTTCCTGATGCAAAACATGTTTGCGTTATTCCGGACTCAGTTCTTGATTTTCTTGTTCAAACACAAGTTTGGTTGTTTTCCGCACTCAATTCTTGATTTTCTTGATGCAAAACATGTTTGCGGTATTCCGGACTCAGTTCTTGATTTTTTCTTGATCCGAAATAAGTTTGGTTGTATTCCGCACTAAATTCTTGATTTTCTTGATGCAAAACATGTTTGCGTTATTCCGGACTCAGTTCTTGATTTTCTTGTTCCGAAACAAGTTTGGTTGTTTTCCGCACTCAATTCTTGATTTTCTTGATGCAAAACATGTTTGCGGTATTCCTGACTCAGTTCTTGATTTTCTTGTTCCGAAATAAGTTTGGTTGTTTTCCGCACTCAATTCTTGATTTTTCTTTATGTAAAACATGTTTGCGTTATTCCGGACTCAGTTCTTGATTTTCTTGTTCCGAAACAAGTTTGGTTGTATTCCGCACTCAATTCTTGATTTTCTTGATGCAAAACATGTTTGCGTTATTCCGGACTCAGTTCTTGATTTTCTTGATCCGAAACAAGTTTGGTTGTATTCCGCACTAAATTCTTGATTTTCTTGATGCAAAACATGTTTGCGTTATTCCGGACTCAGTTCTTGATTTTCTTGTTCAAAAACAAGTTTGGTTGTTTTCCGCACTCAATTCTTGATTTTCTTGATGCAAAACATGTTTGCGTTATTCCGGACTGAGTTCTTGATTTTCTTGTTCCGAAACAAGTTTGGTTGTTTTCCGCACTCAATTCTTGATTTTCTTGATGCAAAACATGTTTGCGGTATTCCTGACTCAGTTCTTGATTTTCTTATAACGAAATAAGTTTGGTTGTTTTCCGCACTCAATTCTTGATTTTCTTGATGCAAAATATGTTTGCGTTATTCCGGAGTCAGTTCTTGATTTTCTTGTTCCGAAACAAGTTTGGTTGTATTCCGCACTCAATTCTTGATTTTCTTGATGCAAAACATGTTTGCGTTATTACGGACTCAGTTCTTGATTTTCTTGATCCGAAACAAGTTTGGTTGTATTCCGCACTAAATTCTTGATTTTCTTGATGCAAAACATGTTTGCGTTATTACGGACTCAGTTCTTGATTTTCTTGATCCGAAACAAGTTTGGTTGTATTCCGCACTCAATTCTTGATTTTCTTGATGCAAAACATGTTTGCGTTATTCCGGACTCAGTTCTTGATTTTCTTATTCAAAAACAAGTTTGGTTGTTTTCCGCACTCAATTCTTGATTTTCTAGATGCAAAACATGTTTGCGTTATTCCGGAGTCAGTTCTTGATTTTCTTGTTGCGAAATAAGTTTGGTTGTTTTCCGCACTCAATTCTTGATTTTCTTGATGCAAAATATGTTTGCGTTATTCCGGAGTCAGTTCTTGATTTTCTTGTTCCGAAATAAGTTTGGTTGTATTCCGTACTCAATTCTTGATTTTCTTGATGCAAAACATGTTTGCGTTATTCCGGACTCAGTTCTTGATTTTCTTATTCAAAAACAAGTTTGGTTGTTTTCCGCACTCAATTCTTGATTTTCTTGATGCAAAACATGTTTGCGTTATTCCGGAGTCAGTTCTTGATTTTCTTGTTCCGAAACAAGTTTGGTTGTTTTCCGCACTCAATTCTTGATTTTCTTGATGCAAAACATGTTTGCGGTATTCCGGACTCAGTTCTTGATTTTTTCTTGATCCGAAACAAGTTTGGTTGTATTCCGCACTAAATTCTTGATTTTCTTGATGCAAAACATGTTTGCGTTATTCCGGACTCAGTTCTTGATTTTCTTGTTCCGAAACAAGTTTGGTTGTTTTCCGCACTCAATTCTTGATTTTCTTGATGCAAAACATGTTTGCGGTATTCCTGACTCAGTTCTTGATTTTCTTGTTCCGAAATAAGTTTGGTTGTTTTCCGCACTCAATTCTTGATTTTTCTTTATGTAAAACATGTTTGCGTTATTCCGGACTCAGTTCTTGATTTTCTTGTTCCGAAACAAGTTTGTTGTATTCCGCACTCAATTCTTGATTTTCTTGATGCAAAACATGTTTGCGTTATTCCGGACTCAGTTCTTGATTTTCTTGATCCGAAACAAGTTTGGTTGTATTCCGCACTAAATTCTTGATTTTCTTGATGCAAAACATGTTTGCGTTATTCCGGACTCGGTTCTTGATTTTCTTGTTCAAAAACAAGTTTGGTTGTTTTCCGCACTCAATTCTTGATTTTCTTGATGCAAAACATGTTTGCGTTATTCCGGACTGAGTTCTTGATTTTCTTGTTCCGAAACAAGTTTGGTTGTTTTCCGCACTCAATTCTTGATTTTCTTGATGCAAAACATGTTTGTGGTATTCCTGACTCAGTTCTTGATTTTCTTGTAACGAAATAAGTTTGGTTGTTTTCCGCACTCAATTCTTGATTTTCTTGATGCAAAATATGTTTGCGTTATTCCGGAGTCAGTTCTTGATTTTCTTGTTCCGAAACAAGTTTGGTTGTATTCCGCACTCAATTCTTGATTTTCTTGATGCAAAACATGTTTGCGTTATTACGGACTCAGTTCTTCATTTTCTTGATCCGAAACAAGTTTGGTTGTATTCCGCACTAAATTCTTGATTTTCTTGATGCAAAACATGTTTGCGTTATTACGGACTCAGTTCTTGATTTTCTTGATCCGAAACAAGTTTGGTTGTATTCCGCACTAAATTCTTGATTTTCTTGATGCAAAACATGTTTGCGTTATTCCGGACTCAGTTCTTGATTTTCTTATTCAAAAACAAGTTTGGTTGTTTTCCGCACTCAATTCTTGATTTTCTAGATGCAAAACATGTTTGCGTTATTCCGGAGTCAGTTCTTGATTTTCTTGTTGCGAAATAAGTTTGGTTGTTTTCCGCACTCAATTCTTGATTTTCTTGATGCAAAATATGTTTGCGTTATTCCGGAGTCAGTTCTTGATTTTCTTGTTCCGAAATAAGTTTGGTTGTATTCCGTACTCAATTCTTGATTTTCTTGATGCAAAACATGTTTGCGTTATTCCGGAGTCAGTTCTTGATTTTCTTGTTGCGAAATAAGTTTGGTTGTTTTCCGCACTCAATTCTTGATTTTCTTGATGCAAAACATGTTTGCGTTATTCCGGAGTCAGTTCTTGATTTTCTTGTTCCGAAACAAGTTTGGTTGTTTTCCGCACTCAATTCTTGATTTTCTTGATGCAAAACATGTTTGCGGTATTCCTGACTCAGTTCTTGATTTTCTTGTTGCGAAATAAGTTTGGTTGTTTTCCGCACTCAGTTCTTGATTTTCTTGATGCAAAATATGTTTGCGTTATTCCTTAGTCAGTTCTTGATTTTCTTGTTCCGAAACAAGTTTGGTTGTATTCCGCACTCAATTCTTGATTTTCTTGATGCAAAACATGTTTGCGTTATTCCGGACTCAGTTCTTGATTTTCTTGATCCGAAACAAGTTTGGTTGTATTCCGCACTAAATTCTTGATTTTCTTGATGCAAAACATGTTTGCGTTATTCCGGACTCAGTTCTTGATTTTCTTGTTCCGAAACAAGTTTGGTTGTTTTCCGCACTCAATTCTTGATTTTCTTGATGCAAAACATGTTTGCGTTATTCCGGACTCAGTTCTTGATTTTCTTGTTCCGAAACAAGTTTGGTTGTTTTCCGCACTCAATTCTTGATTTTCTTGATGCAAAACATGTTTGCGGTATTCCTGACTCAGTTCTTGATTTTCTTGTTCCGAAATAAGTTTGGTTGTTTTCCGCACTCAATTCTTGATTTTCTTGATGCAAAATATGTTTGCGTTATTCCGGAGTCAGTTCTTGATTTTCTTGTTCCGAAACAAGTTTGGTTGTATTCCGCACTCAATTCTTGATTTTCTTGATGCAAAACATGTTTGCGTTATTCCGGACTCAGTTCTTGATTTTCTTGATCCGAAACAAGTTTGGTTGTATTCCGCACTAAATTCTTGATTTTCTTGATGCAAAACATGTTTGCGTTATTCCGGACTCAGTTCTTGATTTTCTTGATCCGAAACAAGTTTGGTTGTATTCCGCACTAAATTCTTGATTTTCTTGATGCAAAACATGTTTGCGTTATTCCGGACTCAGTTCTTGATTTTCTTGTTCAAAAACAAGTTTGGTTGTTTTCCGCACTCAATTCTTGATTTTCTTGATGCAAAACATGTTTGCGTTATTCCTGACTCAGTTCTTGATTTTCTTGTTCCGAAATAAATTTGGTTGTATTCCGCACTCAATTCTTGATTTTCTTGATGCAAAACATGTTTGCGTTATTCCGGACTCAGTTCTTGATTTTCTTGTTGCGAAATAAGTTTGGTTGTTTTCCGCACTCAATTCTTGATTTTCTTGATGCAAAACATGTTTGCGGTATTCCTGACTCAGTTCTTGATTTTCTTGTTGCGAAATAAGTTTGGTTGTTTTCCGCACTCAGTTCTTGATTTTCTTGATGCAAAATATGTTTGCGTTATTCCGGAGTCAGTTCTTGATTTTCTTGTTCCGAAACAAGTTTGGTTGTATTCCGCACTCAATTCTTGATTTTCTTGATGCAAAACATGTTTGCGTTATTCCGGAGTCAGTTCTTGATTTTCTTGTTGCGAAACAAGTTTGGTTGTTTTCCGCACTCAATTCTTGATTTTCTTGATGCAAAACATGTTTGCGGTATTCCTGACTCAGTTCTTGATTTTCTTGTTGCGAAATAAGTTTGGTTGTTTTCCGCACTCAATTCTTGATTTTCTTGATGCAAAATATGTTTGCGTTATTCCGGAGTCAGTTCTTGATTTTCTTGTTCCGAAACAAGTTTGGTTGTATTCCGCACTCAATTCTTGATTTTCTTGATGCAAAACATGTTTGCGTTATTCCGGACTCAGTTCTTGATTTTCTTGATCCGAAACAAGTTTGGTTGTATTCCGCACTAAATTCTTGATTTTCTTGATGCAAAACATGTTTGCGTTATTCCGGACTCAGTTCTTGATTTTCTTGTTCCGAAACAAGTTTGGTTGTTTTCCGCACTCAATTCTTGATTTTCTTGATGCAAAACATGTTTGCGTTATTCCGGACTCAGTTCTTGATTTTCTTGTTCCGAAACAAGTTTGGTTGTTTTCCGCACTCAATTCTTGATTTTCTTGATGCAAAACATGTTTGCGGTATTCCTGACTCAGTTCTTGATTTTCTTGTTCCGAAATAAGTTTGGTTGTTTTCCGCACTCAATTCTTGATTTTCTTGATGCAAAATATGTTTAAGTTATTCCGGAGTCAGTTCTTGATTTTCTTGTTCCGAAACAAGTTTGGTTGTATTCCGCACTCAATTCTTGATTTTCTTGATGCAAAACATGTTTGCGTTATTCCGGACTCAGTTCTTGATTTTCTTGATCCGAAACAAGTTTGGTTGTATTCCGCACTAAATTCTTGATTTTCTTGATGCAAAACATGTTTGCGTTATTCCGGACTCAGTTCTTGATTTTCTTGATCCGAAACAAGTTTGGTTGTATTCCGCACTAAATTCTTGATTTTCTTGATGCAAAACATGTTTGCGTTATTCCGGACTCAGTTCTTGATTTTCTTGTTCAAAAACAAGTTTGGTTGTATTCCGCACTCAATTCTTGATTTTCTTGATGCAAAACATGTTTGCGTTATTCCGGACTGAGTTCTTGATTTTCTTGTTCCGAAATAAGTTTGGTTGTATTCCGCACTCAATTCTTGATTTTCTTGATGCAAAACATGTTTGCGTTATTCCGGAGTCAGTTCTTGATTTTCTTGTTGCGAAATAAGTTTGGTTGTTTTCCGCACTCAATTCTTGATTTTCTTGATGCAAAATATGTTTGCGTTATTCCGGAATCAGTTCTTGATTTTCTTGTTCCGAAATAAGTTTGGTTGTATTCCGCACTCAATTCTTGATTTTCTTGATGCAAAACATGTTTGCGTTATTCCGGACTCGGTTCTTGATTTTCTTCATCCGAAACAAGTTTGGTTGTATTCCGCACTAAATTCTTGATTTTCTTGATGCAAAACATGTTTGCGTTATTCCGGACTCAGTTCTTGATTTTCTTGTTCCGAAACAAGTTTGGTTGTTTTCCGCACTCAATTCTTGATTTTCTTGATGCAAAACATGTTTGCGTTATTCCGGACTCAGTTCTTGATTTTCTTGTTCCGAAACAAGTTTGGTTGTTTTCCGCACTCAATTCTTGATTTTCTTGATGCAAAACATGTTTGCGTTATTCCGGAGTCAGTTCTTGATTTTTTTTTGATCCGAAACAAATTTGGTTGTATTCCGCACTCAATTCTTGATTTTCTTGATGCAAAACATGTTTGCGGTATTCCTGACTCAGTTCTTGATTTTCTTGTTGCGAAATAAGTTTGGTTGTTTTCCGCACTCAGTTCTTGATTTTCTTGATGCAAAATATGTTTGCATTATTCCGGACTCAGTTCTTGATTTTCTTGATCCCAAACAAGTTTGGTTGTATTCCGCACTCAATTCTTGATTTTCTTTATGCAAAACATGTTTGCGTTATTCCGGACTCAGTTCTTGATTTTCTTGATCCGAAACAAGTTTGGTTGTATTCCGCACTAAATTCTTGATTTTCTTGATGCAAAACATGTTTGCGTTATTCCGGACTCAGTTCTTGATTTTCTTGTTCCGAAACAAGTTTGGTTGTTTTCCGCACTCAATTCTTGATTTTCTTGATGCAAAACATGTTTGCGTTATTCCGGACTCAGTTCTTGATTTTCTTGTTCCGAAACAAATTTGGTTGTTTTCCGCACTCAATTCTTGATTTTCTTGATGCAAAACATGTTTGCGGTATTCCTGACTCAGTTCTTGATTTTCTTGTTCCGAAATAAGTTTGGTTGTTTTCCGCACTCAATTCTTGATTTTCTTGATGCAAAATATGTTTGCGTTATTCCGGAGTCAGTTCTTGATTTTCTTGTTCCGAAACAAGTTTGGTTGTATTCCGCACTCAATTCTTGATTTTCTTGATGCAAAACATGTTTGCGTTATTCCGGACTCAGTTCTTGATTTTCTTGATCCGAAACAAGTTTGGTTGTATTCCGCACTAAATTCTTGATTTTCCTGATGCAAAACATGTTTGCGTTATTCCGGACTCAGTTCTTGATTTTCATGTTCCGAAACAAATTTGGTTGTTTTCCGCACTCAATTCTTGATTTTCTTGATGCAAAACATGTTTGCGGTATTCCTGACTCAGGTCTTGATTTTCTTGTTCCGAAATAAGTTTGGTTGTTTTCCGCACTCAATTCTTGATTTTCTTGATGCAAAACATGTTTGCGTTATTCCGGACTCAGTTCTTGATTTTCTTGTTCCGAAACAAGTTTGATTGTTTTCCGCACTCAATTCTTGATTTTCTTGATGCAAAATATGTTTGCGTTATTCCGGACTCAGTTCTTGATTTTCTTGTTCCGAAACAAGTTTGGTTGTTTTCCGCACTCAATTCTTGATTTTCTTGATGCAAAACATGTTTGCGGTATTCCTGACTCAGTTCTTGATTTTCTTCTTCCGAAACAATTTTGTTTGTATTCCGCACTCAATTCTTGATTTTCTTGATGCAAAACATGTTTGCGTTATTCCGGACTCAGTTCTTGATTTTCTTGTTCAAAAACAAGTTTGGTTGTTTTCCGCACTCAATTCTTGATTTTTTTGATGCAAAACATGGTTGCATTATTCCGGACTCAGTTCTTGATTTTCTTGATCCCAAACAAGTTTGGTTGTATTCCGCACTCAATTCTTGATTTTCTTGATGCAAAACATGTTTGCGTTATTCCGGACTCCGTTCTTGATTTTCTTGTTCCGAAACAAGTTTGGTTGTTTTCCGCACTCAATTCTTGATTTTCTTGATGCAAAACATGTTTGCGTTATTCCGGACTGAGTTCTTGATTTTCTTGTTCCGAAACAAGTTTGGTTGTTTTCCGCACTCAATTCTTGATTTTCTTGATGCAAAACATGTTTGCGGTATTCCTGACTCAGTTCTTGATTTTCTTGTAACGAAATAAGTTTGGTTGTTTTCCGCACTCAATTCTTGATTTTCTTGATGCAAAATATGTTTGCGTTATTCCGGAGTCAGTTCTTGATTTTCTTGTTCCGAAACAAGTTTGGTTGTATTCCGCACTCAATTCTTGATTTTCTTGATGCAAAACATGTTTGCGTTATTACGGACTCAGTTCTTGATTTTCTTGATCCGAAACAAGTTTGGTTGTATTCCGCACTAAATTCTTGATTTTCTTGATGCAAAACATGTTTGCGTTATTACGGACTCAGTTCTTGATTTTCTTGATCCGAAACAAGTTTGGTTGTATTCCGCACTAAATTCTTGATTTTCTTGATGCAAAACATGTTTGCGTTATTCCGGACTCAGTTCTTGATTTTCTTATTCAAAAACAAGTTTGGTTGTTTTCCGCACTCAATTCTTGATTTTCTAGATGCAAAACATGTTTGCGTTATTCCGGAGTCAGTTCTTGATTTTCTTGTTGCGAAATAAGTTTGGTTGTTTTCCGCACTCAATTCTTGATTTTCTTGATGCAAAATATGTTTGCGTTATTCCGGAGTCAGTTCTTGATTTTCTTGTTCCGAAATAAGTTTGGTTGTATTCCGTACTCAATTCTTGATTTTCTTGATGCAAAACATGTTTGCGTTATTCCGGACTCAGTTCTTGATTTTCTTATTCAAAAACAAGTTTGGTTGTTTTCCGCACTCAATTCTTGATTTTCTTGATGCAAAACATGTTTGCGTTATTCCGGACTCAGTTCTTGATTTTCTTGTTCCGAAACAAATTTGGTTGTTTTCCGCACTCAATTCTTGATTTTCTTGATGCAAAACATGTTTGCGGTATTCCTGACTCAGTTCTTGATTTTCTTGTTCCGAAATAAGTTTGGTTGTTTTCCGCACTCAATTCTTGATTTTCTTGATGCAAAATATGTTTGCGTTATTCCGGAGTCAGTTCTTGATTTTCTTGTTCCGAAACAAGTTTGGTTGTATTCCGCACTCAATTCTTGATTTTCTTGATGCAAAACATGTTTGCGTTATTCCGGACTCAGTTCTTGATTTTCTTGATCCGAAACAAGTTTGGTTGTATTCCGCACTAATTTCTTGATTTTCCTGATGCAAAACATGTTTGCGTTATTCCGGACTCAGTTCTTGATTTTCATGTTCCGAAACAAATTTGGTTGTTTTCCGCACTCAATTCTTGATTTTCTTGATGCAAAACATGTTTGCGGTATTCCTGACTCAGTTCTTGATTTTCTTGTTCCGAAATAAGTTTGGTTGTTTTCCGCACTCAATTCTTGATTTTCTTGATGCAAAACATGTTTGCGTTATTCCGGACTCAGTTCTTGATTTTCTTGTTCCGAAACAAGTTTGGTTGTTTTCCGCACTCAATTCTTGATTTTCTTGATGCAAAACATGTTTGCGTTATTCCGGACTCAGTTCTTGATTTTCTTGTTCCGAAACAAGTTTGGTTGTTTTCCGCACTCAATTCTTGATTTTCTTGATGCAAAACATGTTTGCGGTATTCCTGACTCAGTTCTTGATTTTCTTCTTCCGAAACAATTTTGTTTGTATTCCGCACTCAATTCTTGATTTTCTTGATGCAAAACATGTTTGCGTTATTCCGGACTCAGTTCTTGATTTTCTTGTTCAAAAACAAGTTTGGTTGTTTTCCGCACTCAATTCTTGATTTTTTTGATGCAAAACATGGTTGCATTATTCCGGACTCAGTTCTTGATTTTCTTGATCCCAAACAAGTTTGGTTGTATTCCGCACTCAATTCTTGATTTTCTTGATGCAAAACATGTTTGCGTTATTCCGGACTCCGTTCTTGATTTTCTTGTTCCGAAACAAGTTTGGTTGTTTTCCGCACTCAATTCTTGATTTTCTTGATGCAAAACATGTTTGCGTTATTCCGGACTCAGTTCTTGATTTTCTTGATCCGAAACAAGTTTGGTTGTATTCCGCACTAAATTCTTGATTTTCTTGATGCAAAACATGTTTGCGTTATTCCGGACTCAGTTCTTGATTTTCTTGTTCAAAAACAAGTTTGGTTGTTTTCCGCACTCAATTCTTGATTTTCTTGATGCAAAACATGTTTGCGTTATTCCGGACTGAGTTCTTGATTTTCTTGTTCCGAAACAAGTTTGGTTGTTTTCCGCACTCAATTCTTGATTTTCTTGATGCAAAACATGTTTGCGGTATTCCTGACTCAGTTCTTGATTTTCTTGTAACGAAATAAGTTTGGTTGTTTTCCGCACTCAATTCTTGATTTTCTTGATGCAAAATATGTTTGCGTTATTCCGGAGTCAGTTCTTGATTTTCTTGTTCCGAAACAAGTTTGGTTGTATTCCGCACTCAATTCTTGATTTTCTTGATGCAAAACATGTTTGCGTTATTACGGACTCAGTTCTTGATTTTCTTGATCCGAAACAAGTTTGGTTGTATTCCGCACTAAATTCTTGATTTTCTTGATGCAAAACATGTTTGCGTTATTACGGACTCAGTTCTTGATTTTCTTGATCCGAAACAAGTTTGGTTGTATTCCGCACTAAATTCTTGATTTTCTTGATGCAAAACATGTTTGCGTTATTCCGGACTCAGTTCTTGATTTTCTTATTCAAAAACAAGTTTGGTTGTTTTCCGCACTCAATTCTTGATTTTCTAGATGCAAAACATGTTTGCGTTATTCCGGAGTCAGTTCTTGATTTTCTTGTTGCGAAATAAGTTTGGTTGTTTTCCGCACTCAATTCTTGATTTTCTTGATGCAAAATATGTTTGCGTTATTCCGGAGTCAGTTCTTGATTTTCTTGTTCCGAAATAAGTTTGGTTGTTTTCCGCACTCAATTCTTGATTTTCTTGATGCAAAACATGTTTGCGGTATTCCTGACTCAGTTCTTGATTTTCTTGTTCCGAAATAAGTTTGGTTGTTTTCCGCACTCAATTCTTGATTTTCTTGATGCAAAATATGTTTGCGTTATTCCGGAGTCAGTTCTTGATTTTCTTGTTCCGAAACAAGTTTGGTTGTATTCCGCACTCAATTCTTGATTTTCTTGATGCAAAACATGTTTGCGTTATTCCGGACTCAGTTCTTGATTTTCTTGATCCGAAACAAGTTTGGTTGTATTCCGCACTAAATTCTTGATTTTCTTGATGCAAAACATGTTTGCGTTATTCCGGACTCAGTTCTTGATTTTCTTGTTCAAAAACAAGTTTGGTTGTTTTCCGCACTCAATTCTTGATTTTCTTGATGCAAAACATGTTTGCGTTATTCCGGAGTCAGTTCTTGATTTTCTTGTTGCGAAATAAGTTTGGTTGTTTTCCGCACTCAATTCTTGATTTTCTTGATGCAAAATATGTTTGCGTTATTCCGGAGTCAGTTCTTGATTTTCTTGTTCCGAAATAAGTTTGGTTGTATTCCGCACTCAATTCTTGATTTTCTTGATGCAAAACATGTTTGCGTTATTCCGGACTCAGTTCTTGATTTTCTTGTTCCGAAACAAATTTGGTTGTTTTCCGCACTCAATTCTTGATTTTCTTGATGCAAAACATGTTTGCGGTATTCCTGACTCAGTTCTTGATTTTCTTCTTCCGAAACAATTTTGTTTGTATTCCGCACTCAATTCTTGATTTTCTTGATGTAAAACATGTTTGCGTTATTCCGGACTCAGTTCTTGATTTTCTTGTTCAAAAACAAGTTTGGTTGTTTTCCGCACTCAATTCTTGATTTTTTTGATGCAAAACATGGTTGCATTATTCCGGACTCAGTTCTTGATTTTCTTGATCCCAAACAAGTTTGGTTGTATTCCGCACTCAATTCTTGATTTTCTTGATGCAAAACATGTTTGCGTTATTCCGGAGTCAGTTCTTGATTTTCTTGTTCCGAAACAAGTTTGGTTGTATTCCGCACTCAATTCTTGATTTTCTTGATGCAAAACATGTTTGCGTTATTCCGGACTCAGTTCTTGATTTTCTTGATCCGAAACAAGTTTGGTTGTATTCCGCACTAAATTCTTGATTTTCTTGATGCAAAACATGTTTGCGTTATTCCGGACTCAGTTCTTGATTTTCTTGTTCAAAAACAAGTTTGGTTGTTTTCCGCACTCAATTCTTGATTTTCTTGATGCAAAACATGTTTGCGTTATTCCGGACTAAGTTCTTGATTTTCTTGTTCCGAAACAAGTTTGGTTGTTTTCCGCACTCAATTCTTGATTTTCTTGATGCAAAACATGTTTGCGGTATTCCTGACTCAGTTCTTGATTTTCTTGTAACGAAATAAGTTTGGTTGTTTTCCGCACTCAATTCTTGATTTTCTTGATGCAAAATATGTTTGCGTTATTCCGGAGTCAGTTCTTGATTTTCTTGTTCCGAAACAAGTTTGGTTGTATTCCGCACTCAATTCTTGATTTTCTTGATGCAAAACATGTTTGCGTTATTACGGACTCAGTTCTTGATTTTCTTGATCCGAAACAAGTTTGGTTGTATTCCGCACTAAATTCTTGATTTTCTTGATGCAAAACATGTTTGCGTTATTACGGACTCAGTTCTTGATTTTCTTGTTCCGAAACAAATTTGGTTGTTTTCCGCACTCAATTCTTGATTTTTTTGATGCAAAACATGTTTGCGGTATTCCTGACTCAGTTCTTGATTTTCTTGTTCCGAAATAAGTTTGGTTGTTTTCCGCACTCAATTCTTGATTTTCTTGATGCAAAACATGTTTGCGTTATTCCGGACTCAGTTCTTGATTTTCTTGTTCCGAAACAAGTTTGGTTGTTTTCCGCACTCAATTCTTGATTTTCTTGATGCAAAACATGTTTGCGTTATTCCGGACTCAGTTCTTGATTTTCTTGATCCGAAACAAGTTTGGTTGTATTCCGCACTAAATTCTTGATTTTCTTGATGCAAAACATGTTTGCGTTATTCCGGACTCAGTTCTTGATTTTCTTATTCACAAACAAGTTTGGTTGTTTTCCGCACTCAATTCTTGATTTTCTTGATGCAAAACATGTTTGCGTTATTCCGGAGTCAGTTCTTGATTTTCTTGTTCCGAAACAAGTTTGGTTGTTTTCCGCACTCAATTCTTGATTTTCTTGATGCAAAACATGTTTGCGGTATTCCTGACTCAGTTCTTGATTTTCTTGTTGCGAAATAAGTTTGGTTGTTTTCCGCACTCAGTTCTTGATTTTCTTGATGCAAAATATGTTTGCGTTATTCCGGAGTCAGTTCTTGATTTTCTTGTTCCGAAACAAGTTTGGTTGTATTCCGCACTCAATTCTTGATTTTCTTGATGCAAAATATGTTTGCGTTATTCCGGACTCAGTTCTTGATTTTCTTGATCCGAAACAAGTTTGGTTGTATTCCGCACTAAATTCTTGATTTTCTTGATGCAAAACATGTTTGCGTTATTCCGGACTCAGTTCTTGATTTTCTTGTTCCGAAACAAGTTTGGTTGTTTTCCGCACTCAATTCTTGATTTTCTTGATGCAAAACATGTTTGCGTTATTCCGGACTCAGTTCTTGATTTTCTTGTTCCGAAACAAGTTTGGATGTTTTCCGCACTCAATTCTTGATTTTCTTGATGCAAAACATGTTTGCGGTATTCCTGACTCAGTTCTTGATTTTCTTGTTCCGAAATAAGTTTGGTTGTTTTCCGCACTCAATTCTTGATTTTCTTGATGCAAAATATGATTGCGTTATTCCGGAGTCAGTTCTTGATTTTCTTGTTCCGAAACAAGTTTGGTTGTATTCCGCACTCAATTCTTGATTTTCTTGATGCAAAACATGTTTGCGTTATTCCGGACTCAGTTCTTGATTTTCTTGATCCGAAACAAGTTTGGTTGTATTCCGCACTAAATTCTTGATTTTCTTGATGCAAAACATGTTTGCGTTATTCCGGACTCAGTTCTTGATTTTCTTGTTCAAAAACAAGTTTGGTTGTTTTCCGCACTCAATTCTTGATTTTCTTGATGCAAAACATGTTTGCGTTATTCCGGAGTCAGTTCTTGATTTTCTTGTTGCGAAATAAGTTTGGTTGTTTTCCGCACTCAATTCTTGATTTTCTTGATGCAAAATATGTTTGCGTTATTCCGGAGTCAGTTCTTGATTTTCTTGTTCCGAAATAAGTTTGGTTGTATTCCGCACTCAATTCTTGATTTTCTTGATGCAAAACATGTTTGCGTTATTCCGGACTCAGTTCTTGATTTTCTTGATCCGAAACAAGTTTGGTTGTATTCCGCACTAAATTCTTGATTTTCTTGATGCAAAACATGTTTGCGTTATTCCGGACTCAGTTCTTGATTTTCTTGTTCAAAAACAAGTTTGGTTGTTTTCCGCACTCAATTCTTGATTTTCTTGATGCAAAACATGTTTGCGTTATTCCGGAGTCAGTTCTTGATTTTCTTGTTGCGAAATAAGTTTGGTTGTTTTCCGCACTCAATTCTTGATTTTCTTGATGCAAAATATGTTTGCGTTATTCCGGAGTCAGTTCTTGATTTTCTTGTTCCGAAATAAGTTTGGTTGTATTCCGCACTCAATTCTTGATTTTCTTGATGCAAAACATGTTTGCGTTATTCCGGACTCAGTTCTTGATTTTCTTGATCCGAAACAAGTTTGGTTGTATTCCGCACTAAATTCTTGATTTTCTTGATGCAAAACATGTTTGCGTTATTCCGGACTCAGTTCTTGATTTTCTTGATCCGAAACAAGTTTGGTTGTATTCCGCACTAAATTCTTGATTTTCTTGATGCAAAACATGTTTGCGTTATTCCGGACTCAGTTCTTGATTTTCTTGTTCAAAAACAAGTTTGGTTGTTTTCCGCACTCAATTCTTGATTTTCTTGATGCAAAACATGTTTGCGTTATTCCGGAGTCAGTTCTTGATTTTCTTGTTGCGAAATAAGTTTGGTTGTTTTCCGCACTCAATTCTTGATTTTCTTGATGCAAAATATGTTTGCGTTATTCCGGAGTCAGTTCTTGATTTTCTTGTTCCGAAATAAGTTTGGTTGTATTCCGCACTCAATTCTTGATTTTCTTGATGCAAAACATGTTTGCGTTATTCCGGACTCAGTTCTTGATTTTCTTGATCCGAAACAAGTTTGGTTGTATTCCGCACTAAATTCTTGATTTTCTTGATGCAAAACATGTTTGCGTTATTCCGGACTCAGTTCTTGATTTTCTTGTTCCGAAACAAGTTTGGTTGTATTCCGCACTAAATTCTTGATTTTCTTGATGCAAAACATGTTTGCGTTATTACGGACTCAGTTCTTGATTTTCTTGTTCCGAAACAAATTTGGTTGTATTCCGCGCTCAATTCTTGATTTTCTTGATGCAAAACATGTTTGCGGTATTCCTGACTCAGTTCTTGATTTTCTTGTTCCGAAATAAGTTTGGTTGTTTTCCGCACTCAATTCTTGATTTTCTTGATGCAAAACATGTTTGCGTTATTACGGACTCAGTTCTTGATTTTCTTGTTCCGAAACAAGTTTGGTTGTTTTCCGCACTCAATTCTTGATTTTCTTGATGCAAAACATGTTTGCGGTATTCCTGACTCAGTTCTTGATTTTCTTGTTCCGAAATAAGTTTGGTTGTTTTCCGCACTCAATTCTTGATTTTCTTGATGCAAAATATGTTTGCGTTATTCCGGAGTCAGTTCTTGATTTTCTTGTTCCGAAACAAGTTTGGTTGTATTCCGCACTCAATTCTTGATTTTCTTGATGCAAAACATGTTTGCGTTATTCCGGACTCAGTTCTTGATTTTCTTGATCCGAAACAAGTTTGGTTGTATTCCGCACTAAATTCTTGATTTTCTTGATGCAAAACATGTTTGCGTTATTCCGGACTCAGTTCTTGATTTTCTTGTTCAAAAACAAGTTTGGTTGTTTTCCGCACTCAATTCTTGATTTTCTTGATGCAAAACATGTTTGCGTTATTCCGGAGTAAGTTCTTCATTTTCTTGTTGCGAAATAAGTTTGGTTGTTTTCCGCACTCAATTCTTGATTTTCTTGATGCAAAATATGTTTGCGTTATTCCGGAGTCAGTTCTTGATTTTCTTGTTCCGAAATAAGTTTGGTTGTTTTCCGCACTCAATTCTTGATTTTCTTGATGCAAAACATGTTTGCGTTATTCCGGACTCAGTTCTTGATTTTCTTGTTCCGAAACAAATTTGGTTGTTTTCCGCACTCAATTCTTGATTTTCTTGATGCAAAACATGTTTGCGGTATTCCTGACTCAGTTCTTGATTTTCTTCTTCCGAAACAATTTTGTTTGTATTCCGCACTCAATTCTTGATTTTCTTGATGCAAAACATGTTTGCGTTATTCCGGACTCAGTTCTTGATTTTCTTGTTCAAAAACAAGTTTGGTTGGTTTCCGCACTCAATTCTTGATTTTCTTGATCCGAAACAAGTTTGGTTGTATTCCGCGCTCAATTCTTGATTTTCTTGATGCAAAACTTGTTTGCGGTATTCCGGACTCAGTTCTTGATTTTCTTGATCCGAAACAAGTTTGGTTGTATTCCGCGCTCAATTCTTGATTTTCTTGATACAAAACATGTTTGCGTTATTCCGGACTCAGTTCTTGATTTTCTTGTTCAAAAACAAGTTTCGTTGTTTTCCGCACTCAATTCTTGATTTTCTTGATGCAAAACATGTTTGCGGTATTCCGGACTCGGTTGTTGATTTTCTTGATCCCAAACAAGTTTGTTTGTATTCCGCGCTCAATTCTTGATTTTCTTGATGCAAAACTTGTTTGCGGTATTCCGGACTCAGTTCTTGATTTTCTTGATCCGAAACAAGTTTGGTTGTATTCCGCACACAATTCTTGATTTTCTTGATGAAAAAAATGTTTGCGGTATTCCTGACTCAATTCTTGATTGTCTTGATCCGAAACAAGTTTGGTTGTATTCCGCACACAATTCTTGATTTTCTTGATGAAAAAAATGTTTGCGGTATTCCTGACTCAATTCTTGATTGTCTTGATCCGAAACAAGTTTGGTTGTATTCCGCACTCAATTCTTGATTTTCTTGATGCAAAACATGTTTGCGTTATTCCGGACTCAGTTCTTGATTTTCTTGTTCAAAAACAAGTTTAGTTCTTTTCCGCACTCAATTCTTGATTTTCTTGATGCAAAACATGTTTGCGGTATTCCTGACTCGGTTTTTGATTTTAATGATCCCAAACAAGTTTGGTTGTATTCCGCACACAATTCTTGATTTTCTTGATGCAAAAAATGTTTGCTGTATTCCTGACTCAATTCTTGATTGTCTTGATCCGAAACAAGTTTGGTTGTATTCCGCACTCAATTCTTGATTTTCTTGATGCAAAACATGTTTGCGTTATTCCGGACTCAGTTCTTGATTTTCTTGTTCAAAAACAAGTTTCGTTGTTTTCCGCACTCAATTCTTGATTTTCTTGATGCAAAACATGTTTGCGGTATTCCGAACTCGGTTGTTGATTTTCTTGATCCCAAACAAGTTTGTTTGTATTCCGCGCTCAATTCTTCATTTTCTTGATGCAAAACTTGTTTGCGGTATTCCGGACTCAGTTCTTGATTTTCTTGATCCGAAACAAGTTTGGTTGTATTCCGCGCTCAATTCTTGATTTTCTTGATGCAAAACTTGTTTACGGTATTCCGGACTCAGTTCTTGATTTTCTTGTTCAAAAACAAGTTTCGTTGTTTTCCGCACTCAATTCTTGATTTTCTTGATGCAAAACATGTTTGCGGTATTCCGGACTCGGTTGTTGATTTTCTTGATCCGAAACAAGTTTGGTTGTATTCCGCACTCAATTCTTGATTTTCTTGATGCAAAACATGTTTGCGTTATTCCGGACTCAGTTCTTGATTTTCTTGTTCAAAAACAAGTTTAGTTCTTTTCCGCACTCAATTCTTGATTTTCTTGATGCAAAACATGTTTGCGGTATTCCTGACTCGGTTTTTGATTTTAATGATCCCAAACAAGTTTGGTTGTATTCCGCACACAATTCTTGATTTTCTTGATGCAAAAAATGTTTGCTGTATTCCTGACTCAATTCTTGATTGTCTTGATCCGAAACAAGTTTGGTTGTATTCCGCACTCAATTCTTGATTTTCTTGATGCAAAACATGTTTGCGTTATTCCGGACTCAGTTCTTGATTTTCTTGTTCAAAAACAAGTTTCGTTGTTTTCCGCACTCAATTCTTGATTTTCTTGATGCAAAACATGTTTGCGGTATTCCGGACTCGGTTGTTGATTTTCTTGATCCCAAACAAGTTTGTTTGTATTCCGCGCTCAATTCTTCATTTTCTTGATGCAAAACTTGTTTGCGGTATTCCGGACTCAGTTCTTGATTTTCTTGATCCGAAACAAGTTTGGTTGTATTCCGCGCTCAATTCTTGATTTTCTTGATACAAAACATGTTTGCGTTATTCCGGACTCAGTTCTTGATTTTCTTGTTCAAAAACAAGTTTCGTTGTTTTCCGCACTCAATTCTTGATTTTCTTGATGCAAAACATGTTTGCGGTATTCCGGACTCGGTTGTTGATTTTCTTGATCCCAAACAAGTTTGTTTGTATTCCGCGCTCAATTCTTCATTTTCTTGATGCAAAACTTGTTTGCGGTATTCCGGACTCCGTTCTTGATTTTCTTGATCCGAAACAAGTTTGGTTGTATTCCGCGCTCAATTCTTGATTTTCTTGATACAAAACATGTTTGCGTTATTCCGGACTCAGTTCTTGATTTTCTTGTTCAAAAACAAGTTTCGTTTTTTTCCCCACTCAATTCTTGATTTTCTTGATGCAAAACATGTTTGCGGTATTCCGGACTCGGTTGTTGATTTTCTTGATCCCAAACAAGTTTGTTTGTATTCCACTGTTTGCGGTATTCCGGACTCAGTTGTTGATTTTCTTGATCCCAAACAAGTTGGTTTGTATTCCGCGCTCAATTCTTGATTTTCTTGATGCAAAACATGTTTGCATTATTCCGGACTCAGTTCTTAATTTTCTTGATCCCAAACAAGTTTGGCTGTATTCCGCACTCAATTCTTGATTTTTCTTGATTTAAAACATGTTGGCGGTATTCCTGACTCGGTTTTTTATTTTCTTGATCCCAAACAAGTTGGTTTGTATTCCGCGCTCAATTCTTGATTTTATTAATACAAAACATGTTTGCGGTATTCCGGACTCAGTTCTTGATTTTCTTGTTCAAAAACAAGTTTGGTTGTTTTCCGCACTCAATTCTTGATTTTTTTTCTTGATGCAAAACATGTTTGCGTTATTCCGGACTCAGTTCTTGATTTTCTTGTTCCGAAACAAGTTTGGTTGTATTCCGCACTCAATTCTTGATTTTCTTGATGCAAAATATGTTTGCGTTATTCCGGTCTCAGTTCTTGATTTTCTTGTTCAAAAACAAGTTTAGTTGTTTTCCGCACTCAATTCTTGATTTTCTTGATGCAAAACATGTTTGCGGTATTCCTGACTCGGTTTTTTATTTTCTTGATCCCAAACAAGTTGGTTTGTATTTTGCGCTCAATTCTTGATTTTATTAATGCACAACTTGTTTGCGGTATTCCGGACTCAGTTCTTGATTTTCTTGATCCGAAACAATTTTGGTTATATTCCGCACTCAATTCTTGATTTTCTTGATGCAAAACATGTTTGCATTATTCCGCACTCAGTTCTTAATTTTCTTGATCCCAAACAAGTTTGGCTGTATTCCGCACTCAATTCTTGATTTTCTTGATGCAAAACATATTTGCGTTATTCCGGACTCAGTTCTTGATTTTCTTGTTCAAAAACAAGTTTGGTTGTTTTCCGCACTCAATTCTTGATTTTCTTGATACAAAACATGTTTGCGTTATTCCGGACTCAGTTCTTGATTTTCTTGATCCGAAACAAGTTTGGTTGTATTCCGCACTCAATTCTTGATTTTCTTGATGCAAAACATGTTTGCGTTATTCCGGACTCAGTTCTTGATTTTCTTGTTCAAAAACAAGTTTAGTTCTTTTCCGCACTCAATTCTTGATTTTCTTGATGCAAAACATGTTTGCGGTATTCCTGACTCGGTTTTTGATTTTAATGATCCCAAACAAGTTTGGTTGTATTCCGCACACAATTCTTGATTTTCTTGATGCAAAAAAAGTTTGCTGTATTCCTGACTCAATTCTTGATTGTCTTGATCCGAAACAAGTTTGGTTGTATTCCGCGCTCAATTCTTGATTTTCTTGATGCAAAACTTGTTTGCGGTATTCCGGACTCAGTTGTTGATTTTCTTGATCCGAAACAAGTTTGGTTGTATTCCGCGCTCAATTCTTGATTTTCTTGATACAAAACATGTTTGCGTTATTCCGGACTCAGTTCTTGATTTTCTTGTTCAAAAACAAGTTTCGTTGTTTTCCGCACTCAATTCTTGATTTTCTTGATGCAAAACATGTTTGCGGTATTCCGGACTCGGTTGTTGATTTTCTTGATCCCAAACAAGTTTGTTTGTATTCCGCGCTCAATTCTTCATTTTCTTGATGCAAAACTTGTTTGCGGTATTCCGGACTCCGTTCTTGTTTTTCTTGATCCGAAACAAGTTTGGTTGTATTCCGCGCTCAATTCTTGATTTTCTTGATACAAAACATGTTTGCGTTATTCCGGACTCAGTTCTTGATTTTCTTGTTCAAAAACAAGTTTCGTTGTTTTCCGCACTCAATTCTTGATTTTCTTGATGCAAAACATGTTTGCGGTATTCCGGACTCGGTTGTTGATTTTCTTGATCCCAAACAAGTTTGTTTGTATTCCGCTGTTTGCGGTATTCCGGGCTCCGTTGTTGATTTTCTTGATCCCAAACAAGTTGGTTTGTATTCCGCGCTCAATTCTTGATTTTCTTGATGCAAAACATGTTTACATTATTCCGGACTCAGTTCTTAATTTTCTTGATCCCAAACAAGTTTGGCTGTATTCCGCACTCAATTCTTGATTTTCTTGATGCAAAATATGTTTGCGTTATTCCGGACTCAGTTCTTGATTTTCTTGTTCAAAAACAAGTTTCGTTTTTTTCCCCACTCAATTCTTGATTTTCTTGATGCAAAACATGTTTGCGGTATTCCGGACTCGGTTGTTGATTTTCTTGATCCCAAACAAGTTTGTTTGTATTCCACTGTTTGCGGTATTCCGGACTCAGTTGTTGATTTTCTTGATCCCAAACAAGTTGGTTTGTATTCCGCGCTCAATTCTTGATTTTCTTGATGCAAAACATGTTTGCATTATTCCGGACTCAGTTCTTAATTTTCTTGATCCCAAACAAGTTTGGCTGTATTCCGCACTCAATTCTTGATTTTTCTTGATTTAAAACATGTTGGCGGTATTCCTGACTCGGTTTTTTATTTTCTTGATCCCAAACAAGTTGGTTTGTATTCCGCGCTCAATTCTTGATTTTATTAATACAAAACATGTTTGCGGTATTCCGGACTCAGTTCTTGATTTTCTTGTTCAAAAACAAGTTTGGTTGTTTTCCGCACTCAATTCTTGATTTTTTTTCTTGATGCAAAACATGTTTGCGTTATTCCGGACTCAGTTCTTGATTTTCTTGTTCCGAAACAAGTTTGGTTGTATTCCGCACTCAATTCTTGATTTTCTTGATGCAAAATATGTTTGCGTTATTCCGGTCTCAGTTCTTGATTTTCTTGTTCAAAAACAAGTTTAGTTGTTTTCCGCACTCAATTCTTGATTTTCTTGATGCAAAACATGTTTGCGGTATTCCTGACTCGGTTTTTTATTTTCTTGATCCCAAACAAGTTGGTTTGTATTTTGCGCTCAATTCTTGATTTTATTAATGCACAACTTGTTTGCGGTATTCCGGACTCAGTTCTTGATTTTCTTGATCCGAAACAATTTTGGTTATATTCCGCACTCAATTCTTGATTTTCTTGATGCAAAACATGTTTGCATTATTCCGCACTCAGTTCTTAATTTTCTTGATCCCAAACAAGTTTGGCTGTATTCCGCACTCAATTCTTGATTTTCTTGATGCAAAACATATTTGCGTTATTCCGGACTCAGTTCTTGATTTTCTTGTTCAAAAACAAGTTTGGTTGTTTTCCGCACTCAATTCTTGATTTTCTTGATACAAAACATGTTTGCGTTATTCCGGACTCAGTTCTTGATTTTCTTGATCCGAAACAAGTTTGGTTGTATTCCGCACTCAATTCTTGATTTTCTTGATGCAAAACATGTTTGCGTTATTCCGGACTCAGTTCTTGATTTTCTTGTTCAAAAACAAGTTTAGTTCTTTTCCGCACTCAATTCTTGATTTTCTTGATGCAAAACATGTTTGCGGTATTCCTGACTCGGTTTTTGATTTTAATGATCCCAAACAAGTTTGGTTGTATTCCGCACACAATTCTTGATTTTCTTGATGCAAAAAAAGTTTGCTGTATTCCTGACTCAATTCTTGATTGTCTTGATCCGAAACAAGTTTGGTTGTATTCCGCGCTCAATTCTTGATTTTCTTGATGCAAAACTTGTTTGCGGTATTCCGGACTCAGTTGTTGATTTTCTTGATCCGAAACAAGTTTGGTTGTATTCCGCGCTCAATTCTTGATTTTCTTGATACAAAACATGTTTGCGTTATTCCGGACTCAGTTCTTGATTTTCTTGTTCAAAAACAAGTTTCGTTGTTTTCCGCACTCAATTCTTGATTTTCTTGATGCAAAACATGTTTGCGGTATTCCGGACTCGGTTGTTGATTTTCTTGATCCCAAACAAGTTTGTTTGTATTCCGCGCTCAATTCTTCATTTTCTTGATGCAAAACTTGTTTGCGGTATTCCGGACTCCGTTCTTGATTTTCTTGATCCGAAACAAGTTTGGTTGTATTCCGCGCTCAATTCTTGATTTTCTTGATACAAAACATGTTTGCGTTATTCCGGACTCAGTTCTTGATTTTCTTGTTCAAAAACAAGTTTCGTTGTTTTCCGCACTCAATTCTTGATTTTCTTGATGCAAAACATGTTTGCGGTATTCCGGACTCGGTTGTTGATTTTCTTGATCCCAAACAAGTTTGTTTGTATTCCGCTGTTTGCGGTATTCCGGGCTCCGTTGTTGATTTTCTTGATCCCAAACAAGTTGGTTTGTATTCCGCGCTCAATTCTTGATTTTCTTGATGCAAAACATGTTTACATTATTCCGGACTCAGTTCTTAATTTTCTTGATCCCAAACAAGTTTGGCTGTATTCCGCACTCAATTCTTGATTTTTCTTGATTTAAAACATGTTGGCGGTATTCCTGACTCGGTTTTTTATTTTCTTGATCCCAAACAAGTTGGTTTGTATTCCGCGCTCAATTCTTGATTTTATTAATACAAAACATGTTTGCGGTATTCCGGACTCCGTTCTTGATTTTCTTGTTCAAAAACAAGTATGGTTGTATTCCGCACTCAATTCTTGATTTTCTTGACGCAAAATATGTTTGCGTTATTCCGGTCTCAGTTCTTGATTTTCTTGTTCAAAAACAAGTTTAGTTGTTTTCCGCACTCAATTCTTGATTTTCTTGATGCAAAACATGTTTGCGGTATTCCTGACTCGGTTTTTTATTTTCTTGATCCCAAACAAGTTGGTTTGTATTTTGCGCTCAATTCTAGATTTTATTAATGCACAACTTGTTTGCGGTATTCCGGACTCAGTTCTTGATTTTCTTGATCCGAAACAATTTTGGTTATATTCCGCACTCAATTCTTGATTTTCTTGATGCAAAACATGTTTGCATTATTCCGGACTCAGTTCTTAATTTTCTTGATCCCAAACAAGTTTGGCTGTATTCCGCACTCAATTCTTGATTTTCTTGATGCAAAACATGTTTGCGTTATTCCGGACTCAGTTCTTGATTTTCTTGTTCAAAAACAAGTTTGGTTGTTTTCCGCACTCAATTCTTGATTTTCTTGATACAAAACATGTTTGCGTTATTCCGGACTCAGTTCTTGATTTTCTTGATCCGAAACAAGTTTGGTTGTATTCCGCACTCAATTCTTGATTTTCTTGATGCAAAACATGTTTGCGTTATTCCGGACTCAGTTCTTGATTTTCTTGTTCAAAAACAAGTTTAGTTCTTTTCCGCACTCAATTCTTGATTTTCTTGATGCAAAACATGTTTGCGGTATTCCTGACTCGGTTTTTGATTTTAATGATCCGAAACAAGTTTGGTTGTATTCCGCACACAATTCTTGATTTTCTTGATGCAAAAAATGTTTGCTGTATTCCTGACTCAATTCTTGATTGTCTTGATCCGAAACAAGTTTGGTTGTATTCCGCACTCAATTCTTGATTTTCTTGATGCAAAACATGTTTGCGTTATTCCGGACTCAGTTCTTGATTTTCTTGTTCAAAAACAAGTTTCGTTGTTTTCCGCACTCAATTCTTGATTTTCTTGATGCAAAACATGTTTGCGGTATTCCGGACTCGGTTGTTGATTTTCTTGATCCCAAACAAGTTTGTTTGTATTCCGCGCTCAATTCTTCATTTTCTTGATGCAAAACTTGTTTGCGGTATTCCGGACTCAGTTCTTGATTTTCTTGATCCGAAACAAGTTTGGTTGTATTCCGCGCTCAATTCTTGATTTTCTTGATGCAAAACTTGTTTGCGGTATTCCGGACTCAGTTCTTGATTTTCTTGATCCGAAACAAGTTTGGTTGTATTCCGCGCTCAATTCTTGATTTTCTTGATACAAAACATGTTTGCGTTATTCCGGACTCAGTTCTTGATTTTCTTGTTCAAAAACAAGTTTCGTTGTTTTCCGCACTCAATTCTTGATTTTCTTGATGCAAAACATGTTTGCGGTATTCCGGACTCGGTTGTTGATTTTCTTGATCCCAAACAAGTTTGTTTGTATTCCGCTGTTTGCGGTATTCCGGACTCAGTTATTGATTTTCTTGATCCCAAACAAGTTGGTTTGTATTCCGCGCTCAATTCTTGATTTTCTTGATGCAAAACATGTTTGCATTATTCCGGACTCAGTTCTTAATTTTCTTGATCCCAAACAAGTTTGGCTGTATTCCGCACTCAATTCTTGATTTTTCTTGATTTAAAACATGTTGGCGGTATTCCTGACTCGGTTTTTTATTTTCTTGATCCCAAACAAGTTGGTTTGTATTCCGCGCTCAATTCTTGATTTTATTAATACAAAACATGTTTGCGGTATTCCGGACTCAGTTCTTGATTTTCTTGTTCAAAAACAAGTTTGGTTGTTTTCCGCACTCAATTCTTGATTTTCTTGATGCAAAACATGTTTGCGTTATTCCGGACTCAGTTCTTGATTTTCTTGTTCCGAAACAAGTTTGGTTGTATTCCGCACACAATTCTTGATTTTCTTGATGCAAAATATGTTTGCGTTATTCCGGTCTCAGTTCTTGATTTTCTTGTTCAAAAACAAGTTTCGTTGTTTTCCGCACTCAATTCTTGATTTTCTTGATGCAAAACATGTTTGCGGTATTCCTGACTCGGTTTTTTATTTTCTTGATCCCAAACAAGTTGGTTTGTATTTTGCGCTCAATTCTTGATTTTATTAATGCACAACTTGTTTGCGGTATTCCGGACTCAGTTCTTGATTTTCTTGATCCGAAACAATTTTGGTTATATTCCGCACTCAATTCTTGATTTTCTTGATGCAAAACATGTTTGCATTATTCCGGACTCAGTTCTTAATTTTCTTGATCCCAAACAAGTTTGGCTGTATTCCGCACTCAATTCTTGATTTTCTTGATGCAAAACATGTTTGCGTTATTCCGGACTCAGTTCTTGATTTTCTTCTTCAAAAACAAGTTTGGTTGTTTTCCGCACTCAATTCTTGATTTTCTTGATACAAAACATGTTTGCGTTATTCCGGACTCAGTTCTTGATTTTCTTGATCCGAAACAAATTTGGTTGTATTCCGCACTCAATTCTTGATTTTCTTGATGCAAAACATGTTTGCGTTATTCCGGACTCAGTTCTTGATTTTCTTGTTCAGAAACAAGTTTAGTTCTTTTCCGCACTCAATTCTTGATTTTCTTGATGCAAAACATGTTTGCGGTATTCCGGAGTCAGTTCTTGATTTTCTTGTCCAAAAACAAGTTTGGTTGTTTTCCGCACTCAATTCTTGATTTTCTTGTTGCAAAACATGTTTGCGGTATTCCGGACTCGGTTGTTGATTTTCTTGATCCCAAACAAATTTGTTTGTATTCCGCGCTCAATTCTTGATTTTCTTGATACAAAACATATTTGGTTGTATTCCGCACTCAATTCTTGATTTTCTTGTTGCAAAACATGTTTGCATTATTCCGGACTCAGTTCTTAATTTTCTTGATCCCAAACAAGTTTGGCTGTATTCCGCACTCAATTCTTAATTTTTTTGATGCAAAACATGTTTGCGTTATTCCGGACTCAGTTCTTGATTTTCTTGTTCAAAAACAAGTTTGGTTGTTTTCCGCACTCAATTCTTCATTTTCTTGATACAAAACATGTTTGCGTTATTCCGGACTCAGTTCTTGATTTTCTTGATCCGAAACAAGTTTGGTTGTATTCCGCACTCAATTCTTGATTTTCTTGATGCAAAACATGTTTGCGTTATTCCGAACTCAGTTCTTGATTTTCTTGTTCAGAAACATGTGTGGTTGTTTTCCGCACTCAATTCTTGATTTTCTTGATGCAAAACATGTTTGCGTTATTCCGGAGTCAGTTCTTGATTTTCTTGTTCAAAAACAAGTTTGGTTGTTTTCCGCACTCAATTCTTGATTTTCTTGATGCAAAACATGTTTGCGGTATTCCGAACTCGGTTGTTGATTTTCTTGATCCCAAACAAGTTTGTTTGTATTCCGCGCTCAATTCTTGATTTTCTTAATGCAAAACTTGTTTGCGGTATTCCGGACTCGGTTCTTGATTTTCTTTATCCAAAACAATTTGTTTGTATTCCGCACTCAATTCTTGATTTTCTTGATGCAAAACATGTTTGCGTTATTCCGGACTCAGTTCTTGATTTTCTTGTTCCGAAACAAGTTTGGTTGTATTCCGCACTCAATTCTTGATTTTCTTGATGCAAAACTTGTTTGCGGTATTCCGGACTCGGTTCTTGATTTTCTTGATCCAAACAATTTGTTTGTATTCCGCACTCAATTCTTGATTTTCTTGATGCAAAACATGTTTGCGGTATTCCGGACTCAGTTCTTGATTTTTTTGTTCCAAAACAAGTTTGGTTGTTTTCCGCACTCAATTCTTTATTTTCTTGTTGCAAAACATGTTTGCGTTATTCCCGACTCAGTTCTTGATTGTCTTGATCCGAAACAAGTTTGGTTGTATTCCGCACTCAATTCTTGATTTTCTTGATGCAAAACATGTTTGCGTCATTCCGGACTCAATTCTAGATTTTTTTGTTCCAAAACAAGTTTCGTTGTTTTCCGCACTCAATTCTTTATTTTCTTGTTGCAAAACATGTTTGCAGTATTCCTGACTCAGTTTTTCATTTTCATGATACCAAACAAGTTTGGTTGTTTTCCGCACTCAATTCTTGATTTTCTTGCTGCAAAACATGTTTGCGGTATTCCGGACTCGGTTGTTGATTTTCTTGATCCCAAACAAGTTTGTTTGTATTCCGCGCTCAATTCTTGATTTTCTTAATGCAAAACATGTTTGCGGTATTCCGGACTCGGTTCTTGATTTTCTTGATCCAAAACAATTTGTTTGTATTCCGCACTCAATTCTTGATTTTCTTGATGCAAAACATGTTTGCGGTATTCCGGACTCAATTCTTGATTTTTTTGTTCCAAAACAAGTTTGGTTGTTTTCCGCACTCAATTCTTTATTTTCTTGTTGCAAAACATGTTTGCGGTATTCCGGACTCGGTTGTTGATTTTCTTGATCCCAAACAAGTTTGTTTGTATTCCGCGCTCAATTCTTGATTTTCTTAATGCAAAACTTGTTTGCGGTATTCCGGACTCGGTTCTTGATTTTCTTGATCCAAAACAATTTGTTTGTATTCCGCACTCAATTCTTGATTTTCTTGATCCAAAACATGTTTGCGTTATTCCGGACTCAGTTCTTGATTTTCTTGTTCCGAAACAAGTTTGGTTGTATTCCGCACTCAATTCTTGATTTTCTTGATGCAAAACTTGTTTGCGGTATTCCGGACTCGGTTCATGATTTTCTTGATCCAAACAATTTGTTTGTATTCCGCACTCAATTATTGATTTTCTTGATGCAAAACATGTTTGCGGTATTCCGGACTCAGTTCTTGATTTTCTTGTTCCAAAACAAGTTTGGTTGTTTTCCGCACTCAATTCTTTATTTTCTTGTTGTAAAATATGTTTGCGTTATTCCGGACTCAGTTCTTGATTTTCTTGTTCCGAAACAAGTTTGGTTGTATTCCGCACTCAATTCTTGATTTTCTTGATGCAAAATATGTTTGCGTTATTCCGGACTCAGTTCTTGATTTTCTTGTTCCCAAACAAGTTTGGTTGTTTTCCGCGCTCAATTCTTGATTTTCTTGATGCAAAACATGTTTGCGGTATTCCTGACTCAATTCTTGATTTTTTTGTTCCAAAACAAGTTTGGTTGTTTTCCGCACTCAATTCTTTATTTTCTTGTTGCAAAACATGTTTGCGGTATTCCGGACTCGGTTGTTGATTTTCTTGATCCCAAACAAATTTGTTTGTATTCCGCGCTCAATTCTTGATTTTCTTGATGCAAAACTTGTTTGCGGTATTCCGGACTCGGTTCTTGATTTTCTTGATCCAAAACAATTTGTTTGTATTCCGCACTCAATTCTTGATTTTCTTGATGCAAAACATGTTTGCAGTATTCCGGACTCAATTCTTGATTTTTTTGTTCCAAAACAAGTTTGGTTGTTTTCCGCACTCAATTCTTTATTTTCTTGTTGCAAAACATGTTTGCGTTATTCCCGACTCAGTTCTTGATTGTCTTGATCCGAAACAAGTTTGGTTGTATTCCGCACTCAATTCTTGATTTTCTTGATGCAAAACATGTTTGCGTCATTCCGGACTCAGTTTTTTATTTTCTTGTTCAAAAACAAGTTTAGTTGTTTTCCGCACACAATTCTTGATTTTCTTGATGCAAAACATGTTTGCGGTATTCCGGACTCAATTCTAGATTTTTTTGTTCCAAAACAAGTTTCGTTGTTTTCCGCACTCAATTCCTTATTTTCTTGTTGCAAAACATGTTTGCAGTATTCCTGACTCAGTTTTTCATTTTCATGATACCAAACAAGTTTGGTTGTTTTCCGCACTCAATTCTTGATTTTCTTGATGCAAAACATGTTTGCGGTATTCCGAACTCGGTTGTTGATTTTCTTGATCCCAAACAAGTTTGTTTGTATTCCGCGCTCAATTCTTGATTTTCTTAATGCAAAACTTGTTTGCGGTATTCCGGACTCGGTTCTTGATTTTCTTGATCCAAAACAATTTGTTTGTATTCCGCACTCAATTCTTGATTTTCTTGATGCAAAACATGTTTGCGGTATTCCGGACTCAATTCTTGATTTTTATGTTCCAAAACAAGTTTGGTTGTTTTCCGCACTCAATTCTTTATTTTCTTGTTGCAAAACATGTTGGCGGTATTCCGGACTCGGTTGTTGATTTTCTTGATCCCAAACAAATTTGTTTGTATTCCGCGCTCAATTCTTGATTTTCTTGATACAAAACATATTTGGTTGTATTCCGCACTCAATTCTTGATTTTCTTGTTGCAAAACATGTTTGCATTATTCCGGACTCAGTTCTTAATTTTCTTGATCCCAAACAAGTTTGGCTGTATTCCGCACTCAATTCTTAATTTTTTTGATGCAAAACATGTTTGCGTTATTCCGGACTCAGTTCTTGATTTTCTTGTTCAAAAACAAGTTTGGTTGTTTTCCGCACTCAATTCTTGATTTTCTTGATGCAAAACATGTTTGCGTTATTCCGAACTCAGTTCTTGATTTTCTTGTTCAGAAACATGTGTGGTTGTTTTCCGCACTCAATTCTTGATTTTCTTGATGCAAAACATGTTTGCGTTATTCCGGAGTCAGTTCTTGATTTTCTTGTTCAAAAACAAGTTTGGTTGTTTTCCGCACTCAATTCTTGATTTTCTTGATGCAAAACATGTTTGCGGTATTCCGAACTCGGTTGTTGATTTTCTTGATCCCAAACAAGTTTGTTTGTATTCCGCGCTCAATTCTTGATTTTCTTAATGCAAAACTTGTTTGCGGTATTCCGGACTCGGTTCTTGATTTTCTTGATCCAAAACAATTTGTTTGTATTCCGCACTCAATTCTTGATTTTCTTGATGCAAAACATGTTTGCGTTATTCCGGACTCAGTTCTTGATTTTCTTGTTCCGAAACAAGTTTGGTTGTATTCCGCACTCAATTCTTGATTTTCTTGATGCAAAACTTGTTTGCGGTATTCCGGACTCGGTTCTTGATTTTCTTGATCCAAACAATTTGTTTGTATTCCGCACTCAATTCTTGATTTTCTTGATGCAAAACATGTTTGCGGTATTCCGGACTCAGTTCTTGATTTTCTTGTTCCAAAACAAGTTTGGTTGTTTTCCGCACTCAATTCTTTATTTTCTTGTTGCAAAATATGTTTGCGTTATTCCGGACTCAGTTCTTGATTTTCTTGTTCCGAAACAAGTTTGGTTGTATTCCGCACTCAATTCTTGATTTTCTTGATGCAAAATATGTTTGCGTTATTCCGGACTCAGTTCTTGATTTTCTTGTTCCCAAACAAGTTTGGTTGTTTTCCGCGCTCAATTCTTGATTTTCTTGATGCAAAACATGTTTGCGGTATTCCTGACTCGGTTTTTGATTTTCTTGATCCCAAACAAGTTTGGTTGTATTCCGCACACAATCCTTGATTTTCTTGATGCCAAAAATGTTTGCTGTATTCCTGACTCAATTCTTGATTGTCTTGATCCAAAACAAGTTTGGTTGTATTCCGCACTCAATTCTTGATTTTCTTGATGCAAAACATGTTTGCGTTATTCCGGACTCAATTCTTGATTTTCTTGATGCAAAACATGTTTGCGGTATTCCGGACTCAATTCTAGATTTTTTTGTTCCAAAACAAGTTTCGTTGTTTTCCGCACTCAATCCTTTATTTTCTTGTTGCTAAACATGTTTGCGGTATTCCTGACTCAGTTTTTCATTTTCATGATACCAAACAAGTTTGTTTGTATTCCGCGCTCAATTCTTGATTTTCTTAATGCAAAACTTGTTTACGGTATTCCGGACTCAGTTCTTGATTTTCTTGTTCAAAAACAAGTTTGGTTGTTTTCCGCACTCAATTCTTGATTTTCTTGATACAAAACATGTTTGCGTTATTCCGGACTCAGTTCTTGATTTTTTTGTTCAAAAACAAGTTTGGTTGTTTTCCGCACTCAATTCTTGATTTTCTTGATACAAAACATGTTTGCGTTATTCCGGACTCAGTTCTTGATTTTCTTGATCCGAAACAAGTTTGGTTGTATTCCGCACTCAATTCTTGATTTTCTTGATGCAAAACATGTTTGCGTTATTCCGGACTCAGTTCTTGATTTTCTTGTTCAGAAACATGTGTGGTTGTTTTCCGCACTCAATTCTTGATTTTCTTGATGCAAAACATGTTTGCGTTATTCCGGAGTCAGTTCTTGATTTTCTTGTTCAAAAACAAGTTTGGTTGTTTTCCGCACTCAATGCTTGATTTTCTTGATGCAAAACATGTTTGCGTTATTCCGGAGTCAGTTCTTGATTTTCTTGTTCAAAAACAAGTTTGGTTGTTTTCCGCACTCAATTCTTGATTTTCTTGATGCAAAACATATTTGCGGTATTCCGGACTCGGTTGTTGATTTTCTTGATCCCAAACAAGTTTGTTTGTATTCCGCGCTCAATTCTTGATTTTCTTAATGCAAAACTTGTTTGCGGTATTCCGGACTCGGTTCTTGATTTTCTTGATCCAAAACAATTTGTTTGTATTCCGCACTCAATTCTTGATTTTCTTGATGCAAAACATGTTTGCGGTATTCCGGACTCAATTCTTGATTTTTTTGTTCCAAAACAAGTTTGGTTGTTTTCCGCACTCAATTCTTTATTTTCTTGTTGTAAAACATGTTTGCGGTATTCCGGACTCGGTTGTTGATTTTCTTGATCCCAAACAAATTTGTTTGTATTCCGCGCTCAATTCTTGATTTTCTTGATGCAAAACTTGTTTGCGGTATTCCGGACTCGGTTCTTGATTTTCTTGATCCAAAACAATTTGTTTGTATTCCGCACTCAATTCTTGATTTTCTTGATGCAAAACATGTTTGCAGTATTCCGGACTCAATTCTTGATTTTTTTGTTCCAAAACAAGTTTGGTTGTTTTCCGCACTCAATTCTTTATTTTCTTGTTGCAAAACATGTTTGCGTTATTCCCGACTCAGTTCTTGATTGTCTTGATCCGAAACAAGTTTGGTTGTATTCCGCACTCAATTCTTGATTTTCTTGATGCAAAACATGTTTGCAGTATTCCGGACTCAATTCTTGATTTTTTTGTTCCAAAACAAGTTTGGTTGTTTTCCGCACTCAATTCTTTATTTTCTTGTTGCAAAACATGTTTGCGTTATTCCCGACTCAGTTCTTGATTGTCTTGATCCGAAACAAGTTTGGTTGTATTCCGCACTCAATTCTTGATTTTCTTGATGCAAAACATGTTTGCGTCATTCCGGACTCAGTTTTTTATTTTCTTGTTCAAAAACAAGTTTAGTTGTTTTCCGCACACAATTCTTGATTTTCTTGATGCAAAACATGTTTGCGGTATTCCGGACTCAATTCTAGATTTTTTTGTTCCAAAACAAGTTTCGTTGTTTTCCGCACTCAATTCCTTATTTTCTTGTTGCAAAACATGTTTGCAGTATTCCTGACTCAGTTTTTCATTTTCATGATACCAAACAAGTTTGGTTGTTTTCCGCACTCAATTCTTGATTTTCTTGATGCAAAACTTGTTTGCGGTATTCCGGACTCGGTTCTTGATTTTCTTGATCCAAACAATTTGTTTGTATTCCGCACTCAATTCTTGATTTTCTTGATGCAAAACATGTTTGCGGTATTCCGGACTCAGTTCTTGATTTTCTTGTTCCAAAACAAGTTTGGTTGTTTTCCGCACTCAATTCTTTATTTTCTTGTTGCAAAATATGTTTGCGTTATTCCGGACTCAGTTCTTGATTTTCTTGTTCCGAAACAAGTTTGGTTGTATTCCGCACTCAATTCTTGATTTTCTTGATGCAAAATATGATTGCGTTATTCCGGACTCAGTTCTTGATTTTCTTGTTCCCAAACAAGTTTGGTTGTTTTCCGCGCTCAATTCTTGATTTTCTTGATGCAAAACATGTTTGCGGTATTCCTGACTCGGTTTTTGATTTTCTTGATCCCAAACAAGTTTGGTTGTATTCCGCACACAATCCTTGATTTTCTTGATGCCAAAAATGTTTGCTGTATTCCTGACTCAATTCTTGATTGTCTTGATCCGAAACAAGTTTGGTTGTATTCCGCACTCAATTCTTGATTTTCTTGATGCAAAACATGTTTGCGTTATTCCGGACTCAATTCTTGATTTTCTTGATGCAAAACATGTTTGCGGTATTCCGGACTCAATTCTAGATTTTTTTGTTCCAAAACAAGTTTCGTTGTTTTCCGCACTCAATCCTTTATTTTCTTGTTGCTAAACATGTTTGCGGTATTCCTGACTCAGTTTTTCATTTTCATGATACCAAACAAATTTGTTTGTATTCCGCGCTCAATTCTTGATTTTCTTAATGCAAAACTTGTTTACGGTATTCCGGACTCAGTTCTTGATTTTCTTGTTCAAAAACAAGTTTGGTTGTTTTCCGCACTCAATTCTTTATTTTCTTGTTGCAAAACATGTTTGCGTTATTCCCGACTCAGTTCTTGATTGTCTTGATCCGAAACAAGTTTGGTTGTATTCCGCACTCAATTCTTGATTTTCTTGATGCAAAACATGTTTGCGTCATTCCGGACTCAGTTTTTTATTTTCTTGTTCAAAAACAAGTTTAGTTGTTTTCCGCACACAATTCTTGATTTTCTTGATGCAAAACATGTTTGCGGTATTCCGGACTCAATTCTAGATTTTTTTGTTCCAAAACAAGTTTCGTTGTTTTCCGCACTCAATTCTTTATTTTCTTGTTGCAAAACATGTTTGCAGTATTCCTGACTCAGTTTTTCATTTTCATGATACCAAACAAGTTTGTTTGTATTCCGCTCTCAATTCTTGATTTTCTTTATGCAAAACTTGTTTGCGGTATTCCGCACTCAGTTCTTGATTTTCTTGATCCAAAACAAGTTTGTTTGTATTCCGCGCTCAATTCTTGATTTTTCTTGATGCAAAACATGTTTGCGTTATTCCGGACTCAGTTCTTGATTTTCTTGTTCAAAAACAAGTTTGGTTGTTTTCCGCACTCAATTCTTGATTTTCTTGATACAAAACATGTTTGCGTTATTCCGGACTCAGTTCTTGATTTTTCTTGATCCAAAACAAGTTTGGTTGTATTCCGCACTCAATTCTTGATTTTCTTGACGCAAAACATGTTTGCGTTATTCCGGACTCAGTTCTTGATTTTCTTGTTCAGAAACATGTTTGGTTGTTTTCCGCACTCAATTCTTGATTTTCTTGATGCAAAACATGTTTGCGTTATTCCGGACTCAGTTCTTGATTTTCTTGTTCAAAAACAAGTTTGGTTGTTTTCCGCACTCAATTCTTGATTTTCTTGATACAAAACATGTTTGCGTTATTCCGGACTCAGTTCTTGATTTTTCTTGATCCGAAACAAGTTTGGTTGTATTCCGCACTCAATTCTTGATTTTCTTGACGCAAAACATGTTTGCGTTATTCCGGACTCAGTTCTTGATTTTCTTGTTCAGAAACATGTTTGGTTGTTTTCCGCACTCAATTCTTGATTTTCTTGATGCAAAACATGTTTGCGTTGTTCCGGAGTCAGTTCTTGATTTTCTTGTTCACAAACAAGTTTGGTTGTTTTGCGCACTCAATTCTTGATTTTCTTGATGCAAAACATGTTTGCGGTATTCCGGACTCGGTTGTTGATTTTCTTGATCCCAAACAAGTTTGTTTGTATTCCGCGCTCAATTCTTGATTTTCTTAATGCAAAACTTGTTTGCGGTATTCCGGACTCGGTTCTTGATTTTCTTGATCCAAAACAATTGGTTTGTATTCCGCGCTCAATTCTTGATTTTCTTAATGCAAAACTTGTTTGCGGTATTCCGGACTCAGTTCTTGATTTTCTTGTTCAAAAACAAGTATGGTTGTTTTCCGCACTCAATTCTTGATTTTCTTGATGCAAAACATGTTTGCGTTATTCCGGACTCAGTTCTTGATTTTCTTGTTCCGAAACAAGTTTGGTTGTATTCCGCACTCAATTCTTGATTTTCTTGATGCAAAATATGTTTGCGTTATTCCGGTCTCAGTTCTTGATTTTCTTGTTCAAAAACAAGTTTAGTTGTTTTCCGCACTCAATTCTTGATTTTCTTGATGCAAAACATGTTTGCGGTATTCCTGACTCGGTTTTTTATTTTCTTGATCCCAAACAAGTTGGTTTGTATTCCGCGCTCAATTCTTGATTTTATTAATGCAAAACTTGTTTGCGGTATTCCGGACTCAGTTCTTGATTTTCTTGATCCGAAACAATTTTGGTTGTATTCCGCACTCAACTCTTGATTTTCTTGATGCAAAACATGTTTGCATTATTCCAGACTCAGTTCTTGATTTTCTTGATCCCAAACAAGTTTGGTTGTATTCCGCACTCAATTCTTGATTTTCTTGATGCAAAACATGTTTGCGTTATTCCGGACTCAGTTCTTGATTTTCTTGATTCGAAACAAGTTTGGTTGTATTCCGCACTCAATTCTTGATTTTCTTGTTGCAAAACATGTTTGCGTTATTCCGGACTCAGTTCTTGATTTTCTTGTTCCGAAACAAGTTTGGTTGTATTCCGCACTCAATTCTTGATTATCTTGATGCAAAATATGTTTGCGTTATTCCGGACTCAGTTCTTGATTTTCTTGTTCCCAAACAAGTTTGGTTGTTTTCCGCGCTCAATTCTTGATTTTCTTGATGCAAAACATGTTTGCGGTATTCCTGATTCGGTTTTTTATTTTCTTGATCCCAAACAAGTTGGTTTGTATTCCGCGCTCAATTCTTGATTTTCTTAATGCAAAACTTGTTTGCGGTATTCCGGACTCAGTTATTGATTTTCTTGTTGAAAAACAAGTTTGGTTGTTTTCCGCACTCAATTCTTGATTTTCTTGATGCAAAACATGTTTGCGTTATTCCGGACTCAGTTCTTGATTTTCTTGTTCCGAAACAAGTTTGGTTGTATTCCGCACTCAATTCTTGATTTTCTTGATGCAAAATATGTTTGCGTTATTCCGGTCTCAGTTCTTGATTTTCTTGTTCAAAAACAAGTTTAGTTGTTTTCCGCACTCAATTCTTGATTTTCTTGATGCAAAACATGTTTGCGGTATTCCTGACTCGGTTTTTTATTTTCTTGATCCCAAACAAGTTGGTTTGTATTTTGCGCTCAATTCTTGATTTTATTAATGCAAAACTTGTTTGCGGTATTCCGGACTCAGTTCTTGATTTTCTTGATTCGAAATAATTTTGGTTGTATTCCGCACTCAATTCTTGATTTTCTTGATGCAAAACATGTTTGCATTATTCCGGACTCAGTTCTTGATTTTCTTGATCCCAAACAAGTTTGGCTGTATTCCGCACTCAATTCTTGACTTTCTTGATGCAAAACATGTTTGCGTTATTCCGGACTCAGTTCTTGATATTCTTGTTCAAAAACAAGTTTGGTTGTTTTCCGCACTCAATTCTTGATTTTCTTGATACAAAACATGTTTGCGTTATTCCGGACTCAGTTCTTGATTTTCTTGATCCGAAACAAATTTGGTTGTATTCCGCACTCAATTCTTGATTTTCTTGATGCAAAACATGTTTGCGTTATTCCGGACTCAGTTCTTGATTTTCTTGTTCAGAAACATGTTTGGTTGTTTTCCGCGCTCAATTCTTGATTTTCTTGATGCAAAACATGTTTGCGTTATTCCGGAGTCAGTTCTTGATTTTCTTGTTCAAAAATAAGTTTGGTTGTTTTCCGCTCTCAATTCTTGATTTTCTTGATGCAAAACATGTTTGCGTTATTCCGGACTCAGTTCTTGATTTTCTTGTTCCGAAACAAGTTTGGTTGTATTCCGCACTCAATTCTTGATTTTCTTGACGCAAAACATGTTTGCGTTATTCCGGACTCAGTTCTTGATTTTCTTGTTCAGAAACATGTTTGGTTGTTTTCCGCACTCAATTCTTGATTTTCTTAATGCAAAACATGTTTGCGTTGTTCCGGAGTCAGTTCTTGATTTTCTTGTTCAAAAACAAGTTTGGTTGTTTTGCGCACTCAATTCTTGATTTTCTTGATGCAAAACATGTTTGCGGTATTCCGGACTCGGTTGTTGATTTTCTTGATCCCAAACAAGTTTGTTTGTATTCCGCGCTCAATTCTTGATTTTCTTAATGCAAAACTTGTTTGCGGTATTCCGGACTCGGTTCTTGATTTTCTTGATCCAAAACAATTGGTTTGTATTCCGCGCTTAATTCTTGATTTTCTTAATGCAAAACTTGTTTGCGGTATTCCGGACTCAGTTCTTGATTTTCTTGTTCAAAAACAAGTTTGGTTGTTTTGCGCACTCAATTCTTGATTTTCTTGATGCAAAACATGTTTGCGGTATTCCGGACTCGGTTGTTGATTTTCTTGATCCCAAACAAGTTTGTTTGTATTCCGCACTCAATTCTTGATTTTCTTGATGCAAAACATGTTTGCGTTATTCCGGACTCAGTTCTTGATTTTCTTGTTCCGAAACAAGTTTGGTTGTATTCCGCACTCAATTCTTGATTATCTTGATGCAAAATATGTTTGCGTTATTCCGGTCTCAGTTCTTGATTTTCTTGTTCAAAAACAAGTTTAGTTGTTTTCCGCACTCAATTCTTGATTTTCTTGATGCAAAACATGTTTGCGGTATTCCTGACTCGGTTTTTTATTTTCTTGATCCCAAACAAGTTGGTTTGTATTCCGCGCTCAATTCTTGATTTTATTTATGCAAAACTTGTTTGCGGTATTCCGGACTCAGTTCTTGATTTTCTTGATCCGAAACAATTTTGGTTGTATTCCGCACTCAACTCTTGATTTTCTTGATGCAAAACATGTTTGCATTATTCCAGACTCAGTTCTTGATTTTCTTGATCCCAAACAAGTTTGGTTGTATTCCGCACTCAATTCTTGATTTTCTTGATGCAAAACATGTTTGCGTTATTCCGGACTCAGTTCTTGATTTTCTTGTTCAAAAACAAGTTTGGTTGTTTTCCGCACTCAATTCTTGATTTTCTTGATACAAAACATATTTGCGTTATTCCGGACTCAGTTCTTGATTTTCTTGATTCGAAACAAGTTTGGTTGTATTCCGCACTCAATTCTTGATTTTCTTGTTGCAAAACATGTTTGCGTTATTCCGGACTCAGTTCTTGATTTTCTTGTTCAGAAACATGTTTGGTTGTTTTCCGCACTCAATTCTTGATTTTCTTGATGCAAAACATGTTTGCGTTATTCCGGAGTCAGTTCTTGATTTTCTTGTTCAAAAACAAGTTTGGTTGTTTTCCGCACTCAATTCTTGATTTTCTTGATGCAAAACATGTTTGCGTTATTCCGGACTCAGTTCTTGATTTTCTTGTTCCGAAACAAGTTTGGTTGTATTCCGCACTCAATTCTTGATTATCTTGATGCAAAATATGTTTGCGTTATTCCGGACTCAGTTCTTGATTTTCTTGTTCCCAAACAAGTTTGGTTGTTTTTCGCGCTCAATTCTTGATTTTCTTGATGCAAAACATGTTTGCGGTATTCCTGACTCGGTTCTTGATTTTCTTGATCCGAACAATTTGTTTGTATTCCGCACTCAATTCTTGATTTTCTTGATGCAAAACATGTTTGCGGTATTCCGGACTCAGTTATTGATTTTCTTGTTCAAAAACAAGTTTGGTTGTTTTCCGCACTCAATTCTTGATTTTCTTGATGCAAAACATGTTTGCGTTATTCCGGACTCAGTTCTTGATTTTCTTGTTCCGAAACAAGTTTGGTTGTATTCCGCACTCAATTCTTGATTTTCTTGATGCAAAATATGTTTGCGTTATTCCGGTCTCAGTTCTTGATTTTCTTGTTCAAAAACAAGTTTAGTTGTTTTCCGCACTCAATTCTTGATTTTCTTGATGCAAAACATGTTTGCGGTATTCCTGACTCGGTTTTTTATTTTCTTGATCCCAAACAAGTTGGTTTGTATTTTGCGCTCAATTCTTGATTTTATTAATGCAAAACTTGTTTGCGGTATTCCGGAGTCAGTTCTTGATTTTCTTGATTCGAAATAATTTTGGTTGTATTCCGCACTCAATTCTTGATTTTCTTGATGCAAAACATGTTTGCATTATTCCGGACTCAGTTCTTGATTTTCTTGATCCCAAACAAGTTTGGCTGTATTCCGCACTCAATTCTTGACTTTCTTGATGCAAAACATGTTTGCGTTATTCCGGACTCAGTTCTTGATTTTCTTGTTCAAAAACAAGTTTGGTTGTTTTCCGCACTCAATTCTTGATTTTCTTGATACAAAACATGTTTGCGTTATTCCGGACTCAGTTCTTGATTTTCTTGATCCGAAACAAGTTTGGTTGTATTCCGCACTCAATTCTTGATTTTCTTGATGCAAAACATGTTTGCGTTATTCCGGACTCAGTTCTTGATTTTCTTGTTCAGAAACATGTTTGGTTGTTTTCCGCGCTCAATTCTTGATTTTCTTGATGCAAAACATGTTTGCGTTATTCCGGAGTCAGTTCTTGATTTTCTTGTTCAAAAACAAGTTTGGTTGTTTTCCGCACTCAATTCTTGATTTTCTTGATGCAAAACATGTTTGCATTATTCCGGACTCAGTTCTTGATTTTCTTGTTCCGAAACAAGTTTGGTTGTATTCCGCACTCAATTCTTGATTTTCTTGATGCAAAACTTGTTTGCGGTATTCCGGACTCGGTTCTTGATTTTCTTGATCCAAACAATTTGTTTGTATTCCGCACTCAATTCTTGATTTTCTTGATGCAAAACATGTTTGCGGTATTCCGGACTCCGTTCTTGATTTTCTTGTTCCAAAACAAGTTTGGTTGTTTTCCGCACTCAATTCTTTATTTTCTTGTTGCAAAATATGTTTGCGTTATTCCGGACTCAGTTCTTGATTTTCTTGTTCCGAAACAAGTTTGGTTGTATTCCGCACTCAATTCTTGATTTTCTTGATGCAAAATATGTTTGCGTTATTCCGGACTCAGTTCTTGATTTTCTTGTTCCCAAACAAGTTTGGTTGTTTTCCGCGCTCAATTCTTGATTTTCTTGATGCAAAAAATGTTTGCGGTATTCCTGACTCGGTTTTTTATTTTCTTGATCCCAAACAAGTTGGTTTGTATTTTGCGCTCAATTCTTGATTTTATTAATGCAAAACTTGTTTGCGGTATTCCGGACTCAGTTCTTGATTTTCTTGATTCGAAATAATTTTGGTTGTATTCCGCACTCAATTCGTGATTTTCTTGATGCAAAACATGTTTGCATTATTCCGGACTCAGTTCTTGATTTTCTTTATCCCAAACAAGTTTGGCTGTATTCCGCACTCAATTCTTGACTTTCTTGATGCAAAACATGTTTGCGTTATTCCGGACTCAGTTCTTGATTTTCTTGTTCAAAAACAAGTTTGGTTGTTTTCCGCACTCAATTCTTGATTTTCTTGATACAAAACATGTTTGCGTTATTCCGGACTCAGTTCTTGATTTTCTTGATCCGAAACAAGTTTGGTTGTATTCCGCACTCAATTCTTGATTTTCTTGATGCAAAACATGTTTGCGTTATTCCGGACTCAGTTCTTGATTTTCTTGTTCAGAAACATGTTTGGTTGTTTTCCGCGCTCAATTCTTGATTTTCTTGATGCAAAACATGTTTGCGTTATTCCGGAGTCAGTTCTTGATTTTCTTGTTCAAAAACAAGTTTGGTTGTTTTCCGCACTCAATTCTTGATTTTCTTGATGCAAAACATGTTTGCATTATTCCGGACTCAGTTCTTGATTTTCTTGTTCCGAAACAAGTTTGGTTGTATTCCGCACTCAATTCTTGATTTTCTTGATGCAAAACTTGTTTGCGGTATTCCGGACTCGGTTCTTGATTTTCTTGATCCAAACAATTTGTTTGTATTCCGCACTCAATTCTTGATTTTCTTGATGCAAAACATGTTTGCGGTATTCCGGACTCCGTTCTTGATTTTCTTGTTCCAAAACAAGTTTGGTTGTTTTCCGCACTCAATTCTTTATTTTCTTGTTGCAAAATATGTTTGCGTTATTCCGGACTCAGTTCTTGATTTTCTTGTTCCGAAACAAGTTTGGTTGTATTCCGCACTCAATTCTTGATTTTCTTGATGCAAAATATGTTTGCGTTATTCCGGACTCAGTTCTTGATTTTCTTGTTCCCAAACAAGTTTGGTTGTTTTCCGCGCTCAATTCTTGATTTTCTTGATGCAAAAAATGTTTGCGGTATTCCTGACTCGGTTTTTGATTTTCTTGATCCCAAACAAGTTTAGTTGTATTCCGCACACAATCCTTGATTTTCTTGATGTCAAAAATGTTTGCTGTATTCCTGACTCAATTCTTGATTGTCTTGATCCGAAACAAGTTTGGTTGTATTCCGCACTCAATTCTTGATTTTCTTGATGCAAAACATGTTTGCGTTATTCCGGACTCAATTCTTGATTTTCTTGATGCAAAACATGTTTGCGGTATTCCGGACTCAATTCTAGATTTTTTTGTTCCAAAACAAGTTTCGTTGTTTTCCGCACTAAATCCTTTATTTTCTTGTTGCAAAACATGTTTGCGGTATTACTGACTCAGTTTTTCATTTTCATGATACCAAACAAGTTTGTTTGTATTCCGCGCTCAATTCTTGATTTTCTTAATGCAAAACTTGTTTACGGTATTCCGGACTCAGTTCTTGATTTTCTTGTTCAAAAACAAGTTTGGTTGTTTTCCGCACTCAATTCTTGATTTTCTTGATGCAAAACAAGTTTGCGTTATTCCGGACTCAGTTCTTGATTTTGTTGTTCAAAAACAAGTTTGGTTGTTTTCCGCACTCAATTCTTGATTTTCTTGATGCAAAACATGTTTGCGTTATTCCGGACTCAGTTCTTGATTTTCTTGTTCCGAAACAAGTTTGGTTGTATTCCGCACTCAATTCTTGATTTTCTTGATGCAAAATATGTTTGCATTATTCCGGACTCAGTTCTTGATTTTCTTGTTCAAAAACAAGTTTAGTTCTTTTCCGCACTCAATTCTTGATTTTCTTGATGCAAAACATGTTTGCGGTATTCCTGACTCAATTCTTGATTGTCTTGATCCGAAACAAGTTTGGTTGTATTCCGCACTCAATTCTTGATTTTCTTAATGCAAAACATGTTTGCGTTATTCCGGACTCAGTTCTTGATTTTCTTGTTTCGAAATAAGTTTGGTTGTATTCCGCACTCAATTCTTGATTTTTTCTTGATGCAAAACATGTTTGCGTTATTCCGGACTCAGTTCTTGATTTTCTTGTTCCGAAACAAGTTTGGTTGTTTTCCGCACTCAATTCTTGATTTTCTTGATGCAAAACATGTTTGCGTTATTCCGGACTCAGTTCTTGATTTTCTTGTTACGAAACAAGTTTGGTTGTATTCCGCACTCAATTCTTGATTTTCTTGATGCAAAACTTGTTTGCGGTATTCCGGACTCGGTTCTTGATTTTCTTGATCCAAACAATTTGTTTGTATTCCGCACTCAATTCTTGATTTTCTTGATGCAAAACATGTTTGCGGTATTCCGGACTCAGTTCTTGATTTTCTTGTTCCAAAACAAGTTTGGTTGTGTTCCGCACTCAATTCTTTATTTTCTTGTTGCAAAATATGTTTGCGTTATTCCGGACTCAGTTCTTGATTTTCTTGTTCCGAAACAAGTTTGGTTGTATTCCGCACTCAATTCTTGATTTTCTTGATGCAAAATATGTTTGCGTTATTCCGGACTCAGTTCTTGATTTTCTTGTTCCCAAACAAGTTTGGTTGTTTTCCGCGCTCAATTCTTGATTTTCTTGATACAAAACATGTTTGCGGTATTCCTGACTCGGTTTTTGATTTTCTTGATCCCAAACAAGTTTGGTTGTATTCCGCACACAATCCTTGATTTTCTTGATGCCAAAAATGTTTGCTGTATTCCTGACTCAATTCTTGATTGTCTTGATCCGAAACAAGTTTGGTTGTATTCCGCACTCAATTCTTGATTTTCTTGATGCAAAACATGTTTGCGTTATTCCGGACTCAATTCTTGATTTTCTTGATGCAAAACATGTTTGCGGTATTCCGGACTCAATTCTAGATTTTTTTGTTCCAAAACAAGTTTCGTTGTTTTCCGCACTAAATCCTTTATTTTCTTGTTGCAAAACATGTTTGCGGTATTACTGACTCAGTTTTTCATTTTCATGATACCAAACAAGTTTGTTTGTATTCCGCGCTCAATTCTTGATTTTCTTAATGCAAAACTTGTTTACGGTATTCCGGACTCAGTTCTTGATTTTCTTGTTCAAAAACAAGTTTGGTTGTTTTCCGCACTCAATTCTTGATTTTCTTGATGCAAAACAAGTTTGCGTTATTCCGGACTCAGTTCTTGATTTTGTTGTTCAAAAACAAGTTTGGTTGTTTTCCGCACTCAATTCTTGATTTTCTTGATGCAAAACATGTTTGCGTTATTCCGGACTCAGTTCTTGATTTTCTTGTTCCGAAACAAGTTTGGTTGTATTCCGCACTCAATTCTTGATTTTCTTGATGCAAAATATGTTTGCATTATTCCGGACTCAGTTCTTGATTTTCTTGTTCAAAAACAAGTTTAGTTCTTTTCCGCACTCAATTCTTGATTTTCTTGATGCAAAACATGTTTGCGGTATTCCTGACTCAATTCTTGATTGTCTTGATCCGAAACAAGTTTGGTTGTATTCCGCACTCAATTCTTGATTTTCTTAATGCAAAACATGTTTGCGTTATTCCGGACTCAGTTCTTGATTTTCTTGTTTCGAAATAAGTTTGGTTGTATTCCGCACTCAATTCTTGATTTTTTCTTGATGCAAAACATGTTTGCGTTATTCCGGACTCAGTTCTTGATTTTCTTGTTCCGAAACAAGTTTGGTTGTTTTCCGCACTCAATTCTTGATTTTCTTGATGCAAAACATGTTTGCGTTATTCCGGACTCAGCTCTTGATTTTCTTGTTACGAAACAAGTTTGGTTGTATTCCGCACTCAATTCTTGATTTTCTTGATGCAAAACTTGTTTGCGGTATTCCGGACTCGGTTCTTGATTTTCTTGATCCAAACAATTTGTTTGTATTCCGCACTCAATTCTTGATTTTCTTGATGCAAAACATGTTTGCGGTATTCCGGACTCAGTTCTTGATTTTCTTGTTCCAAAACAAGTTTGGTTGTTTTCCGCACTCAATTCTTTATTTTCTTGTTGCAAAATATGTTTGCGTTATTCCGGACTCAGTTCTTGATTTTCTTGTTCCGAAACAAGTTTGGTTGTATTCCGCACTCAATTCTTGATTTTCTTGATGCAAAATATGTTTGCGTTATTCCGGACTCAGTTCTTGATTTTCTTGTTCCCAAACAAGTTTGGTTGTTTTCCGCGCTCAATTCTTGATTTTCTTGATGCAAAACATGTTTGCGGTATTCCTGACTCGGTTTTTGATTTTCTTGATCCCAAACAAGTTTGGTTGTATTCCGCACACAATCCTTGATTTTCTTGATGCCAAAAATGTTTGCTGTATTCCTGACTCAATTCTTGATTGTCTTGATCCGAAACAAGTTTGGTTGTATTCCGCACTCAATTCTTGATTTTCTTGATGCAAAACATGTTTGCGTTATTCCGGACTCAATTCTTGATTTTCTTGATGCAAAACATGTTTGCGGTATTCCGGACTCAATTCTAGATTTTTTTGTTCCAAAACAAGTTTCGTTGTTTTTCGCACTAAATCCTTTATTTTCTTGTTGCAAAACATGTTTGCGGTATTCCTGACTCAGTTTTTCATTTTCATGATACCAAACAAGTTTGTTTGTATTCCGCGCTCAATTCTTGATTTTCTTAATGCAAAACTTGTTTACGGTATTCCGGACTCAGTTCTTGATTTTCTTGTTCAAAAACAAGTTTGTTTGTTTTCCGCACTCAATTCTTGATTTTCTTGATGCAAAACAAGTTTGCGTTATTCCGGACTCAGTTCTTGATTTTGTTGTTCAAAAACAAGTTTGGTTGTTTTCCGCACTCAATTCTTGATTTTCTTGATGCAAAACATGTTTGCGGTATTCCTGACTCAATTCTTGATTGTCTTGATCCGAAACAAGTTTGGTTGTATTCCGCACTCAATTCTTGATTTTCTTGATGCAAAAAATGTTTGCGTTATTCCGGACTCAGTTCTTGATTTTCTTATTCCGAAATAAGTTTGGTTGTATTCCGCACTCAATTCTTGATTTTTTCTTGATGCAAAACATGTTTGCGTTATTCCGGACTCAGTTCTTGATTTTCTTGTTCCGAAACAAGTTTGGTTGTATTCCGCACTCAATTCTTGATTTTCTTGATGCAAAATATGTTTGCGTTATTCCGGACTCAGTTCTTGATTTTCTTGTTCAAAAACAAGTTTAGTTCTTTTCCGCACTCAATTCTTGATTTTCTTGATGCAAAACATGTTTGCGGTATTCCTGACTCAATTCTTGATTGTCTTGATCCGAAACAAGTTTGGTTGTATTCCGCACTCAATTCTTGATTTTCTTGATGCAAAACATGTTTGCGTTATTCCGGACTCAGTTCTTGATTTTCTTGTTCCGAAATAAGTTTGGTTGTATTCCGCACTCAATTCTTGATTTTTTCTTGATGCAAAACATGTTTGCGTTATTCCGGACTCAGTTCTTGATTTTCTTGTTCCGAAACAAGTTTGGTTGTTTTCCGCACTCAATTCTTGATTTTCTTGATGCAAAACATGTTTGCGTTATTCCGGACTCAGTTCTTGATTTTCTTGATCCGAAACAAGTTTGGTTGTATTCCGCACTAAATTCTTGATTTTCTTGATGCAAAACATGTTTGCGTTATTCCGGACTCAGTTCTTGATTTTCTTGTTCAGAAACAAGTTTAGTTGTTTTCCGCACTCAATTCTTGATTTTCTTGATGCAAAACATGTTTGCTGTATTCCTGACTCGGTTTTTTATTTTCTTGATCCCAAACAAGTTGGTTTGTATTCCGCGCTCAATTCTTGATTTTATTAATGCAAAACTTGTTTGCGGTATTCCGGACTCAGTTCTTGATTTTCTTGATCCGAAATAATTTTGGTTGTATTCCGCACTCAATTCTTGATTTTCTTGATGCAAAACATGTTTGCATTATTCCGGACTCAGTTCTTAATTTTCTTGATCCCAAACAAGTTTGGTTGTATTCCGCACTCAATTCTTGATTTTCTTGATGCAAAACATGTTTGCGTTATTCCGGACTCAGTTCTTGATTTTCTTGTTCAAAAACAAGTTTGGTTGTTTTCCGCACTCAATTCTTGATTTTCTTGATACAAAACATGTTTGCGTTATTCCGGACTCAGTTCTTGATTTTCTTGTTCAAAAACAAGTTTAGTTGTTTTCCGCACTCAATTCTTGATTTTCTTGATGCAAAACATGTTTGCGGTATTCCTGACTCGGTTTTTTATTTTCTTGATCCCAAACAAGTTGGTTTGTATTCCGCGCTCAATTCTTGATTTTATTAATGCAAAACTTGTTTGCGGTATTCCGGACTCAGTTCTTAATTTTCTTGATCCGAAACAATTTTGGTTGTATTCCGCACTCAATTCTTGATTTTCTTGATGCAAAACATGTTTGCATTATTTCGGACTCAGTTCTTGATTTTCTTGATCCCAAACAAGTTTGGTTGTATTCCGCACTCAATTCTTGATTTTCTTGATGCAAAACATGTTTGCGTTATTCCGGACTCAGTTCTTGATTTTCTTGTTCAAAAAAAAGTTTGGTTGTTTTCCGCACTCAATTCTTGATTTTCTTGATACAAAACATGTTTGCGTTATTCCGGACTCAGTTCTTGATTTTCTTGATCCGAAACAAGTTCGGTTGTATTCCGCACTCAATTCTTGATTTTCTTGATGCAAAATATGTTTGCGTTATTCCGGACTCAGTTCTTGATTTTTCTTTTTCAGAAACAAGTTTGGTTGTTTTCCGCACTCAATTCTTGATTTTCTTGATGCAAAACTTATTTGCATTATTCCGGAGTCAGTTCTTGATTTTCTTGTTCAAAAACAAGTTTGGTTGTTTTCCGCACTCAATTCTTGATTTTCTTGATGCAAAATATGTTTGCGTTATTCCGGACTCAGTTCTTGATTTTGTTGTTCAAAAACAAGTTTGGTTGTTTTCCGCACTCAATTCTTGATTTTCTTGATGCAAAACATGTTTGCGGTATTCCTGACTCAATTCTTGATTGTCTTGATCCGAAACAAGTTTGGTTGTATTCCGCACTCAATTCTTGATTTTCTTGATGCAAAAAATGTTTGCGTTATTCCGGACTCAGTTCTTGATTTTCTTGTTCCGAAATAAGTTTGGTTGTATTCCGCACTCAATTCTTGATTTTTTCTTGATGCAAAACATGTTTGCGTTATTCCGGACTCAGTTCTTGATTTTCTTGTTCCGAAACAAGTTTGGTTGTATTCCGCACTCAATTCTTGATTTTCTTGATGCAAAATATGTTTGCGTTATTCCGGACTCAGTTCTTGATTTTCTTGTTCAAAAACAAGTTTAGTTCTTTTCCGCACTCAATTCTTGATTTTCTTGATGCAAAACATGTTTGCGGTATTCCTGACTCAATTCTTGATTGTCTTGATCCGAAACAAGTTTGGTTGTATTCCGCACTCAATTCTTGATTTTCTTGATGCAAAACATGTTTGCGTTATTCCGGACTCAGTTCTTGATTTTCTTGTTCCGAAATAAGTTTGGTTGTATTCCGCACTCAATTCTTGATTTTTTCTTGATGCAAAACATGTTTGCGTTATTCCGGACTCAGTTCTTGATTTTCTTGTTCCGAAACAAGTTTGGTTGTTTTCCGCACTCAATTCTTGATTTTCTTGATGCAAAACATGTTTGCGTTATTCCGGACTCAGTTCTTGATTTTCTTGTTCCGAAACAAGTTTGGTTATATTCCGCACTCAATTCTTGATTTTCTTGATGCAAAATATGTTTGCGTTATTCCGGACTCAGTTCTTGATTTTCTTGTTCAGAAACAAGTTTAGTTGTTTTCCGCACTCAATTCTTGATTTTCTTGATGCAAAACATGTTTGCTGTATTCCTGACTCGGTTTTTTATTTTCTTGATCCCAAACAAGTTGGTTTGTATTCCGCGCTCAATTCTTGATTTTATTAATGCAAAACTTGTTTGCGGTATTCCGGACTCAGTTCTTGATTTTCTTGATCCGAAATAATTTTGGTTGTATTCCGCACTCAATTCTTGATTTTCTTGATGCAAAACATGTTTGCATTATTCCGGACTCAGTTCTTGATTTTCTTGATCCCAAACAAGTTTGGTTGTATTCCGCACTCAATTCTTGATTTTCTTGATGCAAAACATGTTTGCGTTATTCCGGACTCAGTTCTTGATTTTCTTGTTCAAAAACAAGTTTGGTTGTTTTCCGCACTCAATTCTTGATTTTCTTGATACAAAACATGTTTGCGTTATTCCGGACTCAGTTCTTGATTTTCTTGTTCAAAAACAAGTTTAGTTGTTTTCCGCACTCAATTCTTGATTTTCTTGATGCAAAACATGTTTGCTGTATTCCTGACTCGGTTTTTTATTTTCTTGATCCCAAACAAGTTGGTTTGTATTCCGCGCTCAATTCTTGATTTTATTAATGCAAAACTTGTTTGCGGTATTCCGGACTCAGTTCTTGATTTTCTTGATCCGAAATAATTTTGGTTGTATTCCGCACTCAATTCTTGATTTTCTTGATGCAAAACATGTTTGCATTATTCCGGACTCAGTTCTTAATTTTCTTGATCCCAAACAAGTTTGGTTGTATTCCGCACTCAATTCTTGATTTTCTTGATGCAAAACATGTTTGCGTTATTCCGGACTCAGTTCTTGATTTTCTTGTTCAAAAACAAGTTTGGTTGTTTTCCGCACTCAATTCTTGATTTTCTTGATACAAAACATGTTTGCGTTATTCCGGACTCAGTTCTTGATTTTCTTGTTCAAAAACAAGTTTAGTTGTTTTCCGCACTCAATTCTTGATTTTCTTGATGCAAAACATGTTTGCGGTATTCCTGACTCGGTTTTTTATTTTCTTGATCCCAAACAAGTTGGTTTGTATTCCGCGCTCAATTCTTGATTTTATTAATGCAAAACTTGTTTGCGGTATTCCGGACTCAGTTCTTAATTTTCTTGATCCGAAACAATTTTGGTTGTATTCCGCACTCAATTCTTGATTTTCTTGATGCAAAACATGTTTGCATTATTTCGGACTCAGTTCTTGATTTTCTTGATCCCAAACAAGTTTGGTTGTATTCCGCACTCAATTCTTGATTTTCTTGATGCAAAACATGTTTGCGTTATTCCGGACTCAGTTCTTGATTTTCTTGTTCAAAAAAAAGTTTGGTTGTTTTCCGCACTCAATTCTTGATTTTCTTGATACAAAACATGTTTGCGTTATTCCGGACTCAGTTCTTGATTTTCTTGATCCGAAACAAGTTCGGTTGTATTCCGCACTCAATTCTTGATTTTCTTGATGCAAAATATGTTTGCGTTATTCCGGACTCAGTTCTTGATTTTTCTTTTTCAGAAACAAGTTTGGTTGTTTTCCGCACTCAATTCTTGATTTTCTTGATGCAAAACTTATTTGCATTATTCCGGAGTCAGTTCTTGATTTTCTTGTTCAAAAACAAGTTTGGTTGTTTTCCGCACTCAATTCTTGATTTTCTTGATGCAAAATATGTTTGCGTTATTCCGGACTCAGTTCTTGATTTTGTTGTTCAAAAACAAGTTTGGTTGTTTTCCGCACTCAATTCTTGATTTTCTTGATGCAAAACATGTTTGCGGTATTCCTGACTCAATTCTTGATTGTCTTGATCCGAAACAAGTTTGGTTGTATTCCGCACTCAATTCTTGATTTTCTTGATGCAAAAAATGTTTGCGTTATTCCGGACTCAGTTCTTGATTTTCTTGTTCCGAAATAAGTTTGGTTGTATTCCGCACTCAATTCTTGATTTTTTCTTGATGCAAAACATGTTTGCGTTATTCCGGACTCAGTTCTTGATTTTCTTGTTCCGAAACAAGTTTGGTTGTATTCCGCACTCAATTCTTGATTTTCTTGATGCAAAATATGTTTGCGTTATTCCGGACTCAGTTCTTGATTTTCTTGTTCAAAAACAAGTTTAGTTCTTTTCCGCACTCAATTCTTGATTTTCTTGATGCAAAACATGTTTGCGGTATTCCTGACTCAATTCTTGATTGTCTTGATCCGAAACAAGTTTGGTTGTATTCCGCACTCAATTCTTGATTTTCTTGATGCAAAACATGTTTGCGTTATTCCGGACTCAGTTCTTGATTTTCTTGTTCCGAAATAAGTTTGGTTGTATTCCGCACTCAATTCTTGATTTTTTCTTGATGCAAAACATGTTTGCGTTATTCCGGACTCAGTTCTTGATTTTCTTGTTCCGAAACAAGTTTGGTTGTTTTCCGCACTCAATTCTTGATTTTCTTGATGCAAAACATGTTTGCGTTATTCCGGACTCAGTTCTTGATTTTCTTGTTCCGAAACAAGTTTGGTTATATTCCGCACTCAATTCTTGATTTTCTTGATGCAAAATATGTTTGCGTTATTCCGGACTCAGTTCTTGATTTTCTTGTTCAGAAACAAGTTTAGTTGTTTTCCGCACTCAATTCTTGATTTTCTTGATGCAAAACATGTTTGCTGTATTCCTGACTCGGTTTTTTATTTTCTTGATCCCAAACAAGTTGGTTTGTATTCCGCGCTCAATTCTTGATTTTATTAATGCAAAACTTGTTTGCGGTATTCCGGACTCAGTTCTTGATTTTCTTGATCCGAAATAATTTTGGTTGTATTCCGCACTCAATTCTTGATTTTCTTGATGCAAAACATGTTTGCATTATTCCGGACTCAGTTCTTGATTTTCTTGATCCCAAACAAGTTTGGTTGTATTCCGCACTCAATTTTTGATTTTCTTGATGCAAAACATGTTTGCGTTATTCCGGACTCAGTTCTTGATTTTCTTGTTCAAAAACAAGTTTGGTTGTTTTCCGCACTCAATTCTTGATTTTCTTGATACAAAACATGTTTGCGTTATTCCGGACTCAGTTCTTGATTTTCTTGTTCAAAAACAAGTTTAGTTGTTTTCCGCACTCAATTCTTGATTTTCTTGATGCAAAACATGTTTGCGGTATTCCTGACTCGGTTTTTTATTTTCTTGATCCCAAACAAGTTGGTTTGTATTCCGCGCTCAATTCTTGATTTTATTAATGCAAAACTTGTTTGCGGTATTCCGGACTCAGTTCTTAATTTTCTTGATCCGAAACAATTTTGGTTGTATTCCGCACTCAATTCTTGATTTTCTTGATGCAAAACATGTTTGCATTATTCCGGACTCAGTTCTTGATTTTCTTGATCCCAAACAAGTTTGGTTGTATTCCGCACTCAATTCTTGATTTTCTTGATGCAAAACATGTTTGCGTTATTCCGGACTCAGTTCTTGATTTTCTTGTTCAAAAAAAAGTTTGGTTGTTTTCCGCACTCAATTCTTGATTTTCTTGATACAAAACATGTTTGCGTTATTCCGGACTCAGTTCTTGATTTTCTTGATCCGAAACAAGTTTGGTTGTATTCCGCACTCAATTCTTGATTTTCTTGATGCAAAATATGTTTGCGTTATTCCGGACTCAGTTCTTGATTTTTCTTTTTCAGAAACAAGTTTGGTTGTTTTCCGCACTCAATTCTTGATTTTCTTGATGCAAAACTTATTTGCATTATTCCGGAGTCAGTTCTTGATTTTCTTGTTCAAAAACAAGTTTGGTTGTTTTCCGCACTCAATTCTTGATTTTCTTGATGCAAAATATGTTTGCGTTATTCCGGACTCAGTTCTTGATTTTCTTGTTCCCAAACAAGTTTGGTTGTTTTCCGCGCTTAATTCTTGATTTTCTTGATGCAAAACATGTTTGCGGTATTCCTGACTCGGTTTTTTATTTTCTTGATCCCAAACAAGTTTGTTTGTATTCCGCACACAATCCTTGATTTTCTTGATGCAAAAAATGTTTGCTGTATTCCTGACTCAATTCTTGATTGTCTTGATCCGAAACAAGTTTGGTTGTATTCCGCACTCAATTCTTTATTTTCTTGATGCAAAAGATGTTTGCGTTATTCCGGACTCGGTTCTTGATTTTCTTGTTCAAAAACTAGTTTCGTTGTTTTCCGCACTCAATTCTTGATTTTCTTGATGCAAAATTTGTTTGCGGTATTCCGGACTCAGTTGTTGATTTTCTTGATCCCAAACAAGTTTGTTTGTATTCCGCGCTCAATTCTTGATTTTCTTGATGCAAAACTTGTTTGCGGTATTCCGGACTCAGTTCTTGATTTTCTTGATCCAAAACAATTTGTTTGTATTCCGCACTCAATTCTTGATTTTCTTGATGCAAAACATGTTAGCGGTATTCCGGACTCAATTCTAGATTTTTTTGTTCCAAAACAAGTTTCGTTGTTTTCCGCACTCAATCCTTTATTTTCTTGTTGCAAAACATGTTTGCGGTATTCCAGACTCAGTTTTTCATTTTATTGATACCAAACAAGTTTGTTTGTATTCCGCGCTCAATTCTTGATTTCTTAATGCAAAACTTGTTTACGGTATTCCGGACTCAGTTCTTGATTTTCTTGTTCAAAAACAAGTTTGGTTGTTTTCCGCACTCAATTCTTGATTTTCTTGATGCAAAACAAGTTTGCGTTATTCCGGACTCAGTTCTTGATTTTGTTGTTCAAAAACAAGTTTGGTTGTTTTCCGCACTCAATTCTTGATTTTCTTGATGCAAAACATGTTTGCGGTATTCCTGACTCGGTTTTTTATTTTCTTGATCCCAAACAAGTTGGTTTGTATTCCGCGCTCAATTCTTGATTTTATTAATGCAAAACTTGTTTGCGGTATTCCGGACTCAGTTCTTGATTTTCTTGATCCGAAACAATTTTGGTTGTATTCCGCACTCAATTCTTGATTTTCTTAATGCAAAACATGTTTGCGTTATTCCGGACTCAGTTCTTGATTTTCTTGTTCCGAAATAAGTTTGGTTGTATTCCGCACTCAATTCTTGATTTTGTCTTGATGCAAAACATGTTTGCGTTATTCCGGACTCAGTTCTTGATTTTCTTGTTCCGAAACAAGTTTGGTTGTTTTCCGCACTCAATTCTTGATTTTCTTGATGCAAAACATGTTTGCGGTATTCCTGACTCGGTTTTTTATTTTCTTGATCCCAAACAAGTTGGTTTGTATTCCGCGCTCAATTCTTGATTTTATTAATGCAAAACTTGTTTGCGGTATTCCGGACTCAGTTCTTGATTTTCTTGATCCGAAACAATTTTGGTTGTATTCCGCACTCAATTCTTGATTTTCTTGATGCAAAACATGTTTGCATTATTCCGGACTCAGTTCTTGATTTTCTTGATCCCAAACAAGTTTGGTTGTATTCCGCACTCAATTCTTGATTTTCTTGATGCAAAACATGTTTGCGTTATTCCGGACTCAGTTCTTGATTTTCTTGTTCAAAAACAAGTTTGGTTGTTTTCCGCACTCAATTCTTGATTTTCTTGATACAAAACATGTTTGCGTTATTCCGGACTCAGTTCTTGATTTTCTTGTTCAAAAACAAGTTTAGTTGTTTTCCGCACTCAATTCTTGATTTTCTTGATGCAAAACATGTTTGCGGTATTCCTGACTCGGTTTTTTATTTTCTTGATCCCAAACAAGTTGGTTTGTATTCCGCGCTCAATTCTTGATTTTATTAATGCAAAACTTGTTTGCGGTATTCCGGACTCAGTTCTTAATTTTCTTGATCCGAAACAATTTTGGTTGTATTCCGCACTCAATTCTTGATTTTCTTGATGCAAAACATGTTTGCATTATTCCGGACTCAGTTCTTGATTTTCTTGATCCCAAACATGTTTGGTTGTATTCCGCACTCAATTCTTGATTTTCTTGATGCAAAACATGTTTGCGTTATTCCGGACTCAGTTCTTGATTTTCTTGTTCAAAAAAAAGTTTGGTTGTTTTCCGCACTCAATTCTTGATTTTCTTGATACAAAACATGTTTGCGTTATTCCGGACTCAGTTCTTGATTTTCTTGATCCGAAACAAGTTTGGTTGTATTCCGCACTCAATTCTTGATTTTCTTGATGCAAAACTTGTTTGCGTTATTCCGGAGTCAGTTCTTGATTTTCTTGTTCAAAAACAAGTTTGGTTGTTTTCCGCACTCAATTCTTGATTTTCTTGATGCAAAACATGTTTGCGTTATTCCGGACTCAGTTCTTGATTTTCTTGTTCCGAAACAAGTTTGGTTGTATTCCGCACTCAATTCTTGATTTTCTTGATGCAAAATATGTTTGCGTTATTCCGGACTCAGTTCTTGATTTTCTTGTTCCCAAACAAGTTTGGTTGTTTTCCGCGCTCAATTCTTAATTTTCTTGATGCAAAACATGTTTGCGGTATTCCTGACTCGGTTTTTTATTTTCTTGATCCCAAACAAGTTTGTTTGTATTCCGCACACAATCCTTGATTTTCTTGATGCAAAAAATGTTTGCTGTATTCCTGACTCAATTCTTGATTGTCTTGATCCGAAACAAGTTTGGTTGTATTCCGCACTCAATTCTTTATTTTCTTGATGCAAAAGATGTTTGCGTTATTCCGGACTCGGTTCTTGATTTTCTTGTTCAAAAACTAGTTTCGTTGTTTTCCGCACTCAATTCTTGATTTTCTTGATGCAAAATTTGTTTGCGGTATTCCGGACTCAGTTGTTGATTTTCTTGATCCCAAACAAGTTTGTTTGTATTCCGCGCTCAATTCTTGATTTTCTTGATGCAAAACTTGTTTGCGGTATTCCGGACTCAGTTCTTGATTTTCTTGTCCAAAACAATTTGTTTGTATTCCGCACTCAATTCTTGATTTTATTGATGCAAAACATGTTAGCGGTATTCCGGACTCAATTCTAGATTTTCTTGATCCGAAACAATTTTGGTTGTATTCCGCACTCAATTCTTGATTTTCTTGATGCAAAACATGTTTGCATTATTCCGGACTCAGTTCTTGATTTTCTTGATCCCAAACAAGTTTGGTTGTATTCCGCACTCAATTCTTGATTTTCTTGATGCAAAACATGTTTGCGTTATTCCGGACTCAGTTCTTGATTTTCTTGTTCAAAAACAAGTTTGGTTGTTTTCCGCACTCAATTCTTGATTTTCTTGATGCAAAACATGTTTGCGGTATTCCGGACTCAGTTCTTGATTTTCTTGTTCAAAAACAAGTTTAGTTGTTTTCCGCACTCAATTCTTGATTTTCTTGATGCAAAACATGTTTGCGGTATTCCTGACTCGGTTTTTTATTTTCTTGATCCCAAACAAGTTGGTTTGTATTCCGCGCTCAATTCTTGATTTTATTAATGCAAAACTTGTTTGCGGTATTCCGGACTCAGTTCTTAATTTTCTTGATCCGAAACAATTTTGGTTGTATTCCGCACTCAATTCTTGATTTTCTTGATGCAAAACATGTTTGCATTATTCCGGACTCAGTTCTTGATTTTCTTGATCCCAAACATGTTTGGTTGTATTCCGCACTCAATTCTTGATTTTCTTGATGCAAAACATGTTTGCGTTATTCCGGACTCAGTTCTTGATTTTCTTGTTCAAAAAAAAGTTTGGTTGTTTTCCGCACTCAATTCTTGATTTTCTTGATACAAAACATGTTTGCGTTATTCCGGACTCAGTTCTTGATTTTCTTGATCCGAAACAAGTTTGGTTGTATTCCGCACTCAATTCTTGATTTTCTTGATGCAAAACTTGTTTGCGTTATTCCGGAGTCAGTTCTTGATTTTCTTGTTCAAAAACAAGTTTGGTTGTTTTCCGCACTCAATTCTTGATTTTCTTGATGCAAAACATGTTTGCGTTATTCCGGACTCAGTTCTTGATTTTCTTGTTCCGAAACAAGTTTGGTTGTATTCCGCACTCAATTCTTGATTTTCTTGATGCAAAATATGTTTGCGTTATTCCGGACTCAGTTCTTGATTTTCTTGTTCCCAAACAAGTTTGGTTGTTTTCCGCGCTCAATTCTTAATTTTCTTGATGCAAAACATGTTTGCGGTATTCCTGACTCGGTTTTTTATTTTCTTGATCCCAAACAAGTTTGTTTGTATTCCGCACACAATCCTTGATTTTCTTGATGCAAAAAATGTTTGCTGTATTCCTGACTCAATTCTTGATTGTCTTGATCCGAAACAAGTTTGGTTGTATTCCGCACTCAATTCTTTATTTTCTTGATGCAAAAGATGTTTGCGTTATTCCGGACTCGGTTCTTGATTTTCTTGTTCAAAAACTAGTTTCGTTGTTTTCCGCACTCAATTCTTGATTTTCTTGATGCAAAATTTGTTTGCGGTATTCCGGACTCAGTTGTTGATTTTCTTGATCCCAAACAAGTTTGTTTGTATTCCGCGCTCAATTCTTGATTTTCTTGATGCAAAACTTGTTTGCGGTATTCCGGACTCAGTTCTTGATTTTCTTGTCCAAAACAATTTGTTTGTATTCCGCACTCAATTCTTGATTTTATTGATGCAAAACATGTTAGCGGTATTCCGGACTCAATTCTAGATTTTCTTGATCCGAAACAATTTTGGTTGTATTCCGCACTCAATTCTTGATTTTCTTGATGCAAAACATGTTTGCATTATTCCGGACTCAGTTCTTGATTTTCTTGATCCCAAACAAGTTTGGTTGTATTCCGCACTCAATTCTTGATTTTCTTGATGCAAAACATGTTTGCGTTATTCCGGACTCAGTTCTTGATTTTCTTGTTCAAAAACAAGTTTGGTTGTTTTCCGCACTCAATTCTTGATTTTCTTGATGCAAAACATGTTTGCGGTATTCCTGACTCGGTTTTTTATTTTCTTGATCCCAAACAAGTTGGTTTGTATTCCGCGCTCAATTCTTGATTTTATTAATGCAAAACTTGTTTGCGGTATTCCGGACTCAGTTCTTAATTTTCTTGATCCGAAACAATTTTGGTTGTATTCCGCACTCAATTCTTGATTTATTGATGCAAAACATGTTTGCATTATTCCGGACTCAGTTCTTGATTTTCTTGATCCCAAACAAGTTTGGTTGTATTCCGCACTCAATTCTTGATTTTTTTGATGGAAAACATGTTTGCGTTATTCCGGACTCAGTTCTTGATTTTCTTGTTCAAAAAAAAGTTTGGTTGTTTTCCGCACTCAATTCTTGATTTTCTTGATACAAAACATGTTTGCGTTATTCCGGACTCAGTTCTTGATTTTCTTGATCCGAAACAAGTTTGGTTGTATTCCGCACTCAATTCTTGATTTTCTTGATGCAAAATATGTTTGCGTTATTCCGGACTCAGTTCTTGATTTTCTTTTTCAGAAACAAGTTTGGTTGTTTTCCGCACTCAATTCTTGATTTTCTTGATGCAAAACTTGTTTGCGTTATTCCGGAGTCAGTTCTTGATTTTCTTGTTCAAAAACAAGTTTGGTTGTTTTCCGCACTCAATTCTTGATTTTCTTGATGCAAAACATGTTTGCGTTATTCCGGACTCAGTTCTTGATTTTCTTGTTCCGAAACAAGTTTGGTTGTATTCCGCACTCAATTCTTGATTTTCTTGATGCAAAATATGTTTGCGTTATTCCGGACTCAGTTCTTGATTTTCTTGTTCCCAAACAAGTTTGGTTGTTTTCCGCGCTCAATTCTTGATTTTCTTGATGCAAAACATGTTTGCGGTATTCCTGACTCGGTTTTTTATTTTCTTGATCCCAAACAAGTTTGTTTGTATTCCGCACACAATCCTTGATTTTCTTGATGCAAAAAATGTTTGCTGTATTCCTGACTCAATTCTTGATTGTCTTGATCCGAAACAAGTTTGGTTGTATTCCGCACTCAATTCTTTATTTTCTTGATGCAAAAGATGTTTGCGTTATTCCGGACTCGGTTCTTGATTTTCTTGTTCAAAAACTAGTTTCGTTGTTTTCCGCACTCAATTCTTGATTTTCTTGATGCAAATTTTGTTTGCGGTATTCCGGACTCAGTTGTTGATTTTCTTGATCCCAAACAAGTTTGTTTGTATTCCGCGCTCAATTCTTGATTTTCTTGATGCAAAACTTGTTTGCGGTATTCCGGACTCAATTCTTGATTTTCTTGTCCAAAACAATTTGTTTGTATTCCGCACTCAATTCTTGATTTTATTGATGCAAAACATGTTAGCGGTATTCCGGACTCAATTCTAGATTTTCTTGATCCGAAACAATTTTGGTTGTATTCCGCACTCAATTCTTGATTTTCTTGATGCAAAACATGTTTGCATTATTCCGGACTCAGTTCTTGATTTTCTTGATCCCAAACAAGTTTGGTTGTATTCCGCACTCAATTCTTGATTTTCTTGATGCAAAACATGTTTGCGTTATTCCGGACTCAGTTCTTGATTTTCTTGTTCCGAAACAAGTTTGGTTGTATTCCGCACTCAATTCTTGATTTTCTTGATGCAAAATATGTTTGCGTTATTCCGGACTCAGTTCTTGAATTTCTTGTTCCCAAACAAGTTTGGTTGTTTTCCGCGCTCAATTCTTGATTTTCTTGATGCAAAACATGTTTGCGGTATTCCTGACTCGGTTTTTTATTTTCTTGATCCCAAACAAGTTTGTTTGTATTCCGCACACAATCCTTGATTTTCTTGATGCAAAAAATGTTTGCTGTATTCCTGACTCAATTCTTGATTGTCTTGATCCGAAACAAGTTTGGTTGTATTCCGCACTCAATTCTTTATTTTCTTGATGCAAAAGATGTTTGCGTTATTCCGGACTCGGTTCTTGATTTTCTTGTTCAAAAACTAGTTTCGTTGTTTTCCGCACTCAATTCTTGATTTTCTTGATGCAAAATTTGTTTGCGGTATTCCGGACTCAGTTGTTGATTTTCTTGATCCCAAACAAGTTTGTTTGTATTCCGCGCTCAATTCTTGATTTTCTTGATGCAAAACTTGTTTGCGGTATTCCGGACTCAATTCTTGATTTTCTTGTCCAAAACAATTTGTTTGTATTCCGCACTCAATTCTTGATTTTATTGATGCAAAACATGTTAGCGGTATTCCGGACTCAATTCTAGATTTTCTTGATCCGAAACAATTTTGGTTGTATTCCGCACTCAATTCTTGATTTTCTTGATGCAAAACATGTTTGCATTATTCCGGACTCAGTTCTTGATTTTCTTGATCCCAAACAAGTTTGGTTGTATTCCGCACTCAATTCTTGATTTTCTTGATGCAAAACATGTTTGCGTTATTCCGGACTCAGTTCTTGATTTTCTTGTTCAAAAACAAGTTTGGTTGTTTTCCGCACTCAATTCTTGATTTTCTTGATGCAAAACATGTTTGCGGTATTCCTGACTCGGTTTTTTATTTTCTTGATCCCAAACAAGTTGGTTTGTATTCCGCGCTCAATTCTTGATTTTATTAATGCAAAACTTGTTTGCGGTATTCCGGACTCAGTTCTTAATTTTCTTGATCCGAAACAATTTTGGTTGTATTCCGCACTCAATTCTTGATTTATTGATGCAAAACATGTTTGCATTATTCCGGACTCAGTTCTTGATTTTCTTGATCCCAAACAAGTTTGGTTGTATTCCGCACTCAATTCTTGATTTTTTTGAGGGAAAACATGTTTGCGTTATTCCGGACTCAGTTCTTGATTTTCTTGTTCAAAAAAAAGTTTGGTTGTTTTCCGCACTCAATTCTTGATTTTCTTGATACAAAACATGTTTGCGTTATTCCGGACTCAGTTCTTGATTTTCTTGATCCGAAACAAGTTTGGTTGTATTCCGCACTCAATTCTTGATTTTCTTGATGCAAAATATGTTTGCGTTATTCCGGACTCAGTTCTTGATTTTCTTTTTCAGAAACAAGTTTGGTTGTTTTCCGCACTCAATTCTTGATTTTCTTGATGCAAAATATGTTTGCGTTATTCCGGACTCAGTTCTTGATTTTCTTGTTCAAAAACAAGTTTAGTTGTTTTCCGCACTCAATTCTTGATTTTCTTGATGCAAAACATGTTTGCGGTATTCCTGACTCGGTTCTTGATTTTCTTGTTCCGAAACAAGTTTGGTTGTATTCCGCACTCAATTCTTGATTTTCTTGATGCAAAATATGTTTGCGTTATTCCGGACTCAGTTCTTGATTTTCTTGATTCAAAACAATTTGTTTGTATTCCGCGCTCAATTCTTGATTTTCTTGATGCAAAACATGTTTGCGGTATTCCTGACTCGGTTTTTTATTTTCTTGATCCCAAACAAGTTTGTTTGTATTCCGCACTCAATTCTTGATTTTCTTGATGAAAAACATGTTTGCGGTATTCCGGACTCAATTCTAGATTTTTTTGTTCCAAAACAAGTTTCGTTGTTTTCCGCACTCAATCCTTTATTTTCTTGTTGCAAAACATGTTTGCGGTATTCCTGACTCAGTTGTTGATTTTCTTGATCCCAAACAAGTTTGTTTGTATTCCGCGCTCAATTCTTGATTTTCTTAATGCAAAACTTGTTTACGGTATTCCGGACTCAGTTCTTGATTTTCTTGTTCAAAAACAAGTTTGGTTGTTTTCCGCACTCAATTCTTGATTTTCTTGATGTAAAACAAGTTTGCGTTACTCCGGACTCAGTTCTTGATTTTGTTGTTCAAAAACAAGTTTGGTTGTTTTCCGCACTCAATTCTTGATTTTCTTGATGCAAAACATGTTTGCGTTATTCCGGACTCAGTTCTTGATTTTCTTGTTCCGAAATAAGTTTGGTTGTATTCCGCACTCAATTCTTGATTTTGTCTTGATGCAAAACATGTTTGCGTTATTCCGGACTCAGTTCTTGATTTTCTTGTTCCGAAACAAGTTTGGTTGTTCTCCGCACTCAATTCTTGATTTTTCTTGATGCAAAACATGTTTGCGGTATTCCTGACTCGGTTTTTTATTTTCTTAATCCCAAACAAGTTTGTTTGTATTCCGCGCTCAATTCTTGATTTTCTTGATGCAAAAATTGTTTGCGGTATTCCGGATTTAGTTCTTGATTTTCTTGATCCGAAACAAGTTTGGTTGTATTCCGCACACAATTCTTGATTTTCTTGATGCAAAAAATGTTTGCGGTATTCCTGACTCAATTCTTGATTGTCTTGATCCGAAATAAGTTTGGTTGTATTCCGCACTCAATTCTTTATTTTCTTGATGCAAAAGATGTTTGCGTTATTCCGGACTCGGTTCTTGATTTTCTTGTTCAAAAACTAGTTTCGTTGTTTTCCGCACTCAATTCTTGATTTTCTTGATGCAAATTTTGTTTGCGGTATTCCGGACTCAGTTGTTGATTTTCTTGATCCCAAACAAGTTTGTTTGTATTCCGCGCTCAATTCTTGATTTTCTTGATGCAAAACTTGTTTGCGGTATTCCGGACTCAATTCTTGATTTTCTTGTCCAAAACAATTTGTTTGTATTCCGCACTCAATTCTTGATTTTATTGATGCAAAACATGTTAGCGGTATTCCGGACTCAATTCTAGATTTTCTTGATCCGAAACAATTTTGGTTGTATTCCGCACTCAATTCTTGATTTTCTTGATGCAAAACATGTTTGCATTATTCCGGACTCAGTTCTTGATTTTCTTGATCCCAAACAAGTTTGGTTGTATTCCGCACTCAATTCTTGATTTTCTTGATGCAAAACATGTTTGCGTTATTCCGGACTCAGTTCTTGATTTTCTTGTTCCGAAACAAGTTTGGTTGTATTCCGCACTCAATTCTTGATTTTCTTGATGCAAAATATGTTTGCGTTATTCCGGACTCAGTTCTTGAATTTCTTGTTCCCAAACAAGTTTGGTTGTTTTCCGCGCTCAATTCTTGATTTTCTTGATGCAAAACATGTTTGCGGTATTCCTGACTCGGTTTTTTATTTTCTTGATCCCAAACAAGTTTGTTTGTATTCCGCACACAATCCTTGATTTTCTTGATGCAAAAAATGTTTGCTGTATTCCTGACTCAATTCTTGATTGTCTTGATCCGAAACAAGTTTGGTTGTATTCCGCACTCAATTCTTTATTTTCTTGATGCAAAAGATGTTTGCGTTATTCCGGACTCGGTTCTTGATTTTCTTGTTCAAAAACTAGTTTCGTTGTTTTCCGCACTCAATTCTTGATTTTCTTGATGCAAAATTTGTTTGCGGTATTCCGGACTCAGTTGTTGATTTTCTTGATCCCAAACAAGTTTGTTTGTATTCCGCGCTCAATTCTTGATTTTCTTGATGCAAAACTTGTTTGCGGTATTCCGGACTCAATTCTTGATTTTCTTGTCCAAAACAATTTGTTTGTATTCCGCACTCAATTCTTGATTTTATTGATGCAAAACATGTTAGCGGTATTCCGGACTCAATTCTAGATTTTCTTGATCCGAAACAATTTTGGTTGTATTCCGCACTCAATTCTTGATTTTCTTGATGCAAAACATGTTTGCATTATTCCGGACTCAGTTCTTGATTTTCTTGATCCCAAACAAGTTTGGTTGTATTCCGCACTCAATTCTTGATTTTCTTGATGCAAAACATGTTTGCGTTATTCCGGACTCAGTTCTTGATTTTCTTGTTCAAAAACAAGTTTGGTTGTTTTCCGCACTCAATTCTTGATTTTCTTGATGCAAAACATGTTTGCGGTATTCCTGACTCGGTTTTTTATTTTCTTGATCCCAAACAAGTTGGTTTGTATTCCGCGCTCAATTCTTGATTTTATTAATGCAAAACTTGTTTGCGGTATTCCGGACTCAGTTCTTAATTTTCTTGATCCGAAACAATTTTGGTTGTATTCCGCACTCAATTCTTGATTTATTGATGCAAAACATGTTTGCATTATTCCGGACTCAGTTCTTGATTTTCTTGATCCCAAACAAGTTTGGTTGTATTCCGCACTCAATTCTTGATTTTTTTGAGGGAAAACATGTTTGCGTTATTCCGGACTCAGTTCTTGATTTTCTTGTTCAAAAAAAAGTTTGGTTGTTTTCCGCACTCAATTCTTGATTTTCTTGATACAAAACATGTTTGCGTTATTCCGGACTCAGTTCTTGATTTTCTTGATCCGAAACAAGTTTGGTTGTATTCCGCACTCAATTCTTGATTTTCTTGATGCAAAATATGTTTGCGTTATTCCGGACTCAGTTCTTGATTTTCTTTTTCAGAAACAAGTTTGGTTGTTTTCCGCACTCAATTCTTGATTTTCTTGATGCAAAATATGTTTGCGTTATTCCGGACTCAGTTCTTGATTTTCTTGTTCAAAAACAAGTTTAGTTGTTTTCCGCACTCAATTCTTGATTTTCTTGATGCAAAACATGTTTGCGGTATTCCTGACTCGGTTCTTGATTTTCTTGTTCCGAAACAAGTTTGGTTGTATTCCGCACTCAATTCTTGATTTTCTTGATGCAAAATATGTTTGCGTTATTCCGGACTCAGTTCTTGATTTTCTTGATTCAAAACAATTTGTTTGTATTCCGCGCTCAATTCTTGATTTTCTTGATGCAAAACATGTTTGCGGTATTCCTGACTCGGTTTTTTATTTTCTTGATCCCAAACAAGTTTGTTTGTATTCCGCACTCAATTCTTGATTTTCTTGATGAAAAACATGTTTGCGGTATTCCGGACTCAATTCTAGATTTTTTTGTTCCAAAACAAGTTTCGTTGTTTTCCGCACTCAATCCTTTATTTTCTTGTTGCAAAACATGTTTGCGGTATTCCTGACTCAGTTGTTGATTTTCTTGATCCCAAACAAGTTTGTTTGTATTCCGCGCTCAATTCTTGATTTTCTTAATGCAAAACTTGTTTACGGTATTCCGGACTCAGTTCTTGATTTTCTTGTTCAAAAACAAGTTTGGTTGTTTTCCGCACTCAATTCTTGATTTTCTTGATGTAAAACAAGTTTGCGTTATTCCGGACTCAGTTCTTGATTTTGTTGTTCAAAAACAAGTTTGGTTGTTTTCCGCACTCAATTCTTGATTTTCTTGATGCAAAAAATGTTTGCGTTATTCCGGACTCAGTTCTTGATTTTCTTGTTCCGAAATAAGTTTGGTTGTATTCCGCACTCAATTCTTGATTTTGTCTTGATGCAAAACATGTTTGCGTTATTCCGGACTCAGTTCTTGATTTTCTTGTTCCGAAACAAGTTTGGTTGTTCTCCGCACTCAATTCTTGATTTTTCTTGATGCAAAACATGTTTGCGGTATTCCTGACTCGGTTTTTTATTTTCTTAATCCCAAACAAGTTTGTTTGTATTCCGCGCTCAATTCTTGATTTTCTTGATGCAAAAATTGTTTGCGGTATTCCGGATTTAGTTCTTGATTTTCTTGATCCGAAACAAGTTTGGTTGTATTCCGCACACAATTCTTGATTTTCTTGATGCAAAAAATGTTTGCGGTATTCCTGACTCAATTCTTGATTGTCTTGATCCGAAATAAGTTTGGTTGTATTCCGCACTCAATTCTTGATTTTCTTGATGCAAAACATGTTTGCGTTATTCCGGACTCAGTTCTTGATTTTCTTGTTCAAAAACTAGTTTCGTTGTTTTCCGCACTCAATTCTTGATTTTCTTGATGCAAAATATGTTTGCGGTATTCCGGACTCAGTTGTTGATTTTCTTGATCCCAAACAAGTTTGTTTGTATTCCGCGCTCAATTCTTGATTTTCTTGATGCAAAACTTGTTTGCGGTATTCCGGACTAAGTTCTTGATTTTCTTGATCCAAAACAATTTGTTTGTATTCCGCACTCAATTCTTGATTTTCTTGATGCAAAACATGTTTGCGGTATTCCGGACTCAATTCTAGATTTTTTTGTTCCAAAACAAGTTTCGTTGTTTTCCGCACTCAATCCTTTATTTTCTTGTTGCAAAACATGTTTGCGGTATTCCTGACTCAGTTTTTCATTTTCATGATACCAAACAAGTTTGTTTGTATAACGCGCTCAATTCTTGATTTTCTTAATGCAAAACTTGTTTACGGTATTCCGGACTCAGTTCTTGATTTTCTTGTTCAAAAACAAATTTGGTTGTTTTCCGCACTCAATTCTTGATTTTCTTGATGCAAAACAAGTTTGCGTTATTCCGGACTCAGTTCTTGATTTTGTTGTTCACAAACAAGTTTGGTTGTTTTCCGCACTCAATTCTTGATTTTCTTGATGCAAAACATGTTTGCGTTATTCCGGACTCAGTTCTTGATTTTTTTGTTCCGAAACAAGTTTGGTAGTATTCCGCACTCAATTCTTGATTTTCTTGATGCAAAACATGTTTGCGTTATTCCGGACTCAGTTCTTGATTTTCTTGTTCAAAAACTAGTTTCGTTCTTTTCCGCACTCAATTCTTGATTTTCTTGATGCAAAATATGTTTGCGGTATTCCGGACTCAGTTGTTGATTTTCTTGATCCCAAACAAGTTTGTTTGTATTCCGCGCTCAATTCTTGATTTTCTTGATGCAAAACTTGTTTGCGGTATTCCGGACTCAGTTCTTGATTTTCTTGATCCAAAACAATTTGTTTGTATTCCGCACTCAATTCTTGATTTTCTTGATGCAAAACATGTTTGCGGTATTCCGGACTCAATTCTAGATTTTTTTGTTCCAAAACAAGTTTCGTTGTTTTCCGCACTCAATCCTTTATTTTCTTATTGCAAAACATGTTTGCGGTATTCCTGACTCAGTTTTTCATTTTCATGATACCAAACAAGTTTGTTTGTATTCCGCGCTCAATTCTTGATTTTCTTAATGCAAAACTTGTTTACGGTATTCCGCACTCAGTTCTTGATTTTCTTGTTCAAAAACAAGTTTGGTTGTTTTCCGCACTCAATTCTTGATTTTCTTGATGCAAAACAAGTTTGCGTTATTCCGGACTCAGTTCTTGATTTTGTTGTTCAAAAACAAGTTTGGTTGTTTTCCGCACGCAATTCTTGATTTTCTTGATGCAAAACATGTTTGCGGTATTCCTGACTCAGTTCTTGATTTTCTTGTTCCGAAACAAGTTTGGTTGTATTCCGCACACAATTCTTGATTTTCTTGATGCAAAAAATGTTTGCGGTATTCCTGACTCAATTCTTGATTGTCTTGATCCGAAATAAGTTTGGTTGTATTCCGCACTCAATTCTTGATTTTCTTGATGCAAAACATGTTTGCGTTATTCCGGACTCAGTTCTTGATTTTCTTGTTCAAAAACTAGTTTCGTTGTTTTCCGCACTCAATCCTTTATTTTCTTGATGCAAAATATGTTTGCGGTATTCCGGACTCAGTTGTTGATTTTCTTGATCCCAAACAAGTTTGTTTGTATTCCGCGCTCAATTCTTGATTTTCTTGATGCAAAACTTGTTTGCGGTATTCCGGACTAAGTTCTTGATTTTCTTGATCCAAAACAATTTGTTTGTATTCCGCACTCAATTCTTGATTTTCTTGATGCAAAACAAGTTTGCGTTATTCCGGACTCAGTTCTTGATTTTTTTGTTCCAAAACAAGTTTCGTTGTTTTCCGCACTCAATCCTTGATTTTCTTGTTGCAAAACATGTTTGCGGTATTCCTGACTCAGTTCTTGATTTTTTTGTTCCGAAACAAGTTTGGTAGTATTCCGCACTCAATTCTTGATTTTCTTGATGCAAAACATGTTTGCGTTATTCCGGACTCAGTTCTTGATTTTCTTGTTCAAAAACTAGTTTCGTTCTTTTCCGCACTCAATTCTTGATTTTCTTGATGCAAAATATGTTTGCGGTATTCCGGACTCAGTTGTTGATTTTCTTGATCCCAAACAAGTTTGTTTGTATTCCGCGCTCAATTCTTGATTTTCTTGATGCAAAACTTGTTTGCGGTATTCCGGACTCAGTTCTTGATTTTCTTGATCCAAAACAATTTGTTTGTATTCCGCACTCAATTCTTGATTTTCTTGATGCAAAACATGTTTGCGGTATTCCGGACTCAATTCTAGATTTTTTTGTTCCAAAACAAGTTTCGTTGTTTTCCGCACTCAATCCTTTATTTTCTTATTGCAAAACATGTTTGCGGTATTCCTGACTCAGTTTTTCATTTTCATGATACCAAACAAGTTTGTTTGTATTCCGCGCTCAATTCTTGATTTTCTTAATGCAAAACTTGTTTACGGTATTCCGCACTCAGTTCTTGATTTTCTTGTTCAAAAACAAGTTTGGTTGTTTTCCGCACTCAATTCTTGATTTTCTTGATGCAAAACAAGTTTGCGTTATTCCGGACTCAGTTCTTGATTTTGTTGTTCAAAAACAAGTTTGGTTGTTTTCCGCACGCAATTCTTGATTTTCTTGATGCAAAACATGTTTGCGTTATTCCGGACTCAGTTCTTGATTTTCTTGTTCCGAAACAAGTTTGGTTGTATTCCGCACACAATTCTTGATTTTCTTGATGCAAAAAATGTTTGCGGTATTCTTGACTCAATTCTTGATTGTCTTGATCCGAAATAAGTTTGGTTGTATTCCGCACTCAATTCTTGATTTTCTTGATGCAAAACATGTTTGCGTTATTCCGGACTCAGTTCTTGATTTTCTTGTTCAAAAACTAGTTTCGTTGTTTTCCGCACTCAATTCTTGATTTTCTTGATGCAAAATATGTTTGCGGTATTCCGGACTCAGTTGTTGATTTTCTTGATCCCAAACAAGTTTGTTTGTATTCCGCGCTCAATTCTTGATTTTCTTGATGCAAAACTTGTTTGCGGTATTCCGGACTAAGTTCTTGATTTTCTTGATCCAAAACAATTTGTTTGTATTCCGCACTCAATTCTTGATTTTCTTGATGCAAAACATGTTTGCGGTATTCCGGACTCAATTCTAGATTTTTTTGTTCCAAAACAAGTTTCGTTGTTTTCCGCACTCAATCCTTTATTTTCTTGTTGCAAAACATGTTTGCGGTATTCCTGACTCAGTTTTTCATTTTCATGATACCAAACAAGTTTGTTTGTATAACGCGCTCAATTCTTGATTTTCTTAATGCAAAACTTGTTTACGGTATTCCGGACTCAGTTCTTGATTTTCTTGTTCAAAAACAAATTTGGTTGTTTTCCGCACTCAATTCTTGATTTTCTTGATGCAAAACAAGTTTGCGTTATTCCGGACTCAGTTCTTGATTTTGTTGTTCACAAACAAGTTTGGTTGTTTTCCGCACTCAATTCTTGATTTTCTTGATGCAAAACATGTTTGCGTTATTCCGGACTCAGTTCTTGATTTTTTTGTTCCGAAACAAGTTTGGTAGTATTCCGCACTCAATTCTTGATTTTCTTGATGCAAAACATGTTTGCGTTATTCCGGACTCAGTTCTTGATTTTCTTGTTCAAAAACTAGTTTCGTTCTTTTCCGCACTCAATTCTTGATTTTCTTGATGCAAAATATGTTTGCGGTATTACGGACTCAGTTGTTGATTTTCTTGATCCCAAACAAGTTTGTTTGTATTCCGCGCTCAATTCTTGATTTTCTTGATGCAAAACTTGTTTGCGGTATTCCGGACTCAGTTCTTGATTTTCTTGATCCAAAACAATTTGTTTGTATTCCGCACTCAATTCTTGATTTTCTTGATGCAAAACATGTTTGCGGTATTCCGGACTCAATTCTAGATTTTTTTGTTCCAAAACAAGTTTCGTTGTTTTCCGCACTCAATCCTTTATTTTCTTGTTGCAAATCATGTATGCGGTATTCCTGACTCAGTTTTTCATTTTCATGATACCAAACAAGTTTGTTTGTATTCCGCGCTCAATTCTTGATTTTCTTAATGCAAAACTTGTTTACGGTATTCCGGACTCAGTTCTTGATTTTCTTGTTCAAAAACAAGTTTGGTTGTTTTCCGCACTCAATTCTTGATTTTCTTGATGCAAAACAAGTTTGCGTTATTCCGGACTCAGTTCTTGATTTTGTTGTTCAAAAACAAGTTTGGTTGTTTTCCGCACGCAATTCTTGATTTTCTTGATGCAAAACTTGTTTGCGGTATTCCGGACTCAGTTCTTGATTTTCTTGATCCAAAACAATTTGTTTGTATTCCGCACTCAATTCTTGATTTTCTTGATGCAAAACATGTTTGCGGTATTCCGGACTCAATTCTAGATTTTTTTGTTCCAAAACAAGTTTCGTTGTTTTCCGCACTCAATCCTTTATTTTCTTGTTGCAAATCATGTTTGCGGTATTCCTGACTCAGTTTTTCATTTTCATGATACCAAACAAGTTTGTTTGTATTCCGCGCTCAATTCTTGATTTTCTTAATGCAAAACTTGTTTACGGTATTCCGGACTCAGTTCTTGATTTTCTTGTTCAAAAACAAGTTTGGTTGTTTTCCGCACTCAATTCTTGATTTTCTTGATGCAAAACAAGTTTGCGTTATTCCGGACTCAGTTCTTGATTTTGTTGTTCAAAAACAAGTTTGGTTGTTTTCCGCACTCAATTCTTGATTTTCTTGATGCAAAACATGTTTGCGTTATTCCGGACTCAGTTCTTGATTTTCTTGTTCCGAAATAAGTTTGGTTGTATTCCGCACTCAATTCTTGATTTTGTCTTGATGCAAAACATGTTTGCGTTATTCCGGACTCAGTTCTTGATTTTCTTGTTCCGAAACAAGTTTGGTTGTTCTCCGCACTCAATTCTTGATTTTTCTTGATGCAAAACATGTTTGCGGTATTCCTGACTCGGTTTTTTATTTTCTTAATCCCAAACAAGTTTGTTTGTATTCCGCGCTCAATTCTTGATTTTCTTGATGCAAAACTTGTTTGCGGTATTCCGGATTCAGTTCTTGATTTTCTTGATCCGAAACAAGTTTGGTTGTATTCCGCACACAATTCTTGATTTTCTTGATGCAAAAAATGTTTGCGGTATTCCTGACTCAATTCTTGATTGTCTTGATCCGAAATAAGTTTGGTTGTATTCCGCACTCAATTCTTGATTTTCTTGATGCAAAACATGTTTGCGTTATTCCGGACTCAGTTCTTGATTTTCTTGTTCAAAAACTAGTTTCGTTCTTTTCCGCACTCAATTCTTGATTTTCTTGATGCAAAATATGTTTGCGGTATTCCGGACTCAGTTGTTGATTTTCTTGATCCCAAACAAGTTTGTTTGTATTCCGCGCTCAATTCTTGATTTTCTTGATGCAAAACTTGTTTGCGGTATTCCGGACTCAGTTCTTGATTTTCTTGATCCAAAACAATTTGTTTGTATTCCGCACTCAATTCTTGATTTTCTTGATGCAAAACATGTTTGCGGTATTCCGGACTCAATTCTAGATTTTTTTGTTCCAAAACAAGTTTCGTTGTTTTCCGCACTCAATCCTTTATTTTCTTGTTGCAAAACATGTTTGCGGTATTCCTGACTCAGTTTTTCATTTTTATGATACCAAACAAGTTTGTTTGTATTCCGCGCTCAATTCATGATTTTCTTAATGCAAAACTTGTTTACGGTATTCCGGACTCAGTTCTTGATTTTCTTGTTCAAAAACAAGTTTGGTTGTTTTCCGCACTCAATTCTTGATTTTCTTGATGCAAAACAAGTTTGCGTTATTCCGGACTCAGTTCTTGATTTTGTTGTTCAAAAACAAGTTTGGTTGTTTTCCGCACTCAATTCTTGATTTTCTTGATGCAAAACATGTTTGCGTTATTCCGGACTCAGTTCTTGATTTTCTTGTTCCGAAACATGTTTGGTTGTATTCCGCACTCAATTCTTGATTTTCTTGATGCAAAACATGTTTGCGTTATTCCGGACTCAGTTCTTGATTTTCTTGTTCAAAAACTAGTTTCGTTCTTTTCCGCACTCAATTCTTGATTTTCTTGATGCAAAATATGTTTGCGGTATTACGGACTCAGTTGTTGATTTTCTTGATCCCAAACAAGTTTGTTTGTATTCCGCGCTCAATTCTTGATTTTCTTGATGCAAAACTTGTTTGCGGTATTCCGGACTCAGTTCTTGATTTTCTTGATCCAAAACAATTTGTTTGTATTCCGCACTCAATTCTTGATTTTCTTGATGCAAAACATGTTTGCGGTATTCCGGACTCAATTCTATATTTTTTTGTTCCAAAACAAGTTTCGTTGTTTTCCGCACTCAATCCTTTATTTTCTTGTTGCAAATCATGTTTGCGGTATTCCTGACTCAGTTTTTCATTTTCATGATACCAAACAAGTTTGTTTGTATTCCGCGCTCAATTCTTGATTTTCTTAATGCAAAACTTGTTTACGGTATTCCGGACTCAGTTCTTGATTTTCTTGTTCAAAAACAAGTTTGGTTGTTTTCCGCACTCAATTCTTGATTTTCTTGATGCAAAACAAGTTTGCGTTATTCCGGACTCAGTTCTTGATTTTGTTGTTCAAAAACAAGTTTGGTTGTTTTCCGCACGCAATTCTTGATTTTCTTGATGCAAAACTTGTTTGCGGTATTCCGGACTCAGTTCTTGATTTTCTTGATCCAAAACAATTTGTTTGTATTCCGCACTCAATTCTTGATTTTCTTGATGCAAAACATGTTTGCGGTATTCCGGACTCAATTCTAGATTTTTTTGTTCCAAAACAAGTTTCGTTGTTTTCCGCACTCAATCCTTTATTTTCTTGTTGCAAATCATGTTTGCGGTATTCCTGACTCAGTTTTTCATTTTCATGATACCAAACAAGTTTGTTTGTATTCCGCGCTCAATTCTTGATTTTCTTAATGCAAAACTTGTTTACGGTATTCCGGACTCAGTTCTTGATTTTCTTGTTCAAAAACAAGTTTGGTTGTTTTCCGCACTCAATTCTTGATTTTCTTGATGCAAAACAAGTTTGCGTTATTCCGGACTCAGTTCTTGATTTTGTTGTTCAAAAACAAGTTTGGTTGTTTTCCGCACTCAATTCTTGATTTTCTTGATGCAAAACATGTTTGCGTTATTCCGGACTCAGTTCTTGATTTTCTTGTTCCGAAATAAGTTTGGTTGTATTCCGCACTCAATTCTTGATTTTGTCTTGATGCAAAACATGTTTGCGTTATTCCGGACTCAGTTCTTGATTTTCTTGTTCCGAAACAAGTTTGGTTGTTCTCCGCACTCAATTCTTGATTTTTCTTGATGCAAAACATGTTTGCGGTATTCCTGACTCGGTTTTTTATTTTCTTAATCCCAAACAAGTTTGTTTGTATTCCGCGCTCAATTCTTGATTTTCTTGATGCAAAACTTGTTTGCGGTATTCCGGATTCAGTTCTTGATTTTCTTGATCCGAAACAAGTTTGGTTGTATTCCGCACACAATTCTTGATTTTCTTGATGCAAAAAATGTTTGCGGTATTCCTGACTCAATTCTTGATTGTCTTGATCCGAAATAAGTTTGGTTGTATTCCGCACTCAATTCTTGATTTTCTTGATGCAAAACATGTTTGCGTTATTCCGGACTCAGTTCTTGATTTTCTTGTTCAAAAACTAGTTTCGTTCTTTTCCGCACTCAATTCTTGATTTTCTTGATGCAAAATATGTTTGCGGTATTCCGGACTCAGTTGTTGATTTTCTTGATCCCAAACAAGTTTGTTTGTATTCCGCGCTCAATTCTTGATTTTCTTGATGCAAAACTTGTTTGCGGTATTCCGGACTCAGTTCTTGATTTTCTTGATCCAAAACAATTTGTTTGTATTCCGCACTCAATTCTTGATTTTCTTGATGCAAAACATGTTTGCGGTATTCCGGACTCAATTCTAGATTTTTTTGTTCCAAAACAAGTTTCGTTGTTTTCCGCACTCAATCCTTTATTTTCTTGTTGCAAAACATGTTTGCGGTATTCCTGACTCAGTTTTTCATTTTTATGATACCAAACAAGTTTGTTTGTATTCCGCGCTCAATTCATGATTTTCTTAATGCAAAACTTGTTTACGGTATTCCGGACTCAGTTCTTGATTTTCTTGTTCAAAAACAAGTTTGGTTGTTTTCCGCACTCAATTCTTGATTTTCTTGATGCAAAACAAGTTTGCGTTATTCCGGACTCAGTTCTTGATTTTGTTGTTCAAAAACAAGTTTGGTTGTTTTCCGCACTCAATTCTTGATTTTCTTGATGCAAAACATGTTTGCGTTATTCCGGACTCAGTTCTTGATTTTCTTGTTCCGAAACATGTTTGGTTGTATTCCGCACTCAATTCTTGATTTTCTTGATGCAAAACATGTTTGCGTTATTCCGGACTCAGTTCTTGATTTTCTTGTTCACAAACTAGTTTCGTTCTTTTCCGCACTCAATTCTTGATTTTCTTGATGCAAAATATGTTTGCGGTATTCCGGACTCAGTTGTTGATTTTCTTGATCCCAAACAAGTTTGTTTGTATTCCGCGCTCAATTCTTGATTTTCTTGATGCAAAACTTGTTTGCGGTATTCCGGACTCAGTTCTTGATTTTCTTGATCCAAAACAATTTGTTTGTATTCCGCACTCAATTCTTGATTTTCTTGATGCAAAACATGTTTGCGTTATTCCGGACTCAGTTCTTGATTTTCTTGTTCAAAAACTAGTTTCGTTCTTTTCCGCACTCAATTCTTGATTTTCTTGATGCAAAATATGTTTGCGGTATTCCGGACTCAGTTGTTGATTTTCTTGATCCCAAACAAGTTTGTTTGTATTCCGCGCTCAATTCTTGATTTTCTTGATGCAAAACTTGTTTAAGGTATTCCGGACTCAGTTCTTGATTTTCTTGATCCAAAACAATTTGTTTGTATTCCGCACTCAATTCTTGATTTTCTTGATGCAAAACATGTTTGCGGTATTCCGGACTCAATTCTAGATTTTTTTGTTCCAAAACAAGTTTCGTTGTTTTCCGCACTCAATCCTTTATTTTCTTGTTGCAAAACATGTTTGCGGTATTCCTGACTCAGTTTTTCATTTTCATGATACCAAACAAGTTTGTTTGTATTCCGCGCTCAATTCTTGATTTTCTTAATGCAAAACTTGTTTACGGTATTCCGGACTCAGTTCTTGATTTTCTTGTTCAAAAACAAGTTTGGTTGTTTTCCGCACTCAATTCTTGATTTTCTTGATGCAAAACAAGTTTGCGTTATTCCGGACTCAGTTCTTGATTTTGTTGTTCAAAAACAAGTTTGGTTGTTTTCCGCACTCAATTCTTGATTTTCTTGATGCAAAACATGTTTGCGTTATTCCGGACTCAGTTCTTGATTTTCTTGTTCCGAAACAAGTTTGGTTGTATTCCGCACTCAATTCTTGATTTTCTTGATGCAAAACATGTTTGCGTTATTCCGGACTCAGTTCTTGATTTTCTTGTTCAAAAACTAGTTTCGTTCTTTTCCGCACTCAATTCTTGATTTTCTTGATGCAAAATATGTTTGCGGTATTCCGGACTCAGTTGTTGATTTTCTTGATCCCAAACAAGTTTGTTTGTATTCCGCGCTCAATTCTTGATTTTCTTGATGCAAAACTTGTTTGCGGTATTCCGGACTCAGTTCTTGATTTTCTTGATCCAAAACAATTTGTTTGTATTCCGCACTCAATTCTTGATTTTCTTGATGCAAAACATGTTTGCGGTATTCCGGACTCAATTCTAGATTTTTTTGTTCCAAAACAAGTTTCGTTGTTTTCCGCACTCAATTCTTGATTTTCTTGATCCCAAACAAGTTTGTTTGTATTCCGCGCTCAATTCTTGATTTTCTTGATGCAAAACTTGTTTGCGGTATTCCGGACTCAGTTCTTGATTTTCTTGATCCAAAACAATTTGTTTGTATTCCGCACTCAATTCTTGATTTTCTTGATGCAAAACATGTTTGCGGTATTCCGGACTCAATTCTAGATTTTTTTGTTCCAAAACAAGTTTCGTTGTTTTCCGCACTCAATCCTTTATTTTCTTGTTGCAAAACATGTTTGCGGTATTCCGGACTCAGTTGTTGATTTTCTTGATCCCAAGCAAGTTTATTTGTATTCCGCGCTCAATTCTTGATTTTCTTGATGCAATACTTGTTTGCGGCATTCCGGACTCAGTTCTTGATTTTCTTGATCCAAAACAATTTGTTTGTATTCCGCTCTCAATTCTTGATTTTCTTGACGCAAAACATGTTTGCGGTATTCCGGACTCAATTCTAGATTTTTTTGTTCCAAAACAAGTTTCGTTGTTTTCAGCACTCAATCCTTTATTTTCTTGTTGCAAAACATGTTTGCGGTATTTCCTGACTCAGTTTTTCATTTTCATGATACCAAACAAGTTTGTTTGTATTCCGCGCTCAATTCTTGATTTTCTTAATGCAAAACTTGTTTACGGTATTCCGGACTCAGTTCTTGATTTTCTTGTTCAAAAACAAGTTTGGTTGTTTTCCGCACTCAATTCTTGATTTTCTTGATGCAAAACAAGTTTGCGTTATTCCGGACTCAGTTCTTGATTTTGTTGTTCAAAAACAAGTTTGGTTGTTTTCCGCACTCAATTCTTGATTTTCTTGATGCAAAACATGTTTGCGTTATTCCGGACTCAGTTCTTGATTTTCATGTTCCGAAATAAGTTTGGTTGTATTCCGCACTCAATTCTTGATTTTGTCTTGACGCAAAACATGTTTGCGTTATTCCGGACTCAGTTCTTGATTTTCTTGTTCCGAAATAAGTTTGGTTGTTCTCCGCACTCAATTCTTGATTTTTCTTGATGCAAAACATGTTTGCGGTATTCCTGACTCGATTTTTGATTTTCTTAATCCCAAACAAGTTTGTTTGTATTCCGCGCTCAATTCTTGATTTTTTTGATGCAAAACTTGTTTGCGGTATTCCGGATTCAGTTCTTGATTTTCTTGATCCGAAACAAGTTTGGTTGTATTCCGCACACAATTCTTGATTTTCTTGATGCAAAAAATGTTTGCGGTATTCCTGACTCAATTCTTGATTGTCTTGATCCGAAATAAGTTTGGTTGTATTCCGCACTCAATTCTTGATTTTCTTGATGCAAAACATGTTTGCGTTATTCCGGACTCAGTTCTTGATTTTCTTGTTCAAAAACTAGTTTCGTTGTTTTCCGCACTCAATTCTTGATTTTCTTGATGCAAAATATGTTTGCGGTATTCCGGACTCAGTTGTTGATTTTCTTGATCCCAAACAAGTTTGTTTGTATTCCGCGCTCAATTCTTGATTTTCTTGATGCAAAACTTGTTTGCGGTATTCCGGACTAAGTTCTTGATTTTCTTGATCCAAAACAATTTGTTTGTATTCCGCACTCAATTCTTGATTTTCTTGATGCAAAACATGTTTGCGGTATTCCGGACTCAATTCTAGATTTTTTTGTTCCAAAACAAGTTTCGTTGTTTTCCGCACTCAATCCTTTATTTTCTTGTTGCAAAACATGTTTGCGGTATTCCTGACTCAGTTTTTCATTTTCATGATACCAAACAAGTTTGTTTGTATAACGCGCTCAATTCTTGATTTTCTTAATGCAAAACTTGTTTACGGTATTCCGGACTCAGTTCTTGATTTTCTTGTTCAAAAACAAGTTTGGTTGTTTTCCGCACTCAATTCTTGATTTTCTTGATGCAAAACAAGTTTGCGTTATTCCGGACTCAGTTCTTGATTTTGTTGTTCACAAACAAGTTTGGTTGTTTTCCGCACTCAATTCTTGATTTTCTTGATGCAAAACATGTTTGCGTTATTCCGGACTCAGTTCTTGATTTTCTTGTTTCGAAATAAGTTTGGTTGTATTCCGCACTCAATTCTTGATTTTTTCTTGATGCAAAATATGTTTGCGGTATTCCGGACTCAGTTGTTGATTTTCTTGATCCCAAACAAGTTTGTTTGTATTCCGCGCTCAATTCTTGATTTTCTTGATGCAAAACTTGTTTGCGGTATTCCGGACTCAGTTCTTGATTTTCTTGATCCAAAACAATTTGTTTGTATTCCGCACTCAATTCTTGATTTTCTTGATGCAAAACATGTTTGCGGTATTCCGGACTCAATTCTAGATTTTTTTGTTCCAAAACAAGTTTCGTTGTTTTCCGCACTCAATCCTTTATTTTTCTTGTTGCAAAACATGTTTGCGGTATTCCTGACTCAGTTTTTCATTTTCATGATACCAAACAAGTTTGTTTGTATTCCGCGCTCAATTCTTGATTTTCTTAATGCAAAACTTGTTTACGGTATTCCGGACTCAGTTCTTGATTTTCTTGTTCAAAAACAAGTTTGGTTGTTTTCCTCACTCAATTCTTGATTTTCTTGATGCAAAACAAGTTTGCGTTATTCCGGATTCAGTTCTTGATTTTCTTGATCCGAAACAAGTTTGGTTGTATTCCGCACACAATTCTTGATTTTCTTGATGCAAAAAATGTTTGCGGTATTCCTGACTCAATTCTAGATTTTTTTGTTCCAAAACAAGTTTCGTTGTTTTCCGCACTCAATCCTTTATTTTCTTGTTGCAAAACATGTTTGCGGTATTCCGGACTCAGTTGTTGATTTTCTTGATCCCAAGCAAGTTTGTTTGTATTCCGCGCTCAATTCTTGATTTTCTTGATGCAAAACATGTTTGCGGTATTCCTGACTCGATTTTTGATTTTCTTAATCCCAAACAAGTTTGTTTGTATTCCGCGCTCAATTCTTGATTTTTTTGATGCAAAACTTGTTTGCGGTATTCCGGATTCAGTTCTTGATTTTCTTGATCCGAAACAAGTTTGGTTGTATTCCGCACACAATTCTTGATTTTCTTGATGCAAAAAATGTTTGCGGTATTCCTGACTCAATTCTTGATTGTCTTGATCCGAAATAAGTTTGGTTGTATTCCGCACTCAATTCTTGATTTTCTTGATGCAAAACATGTTTGCGTTATTCCGGACTCAGTTCTTGATTTTCTTGTTCAAAAACTAGTTTCGTTGTTTTCCGCACTCAATTCTTGATTTTCTTGATGCAAAATATGTTTGCGGTATTCCGGACTCAGTTGTTGATTTTCTTGATCCCAAACAAGTTTGTTTGTATTCCGCGCTCCATTCTTGATTTTTTTGATGCAAAACTTGTTTGCGGTATTCCGGACTAAGTTCTTGATTTTCTTGATCCAAAACAATTTGTTTGTATTCCGCACTCAATTCTTGATTTTCTTGATGCAAAACATGTTTGCGGTATTCCGGACTCAATTCTAGATTTTTTTGTTCCAAAACAAGTTTCGTTGTTTTCCGCACTCAATCCTTTATTTTCTTGTTGCAAAACATGTTTGCGGTATTCCTGACTCAGTTTTTCATTTTCATGATACCAAACAAGTTTGTTTGTATAACGCGCTCAATTCTTGATTTTCTTAATGCAAAACTTGTTTACGGTATTCCGGACTCAGTTCTTGATTTTCTTGTTCAAAAACAAGTTTGGTTGTTTTCCGCACTCAATTCTTGATTTTCTTGATGCAAAACAAGTTTGCGTTATTCCGGACTCAGTTCTTGATTTTGTTGTTCACAAACAAGTTTGGTTGTTTTCCGCACTCAATTCTTGATTTTCTTGATGCAAAACATGTTTGCGTTATTCCGGACTCAGTTCTTGATTTTCTTGTTTCGAAATAAGTTTGGTTGTATTCCGCACTCAATTCTTGATTTTTTCTTGATGCAAAATATGTTTGCGGTATTCCGGACTCAGTTGTTGATTTTCTTGATCCCAAACAAGTTTGTTTGTATTCCGCGCTCAATTCTTGATTTTCTTGATGCAAAACTTGTTTGCGGTATTCCGGACTCAGTTCTTGATTTTCTTGATCCAAAACAATTTGTTTGTATTCCGCACTCAATTCTTGATTTTCTTGATGCAAAACATGTTTGCGGTATTCCGGACTCAATTCTAGATTTTTTTGTTCCAAAACAAGTTTCGTTGTTTTCCGCACTCAATCCTTTATTTTCTTGTTGCAAAACATGTTTGCGGTATTCCTGACTCAGTTTTTCATTTTCATGATACCAAACAAGTTTGTTTGTATTCCGCGCTCAATTCTTGATTTTCTTAATGCAAAACTTGTTTACGGTATTCCGGACTCAGTTCTTGATTTTCTTGTTCAAAAACAAGTTTGGTTGTTTTCCTCACTCAATTCTTGATTTTCTTGATGCAAAACAAGTTTGCGTTATTCCGGATTCAGTTCTTGATTTTCTTGATCCGAAACAAGTTTGGTTGTATTCCGCACACAATTCTTGATTTTCTTGATGCAAAAAATGTTTGCGGTATTCCTGACTCAATTCTAGATTTTTTTGTTCCAAAACAAGTTTCGTTGTTTTCCGCACTCAATCCTTTATTTTCTTGTTGCAAAACATGTTTGCGGTATTCCGGACTCAGTTGTTGATTTTCTTGATCCCAAGCAAGTTTGTTTGTATTCCGCGCTCAATTCTTGATTTTCTTGATGCAATACTTGTTTGCGGCATTCCGGACTCAGTTCTTGATTTTCTTGATCCAAAACAATTTGTTTGTATTCCGCTCTCAATTCTTGATTTTCTTGACGCAAAACATGTTTGCGGTATTCCGGACTCAATTCTAGATTTTTTTGTTCCAAAACAAGTTTCGTTGTTTTCAGCACTCAATCCTTTATTTTCTTGTTGCAAAACATGTTTGCGGTATTTCCTGACTCAGTTTTTCATTTTCATGATACCAAACAAGTTTGTTTGTATTCCGCGCTCAATTCTTGATTTTCTTAATGCAAAACTTGTTTACGGTATTCCGGACTCAGTTCTTGATTTTCTTGTTCAAAAACAAGTTTGGTTGTTTTCCGCACTCAATTCTTGATTTTCTTGATGCAAAACAAGTTTGCGTTATTCCGGACTCAGTTCTTGATTTTGTTGTTCAAAAACAAGTTTGGTTGTTTTCCGCACTCAATTCTTGATTTTCTTGATGCAAAACATGTTTGCGTTATTCCGGACTCAGTTCTTGATTTTCATGTTCCGAAATAAGTTTGGTTGTATTCCGCACTCAATTCTTGATTTTGTCTTGATGCAAAACATGTTTGCGTTATTCCGGACTCAGTTCTTGATTTTCTTGTTCCGAAATAAGTTTGGTTGTTCTCCGCACTCAATTCTTGATTTTTCTTGATGCAAAACATGTTTGCGGTATTCCTGACTCGGTTTTTGATTTTCTTAATCCCAAACAATTTTGTTTGTATTCCGCGCTCAATTCTTGATTTTTTTGATGCAAAACTTGTTTGCGGTATTCCGGATTCAGTTCTTGATTTTCTTGATCCGAAACAAGTTTGGTTGTATTCCGCACACAATTCTTGATTTTCTTGATGCAAAAAATGTTTGCGGTATTCCTGACTCAATTCTTGATTGTCTTGATCCGAAATAAGTTTGGTTGTATTCCGCACTCAATTCTTGATTTTCTTGATGCAAAACATGTTTGCGTTATTCCGGACTCAGTTCTTGATTTTCTTGTTCAAAAACTAGTTTCGTTGTTTTCCGCACTCAATTCTTGATTTTCTTGATGCAAAATATGTTTGCGGTATTCCGGACTCAGTTGTTGATTTTCTTGATCCCAAACAAGTTTGTTTGTATTCCGCGCTCAATTCTTGATTTTCTTGATGCAAAACTTGTTTGCGGTATTCCGGACTAAGTTCTTGATTTTCTTGATCCAAAACAATTTGTTTGTATTCCGCACTCAATTCTTGATTTTCTTGATGCAAAACATGTTTGCGGTATTCCGGACTCAATTCTAGATTTTTTTGTTCCAAAACAAGTTTCGTTGTTTTCCGCACTCAATCCTTTATTTTCTTGTTGCAAAACATGTTTGCGGTATTCCTGACTCAGTTTTTCATTTTCATGATACCAAACAAGTTTGTTTGTATAACGCGCTCAATTCTTGATTTTCTTAATGCAAAACTTGTTTACGGTATTCCGGACTCAGTTCTTGATTTTCTTGTTCAAAAACAAGTTTGGTTGTTTTCCGCACTCAATTCTTGATTTTCTTGATGCAAAACAAGTTTGCGTTATTCCGGACTCAGTTCTTGATTTTGTTGTTCACAAACAAGTTTGGTTGTTTTCCGCACTCAATTCTTGATTTTCTTGATGCAAAACATGTTTGCGTTATTCCGGACTCAGTTCTTGATTTTCTTGTTTCGAAATAAGTTTGGTTGTATTCCGCACTCAATTCTTGATTTTTTCTTGATGCAAAATATGTTTGCGGTATTCCGGACTCAGTTGTTGATTTTCTTGATCCCAAACAAGTTTGTTTGTATTCCGCGCTCAATTCTTGATTTTCTTGATGCAAAACTTGTTTGCGGTATTCCGGACTCAGTTCTTGATTTTCTTGATCCAAAACAATTTGTTTGTATTCCGCACTCGATTCTTGATTTTCTTGATGCAAAACATGTTTGCGGTATTCCGGACTCAATTCTAGATTTTTTTGTTCCAAAACAAGTTTCGTTGTTTTCCGCACTCAATCCTTTATTTTCTTGTTGCAAAACATGTTTGCGGTATTCCTGACTCAGTTTTTCATTTTCATGATACCAAACAAGTTTGTTTGTATTCCGCGCTCAATTCTTGATTTTCTTAATGCAAAACTTGTTTACGGTATTCCGGACTCAGTTCTTGATTTTCTTGTTCAAAAACAAGTTTGGTTGTTTTCCTCACTCAATTCTTGATTTTCTTGATGCAAAACAAGTTTGCGTTATTCCGGATTCAGTTCTTGATTTTCTTGATCCGAAACAAGTTTGGTTGTATTCCGCACACAATTCTTGATTTTCTTGATGCAAAAAATGTTTGCGGTATTCCTGACTCAATTCTTGATTGTCTTGATCCGAAATAAGTTTGGTTGTATTCCGCACTCAATTCTTGATTTTCTTGATGCAAAACATGTTTGCGTTATTCCGGACTCAGTTCTTGATTTTCTTGTTCAAAAACTAGTTTCGTTGTTTTCCGCACTCAATTCTTGATTTTCTTGATGCAAAATATGTTTGCGGTATTCCGGACTCAGTTGTTGATTTTCTTGATCCCAAACAAGTTTGTTTGTATTCCGCGCTCAATTCTTGATTTTCTTGATGCAAAACTTGTTTGCGGTATTACGGACTAAGTTCTTGATTTTCTTGATCCAAAACAATTTGTTTGTATTCCGCACTCAATTCTTGATTTTCTTGATGCAAAACATGTTTGCGGTATTCCGGACTCAATTCTAGATTTTTTTGTCCCAAAACAAGTTTCGTTGTTTTCCGCACTCAATCCTTTATTTTCTTGTTGCAAAACATGTTTGCGGTATTCCTGACTCAGTTTTTCATTTTCATGATACCAAACAAGTTTGTTTGTATAACGCGCTCAATTCTTGATTTTCTTAATGCAAAACTTGTTTACGGTATTCCGGACTCAGTTCTTGATTTTCTTGTTCAAAAACAAGTTTGGTTGTTTTCCGCACTCAATTCTTGATTTTCTTGATGCAAAACAAGTTTGCGTTATTCCGGACTCAGTTCTTGATTTTGTTGTTCACAAACAAGTTTGGTTGTTTTCCGCACTCAATTCTTGATTTTCTTGATGCAAAACATGTTTGCGTTATTCCGGACTCAGTTCTTGATTTTCTTGTTTCGAAATAAGTTTGGTTGTATTCCGCACTCAATTCTTTATTTTTTCTTGATGCAAAATATGTTTGCGGTATTCCGGACTCAGTTGTTGATTTTCTTGATCCCAAACAAGTTTGTTTGTATTCCGCGCTCAATTCTTGATTTTCTTGATGCAAAACTTGTTTGCGGTATTCCGGACTCAATTCTAGATTTTTTTGTTCCAAAACAAGTTTCGTTGTTTTCCGCACTCAATCCTTTATTTTCTTGTTGCAAAACATGTTTGCGGTATTCCGGACTCAATTCTAGATTTTTTTGTTCCAAAACAAGTTTCGTTGTTTTCCGCACTCAATCCTTTATTTTCTTGTTGCAAAACATGTTTGCGGTATTCCTGACTCAGTTTTTCATTTTCATGATACCAAACAAGTTTGTTTGTATTCCGCGCTCAATTCTTGATTTTCTTAATGCAAAACTTGTTTACGGTATTCCGGACTCAGTTCTTGATTTTCTTGTTCAAAAACAAGTTTGGTTGTTTTCCTCACTCAATTCTTGATTTTCTTGATGCAAAACAAGTTTGCGTTATTCCGGACTCAGTTCTTGATTTTGTTGTTCAAAAACAAGTTTGGTTGTTTTCCGCACTCAATTCTTGATTTTCTTTATGCAAAACATGTTTGCGTTATTCCGGACTCAGTTCTTGATTTTCTTGTTCAAAAACTAGTTTCGTTGTTTTCCGCGCTCAATTCTTGATTTTCTTGATGCAAAACTTGTTTGCGGTATTCCGGACTCAGTTCTTGATTTTCTTGATCCAAAACAATTTGTTTGTATTCCGCACTCAATTCTTGATTTTCTTGATGCAAAACATGTTTGCGGTATTCCGGACTCAATTCTAGATTTTTTTGTTCCAAAACAAGTTTCGTTGTTTTCCGCACTCAATCCTTTATTTTCTTGTTGCAAAACATGTTTGCGGTATTCCTGACTCAGTTTTTCATTTTCATGATACCAAACAAGTTTGTTTGTATTCCGCGCTCAATTCTTGATTTTCTTAATGCAAAACTTGTTTACGGTATTCCGGACTCAGTTCTTGATTTTCTTGTTCAAAAACAAGTTTCGTTGTTTTCCGCACTCAATTCTTGATTTTCTTGATGCAAAACAAGTTTGCGTTATTCCGGACTCAGTTCTTGATTTTGTTGTTCAAAAACAAGTTTGGTTGTTTTCCGCACTCAATTCTTGATTTTCTTGATGCAAAACATGTTTGCGTTATTCCGGACTCAGTTCTTGATTTTCTTGATCCGAAATAAGTTTGGTTGTATTCCGCACTCAATTCTTGATTTTCTTGATGCAAAACATGTTTGCGTTATTCCGGACTCAGTTCTTGATTTTCTTTTTCAGAAACAAGTTTGGTTGTTTTCCGCACTCAATTCTTCATTTTCTTGATGCAAAACATGTTTGCGTTATTCCGGAGTCAGTTCTTGATTTTCTTGTTCAAAAACAAGTTTGGTTGTTTTCCGCACTCAATTCTTGATTTTGTTGATGCAAAACATGTTTGCGTTATTCCGGACTCAGTTCTTGATTTTCTTGTTCCGAAACAAGTTTGGTTGTATTCCGCACTCAATTCTTGATTTTCTTGATGCAAAATATGTTTGCGTTATTCCGGACTCAGTTGTTGATTTTCTTGATCCCAAACAAGTTTGTTTGTATTCCCCGCTCAATTCTTGATTTTCTTGATGCAAAACATGTTTGCGGTATTCCTGACTCGGTTTTTGATTTTCTTGATCCCAAACAAGTTTGGTTGTATTCCGCACACAATCCTTGATTTTCTTGATGCAAAAAAAGTTTGCTGTATTCCTGACTAAATTCTTGATTGTCTTGATCCGAAACAAGTTTGGTTGTATTCCGCACTCAATTCTTGATTTTCTTGATGCAAAACAAGTTTGCGTTATTCCGGACTCATTTCTTGATGTTCTTGTTCCGAAACAAGTTTGGTTGTTCTCCGCACTCAATTCTTGATTTTTCTTGATGCAAAACATGTTTGCGGTATTCCTGACTCGGTTTTTGATTTTCTTAATCCCAAACAAGTTTGTTTGTATTCCGCGCTCAATTCTTGATTTTCTTGATGCAAAACTTGTTTGCGGTATTCCGGATTCAGTTCTTGATTTTCTTGATCCGAAACAAGTTTGGTTGTATTCCGCACACAATTCTTGATTTTCTTGATGCAAAAAATGTTTGCGGTATTCCTGACTCAATTCTTGATTGTCTTGATCCGAAATAAGTTTGGTTGTATTCCGCACTCAATTCTTGATTTTCTTGATGCAAAACATGTTTGCGTTATTCCGGACTCAGTTCTTGATTTTCTTGTTCAAAAACTAGTTTCGTTGTTTTCCGCACTCAATTCTTGATTTTCTTGATGCAAAATATGTTTGCGGTATTCCGGACTCAGTTGTTGATTTTCTTGATCCCAAACAAGTTTGTTTGTATTCCGCGCTCAATTCTTGATTTTCTTGATGCAATACTTGTTTGCGGTATTCCGGACTCAGTTCTTGATTTTCTTGATCCAAAACAATTTGTTTGTATTCCGCTCTCAATTCTTGATTTTTTTGATGCAAAACAAGTTTGCGTTATTCCGGACTCAGTTCTTGATTTTGTTGTTCAAAAATAAGTTTGGTTGTTTTCCGCACTCAATTCTTGATTTTCTTGATGCAAAACATGTTTGCGTTATTCCGGACTCAGTTCTTGATTTTCTTGTTCAAAAACTAGTTTCGTTGTTTTCCGCACTCAATTCTTGATTTTCTTGATGCAAAATATGTTTGCGGTATTCCGGACTCAGTTGTTGATTTTCTTGATCCCAAACAAGTTTGTTTGTATTCCGCGCTCAATTCTTGATTTTCTTAATGCAAAACTTATTTACGGTATTCCGGACTCAGTTCTTGATTTTCTTGTTCAAAAACAAGTTTGGTTGTTTTCCGCACTCAATTCTTGATTTTCTTGATGCAAAACAAGTTTGCGTTATTCCGGACTCAGTTCTTGATTTTGTTGTTCAAAAACAAGTTTGGTTGTTTTCCGCACTCAATTCTTGATTTTCTTGATACAAAACATGTTTGCGTTATTCCGGACTCAGTTCTTGATTTTCTTGTTCCGAAACAAGTTTGGTTGTATTCCGCACTCAATTCTTGATTTTCTTGATGCAAAACATGTTTGCGTTATTCCGGACTCAGTTCTTGATTTTCTTGTTCACAAACTAGTTTCGTTGTTTTCCGCACTCAATTCTTGATTTTCTTGATGCAAAATATGTTTGCGGTATTCCGGACTCAGTTGTTGATTTTCTTGATCCCAAACAAGTTTGTTTGTATTCCGCGCTCAATTCTTTATTTTCTTGATGCAAAACTTGTTTGCGGTATTCCGGACTCAGTTCTTGATTTTCTTGATCCAAAACAATTTGTTTGTATTCCGCACTCAATGCTTGATTTTCTTGATGCAAAACATGTTTGCGGTATTCCGGACTCAATTCTAGATTTTTTTGTTCCAAAATAAGTTTCGTTGTTTTCCGCACTCAATCCTTTATTTTCTTGTTCCAAAACATGTTTGCGGTATTCCTGACTCAGTTTTTCATTTTCATGATACCAAACAAGTTTGTTTGTATTCCGCGCTCAATTCTTGATTTTCTTAATGCAAAACTTGTTTACGGTATTCCGGACTCAGTTCTTGATTTTCTTGTTCAAAAACAAGTTTCGTTGTTTTCCGCACTCAATTCTTGATTTTCTTGATGCAAAACAAGTTTGCGTTATTCCGGACTCATTTCTTGATTTTCTTGTTCCGAAACAAGTTTGGTTGTTCTCCGCACTCAATTCTTGATTTTTCTTGATGCAAAACATGTTTGTGGAATTCCTGACTCTGTTTTTTATTTTCTTAATCCCAAACAAGTTTGTTTGTATTCCGCGCTCAATTCTTGATTTTCTTGATGCAAAACTTGTTTGCGGTATTCCGGATTCAGTTCTTGATTTTCATGATCCGAAACAAGTTTGGTTGTATTCCGCACACAATTCTTGATTTTCTTGATGCAAAAAATGTTTGCGGTATTCCTGACTCAATTCTTGATTGTCTTGATCCGAAATAAGTTTGGTTGTATTCCGCACTCAATTCTTGATTTTCTTGATGCAAAACATGTTTGCGTTATTCCGGACTCAGTTCTTGATTTTCTTGTTCAAAAACTAGTTTCGTTGTTTTCCGCACTCAATTCTTGATTTTCTTGATGCAAAATATGTTTGCGGTATTCCGGACTCAGTTGTTGATTTTCTTGATCCCAAACAAGTTTGTTTGTATTCCGCGCTCAATTCTTGATTTTCTTGATGCAATACTTGTTTGCGGTATTCCGGACTCAGTTCTTGATTTTCTTGATCCAAAACAATTTGTTTGTATTCCGCTCTCAATTCTTGATTTTCTTGATGCAAAACAAGTTTGCGTTATTCCGGACTCAGTTCTTGATTTTGTTGTTCAAAAACAAGTTTGGTTGTTTTCCGCACTCAATTCTTGATTTTTTTGATGCAAAACATGTTTGCGTTATTCCGGACTCAGTTCTTGATTTTCTTGTTCAAAAATTAGTTTCGTTGTTTTCCGCACTCAATTCTTGTTTTTCTTGATGCAAAATATGTTTGCGGTATTCCGGACTCAGTTGTTGATTTTCTTGATCCCAAACAAGTTTCTTTGTATTCCGCGCTCAATTCTTGATTTTCTTAATGCAAAACTTGTTTACGGTATTCCGGACTCAGTTCTTGATTTTCTTGTTCAAAAACAAGTTTGGTTGTTTTCCGCACTCAATTCTTGATTTTCTTGATGCAAAACAAGTTTGCGTTATTCCGGACTCAGTTCTTAATTTTGTTGTTCAAAAACAAGTTTGGTTGTTTTCCGCACTCAATTCTTGATTTTCTTGATGCAAAAAATGTTTGCGTTATTCCGGACTCAGTTCTTGATTTTTTTGGTCCGAAACAAGTTTGGTTGTATTCCGCACTCAATTCTTGATTTTCTTGATGCAAAACATGTTTGCGTTATTCCGGACTCAGTTCTTGATTTTCTTGTTCAAAAACTAGTTTCGTTGTTTTCCGCACTCAATTCTTGATTTTCTTGATGCAAAATATGTTTGCGGTATTCCGGACTCAGTTGTTGATTTTCTTGATCCCAAACAAGTTTGTTTGTATTCCGCGCTCAATTCTTGATTTTCTTGATGCAAAACTTGTTTACGGTATTCCGGACTCAGTTCTTGATTTTCTTGATCCGAAACAATTTGTTTGTATTCCGCACTCAATGCTTGATTTTCTTGATGCAAAACATGTTTGCGGTATTCCGGACTCAATTCTAGATTTTTTTGTTCCAAAACAAGTTTCGTTGTTTTCCGCACTCAATCCTTTATTTTCTTGTTGCAAAACATGTTTGCGGTATTCCTGACTCAGTTTTTCATTTTCATGATACCAAACAAGTTTGTTTGTATTCCGCGCCTAATTCTTGATTTTCTTAATGCAAAACTTGTTTACGGTATTCCGGACTCAGTTCTTGATTTTCTTGTTCAAAAACAAGTTTCGTTGTTTTCCGCACTCAATTCTTGATTTTCTTGATGCAAAACAAGTTTGCGTTATTCCGGACTCATTTCTTGATTTTCTTGTTCCGAAACAAGTTTGGTTGTTCTCCGCACTCAATTCTTGATTTTTCTTGATGCAAAACATGTTTGCGGTATTCCTGACTCGGTTTTTGATTTTCTTAATCCCAAACAAGTTTGTTTGTATTCCGCGCTCAATTCTTGATTTTCTTGATGCAAAACTTGTTTGCGGTATTCCGGATTCAGTTCTTGATTTTCTTGATCCGAAACAAGTTTGGTTGTATTCCGCACACAATTCTTGATTTTCTTGATGCAAAAAATGTTTGCGGTATTCCTGACTCAATTCTTGATTGTCTTGATCCGAAATAAGTTTGGTTGTATTCCGCACTCAATTCTTGATTTTCTTGATGCAAAACATGTTTGCGTTATTCCGGACTCAGTTCTTGATTTTCTTGTTCAAAAACTAGTTTCGTTGTTTTCCGCACTCAATTCTTGATTTTCTTGATGCAAAATATGTTTGCGGTATTCCGGACTCAGTTGTTGATTTTCTTGATCCCAAACAAGTTTGTTTGTATTCCGCGCTCAATTCTTGATTTTCTTGATGCAATACTTGTTTGCGGTATTCCGGACTCAGTTCTTGATTTTCTTGATCCAAAACAATTTGTTTGTATTCCGCTCTCAATTCTTGATTTTCTTGATGCAAAACAAGTTTGCGTTATTCCGGACTCAGTTCTTGATTTTGTTGTTCAAAAACAAGTTTGGTTGTTTTCCGCACTCAATTCTTGATTTTTTTGATGCAAAACATGTTTGCGTTATTCCGGACTCAGTTCTTGATTTTCTTGTTCAAAAATTAGTTTCGTTGTTTTCCGCACTCAATTCTTGTTTTTCTTGATGCAAAATATGTTTGCGGTATTCCGGACTCAGTTGTTGATTTTCTTGATCCCAAACAAGTTTCTTTGTATTCCGCGCTCAATTCTTGATTTTCTTAATGCAAAACTTGTTTACGGTATTCCGGACTCAGTTCTTGATTTTCTTGTTCAAAAACAAGTTTGGTTGTTTTCCGCACTCAATTCTTGATTTTCTTGATGCAAAACAAGTTTGCGTTATTCCGGACTCAGTTCTTAATTTTGTTGTTCAAAAACAAGTTTGGTTGTTTTCCGCACTCAATTCTTGATTTTCTTGATGCAAAAAATGTTTGCGTTATTCCGGACTCAGTTCTTGATTTTTTTGGTCCGAAACAAGTTTGGTTGTATTCCGCACTCAATTCTTGATTTTCTTGATGCAAAACATGTTTGCGTTATTCCGGACTCAGTTCTTGATTTTCTTGTTCAAAAACTAGTTTCGTTGTTTTCCGCACTCAATTCTTGATTTTCTTGATGCAAAATATGTTTGCGGTATTCCGGACTCAGTTGTTGATTTTCTTGATCCCAAACAAGTTTGTTTGTATTCCGCGCTCAATTCTTGATTTTCTTGATGCAAAACTTGTTTGCGGTATTCCGGACTCAGTTCTTGATTTTCTTGATCCAAAACAATTTGTTTGTATTCCGCACTCAATGCTTGATTTTCTTGATGCAAAACATGTTTGCGGTATTCCGGACTCAATTCTAGATTTTTTTGTTCCAAAACAAGTTTCGTTGTTTTCCGCACTCAATCCTTTATTTTCTTGTTGCAAAACATGTTTGCGGTATTCCTGACTCAGTTTTTCATTTTCATGATACCAAACAAGTTTGTTTGTATTCCGCGCCTAATTCTTGATTTTCTTAATGCAAAACTTGTTTACGGTATTCCGGACTCAGTTCTTGATTTTCTTGTTCAAAAACAAGTTTCGTTGTTTTCCGCACTCAATTCTTGATTTTCTTGATGCAAAACAAGTTTGCGTTATTCCGGACTCATTTCTTGATTTTCTTGTTCCGAAACAAGTTTGGTTGTTCTCCGCACTCAATTCTTGATTTTTCTTGATGCAAAACATGTTTGCGGTATTCCTGACTCGGTTTTTGATTTTCTTAATCCCAAACAAGTTTGTTTGTATTCCGCGCTCAATTCTTGATTTTCTTGATGCAAAACTTGTTTGCGGTATTCCGGATTCAGTTCTTGATTTTCTTGATCCGAAACAAGTTTGGTTGTATTCCGCACACAATTCTTGATTTTCTTGATGCAAAAAATGTTTGCGGTATTCCTGACTCAATTCTTGATTGTCTTGATCCGAAATAAGTTTGGTTGTATTCCGCACTCAATTCTTGATTTTCTTGATGCAAAACATGTTTGCGTTATTCCGGACTCAGTTCTTGATTTTCTTGTTCAAAAACTAGTTTCGTTCTTTTCCGCACTCAATTCTTGATTTTCTTGATGCAAAATATGTTTGCGGTATTCCGGACTCAGTTGTTGATTTTCTTGATCCCAAGCAAGTTTGTTTGTATTCCGCGCTCAATTCTTGATTTTCTTGATGCAATACTTGTTTGCGGCATTCCGGACTCAGTTCTTGATTTTCTTGATCCAAAACAATTTGTTTGTATTCCGCTCTCAATTCTTGATTTTCTTGACGCAAAACATGTTTGCGGTATTCCGGACTCAATTCTAGATTTTTTTGTTCCAAAACAAGTTTCGTTGTTTTCAGCACTCAATCCTTTATTTTCTTGTTGCAAAACATGTTTGCGGTATTTCCTGACTCAGTTTTTCATTTTCATGATACCAAACAAGTTTGTTTGTATTCCGCGCTCAATTCTTGATTTTCTTAATGCAAAACTTGTTTACGGTATTCCGGACTCAGTTCTTGATTTTCTTGTTCAAAAACAAGTTTGGTTGTTTTCCGCACTCAATTCTTGATTTTCTTGATGCAAAACATGTTTGCGTTATTCCGGACTCAGTTCTTGATTTTCTTGTTCCGAAACAAGTTTGGTTGTATTCCGCACTCAATTCTTGATTTTCTTGATGCAAAACATGTTTGCGTTATTCCGGACTCAGTTCTTGATTTTCTTGTTCCGAAACAAGTTTGGTTGTATTCCGCACTCAATTCTTGATTTTCTTGATGCAAAACATGTTTGCGTTATTCCGGACTCAGTTCTTGATTTTCTTGTTCCGAAATAAGTTTGGTTGTATTCCGCACTCAATTCTTGATTTTTTCTTGATGCAAAACATGTTTGCGTTATTCCGGACTCAGTTCTTGATTTTCTTGTTCCGAAACAAGTTTGGTTGTTCTCCGCACTCAATTCTTGATTTTTCTTGACGCAAAACATGTTTGCGGTATTCTTGACTCGGTTTTTGATTTTCTTAATCCCAAACAAGTTTGTTTGTATTCCGCGCTCAATTCTTGATTTTCTTGATGCAAAACTTGTTTGCGGTATTCCGGATTCAGTTCTTGATTTTCCTGATCCGAAACAAGTTTGGTTGTATTCCGCACACAATTCTTGATTTTCTTGATGCAAAAAATGTTTGCGGTATTCCTGACTCAATTCTTGATTGTCTTGATCCGAAACAAGTTTGGTTATATTCCGCACTCAATTCTTGATTTTCTTGGTGCAAAACATGTTTGCCTTATTCCGGACTCAGTTCTTGATTTTCTTGATCCCAAACAAGTTTGGTTGTATTCCGCACTCAATTCTTGATTTTCTTGATGCAAAACATGTTTGCGTTATTCCTGACTCAGTTCTTGATTTTCTTGATCCGAAACAAGTTTAGTTGTATTCCGCACTCAATTCTTGATTTTCTTGATGCAAAACATGTTTGCGTTATTCCTGACTCAGTTCTTGATTTTCTTGATCCGAAACAAGTTTAGTTGTATTCCGCACTCAATTTTTCATTTTCTTGATGCAAAACATGTTTGCGTTATTCCGGACTCAGTTCTTGTTTTTCTTGTTCCGAAATAAGTTTGGTTGTATTCCGCACTCAATTCTTGATTTTCTTGATGCAAAACATGTTTGCGTTATTCCGGACTCAGTTGTTGATTTTCTTGATCCCAAACAAGTTTGTTTGTATTCCGCGCTCAATTCTTGATTTTCTTGATGCAAAACTTGTTTGCGGTATTCCGGACTCAGTTCTTGATTTTCTTGATCCAAAACAATTTGTTTGTATTCCGCACTCAATTCTTGATTTTCTTGATGCAAAACATGTTTGCGGTATTCCGGACTCAATTCTAGATTTTTTTGTTCCAAAATAAGTTTCGTTGTTTCCGCACTCAATCCTTTATTTTCTTGTTGCAAAACATGTTTGCGGTATTCCTGACTCAGTTTTTCATTTTCATGATACCAAACAAGTTTGTTTGTATTCCGCGCTCAATTCTTGATTTTCTTAATGCAAAACTTGTTTACGGTATTCCGGACTCAGTTCTTGATTTTCTTGTTCAAAAACAAGTTTGGTTGTTTTCCGCACTCAATTCTTGATTTTCTTGATGCAAAACAAGTTTGCGTTATTCCGGACTCAGTTCTTGATTTTGTTGTTCAAAAACAAGTTTGGTTGTTTTCCGCACTCAATTCTTGATTTTCTTGATGCAAAACATGTTTGCGTTATTCCTGACTCAGTTCTTGATTTTCATGATCCGAAACAAGTTTAGTTGTATTCCGCACTCAATTTTTCATTTTCTTGATGCAAAACATGTTTGCCTTATTCCGGACTCAGTTCTTGATTTTCTTGTTCCGAAATAAGTTTGGTTGTATTCCGCACTCAATTCTTGATTTTCTTGATGCAAAACATGTTTGCGTTATTCCGGACTCAGTTGTTGATTTTCTTGATCACAAACAAGTTTGTTTGTATTCCGCGCTCAATTCTTGATTTTCTTGATGCAAAACTTGTTTGCGGTATTCCGGACTCAGTTCTTGATTTTCTTGATCCAAAACAATTTGTTTGTATTCCGCACTCAATTCTTGATTTTCTTGATGCAAAACATGTTTGCGGTATTCCGGACTCAATTCTAGATTTTTTTGTTCCAAAATAAGTTTCGTTGTTTTCCGCACTCAATCCTTTATTTTCTTGTTGCAAAACATGTTTGCGGTATTCCTGACTCAGTTTTTCATTTTCATGATACCAAACAAGTTTGTTTGTATTCCGCGCTCAATTCTTGATTTTCTTCATGCAAAACTTGTTTACGGTATTCCGGACTCAGTTCTTGATTTTCTTGTTCAAAAACAAGTTTGGTTGTTTTCCGCACTCAATTCTTGATTTTCTTAATGCAAAACAAGTTTGCGTTATTCCGGACTCAGTTCTTGATTTTGTTGTTCAAAAACAAGTTTGGTTGTTTTCCGCACTCAATTCTTGATTTTCTTGATGCAAAACATGTTTGCGTTATTCCGGACTCAGTTCTTGATTTTCTTGTTCCGAAACAAGTTTGGTTGTATTCCGCACTCAATTCTTTATTTTCTTGATGCAAAACATGTTTGCGTTATTCCGGACTCAGTTCTTGATTTTCTTGTTCCGAAATAACTTTGGTTGTATTCCGCACTCAATTCTTGATTTTTTCTTGATGCAAAACATGTTTGCGTTATTCCGGACTCAGTTCTTGATTTTCTTGTTCCGAAACAAGTTTGGTTGTTGTCCGCACTCAATTCTTGTTTTTTTCTTGATGCAAAACATGTTTGCGGTATTCCGGACTCAATTCTAGATTTTTTTGTTCCGAAATAAGTTTCGTTGTTTTCCGCACTCAATCCTTTATTTTCTTGTTGCAAAACATGTTTGCGGTATTCCTGACTCAGTTTTTCATTTTCATGATACCAAAGAAGTTTGTTTGTATTCCGCGCTCAATTCTTGATTTTCTTAATGCAAAACTTGTTTACGGTATTCCGGACTCAGTTCTTGATTTTCTTGTTCAAAAACAAGTTTGGTTGTTTTCCGCACTCAATTCTTGATTTTCTTGATGCAAAACAAGTTTGCGTTATTCCGGACTCAGTTCTTGATTTTGTTGTTCAAAAACAAGTTTGGTTGTTTTCCGCACTCAATTCTTGATTTTCTTGATGCAAAACAAGTTTGCGTTATTCCGGACTCAGTTCTTGATTTTGTTGTTCAAAAACAAGTTTGGTTGTTTTCCGCACTCAATTCTTGATTTTCTTGATGCAAAACAAGTTTGCGTTATTCCGGACTCAGTTCTTGATTTTCTTGATCCAAAACAATTTGTTTGTATTCCGCACTCAATTCTTGATTTTCTGAATGCAAAACATGTTTGCGGTATTCCGGACTCAATTCTAGATTTTTTTGTTCCGAAATAAGTTTCGTTGTTTTCCGCACTCAATCCTTTATTTTCTTGTTGCAAAACATGTTTGCGGTATTCCTGACTCAGTTTTTCATTTTCATGATACCAAACAAGTTTGTTTGTATTCCGCGCTCAATTCTTGATTTTCTTAATGCAAAACTTGTTTACGGTATTCCGGACTCAGTTCTTGATTTTTTTGTTCAAAAACAAGTTTGGTTGTTTTCCGCACTCAATTCTTGATTTTCTTGATGCAAAACAAGTTTGCGTTATTCCGGACTCAGTTCTTGATTTTGTTGTTCAAAAACAAGTTTGGTTGTTTTCCGCACTCAATTCTTGATTTTCTTGATGCAAAACATGTTTGCGTTATTCCGGACTCAGTTGTTGATTTTCTTGATCCCAAACAAGTTTGTTTGTATTCCGCGCTCAATTCTTGATTTTCTTGATGCAAAACTTGTTTGCGGTATTCCGGACTCAGTTCTTGATTTTCTTGATCCAAAACAATTTGTTTGTATTCCGCACTCAATTCTTGATTTTCTGGATGTAAAACATGTTTGCGGTATTCCGGACTCAATTCTAGATTTTTTTGTTCCGAAATAAGTTTCGTTGTTTTCCGCACTCAATCCTTTATTTTCTTGTTGCAAAACATGTTTGCGGTATTCCTGACTCAGTTTTTCATTTTCATGATACCAAAGAAGTTTGTTTGTATTCCGCGCTCAATTCTTGATTTTCTTAATGCAAAACTTGTTTACGGTATTCCGGACTCAGTTCTTGATTTTCTTGTTCAAAAACAAGTTTGGTTGTTTTCCGCACTCAATTCTTGATTTTCTTGATGCAAAACAAGTTTGCGTTATTCCGGACTCAGTTCTTGATTTTGTTGTTCAAAAACAAGTTTGGTTGTTTTCCGCACTCAATTCTTGATTTTCTTGATGCAAAACAAGTTTGCGTTATTCCGGACTCAGTTCTTGATTTTGTTGTTCAAAAACAAGTTTGGTTGTTTTCCGCACTCAATTCTTGATTTTCTTGATGCAAAACAAGTTTGCGTTATTCCGGACTCAGTTCTTGATTTTCTTGATCCAAAACAATTTGTTTGTATTCCGCACTCAATTCTTGATTTTCTGGATGCAAAACATGTTTGCGGTATTCCGGACTCAATTCTAGATTTTTTTGTTCCGAAATAAGTTTCGTTGTTTTCCGCACTCAATCCTTTATTTTCTTGTTGCAAAACATGTTTGCGGTATTCCTGACTCAGTTTTTCATTTTCATGATACCAAACAAGTTTGTTTGTATTCCGCGCTCAATTCTTGATTTTCTTAATGCAAAACTTGTTTACGGTATTCCGGACTCAGTTCTTGATTTTCTTGTTCAAAAACAAATTTGGTTGTTTTCCGCACTCAATTCTTGATTTTCTTGATGCAAAACAAGTTTGCGTTATTCCGGACTCAGTTCTTGATTTTGTTGTTCAAAAACAAGTTTGGTTGTTTTCCGCACTCAATTCTTGATTTTCTTGATGCAAAACATGTTTGCGTTATTCCGGACTCAGTTCTTGATTTTCTTGTTCCGAAATAAGTTTGGTTGTATTCCGCACTCAATTCTTGATTTTTTCTTGATGCAAAACATGTTTGCGTTATTCCGGACTCAGTTCTTGATTTTCTTGTTCCGAAACAAGTTTGGTTGTTGTCCGCACTCAATTCTTGATTTTTCTTGATGCAAAACATGTTTGCGGTATTCCGGACTCAATTCTTGATTGTCTTGATCCGAAACAAGTTTGGTGGTATTCCGCACTCAATTCTTGATTTTCTTGATGCAACACATGTTTGCCTTATTCCGGACTCAGTTCTTGATTTTCTTGATCCCAAACAAGTTTGGTTGTATTCCGCACTCAATTCTTGATTTTCTTGATGCAAAACATATTTGCGTTATTCCTGACTCAGTTCTTGATTTTCTTTATCCGAAACAAGTTTCGTTGTATTCCGCACTCAATTCTTGATTTTCTTGATGCAAAACATGTTTACGGTATTCCGGACTCAGTTCTTGATTTTCTTGTTCAAAAACAAGTTTGGTTGTTTTCCGCACTCAATTCTTGATTTTCTTGATGCAAAACAAGTTTGCGTTATTCCGGACTCAGTTCTTGATTTTGTTGTTCAAAAACAAGTTTGGTTGTTTTCCGCACTCAATTCTTGATTTTTTCTTGATGCAAAACATGTTTGCGTTATTCCGGACTCAGTTCTTGATTTTCTTGTTCCGAAACAAGTTTGGTTGTTGTCCGCACTCAATTCTTGATTTTTCTTGATGCAAAACATGTTTGCGGTATTCCGGACTCAATTCTTGATTGTCTTGATCCGAAACAAGTTTGGTTGTATTCCGCACTCAATTCTTGATTTTCTTGATGCAACACATGTTTGCCTTATTCCGGACTCAGTTCTTGATTTTCTTGATCCCAAACAAGTTTGGTTGTATTCCGCACTCAATTCTTGATTTTCTTGATGCAAAACATGTTTGCGTTATTCCTGACTCAGTTCTTGATTTTCTTTATCCGAAACAAGTTTAGTTGTATTCCGCACTCAATTCTTGATTTTCTTGATGCAAAACATGTTTACGGTATTCCGGACTCAGTTCTTGATTTTCTTGTTCAAAAACAAGTTTGGTTGTTTTCCGCACTCAATTCTTGATTTTCTTGATGCAAAACAAGTTTGCGTTATTCCGGACTCAGTTCTTGATTTTGTTGTTCAAAAACAAGTTTGGTTGTTTTCCGCACTCAATTCTTGATTTTCTTGATGCAAAACATGTTTGCGTTATTCCGGACTCAGTTCTTGATTTTCTTGTTCCGAAACAAGTTTGGTTGTATTCCGCACTCAATTCTTTATTTTCTTGATGCAAAACATGTTTGCGTTATTCCGGACTCAGTTCTTGATTTTCTTGTTCCGAAATAACTTTGGTTGTATTCCGCACTCAATTCTTGATTTTTTCTTGATGCAAAACATGTTTGCGTTATTCCGGACTCAGTTCTTGATTTTCTTGTTCCGAAACAAGTTTGGTTGTTGTCCGCACTCAATTCTTGTTTTTTTCTTGATGCAAAACATGTTTGCGGTATTCCTGACTCGGTTTTTGATTTTCTTAATCCCAAACAAGTTTGTTTGTATTCCGCGCTCAATTCTTGATTTTCTTGATGCAAAACTTGTTTGCGGTATTCCGGACTCAGTTCTTGATTTTCTTGATCCGAAATAAGTTTGGTTGTATTCCGCACACAATTCTTGATTTTCTTGATGCAAAAAATGTTTGCGGTATTCCTGACTCAATTCTTGATTGTCTTGATCCGAAACAAGTTTGGTTGTATTCCGCACTCAATTCTTTATTTTCTTGATGCAAAACATGTTTACGGTATTCCGGACTCAGTTCTTGATTTTCTTGTTCAAAAACAAGTTTGGTTGTTTTCCGCACTCAATTCTTGATTTTCTTGATGCAAAACATGTTTGCGTTATTCCTGACTCAGTTCTTGATTTTCTTTATCCGAAACAAGCTTAGTTGTATTCCGCACTCAATTCTTGATTTTCTTGATGCAAAACATGTTTGCGTTATTCCTGACTCAGTTCTTGATTTTCTTGATCCGAAACAAGTTTAGTTGTATTCCGCACTCAATTTTTCATTTTCTTGATGCAAAACATGTTTGCGTTATTCCGGACTCAGTTCTTGATTTTCTTGTTCCGAAATAAGTTTGGTTGTATTCCGCACTCAATTCTTGATTTTCTTGATGCAAAACATGTTTGCGTTATTACGGACTCAGTTCTTGATTTTCTTGTTCAAAAACAAGTTTAGTTCTTTTCCGCACTCAATTCTTGATTTTCTTGATGCAAAACATGTTTGCGTTATTCCGGACTCAGTTCTTGATTTTGTTGTTCAAAAACAAGTTTGGTTGTTTTCCGCACTCAATTCTTGATTTTCTTGATGCAAAACATGTTTGCGTTATTCCGGACTCTATTCTTGATTTTCTTGTTCCGAAACAAGTTTGGTTGTATTCCGCAATCAATTCTTGATTTTCTTGATGCAAAACATGTTTGCGTTATTCCGGACTCAGTTCTTGATTTCCTTGTTCCGAAATAAGTTTGGTTGTATTCTGCACTCAATTCTTGATTTTTTCTTGACGCAAAACATGTTTGCGTTATTCCGGACTCAGTTCTTGATTTTCTTGTTCCGAAACAAGTTTGGTTGTTCTCCGCACTCAATTCTTGATTTTTCTTGATGCAAAACATGTTTGCGGTATTCCTTACTCGGTTTTTGATTTTCTTAATCCCAAACAATTTTGTTTGTATTCCGCGCTCAATTCTTGATTTTCTTGATGCAAAACTTGTTTGCGGTATTCCGGACTCAGTTCTTGATTTTCTTGATCCGAAACAAGTTTGGTTGTATTCCGTACAAAATTCTTGATTTTCTTGATGCAAAAAATGTTTGCGGTATTCCTGACTCAATTCTTGATTGTCTTGATCCGAAACAAGTTTGGTTGTATTCCGCACTCAATTCTTGATTTTCTTGATGCAACACATGTTTGCCTTATTCCGGACTCAGTTCTTGATTTTCTTGATCCCAAACAAGTTTGGTTGTATTCCGCACTCAATTCTTCATTTTCTTGATGCAAAACATGTTTGCGTTATTCCTGACTCAGTTCTTGATTTTCTTGATCCGAAACAAGTTTGTTGTATTCCGCACTCAATTCTTGATTTTCTTGATGCAAAACATGTTTGCGTTATTCCTGACTCAGTTCTTGATTTTCTTGATCCGAAATAAGTTAGTTGTATTCCGCACTCAATTTTTCATTTTCTTGATGCAAAACATGTTTGCGTTATTCCGGACTCAGTTCTTGATTTTCTTGTTCCGAAATAAGTTTGGTTGTATTCCGCACTCAATTCTTAATTTTCTTGATGCAAAACATGTTTGCGGTATTCCTGACTCAATTCTTGATTGTCTTGATCCGAAACAAGTTTGGTTGTATTCCGCACTCAATTCTTGATTTTCTTGATGCAACACATGTTTGCCTTATTCCGGACTCAGTTCTTGATTTTCTTGATCCCAAACAAGTTTGGTTGTATTCCGCACTCAATTCTTGATTTTCTTGATGCAAAACATGTTTGCGTTATTCCTGACTCAGTTCTTGATTTTCTTTATCCGAAACAAGTTTAGTTGTATTCCGCACTCAATTCTTGATTTTCTTGATGCAAAACATGTTTACGGTATTCCGGACTCAGTTCTTGATTTTCTTGTTCAAAAACAAGTTTGGTTGTTTTCCGCACTCAATTCTTAATTTCTTGATGCAAAACAAGTTTGCGTTATTCCGGACTCAGTTCTTGATTTTGTTGTTCAAAAACAAGTTTGGTTGTTTTCCGCACTCAATTCTTGATTTTCTTGATGCAAAACATGTTTGCGTTATTCCGGACTCAATTCTTGATTTTCTTGTTCCGAAACAAGTTTGGTTGTATTCCGCACTCAATTCTTTATTTTCTTGATGCAAAACATGTTTGCGTTATTCCGGACTCAGTTCTTGATTTTCTTGTTCCGAAATAACTTTGGTTGTATTCCGCACTCAATTCTTGATTTTTTCTTGATGCAAAACATGTTTGCGTTATTCCGGACTCAGTTCTTGATTTTCTTGTTCCGAAACAAGTTTGGTTGTTGTCCGCACTCAATTCTTGTTTTTTTCTTGATGCAAAACATGTTTGCGGTATTCCTGACTCGGTTTTTGATTTTCTTAATCCCAAACAAGTTTGTTTGTATTCCGCGCTCAATTCTTGATTTTCTTGATGCAAAACTTGTTTGCGGTATTCCGGACTCAGTTCTTGATTTTCTTGATCCGAAATAAGTTTGGTTGTATTCCGCACACAATTCTTGATTTTCTTGATGCAAAAAATGTTTGCGGTATTCCTGACTCAATTCTTGATTGTCTTGATCCGAAACAAGTTTGGTTGTATTCCGCACTCAATTCTTGATTTTCTTGATGCAACACATGTTTGCCTTATTCCGGACTCAGTTCTTGATTTTCTTGATCCCAAACAAGTTTGGTTGTATTCCGCACTCAATTCTTGATTTTCTTGATGCAAAACATGTTTGCGTTATTCCGGACTCAGTTCTTGATTTTCTTGTTCCGAAATAAGTTTGGTTGTATTCCGCACTCAATTCTTGATTTTCTTGATGCAAAACATGTTTGCGTTATTCCGGACTCAGTTGTTGATTTTCTTGATCCCAAACAAGTTTGTTTGTATTCCGCGCTCAATTCTTGATTTTCTTGATGCAAAACTTGTTTGCGGTATTCCGGACTCAGTTCTTGATTTTCTTGATCCAAAACAATTTGTTTGTATTCCGCACTCAATTCTTGATTTTCTGGATGCAAAACATGTTTGCGGTATTCCGGACTCAATTCTAGATTTTTTTGTTCCGAAATAAGTTTCGTTGTTTTCCGCACTCAATCCTTTATTTTCTTGTTGCAAAACATGTTTGCGGTATTCCTGACTCAGTTTTTCATTTTCATGATACCAAACAAGTTTGTTTGTATTCCGCGCTCAATTCTTGATTTTCTTAATGCAAAACTTGTTTACGGTATTCCGGACTCAGTTCTTGATTTTCTTGTTCAAAAACAAGTTTGGTTGTTTTCCGCACTCAATTCTTGATTTTCTTGATGCAAAACAAGTTTGCGTTATTCCGGACTCAGTTCTTGATTTTGTTGTTCAAAAACAAGTTTGGTTGTTTTCCGCACTCAATTCTTGATTTTCTTGATGCAAAACATGTTTGCGTTATTCCGGACTCAGTTCTTGATTTTCTTGTTCCGAAACAAGTTTGGTTGTATTCCGCACTCAATTCTTTATTTTCTTGATGCAAAACATGTTTGCGTTATTCCGGACTCAGTTCTTGATTTTCTTGTTCCGAAATAAGTTTGGTTGTATTCCGCACTCAATTCTTGATTTTTTCTTGATGCAAAACATGTTTGCCTTATTCCGGACTCAGTTCTTGATTTTCTTGTTCCGAAACAAGTTTGGTTGTTGTCCGCACTCAATTCTTGATTTTTCTTGATGCAAAACATGTTTGCGGTATTCCTGACTCGGTTTTTGATTTTCTTAATCCCAAACAAGTTTGTTTGTATTCCGCGCTCAATTCTTGATTTTCTTGATGCAAAACTTGTTTGCGGTATTCCGGACTCAGTTCTTGATTTTCTTGATCCGAAATAAGTTTGGTTGTATTCCGCACACAATTCTTGATTTTCTTGATGCAAAAAATGTTTGCGGTATTCCTGACTCAATTCTTGATTGTCTTGATCCGAAACAAGTTTGGTTGTATTCCGCACTCAATTCTTGATTTTCTTGATGCAACACATGTTTGCCTTATTCCGGACTCAGTTCTTGATTTTCTTGATCCCAAACAAGTTTGGTTGTATTCCGCACTCAATTCTTGATTTTCTTGATGCAAAACTTGTTTGCGTTATTCCTGACTCAGTTCTTGATTTTCTTTATCCGAAACAAGTTTCGTTGTATTCCGCACTCAATTCTTGATTTTCTTGATGCAAAACATGTTTGCGTTATTTCTGACTCAGTTCTTGATTTTCTTGATCCGAAACAAGTTTAGTTGTATTCCGCACTCAATTTTTCATTTTCTTGATGCAAAACATGTTTGCGTTATTCCGGACTCAGTTCTTGATTTTCTTGTTCCGAAACAAGTTTGGTTGTATTCCGCACTCAATTCTTTATTTTCTTGATGCAAAACATGTTTGCGTTATTCCGGACTCAGTTCTTGATTTTCTTGTTCCGAAATAAGTTTGGTTGTATTCCGCACTCAATTCTTGATTTTCTTGATGCAAAACATGTTTGCGTTATTCCGGACTCAGTTCTTAATTTTCTTGTTCCGAAATAAGTTTCGTTGTTTTCCGCACTCAATCCTTTATTTTCTTGTTGCAAAACATGTTTGCGGTATTCCTGACTCAGTTTTTCATTTTCATGATACCAAACAAGTTTGTTTGTATTCCGCGCTAAATTCTTGATTTTCTTAATGCAAAACTTGTTTACGGTATTCCGGACTCAGTTCTTGATTTTCTTGTTCAAAAACAAGTTTGGTTGTTTTTCGCACTCAATTCTTGATTTTCTTGATGCAAAACAAGTTTGCGTTATTCCGGACTCAGTTCTTGATTTTGTTGTTCAAAAACAAGTTTGGTTGTTTTCCGCACTCAATTCTTGATTTTCTTGATGCAAAACATGTTTGCGTTATTCCGGACTCAGTTCTTGATTTTCTTGTTCCGAAACAAGTTTGGTTGTATTCCGCACTCAATTCTTTATTTTCTTGATGCAAAACATGTTTGCGTTATTCCGGACTCAGTTCTTGATTTTCTTGTTCCGAAATAAGTTTGGTTGTATTCCGCACTCAATTCTTGATTTTTTCTTGATGCAAAACATGTTTGCCTTATTCCGGACTCAGTTCTTGATTTTCTTGTTCCGAAACAAGTTTGGTTGTTGTCCGCACTCAATTCTTGATTTTTCTTGATGCAAAACATGTTTGCGGTATTCCTGACTCGGTTTTTGATTTTCTTAATCCCAAACAAGTTTGTTTGTATTCCGCGCTCAATTCTTGATTTTCTTGATGCAAAACTTGTTTGCGGTATTCCGGACTCAGTTCTTGATTTTCTTGATCCGAAATAAGTTTGGTTGTATTCCGCACACAATTCTTGATTTTCTTGATGCAAAAAATGTTTGCGGTATTCCTGACTCAATTCTTGATTGTCTTGATCCGAAACAAGTTTGGTTGTATTCCGCACTCAATTCTTGATTTTCTTGATGCAACACATGTTTGCCTTATTCCGGACTCAGTTCTTGATTTTCTTGATCCCAAACAAGTTTGGTTGTATTCCGCACTCAATTCTTGATTTTCTTGACGCAAAACTTGTTTGCGTTATTCCTGACTCAGTTCTTGATTTTCTTTATCCGAAACAAGTTTCGTTGTATTCCGCACTCAATTCTTGATTTTCTTGATGCAAAACATGTTTGCGTTATTCCTGACTCAGTTCTTGATTTTCTTGATCCGAAACAAGTTTAGTTGTATTCCGCACTCAATTTTTCATTTTCTTGATGCAAAACATGTTTGCGTTATTCCGGACTCAGTTCTTGATTTTCTTGTTCCGAAATAAGTTTGGTTGTATTCCGCACTCAATTCTTGATTTTCTTGATGCAAAACATGTTTGCGTTATTCCGGACTCAGTTCTTGATTTTCTTGTTCAAAAACAAGTTTAGTTCTTTTCCGCACTCAATTCTTGATTTTCTTGATGCAAAACATGTTTGCGTTATTCCGGACTCAGTTCTTGATTTTGTTGTTCAAAAACAAGTTTGGTTGTTTTCCGCACTCAATTCTTGATTTTCTTGATGCAAAACATGTTTGCGTTATTCCGGACTCAGTTCTTGATTTTCTTGTTCCGAAACAAGTTTGGTTGTATTCCGCAATCAATTCTTGATTTTCTTGATGCAAAACATGTTTGCGTTATTCCGGAGTCAGTTCTTGATTTCCTTGTTCCGAAATAAGTTTGGTTGTATTCCGCACTCAATTCTTGATTTTTTCTTGATGCAAAACATGTTTGCGTTATTCCGGACTCAGTTCTTGATTTTCTTGTTCCGAAACAAGTTTGGTTGTTCTCCGCACTCAATTCTTGATTTTTCTTGATGCAAAACATGTTTGCGGTATTCCTGACTCGGTTTTTTATTTTCTTAATCCCAAACAATTTTGTTTGTATTCCGCGCTCAATTCTTGATTTTCTTGATGCAAAACTTGTTTGCGGTATTCCGGACTCAGTTCTTGATTTTCTTGATCCGAAACAAGTTTGGTTGTATTCCGTACACAATTCTTGATTTTCTTGATGCAAAAAATGTTTGCGGTATTCCTGACTCAATTCTTGATTGTCTTGATCCGAAACAAGTTTGGTTGTATTCCGCACTCAATTCTTGATTTTCTTGATGCAACACATGTTTGCCTTATTCCGGACTCAGTTCTTGATTTTCTTGATCCCAAACAAGTTTGGTTGTATTCCGCACTCAATTCTTGATTTTCTTGATGCAAAACATGTTTGCGTTATTCCTGACTCAGTTCTTAATTTTCTTGATCCGAAACAAGTTTAGTTGTATTCCGCACTCAATTCTTGATTTTCTTGATGCAAAACAAGTTTGCGTTATTCCTGACTCAGTTCTTGATTTTCTTGATCCGAAACAAGTTTAGTTGTATTCCGCACTCAAGTTTTCATTTTCTTGATGCAAAACATGTTTGCGTTATTCCGGACTCAGTTCTTGATTTTCTTGTTCCGAAATAAGTTTGGTTGTATTCCGCACTCAATTCTTGATTTTCTTGATGCAAAACATGTTTGCGTTATTCCGGACTCAGTTCTTGATTTTCTTGTTCAAAAACAAGTTTAGTTCTTTTCCGCACTCAATTCTTGATTTTCTTGATGCAAAACATGTTTGCGTTATTCCGGACTCAGTTCTTGATTTTGTTGTTCAAAAACAAGTTTGGTTGTTTTCCGCACTCAATTCTTGATTTTCTTGATGCAAAACATGTTTGCGGTATTCCGGACTCAATTCTAGATTTTTTTGTTCCAAAACAAGTTTCGTTGTTTTCCGCACTCAATCCTTTATTTTCTTGTTGCAAAACATGTTTGCGGTATTCCTGACTCAGTTTTTCATTTTCATGATACCAAACAAGTTTGTTTGTATTCCGCGCTCAATTCTTGATTTTCTTAATGCAAAACTTGTTTACGGTTTTCCGGACTCAGTTCTTGATTTTCTTGTTCAAAAACAAGTTTGGTTGTTTTCCGCACTCAATTCTTGATTTTCTTGATGCAAAACATGTTTGCGTTATTCCGGACTCAGTTCTTCATTTTCTTGTTCCGAAACAAGTTTGGTTGTATTCCGCACTCAATTCTTGATTTTCTTGATGCAAAACTTGTTTGCGGTATTCCGGACTCAGTTCTTGATTTTCTTGATCCAAAACAATTTGTTTGTATTCCGCACTAAATTCTTGATTTTCTTGATGCAAAACATGTTTGCGGTATTCCGGACTCAATTCTAGATTTTTTTGTTCCAAAACAAGTTTCGTTGTTTTCCGCACTCAATCCTTTATTTTCTTGTTGCAAAACATGTTTGCGGTATTCCTGACTCAGTTTTTCATTTTCATGATACCAAACAAGTTTGTTTGTATTCCGCGCTCAATTCTTGATTTTCTTAATGCAAAACTTGTTTACGGTTTTCCGGACTCAGTTCTTGATTTTCTTGTTCAAAAACAAGTTTGGTTGTTTTCCGCACTCAATTCTTGATTTTCTTGATGCAAAACATGTTTGCGTTATTCCGGACTCAGTTCTTGATTTTCTTGTTCCGAAACAAGTTTGGTTGTATTCCGCACTCAATTCTTGATTTTCTTGATGCAAAACATTTTGCGTTATTCCGGACTCAGTTCTTGATTTTCTTGTTCCGAAATAAGTTTGGTTGTATTCCGCACTCAATTCTTGATTTTTTCTTGATGCAAAACATGTTTGCGTTATTCCGGACTCAGTTCTTGATTTTCTTGTTCCGAAACAAGTTTGGTTGTTTTCCGCACTCAATTCTTGGTTTTTCTTGATGCAAAACATGTTTGCGGTATTCCTGACTCAGTTCTTGATTTTCTTGATCCGAAACAAGTTTAGTTGTATTCCGAACTCAATTTTTCATTTTCTTGATGCAAAACATGTTTGCGTTACTCCGGACTCAGTTGTTGATTTTCTTGTTCAAAAACAAGTTTAGTTCTTTTCCGCACTCAATTCTTGATTTTCTTGATGCAAAACATGTTTGCGTTATTCCGGACTCAGTTCTTGATTTTGTTGTTCAAAAACAAGTTTGGTTGTTTTCCGCACTCAATTCTTGATTTTCTTGATGCAAAACATGTTTGCGTTATTCCGGACTCAGTTCTTGTTTTTCTTGTTCCGAAACAAGTTTGGTTGTATTCCGCACTCAATTCTTGATTTTCTTGATGCAAAACATGTTTGCGTTATTCCGGACTCAGTTCTTGATTTTCTTCTTCCGAAATAAGTTTGGTTGTATTCCGCACTCAATTCTTGATTTTTTCTTGATGCAAAACAAGTTTGCGTTATTCCGGACTCAGTTCTTGATTTTCTTATTCCGAAACAAGTTTGGTTGTTCTCCGCACTCAATTCTTGATTTTTCCTGATGCAAAACATGTTTGCGGTATTCCTGACTCAGTTCTTGATTTTCTTGATCCGAAACAAGTTTAGTTGTATTCCGAACTCAATTTTTCATTTTCTTGATGCAAAACATGTTTGCGTTACTCCGGACTCAGTTGTTGATTTTCTTGTTCAAAAACAAGTTTAGTTCTTTTCCGCACTCAATTCTTGATTTTCTTGATGCAAAACATGTTTGCGGTATTCCTGACTCGGTTTTTGATTTTCTTGTTCAAAAACAAGTTTAGTTCTTTTCCGCACTCAATTCTTGATTTTCTTGATGCAAAACATGTTTGCGTTATTCCGGACTCAGTTGTTGATTTTCTTGATCCCAAACAAGTTTGTTTGTATTCCGCGCTTAATTCTTGATTTTATTGATGCAAAACTTGTTTGCGGTATTCCGGACTCAGTTCTTGATTTTCTTGATCCAAAACAATTTGTTTGTATTCCGCACTCAATTCTTGATTTTCTTGATGCAAAACATGTTTGCGGTATTCCGGACTCAATTCTAGATTTTTTTGTTCCAAAACAAGTTTTGCTGTTTTCCGCACTCAATCCTTTATTTTCTTGTTGCAAAACATGTTTGCGGTATTCCTGACTCAGTTTTTCATTTTCATGATACCAAACAAGTTTGTTTGTATTCCGCGCTCAATTCTTGATTTTCTTAATGCAAAACTTGTTTACGGTATTCCGGACTCAGTTCTTGATTTTCTTGTTCAAAAACAAGTTTGGTTGTTTTCCGCACTCAATTCTTGATTTTCTTGATGCAAAACATGTTTGCGGTATTCCGGACTCAGTTCTTGATTTTCTTGATCCGAAACAAGTTTGGTTGTATTCCGCACTCAATTCTTGATTTTCTTGATGCAAAACATGTTTGCCTTATTCCGGACTCAGTTCTTGATTTTCTTGTTCAAAAACAAGTTTGGTTGTTTTCCGCACTCAATTCTTGATTTTCTTGATGCAAAACATGTTTGCGTTATTCCGGACTCAGTTCTTGATTTTGTTGTTCAAAAACAAGTTTGGTTGTTTTCCGCACTCAATTCTTGATTTTCTTGATGCAAAACATGTTTGCGTTATTCCGGACTCAGTTCTTGATTTTCTTGTTCCTAAACAAGTTTGGTTGTATTCCGCACTCAATTCTTGATTTTCTTGATGCAAAATATGTTTGCGTTATTCCGGACTCAGTTCTTGATTTTCTTGTTCAAAAACAAGTTTAGTTGTTTTCCGCACTCAATTCTTGATTTTCTTGATGCAAAACATGTTTGCGGTATTCCTGACTCGGTTTTTTATTTTCTTGATCCCAAACAAGTTGGTTTGTATTCCGCGCTCAATTCTTGATTTTATTAATGCAAAACTTGTTTGCGGTATTCCGGACTCAGTTCTTGATTTTCTTGATCCGAAACAAGTTTGGTTGTATTCCGCCCACAATTCTTGATTTTCTTGATGCAAAAAATGTTTGCGGTATTCCTGACTCAATTCTTGATTGTCTTGATCCGAAACAAGTTTGGTTGTATTCCGCACTCAATTCTTGATTTTCTTGATGCAAAATATGTTTGCGTTATTCCGGACTCAGTTCTTGATTTTCTTGTTCAAAAACAAGTTTGGTTGTTTTCCGCACTCAATTCTTGATTTTCTTGATACAAAACATGTTTCGTTATTCCGGACTCAGTTCTTGATTTTCTTGATCCGAAACAAGTTTGGTTGTATTCCGCATTCAATTCTTGATTTTCTTGATGCAAATCATGTTTGCGTTATTCCGGACTCAGTTCTTGATTTTCTTGTTCAAAAACAAGTTTGGTTGTTTTCCGCACTCAATTCTTGATTTTCTTGATGCAAAACATGTTTGCGTTATTTCGGACTCAGTTCTTGATTTTCTTGATCCGAAACAAGTTTGGTTGTATTCCGCACTCAATTCTTGATTTTCTTGATGGAAAACATGTTTCCGTTATTCCGGACTCAGTTCTTGATTTTCTTGTTCAAAAACAAGTTTGGTTGTTTTCCGCACTCAATTCTTGATTTTCTTGATACAAAACATGTTTGCGTTATTCCGGACTCAGTTCTTGATTTTCTTGATCCGAAACAAGTTTGGTTGTATTCCGCACTCAATTCTTGATTTTCTTGATGCAAAACATGTTTGCGTTATTCCGGACTCAGTTCTTGATTTTCTTGTTCAAAAACAAGTTTGGTTGTTTTCCGCACTCAATTCTTGATTTTCTTGATGCAAAACATGTTTGCCTTATTCCGGACTCAGTTCTTGATTTTCTTGTTCAAAAACAAGTTTGGTTGTTTTCCGCACTCAATTCTTGATTTTCTTGATGCAAAACATGTTTGCGTTATTCCGGACTCAGTTCTTGATTTTCTTGTTCCGAAACAAGTTTGGTTGTATTCTGCACTCAATTCTTGATTTTCTTGATGCAAAATATGTTTGCGTTATTCCGGACTCAGTTCTTGATTTTCTTGTTCAAAAACAAGTTTAGTTGTTTTCCGCACTCAATTCTTGATTTTCTTGATGCAAAACATGTTTGCGGTATTCCTGACTCGGTTTTTTATTTTCTTGATCCCAAACAAGTTGGTTTGTATTCCGCGCTCAATTCTTGATTTTATTAATGCAAAACTTGTTTGCGGTATTCCGGACTCAGTTCTTGATTTTCTTGATCCGAAACAAGTTTGGTTGTATTCCGCCCACAATTCTTGATTTTCTTGATGCAAAAAATGTTTGCGGTATTCCTGACTCAATTCTTGATTGTCTTGATCCGAAACAAGTTTGGTTGTATTCCGCACTCAATTCTTGATTTTCTTGATGCAAAATATGTTTGCGTTATTCCGGACTCAGTTCTTGATTTTCTTGTTCAAAAACAAGTTTGGTTGTTTTCCGCACTCAATTCTTGATTTTCTTGATACAAAACATGTTTCGTTATTCCGGACTCAGTTCTTGATTTTCTTGATCCGAAACAAGTTTGGTTGTATTCCGCATTCAATTCTTGATTTTCTTGATGCAAATCATGTTTGCGTTATTCCGGACTCAGTTCTTGATTTTCTTGTTCAAAAACAAGTTTGGTTGTTTTCCGCACTCAATTCTTGATTTTCTTGATGCAAAACATGTTTGCGTTATTTCGGACTCAGTTCTTGATTTTCTTGATCCGAAACAAGTTTGGTTGTATTCCGCACTCAATTCTTGATTTTCTTGATGGAAAACATGTTTCCGTTATTCCGGACTCAGTTCTTGATTTTCTTGTTCAAAAACAAGTTTGGTTGTTTTCCGCACTCAATTCTTGATTTTCTTGATACAAAACATGTTTGCGTTATTCCGGACTCAGTTCTTGATTTTCTTGATCCGAAACAAGTTTGGTTGTATTCCGCACTCAATTCTTGATTTTCTTGATGCAAAACATGTTTGCGTTATTCCGGACTCAGTTCTTGATTTTCTTGTTCAAAAACAAGTTTGGTTGTTTTCCGCACTCAATTCTTGATTTTCTTGATGCAAAACATGTTTGCGTTATTCCGGACTCAGTTCTTGATTTTGTTGTTCAAAAACAAGTTTGGTTGTTTTCCGCACTCAATTCTTGATTTTCTTGATGCAAAACATGTTTGCGTTATTCCGGACTCAGTTCTTGATTTTCTTGTTCCGAAACAAGTTTGGTTGTATTCTGCACTCAATTCTTGATTTTCTTGATGCAAAATATGTTTGCGTTATTCCGGACTCAGTTCTTGATTTTCTTGTTCAAAAACAAGTTTAGTTGTTTTCCGCACTCAATTCTTGATTTTCTTGATGCAAAACATGTTTGCGGTATTCCTGACTCGGTTTTTTATTTTCTTGATCCCAAACAAGTTGGTTTGTATTCCGCGCTCAATTCTTGATTTTATTAATGCAAAACTTGTTTGCGGTATTCCGGACTCAGTTCTTGATTTTCTTGATCCGAAACAAGTTTGGTTGTATTCCGCACACAATTCTTGATTTTCTTGATGCAAAAAATGTTTGCGGTATTTCTGACTCAATTCTTGATTGTCTTGATCCGAAACAAGTTTGGTTGTATTCCGCACTCAATTCTTGATTTTCTTGATGCAAAACATGTTTGCCTTATTCCGGACTCAGTTCTTGATTTTCTTGATCCCAAACAAGATTGGTTGTATTCCGCACTCAATTCTTGATTTTCTTGATGCAAAACATGTTTGCGTTATTCCTGACTCAGTTCTTGATTTTCTTGATACGAAACAAGTTTAGTTGTATTCCGCACTCAATTCTTGATTTTCTTGATGCAAAACATGTTTGCGTTATTCCTGACTCAGTTCTTGATTTTCTTGATCCGAAACAAGTTTAGTTGTATTCCGCACTCAATTTTTCATTTTCTTGATGCAAAACATGTTTGCGTTATTCCGGACTCAGTTCTTGATTTTCTTGTTCCGAAATAAGTTTGGTTGTATTCCGCACTCAATTCTTGATTTTCTTGATGCAAAACATGTTTGCGTTATTCCGGACTCAGTTCTTGATTTTCTTGATCCCAAACAAGTTTGGTTGTATTCCGCACTCAATTCTTGATTTTCTTGATGCAAAACATGTTTGCGTTATTCCTGACTCAGTTCTTGATTTTCTTGATCCGAAACAAGTTTAGTTGTATTCCGCACTCAATTCTTGATTTTCTTGATGCAAAACATGTTTGCGTTATTCCTGACTCAGTTCTTAATTTTCTTGATCCGAAACAAGTTTAGTTGTATTCCGCACTCAATTTTTCATTTTCTTGATGCAAAACATGTTTGCGTTATTCCTGACTCAGTTCTTGATTTTCTTGATCCGAAACAAGTTTAGTTGTATTCCGCACTCAATTTTTCATTTTCTTGATGCAAAACATGTTTGCGTTATTCCGGACTCAGTTCTTGATTTTCTTGTTCAAAAATAAGTTTAGTTCTTTTCCGCACTCAATTCTTGATTTTCTTGATGCAAAACATGTTTGCGGTATTCCTGACTCAGTTCTTGATTTTCTTGTTCAAAAACAAGTTTAGTTCTTTTCCGCACTCAATTCTTGATTTTCTTGATGCAAAACATGTTTGCGGTATTCCTGACTCGGTTTTTTATTTTCTTGATCCCAAACAAGTTGGTTTGTATTCCGCGCTCAATTTTTGATTTTATTAATGCAAAACTTGTTTGCGGTATTCCGGACTCAGTTCTTGATTTTCTTGATCCGAAACAAGTTTGGTTGTATTCCGCACACAATTCTTGATTTTCTTGATGCAAAAAATGTTTGCGGTATTCCTGACTCAATTCTTGATTGTCTTGATCCGAAACAAGTTTGGTTGTATTCCGCACTCAATTCTTGATTTTCTTGATGCAAAACATGTTTGCCTTATTCCGGACTCAGTTCTTGATTTTCTTGATCCCAAACAAGATTGGTTGTATTCCGCACTCAATTCTTGATTTTCTTGATGCAAAACATGTTTGCGTTATTTCTGACTCAGTTCTTGATTTTCTTGATCCGAAACAAGTTTAGTTGTATTCCGCACTCAATTTTTCATTTTCTTGATGCAAAACATGTTTGCGTTATTCCGGACTCAGTTCTTGATTTTCTTGTTCCGAAATAAGTTTGGTTGTATTCCGCACTCAATTCTTGATTTTCTTGATGCAAAACATGTTTGCGTTATTCCGGACTCAGTTCTTGATTTTCTTGTTCAAAAATAAGTTTAGTTCTTTTCCGCACTCAATTCTTGATTTTCTTGATGCAAAACATGTTTGCGTTATTCCTGACTCAGTTCTTGATTTTCTTGTTCAAAAACAAGTTTGGTTGTTTTCCGCACTCAATTCTTGATTTTCTTGATACAAAACATGTTTGCGTTATTCCGGACTCAGTTCTTGATTTTCTTGTTCAAAAACAAGTTTAGTTGTTTTCCGCACTCAATTCTTGATTTTCTTGATGCAAAACATGTTTGCGGTATTCCTGACTCGGTTTTTTATTTTCTTGATCCCAAACAAGTTGGTTTGTATTCCGCGCTCAATTCTTGATTTTATTAATGCAAAACTTGTTTGCGGTATTCCGGACTCAGTTCTTGATTTTCTTGATCCGAAACAAGTTTGGTTGTATTCTGACCACAATTCTTGATTTTCTTGATGCAAAAAATGTTTGCGGTATTCCTGACTCAATTCTTGATTGTCTTGATCCGAAACAAGTTTGGTTGTATTCCGCACTCAATTCTTGATTTTCTTGATGCAAAATATGTTTGCGTTATTCCGGACTCAGTTCTTGATTTTCTTGTTCAAAAACAAGTTTGGTTGTTTTCCGCACTCAATTCTTGATTTTCTTGATACAAAACATGTTTGCGTTATTCCGGACTCAGTTCTTGATTTTCTTGACCTGAATCAAGTTTGGTTGTATTCCGCATTCAATTCTTGATTTTCTTGATGCAAAACATGTTTGCGTTATTCCGGACTCAGTTCTTGATTTTCTTGTTCAAAAACAAGTTTGGTTGTTTTCCGCACTCAATTCTTGATTTTCTTGATGCAAAACATGTTTGCGTTATTTCGGACTCAGTTCTTGATTTTCTTGATCCGAAACAAGTTTGGTTGTATTCCGCACTCAATTCTTGATTTTCTTGATGGAAAACATGTTTGCGTTATTCCGGACTCAGTTCTTGATTTTCTTGTTCAAAAACAAGTTTGGTTGTTTTCCGCACTCAATTCTTGATTTTCTTGATACAAAACATGTTTGCGTTATTCCGGACTCAGTTCTTGATTTTCTTGATCCGAAACAAGTTTGGTTGTATTCCGCACTCAATTCTTGATTTTCTTGATGCAAAACATGTTTGCGTTATTCCGGACTCAGTTCTTGATTTTCTTGTTCAAAAACAAGTTTGGTTGTTTTCCGCACTCAATTCTTGATTTTCTTGATGCAAAACATGTTTGCGTTATTCCGGACTCAGTTCTTGATTTTGTTGTTCAAAAACAAGTTTGGTTGTTTTCCGCACTCAATTCTTGATTTTCTTGATGCAAAACATGTTTGCGTTATTCCGGACTCAGTTCTTGATTTTCTTGTTCCGAAACAAGTTTGGTTGTATTCCGCACTCAATTTTTCATTTTCTTGATGCAAAACATGTTTGCGTTATTCCGGACTCAGTTCTTGATTTTCTTGTTCAAAAACAAGTTTGGTTGTTTTCCGCACTCTATTTTTCATTTTCTTGATGCAAAACATGTTTGCGTTATTCCGGACTCAGTTCTTGATTTTCTTGTTCCGAAATAAGTTTGGTTGTATTCCGCACTCAATTCTTGATTTTCTTGATGCAAAACATGTTTGCGTTATTCCGGACTCAGTTCTTGATTTTCTTGTTCAAAAATAAGTTTAGTTCTTTTCCGCACTCAATTCTTGATTTTCTTGATGCAAAACATGTTTGCGTTATTCCTGACTCAGTTCTTGATTTTCTTGATCCGAAACAAGTTTAGTTGTATTCCGCACTCAATTTTTCATTTTCTTGATGCAAAACATGTTTGCGTTATTCCGGACTCAGTTCTTGATTTTCTTGATCCCAAACAAGTTTGGTTGTATTCCGCACTTAATTCTTGATTTTCTTGATGCAAAACATGTTTGCGTTATTCCTGACTCAGTTCTTGATTTTCTTGATCCGAAACAAGTTTAGTTGTATTCCGCACTCAATTCTTGATTTTCTTGATGCAAAACATGTTTGCGTTATTCCTGACTCAGTTCTTGATTTTCTTGATCCGAAACAAGTTTAGTTGTATTCCGCACTCAATTTTTCATTTTCTTGATGCAAAACATGTTTGCGTTATTCCGGACTCAGTTCTTGATTTTCTTGTTCAAAAATAAGTTTAGTTCTTTTCCGCACTCAATTCTTGATTTTCTTGATGCAAAACATGTTTGCGGTATTCCTGACTCGGTTTTTTATTTTCTTGATCCCAAACAAGTTTGGTTGTATTCCGCACACAATTCTTGATTTTCTTGATGCAATAAATGTTTGCTGTATTCCTGACTCAATTCTTGATTGTCTTGATCCGAAACAAGTTTAGTTGTATTCCGCACTCAATTTTTCATTTTCTTGATGCAAAACATGTTTGCGTTATTCCGGACTCAGTTCTTGATTTTCTTGTTCCGAAATAAGTTTGGTTGTATTCCGCACTCAATTCTTGATTTTCTTGATTCAAAACATGTTTGCGTTATTCCGGACTCAGTTCTTGATTTTCTTGTTCAAAAATAAGTTTAGTTCTTTTCCGCACTCAATTCTTGATTTTCTTGATGCAAAACATGTTTGCGTTATTCCTGACTCAGTTCTTGATTTTCTTGTTCAAAAACAAGTTTGGTTGTTTTCCGCACTCAATTCTTGATTTTCTTGATACAAAACATGTTTGCGTTATTCCGGACTCAGTTCTTGATTTTCTTGTTCAAAAACAAGTTTAGTTGTTTTCCGCACTCAATTCTTGATTTTCTTGATGCAAAACATGTTTGCGGTATTCCTGACTCGGTTTTTTATTTTCTTGATCCCAAACAAGTTGGTTTGTATTCCGCGCTCAATTCTTGATTTTATTAATGCAAAACTTGTTTGCGGTATTCCGGACTCAGTTCTTGATTTTCTTGATCCGAAACAAGTTTGGTTGTATTCTGACCACAATTCTTGATTTTCTTGATGCAAAAAATGTTTGCGGTATTCCTGACTCAATTCTTGATTGTCTTGATCCGAAACAAGTTTGGTTGTATTCCGCACTCAATTCTTGATTTTCTTGATGCAAAATATGTTTGCGTTATTCCGGACTCAGTTCTTGATTTTCTTGTTCAAAAACAAGTTTGGTTGTTTTCCGCACTCAATTCTTGATTTTCTTGATACAAAACATGTTTGCGTTATTCCGGACTCAGTTCTTGATTTTCTTGACCTGAATCAAGTTTGGTTGTATTCCGCATTCAATTCTTGATTTTCTTGATGCAAAACATGTTTGCGTTATTCCGGACTCAGTTCTTGATTTTCTTGTTCAAAAACAAGTTTGGTTGTTTTCCGCACTCAATTCTTGATTTTCTTGATGCAAAACATGTTTGCGTTATTCCGGACTCAGTTCTTGATTTTCTTGATCCGACACAAGTTTGGTTGTTTTCCGCACTCAATTCTTGATTTTCTTGATGCAAAACATGTTTGCGTTATTCCGGACTCAGTTCTTGATTTTGTTGTTCAAAAACAAGTTTGGTTGTTTTCCGCACTCAATTCTTGATTTTCTTGATGCAAAACATGTTTGCGTTATTCCGGACTCAGTTCTTGATTTTCTTGTTCCGAAACAAGTTTGGTTGTATTCCGCACTCAATTTTTCATTTTCTTGATGCAAAACATGTTTGCGTTATTCCGGACTCAGTTCTTGATTTTCTTGTTCAAAAACAAGTTTGGTTGTTTTCCGCACTCTATTTTTCATTTTCTTGATGCAAAACATGTTTGCGTTATTCCGGACTCAGTTCTTGATTTTCTTGTTCCGAAATAAGTTTGGTTGTATTCCGCACTCAATTCTTGATTTTCTTGATGCAAAACATGTTTGCGTTATTCCGGACTCAGTTCTTGATTTTCTTGTTCAAAAATAAGTTTAGTTCTTTTCCGCACTCAATTCTTGATTTTCTTGATGCAAAACATGTTTGCGTTATTCCTGACTCAGTTCTTGATTTTCTTGATCCGAAACAAGTTTAGTTGTATTCCGCACTCAATTTTTCATTTTCTTGATGCAAAACATGTTTGCGTTATTCCGGACTCAGTTCTTGATTTTCTTGATCCCAAACAAGTTTGGTTGTATTCCGCACTTAATTCTTGATTTTCTTGATGCAAAACATGTTTGCGTTATTCCTGACTCAGTTCTTGATTTTCTTGATCCGAAACAAGTTTAGTTGTATTCCGCACTCAATTCTTGATTTTCTTGATGCAAAACATGTTTGCGTTATTCCTGACTCAGTTCTTGATTTTCTTGATCCGAAACAAGTTTAGTTGTATTCCGCACTCAATTTTTCATTTTCTTGATGCAAAACATGTTTGCGTTATTCCGGACTCAGTTCTTGATTTTCTTGTTCAAAAATAAGTTTAGTTCTTTTCCGCACTCAATTCTTGATTTTCTTGATGCAAAACATGTTTGCGGTATTCCTGACTCGGTTTTTTATTTTCTTGATCCCAAACAAGTTTGGTTGTATTCCGCACACAATTCTTGATTTTCTTGATGCAATAAATGTTTGCTGTATTCCTGACTCAATTCTTGATTGTCTTGATCCGAAACAAGTTTAGTTGTATTCCGCACTCAATTTTTCATTTTCTTGATGCAAAACATGTTTGCGTTATTCCGGACTCAGTTCTTGATTTTCTTGTTCCGAAATAAGTTTGGTTGTATTCCGCACTCAATTCTTGATTTTCTTGATTCAAAACATGTTTGCGTTATTCCGGACTCAGTTCTTGATTTTCTTGTTCAAAAATAAGTTTAGTTCTTTTCCGCACTCAATTCTTGATTTTCTTGATGCAAAACATGTTTGCGTTATTCCTGACTCAGTTCTTGATTTTCTTGTTCAAAAACAAGTTTGGTTGTTTTCCGCACTCAATTCTTGATTTTCTTGATACAAAACATGTTTGCGTTATTCCGGACTCAGTTCTTGATTTTCTTGTTCAAAAACAAGTTTCGTTGTTTTCCGCACTCAATTCTTGATTTTCTTGATGCAAAACATGTTTGCGGTATTCCTGACTCGGTTTTTTATTTTCTTGATCCCAAACAAGTTGGTTTGTATTCCGCGCTCAATTCTTGATTTTATTAATGCAAAACTTGTTTGCGGTATTCCGGACTCAGTTCTTGATTTTCTTGATCCGAAACAAGTTTGGTTGTATTCTGACCACAATTCTTGATTTTCTTGATGCAAAAAATGTTTGCGGTATTCCTGACTCAATTCTTGATTGTCTTGATCCGAAACAAGTTTGGTTGTATTCCGCACTCAATTCTTGATTTTCTTGATGCAAAATATGTTTGCGTTATTCCGGACTCAGTTCTTGATTTTCTTGTTCAAAAACAAGTTTGGTTGTTTTCCGCACTCAATTCTTGATTTTCTTGATACAAAACATGTTTGCGTTATTCCGGACTCAGTTCTTGATTTTCTTGACCTGAATCAAGTTTGGTTGTATTCCGCATTCAATTCTTGATTTTCTTGATGCAAAACATGTTTGCGTTATTCCGGACTCAGTTCTTGATTTTCTTGTTCAAAAACAAGTTTGGTTGTTTTCCGCACTCAATTCTTGATTTTCTTGATGCAAAACATGTTTGCGTTATTTCGGACTCAGTTCTTGATTTTCTTGATCCGAAACAAGTTTGGTTGTATTCCGCACTCAATTCTTGATTTTCTTGATGGAAAACATGTTTGCGTTATTCCGGACTCAGTTCTTGATTTTCTTGTTCAAAAACAAGTTTGGTTGTTTTCCGCACTCAATTCTTGATTTTCTTGATACAAAACATGTTTGCGTTATTCCGGACTCAGTTCTTGATTTTCTTGATCCGAAACAAGTTTGGTTGTATTCCGCACTCAATTCTTGATTTTCTTGATGCAAAACATGTTTGCGTTATTCCGGACTCAGTTCTTGATTTTCTTGTTCAAAAACAAGTTTGGTTGTTTTCCGCACTCAATTCTTGATTTTCTTGATGCAAAACATGTTTGCGTTATTCCGGACTCAGTTCTTGATTTTGTTGTTCAAAAACAAGTTTGGTTGTTTTCCGCACTCAATTCTTGATTTTCTTGATGCAAAACATGTTTGCGTTATTCCGGACTCAGTTCTTGATTTTCTTGTTCCGAAACAAGTTTGGTTGTATTCCGCACTCAATTTTTCATTTTCTTGATGCAAAACATGTTTGCGTTATTCCGGACTCAGTTCTTGATTTTCTTGTTCAAAAACAAGTTTGGTTGTTTTCCGCACTCTATTTTTCATTTTCTTGATGCAAAACATGTTTGCGTTATTCCGGACTCAGTTCTTGATTTTCTTGTTCCGAAATAAGTTTGGTTGTATTCCGCACTCAATTCTTGATTTTCTTGATGCAAAACATGTTTGCGTTATTCCGGACTCAGTTCTTGATTTTCTTGTTCAAAAATAAGTTTAGTTCTTTTCCGCACTCAATTCTTGATTTTCTTGATGCAAAACATGTTTGCGTTATTCCTGACTCAGTTCTTGATTTTCTTGATCCGAAACAAGTTTAGTTGTATTCCGCACTCAATTTTTCATTTTCTTGATGCAAAACATGTTTGCGTTATTCCGGACTCAGTTCTTGATTTTCTTGATCCCAAACAAGTTTGGTTGTATTCCGCACTTAATTCTTGATTTTCTTGATGCAAAACATGTTTGCGTTATTCCTGACTCAGTTCTTGATTTTCTTGATCCGAAACAAGTTTAGTTGTATTCCGCACTCAATTCTTGATTTTCTTGATGCAAAACATGTTTGCGTTATTCCTGACTCAGTTCTTGATTTTCTTGATCCGAAACAAGTTTAGTTGTATTCCGCACTCAATTTTTCATTTTCTTGATGCAAAACATGTTTGCGTTATTCCGGACTCAGTTCTTGATTTTCTTGTTCAAAAATAAGTTTAGTTCTTTTCCGCACTCAATTCTTGATTTTCTTGATGCAAAACATGTTTGCGGTATTCCTGACTCGGTTTTTTATTTTCTTGATCCCAAACAAGTTTGGTTGTATTCCGCACACAATTCTTGATTTTCTTGATGCAATAAATGTTTGCTGTATTCCTGACTCAATTCTTGATTGTCTTGATCCGAAACAAGTTTAGTTGTATTCCGCACTCAATTTTTCATTTTCTTGATGCAAAACATGTTTGCGTTATTCCGGACTCAGTTCTTGATTTTCTTGTTCCGAAATAAGTTTGGTTGTATTCCGCACTCAATTCTTGATTTTCTTGATTCAAAACATGTTTGCGTTATTCCGGACTCAGTTCTTGATTTTCTTGTTCAAAAATAAGTTTAGTTCTTTTCCGCACTCAATTCTTGATTTTCTTGATGCAAAACATGTTTGCGTTATTCCTGACTCAGTTCTTGATTTTCTTGTTCAAAAACAAGTTTGGTTGTTTTCCGCACTCAATTCTTGATTTTCTTGATACAAAACATGTTTGCGTTATTCCGGACTCAGTTCTTGATTTTCTTGTTCAAAAACAAGTTTGGTTGTTTTCCGCACTCAATTCTTGATTTTCTTGATGCAAAACATGTTTGCGTTATTTCGGACTCAGTTCTTGATTTTCTTGATCCGAAACAAGTTTGGTTGTATTCCGCACTCAATTCTTGATTTTCTTGATGGAAAACATGTTTGCGTTATTCCGGACTCAGTTCTTGATTTTCTTGTTCAAAAACAAGTTTGGTTGTTTTCCGCACTCAATTCTTGATTTTCTTGATACAAAACATGTTTGCGTTATTCCGGACTCAGTTCTTGATTTTCTTGATCCGAAACAAGTTTGGTTGTATTCCGCACTCAATTCTTGATTTTCTTGATGCAAAACATGTTTGCGTTATTCCGGACTCAGTTCTTGATTTTCTTGTTCAAAAACAAGTTTGGTTGTTTTCCGCACTCAATTCTTGATTTTCTTGATGCAAAACATGTTTGCGTTATTCCGGACTCAGTTCTTGATTTTGTTGTTCAAAAATAAGTTTGGTTGTTTTCCGCACTCAATTCTTGATTTTCTTGATGCAAAACATGTTTGCGTTATTCCGGACTCAGTTCTTGATTTTCTTGTTCCGAAACAAGTTTGGTTGTATTCCGCACTCAATTTTTCATTTTCTTGATGCAAAACATGTTTGCGTTATTCCGGACTCAGTTCTTGATTTTCTTGTTCAAAAACAAGTTTGGTTGTTTTCCGCACTCTATTTTTCATTTTCTTGATGCAAAACATGTTTGCGTTATTCCGGACTCAGTTCTTGATTTTCTTGTTCCGAAATAAGTTTGGTTGTATTCCGCACTCAATTCTTGATTTTCTTGATGCAAAACATGTTTGCGTTATTCCGGACTCAGTTCTTGATTTTCTTGTTCAAAAATAAGTTTAGTTCTTTTCCGCACTCAATTCTTGATTTTCTTGATGCAAAACATGTTTGCGTTATTCCTGACTCAGTTCTTGATTTTCTTGATCCGAAACAAGTTTAGTTGTATTCCGCACTCAATTTTTCATTTTCTTGATGCAAAACATGTTTGCGTTATTCCGGACTCAGTTCTTGATTTTCTTGATCCCAAACAAGTTTGGTTGTATTCCGCACTTAATTCTTGATTTTCTTGATGCAAAACATGTTTGCGTTATTCCTGACTCAGTTCTTGATTTTCTTGATCCGAAACAAGTTTAGTTGTATTCCGCACTCAATTCTTGATTTTCTTGATGCAAAACATGTTTGCGTTATTCCTGACTCAGTTCTTGATTTTCTTGATCCGAAACAAGTTTAGTTGTATTCCGCACTCAATTTTTCATTTTCTTGATGCAAAACATGTTTGCGTTATTCCGGACTCAGTTCTTGATTTTCTTGTTCAAAAATAAGTTTAGTTCTTTTCCGCACTCAATTCTTGATTTTCTTGATGCAAAACATGTTTGCGGTATTCCTGACTCGGTTTTTTATTTTCTTGATCCCAAACAAGTTTGGTTGTATTCCGCACACAATTCTTGATTTTCTTGATGCAATAAATGTTTGCTGTATTCCTGACTCAATTCTTGATTGTCTTGATCCGAAACAAGTTTAGTTGTATTCCGCACTCAATTTTTCATTTTCTTGATGCAAAACATGTTTGCGTTATTCCGGACTCAGTTCTTGATTTTCTTGTTCCGAAATAAGTTTGGTTGTATTCCGCACTCAATTCTTGATTTTCTTGATGCAAAACATGTTTGCGTTATTCCGGACTCAGTTCTTGATTTTCTTGTTCAAAAACAAGTTTGGTTGTTTTCCGCACTCAATTCTTGATTTTCTTGATACAAAACATGTTTGCGTTATTCCGGACTCAGTTGTTGATTTTCTTGTTCAAAAACAAGTTTAGTTGTTTTCCGCACTCAATTCTTGATTTTCTTGATGCAAAACATGTTTGCGGTATTCCTGACTCGGTTTTTTATTTTCTTGATCCCAAACAAGTTGGTTTGTATTCCGCGCTCAATTCTTGATTTTATTAATGCAAAACTTGTTTGCGGTATTCCGGACTCAGTTCTTGATTTTCTTGATCCGAAACAAGTTTGGTTGTATTCCGACCACAATTCTTGATTTTCTTGATGCAAAAAATGTTTGCGGTATTCCTGACTCAATTCTTGATTGTCTTGATCCGAAACAAGTTTGGTTGTATTCCGCACTCAATTCTTGATTTTCTTGATGCAAAATATGTTTGCGTTATTCCGGACTCAGTTCTTGATTTTCTTGTTCAAAAACAAGTTTGGTTGTTTTCCGCACTCAATTCTTGATTTTCTTGATACAAAACATGTTTGCGTTATTCCGGACTCAGTTCTTGATTTTCTTGACCTGAATCAAGTTTGGTTGTATTCCGCATTCAATTCTTGATTTTCTTGATGCAAAACATGTTTGCGTTATTCCGGACTCAGTTCTTGATTTTCTTGTTCAAAAACAAGTTTGGTTGTTTTCCGCACTCAATTCTTGATTTTCTTGATGCAAAACATGTTTGCGTTATTTCGGACTCAGTTCTTGATTTTCTTGATCCGAAACAAGTTTGGTTGTATTCCGCACTCAATTCTTGATTTTCTTGATGGAAAACATGTTTGCGTTATTCCGGACTCAGTTCTTGATTTTCTTGTTCAAAAACAAGTTTGGTTGTTTTCCGCACTCAATTCTTGATTTTCTTGATACAAAACATGTTTGCGTTATTCCGGACTCAGTTCTTGATTTTCTTGATCCGAAACAAGTTTGGTTGTATTCCGCACTCAATTCTTGATTTTCTTGATGCAAAACATGTTTGCGTTATTCCGGACTCAGTTCTTGATTTTCTTGTTCAAAAACAAGTTTGGTTGTTTTCCGCACTCAATTCTTGATTTTCTTGATGCAAAACATGTTTGCGTTATTCCGGACTCAGTTCTTGATTTTGTTGTTCAAAAACAAGTTTGGTTGTTTTCCGCACTCAATTCTTGATTTTCTTGATGCAAAACATGTTTGCGTTATTCCGGACTCAGTTCTTGATTTTCTTGTTCCGAAACAAGTTTGGTTGTATTCCGCACTCAATTTTTCATTTTCTTGATGCAAAACATGTTTGCGTTATTCCGGACTCAGTTCTTGATTTTCTTGTTCAAAAACAAGTTTGGTTGTTTTCCGCACTCTATTTTTCATTTTCTTGATGCAAAACATGTTTGCGTTATTCCGGACTCAGTTCTTGATTTTCTTGTTCCGAAATAAGTTTGGTTGTATTCCGCACTCAATTCTTGATTTTCTTGATGCAAAACATGTTTGCGTTATTCCGGACTCAGTTCTTGATTTTCTTGTTCAAAAATAAGTTTAGTTCTTTTCCGCACTCAATTCTTGATTTTCTTGATGCAAAACATGTTTGCGTTATTCCTGACTCAGTTCTTGATTTTCTTGATCCGAAACAAGTTTAGTTGTATTCCGCACTCAATTTTTCATTTTCTTGATGCAAAACATGTTTGCGTTATTCCGGACTCAGTTCTTGATTTTCTTGATCCCAAACAAGTTTGGTTGTATTCCGCACTCAATTCTTGATTTTCTTGATGCAAAACATGTTTGCGTTATTCCTGACTCAGTTCTTGATTTTCTTGATCCGAAACAAGTTTAGTTGTATTCCGCACTCAATTCTTGATTTTCTTGATGCAAAACATGTTTGCGTTATTCCTGACTCAGTTCTTGATTTTCTTGATCCGAAACAAGTTTAGTTGTATTCCGCACTCAATTTTTCATTTTCTTGATGCAAAACATGTTTGCGTTATTCCGGACTCAGTTCTTGATTTTCTTGTTCAAAAATAAGTTTAGTTCTTTTCCGCACTCAATTCTTGATTTTCTTGATGCAAAACATGTTTGCGGTATTCCTGACTCGGTTTTTTATTTTCTTGATCCCAAACAAGTTTGGTTGTATTCCGCACACAATTCTTGATTTTCTTGATGCAATAAATGTTTGCTGTATTCCTGACTCAATTCTTGATTGTCTTGATCCGAAACAAGTTTGGTTGTATTCCGCACTCAATTCTTGATTTTCTTGATGCAAAAAATGTTTGCGTTATTCGGACTCAGTTCTTGATTTTCTTGTTCAAACACATGTTTCGTTGTTTTCCGCACTCAATTCTTGATTTTCTTGATGCAAAACATGTTTGCGGTATTCCGGACTCGGTTGTTGATTTTCTTGATCCCAAACAAGTTTGTTTGTATTCCGCACTCAATTCTTGATTTTCTTGATGCAAAACTTGTTTGCGGTATTCCGGACTCAATTCTAGATTTTTTTGTTCCAAAACAAGTTTCGTTGTTTTCCGCACTCAATTCTTTATTTTCTTGTTGCAAAACATGTTTGCGGTATTCCTGACTCGGTTTTTTATTTTCTTGATCCCAAACAAGTTGGTTTGTATTCCGCGCTCAATTCTTGATTTTATTAATGCAAAACTTGTTTGCGGTATTCCGGACTCAGTTCTTGATTTTCTTGATCCGAAACAAGTTTGGTTGTATTCCGCACACAATTCTTGATTTTCTTGATACAAAAAATGTTTGCGGTATTCCTGACTCAATTCTTGATTGTCTTGATCCGAAACAAGTTTGGTTGTATTCCGCACTCAATTCTTGATTTTCTTGATGCAAAACATGTTTGCCTTATTCCGGACTCAGTTCTTGATTTTCTTGATCCCAAACAAGATTGGTTGTATTCCGCACTCAATTCTTGATTTTCTTGATGCAAAACATGTTTGCGTTATTCCTGACTCAGTTCTTGATTTTCTTGATCCGAAACAAGTTTAGTTGTATTCCGCACTCAATTCTTGATTTTCTTGATGCAAAACATGTTTGCGTTATTCCTGACTCAGTTCTTGATTTTCTTGATCCGAAACAAGTTTAGTTGTATTCCGCACTCAATTTTTCATTTTCTTGATGCAAAACATGTTTGCGTTATTCCGGACTCAGTTCTTGATTTTCTTGTTCCGAAATAAGTTTGGTTGTATTCCGCACTCAATTCTTGATTTTCTTGATGCAAAACATGTTTGCGTTATTCCGGACTCAGTTCTTGATTTTCTTGTTCAAAAATAAGTTTAGTTCTTTTCCGCACTCAATTCTTGATTTTCTTGATGCAAAACATGTTTGCGTTATTCCTGACTCAGTTCTTGATTTTCTTGATCCGAAACAAGTTTAGTTGTATTCCGCACTCAATTTTTCTTTTTCTTGATGCAAAACATGTTTGCGTTATTCCGGACTCAGTTCTTGATTTTCTTGTTCAAAAATAAGTTTAGTTCTTTTCCGAACTCAATTCTTGATTTTCATGATGCAAAACATGTTTGCGGTATTCCTGACTCGGTTTTTTATTTTCTTGATCCCAAACAAGTTTGGTTGTATTCCGCACACAATTCTTGATTTTCTTGATGCAATAAATGTTTGCTGTATTCCTGACTCAATTCTTGATTGTCTTGATCCGAAACAAGTTTGGTTGTATTCCGCACTCAATTCTTGATTTTCTTGATGCAAAAAATGTTTGCGTTATTCGGACTCAGTTCTTGATTTTCTTGTTCAAACACATGTTTCGTTGTTTTCCGCACTCAATTCTTGATTTTCTTGATGCAAAACATATTTGCGGTATTCCGGACTCGGTTGTTGATTTTCTTGATCCCAAACAAGTTTGTTTGTATTCCGCACTCAATTCTTGTTTTTCTTGATGCAAAACTTGTTTGCGGTATTCCGGACTCAATTCTAGATTTTTTTGTTCCAAAACAAGTTTCGTTGTTTTCCGCACTCAATTCTTTATTTTCTTGTTGCAAAACATGTTTGCGGTATTCCTGACTCAGTTTTTCATTTTCATGATACCAAACAAGTTTGTTTGTATTCCGCGCTCAATTCTTGATTTTCTTAATGCAAAACATGTTTGCGGTATTCCGGACTCAGTTCTTGATTTTCTTGTTCAAAAACAAGTTTGGTTGTTTTCCGCACTCAATTCTTGATTTTCTTCATGCAAAACATGTTTGCGTTATTCCGGACTCAGTTCTTGATTTTCTTGTTCCGAAACAAGTTTGGTTGTATTCCGCACTCAATTCTTGATTTTCTTGATGCAAAATATGTTTGCGTTATTCCGGACTCAGTTCTTGATTTTCTTGATCCGAAACAAGTTTGGTTGTATTCCGCACTCAATTCTTGATTTTCTTGATGCAAAACATGTTTGCGTTATTCCGGACTCAGTTCTTGATTTTCTTGTTCAAAAACAAGTTTGATTGTTTTCCGCACTCAATTCTTGATTTTCTTGATACAAAACATGTTTGCGTTATTCCGGACTCAGTTCTTGATTTTCTTGATCCGAAACAAGTTTGGTTGTATTCCGCACTCAATTCTTGATTTTCTTGATGCAAAATATGTTTGCGTTATTCCGGACTCAGTTCTTGATTTTCTTGTTCAAAAACAAGTTTAGTTGTTTTCCGCACTCAATTCTTGATTTTCTTGATGCAAAACATGTTTGCGGTATTCCTGACTCGGTTTTTTATTTTCTTGATCCCAAACAAGTTGGTTTGTATTCCGCGCTCAATTCTTGATTTTATTAATGCAAAACTTGTTTGCGGTATTCCGGACTCAGTTCTTGATTTTCTTGATCCGAAACAAGTTTGGTTGTATTCCGCACACAATTCTTGATTTTCTTGATGCAAAAAATGTTTGCGGTATTCCTGACTCAATACTTGATTGTCTTGATCCGAAACAAGTTTGGTTGTATTCCGCACTCAATTCTTGATTTTCTTGATGCAAAACATGTTTGCCTTATTCCGGACTCGGTTCTTGATTTTCTTGATCCCAAACAAGATTGGTTGTATTCCGCACTCAATTCTTGATTTTCTTGATGCAAAACATGTTTGCGTTATTCCTGACTCGGTTCTTGATTTTCTTGATCCGAAACAAGTTTAGTTGTATTCCGCACTCAATTCTTGATTTTCTTGATGCAAAACATGTTTGCGTTATTCCTGACTCAGTTCTTGATTTTCTTGATCCGAAACAAGTTTAGTTGTATTCCGCACTCAATTTTTCATTTTCTTGATGCAAAACACGTTTGCGTTATTCCGGACTCAGTTCTTGATTTTCTTGTTCCGAAATAAGTTTGGTTGTATTCCGCACTCAATTCTTGATTTTCTTGATGCAAAACATGTTTGCGTTATTCCGGACTCAGTTCTTGATTTTCTTGTTCAAAAATAAGTTTAGTTCTTTTCCGCACTCAATTCTTGATTTTCTTGATGCAAAACATGTTTGCGTTATTCCTGACTCAGTTCTTGATTTTCTTGATCCGAAACAAGTTTAGTTGTATTCCGCACTCAATTTTTCATTTTCTTGATGCAAAACATGTTTGCGTTATTCCGGACTCAGTTCTTGATTTTCTTGATCCCAAACAAGTTTGGTTGTATTCCGCACTCAATTCTTGATTTTCTTGATGCAAAACATGTTTGCGTTATTCCTGACTCAGTTCTTGATTTTCTTGATCCGAAACAAGTTTAGTTGTATTCCGCACTCAATTCTTGATTTTCTTGATGCAAAACATGTTTGCGTTATTCCTGACTCAGTTCTTAATTTTCTTGATCCGAAACAAGTTTAGTTGTATTCCGCACTCAATTTTTCATTTTCTTGATGCAAAACATGTTTGCGTTATTCCGGACTCAGTTCTTGATTTTCTTGTTCAAAAACAAGTTTAGTTCTTTTCCGCACTCAATTCTTGATTTTCTTGATGCAAAACATGTTTGCGGTATTCCTGACTCAGTTCTTGATTTTCTTGTTCAAAAACAAGTTTAGTTGTTTTCCGCACTCAATTCTTGATTTTCTTGATGCAAAACATGTTTGCGGTATTCCTGACTCGGTTTTTTATTTTCTTGATCCCAAACAAGTTTGTTTGTATTCCGCGCTCAATTCTTGATTTTCTTGATGCAAAACTTGTTTGCGGTATTCCGGACTCAGTTCTTGATTTTCTTGATCCGAAACAAGTTTGGTTGTATTCCGCACACAATTCTTGATTTTCTTGATGCAAAAAATGTTTGCGGTATTCCTGACTCAATTCTTGATTGTCTTGATCCGAAACAAGTTTGGTTGTATTCCGCACTCAATTCTTGATTTTCTTGATGCAAAACATGTTTGCCTTATTCCGGACTCAGTTCTTGATTTTCTTGATCCCAAACAAGATTGGTTGTATTCCGCACTCAATTCTTGATTTTCTTGATGCAAAACATGTTTGCGTTATTCCTGACTCAGTTTTTGATTTTCTTGATCCGAGACAAGTTTAGTTGTATTCCGCACTCAATTCTTGATTTTCTTGATGCAAAACATGTTTGCGTTATTCCTGACTCAGTTCTTGATTTTCTTGATCCGAAAAAAGTTTAGTTGTATTCCGCACTCAATTTTTCATTTTCTTGATGCAAAACATGTTTGCGTTATTCCGGACTCAGTTCTTGATTTTCTTGTTCCGAAATAAGTTTGGTTGTATTCCGCACTCAATTCTTGATTTTCTTGATGCAAAACATGTTTGCGTTATTCCGGACTCAGTTCTTGATTTTCTTGTTCAAAAATAAGTTTAGTTCTTTTCCGCACTCAATTCTTGATTTTCTTGATGCAAAATATGTTTGCGTTATTCCTGACTCAGTTCTTGATTTTCTTGATCCGAAACAAGTTTAGTTGTATTCCGCACTCAATTTTTCATTTTCTTGATGCAAAACATGTTTGCGTTATTCCGGACTCAGTTCTTGATTTTCTTGATCCCAAACAAGTTTGGTTGTATTCCGCACTCAATTCTTGATTTTCTTGATGCAAAACATGTTTGCGTTATTCCTGACTCAGTTCTTGATTTTCTTGATCCGAAACAAGTTTAGTTGTATTCCGCACTCAATTCTTGATTTTCTTGATGCAAAACATGTTTGCGTTATTCCTGACTCAGTTCTTGATTTTCTTGATCCGAAACAAGTTTAGTTGTATTCCGCACTCAATTTTTCATTTTCTTGATGCAAAACATGTTTGCGTTATTCCGGACTCAGTTCTTGATTTTCTTGTTCAAAAATAAGTTTAGTTCTTTTCCGCACTCAATTCTTGATTTTCTTTATGCAAAACATGTTTGCGGTATTCCTGACTCGGTTTTTTATTTTCTTGATCCCAAACAAGTTTGGTTGTATTCCGCACACAATTCTTGATTTTCTTGATGCAATAAATGTTTGCTGTATTCCTGACTCAATTCTTGATTGTCTTGATCCGAAACAAGTTTGGTTGTATTCCGCACTCAATTCTTGATTTTCTTGATGCAAAAAATGTTTGCGTTATTCGGACTCAGTTCTTGATTTTCTTGTTCAAACACATGTTTCGTTGTTTTCCGCACTCAATTCTTGATTTTCTTGATGCAAAACATGTTTGCGGTATTCCGGACTCGGTTGTTGATTTTCTTGATCCCAAACAAGTTTGTTTGTATTCCGCACTCAATTCTTGATTTTCTTGATGCAAAACTTGTTTGCGGTATTCCGGACTCAATTCTAGATTTTTTTGTTCCAAAACAAGTTTCGTTGTTTTCCGCACTCAATTCTTTATTTTCTTGTTGCAAAACATGTTTGCGGTATTCCTGACTCGGTTTTTTATTTTCTTGATCCCAAACAAGTTGGTTTGTATTCCGCGCTCAATTCTTGATTTTATTAATGCAAAACTTGTTTGCGGTATTCCGGACTCAGTTCTTGATTTTCTTGATCCGAAACAAGTTTGGTTGTATTCCGCACACAATTCTTGATTTTCTTGATGCAAAAAATGTTTGCGGTATTCCTGACTCAATTCTTGATTGTCTTGATCCGAAACAAGTTTGGTTGTATTCCGCACTCAATTCTTGATTTTCTTGATGCAAAACATGTTTGCCTTATTCCGGACTCAGTTCTTGATTTTCTTGATCCCAAACAAGATTGGTTGTATTCCGCACTCAATTCTTGATTTTCTTGATGCAAAACATGTTTGCGTTATTCCTGACTCAGTTCTTGATTTTCTTGATCCGAAACAAGTTTAGTTGTATTCCGCACTCAATTCTTGATTTTCTTGATGCAAAACATGTTTGCGTTATTCCTGACTCAGTTCTTGATTTTCTTGATCCGAAACAAGTTTAGTTGTATTCCGCACTCAATTTTTCATTTTCTTGATGCAAAACATGTTTGCGTTATTCCGGACTCAGTTCTTGATTTTCTTGTTCCGAAATAAGTTTGGTTGTATTCCGCACTCAATTCTTGATTTTCTTGATGCAAAACATGTTTGCGTTATTCCGGACTCAGTTCTTGATTTTCTTGTTCAAAAATAAGTTTCGTTCTTTTCCGCACTCAATTCTTGATTTTCATGATGCAAAACATGTTTGCGTTATTCCTGACTCAGTTCTTGATTTTCTTGATCCGAAACAAGTTTAGTTGTATTCCGCACTCAATTTTTCATTTTCTTGATGCAAAACATGTTTGCGTTATTCCGGACTCAGTTCTTGATTTTCTTGATCCCAAACAAGTTTGGTTGTATTCCGCACTCAATTCTTGATTTTCTTGATGCAAAACATGTTTGCGTTATTCCGGACTCAGTTCTTGATTTTCTTGTTCAAAAACAAGTTTGGTTGTTTTCCGCACTCAATTCTTGATTTTCTTGATACAAAACATTTTTGCGTTATTTCGGACTCAGTTCTTGATTTTCTTGTTCACAAACAAGTTTGGTTGTTTTCCGCACTCAATTCTTGATTTTCTTGATGCAAAACTTGTTTGCGGTATTCCGGACTCAGTTCTTGATTTTCTTGATCCGAAACAAGTTTGGTTGTATTCCGCACTAAATTCTTGATTTTCTTGATGCAAAACATGTTTGCGTTATTCCGGACTCAGTTCTTGATTTTCTTGATCCGAAACAAGTTTGGTTGTATTCCGCACTCAATTCTTGATTTTCTTGATGCAAAACATGTTTGCGTTATTCCGGACTCAGTTCTTGATTTTCTTGATCCGAAACAAGTTTGGTTGTTTTCCGCACTCAATTCTTGATTTTCTTGATGCAAAACATGTTTGCGTTATTCCGGACTCAGTTCTTGATTTTCTTGTTCACAAACAAGTTTGGTTGTTTTCCGCACTCAATTCTTGATTTTCTTGATGCAAAACTTGTTTGCGGTATTCCGGACTCAGTTCTTGATTTTCTTGATCCGAAACAAGTTTGGTTGTATTCCGCACTCAATTCTTGATTTTCTTGATGCAAAACATGTTTGCGTTATTCCGGACTCAGTTCTTGATTTTCTTGTTCAAAAACAAGTTTGGTTGTTTTCCGCACTCAATTCTTGATTTTCTTGATACAAAACATTTTTGCGTTATTCCGGACTCAGTTTCTTGATTTTCTTGATCCGAAACAAGTTTGGTTGTATTCCGCACTCAATTCTTGATTTTCTTGATGCAAAACATGTTTGCGTTATTCCGGACTCAGTTCTTGATTTTCTTGTTCACAAACAAGTTTGGTTGTTTTCCGCACTCAATTCTTGATTTTCTTGATGCAAAATTTGTTTGCGGTATTCCGGACTCAGTTCTTGATTTTCTTGATCCGAAACAAGTTTGGTTGTATTCCGCACTTAATTCTTGATTTTCTTGATGCAAAACATGTTTGCGTTATTCCGGACTCAGTTCTTGATTTTCTTGTTCAAAAACAAGTTTGGTTGTTTTCCGCACTCAATTCTTGATTTTCTTGATGCAAAACATGTTTGCGTTATTCCGGACTCAGTTCTTGATTTTCTTGTTCCGAAACAAGTTTGGTTGTATTCCGCACTCAATTCTTGATTTTCTTGATGCAAAAATGTTTGCGTTATTCCGGACTCAGTTCTTGATTTTCTTGTTCAAAAACAAGTTTGGTTGTTTTCCGCACTCAATTCTTGATTTTTTTGATGCAAAACATGTTTGCGTTATTCCGGACTCAGTTCTTGATTTTCTTGTTCAAAAACAAGCTTGGTTGTTTTCCGCACTCAATTCTTGATTTTCTTGATGCAAAACATGTTTGCGTTATTTCGGACTCAGTTATTGATTTTCTTGATCCGAAACAAATTTGGTTGTATTCCGCACTCAATTCTTGATTTTCTTGATGGAAAACATGTTTGCGTTATTCCGGACTCAGTTCTTGATTTTCTTGTTCAAAAACAAGTTTGGTTGTTTTCCGCACTCAATTCTTGATTTTCTTGATACAAAACATGTTTGCGTTATTCCGGACTCAGTTCTTGATTTTCTTGATCCGAAACAAGTTTGGTTGTATTCCGCACTCAATTCTTGATTTTCTTGATGCAAAACATGTTTGCGTTATTCCGGACTCAGTTCTTGATTTTCTTGTTCAAAAACAAGTTTGGTTGTTTTCCGCACTCAATTCTTGATTTTCTTGATACAAAACATGTTTGCGTTATTCCGGACTCAGTTCTTGATTTTCTTGATCCGAAACAAGTTTGGTTGTATTCCGCACTCAATTCTTGATTTTTCTTGATGGAAAACATGTTTGCGTTATTCCGGACTCAGTTCTTGATTTTCTTGTTCAAAAACAAGTTTTGTTGTTTTCCGCACTCAATTCTTGATTTTCTTGATACAAAACATGTTTGCGTTATTCCGGACTCAGTTCTTGATTTTCTTGATCCGAAACAAGTTTGGTTGTATTCCGCACTCAATTCTTGTTTTTCTTGATGCAAAACATGTTTGCGTTATTCCGGACTCAGTTCTTGATTTTCTTGTTCAAAAACAATTTTGGTTGTTTTCCGAACTCAATTCTTGATTTTCTTGATACAAAACATGTTTGCGTTATTCCGGACTCAGTTCTTGATTTTCTTGATCCGAAATAAGTTTGGTTGTATTCCGCACTCAATTCTTGATGCAAAACATGTTTGCGTTATTCCGGACTCAGTTCTTGATTTTCTTGTTCAAAAACAAGTTTGGTTGTTTTCCGCACTCAATTCTTGATTTTCTTAATACAAAACATGTTTGCGTTATTCCGGACTCAGTTCTTGATTTTCTTGATCCGAAACAAGTTTGGTTGTATTCCGCACTCAATTCTTGATTTTCTTGATGGAAAACATGTTTGCGTTATTCCGGACTCAGTTCTTGATTTTCTTGTTCAAAAACAAGTTTGGTTGTTTTCCGCACTCAATTCTTGATTTTCTTGATACAAAACATGTTTGCGTTATTCCGGACTCAGTTCTTGATTTTCTTGATCCGAAACAAGTTTGGTTGTATTCCGCACTCAATTCTTGATTTTCTTGATGCAAAACATGTTTGCGTTATTCCGGACTCAGTTCTTGATTTTCTTGTTCAAAAACAAGTTTGGTTGTTTTCCGCACTCAATTCTTGATTTTCTTGATACAAAACATGTTTGCGTTATTCCGGACTCAGTTCTTGATTTTCTTGATCCGAAATAAGTTTGGTTGTATTCCGCACTCAATTCTTGATTTTCTTGATGCAAAACATGTTTGCGTTATTCCGGACTCAGTTCTTGATTTTCTTGTTCACAAACAAGTTTGGTTGTTTTCCGCACTCAATTCTTGATTTTCTTGATGCAAAACTTGTTTGCGGTATTCCGGACTCAGTTCTTGATTTTCTTGATCCGAAACAAGTTTGGTTGTATTCCGCACACAATTCTTGATTTTCTTGATGCAAAACATGTTTGCGTTATTCCGGACTCAGTTCTTGATTTTCTTGTTCAAAAACAAGTTTGGTTGTTTTCCGCACTCAATTCTTGATTTTCTTGATACAAAACATTTTTGCGTTATTCCGGACTCAGTTCTTGATTTTCTTGATCCGAAACAAGTTTGGTTGTATTCCGCACTCAATTCTTGATTTTCTTGATGCAAAACATGTTTGCGTTATTCCGGACTCAGTTCTTGATTTTCTTGTTCACAAACAAGTTTGGTTGTTTTCCGCACTCAATTCTTGATTTTCTTGATGCAAAATTTGTTTGCGGTATTCCGGACTCAGTTCTTGATTTTCTTGATCCGAAACAAGTTTGGTTGTATTCCGCACTCAATTCTTGATTTTCTTGATGCAAAACATGTTTGCGTTATTCCGGACTCAGTTCTTGATTTTCTTGTTCACAAACAAGTTTGGTTGTTTTCCGCACTCAATTCTTGATTTTCTTGATGCAAAACATGTTTGCGTTATTCCGGACTCAGTTCTTGATTTTCTTGTTCACAAACAAGTTTGGTTGTTTTCCGCACTCAATTCTTGATTTTCTTGATGCAAAACTTGTTTGCGGTATTCCGGACTCAGTTCTTGATTTTCTTGATCCGAAACAAGTTTGGTTGTATTCCGCACTCAATTCTTGATTTTCTTGATGCAAAACATGTTTGCGTTATTCCGGACTCAGTTCTTGATTTTCTTGTTCAAAAACAAGTTTGGTTGTTTTCCGCACTCAATTCTTGATTTTCTTGATACAAAACATGTTTGCGTTATTCCGGACTCAGTTCTTGATTTTCTTGATCCGAAATAAGTTTGGTTGTATTCCGCACTCAATTCTTGATTTTCTTGATGCAAAACATGTTTGCGTTATTCCGGACTCAGTTCTTGATTTTCTTGTTCACAAACAAGTTTGGTTGTTTTCCGCACTCAATTCTTGATTTTCTTGATACAAAACTTGTTTGCGGTATTCCGGACTCAGTTCTTGATTTTCTTGATCCGAAACAAGTTTGGTTGTATTCCGCACACAATTCTTGATTTTCTTGATGCAAAACATGTTTGCGTTATTCCGGACTCAGTTCTTGATTTTCTTGTTCAAAAACAAGTTTGGTTGTTTTCCGCACTCAATTCTTGATTTTCTTGATACAAAACATTTTTGCGTTATTCCGGACTCAGTTCTTGATTTTCTTGATCCGAAACAAGTTTGGTTGTATTCCGCACTCAATTCTTGATTTTCTTGATGCAAAACATGTTTGCGTTATTCCGGACTCAGTTCTTGATTTTCTTGTTCACAAACAAGTTTGGTTGTTTTCCGCACTCAATTCTTGATTTTCTTGATGCAAAATTTGTTTGCGGTATTCCGGACTCAGTTCTTGATTTTCTTGATCCGAAACAAGTTTGGTTGTATTCCGCACTCAATTCTTGATTTTCTTGATGCAAAACATGTTTGCGTTATTCCGGACTCAGTTCTTGATTTTCTTGTTCAAAAACAAGTTTGGTTGTTTTCCGCACTCAATTCTTGATTTTCTTGATGCAAAACATGTTTGCGTTATTCCGGACTCAGTTCTTGATTTTCTTGTTCCGAAACAAGTTTGGTTGTATTCCGCACTCAATTCTTGATTTTCTTGATGCAAAACATGTTTGCGTTATTCCGGACTCAGTTCTTGATTTTCTTGTTCAAAAACAAGTTTGGTTGTTTTCCGCACTCAATTCTTGATTTTCTTAATACAAAACATGTTTGCGTTATTCCGGACTCAGTTCTTGATTTTCTTGATCCGAAACAAGTTTGGTTGTATTCCGCACTCAATTCTTGATTTTCTTGATGGAAAACATGTTTGCGTTATTCCGGACTCAGTTCTTGATTTTCTTGTTCAAAAACAAGTTTGGTTGTTTTCCGCACTCAATTCTTGATTTTCTTGATACAAAACATGTTTGCGTTATTCCGGACTCAGTTCTTGATTTTCTTGATCCGAAACAAGTTTGGTTGTATTCCGCACTCAATTCTTGATTTTCTTGATGCAAAACATGTTTGCGTTATTCCGGACTCAGTTCTTGATTTTCTTGTTCAAAAACAAGTTTGGTTGTTTTCCGCACTCAATTCTTGATTTTCTTGATACAAAACATGTTTGCGTTATTCCGGACTCAGTTCTTGATTTTCTTGATCCGAAATAAGTTTGGTTGTATTCCGCACTCAATTCTTGATTTTCTTGATGCAAAACATGTTTGCGTTATTCCGGACTCAGTTCTTGATTTTCTTGTTCACAAACAAGTTTGGTTGTTTTCCGCACTCAATTCTTGATTTTCTTGATACAAAACTTGTTTGCGGTATTCCGGACTCAGTTCTTGATTTTCTTGATCCGAAACAAGTTTGGTTGTATTCCGCACACAATTCTTGATTTTCTTGATGCAAAACATGTTTGCGTTATTCCGGACTCAGTTCTTGATTTTCTTGTTCAAAAACAAGTTTGGTTGTTTTCCGCACTCAATTCTTGATTTTCTTGATACAAAACATTTTTGCGTTATTCCGGACTCAGTTCTTGATTTTCTTGATCCGAAACAAGTTTGGTTGTATTCCGCACTCAATTCTTGATTTTCTTGATGCAAAACATGTTTGCGTTATTCCGGACTCAGTTCTTGATTTTCTTGTTCACAAACAAGTTTGGTTGTTTTCCGCACTCAATTCTTGATTTTCTTGATGCAAAATTTGTTTGCGGTATTCCGGACTCAGTTCTTGATTTTCTTGATCCGAAACAAGTTTGGTTGTATTCCGCACTCAATTCTTGATTTTCTTGATGCAAAACATGTTTGCGTTATTCCGGACTCAGTTCTTGATTTTCTTGTTCAAAAACAAGTTTGGTTGTTTTCCGCACTCAATTCTTGATTTTCTTGATGCAAAACATGTTTGCGTTATTCCGGACTCAGTTCTTGATTTTCTTGTTCCGAAACAAGTTTGGTTGTATTCCGCACTCAATTCTTGATTTTCTTGATGCAAAACATGTTTGCGTTATTCCGGACTCAGTTCTTGATTTTCTTGTTCAAAAACAAGTTTGGTTGTTTTCCGCACTCAATTCTTGATTTTCTTGATACAAAACATGTTTGCGTTATTCCGGACTCAGTTCTTGATTTTCTTGATCCGAAACAAGTTTGGTTGTATTCCGCACTCAATTCTTGATTTTCTTGATGCAAAACATGTTTGCGTTATTCCGGACTCAGTTCTTGATTTTCTTGTTCAAAAACAAGTTTGGTTGTTTTCCGCACTCAATTCTTGATTTTCTTGATACAAAACATGTTTGCGTTATTCCGGACTCAGTTCTTGATTTTCTTGATCCGAAATAAGTTTGGTTGTATTCCGCACTCAATTCTTGATTTTCTTGATGCAAAACATGTTTGCGTTATTCCGGACTCAGTTCTTGATTTTCTTGTTCACAAACAAGTTTGGTTGTTTTCCGCACTCAATTCTTGATTTTCTTGATGCAAAACTTGTTTGCGGTATTCCGGACTCAGTTCTTGATTTTCTTGATCCGAAACAAGTTTGGTTGTATTCCGCACTCAATTCTTGATTTTCTTGATGCAAAACATGTTTGCGTTATTCCGGACTCAGTTCTTGATTTTCTTGTTCAAAAACAAGTTTGGTTGTTTTCCGCACTCAATTCTTGATTTTCTTGATACAAAACATTTTTGCGTTATTCCGGACTCAGTTCTTGATTTTCTTGTTCACAAACAAGTTTGGTTGTTTTCCGCACTCAATTCTTGATTTTCTTGATGCAAAACTTGTTTGCGGTATTCCGGACTCAGTTCTTGATTTCTTGATCCGAAACAAGTTTGGTTGTATTCCGCACTCAATTCTTGATTTTCTTGATGCAAAACATGTTTGCGTTATTCCGGACTCAGTTCTTGATTTTCTTGTTCACAAACAAGTTTGGTTGTTTTCCGCACTCAATTCTTGATTTTCTTGATGCAAAATTTGTTTGCGGTATTCCGGACTCAGTTCTTGATTTTCTTGATCCGAAACAAGTTTGGTTGTATTCCGCACTCAATTCTTGATTTTCTTGATGCAAAACATGTTTGCGTTATTCCGGACTCAGTTCTTGATTTTCTTGTTCACAAACAAGTTTGGTTGTTTTCCGCACTCAATTCTTGATTTTCTTGATGCAAAACATGTTTGCGTTATTCCGGACTCAGTTCTTGATTTTCTTGTTCACAAACAAGTTTGGTTGTTTTCCGCACTCAATTCTTGATTTTCTTGATGCAAAACTTGTTTGCGGTATTCCGGACTCAGTTCTTGATTTTCTTGATCCGAAACAAGTTTGGTTGTATTCCGCACTCAATTCTTGATTTTCTTGATGCAAAACATGTTTGCGTTATTCCGGACTCAGTTCTTGATTTTCTTGTTCAAAAACAAGTTTGGTTGTTTTCCGCACTCAATTCTTGATTTTCTTGATACAAAACATTTTTGCGTTATTCCGGACTCAGTTCTTGATTTTCTTGTTCCGAAACAAGTTTGGTTGTATTCCGCACTCAATTCTTGATTTTCTTGATGCAAAATATGTTTGCGTTATTCCGGACTCAGTTCTTGATTTTCTTGTTCAAACACATGTTTCGTTGTTTTCCGCACTCAATTCTTGATTTTCTTGATGCAAAATTTGTTTGCGGTATTCCGGACTCAGTTCTTGATTTTCTTGATCCGAAACAAGTTTAGTTGTATTCCGCACTCAATTCTTGATTTTCTTGATGCAAAACATGTTTGCGTTATTCCGGACTCAGTTCTTGATTTTCTTGTTCAAAAACAAGTTTGGTTGTTTTCCGCACTCAATTCTTGATTTTTTTGATACAAAATATGTTTGCGTTATTCCGGACTCAGTTCTTGATTTTCTTGATCCGAAACAAGTTTGGTTGTATTCCGCATTCAATTCTTGATTTTCATGATGCAAAACATGTTTGCGTTATTCCGGACTCAGTTCTTGATTTTCTTGATCCGAAACAAGTTTGGTTGTATTCCGCACTCAATTCTTGATTTTCTTGATGCAAAACATGTTTGCGTTATTCCGGACTCAGTTCTTGATTTTCTTGTTCAAAAACAAGTTTGGTTGTTTTCCGCACTCAATTCTTGATTTTCTTGATACAAAACATGTTTGCGTTATTCCGGACTCAGTTCTTGATTTTCTTGATCCGAAACAAGTTTGGTTGTATTCCGCACTCAATTCTTGATTTTCTTGATGGAAAACATGTTTGCGTTATTCCGGACTCAGTTCTTGATTTTCTTGTTCAAAAACAAGTTTGGTTGTTTTCCGCACTCAATTCTTGATTTTCTTGATACAAAACATGTTTGCGTTATTCCGGACTCAGTTCTTGATTTTCTTGATCCGAAACAAGTTTGGTTGTATTCCGCACTCAATTCTTGATTTTCTTGATGCAAAACATGTTTGCGTTATTCCGGACTCAGTTCTTGATTTTCTTGTTCAAAAACAAGTTTGGTTGTTTTCCGCACTCAATTCTTGATTTTCTTGATACAAAACATGTTTGCGTTATTCCGGACTCAGTTCTTGATTTTCTTGATCCGAAACAAGTTTGGTTGTATTCCGCACTCAATTCTTGATTTTCTTGATGCAAAACATGTTTGCGTTATTCCGGACTCAGTTCTTGATTTTCTTGTTCACAAACAAGCTTGGTTGTTTTCCGCACTCAATTCTTGATTTTCTTGATGCAAAACATGTTTGCGTTATTTCGGACTCAGTTCTTGATTTTCTTGATCCGAAACAAGTTTGGTTGTATTCCGCACTCAATTCTTGATTTTCTTGATGCAAAACATGTTTGCGTTATTCTGGACTCAGTTCTTGATTTTCTTGTTCACAAACAAGCTTGGTTGTTTTCCGCACTCAATTCTTGATTTTCTTGATGCAAAACATGTTTGCGTTATTTCGGACTCAGTTCTTGATTTTCTTGATCCGAAACAAGTTTGGTTGTATTCCGCACTCAATTCTTGATTTTCTTGATGGAAAACATGTTTGCGTTATTCCGGACTCAGTTCTTGATTTTCTTGTTCACAAACAAGTTTGGTTGTTTTCCGCACTCAATTCTTGATTTTCTTGATACAAAACATGTTTGCGTTATTCCGGACTCAGTTCTTGATTTTCTTGATCCGAAACAAGTTTGGTTGTATTCCGCACTCAATTCTTGATTTTCTTGATGCAAAACATGTTTGCGTTATTCCGGACTCAGTTCTTGATTTTCTTGTTCAAAAACAAGTTTGGTTGTTTTCCGCACTCAATTCTTGATTTTCTTGATACAAAACATGTTTGCGTTATTCCGGACTCAGTTCTTGATTTTCTTGATCCGAAACAAGTTTGGTTGTATTCCGCACTCAATTCTTGATTTTCTTGATGCAAAACATGTTTGCGTTATTCCGGACTCAGTTCTTGATTTTCTTGTTCAAAAACAAGTTTGGTTGTTTTCCGCACTCAATTCTTGATTTTCTTGATACGAAACATGTTTGCGTTATTCCGGACTCAGTTCTTGATTTTCTTGATCCGAAACAAGTTTGGTTGTATTCCGCACTCAATTCTTGATTTTCTTGATGCAAAACATGTTTGCGTTATTCCGGACTCAGTTCTTGATTTTCTTATTCACAAACAAGTTTGGTTGTTTTCCGCACTCAATTCTTGATTTTCTTGATGCAAAACTTGTTTGCGGTATTCCGGACTCAGTTCTTGATTTTCTTGATCCGAAACAAGTTTGGTTGTATTCCGCACTCAATTCTTGATTTTCTTGATGCAAAACATGTTTGCGTTATTCCGGACTCAGTTCTTGATTTTCTTGTTCAAAAACAAGTTTGGTTGTTTTCCGCACTCAATTCTTGATTTTCTTGATACAAAATATGTTTGCGTTATTCCGGACTCAGTTCTTGATTTTCTTGATCCGAAACAAGTTTGGTTGTATTCCGCATTCAATTCTTGATTTTCATGATGCAAAACATGTTTGCGTTATTCCGGACTCAGTTCTTGATTTTCTTGATCCGAAACAAGTTTGGTTGTATTCCGCACTCAATTCTTGATTTTCTTGATGCAAAACATGTTTGCGTTATTCCGGACTCAGTTCTTGATTTTCTTGTTCAAAAACAAGTTTGGTTGTTTTCCGCACTCAATTCTTGATTTTCTTGATACAAAACATGTTTGCGTTATTCCGGACTCAGTTCTTGATTTTCTTGATCCGAAACAAGTTTGGTTGTATTCCGCACTCAATTCTTGATTTTCTTGATGGAAAACATGTTTGCGTTATTCCGGACTCAGTTCTTGATTTTCTTGTTCAAAAACAAGTTTGGTTGTTTTCCGCACTCAATTCTTGATTTTCTTGATACAAAACATGTTTGCGTTATTCCGGACTCAGTTCTTGATTTTCTTGATCCGAAACAAGTTTGGTTGTATTCCGCACTCAATTCTTGATTTTCTTGATGCAAAACATGTTTGCGTTATTCCGGACTCAGTTCTTGATTTTCTTGTTCAAAAACAAGTTTGGTTGTTTTCCGCACTCAATTCTTGATTTTCTTGATACAAAACATGTTTGCGTTATTCCGGACTCAGTTCTTGATTTTCTTGATCCGAAACAAGTTTGGTTGTATTCCGCACTCAATTCTTGATTTTCTTGATGCAAAACATGTTTGCGTTATTCCGGACTCAGTTCTTGATTTTCTTGTTCACAAACAAGCTTGGTTGTTTTCCGCACTCAATTCTTGATTTTCTTGATGCAAAACATGTTTGCGTTATTTCGGACTCAGTTCTTGATTTTCTTGATCCGAAACAAGTTTGGTTGTATTCCGCACTCAATTCTTGATTTTCTTGATGCAAAACATGTTTGCGTTATTCTGGACTCAGTTCTTGATTTTCTTGTTCACAAACAAGCTTGGTTGTTTTCCGCACTCAATTCTTGATTTTCTTGATGCAAAACATGTTTGCGTTATTTCGGACTCAGTTCTTGATTTTCTTGATCCGAAACAAGTTTGGTTGTATTCCGCACTCAATTCTTGATTTTCTTGATGGAAAACATGTTTGCGTTATTCCGGACTCAGTTCTTGATTTTCTTGTTCACAAACAAGTTTGGTTGTTTTCCGCACTCAATTCTTGATTTTCTTGATACAAAACATGTTTGCGTTATTCCGGACTCAGTTCTTGATTTTCTTGATCCGAAACAAGTTTGGTTGTATTCCGCACTCAATTCTTGATTTTCTTGATGCAAAACATGTTTGCGTTATTCCGGACTCAGTTCTTGATTTTCTTGTTCAAAAACAAGTTTGGTTGTTTTCCGCACTCAATTCTTGATTTTCTTGATACAAAACATGTTTGCGTTATTCCGGACTCAGTTCTTGATTTTCTTGATCCGAAACAAGTTTGGTTGTATTCCGCACTCAATTCTTGATTTTCTTGATGCAAAACATGTTTGCGTTATTCCGGACTCAGTTCTTGATTTTCTTGTTCAAAAACAAGTTTGGTTGTTTTCCGCACTCAATTCTTGATTTTCTTGATACGAAACATGTTTGCGTTATTCCGGACTCAGTTCTTGATTTTCTTGATCCGAAACAAGTTTGGTTGTATTCCGCACTCAATTCTTGATTTTCTTGATGCAAAACATGTTTGCGTTATTCCGGACTCAGTTCTTGATTTTCTTATTCACAAACAAGTTTGGTTGTTTTCCGCACTCAATTCTTGATTTTCTTGATGCAAAACTTGTTTGCGGTATTCCGGACTCAGTTCTTGATTTTCTTGATCCGAAACAAGTTTGGTTGTATTCCGCACTCAATTCTTGATTTTCTTGATGCAAAACATGTTTGCGTTATTCCGGACTCAGTTCTTGATTTTCTTGTTCACAAACAAGTTTGGTTGTTTTCCGCACTCAATTCTTGATTTTCTTGATGCAAAATTTGTTTGCGGTATTCCGGACTCAGTTCTTGATTTTCTTGATCCGAAACAAGTTTGGTTGTATTCCGCACTCAATTCTTGATTTTCTTGATGCAAAACATGTTTGCGTTATTCCGGACTCAGTTCTTGATTTTCTTGTTCAAAAACAAGTTTGGTTGTTTTCCGCACTCAATTCTTGATTTTCTTGATGCAAAACATGTTTGCGTTATTCCGGACTCAGTTCTTGATTTTCTTGTTCCGAAACAAGTTTGGTTGTATTCCGCACTCAATTCTTGATTTTCTTGATGCAAAATATGTTTGCGTTATTCCGGACTCAGTTCTTGATTTTCTTGTTCCGAAACAAGTTTGGTTGTATTCCGCACTCAATTCTTGATTTTCTTGATGCAAAATATGTTTGCGTTATTCCGGACTCAGTTCTTGATTTTCTTGTTCAAACACATGTTTCGTTGTTTTCCGCACTCAATTCTTGATTTTCTTGATGCAAAATTTGTTTGCGGTATTCCGGACTCAGTTCTTGATTTTCTTGATTTGAAACAAGTTTGGTTGTATTCCGCACTCAATTCTTGATTTTCTTGATGCAAAACATGTTTGCGTTATTCCGGACTCAGTTCTTGATTTTCTTGTTCAAAAACAAGTTTGGTTGTTTTCCGCACTCAATTCTTGATTTTCTTGATACAAAACATGTTTGCGTTATTCCGGACTCAGTTCTTGATTTTCTTGATCCGAAACAAGTTTGGTTGTATTCCGCACTCAATTCTTGATTTTCTTGATGCAAAACATGTTTGCGTTATTCCGGACTCAGTTCTTGATTTTCTTGTTCACAAACAAGCTTGGTTGTTTTCCGCACTCAATTCTTGATTTTCTTGATGCAAAACATGTTTGCGTTATTTCGGACTCAGTTCTTGATTTTCTTGATCCGAAACAAGTTTGGTTGTATTCCGCACTCAATTCTTGATTTTCTTGATGGAAAACATGTTTGCGTTATTCCGGACTCAGTTCTTGATTTTCTTGTTCACAAACAAGTTTGGTTGTTTTCCGCACTCAATTCTTGATTTTCTTGATACAAAACATGTTTGCGTTATTCCGGACTCAGTTCTTGATTTTCTTGATCCGAAACAAGTTTGGTTGTATTCCGCACTCAATTCTTGATTTTCTTGATGCAAAACATGTTTGCGTTATTCCGGACTCAGTTCTTGATTTTCTTGTTCACAAACAAGTTTGGTTGTTTTCCGCACTCAATTCTTGATTTTCTTGATACAAAACATGTTTGCGTTATTCCGGACTCAGTTCTTGATTTTCTTGATCCGAAACAAGTTTGGTTGTATTCCGCACTCAATTCTTGATTTTCTTGATGCAAAACATGTTTGCGTTATTCCGGACTCAGTTCTTGATTTTCTTATTCACAAACAAGTTTGGTTGTTTTCCGCACTCAATTCTTGATTTTCTTGATGCAAAACATGTTTGCGTTATTCCGGACTCAGTTCTTGATTTTCTTGTTCAAAAACAAGTTTGGTTGTTTTCCGCACTCAATTCTTGATTTTCTTGATGCAAAACATGTTTGCGTTATTCCGGACTCAGTTCTTGATTTTCTTGTTCCGAAACAAGTTTGGTTGTATTCCGCACTCAATTCTTGATTTTCTTGATGCAAAATATGTTTGCGTTATTCCGGACTCAGTTCTTGATTTTCTTGTTCCGAAACAAGTTTGGTTGTATTCCGCACTCAATTCTTGATTTTCTTGATGCAAAATATGTTTGCGTTATTCCGGACTCAGTTCTTGATTTTCTTGTTCAAACACATGTTTCGTTGTTTTCCGCACTCAATTCTTGATTTTCTTGATGCAAAATTTGTTTGCGGTATTCCGGACTCAGTTCTTGATTTTCTTGATTTGAAACAAGTTTGGTTGTATTCCGCACTCAATTCTTGATTTTCTTGATGCAAAACATGTTTGCGTTATTCCGGACTCAGTTCTTGATTTTCTTGTTCAAAAACAAGTTTGGTTGTTTTCCGCACTCAATTCTTGATTTTCTTGATACAAAACATGTTTGCGTTATTCCGGACTCAGTTCTTGATTTTCTTGATCCGAAACAAGTTTGGTTGTATTCCGCACTCAATTCTTGATTTTCTTGATGCAAAACATGTTTGCGTTATTCCGGACTCAGTTCTTGATTTTCTTGTTCACAAACAAGCTTGGTTGTTTTCCGCACTCAATTCTTGATTTTCTTGATGCAAAACATGTTTGCGTTATTTCGGACTCAGTTCTTGATTTTCTTGATCCGAAACAAGTTTGGTTGTATTCCGCACTCAATTCTTGATTTTCTTGATGGAAAACATGTTTGCGTTATTCCGGACTCAGTTCTTGATTTTCTTGTTCACAAACAAGTTTGGTTGTTTTCCGCACTCAATTCTTGATTTTCTTGATACAAAACATGTTTGCGTTATTCCGGACTCAGTTCTTGATTTTCTTGATCCGAAACAAGTTTGGTTGTATTCCGCACTCAATTCTTGATTTTCTTGATGCAAAACATGTTTGCGTTATTCCGGACTCAGTTCTTGATTTTCTTGTTCAAAAACAAGTTTGGTTGTTTTCCGCACTCAATTCTTGATTTTCTTGATACAAAACATGTTTGCGTTATTCCGGACTCAGTTCTTGATTTTCTTGATCCGAAACAAGTTTGGTTATATTCCGCACTCAATTCTTGATTTTCTTGATGCAAAACATGTTTGCGTTATTCCGAACTCAGTTCTTGATTTTCTTATTCACAAACAAGTTTGGTTGTTTTCCGCACTCAATTCTTGATTTTCTTGATGCAAAACTTGTTTGCGGTATTCCGGACTCAGTTCTTGATTTTCTTGATCCGAAACAAGTTTGGTTGTATTCCGCACTCAATTCTTGATTTTCTTGATGCAAAACATGTTTGCGTTATTCCGGACTCAGTTCTTGATTTTCTTGTTCACAAACAAGTTTGGTTGTTTTCCGCACTCAATTCTTGATTTTCTTGATGCAAAATTTGTTTGCGGTATTCCGGACTCAGTTCTTGATTTTCTTGATCCGAAACAAGTTTGGTTGTATTCCGCACTCAATTCTTGATTTTCTTGATGCAAAACATGTTTGCGTTATTCCGGACTCAGTTCTTGATTTTCTTGTTCAAAAACAAGTTTGGTTGTTTTCCGCACTCAATTCTTGATTTTCTTGATGCAAAACATGTTTGCGTTATTCCGGACTCAGTTCTTGATTTTCTTGTTCCGAAACAAGTTTGGTTGTATTCCGCACTCAATTCTTGATTTTCTTGATGCAAAATATGTTTGCGTTATTCCGGACTCAGTTCTTGATTTTCTTGTTCCGAAACAAGTTTGGTTGTATTCCGCACTCAATTCTTGATTTTCTTGATGCAAAATATGTTTGCGTTATTCCGGACTCAGTTCTTGATTTTCTTGTTCAAACACATGTTTCGTTGTTTTCCGCACTCAATTCTTGATTTTCTTGATGCAAAATTTGTTTGCGGTATTCCGGACTCAGTTCTTGATTTTCTTGATTTGAAACAAGTTTGGTTGTATTCCGCACTCAATTCTTGATTTTCTTGATGCAAAACATGTTTGCGTTATTCCGGACTCAGTTCTTGATTTTCTTGTTCAAAAACAAGTTTGGTTGTTTTCCGCACTCAATTCTTGATTTTCTTGATACAAAACATGTTTGCGTTATTCCGGACTCAGTTCTTGATTTTCTTGATCCGAAACAAGTTTGGTTGTATTCCGCATTCAATTCTTGATTTTCTTGATGCAAAACATGTTTGCGTTATTCCGGACTCAGTTCTTGATTTTCTTGATCCGAAACAAGTTTGGTTGTATTCCGCACTCAATTCTTGATTTTCTTGATGCAAAACATGTTTGCGTTATTCCGGACTCAGTTCTTGATTTTCTTGTTCAAAAACAAGTTTGGTTGTTTTCCGCACTCAATTCTTGATTTTCTTGATACAAAACATGTTTGCGTTATTCCGGACTCAGTTCTTGATTTTCTTGATCCGAAACAAGTTTGGTTGTATTCCGCACTCAATTCTTGATTTTCTTGATGCAAAACATGTTTGCGTTATTCCGGACTCAGTTCTTGATTTTCTTGTTCACAAACAAGCTTGGTTGTTTTCCGCACTCAATTCTTGATTTTCTTGATGCAAAACATGTTTGCGTTATTTCGGACTCAGTTCTTGATTTTCTTGATCCGAAACAAGTTTGGTTGTATTCCGCACTCAATTCTTGATTTTCTTGATGGAAAACATGTTTGCGTTATTCCGGACTCAGTTCTTGATTTTCTTGTTCACAAACAAGTTTGGTTGTTTTCCGCACTCAATTCTTGATTTTCTTGATACAAAACATGTTTGCGTTATTCCGGACTCAGTTCTTGATTTTCTTGATCCGAAACAAGTTTGGTTGTATTCCGCACTCAATTCTTGATTTTCTTGATGCAAAACATGTTTGCGTTATTCCGGACTCAGTTCTTGATTTTCTTGTTCAAAAACAAGTTTGGTTGTTTTCCGCACTCAATTCTTGATTTTCTTGATACAAAACATGTTTGCGTTATTCCGGACTCAGTTCTTGATTTTCTTGATCCGAAACAAGTTTGGTTGTATTCCGCACTCAATTCTTGATTTTCTTGATGCAAAACATGTTTGCGTTATTCCGGACTCAGTTCTTGATTTTCTTGTTCACAAACAAGCTTGGTTGTTTTCCGCACTCAATTCTTGATTTTCTTGATGCAAAACATGTTTGCGTTATTTCGGACTCAGTTCTTGATTTTCTTGATCCGAAACAAGTTTGGTTGTATTCCGCACTCAATTCTTGATTTTCTTGATGCAAAACATGTTTGCGTTATTCCGGACTCAGTTCTTGATTTTCTTGTTCAAAAACAAGTTTGGTTGTTTTCCGCACTCAATTCTTGATTTTCTTGATACGAAACATGTTTGCGTTATTCCGGACTCAGTTCTTGATTTTCTTGATCCGAAACAAGTTTGGTTGTATTCCGCACTCAATTCTTGATTTTCTTGATGGAAAACATGTTTGCGTTATTCCGGACTCAGTTCTTGATTTTCTTGTTCACAAACAAGTTTGGTTGTTTTCCGCACTCAATTCTTGATTTTCTTGATACAAAACATGTTTGCGTTATTCCGGACTCAGTTCTTGATTTTCTTGATCCGAAACAAGTTTGGTTGTATTCCGCACTCAATTCTTGATTTTCTTGATGCAAAACATGTTTGCGTTATTCCGGACTCAGTTCTTGATTTTCTTGATCCGAAACAAGTTTGGTTGTATTCCGCACTCAATTCTTGATTTTCTTGATGCAAAACATGTTTGCGTTATTCCGGACTCAGTTCTTGATTTTCTTGTTCAAAAACAAGTTTGGTTGTTTTCCGCACTCAATTCTTGATTTTCTTGATACAAAACATGTTTGCGTTATTCCGGACTCAGTTCTTGATTTTCTTGATCCGAAACAAGTTTGGTTGTATTCCGCACTCAATTCTTGATTTTCTTGATGCAAAACATGTTTGCGTTATTCCGGACTCAGTTCTTGATTTTCTTGTTCACAAACAAGCTTGGTTGTTTTCCGCACTCAATTCTTGATTTTCTTGATGCAAAACATGTTTGCGTTATTTCGGACTCAGTTCTTGATTTTCTTGATCCGAAACAAGTTTGGTTGTATTCCGCACTCAATTCTTGATTTTCTTGATGGAAAACATGTTTGCGTTATTCCGGACTCAGTTCTTGATTTTCTTGTTCACAAACAAGTTTGGTTGTTTTCCGCACTCAATTCTTGATTTTCTTCATACAAAACATGTTTGCGTTATTCCGGACTCAGTTCTTGATTTTCTTGATCCGAAACAAGTTTGGTTGTATTCCGCACTCAATTCTTGATTTTCTTGATGCAAAACATGTTTGCGTTATTCCGGACTCAGTTCTTGATTTTCTTGTTCAAAAACAAGTTTGGTTGTTTTCCGCACTCAATTCTTGATTTTCTTGATACAAAACATGTTTGCGTTATTCCGGACTCAGTTCTTGATTTTCTTGATCCGAAACAAGTTTGGTTATATTCCGCACTCAATTCTTGATTTTCTTGATGCAAAACATGTTTGCGTTATTCCGGACTCAGTTCTTGATTTTCTTATTCACAAACAAGTTTGGTTGTTTTCCGCACTCAATTCTTGATTTTCTTGATGCAAAACTTGTTTGCGGTATTCCGGACTCAGTTCTTGATTTTCTTGATCCGAAACAAGTTTGGTTGTATTCCGCACTCAATTCTTGATTTTCTTGATGCAAAACATGTTTGCGTTATTCCGGACTCAGTTCTTGATTTTCTTGTTCACAAACAAGTTTGGTTGTTTTCCGCACTCAATTCTTGATTTTCTTGATGCAAAATTTGTTTGCGGTATTCCGGACTCAGTTCTTGATTTTCTTGATCCGAAACAAGTTTGGTTGTATTCCGCACTCAATTCTTGATTTTCTTGATGCAAAACATGTTTGCGTTATTCCGGACTCAGTTCTTGATTTTCTTGTTCAAAAACAAGTTTGGTTGTTTTCCGCACTCAATTCTTGATTTTCTTGATGCAAAACATGTTTGCGTTATTCCGGACTCAGTTCTTGATTTTCTTGTTCCGAAACTAGTTTGGTTGTATTCCGCACTCAATTCTTGATTTTCTTGATGCAAAATATGTTTGCGTTATTCCGGACTCAGTTCTTGATTTTCTTGTTCCGAAACAAGTTTGGTTGTATTCCGCACTCAATTCTTGATTTTCTTGATGCAAAATATGTTTGCGTTATTCCGGACTCAGTTCTTGATTTTCTTGTTCAAACACATGTTTCGTTGTTTTCCGCACTCAATTCTTGATTTTCTTGATGCAAAATTTGTTTGCGGTATTCCGGACTCAGTTCTTGATTTTCTTGATCCGAAACAAGTTTGGTTGTATTCCGCACTCAATTCTTGATTTTCTTGATGCAAAACATGTTTGCGTTATTCCGGACTCAGTTCTTGATTTTCTTGTTCACAAACAAGCTTGGTTGTTTTCCGCACTCAATTCTTGATTTTCTTGATGCAAAACATGTTTGCGTTATTTCGGACTCAGTTCTTGATTTTCTTGATCCGAAACAAGTTTGGTTGTATTCCGCACTCAATTCTTGATTTTCTTGATGGAAAACATGTTTGCGTTATTCCGGACTCAGTTCTTGATTTTCTTGTTCACAAACAAGTTTGGTTGTTTTCCGCACTCAATTCTTGATTTTCTTGATACAAAACATGTTTGCGTTATTCCGGACTCAGTTCTTGATTTTCTTGATCCGAAACAAGTTTGGTTGTATTCCGCACTCAATTCTTGATTTTCTTGATGCAAAACATGTTTGCGTTATTCCGGACTCAGTTCTTGATTTTCTTGTTCAAAAACAAGTTTGGTTGTTTTCCGCACTCAATTCTTGATTTTCTTGATACAAAACATGTTTGCGTTATTCCGGACTCAGTTCTTGATTTTCTTGATCCGAAACAAGTTTGGTTGTATTCCGCACTCAATTCTTGATTTTCTTGATGCAAAACATGTTTGCGTTATTCCGGACTCAGTTCTTGATTTTCTTGTTCAAAAACAAGTTTGGTTGTTTTCCGCACTCAATTCTTGATTTTCTTGATACGAAACATGTTTGCGTTATTCCGGACTCAGTTCTTGATTTTCTTGATCCGAAACAAGTTTGGTTGTATTCCGCACTCAATTCTTGATTTTCTTGATGGAAAACATGTTTGCGTTATTCCGGACTCAGTTCTTGATTTTCTTGTTCACAAACAAGTTTGGTTGTTTTCCGCACTCAATTCTTGATTTTCTTGATACAAAACATGTTTGCGTTATTCCGGACTCAGTTCTTGATTTTCTTGATCCGAAACAAGTTTGGTTGTATTCCGCACTCAATTCTTGATTTTCTTGATGCAAAACATGTTTGCGTTATTCCGGACTCAGTTCTTGATTTTCTTGTTCAAAAACAAGTTTGGTTGTTTTCCGCACTCAATTCTTGATTTTCTTGATACAAAACATGTTTGCGTTATTCCGGACTCAGTTCTTGATTTTCTTGATCCGAAACAAGTTTGGTTATATTCCGCACTCAATTCTTGATTTTCTTGATGCAAAACATGTTTGCGTTATTCCGGACTCAGTTCTTGATTTTCTTATTCACAAACAAGTTTGGTTGTTTTCCGCACTCAATTCTTGATTTTCTTGATGCAAAACTTGTTTGCGGTATTCCGGACTCAGTTCTTGATTTTCTTGATCCGAAACAAGTTTGGTTGTATTCCGCACTCAATTCTTGATTTTCTTGATGCAAAACATGTTTGCGTTATTCCGGACTCAGTTCTTGATTTTCTTGTTCACAAACAAGTTTGGTTGTTTTCCGCACTCAATTCTTGATTTTCTTGATGCAAAATTTGTTTGCGGTATTCCGGACTCAGTTCTTGATTTTCTTGATCCGAAACAAGTTTGGTTGTATTCCGCACTCAATTCTTGATTTTCTTGATGCAAAACATGTTTGCGTTATTCCGGACTCAGTTCTTGATTTTCTTGTTCAAAAACAAGTTTGGTTGTTTTCCGCACTCAATTCTTGATTTTCTTGATGCAAAACATGTTTGCGTTATTCCGGACTCAGTTCTTGATTTTCTTGTTCCGAAACAAGTTTGGTTGTATTCCGCACTCAATTCTTGATTTTCTTGATGCAAAATATGTTTGCGTTATTCCGGACTCAGTTCTTGATTTTCTTGTTCCGAAACAAGTTTGGTTGTATTCCGCACTCAATTCTTGATTTTCTTGATGCAAAATATGTTTGCGTTATTCCGGACTCAGTTCTTGATTTTCTTGTTCAAACACATGTTTCGTTGTTTTCCGCACTCAATTCTTGATTTTCTTGATGCAAAATTTGTTTGCGGTATTCCGGACTCAGTTCTTGATTTTCTTGATTTGAAACAAGTTTGGTTGTATTCCGCACTCAATTCTTGATTTTCTTGATGCAAAACATGTTTGCGTTATTCCGGACTCAGTTCTTGATTTTCTTGTTCAAAAACAAGTTTGGTTGTTTTCCGCACTCAATTCTTGATTTTCTTGATACAAAACATGTTTGCGTTATTCCGGACTCAGTTCTTGATTTTCTTGATCCGAAACAAGTTTGGTTGTATTCCGCATTCAATTCTTGATTTTCTTGATGCAAAACATGTTTGCGTTATTCCGGACTCAGTTCTTGATTTTCTTGATCCGAAACAAGTTTGGTTGTATTCCGCACTCAATTCTTGATTTTCTTGATGCAAAACATGTTTGCGTTATTCCGGACTCAGTTCTTGATTTTCTTGTTCAAAAACAAGTTTGGTTGTTTTCCGCACTCAATTCTTGATTTTCTTGATACAAAACATGTTTGCGTTATTCCGGACTCAGTTCTTGATTTTCTTGATCCGAAACAAGTTTGGTTGTATTCCGCACTCAATTCTTGATTTTCTTGATGGAAAACATGTTTGCGTTATTCCGGACTCAGTTCTTGATTTTCTTGTTCAAAAACAAGTTTGGTTGTTTTCCGCACTCAATTCTTGATTTTCTTGATACAAAACATGTTTGCGTTATTCCGGACTCAGTTCTTGATTTTCTTGATCCGAAACAAGTTTGGTTGTATTCCGCACTCAATTCTTGATTTTCTTGATGCAAAACATGTTTGCGTTATTCCGGACTCAGTTCTTGATTTTCTTGTTCAAAAACAAGTTTGGTTGTTTTCCGCACTCAATTCTTGATTTTCTTGATACAAAACATGTTTGCGTTATTCCGGACTCAGTTCTTGATTTTCTTGATCCGAAACAAGTTTGGTTGTATTCCGCACTCAATTCTTGATTTTCTTGATGCAAAACATGTTTGCGTTATTCCGGACTCAGTTCTTGATTTTCTTGTTCACAAACAAGCTTGGTTGTTTTCCGCACTCAATTCTTGATTTTCTTGATGCAAAACATGTTTGCGTTATTTCGGACTCAGTTCTTGATTTTCTTGATCCGAAACAAGTTTGGTTGTATTCCGCACTCAATTCTTGATTTTCTTGATGGAAAACATGTTTGCGTTATTCCGGACTCAGTTCTTGATTTTCTTGTTCACAAACAAGTTTGGTTGTTTTCCGCACTCAATTCTTGATTTTCTTGATACAAAACATGTTTGCGTTATTCCGGACTCAGTTCTTGATTTTCTTGATCCGAAACAAGTTTGGTTGTATTCCGCACTCAATTCTTGATTTTCTTGATGCAAAACATGTTTGCGTTATTCCGGACTCAGTTCTTGATTTTCTTGTTCAAAAACAAGTTTGGTTGTTTTCCGCACTCAATTCTTGATTTTCTTGATACAAAACATGTTTGCGTTATTCCGGACTCAGTTCTTGATTTTCTTGATCCGAAACAAGTTTGGTTGTATTCCGCACTCAATTCTTGATTTTCTTGATGCAAAACATGTTTGCGTTATTCCGGACTCAGTTCTTGATTTTCTTGTTCAAAAACAAGTTTGGTTGTTTTCCGCACTCAATTCTTGATTTTCTTGATACGAAACATGTTTGCGTTATTCCGGACTCAGTTCTTGATTTTCTTGATCCGAAACAAGTTTGGTTGTATTCCGCACTCAATTCTTGATTTTCTTGATGCAAAACATGTTTGCGTTATTCCGGACTCAGTTCTTGATTTTCTTATTCACAAACAAGTTTGGTTGTTTTCCGCACTCAATTCTTGATTTTCTTGATGCAAAACTTGTTTGCGGTATTCCGGACTCAGTTCTTGATTTTCTTGATCCGAAACAAGTTTGGTTGTTTTCCGCACTCAATTCTTGATTTTCTTGATACAAAACATGTTTGCGTTATTCCGGACTCAGTTCTTGATTTTCTTGATCCGAAACAAGTTTGGTTGTATTCCGCACTCAATTCTTGATTTTCTTGATGCAAAACATGTTTGCGTTATTCCGGACTCAGTTCTTGATTTTCTTGTTCAAAAACAAGTTTGGTTGTTTTCCGCACTCAATTCTTGATTTTCTTGATACAAAACATGTTTGCGTTATTCCGGACTCAGTTCTTGATTTTCTTGATCCGAAACAAGTTTGGTTGTATTCCGCACTCAATTCTTGATTTTCTTGATGCAAAACATGTTTGCGTTATTCCGGACTCAGTTCTTGATTTTCTTGTTCACAAACAAGCTTGGTTGTTTTCCGCACTCAATTCTTGATTTTCTTGATGCAAAACATGTTTGCGTTATTTCGGACTCAGTTCTTGATTTTCTTGATCCGAAACAAGTTTGGTTGTATTCCGCACTCAATTCTTGATTTTCTTGATGGAAAACATGTTTGCGTTATTCCGGACTCAGTTCTTGATTTTCTTGTTCACAAACAAGTTTGGTTGTTTTCCGCACTCAATTCTTGATTTTCTTGATACAAAACATGTTTGCGTTATTCCGGACTCAGTTCTTGATTTTCTTGATCCGAAACAAGTTTGGTTGTATTCCGCACTCAATTCTTGATTTTCTTGATGCAAAACATGTTTGCGTTATTCCGGACTCAGTTCTTGATTTTCTTGTTCAAAAACAAGTTTGGTTGTTTTCCGCACTCAATTCTTGATTTTCTTGATACAAAACATGTTTGCGTTATTCCGGACTCAGTTCTTGATTTTCTTGATCCGAAACAAGTTTGGTTGTATTCCGCACTCAATTCTTGATTTTCTTGATGCAAAACATGTTTGCGTTATTCCGGACTCAGTTCTTGATTTTCTTGTTCAAAAACAAGTTTGGTTGTTTTCCGCACTCAATTCTTGATTTTCTTGATACGAAACATGTTTGCGTTATTCCGGACTCAGTTCTTGATTTTCTTGATCCGAAACAAGTTTGGTTGTATTCCGCACTCAATTCTTGATTTTCTTGATGCAAAACATGTTTGCGTTATTCCGGACTCAGTTCTTGATTTTCTTATTCACAAACAAGTTTGGTTGTTTTCCGCACTCAATTCTTGATTTTCTTGATGCAAAACTTGTTTGCGGTATTCCGGACTCAGTTCTTGATTTTCTTGATCCGAAACAAGTTTGGTTGTATTCCGCACTCAATTCTTGATTTTCTTGATGCAAAACATGTTTGCGTTATTCCGGACTCAGTTCTTGATTTTCTTGTTCACAAACAAGTTTGGTTGTTTTCCGCACTCAATTCTTGATTTTCTTGATGCAAAATTTGTTTGCGGTATTCCGGACTCAGTTCTTGATTTTCTTGATCCGAAACAAGTTTGGTTGTATTCCGCACTCAATTCTTGATTTTCTTGATGCAAAACATGTTTGCGTTATTCCGGACTCAGTTCTTGATTTTCTTGTTCAAAAACAAGTTTGGTTGTTTTCCGCACTCAATTCTTGATTTTCTTGATGCAAAACATGTTTGCGTTATTCCGGACTCAGTTCTTGATTTTCTTGTTCCGAAACAAGTTTGGTTGTATTCCGCACTCAATTCTTGATTTTCTTGATGCAAAATATGTTTGCGTTATTCCGGACTCAGTTCTTGATTTTCTTGTTCCGAAACAAGTTTGGTTGTATTCCGCACTCAATTCTTGATTTTCTTGATGCAAAATATGTTTGCGTTATTCCGGACTCAGTTCTTGATTTTCTTGTTCAAACACATGTTTCGTTGTTTTCCGCACTCAATTCTTGATTTTCTTGATGCAAAATTTGTTTGCGGTATTCCGGACTCAGTTCTTGATTTTCTTGATTTGAAACAAGTTTGGTTGTATTCCGCACTCAATTCTTGATTTTCTTGATGCAAAACATGTTTGCGTTATTCCGGACTCAGTTCTTGATTTTCTTGTTCAAAAACAAGTTTGGTTGTTTTCCGCACTCAATTCTTGATTTTCTTGATACAAAACATGTTTGCGTTATTCCGGACTCAGTTCTTGATTTTCTTGATCCGAAACAAGTTTGGTTGTATTCCGCATTCAATTCTTGATTTTCTTGATGCAAAACATGTTTGCGTTATTCCGGACTCAGTTCTTGATTTTCTTGATCCGAAACAAGTTTGGTTGTATTCCGCACTCAATTCTTGATTTTCTTGATGCAAAACATGTTTGCGTTATTCCGGACTCAGTTCTTGATTTTCTTGTTCAAAAACAAGTTTGGTTGTTTTCCGCACTCAATTCTTGATTTTCTTGATACAAAACATGTTTGCGTTATTCCGGACTCAGTTCTTGATTTTCTTGATCCGAAACAAGTTTGGTTGTATTCCGCACTCAATTCTTGATTTTCTTGATGGAAAACATGTTTGCGTTATTCCGGACTCAGTTCTTGATTTTCTTGTTCAAAAACAAGTTTGGTTGTTTTCCGCACTCAATTCTTGATTTTCTTGATACAAAACATGTTTGCGTTATTCCGGACTCAGTTCTTGATTTTCTTGATCCGAAACAAGTTTGGTTGTATTCCGCACTCAATTCTTGATTTTCTTGATGCAAAACATGTTTGCGTTATTCCGGACTCAGTTCTTGATTTTCTTGTTCAAAAACAAGTTTGGTTGTTTTCCGCACTCAATTCTTGATTTTCTTGATACAAAACATGTTTGCGTTATTCCGGACTCAGTTCTTGATTTTCTTGATCCGAAACAAGTTTGGTTGTATTCCGCACTCAATTCTTGATTTTCTTGATGCAAAACATGTTTGCGTTATTCCGGACTCAGTTCTTGATTTTCTTGTTCACAAACAAGCTTGGTTGTTTTCCGCACTCAATTCTTGATTTTCTTGATGCAAAACATGTTTGCGTTATTTCGGACTCAGTTCTTGATTTTCTTGATCCGAAACAAGTTTGGTTGTATTCCGCACTCAATTCTTGATTTTCTTGATGGAAAACATGTTTGCGTTATTCCGGACTCAGTTCTTGATTTTCTTGTTCACAAACAAGTTTGGTTGTTTTCCGCACTCAATTCTTGATTTTCTTGATACAAAACATGTTTGCGTTATTCCGGACTCAGTTCTTGATTTTCTTGATCCGAAACAAGTTTGGTTGTATTCCGCACTCAATTCTTGATTTTCTTGATGCAAAACATGTTTGCGTTATTCCGGACTCAGTTCTTGATTTTCTTGTTCAAAAACAAGTTTGGTTGTTTTCCGCACTCAATTCTTGATTTTCTTGATACAAAACATGTTTGCGTTATTCCGGACTCAGTTCTTGATTTTCTTGATCCGAAACAAGTTTGGTTGTATTCCGCACTCAATTCTTGATTTTCTTGATGCAAAACATGTTTGCGTTATTCCGGACTCAGTTCTTGATTTTCTTGTTCAAAAACAAGTTTGGTTGTTTTCCGCACTCAATTCTTGATTTTCTTGATACGAAACATGTTTGCGTTATTCCGGACTCAGTTCTTGATTTTCTTGATCCGAAACAAGTTTGGTTGTATTCCGCACTCAATTCTTGATTTTCTTGATGCAAAACATGTTTGCGTTATTCCGGACTCAGTTCTTGATTTTCTTATTCACAAACAAGTTTGGTTGTTTTCCGCACTCAATTCTTGATTTTCTTGATGCAAAACTTGTTTGCGGTATTCCGGACTCAGTTCTTGATTTTCTTGATCCGAAACAAGTTTGGTTGTATTCCGCACTCAATTCTTGATTTTCTTGATGCAAAACATGTTTGCGTTATTCCGGACTCAGTTCTTGATTTTCTTGTTCACAAACAAGTTTGGTTGTTTTCCGCACTCAATTCTTGATTTTCTTGATGCAAAATTTGTTTGCGGTATTCCGGACTCAGTTCTTGATTTTCTTGATCCGAAACAAGTTTGGTTATATTCCGCACTCAATTCTTGATTTTCTTGATGCAAAACATGTTTGCGTTATTCCGGACTCAGTTCTTGATTTTCTTGTTCAAAAACAAGTTTGGTTGTTTTCCGCACTCAATTCTTGATTTTCTTGATGCAAAACATGTTTGCGTTATTCCGGACTCAGTTCTTGATTTTCTTGTTCCGAAACAAGTTTGGTTGTATTCCGCACTCAATTCTTGATTTTCTTGATGCAAAATATGTTTGCGTTATTCCGGACTCAGTTCTTGATTTTCTTGTTCCGAAACAAGTTTGGTTGTATTCCGCACTCAATTCTTGATTTTCTTGATGCAAAATATGTTTGCGTTATTCCGGACTCAGTTCTTGATTTTCTTGTTCAAACACATGTTTCGTTGTTTTCCGCACTCAATTCTTGATTTTCTTGATGCAAAATTTGTTTACGGTATTCCGGACTCAGTTCTTGATTTTCTTGATTTGAAACAAGTTTGGTTGTATTCCGCACTCAATTCTTGATTTTCTTGATGCAAAACATGTTTGCGTTATTCCGGACTCAGTTCTTGATTTTCTTGTTCAAAAACAAGTTTGGTTGTTTTCCGCACTCAATTCTTGATTTTCTTGATACAAAACATGTTTGCGTTATTCCGGACTCAGTTCTTGATTTTCTTGATCCGAAACAAGTTTGGTTGTATTCCGCATTCAATTCTTGATTTTCTTGATGCAAAACATGTTTGCGTTATTCCGGACTCAGTTCTTGATTTTCTTGTTCAAAAACAAGCTTGGTTGTTTTCCGCACTCAATTCTTGATTTTCTTGATACAAAACATGTTTGCGTTATTCCGGACTCAGTTCTTGATTTTCTTGATCCGAAACAAGTTTGGTTGTATTCCGCACTCAATTCTTGATTTTCTTGATGCAAAACATGTTTGCGTTATTCCGGACTCAGTTCTTGATTTTCTTGTTCAAAAACAAGTTTGGTTGTTTTCCGCACTCAATTCTTGATTTTCTTGATACAAAATATGTTTGCGTTATTCCGGACTCAGTTCTTGATTTTCTTGATCCGAAACAAGTTTGGTTGTATTCCGCACTCAATTCTTGATTTTCTTGATGGAAAACATGTTTGCGTTATTCCGGACTCAGTTCTTGATTTTCTTGTTCAAAAACAAGTTTGGTTGTTTTCCGCACTCAATTCTTGATTTTCTTGATACAAAACATATTTGCGTTATTCCGGACTCAGTTCTTGATTTTCTTGATCCGAAACAAGTTTGGTTGTATTCCGCACTCAATTCTTGATTTTCTTGATGCAAAACATGTTTGCGTTATTCCGGACTCAGTTCTTGATTTTCTTGTTCAAAAACAAGTTTGGTTGTTTTCCGCACTCAATTCTTGATTTTCTTGATACAAAACATGTTTGCGTTATTCCGGACTCAGTTCTTCATTTTCTTGATCCGAAACAAGTTTGGTTGTATTCCGCACTCAATTCTTGATTTTCTTGATGCAAAACATGTTTGCGTTATTCCGGACTCAGTTTTTGATTTTCTTGTTCACAAACAAGCTTGGTTGTTTTCCGCACTCAATTCTTGATTTTCTTGATGCAAAACATGTTTGCGTTATTTCGGACTCAGTTCTTGATTTTCTTGATCCGAAACAAGTTTGGTTGTATTCCGCACTCAATTCTTGATTTTCTTGATGGAAAACATGTTTGCGTTATTCCGGACTCAGTTCTTGATTTTCTTGTTCACAAACAAGTTTGGATGTTTTCCGCACTCAATTCTTGATTTTCTTGATACAAAACATGTTTGCGTTATTCCGGACTCAGTTCTTGATTTTCTTGATCCGAAACAAGTTTGGTTGTATTCCGCACTCAATTCTTGATTTTCTTGATGCAAAACATGTTTGCGTTATTCCGGACTCAGTTCTTGATTTTCTTGTTCAAAAACAAGTTTGGTTGTTTTCCGCACTCAATTCTTGATTTTCTTGATACAAAACATGTTTGCGTTATTCCGGACTCAGTTCTTGATTTTCTTGATCCGAAACAAGTTTGGTTGTATTCCGCACTCAATTCTTGATTTTCTTGATGCAAAACATGTTTGCGTTATTCCGGACTCAGTTCTTGATTTTCTTGTTCACAAACAAGCTTGGTTGTTTTCCGCACTCAATTCTTGATTTTCTTGATGCAAAACATGTTTGCGTTATTTCGGACTCAGTTCTTGATTTTCTTGATCCGAAACAAGTTTGGTTGTATTCCGCACTCAATTCTTGATTTTCTTGATGGAAAACATGTTTGCGTTATTCCGGACTCAGTTCTTGATTTTCTTGTTCACAAACAAGTTTGGTTGTTTTCCGCACTCAATTCTTGATTTTCTTGATACAAAACATGTTTGCGTTATTCCGGACTCAGTTCTTGATTTTCTTGATCCGAAACAAGTTTGGTTGTATTCCGCACTCAATTCTTGATTTTCTTGATGCAAAACATGTTTGCGTTATTCCGGACTCAGTTCTTGATTTTCTTGTTCAAAAACAAGTTTGGTTGTTTTCCGCACTCAATTCTTGATTTTCTTGATACAAAACATGTTTGCGTTATTCCGGACTCAGTTCTTGATTTTCTTGATCCGAAACAAGTTTGGTTGTATTCCGCACTCAATTCTTGATTTTCTTGATGCAAAACATGTTTGCGTTATTCCGGACTCAGTTCTTGATTTTCTTGTTCAAAAACAAGTTTGGTTGTTTTCCGCACTCAATTCTTGATTTTCTTGATACGAAACATGTTTGCGTTATTCCGGACTCAGTTCTTGATTTTCTTGATCCGAAACAAGTTTGGTTGTATTCCGCACTCAATTCTTGATTTTCTTGATGCAAAACATGTTTGCGTTATTCCGGACTCAGTTCTTGATTTTCTTATTCACAAACAAGTTTGGTTGTTTTCCGCACTCAATTCTTGATTTTCTTGATGCAAAACTTGTTTGCGGTATTCCGGACTCAGTTCTTGATTTTCTTGATCCGAAACAAGTTTGGTTGTATTCCGCACTCAATTCTTGATTTTCTTGATGCAAAACATGTTTGCGTTATTCCGGACTCAGTTCTTGATTTTCTTGTTCACAAACAAGTTTGGTTGTTTTCCGCACTCAATTCTTGATTTTCTTGATGCAAAATTTGTTTGCGGTATTCCGGACTCAGTTCTTGATTTTCTTGATCCGAAACAAGTTTGGTTATATTCCGCACTCAATTCTTGATTTTCTTGATGCAAAACATGTTTGCGTTATTCCGGACTCAGTTCTTGATTTTCTTGTTCAAAAACAAGTTTGGTTGTTTTCCGCACTCAATTCTTGATTTTCTTGATGCAAAACATGTTTGCGTTATTCCGGACTCAGTTCTTGATTTTCTTGTTCCGAAACAAGTTTGGTTGTATTCCGCACTCAATTCTTGATTTTCTTGATGCAAAATATGTTTGCGTTATTCCGGACTCAGTTCTTGATTTTCTTGTTCCGAAACAAGTTTGGTTGTATTCCGCACTCAATTCTTGATTTTCTTGATGCAAAATATGTTTGCGTTATTCCGGACTCAGTTCTTGATTTTCTTGTTCAAACACATGTTTCGTTGTTTTCCGCACTCAATTCTTGATTTTCTTGATGCAAAATTTGTTTACGGTATTCCGGACTCAGTTCTTGATTTTCTTGATTTGAAACAAGTTTGGTTGTATTCCGCACTCAATTCTTGATTTTCTTGATGCAAAACATGTTTGCGTTATTCCGGACTCAGTTCTTGATTTTCTTGTTCAAAAACAAGTTTGGTTGTTTTCCGCACTCAATTCTTGATTTTCTTGATACAAAACATGTTTGCGTTATTCCGGACTCAGTTCTTGATTTTCTTGATCCGAAACAAGTTTGGTTGTATTCCGCATTCAATTCTTGATTTTCTTGATGCAAAACATGTTTGCGTTATTCCGGACTCAGTTCTTGATTTTCTTGTTCAAAAACAAGCTTGGTTGTTTTCCGCACTCAATTCTTGATTTTCTTGATACAAAACATGTTTGCGTTATTCCGGACTCAGTTCTTGATTTTCTTGATCCGAAACAAGTTTGGTTGTATTCCGCACTCAATTCTTGATTTTCTTGATGCAAAACATGTTTGCGTTATTCCGGACTCAGTTCTTGATTTTCTTGTTCAAAAACAAGTTTGGTTGTTTTCCGCACTCAATTCTTGATTTTCTTGATACAAAATATGTTTGCGTTATTCCGGACTCAGTTCTTGATTTTCTTGATCCGAAACAAGTTTGGTTGTATTCCGCACTCAATTCTTGATTTTCTTGATGGAAAACATGTTTGCGTTATTCCGGACTCAGTTCTTGATTTTCTTGTTCAAAAACAAGTTTGGTTGTTTTCCGCACTCAATTCTTGATTTTCTTGATACAAAACATATTTGCGTTATTCCGGACTCAGTTCTTGATTTTCTTGATCCGAAACAAGTTTGGTTGTATTCCGCACTCAATTCTTGATTTTCTTGATGCAAAACATGTTTGCGTTATTCCGGACTCAGTTCTTGATTTTCTTGTTCAAAAACAAGTTTGGTTGTTTTCCGCACTCAATTCTTGATTTTCTTGATACAAAACATGTTTGCGTTATTCCGGACTCAGTTCTTCATTTTCTTGATCCGAAACAAGTTTGGTTGTATTCCGCACTCAATTCTTGATTTTCTTGATGCAAAACATGTTTGCGTTATTCCGGACTCAGTTTTTGATTTTCTTGTTCACAAACAAGCTTGGTTGTTTTCCGCACTCAATTCTTGATTTTCTTGATGCAAAACATGTTTGCGTTATTTCGGACTCAGTTCTTGATTTTCTTGATCCGAAACAAGTTTGGTTGTATTCCGCACTCAATTCTTGATTTTCTTGATGGAAAACATGTTTGCGTTATTCCGGACTCAGTTCTTGATTTTCTTGTTCACAAACAAGTTTGGATGTTTTCCGCACTCAATTCTTGATTTTCTTGATACAAAACATGTTTGCGTTATTCCGGACTCAGTTCTTGATTTTCTTGATCCGAAACAAGTTTGGTTGTATTCCGCACTCAATTCTTGATTTTCTTGATGCAAAACATGTTTGCGTTATTCCGGACTCAGTTCTTGATTTTCTTGTTCAAAAACAAGTTTGGTTGTATTCCGCACTCAATTCTTGATTTTCTTGATGGAAAACATGTTTGCGTTATTCCGGACTCAGTTCTTGATTTTCTTGTTCACAAACAAGTTTGGTTGTTTTCCGCACTCAATTCTTGATTTTCTTGATACAAAACATGTTTGCGTTATTCCGGACTCAGTTCTTGATTTTCTTGATCCGAAACAAGTTTGGTTGTATTCCGCACTCAATTCTTGATTTTCTTGATGCAAAACATGTTTGCGTTATTCCGGACTCAGTTCTTGATTTTCTTGTTCAAAAACAAGTTTGGTTGTTTTCCGCACTCAATTCTTGATTTTCTTGATGCAAAACATGTTTGCGTTATTCCGGACTCAGTTCTTGATTTTCTTGTTCCGAAACAAGTTTGGTTGTATTCCGCACTCAATTCTTGATTTTCTTGATGCAAAATATGTTTGCGTTATTCCGGACTCAGTTCTTGATTTTCTTGTTCCGAAACAAGTTTGGTTGTATTCCGCACTCAATTCTTGATTTTCTTGATGCAAAATATGTTTGCGTTATTCCGGACTCAGTTCTTGATTTTCTTGTTCAAACACATGTTTCGTTGTTTTCCGCACTCAATTCTTGATTTTCTTGATGCAAAATTTGTTTACGGTATTCCGGACTCAGTTCTTGATTTTCTTGATTTGAAACAAGTTTGGTTGTATTCCGCACTCAATTCTTGATTTTCTTGATGCAAAACATGTTTGCGTTATTCCGGACTCAGTTCTTGATTTTCTTGTTCAAAAACAAGTTTGGTTGTTTTCCGCACTCAATTCTTGATTTTCTTGATACAAAACATGTTTGCGTTATTCCGGACTCAGTTCTTGATTTTCTTGATCCGAAACAAGTTTGGTTGTATTCCGCATTCAATTCTTGATTTTCTTGATGCAAAACATGTTTGCGTTATTCCGGACTCAGTTCTTGATTTTCTTGTTAAAAAACAAGCTTGGTTGTTTTCCGCACTCAATTCTTGATTTTCTTGATACAAAACATGTTTGCGTTATTCCGGACTCAGTTCTTGATTTTCTTGATCCGAAACAAGTTTGGTTGTATTCCGCACTCAATTCTTGATTTTCTTGATGCAAAACATGTTTGCGTTATTCCGGACTCAGTTCTTGATTTTCTTGTTCAAAAACAAGTTTGGTTGTTTTCCGCACTCAATTCTTGATTTTCTTGATACAAAATATGTTTGCGTTATTCCGGACTCAGTTCTTGATTTTCTTGATCCGAAACAAGTTTGGTTGTATTCCGCACTCAATTCTTGATTTTCTTGATGGAAAACATGTTTGCGTTATTCCGGACTCAGTTCTTGATTTTCTTGTTCAAAAACAAGTTTGGTTGTTTTCCGCACTCAATTCTTGATTTTCTTGATACAAAACATATTTGCGTTATTCCGGACTCAGTTCTTGATTTTCTTGATCCGAAACAAGTTTGGTTGTATTCCGCACTCAATTCTTGATTTTCTTGATGCAAAACATGTTTGCGTTATTCCGGACTCAGTTCTTGATTTTCTTGTTCAAAAACAAGTTTGGTTGTTTTCCGCACTCAATTCTTGATTTTCTTGATACAAAACATGTTTGCGTTATTCCGGACTCAGTTCTTCATTTTCTTGATCCGAAACAAGTTTGGTTGTATTCCGCACTCAATTCTTGATTTTCTTGATGCAAAACATGTTTGCGTTATTCCGGACTCAGTTTTTGATTTTCTTGTTCACAAACAAGCTTGGTTGTTTTCCGCACTCAATTCTTGATTTTCTTGATGCAAAACATGTTTGCGTTATTTCGGACTCAGTTCTTGATTTTCTTGATCCGAAACAAGTTTGGTTGTATTCCGCACTCAATTCTTGATTTTCTTGATGGAAAACATGTTTGCGTTATTCCGGACTCAGTTCTTGATTTTCTTGTTCACAAACAAGTTTGGATGTTTTCCGCACTCAATTCTTGATTTTCTTGATACAAAACATGTTTGCGTTATTCCGGACTCAGTTCTTGATTTTCTTGATCCGAAACAAGTTTGGTTGTATTCCGCACTCAATTCTTGATTTTCTTGATGCAAAACATGTTTGCGTTATTCCGGACTCAGTTCTTGATTTTCTTGTTCAAAAACAAGTTTGGTTGTATTCCGCACTCAATTCTTGAATTTCTTGATGGAAAACATGTTTGCGTTATTCCGGACTCAGTTCTTGATTTTCTTGTTCACAAACAAGTTTGGTTGTTTTCCGCACTCAATTCTTGATTTTCTTGATACAAAACATGTTTGCGTTATTCCGGACTCAGTTCTTGATTTTCTTGATCCGAAACAAGTTTGGTTGTATTCCGCACTCAATTCTTGATTTTCTTGATGCAAAACATGTTTGCGTTATTCCGGACTCAGTTCTTGATTTTCTTGTTCAAAAACAAGTTTGGTTGTTTTCCGCACTCAATTCTTGATTTTCTTGATACAAAATATGTTTGCGTTATTCCGGACTCAGTTCTTGATTTTCTTGATCCGAAACAAGTTTGGTTGTATTCCGCACTCAATTCTTGATTTTCTTGATGCAAAACATGTTTGCGTTATTCCGGACTCAGTTCTTGATTTTCTTGTTCAAAAACAAGTTTGGTTGTTTTCCGCACTCAATTCTTGATTTTCTTGATACAAAATATGTTTGCGTTATTCCGGACTCAGTTCTTGATTTTCTTGATCCGAAACAAGTTTGGTTGTATTCCGCACTCAATTCTTGATTTTCTTGATGCAAAACATGTTTGCGTTATTCCGGACTCAGTTCTTGATTTTCTTGTTCACAAACAAGCTTGGTTGTTTTCCGCACTCAATTCTTGATTTTCTTGATGCAAAACATGTTTGCGTTATTTCGGACTCAGTTCTTGATTTTCTTGATCCGAAACAAGTTTGGTTGTATTCCGCACTCAATTCTTGATTTTCTTGATGGAAAACATGTTTGCGTTATTCCGGACTCAGTTCTTGATTTTCTTGTTCACAAACAAGTTTGGTTGTTTTCCGCACTCAATTCTTGATTTTCTTGATACAAAACATGTTTGCGTTATTCCGGACTCAGTTCTTGATTTTCTTGATCCGAAACAAGTTTGGTTGTATTCCGCACTCAATTCTTGATTTTCTTGATGCAAAACATGTTTGCGTTATTCCGGACTCAGTTCTTGATTTTCTTGTTCAAAAACAAGTTTGGTTGTATTCCGCACTCAATTCTTGATTTTCTTGATGGAAAACATGTTTGCGTTATTCCGGACTCAGTTCTTGATTTTCTTGTTCACAAACAAGTTTGGTTGTTTTCCGCACTCAATTCTTGATTTTCTTGATACAAAACATGTTTGCGTTATTCCGGACTCAGTTCTTGATTTTCTTGATCCGAAACAAGTTTGGTTGTATTCCGCACTCAATTCTTGATTTTCTTGATGCAAAACATGTTTGCGTTATTCCGGACTCAGTTCTTGATTTTCTTGTTCAAAAACAAGTTTGGTTGTTTTCCGCACTCAATTCTTGATTTTCTTGATACAAAATATGTTTGCGTTATTCCGGACTCAGTTCTTGATTTTCTTGATCCGAAACAAGTTTGGTTGTATTCCGCACTCAATTCTTGATTTTCTTGATGGAAAACATGTTTGCGTTATTCCGGACTCAGTTCTTGATTTTCTTGATCCGAAACAAGTTTGGTTGTATTCCGCACTCAATTCTTGATTTTCTTGATGCAAAACATGTTTGCGTTATTCCGGACTCAGTTCTTGATTTTCTTGTTCAAAAACAAGTTTGGTTGTTTTCCGCACTCAATTCTTGATTTTCTTGATACAAAACATGTTTGCGTTATTCCGGACTCAGTTCTTCATTTTCTTGATCCGAAACAAGTTTGGTTGTATTCCGCACTCAATTCTTGATTTTCTTGATGCAAAACATGTTTGTGTTATTCCGGACTCAGTTTTTGATTTTCTTGTTCACAAACAAGCTTGGTTGTTTTCCGCACTCAATTCTTGATTTTCTTGATGCAAAACATGTTTGCGTTATTTCGGACTCAGTTCTTGATTTTCTTGATCCGAAACAAGTTTGGTTGTATTCCGCACTCAATTCTTGATTTTCTTGATGGAAAACATGTTTGCGTTATTCCGGACTCAGTTCTTGATTTTCTTGTTCACAAACAAGTTTGGTTGTTTTCCGCACTCAATTCTTGATTTTCTTGATACAAAACATGTTTGCGTTATTCCGGACTCAGTTCTTGATTTTCTTGATCCGAAACAAGTTTGGTTGTATTCCGCACTCAATTCTTGATTTTCTTGATGCAAAACATGTTTGCGTTATTCCGGACTCAGTTCTTGATTTTCTTGTTCAAAAACAAGTTTGGTTGTATTCCGCACTCAATTCTTGATTTTCTTGATGGAAAACATGTTTGCGTTATTCCGGACTCAGTTCTTGATTTTCTTGATCCGAAACAAGTTTGGTTGTATTCCGCACTCAATTCTTGATTTTCTTGACAGAAAACATGTTTGCGTTATTCCGGACTCAGTTCTTGATTTTCTTGTTCACAAACAAGTTTGGTTGTTTTCCGCACTCAATTCTTGATTTTCTTGATACAAAACATGTTTGCGTTATTCCGGACTCAGTTCTTGATTTTCTTGATCCGAAACAAGTTTGGTTGTATTCCGCACTCAATTCTTGATTTTCTTGACAGAAAACATGTTTGCGTTATTCCGGACTCAGTTCTTGATTTTCTTGTTCAAAAACAAGTTTGGTTGTTTTCCGCACTCAATTCTTGATTTTCTTGATACAAAACATGTTTGCGTTATTCCGGACTCAGTTCTTCATTTTCTTGATCCGAAACAAGTTTGGTTGTATTCCGCACTCAATTCTTGATTTTCTTGATGCAAAACATGTTTGTGTTATTCCGGACTCAGTTTTTGATTTTCTTGTTCACAAACAAGCTTGGTTGTTTTCCGCACTCAATTCTTGATTTTCTTGATGCAAAACATGTTTGCGTTATTTCGGACTCAGTTCTTGATTTTCTTGATCCGAAACAAGTTTGGTTGTATTCCGCACTCAATTCTTGATTTTCTTGATGGAAAACATGTTTGCGTTATTCCGGACTCAGTTCTTGATTTTCTTGTTCACAAACAAGTTTGGTTGTTTTCCGCACTCAATTCTTGATTTTCTTGATACAAAACATGTTTGCGTTATTCCGGACTCAGTTCTTGATTTTCTTGATCCGAAACAAGTTTGGTTGTATTCCGCACTCAATTCTTGATTTTCTTGATGCAAAACATGTTTGCGTTATTCCGGACTCAGTTCTTGATTTTCTTGTTCAAAAACAAGTTTGGTTGTTTTCCGCACTCAATTCTTGATTTTCTTGATACAAAACATGTTTGCGTTATTCCGGACTCAGTTTTTGATTTTCTTGTTCACAAACAAGCTTGGTTGTTTTCCGCACTCAATTCTTGATTTTCTTGATGCAAAACATGTTTGCGTTATTTCGGACTCAGTTCTTGATTTTCTTGATCCGAAACAAGTTTGGTTGTATTCCGCACTCAATTCTTGATTTTCTTGATGGAAAACATGTTTGCGTTATTCCGGACTCAGTTCTTGATTTTCTTGTTCACAAACAAGTTTGGTTGTTTTCCGCACTCAATTCTTGATTTTCTTGATACAAAACATGTTTGCGTTATTCCGGACTCAGTTCTTGATTTTCTTGATCCGAAACAAGTTTGGTTGTATTCCGCACTCAATTCTTGATTTTCTTGATGCAAAACATGTTTGCGTTATTCCGGACTCAGTTCTTGATTTTCTTGTTCAAAAACAAGTTTGGTTGTTTTCCGCACTCAATTCTTGATTTTCTTGATACAAAATATGTTTGCGTTATTCCGGACTCAGTTCTTGATTTTCTTGATCCGAAACAAGTTTGGTTGTATTCCGCACTCAATTCTTGATTTTCTTGATGGAAAACATGTTTGCGTTATTCCGGACTCAGTTCTTGATTTTCTTGTTCACAAACAAGTTTGGTTGTTTTCCGCACTCAATTCTTGATTTTCTTGATACAAAACATGTTTGCGTTATTCCGGACTCAGTTCTTGATTTTCTTGATCCGAAACAAGTTTGGTTGTATTCCGCACTCAATTCTTGATTTTCTTGATGCAAAACATGTTTGCGTTATTCCGGACTCAGTTCTTGATTTTCTTGTTCAAAAACAAGTTTGGTTGTTTTCCGCACTCAATTCTTGATTTTCTTGATACAAAACATGTTTGCGTTATTCCGGACTCAGTTCTTGATTTTCTTGATCCGAAACAAGTTTGGTTGTATTCCGCACTCAATTCTTGATTTTCTTGATGCAAAACATGTTTGCGTTATTCCGGACTCAGTTCTTGATTTTCTTGTTCACAAACAAGTTTGGTTGTTTTCCGCACTCAATTCTTGATTTTCTTGATACAAAACATGTTTGCGTTATTCCGGACTCAGTTCTTCATTTTCTTGATCCGAAACAAGTTTGGTTGTATTCCGCACTCAATTCTTGATTTTCTTGATGCAAAACATGTTTGCGTTATTCCGGACTCAGTTTTTGATTTTCTTGTTCACAAACAAGCTTGGTTGTTTTCCGCACTCAATTCTTGATTTTCTTGATGCAAAACATGTTTGCGTTATTTCGGACTCAGTTCTTGATTTTCTTGATCCGAAACAAGTTTGGTTGTATTCCGCACTCAATTCTTGATTTTCTTGATGGAAAACATGTTTGCGTTATTCCGGACTCAGTTCTTGATTTTCTTGTTCACAAACAAGTTTGGTTGTTTTCCGCACTCAATTCTTGATTTTCTTGATACAAAACATGTTTGCGTTATTCCGGACTCAGTTCTTGATTTTCTTGATCCGAAACAAGTTTGGTTGTATTCCGCACTCAATTCTTGATTTTCTTGATGCAAAACATGTTTGCGTTATTCCGGACTCAGTTCTTGATTTTCTTGTTCAAAAACAAGTTTGGTTGTTTTCCGCACTCAATTCTTGATTTTCTTGATACAAAATATGTTTGCGTTATTCCGGACTCAGTTCTTGATTTTCTTGATCCGAAACAAGTTTGGTTGTATTCCGCACTCAATTCTTGATTTTCTTGATGGAAAACATGTTTGCGTTATTCCGGACTCAGTTCTTGATTTTCTTGTTCAAAAACAAGTTTGGTTGTTTTCCGCACTCAATTCTTGATTTTCTTGATACAAAACATGTTTGCGTTATTCCGGACTCAGTTCTTGATTTTCTTGATCCGAAACAAGTTTGGTTGTATTCCGCACTCAATTCTTGATTTTCTTGATGCAAAACATGTTTGCGTTATTCCGGACTCAGTTCTTGATTTTCTTGTTCAAAAACAAGTTTGGTTGTTTTCCGCACTCAATTCTTGATTTTCTTGATACAAAACATGTTTGCGTTATTCCGGACTCAGTTCTTGATTTTCTTGATCCGAAACAAGTTTGGTTGTATTCCGCACTCAATTCTTGATTTTCTTGATGCAAAACATGTTTGCGTTATTCCGGACTCAGTTCTTGATTTTCTTATTCACAAACAAGTTTGGTTGTTTTCCGCACTCAATTCTTGATTTTCTTGATGCAAAACTTGTTTGCGGTATTCCGGACTCAGTTCTTGATTTTCTTGTTCAAAAACAAGTTTGGTTGTTTTCCGCACTCAATTCTTGATTTTCTTGATGCAAAATTTGTTTGCGGTATTCCGGACTCAGTTCTTGATTTTCTTGATCCGAAACAAGTTTGGTTGTATTCCGCACTCAATTCTTGATTTTCTTGATGCAAAACATGTTTGCGTTATTCCGGACTCAGTTCTTGATTTTCTTGTTCAAAAACAAGTTTGGTTGTTTTCCGCACTCAATTCTTGATTTTCTTGATGCAAAACATGTTTGCGTTATTCCGGACTCAGTTCTTGATTTTCTTGTTCCGAAACAAGTTTGGTTGTATTCCGCACTCAATTCTTGATTTTCTTGATGCAAAATATGTTTGCGTTATTCCGGACTCAGTTCTTGATTTTCTTGTTCCGAAACAAGTTTGGTTGTATTCCGCACTCAATTCTTGATTTTCTTGATGGAAAACATGTTTGCGTTATTCCGGACTCAGTTCTTGATTTTCTTGTTCACAAACAAGTTTGGTTGTTTTCCGCACTCAATTCTTGATTTTCTTGATACAAAACATGTTTGCGTTATTCCGGACTCAGTTCTTGATTTTCTTGATCCGAAACAAGTTTGGTTGTATTCCGCACTCAATTCTTGATTTTCTTGATGCAAAACATGTTTGCGTTATTCCGGACTCAGTTCTTGATTTTCTTGTTCAAAAACAAGTTTGGTTGTTTTCCGCACTCAATTCTTGATTTTCTTGATACAAAACATGTTTGCGTTATTCCGGACTCAGTTTTTTATTTTCTTGTTCACAAACAAGCTTGGTTGTTTTCCGCACTCAATTCTTGATTTTCTTGATGCAAAACATGTTTGCGTTATTTCGGACTCAGTTCTTGATTTTCTTGATCCGAAACAAGTTTGGTTGTATTCCGCACTCAATTCTTGATTTTCTTGATGGAAAACATGTTTGCGTTATTCCGGACTCAGTTCTTGATTTTCTTGATCCGAAACAAGTTTGGTTGTATTCCGCACTCAATTCTTGATTTTCTTGATGCAAAACATGTTTGCGTTATTCCGGACTCAGTTCTTGATTTTCTTGTTCAAAAACAAGTTTGGTTGTTTTCCGCACTCAATTCTTGATTTTCTTGATACAAAATATGTTTGCGTTATTCCGGACTCAGTTCTTGATTTTCTTGATCCGAAACAAGTTTGGTTGTATTCCGCACTCAATTCTTGATTTTCTTGATGGAAAACATGTTTGCGTTATTCCGGACTCAGTTCTTGATTTTCTTGTTCAAAAACAAGTTTGGTTGTTTTCCGCACTCAATTCTTGATTTTCTTGATACAAAACATGTTTGCGTTATTCCGGACTCAGTTCTTGATTTTCTTGATCCGAAACAAGTTTGGTTGTATTCCGCACTCAATTCTTGATTTTCTTGATGCAAAACATGTTTGCGTTATTCCGGACTCAGTTCTTGATTTTCTTGTTCAAAAACAAGTTTGGTTGTTTTCCGCACTCAATTCTTGATTTTCTTGATACAAAACATGTTTGCGTTATTCCGGACTCAGTTCTTGATTTTCTTGATCCGAAACAAGTTTGGTTGTATTCCGCACTCAATTCTTGATTTTCTTGATGCAAAACATGTTTGCGTTATTCCGGACTCAGTTCTTGATTTTCTTGTTCAAAAACAAGTTTGGTTGTTTTCCGCACTCAATTCTTGATTTTCTTGATACAAAACATGTTTGCGTTATTCCGGACTCAGTTCTTCATTTTCTTGATCCGAAACAAGTTTGGTTGTATTCCGCACTCAATTCTTGATTTTCTTGATGCAAAACATGTTTGCGTTATTCCGGACTCAGTTCTTGATTTTCTTGTTCAAAAACAAGTTTGGTTGTTTTCCGCACTCAATTCTTGATTTTCTTGATACAAAACATGTTTGCGTTATTCCGGACTCAGTTTTTTATTTTCTTGTTCACAAACAAGCTTGGTTGTTTTCCGCACTCAATTCTTGATTTTCTTGATGCAAAACATGTTTGCGTTATTTCGGACTCAGTTCTTGATTTTCTTGATCCGAAACAAGTTTGGTTGTATTCCGCACTCAATTCTTGATTTTCTTGATGGAAAACATGTTTGCGTTATTCCGGACTCAGTTCTTGATTTTCTTGATCCGAAACAAGTTTGGTTGTATTCCGCACTCAATTCTTGATTTTCTTGATGCAAAACATGTTTGCGTTATTCCGGACTCAGTTCTTGATTTTCTTGTTCAAAAACAAGTTTGGTTGTTTTCCGCACTCAATTCTTGATTTTCTTGATACAAAATATGTTTGCGTTATTCCGGACTCAGTTCTTGATTTTCTTGATCCGAAACAAGTTTGGTTGTATTCCGCACTCAATTCTTGATTTTCTTGATGGAAAACATGTTTGCGTTATTCCGGACTCAGTTCTTGATTTTCTTGTTCAAAAACAAGTTTGGTTGTTTTCCGCACTCAATTCTTGATTTTCTTGATACAAAACATGTTTGCGTTATTCCGGACTCAGTTCTTGATTTTCTTGATCCGAAACAAGTTTGGTTGTATTCCGCACTCAATTCTTGATTTTCTTGATGCAAAACATGTTTGCGTTATTCCGGACTCAGTTCTTGATTTTCTTGTTCAAAAACAAGTTTGGTTGTTTTCCGCACTCAATTCTTGATTTTCTTGATACAAAACATGTTTGCGTTATTCCGGACTCAGTTCTTGATTTTCTTGATCCGAAACAAGTTTGGTTGTATTCCGCACTCAATTCTTGATTTTCTTGATGCAAAACATGTTTGCGTTATTCCGGACTCAGTTCTTGATTTTCTTGTTCAAAAACAAGTTTGGTTGTTTTCCGCACTCAATTCTTGATTTTCTTGATACAAAACATGTTTGCGTTATTCCGGACTCAGTTCTTCATTTTCTTGATCCGAAACAAGTTTGGTTGTATTCCGCACTCAATTCTTGATTTTCTTGATGCAAAACATGTTTGCGTTATTCCGGACTCAGTTTTTGATTTTCTTGTTCACAAACAAGCTTGGTTGTTTTCCGCACTCAATTCTTGATTTTCTTGATGCAAAACATGTTTGCGTTATTTCGGACTCAGTTCTTGATTTTCTTGATCCGAAACAAGTTTGGTTGTATTCCGCACTCAATTCTTGATTTTCTTGATGGAAAACATGTTTGCGTTATTCCGGACTCAGTTCTTGATTTTCTTGTTCACAAACAAGTTTGGTTGTTTTCCGCACTCAATTCTTGATTTTCTTGATACAAAACATGTTTGCGTTATTCCGGACTCAGTTCTTGATTTTCTTGATCCGAAACAAGTTTGGTTGTATTCCGCACTCAATTCTTGATTTTCTTGATGCAAAACATGTTTGCGTTATTCCGGACTCAGTTCTTGATTTTCTTGTTCAAAAACAAGTTTGGTTGTTTTCCGCACTCAATTCTTGATTTTCTTGATACAAAATATGTTTGCGTTATTCCGGACTCAGTTCTTGATTTTCTTGATCCGAAACAAGTTTGGTTGTATTCCGCACTCAATTCTTGATTTTCTTGATGCAAAACATGTTTGCGTTATTCCGGACTCAGTTCTTGATTTTCTTATTCACAAACAAGTTTGGTTGTTTTCCGCACTCAATTCTTGATTTTCTTGATGCAAAACTTGTTTGCGGTATTCCGGACTCAGTTCTTGATTTTCTTGTTCAAAAACAAGTTTGGTTGTTTTCCGCACTCAATTCTTGATTTTCTTGATGCAAAATTTGTTTGCGGTATTCCGGACTCAGTTCTTGATTTTCTTGATCCGAAACAAGTTTGGTTGTATTCCGCACTCAATTCTTGATTTTCTTGATGCAAAACATGTTTGCGTTATTCCGGACTCAGTTCTTGATTTTCTTGTTCAAAAACAAGTTTGGTTGTTTTCCGCACTCAATTCTTGATTTTCTTGATGCAAAACATGTTTGCGTTATTCCGGACTCAGTTCTTGATTTTCTTGTTCCGAAACAAGTTTGGTTGTATTCCGCACTCAATTCTTGATTTTCTTGATGCAAAATATGTTTGCGTTATTCCGGACTCAGTTCTTGATTTTCTTGTTCCGAAACAAGTTTGGTTGTATTCCGCACTCAATTCTTGATTTTCTTGATGCAAAATATGTTTGCGTTATTCCGGACTCAGTTCTTGATTTTCTTGTTCAAACACATGTTTCGTTGTTTTCCGCACTCAATTCTTGATTTTCTTGATGCAAAATTTGTTTGCGGTATTCCGGACTCAGTTCTTGATTTTCTTGATCCGAAACAAGTTTGGTTGTATTCCGCACTCAATTCTTGATTTTCTTGATGCAAAACATGTTTGCGTTATTCCGGACTCAGTTCTTGATTTTCTTGTTCAAAAACAAGTTTGGTTGTTTTCCGCACTCAATTCTTGATTTTCTTGATACAAAACATGTTTGCGTTATTCCGGACTCAGTTCTTGATTTTCTTGATCCGAAACAAGTTTGGTTGTATTCCGCACTCAATTCTTGATTTTCTTGATGCAAAATATGTTTGCGTTATTCCGGACTCAGTTCTTGATTTTCTTGTTCAAACACATGTTTCGTTGTTTTCCGCACTCAATTCTTGATTTTCTTGATGCAAAATTTGTTTGCGGTATTCCGGACTCAGTTCTTGATTTTCTTGATCCGAAACAAGTTTGGTTGTATTCCGCACTCAATTCTTGATTTTCTTGATGCAAAACATGTTTGCGTTATTCCGGACTCAGTTCTTGATTTTCTTGTTCAAAAACAAGTTTGGTTGTTTTCCGCACTCAATTCTTGATTTTCTTGATACAAAACATGTTTGCGTTATTCCGGACTCAGTTCTTGATTTTCTTGATCCGAAACAAGTTTGGTTGTATTCCGCACTCAATTCTTGATTTTCTTGATGCAAAACATGTTTGCGTTATTCCGGACTCAGTTCTTGATTTTCTTGTTCACAAACAAGTTTGGTTGTTTTCCGCACTCAATTCTTGATTTTCTTGATGCAAAATTTGTTTGCGGTATTCCGGACTCAGTTCTTGATTTTCTTGATCCGACACAAGTTTGGTTGTATTCCGCACTCAATTCTTGATTTTCTTGATGCAAAACATGTTTGCGTTATTCCGGACTCAGTTCTTGATTTTCTTGTTCAAAAACAAGTTTGGTTGTTTTCCGCACTCAATTCTTGATTTTCTTGATGCAAAACATGTTTGCGTTATTCCGGACTCAGTTCTTGATTTTCTTGTTCCGAAACAAGTTTGGTTGTATTCCGCACTCAATTCTTGATTTTCTTGATGCAAAATATGTTTGCGTTATTCCGGACTCAGTTCTTGATTTTCTTGTTCCGAAACAAGTTTGGTTGTATTCCGCACTCAATTCTTGATTTTCTTGATGCAAAATATGTTTGCGTTATTCCGGACTCAGTTCTTGATTTTCTTGTTCAAACACATGTTTCGTTGTTTTCCGCACTCAATTCTTGATTTTCTTGATGCAAAATTTGTTTGCGGTATTCCGGACTCAGTTCTTGATTTTCTTGATCCGAAACAAGTTTGGTTGTATTCCGCACTCAATTCTTGATTTTCTTGATGGAAAACATGTTTGCGTTATTCCGGACTCAGTTCTTGATTTTCTTGTTCACAAACAAGTTTGGTTGTTTTCCGCACTCAATTCTTGATTTTCTTGATACAAAACATGTTTGCGTTATTCCGGACTCAGTTCTTGATTTTCTTGATCCGAAACAAGTTTGGTTGTATTCCGCACTCAATTCTTGATTTTCTTGATGCAAAACATGTTTGCGTTATTCCGGACTCAGTTCTTGATTTTCTTGTTCAAAAACAAGTTTGGTTGTTTTCCGCACTCAATTCTTGATTTTCTTGATACAAAATATGTTTGCGTTATTCCGGACTCAGTTCTTGATTTTCTTGATCCGAAACAAGTTTGGTTGTATTCCGCACTCAATTCTTGATTTTCTTGATGGAAAACATGTTTGCGTTATTCCGGACTCAGTTCTTGATTTTCTTGTTCAAAAACAAGTTTGGTTGTTTTCCGCACTCAATTCTTGATTTTCTTGATACAAAACATGTTTGCGTTATTCCGGACTCAGTTCTTGATTTTCTTGATCCGAAACAAGTTTGGTTGTATTCCGCACTCAATTCTTGATTTTCTTGATGCAAAACATGTTTGCGTTATTCCGGACTCAGTTCTTGATTTTCTTGTTCAAAAACAAGTTTGGTTGTTTTCCGCACTCAATTCTTGATTTTCTTGATACAAAACATGTTTGCGTTATTCCGGACTCAGTTCTTGATTTTCTTGATCCGAAACAAGTTTGGTTGTATTCCGCACTCAATTCTTGATTTTCTTGATGCAAAACATGTTTGCGTTATTCCGGACTCAGTTCTTGATTTTCTTATTCACAAACAAGTTTGGTTGTTTTCCGCACTCAATTCTTGATTTTCTTGATGCAAAACTTGTTTGCGGTATTCCGGACTCAGTTCTTGATTTTCTTGTTCAAAAACAAGTTTGGTTGTTTTCCTCACTCAATTCTTGATTTTCTTGATGCAAAATTTGTTTGCGGTATTCCGGACTCAGTTCTTGATTTTCTTGATCCGAAACAAGTTTGGTTATATTCCGCACTCAATTCTTGATTTTCTTGATGCAAAACATGTTTGCGTTATTCCGGACTCAGTTCTTGATTTTCTTGTTCAAAAACAAGTTTGGTTGTTTTCCGCACTCAATTCTTGATTTTCTTGATGCAAAACATGTTTGCGTTATTCCGGACTCAGTTCTTGATTTTCTTGTTCCGAAACAAGTTTGGTTGTATTCCGCACTCAATTCTTGATTTTCTTGATGCAAAATATGTTTGCGTTATTCCGGACTCAGTTCTTGATTTTCTTGTTCCGAAACAAGTTTGGTTGTATTCCGCACTCAATTCTTGATTTTCTTGATGCAAAATATGTTTGCGTTATTCCGGACTCAGTTCTTGATTTTCTTGTTCAAACACATGTTTCGTTGTTTTCCGCACTCAATTCTTGATTTTCTTGATGCAAAATTTGTTTGCGGTATTCCGGACTCAGTTCTTGATTTTCTTGATCCGAAACAAGTTGGGTTGTATTCCGCACTCAATTCTTGATTTTCTTGATGCAAAACATGTTTGCGTTATTCCGGACTCAGTTCTTGATTTTCTTGTTCAAAAACAAGTTTGGTTGTTTTCCGCACTCAATTCTTGATTTTCTTGATGCAAAACATGTTTGCGTTATTCCGGACTCAGTTCTTGATTTTCTTGTTCCGAAACAAGTTTGGTTGTATTCCGCACTCAATTCTTGATTTTCTTGATGCAAAATATGTTTGCGTTATTCCGGACTCAGTTCTTGATTTTCTTGTTCCGAAACAAGTTTGGTTGTATTCCGCACTCAATTCTTGATTTTCTTGATGCAAAATATGTTTGCGTTATTCCGGACTCAGTTCTTGATTTTCTTGTTCAAAGACATGTTTCGTTGTTTTCCGCACTCAATTCTTGATTTTCTTGATGCAAAATTTGTTTGCGGTATTCCGGACTCAGTTCTTGATTTTCTTGATCCGAAACAAGTTTGGTTGTATTCCGCACTCAATTCTTGATTTTCTTGATGGAAAACATGTTTGCGTTATTCCGGACTCAGTTCTTGATTTTCTTGTTCACAAACAAGTTTGGTTGTTTTCCGCACTCAATTCTTGATTTTCTTGATACAAAACATGTTTGCGTTATTCCGGACTCAGTTCTTGATTTTCTTGATCCGAAACAAGTTTGGTTGTATTCCGCACTCAATTCTTGATTTTCTTGATGCAAAACATGTTTGCGTTATTCCGGACTCAGTTCTTGATTTTCTTGTTCAAAAACAAGTTTGGTTGTTTTCCGCACTCAATTCTTGATTTTCTTGATACAAAATATGTTTGCGTTATTCCGGACTCAGTTCTTGATTTTCTTGATCCGAAACAAGTTTGGTTGTATTCCGCACTCAATTCTTGATTTTCTTGATGGAAAACATGTTTGCGTTATTCCGGACTCAGTTCTTGATTTTCTTGTTCAAAAACAAGTTTGGTTGTTTTCCGCACTCAATTCTTGATTTTCTTGATACAAAACATGTTTGCGTTATTCCGGACTCAGTTCTTGATTTTCTTGATCCGAAACAAGTTTGGTTGTATTCCGCACTCAATTCTTGATTTTCTTGATGCAAAACATGTTTGCGTTATTCCGGACACAGTTCTTGATTTTCTTGTTCAAAAACAAGTTTGGTTGTTTTCCGCACTCAATTCTTGATTTTCTTGATACAAAACATGTTTGCGTTATTCCGGACTCAGTTCTTGATTTTCTTGATCCGAAACAAGTTTGGTTGTATTCCGCACTCAATTCTTGATTTTCTTGATGCAAAACATGTTTGCGTTATTCCGGACTCAGTTCTTGATTTTCTTATTCACAAACAAGTTTGGTTGTTTTCCGCACTCAATTCTTGATTTTCTTGATGCAAAACTTGTTTGCGGTATTCCGGACTCAGTTCTTGATTTTCTTGTTCAAAAACAAGTTTGGTTGTTTTCCTCACTCAATTCTTGATTTTCTTGATGCAAAATTTGTTTGCGGTATTCCGGACTCAGTTCTTGATTTTCTTGATCCGAAACAAGTTTGGTTGTATTCCGCACTCAATTCTTGATTTTCTTGATGCAAAACATGTTTGCGTTATTCCGGACTCAGTTCTTGATTTTCTTGTTCAAAAACAAGTTTGGTTGTTTTCCGCACTCAATTCTTGATTTTCTTGATGCAAAACATGTTTGCGTTATTCCGGACTCAGTTCTTGATTTTCTTGTTCCGAAACAAGTTTGGTTGTATTCCGCACTCAATTCTTGATTTTCTTGATGCAAAATATGTTTGCATTATTCCGGACTCAGTTCTTGATTTTCTTGCTCCGAAACAAGTTTGGTTGTATTCCGCACTCAATTCTTGATTTTCTTGATGCAAAATATGTTTGCGTTATTCCGGACTCAGTTCTTGATTTTCTTGTTCAAACACATGTTTCGTTGTTTTCCGCACTCAATTCTTGATTTTATTGATGCAAAATTTGTTTGCGGTATTCCGGACTCAGTTCTTGATTTTCTTGATCCGAAACAAGTTTGGTTGTATTCCGCACTCAATTCTTGATTTTCTTGATGCAAAACATGTTTGCGTTATTCCGGACTCAGTTCTTGATTTTCTTGTTCAAAAACAAGTTTGGTTGTTTTCCGCACTCAATTCTTGATTTTCTTGATACAAAACATGTTTGCGTTATTCCGGACTCAGTTCTTGATTTTCTTGATCCGAAACAAGTTTGGTTGTATTCCGCACTCAATTCTTGATTTTCTTGATGCAAAACATGTTTGCGTTATTCCGGACTCAGTTCTTGATTTTCTTGTTCACAAACAAGTTTGGTTGTTTTCCGCACTCAATTCTTGATTTTCTTGATGCAAAATTTGTTTGCGGTATTCCGGACTCAGTTCTTGATTTTCTTGATCCGACACAAGTTTGGTTGTATTCCGCACTCAATTCTTGATTTTCTTGATGCAAAACATGTTTGCGTTATTCCGGACTCAGTTCTTGATTTTCTTGTTCAAAAACAAGTTTGGTTGTTTTCCGCACTCAATTCTTGATTTTCTTGATGCAAAACATGTTTGCGTTATTCCGGACTCAGTTCTTGATTTTCTTGTTCCGAAACAAGTTTGGTTGTATTCCGCACTCAATTCTTGATTTTCTTGATGCAAAATATGTTTGCGTTATTCCGGACTCAGTTCTTGATTTTCTTGTTCCGAAACAAGTTTGGTTGTATTCCGCACTCAATTCTTGATTTTCTTGATGCAAAATATGTTTGCGTTATTCCGGACTCAGTTCTTGATTTTCTTGTTCCGAAACAAGTTTGGTTGTATTCCGCACTCAATTCTTGATTTTCTTGATACAAAATATGTTTGCGTTATTCCGGACTCAGTTCTTGATTTTCTTGATCCGAAACAAGTTTGGTTGTATTCCGCACTCAATTCTTGATTTTCTTGATGGAAAACATGTTTGCGTTATTCCGGACTCAGTTCTTGATTTTCTTGTTCAAAAACAAGTTTGGTTGTTTTCCGCACTCAATTCTTGATTTTCTTGATACAAAACATGTTTGCGTTATTCCGGACTCAGTTCTTGATTTTCTTGATCCGAAACAAGTTTGGTTGTATTCCGCACTCAATTCTTGATTTTCTTGATGCAAAACATGTTTGCGTTATTCCGGACACAGTTCTTGATTTTCTTGTTCAAAAACAAGTTTGGTTGTTTTCCGCACTCAATTCTTGATTTTCTTGATACAAAACATGTTTGCGTTATTCCGGACTCAGTTCTTGATTTTCTTGATCCGAAACAAGTTTGGTTGTATTCCGCACTCAATTCTTGATTTTCTTGATGCAAAACATGTTTGCGTTATTCCGGACTCAGTTCTTGATTTTCTTGTTCACAAACAAGTTTGGTTGTTTTCCGCACTCAATTCTTGATTTTCTTGATGCAAAACTTGTTTGCGGTATTCCGGACTCAGTTCTTGATTTTCTTGTTCAAAAACAAGTTTGGTTGTTTTCCTCACTCAATTCTTGATTTTCTTGATGCAAAATTTGTTTGCGGTATTCCGGACTCAGTTCTTGATTTTCTTGATCCGAAACAAGTTTGGTTGTATTCCGCACTCAATTCTTGATTTTCTTGATGCAAAACATGTTTGCGTTATTCCGGACTCAGTTCTTGATTTTCTTGTTCAAAAACAAGTTTGGTTGTTTTCCGCACTCAATTCTTGATTTTCTTGATGCAAAACATGTTTGCGTTATTCCGGACTCAGTTCTTGATTTTCTTGTTCCGAAACAAGTTTGGTTGTATTCCGCACTCAATTCTTGATTTTCTTGATGCAAAATATGTTTGCGTTATTCCGGACTCAGTTCTTGATTTTCTTGTTCCGAAACAAGTTTGGTTGTATTCCGCACTCAATTCTTGATTTTCTTGATGCAAAATATGTTTGCGTTATTCCGGACTCAGTTCTTGATTTTCTTGTTCAAACACATGTTTCGTTGTTTTCCGCACTCAATTCTTGATTTTCTTGATGCAAAATTTGTTTGCGGTATTCCGGACTCAGTTCTTGATTTTCTTGATCCGAAACAAGTTGGGTTGTATTCCGCACTCAATTCTTGATTTTCTTGATGCAAAACATGTTTGCGTTATTCCGGACTCAGTTCTTGATTTTCTTGTTCAAAAACAAGTTTGGTTGTTTTCCGCACTCAATTCTTGATTTTCTTGATACAAAACATGTTTGCGTTATTCCGGACTCAGTTCTTGATTTTCTTGATCCGAAACAAGTTTGGTTGTATTCCGCACTCAATTCTTGATTTTCTTGATGCAAAACATGTTTGCGTTATTCCGGACTCAGTTCTTGATTTTCTTGTTCACAAACAAGTTTGGTTGTTTTCCGCACTCAATTCTTGATTTTCTTGATGCAAAATTTGTTTGCGGTATTCCGGACTCAGTTCTTGATTTTCTTGATCCGAAACAAGTTTGGTTGTATTCCGCACTCAATTCTTGATTTTCTTGATGCAAAACATGTTTGCGTTATTCCGGACTCAGTTCTTGATTTTCTTGTTCAAAAACAAGTTTGGTTGTTTTCCGCACTCAATTCTTGATTTTCTTGATGCAAAACATGTTTGCGTTATTCCGGACTCAGTTCTTGATTTTCTTGATCCGAAACAAGTTTGGTTGTATTCCGCACTCAATTCTTGATTTTCTTGATGCAAAACATGTTTGCGTTATTCCGGACTCAGTTCTTGATTTTCTTGTTCAAAAACAAGCTTGGTTGTTTTCCGCACTCAATTCTTGATTTTCTTGATACAAAACATGTTTGCGTTATTCCGGACTCAGTTCTTGATTTTCTTGATCCGAAACAAGTTTGGTTGTATTCCGCACTCAATTCTTGATTTTCTTGATGCAAAACATGTTTGCGTTATTCCGGACTCAGTTCTTGATTTTCTTGTTCAAAAACAAGTTTGGTTGTTTTCCGCACTCAATTCTTGATTTTCTTGATACAAAACATGTTTGCGTTATTCCGGACTCAGTTCTTGATTTTCTTGATCCGAAACAAGTTTGGTTGTATTCCGCACTCAATTCTTGATTTTCTTGATGGAAAACATGTTTGCGTTATTCCGGACTCAGTTCTTGATTTTCTTGTTCAAAAACAAGTTTGGTTGTTTTCCGCACTCAATTCTTGATTTTCTTGATACAAAACATGTTTGCGTTATTCCGGACTCAGTTCTTGATTTTCTTGATCCGAAACAAGTTTGGTTGTATTCCGCACTCAATTCTTGATTTTCTTGATGCAAAACATGTTTGCGTTATTCCGGACTCAGTTCTTGATTTTCTTGTTCAAAAACAAGTTTGGTTGTTTTCCGCACTCAATTCTTGATTTTCTTGATACAAAACATGTTTGCGTTATTCCGGACACAGTTCTTCATTTTCTTGATCCGAAACAAGTTTGGTTGTATTCCGCACTCAATTCTTGATTTTCTTGATGCAAAACATGTTTGCGTTATTCCGGACTCAGTTTTTGATTTTCTTGTTCACAAACAAGCTTGGTTGTTTTCCGCACTCAATTGTTGATTTTCTTGATGCAAAACATGTTTGCGTTATTTCGGACTCAGTTCTTGATTTTCTTGATCCGAAACAAGTTTGGTTGTATTCCGCACTCACTTCTTGATTTTCTTGATGGAAAACATGTTTGCGTTATTCCGGACTCAGTTCTTGATTTTCTTGTTCAAAAACAAGTTTGGTTGTTTTCCGCACTCAATTCTTGATTTTCTTGATACAAAACATGTTTGCGTTATTCCGGACTCAGTTCTTGATTTTCTTGATCCGAAACAAGTTTGGTTGTATTCCGCACTCAATTCTTGATTTTCTTGATGCAAAACATGTTTGCGTTATTCCGGACTCAGTTCTTGATTTTCTTGATCCGAAACAAGTTTGGTTGTATTCCGCACTCAATTCTTGATTTTCTTGATGCAAAACATGTTTGCGTTATTCCGGACTCAGTTCTTGATTTTCTTATTCACAAACAAGTTTGGTTGTTTTCCGCACTCAATTCTTGATTTTCTTGATGCAAAACTTGTTTGCGGTATTCCGGACTCAGTTCTTGATTTTCTTGTTCAAAAACAAGTTTGGTTGTTTTCCTCACTCAATTCTTGATTTTCTTGATGCAAAATTTGTTTGCGGTATTCCGGACTCAGTTCTTGATTTTCTTGATCCGAAACAAGTTTGGTTGTATTCCGCACTCAATTCTTGATTTTCTTGATGCAAAACATGTTTGCGTTATTCCGGACTCAGTTCTTGATTTTCTTGTTCAAAAACAAGTTTGGTTGTTTTCCGCACTCAATTCTTGATTTTCTTGATGCAAAACATGTTTGCGTTATTCCGGACTCAGTTCTTGATTTTCTTGTTCCGAAACAAGTTTGGTTGTATTCCGCACTCAATTCTTGATTTTCTTGATGCAAAATATGTTTGCGTTATTCCGGACTCAGTTCTTGATTTTCTTGTTCCGAAACAAGTTTGGTTGTATTCCGCACTCAATTCTTGATTTTCTTGATGCAAAATATGTTTGCGTTATTCCGGACTCAGTTCTTGATTTTCTTGTTCAAACACATGTTTCGTTGTTTTCCGCACTCAATTCTTGATTTTCTTGATGCAAAATTTGTTTGCGGTATTCCGGACTCAGTTCTTGATTTTCTTGATCCGAAACAAGTTGGGTTGTATTCCGCACTCAATTCTTGATTTTCTTGATGCAAAACATGTTTGCGTTATTCCGGACTCAGTTCTTGATTTTCTTGTTCAAAGACATGTTTCGTTGTTTTCCGCACTCAATTCTTGATTTTCTTGATGCAAAATTTGTTTGCGGTATTCCGGACTCAGTTCTTGATTTTCTTGATCCGAAACAAGTTTGGTTGTATTCCGCACTCAATTCTTGATTTTCTTGATGGAAAACATGTTTGCGTTATTCCGGACTCAGTTCTTGATTTTCTTGTTCAAAAACAAGTTTGGTTGTTTTCCGCACTCAATTCTTGATTTTCTTGATACAAAACATGTTTGCGTTATTCCGGACTCAGTTCTTGATTTTCTTGATCCGAAACAAGTTTGGTTGTATTCCGCACTCAATTCTTGATTTTCTTGATGCAAAACATGTTTGCGTTATTCCGGACACAGTTCTTGATTTTCTTGTTCAAAAACAAGTTTGGTTGTTTTCCGCACTCAATTCTTGATTTTCTTGATACAAAACATGTTTGCGTTATTCCGGACTCAGTTCTTGATTTTCTTGATCCGAAACAAGTTTGGTTGTATTCCGCACTCAATTCTTGATTTTCTTGATGCAAAACATGTTTGCGTTATTCCGGACTCAGTTCTTGATTTTCTTATTCACAAACAAGTTTGGTTGTTTTCCGCACTCAATTCTTGATTTTCTTGATGCAAAACTTGTTTGCGGTATTCCGGACTCAGTTCTTGATTTTCTTGTTCAAAAACAAGTTTGGTTGTTTTCCTCACTCAATTCTTGATTTTCTTGATGCAAAATTTGTTTGCGGTATTCCGGACTCAGTTCTTGATTTTCTTGATCCGAAACAAGTTTGGTTGTATTCCGCACTCAATTCTTGATTTTCTTGATGCAAAACATGTTTGCGTTATTCCGGACTCAGTTCTTGATTTTCTTGTTCAAAAACAAGTTTGGTTGTTTTCCGCACTCAATTCTTGATTTTCTTGATGCAAAACATGTTTGCGTTATTCCGGACTCAGTTCTTGATTTTCTTGTTCCGAAACAAGTTTGGTTGTATTCCGCACTCAATTCTTGATTTTCTTGATGCAAAATATGTTTGCGTTATTCCGGACTCAGTTCTTGATTTTCTTGCTCCGAAACAAGTTTGGTTGTATTCCGCACTCAATTCTTGATTTTCTTGATGCAAAATATGTTTGCGTTATTCCGGACTCAGTTCTTGATTTTCTTGTTCAAACACATGTTTCGTTGTTTTCCGCACTCAATTCTTGATTTTCTTGATGCAAAATTTGTTTGCGGTATTCCGGACTCAGTTCTTGATTTTCTTGATCCGAAACAAGTTGGGTTGTATTCCGCACTCAATTCTTAATTTTCTTGATGCAAAACATGTTTGCGTTATTCCGGACTCAGTTCTTGATTTTCTTGTTCAAAAACAAGTTTGGTTGTTTTCCGCACTCAATTCTTGATTTTCTTGATACAAAACATGTTTGCGTTATTCCGGACTCAGTTCTTGATTTTCTTGATCCGAAACAAGTTTGGTTGTATTCCGCACTCAATTCTTGATTTTCTTGATGCAAAACATGTTTGCGTTATTCCGGACTCAGTTCTTGATTTTCTTGTTCACAAACAAGTTTGGTTGTTTTCCGCACTCAATTCTTGATTTTCTTGATGCAAAATTTGTTTGCGGTATTCCGGACTCAGTTCTTGATTTTCTTGATCCGAAACAAGTTTGGTTGTATTCCGCACTCAATTCTTGATTTTCTTGATGCAAAACATGTTTGCGTTATTCCGGACTCAGTTCTTGATTTTCTTGTTCAAAAACAAGTTTGGTTGTTTTCCGCACTCAATTCTTGATTTTCTTGATGCAAAACATGTTTGCGTTATTCCGGACTCAGTTCTTGATTTTCTTGTTCCGAAACAAGTTTTGTTGTATTCCGCACTCAATTCTTGATTTTCTTGATGCAAAATATGTTTGCGTTATTCCGGACTCAGTTCTTGATTTTCTTGTTCCGAAACAAGTTTGGTTGTATTCCGCACTCAATTCTTGATTTTCTTGATGCAAAATATGTTTGCGTTATTCCGGACTCAGTTCTTGATTTTCTTGTTCAAACACATGTTTCGTTGTTTTCCGCACTCAATTCTTGATTTTCTTGATGCAAAATTTGTTTGCGGTATTCCGGACTCAGTTCTTGATTTTCTTGATCCGAAACAAGTTGGGTTGTATTCCGCACTCAATTCTTGATTTTCTTGATGCAAAACATGTTTGCGTTATTCCGGACTCAGTTCTTGATTTTCTTGTTCAAAAACAAGTTTGGTTGTTTTCCGCACTCAATTCTTGATTTTCTTGATACAAAACATGTTTGCGTTATTCCGGACTCAGTTCTTGATTTTCTTGATCCGAAACAAGTTTGGTTGTATTCCGCACTCAATTCTTGATTTTCTTGATGCAAAACATGTTTGCGTTATTCCGGACTCAGTTCTTGATTTTCTTGTTCACAAACAAGTTTGGTTGTTTTCCGCACTCAATTCTTGATTTTCTTGATGCAAAATTTGTTTGCGGTATTCCGGACTCAGTTCTTGATTTTCTTGATCCGAAACAAGTTTGGTTGTATTCCGCACTCAATTCTTGATTTTCTTGATGCAAAACATGTTTGCGTTATTCCGGACTCAGTTCTTGATTTTCTTGTTCAAAAACAAGTTTGGTTGTTTTCCGCACTCAATTCTTGATTTTCTTGATGCAAAACATGTTTGCGTTATTCCGGACTCAGTTCTTGATTTTCTTGTTCCGAAACAAGTTTGGTTGTATTCCGCACTCAATTCTTGATTTTCTTGATGCAAAATATGTTTGCGTTATTCCGGACTCAGTTCTTGATTTTCTTGTTCCGAAACAAGTTTGGTTGTATTCCGCACTCAATTCTTGATTTTCTTGATGCAAAATATGTTTGCGTTATTCCGGACTCAGTTCTTGATTTTCTTGTTCAAACACATGTTTCGTTGTTTTCCGCACTCAATTCTTGATTTTCTTGATGCAAAATTTGTTTGCGGTATTCCGGACTCAGTTCTTGATTTTCTTGATCCGAAACAAGTTTGGTTGTATTCCGCACTCAATTCTTGATTTTCTTGATGCAAAACATGTTTGCGTTATTCCGGACTCAGTTCTTGATTTTCTTGTTCAAAAACAAGTTTGGTTGTTTTCCGCACTCAATTCTTGATTTTCTTGATACAAAACATGTTTGCGTTATTCCGGACTCAGTTCTTGATTTTCTTGATCCGAAACAAGTTTGGTTGTATTCCGCATTCAATTCTTGATTTTCTTGATGCAAAACATGTTTGCGTTATTCCGGACTCAGTTCTTGATTTTCTTATTCACAAACAAGTTTGGTTGTTTTCCGCACTCAATTCTTGATTTTCTTGATGCAAAACTTGTTTGCGGTATTCCGGACTCAGTTCTTGATTTTCTTGTTCAAAAACAAGTTTGGTTGTTTTCCTCACTCAATTCTTGATTTTCTTGATGCAAAATTTGTTTGCGGTATTCCGGACTCAGTTCTTGATTTTCTTGATCCGAAACAAGTTTGGTTGTATTCCGCACTCAATTCTTGATTTTCTTGATGCAAAACATGTTTGCGTTATTCCGGACTCAGTTCTTGATTTTCTTGTTCAAAAACAAGTTTGGTTGTTTTCCGCACTCAATTCTTGATTTTCTTGATGCAAAACATGTTTGCGTTATTCCGGACTCAGTTCTTGATTTTCTTGTTCCGAAACAAGTTTGGTTGTATTCCGCACTCAATTCTTGATTTTCTTGATGCAAAATATGTTTGCGTTATTCCGGACTCAGTTCTTGATTTTCTTGCTCCGAAACAAGTTTGGTTGTATTCCGCACTCAATTCTTGATTTTCTTGATGCAAAACATGTTTGCGTTATTCCGGACTCAGTTCTTGATTTTCTTGTTCACAAACAAGTTTGGTTGTTTTCCGCACTCAATTCTTGATTTTCTTGATGCAAAATTTGTTTGCGGTATTCCGGACTCAGTTCTTGATTTTCTTGATCCGAAACAAGTTTGGTTGTATTCCGCACTCAATTCTTGATTTTCTTGATGCAAAACATGTTTGCGTTATTCCGGACTCAGTTCTTGATTTTCTTGTTCAAAAACAAGTTTGGTTGTTTTCCGCACTCAATTCTTGATTTTCTTGATGCAAAACATGTTTGCGTTATTCCGGACTCAGTTCTTGATTTTCTTGTTCCGAAACAAGTTTGGTTGTATTCCGCACTCAATTCTTGATTTTCTTGATGCAAAATATGTTTGCGTTATTCCGGACTCAGTTCTTGATTTTCTTGTTCCGAAACAAGTTTGGTTGTATTCCGCACTCAATTCTTGATTTTCTTGATGCAAAATATGTTTGCGTTATTCCGGACTCAGTTCTTGATTTTCTTGTTCAAACACATGTTTCGTTGTTTTCCGCACTCAATTCTTGATTTTCTTGATGCAAAATTTGTTTGCGGTATTCCGGACTCAGTTCTTGATTTTCTTGATCCGAAACAAGTTGGGTTGTATTCCGCACTCAATTCTTGATTTTCTTGATGCAAAACATGTTTGCGTTATTCCGGACTCAGTTCTTAATTTTCTTGTTCAAAAACAAGTTTGGTTGTTTTCCGCACTCAATTCTTGATTTTCTTGATACAAAACATGTTTGCGTTATTCCGGACTCAGTTCTTGATTTTCTTGATCCGAAACAAGTTTGGTTGTATTCCGCACTCAATTCTTGATTTTCTTGATGCAAAACATGTTTGCGTTATTCCGGACTCAGTTCTTGATTTTCTTGTTCACAAACAAGTTTGGTTGTTTTCCGCACTCAATTCTTGATTTTCTTGATGCAAAATTTGTTTGCGGTATTCCGGACTCAGTTCTTGATTTTCTTGATCCGAAACAAGTTTGGTTGTATTCCGCACTCAATTCTTGATTTTCTTGATGCAAAACATGTTTGCGTTATTCCGGACTCAGTTCTTGATTTTCTTGTTCAAAAACAAGTTTGGTTGTTTTCCGCACTCAATTCTTGATTTTCTTGATGCAAAACATGTTTGCGTTATTCCGGACTCAGTTCTTGATTTTCTTGTTCCGAAACAAGTTTGGTTGTATTCCGCACTCAATTCTTGATTTTCTTGATGCAAAATATGTTTGCGTTATTCCGGACTCAGTTCTTGATTTTCTTGTTCCGAAACAAGTTTGGTTGTATTCCGCACTCAATTCTTGATTTTCTTGATGCAAAATATGTTTGCGTTATTCCGGACTCAGTTCTTGATTTTCTTGTTCAAACACATGTTTCGTTGTTTTCCGCACTCAATTCTTGATTTTCTTGATGCAAAATTTGTTTGCGGTATTCCGGACTCAGTTCTTGATTTTCTTGATCCGAAACAAGTTTGGTTGTATTCCGCACTCAATTCTTGATTTTCTTGATGCAAAACATGTTTGCGTTATTCCGGACTCAGTTCTTGATTTTCTTGTTCAAAAACAAGTTTGGTTGTTTTCCGCACTCAATTCTTGATTTTCTTGATACAAAACATGTTTGCGTTATTCCGGACTCAGTTCTTGATTTTCTTGATCCGAAACAAGTTTGGTTGTATTCCGCATTCAATTCTTGATTTTCTTGATGCAAAACATGTTTGCGTTATTCCGGACTCAGTTCTTGATTTTCTTGTTCAAAAACAAGCTTGGTTGTTTTCCGCACTCAATTCTTGATTTTCTTGATACAAAACATGTTTGCGTTATTCCGGACTCAGTTCTTGATTTTCTTGATCCGAAACAAGTTTGGTTGTATTCCGCACTCAATTCTTGATTTTCTTGATGCAAAACATGTTTGCGTTATTCCGGACTCAGTTCTTGATTTTCTTGTTCAAAAACAAGTTTGGTTGTTTTCCGCACTCAATTCTTGATTTTCTTGATACAAAACATGTTTGCGTTATTCCGGACTCAGTTCTTGATTTTCTTGATCCGAAACAAGTTTGGTTGTATTCCGCACTCAATTCTTGATTTTCTTGATGGAAAACATGTTTGCGTTATTCCGGACTCAGTTCTTGATTTTCTTGTTCAAAAACAAGTTTGGTTGTTTTCCGCACTCAATTCTTGATTTTCTTGATACAAAACATGTTTGCGTTATTCCGGACTCAGTTCTTGATTTTCTTGATCCGAAACAAGTTTGGTTGTATTCCGCACTCAATTCTTGATTTTCTTGATGCAAAACATGTTTGCGTTATTCCGGACTCAGTTCTTGATTTTCTTGTTCAAAAACAAGTTTGGTTGTTTTCCGCACTCAATTCTTGATTTTCTTGATACAAAACATGTTTGCGTTATTCCGGACTCAGTTCTTCATTTTCTTGATCCGAAACAAGTTTGGTTGTATTCCGCACTCAATTCTTGATTTTCTTGATGCAAAACATGTTTGCGTTATTCCGGACTCAGTTTTTGATTTTCTTGTTCACAAACAAGCTTGGTTGTTTTCCGCACTCAATTGTTGATTTTCTTGATGCAAAACATGTTTGCGTTATTAAGGACTCAGTTCTTGATTTTCTTGATCCGAAACAAGTTTGGTTGTATTCCGCACTCAATTCTTGATTTTCTTGATGGAAAACATGTTTGCGTTATTCCGGACTCAGTTCTTGATTTTCTTGTTCACAAACAAGTTTGGTTGTTTTCCGCACTCAATTCTTGATTTTCTTGATACAAAACATGTTTGCGTTATTCCGGACTCAGTTCTTGATTTTCTTGATCCGAAACAAGTTTGGTTGTATTCCGCACTCAATTCTTGATTTTCTTGATGCAAAACATGTTTGCGTTATTCCGGACTCAGTTCTTGATTTTCTTGTTCAAAAACAAGTTTGGTTGTTTTCCGCACTCAATTCTTGATTTTCTTGATACAAAATATGTTTGCGTTATTCCGGACTCAGTTCTTGATTTTCTTGATCCGAAACAAGTTTGGTTGTATTCCGCACTCAATTCTTGATTTTCTTGATGGAAAACATGTTTGCGTTATTCCGGACTCAGTTCTTGATTTTCTTGTTCACAAACAAGTTTGGTTGTTTTCCGCACTCAATTCTTGATTTTCTTGATGCAAAACATGTTTGCGTTATTCCGGACTCAGTTCTTGATTTTCTTGTTCCGAAACAAGTTTGGTTGTATTCCGCACTCAATTCTTGATTTTCTTGATGCAAAATATGTTTGCGTTATTCCGGACTCAGTTCTTGATTTTCTTGTTCCGAAACAAGTTTGGTTGTATTCCGCACTCAATTCTTGATTTTCTTGATGCAAAATATGTTTGCGTTATTCCGGACTCAGTTCTTGATTTTCTTGTTCAAACACATGTTTCGTTGTTTTCCGCACTCAATTCTTGATTTTCTTGATGCAAAATTTGTTTGCGGTATTCCGGACTCAGTTCTTGATTTTCTTGATCCGAAACAAGTTTGGTTGTATTCCGCACTCAATTCTTGATTTTCTTGATGCAAAACATGTTTGCGTTATTCCGGACTCAGTTCTTGATTTTCTTGTTCAAAAACAAGTTTGGTTCTTTTCCGCACTCAATTCTTGATTTTCTTGATACAAAACATGTTTGCGTTATTCCGGACTCAGTTCTTGATTTTCTTGATCCGAAACAAGTTTGGTTGTATTCCGCATTCAATTCTTGATTTTCTTGATGCAAAACATGTTTGCGTTATTCCGGACTCAGTTCTTGATTTTCTTGTTCAAAAACAAGCTTGGTTGTTTTCCGCACTCAATTCTTGATTTTCTTGATACAAAACATGTTTGCGTTATTCCGGACTCAGTTCTTGATTTTCTTGATCCGAAACAAGTTTGGTTGTATTCCGCACTCAATTCTTGCTTTTCTTGATGCAAAACATGTTTGCGTTATTCCGGACTCAGTTCTTGATTTTCTTGTTCAAAAACAAGTTTGGTTGTTTTCCGCACTCAATTCTTGATTTTCTTGATACAAAACATGTTTGCGTTATTCCGGACTCAGTTCTTGATTTTCTTGATCCGAAACAAGTTTGGTTGTATTCCGCACTCAATTCTTGATTTTCTTGATGGAAAACATGTTTGCGTTATTCCGGACTCAGTTCTTGATTTTCTTGTTCAAAAACAAGTTTGGTTGTTTTCCGCACTCAATTCTTGATTTTCTTGATACAAAACATGTTTGCGTTATTCCGGACTCAGTTCTTGATTTTCTTGATCCGAAACAAGTTTGGTTGTATTCCGCACTCAATTCTTGATTTTCTTGATGCAAAACATGTTTGCGTTATTCCGGACTCAGTTCTTGATTTTCTTGTTCAAAAACAAGTTTGGTTGTTTTCCGCACTCAATTCTTGATTTTCTTGATACAAAACATGTTTGCGTTATTCCGGACTCAGTTCTTCATTTTCTTGATCCGAAACAAGTTTGGTTGTATTCCGCACTCAATTCTTGATTTTCTTGATGCAAAACATGTTTGCGTTATTCCGGACTCAGTTCTTGATTTTCTTGTTCAAAAACAAGTTTGGTTGTTTTCCGCACTCAATTCTTGATTTTCTTGATACAAAACATGTTTGCGTTATTCCGGACTCAGTTCTTGATTTTCTTGATCCGAAACAAGTTTGGTTGTATTCCGCACTCAATTCTTGATTTTCATGATACAAAACATGTTTGCGTTATTCCGGACTCAGTTCTTGATTTTCTTGTTCAAAAACAAGTTTGGTTGTTTTCCGCACTCAATTCTTGATTTTCTTGATGCAAAACATGTTTGCGTTATTCCGGACTCAGTTCTTGATTTTCTTGATCCGAAACAAGTTTGGTTGTATTCCGCACTCAATTCTTGATTTTCTTGATGCAAAACATGTTTGCGTTATTCCGGACTCAGTTCTTGATTTTCTTGATCCGAAACAAGTTTGGTTGTATTCCGCACTCAATTCTTGATTTTCTTGATGCAAAACATGTTTGCGTTATTCCGGACTCAGTTCTTGATTTTCTTGTTCAAAAACAAGTTTGGTTGTTTTCCGCACTCAATTCTTGATTTTCTTGATACAAAATATGTTTGCGTTATTCCGGACTCAGTTCTTGATTTTCTTGATCCGAAACAAGTTTGGTTGTATTCCGCACTCAATTCTTGATTTTCTTGATGGAAAACATGTTTGCGTTATTCCGGACTCAGTTCTTGATTTTCTTGTTCAAAAACAAGTTTGGTTGTTTTCCGCACTCAATTCTTGATTTTCTTGATACAAAACATGTTTGCGTTATTCCGGACTCAGTTCTTGATTTTCTTGATCCGAAACAAGTTTGGTTGTATTCCGCACTCAATTCTTGATTTTCTTGATGCAAAACATGTTTGCGTTATTCCGGACTCAGTTCTTGATTTTCTTGTTCAAAAACAAGTTTGGTTGTTTTCCGCACTCAATTCTTGATTTTCTTGATACAAAACATGTTTGCGTTATTCCGGACTCAGTTCTTGATTTTCTTGATCCGAAACAAGTTTGGTTGTATTCCGCACTCAATTCTTGATTTTCTTGATGCAAAACATGTTTGCGTTATTCCGGACTCAGTTCTTGATTTTCTTATTCACAAACAAGTTTGGTTGTTTTCCGCACTCAATTCTTGATTTTCTTGATGCAAAACTTGTTTGCGGTATTCCGGACTCAGTTCTTGATTTTCTTGATCCGAAACAAGTTTGGTTGTATTCCGCACTCAATTCTTGATTTGCTTGATGCAAAATATGTTTGCGTTATTCCGGACTCAGTTCTTGATTTTCTTGTTCAAAAACAAGTTTGGTTGTTTTCCGCACTCAATTCTTGATTTTCTTGATACAAAACATGTTTGCGTTATTCCGGACTCAGTTCTTGATTTTCTTGATCCGAAACAAGTTTGGTTTTATTCCGCACTCAATTCTTGATTTTCTTGATGGAAAACATGTTTGCGTTATTCCGGACTCAGTTCTTGATTTTCTTGTTCAAAAACAAGTTTGGTTGTTTTCCGCACTCAATTCTTGATTTTCTTGATACAAAACATGTTTGCGTTATTCCGGACTCAGTTCTTGATTTTCTTGATCCGAAACAAGTTTGGTTGTATTCCGCACTCAATTCTTGATTTTCATGATACAAAACATGTTTGCGTTATTCCGGACTCAGTTCTTGATTTTCTTGTTCAAAAACAAGTTTGGTTGTTTTCCGCACTCAATTCTTGATTTTCTTGATACAAAACATGTTTGCGTTATTCCGGACTCAGTTCTTGATTTTCTTGATCCGAAACAAGTTTGGTTGTATTCCGCACTCAATTCTTGATTTTCTTGATGCAAAACATGTTTGCGTTATTCCGGACTCAGTTCTTGATTTTCTTGTTCACAAACAAGCTTGGTTGTTTTCCGCACTCAATTCTTGATTTTCTTGATGCAAAACATGTTTGCGTTATTTCGGACTCAGTTCTTGATTTTCTTGATCCGAAACAAGTTTGGTTGTATTCCGCACTCAATTCTTGATTTTCTTGATGCAAAACATGTTTGCGTTATTCCGGACTCAGTTCTTGATTTTCTTGTTCACAAACAAGCTTGGTTGTTTTCCGCACTCAATTCTTGATTTTCTTGATGCAAAACATGTTTGCGTTATTTCGGACTCAGTTCTTGATTTTCTTGATCCGAAACAAGTTTGGTTGTATTCCGCACTCAATTCTTGATTTTCTTGATGGAAAACATGTTTGCGTTATTCCGGACTCAGTTCTTGATTTTCTTGTTCACAAACAAGTTTGGTTGTTTTCCGCACTCAATTCTTGATTTTCTTGATACAAAACATGTTTGCGTTATTCCGGACTCAGTTCTTGATTTTCTTGATCCGAAACAAGTTTGGTTGTATTCCGCACTCAATTCTTGATTTTCTTGATGGAAAACATGTTTGCGTTATTCCGGACTCAGTTCTTGATTTTCTTGTTCAAAAACAAGTTTGGTTGTTTTCCGCACTCAATTCTTGATTTTCTTGATACAAAACATGTTTGCGTTATTCCGGACTCAGTTCTTGATTTTCTTGATCCGAAACAAGTTTGGTTGTATTCCGCACTCAATTCTTGATTTTCTTGATGCAAAACATGTTTGCGTTATTCCGGACTCAGTTCTTGATTTTCTTGTTCAAAAACAAGTTTGGTTGTTTTCCGCACTCAATTCTTGATTTTCTTGATACAAAACATGTTTGCGTTATTCCGGACTCAGTTCTTGATTTTCTTGATCCGAAACAAGTTTGGTTGTATTCCGCACTCAATTCTTGATTTTCTTGATGCAAAACATGTTTGCGTTATTCCGGACTCAGTTCTTGATTTTCTTATTCACAAACAAGTTTGGTTGTTTTCCGCACTCAATTCTTGATTTTCTTGATGCAAAACTTGTTTGCGGTATTCCGGACTCAGTTCTTGATTTTCTTGATCCGAAACAAGTTTGGTTGTATTCCGCACTCAATTCTTGATTTGCTTGATGCAAAATATGTTTGCGTTATTCCGGACTCAGTTCTTGATTTTCTTGTTCAAAAACAAGTTTGGTTGTTTTCCGCACTCAATTCTTGATTTTCTTGATACAAAACATGTTTGCGTTATTCCGGACTCAGTTCTTGATTTTCTTGATCCGAAACAAGTTTGGTTTTATTCCGCACTCAATTCTTGATTTTCTTGATGGAAAACATGTTTGCGTTATTCCGGACTCAGTTCTTGATTTTCTTGTTCAAAAACAAGTTTGGTTGTTTTCCGCACTCAATTCTTGATTTTCTTGATACAAAACATGTTTGCGTTATTCCGGACTCAGTTCTTGATTTTCTTGATCCGAAACAAGTTTGGTTGTATTCCGCACTCAATTCTTGATTTTCTTGATGCAAAACATGTTTGCGTTATTCCGGACTCAGTTCTTGATTTTCTTGTTCAAAAACAAGTTTGGTTGTTTTCCGCACTCAATTCTTGATTTTCTTGATACAAAACATGTTTGCGTTATTCCGGACTCAGTTCTTGATTTTCTTGATCCGAAACAAGTTTGGTTGTATTCCGCACTCAATTCTTGATTTTCTTGATGCAAAACATGTTTGCGTTATTCCGGACTCAGTTCTTGATTTTCTTGTTCACAAACAAGCTTGGTTGTTTTCCGCACTCAATTCTTGATTTTCTTGATGCAAAACATGTTTGCGTTATTTCGGACTCAGTTCTTGATTTTCTTGATCCGAAACAAGTTTGGTTGTATTCCGCACTCAATTCTTGATTTTCTTGATGCAAAACATGTTTGCGTTATTCCGGACTCAGTTCTTGATTTTCTTGTTCACAAACAAGCTTGGTTGTTTTCCGCACTCAATTCTTGATTTTCTTGATGCAAAACATGTTTGCGTTATTTCGGACTCAGTTCTTGATTTTCTTGATCCGAAACAAGTTTGGTTGTATTCCGCACTCAATTCTTGATTTTCTTGATGGAAAACATGTTTGCGTTATTCCGGACTCAGTTCTTGATTTTCTTGTTCACAAACAAGTTTGGTTGTTTTCCGCACTCAATTCTTGATTTTCTTGATACAAAACATGTTTGCGTTATTCCGGACTCAGTTCTTGATTTTCTTGATCCGAAACAAGTTTGGTTGTATTCCGCACTCAATTCTTGATTTTCTTGATGCAAAACATGTTTGCGTTATTCCGGACTCAGTTCTTGATTTTCTTGTTCAAAAACAAGTTTGGTTGTTTTCCGCACTCAATTCTTGATTTTCTTGATACAAAACATGTTTGCGTTATTCCGGACTCAGTTCTTGATTTTCTTGATCCGAAACAAGTTTGGTTGTATTCCGCACTCAATTCTTGATTTTCTTGATGGAAAACATGTTTGCGTTATTCCGGACTCAGTTCTTGATTTTCTTGTTCAAAAACAAGTTTGGTTGTTTTCCGCACTCAATTCTTGATTTTCTTGATACAAAACATGTTTGCGTTATTCCGGACTCAGTTCTTGATTTTCTTGATCCGAAACAAGTTTGGTTGTATTCCGCACTCAATTCTTGATTTTCATGATACAAAACATGTTTGCGTTATTCCGGACTCAGTTCTTGATTTTCTTGTTCAAAAACAAGTTTGGTTGTTTTCCGCACTCAATTCTTGATTTTCTTGATACAAAACATGTTTGCGTTATTCCGGACTCAGTTCTTGATTTTCTTGATCCGAAACAAGTTTGGTTGTATTCCGCACTCAATTCTTGATTTTCTTGATGCAAAACATGTTTGCGTTATTCCGGACTCAGTTCTTGATTTTCTTGTTCACAAACAAGCTTGGTTGTTTTCCGCACTCAATTCTTGATTTTCTTGATGCAAAACATGTTTGCGTTATTGCGGACTCAGTTCTTGATTTTCTTGATCCGAAACAAGTTTGGTTGTATTCCGCACTCAATTCTTGATTTTCTTGATGGAAAACATGTTTGCGTTATTCCGGACTCAGTTCTTGATTTTCTTGTTCACAAACAAGTTTGGTTGTTTTCCGCACTCAATTCTTGATTTTCTTGATACAAAACATGTTTGCGTTATTCCGGACTCAGTTCTTGATTTTCTTGATCCGAAACAAGTTTGGTTGTATTCCGCACTCAATTCTTGATTTTCTTGATGCAAAACATGTTTGCGTTATTCCGGACTCAGTTCTTGATTTTCTTGTTCAAAAACAAGTTTGGTTGTTTTCCGCACTCAATTCTTGATTTTCTTGATACAAAACATGTTTGCGTTATTCCGGACTCAGTTCTTGATTTTCTTGATCCGAAACAAGTTTGGTTGTATTCCGCACTCAATTCTTGATTTTCTTGATGGAAAACATGTTTGCGTTATTCCGGACTCAGTTCTTGATTTTCTTGTTCAAAAACAAGTTTGGTTGTTTTCCGCACTCAATTCTTGATTTTCTTGATACAAAACATGTTTGCGTTATTCCGGACTCAGTTCTTGATTTTCTTGATCCGAAACAAGTTTGGTTGTATTCCGCACTCAATTCTTGATTTTCTTGATGCAAAACATGTTTGCGTTATATCGGACTCAGTTCTTGATTTTCTTATTCACAAACAAGTTTGGTTGTTTTCCGCACTCAATTCTTGATTTTCTTGATGCAAAACTTGTTTGCGGTATTTCCGGACTCAGTTCTTGATTTTCTTGATCCGAAACAAGTTTGGTTGTATTCCGCACTCAATTCTTGATTTGCTTGATGCAAAATATGTTTGCGTTATTCCGGACTCAGTTCTTGATTTTCTTGTTCAAAAACAAGTTTGGTTGTTTTCCGCACTCAATTCTTGATTTTCTTGATACAAAACATGTTTGCGTTATTCCGGACTCAGTTCTTGATTTTCTTGATCCGAAACAAGTTTGGTTGTATTCCGCATTCAATTCTTGATTTTCTTGATGCAAAACATGTTTGCGTTATTCCGGACTCAGTACTTGATTTTCTTGTTCACAAACAAGTTTGGTTGTTTTCCGCACTCAATTCTTGATTTTCTTGATGCAAAACATGTTTGCGTTATTCCGGACTCAGTTCTTGATTTTCTTATTCACAAACAAGTTTGGTTGTTTTCCGCACTCAATTCTTGATTTTCTTGATGCAAAACTTGTTTGCGGTATTCCGGACTCAGTTCTTGATTTTCTTCATCCGAAACAAGTTTGGTTGTATTCCGCACTCAATTCTTGATTTTCTTGATGCAAAACATGTTTGCGTTATTCCGGACTCAGTTCTTGATTTTCTTGTTCAAAAACAAGTTTGGTTGTTTTCCGCACTCAATTCTTGATTTTCTTGATACAAAACATGTTTGCGTTATTCCGGACTCAGTTCTTGATTTTCTTGATCCGAAACAAGTTTGGTTGTATTCCGCACTCAATTCTTGATTTTCTTGATGGAAAACATGTTTGCGTTATTCCGGACTCAGTTCTTGATTTTCTTGTTCAAAAACAAGTTTGGTTGTTTTCCGCACTCAATTCTTGATTTTCTTGATACAAAACATGTTTGCGTTATTCCGGACTCAGTTCTTGATTTTCTTGATCCGAAACAAGTTTGGTTGTATTCCGCACTCAATTCTTGATTTTCATGATACAAAACATGTTTGCGTTATTCCGGACTCAGTTCTTGATTTTCTTGTTCAAAAACAAGTTTGGTTGTTTTCCGCACTCAATTCTTGATTTTCTCGATACAAAACATGTTTGCGTTATTCCGGACTCAGTTCTTGATTTTCTTGATCCGAAACAAATTTGGTTGTATTCCGCACTCAATTCTTGATTTTCTTGATACAAAACATGTTTGCGTTATTCCGGACTCAGTTCTTGATTTTCTTGTTCACAAACAAGCTTGGTTGTTTTCCGCACTCAATTCTTGATTTTCTTGATGCAAAACATGTTTGCGTTATTTCGGACTCAGTTCTTGATTTTCTTGATCCGAAACAAGTTTGGTTGTATTCCGCACTCAATTCTTGATTTTCTTGATGGAAAACATGTTTGCGTTATTCCGGACTCAGTTCTTGATTTTCTTGTTCACAAACAAGTTTGGTTGTTTTCCGCACTCAATTCTTGATTTTCTTGATACAAAACATGTTTGCGTTATTCCGGACTCAGTTCTTGATTTTCTTGATCCGAAACAAGTTTGGTTGTATTCCGCACTCAATTCTTGATTTTCTTGATGCAAAACATGTTTGCGTTATTCCGGACTCAGTTCTTGATTTTCTTGTTCAAAAACAAGTTTGGTTGTTTTCCGCACTCAATTCTTGATTTTCTTGATACAAAACATGTTTGCGTTATTCCGGACTCAGTTCTTGATTTTCTTGATCCGAAACAAGTTTGGTTGTATTCCGCACTCAATTCTTGATTTTCTTGATGGAAAACATGTTTGCGTTATTCCGGACTCAGTTCTTGATTTTCTTGTTCAAAAACAAGTTTGGTTGTTTTCCGCACTCAATTCTTGATTTTCTTGATACAAAACATGTTTGCGTTATTCCGGACTCAGTTCTTGATTTTCTTGATCCGAAACAAGTTTGGTTGTATTCCGCACTCAATTCTTGATTTTCATGATACAAAACATGTTTGCGTTATTCCGGACTCAGTTCTTGATTTTCTTGTTCAAAAACAAGTTTGGTTGTTTTCCGCACTCAATTCTTGATTTTCTTGATACAAAACATGTTTGCGTTATTCCGGACTCAGTTCTTGATTTTCTTGATCCGAAACAAGTTTGGTTGTATTCCGCACTCAATTCTTGATTTTCTTGATGCAAAACATGTTTGCGTTATTCCGGACTCAGTTCTTGATTTTCTTGTTCACAAACAAGCTTGGTTGTTTTCCGCACTCAATTCTTGATTTTCTTGATGCAAAACATGTTTGCGTTATTGCGGACTCAGTTCTTGATTTTCTTGATCCGAAACAAGTTTGGTTGTATTCCGCACTCAATTCTTGATTTTCTTGATGGAAAACATGTTTGCGTTATTCCGGACTCAGTTCTTGATTTTCTTGTTCACAAACAAGTTTGGTTGTTTTCCGCACTCAATTCTTGATTTTCTTGATACAAAACATGTTTGCGTTATTCCGGACTCAGTTCTTGATTTTCTTGATCCGAAACAAGTTTGGTTGTATTCCGCACTCAATTCTTGATTTTCTTGATGCAAAACATGTTTGCGTTATTCCGGACTCAGTTCTTGATTTTCTTGTTCAAAAACAAGTTTGGTTGTTTTCCGCACTCAATTCTTGATTTTCTTGATACAAAACATGTTTGCGTTATTCCGGACTCAGTTCTTGATTTTCTTGATCCGAAACAAGTTTGGTTGTATTCCGCACTCAATTCTTGATTTTCTTGATGGAAAACATGTTTGCGTTATTCCGGACTCAGTTCTTGATTTTCTTGTTCAAAAACAAGTTTGGTTGTTTTCCGCACTCAATTCTTGATTTTCTTGATACAAAACATGTTTGCGTTATTCCGGACTCAGTTCTTGATTTTCTTGATCCGAAACAAGTTTGGTTGTATTCCGCACTCAATTCTTGATTTTCTTGATGCAAAACATGTTTGCGTTATATCGGACTCAGTTCTTGATTTTCTTATTCACAAACAAGTTTGGTTGTTTTCCGCACTCAATTCTTGATTTTCTTGATGCAAAACTTGTTTGCGGTATTTCCGGACTCAGTTCTTGATTTTCTTGATCCGAAACAAGTTTGGTTGTATTCCGCACTCAATTCTTGATTTGCTTGATGCAAAATATGTTTGCGTTATTCCGGACTCAGTTCTTGATTTTCTTGTTCAAAAACAAGTTTGGTTGTTTTCCGCACTCAATTCTTGATTTTCTTGATACAAAACATGTTTGCGTTATTCCGGACTCAGTTCTTGATTTTCTTGATCCGAAACAAGTTTGGTTGTATTCCGCATTCAATTCTTGATTTTCTTGATGCAAAACATGTTTGCGTTATTCCGGACTCAGTACTTGATTTTCTTGTTCACAAACAAGTTTGGTTGTTTTCCGCACTCAATTCTTGATTTTCTTGATGCAAAACATGTTTGCGTTATTCCGGACTCAGTTCTTGATTTTCTTATTCACAAACAAGTTTGGTTGTTTTCCGCACTCAATTCTTGATTTTCTTGATGCAAAACTTGTTTGCGGTATTCCGGACTCAGTTCTTGATTTTCTTGATCCGAAACAAGTTTGGTTGTATTCCGCACTCAATTCTTGATTTTCTTGATGCAAAACATGTTTGCGTTATTCCGGACTCAGTTCTTGATTTTCTTGTTCAAAAACAAGTTTGGTTGTTTTCCGCACTCAATTCTTGATTTTCTTGATACAAAACATGTTTGCGTTATTCCGGACTCAGTTCTTGATTTTCTTGATCCGAAACAAGTTTGGTTGTATTCCGCACTCAATTCTTGATTTTCTTGATGGAAAACATGTTTGCGTTATTCCGGACTCAGTTCTTGATTTTCTTGTTCAAAAACAAGTTTGGTTGTTTTCCGCACTCAATTCTTGATTTTCTTGATACAAAACATGTTTGCGTTATTCCGGACTCAGTTCTTGATTTTCTTGATCCGAAACAAGTTTGGTTGTATTCCGCACTCAATTCTTGATTTTCATGATACAAAACATGTTTGCGTTATTCCGGACTCAGTTCTTGATTTTCTTGTTCAAAAACAAGTTTGGTTGTTTTCCGCACTCAATTCTTGATTTTCTTGATACAAAACATGTTTGCGTTATTCCGGACTCAGTTCTTGATTTTCTTGATCCGAAACAAGTTTGGTTGTATTCCGCACTCAATTCTTGATTTTCTTGATACAAAACATGTTTGCGTTATTCCGGACTCAGTTCTTGATTTTCTTGTTCACAAACAAGCTTGGTTGTTTTCCGCACTCAATTCTTGATTTTCTTGATGCAAAACATGTTTGCGTTATTTCGGACTCAGTTCTTGATTTTCTTGATCCGAAACAAGTTTGGTTGTATTCCGCACTCAATTCTTGATTTTCTTGATGGAAAACATGTTTGCGTTATTCCGGACTCAGTTCTTGATTTTCTAGTTCACAAACAAGTTTGGTTGTTTTCCGCACTCAATTCTTGATTTTCTTGATACAAAACATGTTTGCGTTATTCCGGACTCAGTTCTTGATTTTCTTGATCCGAAACAAGTTTGGTTGTATTCCGCACTCAATTCTTGATTTTCTTGATGCAAAACATGTTTGCATTATTCCGGACTCAGTTCTTGATTTTCTTGTTCAAAAACAAGTTTGGTTGTTTTCCGCACTCAATTCTTGATTTTCTTGATACAAAACATGTTTGCGTTATTCCGGACTCAGTTCTTGATTTTCTTGATCCGAAACAAGTTTGGTTGTATTCCGCACTCAATTCTTGATTTTCTTGATGCAAAACATGTTTGCGTTATTCCGGACTCAGTTCTTGATTTTCTTATTCACAAACAAGTTTGGTTGTTTTCCGCACTCAATTCTTGATTTTCTTGATGCAAAACTTGTTTGCGGTATTCCGGACTCAGTTCTTGATTTTCTTGATCCGAAACAAGTTTGGTTGTATTCCGCACTCAATTCTTGATTTGCTTGATGCAAAATATGTTTGCGTTATTCCGGACTCAGTTCTTGATTTTCTTGTTCAAAAACAAGTTTGGTTGTTTTCCGCACTCAATTCTTGATTTTCTTGATACAAAACATGTTTGCGTTATTCCGAACTCAGTTCTTGATTTTCTTGATCCGAAACAAGTTTGGTTGTATTCCGCATTCAATTCTTGATTTTCTTGATGCAAAACATGTTTGCGTTATTCCGGACTCAGTACTTGATTTTCTTGTTCAAAAACAAGTTTGGTTGTTTTCCGCACTCAATTCTTGATTTTCTTGATGCAAAACATGTTTGCGTTATTCCGGACTCAGTTCTTGATTTTCTTATTCACAAACAAGTTTGGTTGTTTTCCGCACTCAATTCTTTATTTTCTTGATGCAAAACTTGTTTGCGGTATTCCGGACTCAGTTCTTGATTTTCTTGATCCGAAACAAGTTTGGTTGTATTCCGCACTCAATTCTTGATTTTCTTGATGCAAAACATGTTTGCGTTATTCCGGACTCAGTTCTTGATTTTCTTGTTCAAAAACAAGTTTGGTTGTTTTCCGCACTCAATTCTTGATTTTCTTGATACAAAACATGTTTGCGTTATTCCGGACTCAGTTCTTGATTTTTTTGATCCGAAACAAGTTTGGTTGTATTCCGCACTCAATTCTTGATTTTCTTGATGGAAAACATGTTTGCGTTATTCCGGACTCAGTTCTTGATTTTCTTGTTCAAAAACAAGTTTGGTTGTTTTCCGCACTCAATTCTTGATTTTCTTGATACAAAACATGTTTGCGTTATTCCGGACTCAGTTCTTGATTTTCTTGATCCGAAACAAGTTTGGTTGTATTCCGCACTCAATTCTTGATTTTCATGATAAAAAACATGTTTGCGTTATTCCGGACTCAGTTCTTGATTTTCTTGTTCAAAAACAAGTTTGGTTGTTTTCCGCACTCAATTCTTGATTTTCTTGATACAAAACATGTTTGCGTTATTCCGGACTCAGTTCTTGATTTTCTTGATCCGAAACAAGTTTGGTTGTATTCCGCACTCAATTCTTGATTTTCTTGATGCAAAACATGTTTGCGTTATTCCGGACTCAGTTCTTGATTTTCTTGTTCACAAACAAGCTTGGTTGTTTTCCGCACTCAATTCTTGATTTTCTTGATGCAAAACATGTTTGCGTTATTTCGGACTCAGTTCTTGATTTTCTTGATCCGAAACAAGTTTGGTTGTATTCCGCACTCAATTCTTGATTTTCTTGATGGAAAACATGTTTGCGTTATTCCGGACTCAGTTCTTGATTTTCTAGTTCACAAACAAGTTTGGTTGTTTTCCGCACTCAATTCTTGATTTTCTTGATACAAAACATGTTTGCGTTATTCCGGACTCAGTTCTTGATTTTCTTGATCCGAAACAAGTTTGGTTGTATTCCGCACTCAATTCTTGATTTTCTTGATGCAAAACATGTTTGCGTTATTCCGGACTCAGTTCTTGATTTTCTTGTTCAAAAACAAGTTTGGTTGTTTTCCGCACTCAATTCTTGATTTTCTTGATACAAAACATGTTTGCGTTATTCCGGACTCAGTTCTTGATTTTCTTGATCCGAAACAAGTTTGGTTGTATTCCGCACTCAATTCTTGATTTTCTTGATGGAAAACATGTTTGCGTTATTCCGGACTCAGTTCTTGATTTTCTTGTTCAAAAACAAGTTTGGTTGTTTTCCGCACTCAATTCTTGATTTTCTTGATACAAAACATGTTTGCGTTATTCCGGACTCAGTTCTTGATTTTCTTGATCCGAAACAAGTTTGGTTGTATTCCGCACTCAATTCTTGATTTTCTTGATGCAAAACATGTTTGCGTTATTCCGGACTCAGTTCTTGATTTTCTTGTTCACAAACAAGTTTGGTTGTTTTCCGCACTCAATTCTTGATTTTCTTGATGCAAAACTTGTTTGCGGTATTCCGGACTCAGTTCTTGATTTTCTTGATCCGAAACAACTTTGGTTGTATTCCGCACTCAATTCTTGATTTGCTTGATGCAAAACATGTTTGCGTTATTCCGGACTCAGTTCTTGATTTTCTTGATCCGAAACAAGTTTGGTTGTATTCCGCACTCAATTCTTGATTTTCTTGATGGAAAACATGTTTGCGTTATTCCGGACTCAGTTCTTGATTTTCTTGTTCAAAAACAAGTTTGGTTGTTTTCCGCACTCAATTCTTGATTTTCTTGATACAAAACATGTTTGCGTTATTCCGGACTCAGTTCTTGATTTTCTTGATCCGAAACAAGTTTGGTTGTATTCCGCACTCAATTCTTGATTTTCTTGATGCAAAACATGTTTGCGTTATTCCGGACTCAGTTCTTGATTTTCTTATTCACAAACAAGTTTGGTTGTTTTCCGCACTCAATTCTTGATTTTCTTGATGCAAAACTTGTTTGCGGTATTCCGGACTCAGTTCTTGATTTTCTTGATCCGAAACAAGTTTGGTTGTATTCCGCACTCAATTCTTGATTTGCTTGATGCAAAATATGTTTGCGTTATTCCGGACTCAGTTCTTGATTTTCTTGTTCAAAAACAAGTTTGGTTGTTTTCCGCACTCAATTCTTGATTTTCTTGATACAAAACATGTTTGCGTTATTCCGGACTCAGTTCTTGATTTTCTTGATCCGAAACAAGTTTGGTTGTATTCCGCATTCAATTCTTGATTTTCTTGATGCAAAACATGTTTGCGTTATTCCGGACTCAGTACTTGATTTTCTTGTTCAAAAACAAGTTTGGTTGTTTTCCGCACTCAATTCTTGATTTTCTTGATACAAAACATGTTTGCGTTATTCCGGACTCAGTTCTTGATTTTCTTGATCCGAAACAAGTTTGGTTGTATTCCGCACTCAATTCTTGATTTTCTTGATGGAAAACATGTTTGCGTTATTCCGGACTCAGTTCTTGATTTTCTTGTTCAAAAACAAGTTTGGTTGTTTTCCGCACTCAATTCTTGATTTTCTTGATACAAAACATGTTTGCGTTATTCCGGACTCAGTTCTTGATTTTCTTGATCCGAAACAAGTTTGGTTGTATTCCGCACTCAATTCTTGATTTTCTTGATGCAAAACATGTTTGCGTTATTCCGGACTCAGTTCTTGATTTTCTTATTCACAAACAAGTTTGGTTGTTTTCCGCACTCAATTCTTCATTTTCTTGATGCAAAACTTGTTTGCGGTATTCCGGACTCAGTTCTTGATTTTCTTGATCCGAAACAAGTTTGGTTGTATTCCGCACTCAATTCTTGATTTGCTTGATGCAAAATATGTTTGCGTTATTCCGGACTCAGTTCTTGATTTTCTTGTTCAAAAACAAGTTTGGTTGTTTTCCGCACTCAATTCTTGATTTTCTTGATACAAAACATGTTTGCGTTATTCCGGACTCAGTTCTTGATTTTCTTGATCCGAAACAAGTTTGGTTGTATTCCGCATTCAATTCTTGATTTTCTTGATGCAAAACATGTTTGCGTTATTCCGGACTCAGTACTTGATTTTCTTGATCCGAAACAAGTTTGGTTGTTTTCCGCACTCAATTCTTGATTTTCTTGATGCAAAACATGTTTGCGTTATTTCGGACTCAGTTCTTGATTTTCATGATCCGAAACAAGTTTGGTTGTATTCCGCACTCAATTCTTGATTTTCTTGAAGGAAAACATGTTTGCGTTATTCCGGACTCAGTTCTTGATTTTCTTGTTGACAAAAAGTTTGGTCGTTTTCCGGACTCAATTCTTGATTTTCTTGATACAAAACATGTTTGCATTATTCCGGACTCAGTTCTTGATTTTCTTGATCCGAAACAAGTTTGGTTGTACTCCGCATTCAATTCTTGATTTTCTTGATGCAAAACATGTTTGCGTTATTCCGGACTCAGTTCTTGATTTTCTTGTTCAAAAACAAGTTTGGTTGTTTTCCGCACTCAATTCTTGATTTTCTTGATACAAAACATGTTTGCGTTATTCCGGACTCAGTTCTTGATTTTCTTGATCCGAAATAAGTTTGGTTGTATTCCGCACTCAATTCTTGATTTTCTTGATGCAAAACATGTTTGGTTATTCCGGACTCAGTTCTTGATTTTCTTGTTCAAAAACAAGTTTGGTTGTTTTCCGCACTCAATTCTTGATTTTCTTGATACAAAACATGTTTGCGTTATTCCGGACTCAGTTCTTGATTTTCTTGATCCGAAACAAGTTTGGTTGTATTCCGCACTCAATTCTTGATTTTCTTGATGCAAAACATGTTTGCGTTATTCCGGACTCAGTTCTTGATTTTCTTGTTCAAAAACAAGTTTGGTTGTTTTCCGCACTCAATTCTTGATTTTCTTGATACAAAACATGTTTGCGTTATTCCGGACTCAGTTCTTGATTTTCTTGATCCGAAACAAGTTTGGTTGTATTCCGCACTCAATTCTTGATTTTCTTGATGGAAAACATGTTTGCGTTATTCCGGACTCAGTTCTTGATTTTCTTGTTCAAAAACAAGTTTGGTTGTTTTCCGCACTCAATTCTTGATTTTCTTGATACAAAACATGTTTGCGTTATTCCGGACTCAGTTCTTGATTTTCTTGATCCGAAACAAGTTTGGTTGTATTCCGCACTCAATTCTTGATTTTCTTGATGCAAAACATGTTTGCGTTATTCCGGACTCAGTTCTTGATTTTCTTGTTCAAAAACAAGTTTGGTTGTTTTCCGCACTCAATTCTTGATTTTCTTGATACAAAACATGTTTGCGTTATTCCGGACTCTGTTCTTGATTTTCTTGATCCGAAACAAGTTTGGTTGTATTCCGCACTCAATTCTTGATTTTCTTGATGCAAAACATGTTTGCGTTATTCCGGACTCAGTTCTTGATTTTCTTATTCACAAACAAGTTTGGTTGTTTTCCGCACTCAATTCTTGATTTTCTTGATGCAAAACTTATTTGCGGTATTCCGGACTCAGTTCTTGATTTTCTTCATCCGAAACAAGTTTGGTTGTATTCCGCACTCAATTCTTGATTTTCTTGATGCAAAACATGTTTGCGTTATTCCGGACTCAGTTCTTGATTTTCTTGTTCAAAAACAAGTTTGGTTGTTTTCCGCACTCAATTCTTGATTTTCTTGATACAAAACATGTTTGCGTTATTCCGGACTCAGTTCTTGATTTTCTTGATCCGAAACAAGTTTGGTTGTATTCCGCACTCAATTCTTGATTTTCTTGATGGAAAACATGTTTGCGTTATTCCGGACTCAGTTCTTGATTTTCTTGTTCAAAAACAAGTTTGGTTGTTTTCCGCACTCAATTCTTGATTTTCTTGATACAAAACATGTTTGCGTTATTCCGGACTCAGTTCTTGATTTTCTTGATCCGAAACAAGTTTGGTTGTATTCCGCACTCAATTCTTGATTTTCATGATACAAAACATGTTTGCGTTATTCCGGACTCAGTTCTTGATTTTCTTGTTCAAAAACAAGTTTGGTTGTTTTCCGCACTCAATTCTTGATTTTCTTGATACAAAACATGTTTGCGTTATTCCGGACTCAGTTCTTGATTTTCTTGATCCGAAACAAGTTTGGTTGTATTCCGCACTCAATTCTTGATTTTCTTGATGCAAAACATGTTTGCGTTATTCCGGACTCAGTTCTTGATTTTCTTGTTCACAAACAAGCTTGGTTGTTTTCCGCACTCAATTCTTGATTTTCTTGATGCAAAACATGTTTGCGTTATTTCGGACTCAGTTCTTGATTTTCTTGATCCGAAACAAGTTTGGTTGTATTCCGCACTCAATTCTTGATTTTCTTGATGGAAAACATGTTTGCGTTATTCCGGACTCAGTTCTTGATTTTCTTGTTCACAAACAAGTTTGGTTGTTTTCCGCACTCAATTCTTGATTTTCTTGATACAAAACATGTTTGCGTTATTCCGGACTCAGTTCTTGATTTTCTTGATCCGAAACAAGTTTGGTTGTATTCCGCACTCAATTCTTGATTTTCTTGATGCAAAACATGTTTGCGTTATTCCGGACTCAGTTCTTAATTTCTTGTTCAAAAACAAGTTTGGTTGTTTTCCGCACTCAATTCTTGATTTTCTTGATACAAAACATGTTTGCGTTATTCCGGACTCAGTTCTTGATTTTCTTGATCCGAAACAAGTTTGGTTGTATTCCGCACTCAATTCTTGATTTTCTTGATGCAAAACATGTTTGCGTTATTCCGGACTCAGTTCTTGATTTTCTTGTTCAAAAACAAGTTTGGTTGTTTTCCGCACTCAATTCTTGATTTTCTTGATACAAAACATGTTTGCGTTATTCCGGACTCAGTTCTTGATTTTCTTGATCCGAAACAAGTTTGGTTGTATTCCGCACTCAATTCTTGATTTTCTTGATGCAAAACATGTTTGCGTTATTCCGGACTCAGTTCTTGATTTTCTTATTCACAAACAAGTTTGGTTGTTTTCCGCACTCAATTCTTGATTTTCTTGATGCAACACTTGTTTGCGGTATTCCGGACTCAGTTCTTGATTTTCTTGATCCGAAACAAGTTTGGTTGTATTCCGCACTCAATTCTTGATTTGCTTGATGCAAAATATGTTTGCGTTATTCCGGACTCAGTTCTTGATTTTCTTGTTCAAAAACAAGTTTGGTTGTTTTCCGCACTCAATTCTTGATTTTCTTGATACAAAACATGTTTGCGTTATTCCGGACTCAGTTCTTGATTTTCTTGATCCGAAACAAGTTTGGTTGTATTCCGCATTCAATTCTTGATTTTCTTGATGCAAAACATGTTTGCGTTATTCCGGACTCAGTACTTGATTTTCTTGTTCAAAAACAAGTTTGGTTGTTTTCCGCACTCAATTCTTGATTTTCTTGATGCAAAACATGTTTGCGTTATTTCGGACTCAGTTCTTGATTTTCATCATCCGAAACAAGTTTGGTTGTATTCCGCACTCAATTCTTGATTTTCTTGATGGAAAACATGTTTGCGTTATTCCGGACTCAGTTCTTGATTTTCTTGTTCACAAACAAGTTTGGTTGTTTTCCGCACTCAATTCTTGATTTTCTTGATACAAAACATGTTTGCGTTATTCCGGACTCAGTTCTTGATTTTCTTGATCCGAAACAAGTTTGGTTGTATTCCGCACTCAATTCTTGATTTTCTTGATGCAAAACATGTTTGCGTTATTCCGGACTCAGTTCTTAATTTCTTGTTCAAAAACAAGTTTGGTTGTTTTCCGCACTCAATTCTTGATTTTCTTGATACAAAACATGTTTGCGTTATTCCGGACTCAGTTCTTGATTTTCTTGATCCGAAACAAGTTTGGTTGTATTCCGCACTCAATTCTTGATTTTCTTGATGGAAAACATGTTTGCGTTATTCCGGACTCAGTTCTTGATTTTCTTGTTCAAAAACAAGTTTGGTTGTTTTCCGCACTCAATTCTTGATTTTCTTGATACAAAACATGTTTGCGTTATTCCGGACTCAGTTCTTGATTTTCTTGATCCGAAACAAGTTTGGTTGTATTCCGCACTCAATTCTTGATTTTCTTGATGGAAAACATGTTTGCGTTATTCCGGACTCAGTTCTTGATTTTCTTGTTCAAAAACAAGTTTGGTTGTTTTCCGCACTCAATTCTTGATTTTCTTGATACAAAACATGTTTGCGTTATTCCGGACTCAGTTCTTGATTTTCTTGATCCGAAACAAGTTTGGTTGTATTCCGCACTCAATTCTTGATTTTCTTGATGCAAAACATGTTTGCGTTATTCCGGACTCAGTTCTTGATTTTCTTGTTCAAAAACAAGTTTGGTTGTTTTCCGCACTCAATTCTTGATTTTCTTGATACAAAACATGTTTGCGTTATTCCGGACTCAGTTCTTGATTTTCTTGATCCGAAACAAGTTTGGTTGTATTCCGCACTCAATTCTTGATTTTCTTGATGCAAAACATGTTTGCGTTATTCCGGACTCAGTTCTTGATTTTCTTGATCCGAAACAAGTTTGGTTGTATTCCGCATTCAATTCTTGATTTTCTTGATGCAAAACATGTTTGCGTTATTCCGGACTCAGTACTTGATTTTCTTGTTCAAAAACAAGTTTGGTTGTTTTCCGCACTCAATTCTTGATTTTCTTGATGCAAAACATGTTTGCGTTATTTCGGACTCAGTTCTTGATTTTCATGATCCGAAACAAGTTTGGTTGTATTCCGCACTCAATTCTTGATTTTCTTGAAGGAAAATATGTTTGCGTTATTCCGGACTCAGTTCTTGATTTTCTTGTTGACAAAAAGTTTGGTCGTTTTCCGCACTCAATTCTTAATTTTCTTGATACAAAACATGTTTGCATTATTCCGGACTCAGTTCTTGATTTTCTTGATCCGAAACAAGTTTGGTTGTACTCCGCATTCAATTCTTGATTTTCTTGATGCAAAACATGTTTGCGTTATTCCGGACTCAGTTCTTGATTTTCTTGTTCAAAAACAAGTTTGGTTGTTTTCCGCACTCAATTCTTGATTTTCTTGATACAAAACATGTTTGCGTTATTCCGGACTCAGTTCTTGATTTTCTTGATCCGAAATAAGTTTGGTTGTATTCCGCACTCAATTCTTGATTTTCTTGATGCAAAACATGTTTGGTTATTCTGGACTCAGTTCTTGATTTTCTTGTTCAAAAACAAGTTTGGTTGTTTTCCGCACTCAATTCTTGATTTTCTTGATACAAAACATGTTTGCGTTATTCCGGACTCAGTTCTTGATTTTCTTGATCCGAAACAAGTTTGGTTGTATTCCGCACTCAATTCTTGATTTTCTTGATGCAAAACATGTTTGCGTTATTCCGGACTCAGTTCTTGATTTTCTTATTCACAAACAAGTTTGGTTGTTTTCCGCACTCAATTCTTGATTTTCTTGATGCAACACTTGTTTGCGGTATTCCGGACTCAGTTCTTGATTTTCTTGATCCGAAACAAGTTTGGTTGTATTCCGCACTCAATTCTTGATTTGCTTGATGCAAAATATGTTTGCGTTATTCCGGACTCAGTTCTTGATTTTCTTGTTCAAAAACAAGTTTGGTTGTTTTCCGCACTCAATTCTTGATTTTCTTGATACAAAACATGTTTGCGTTATTCCGGACTCAGTTCTTGATTTTCTTGATCCGAAACAAGTTTGGTTGTATTCCGCATTCAATTCTTGATTTTCTTGATGCAAAACATGTTTGCGTTATTCCGGACTCAGTACTTGATTTTCTTGTTCAAAAACAAGTTTGGTTGTTTTCCGCACTCAATTCTTGATTTTCTTGATGCAAAACATGTTTGCGTTATTTCGGACTCAGTTCTTGATTTTCATCATCCGAAACAAGTTTGGTTGTATTCCGCACTCAATTCTTGATTTTCTTGATGGAAAACATGTTTGCGTTATTCCGGACTCAGTTCTTGATTTTCTTGTTCACAAACAAGTTTGGTTGTTTTCCGCACTCAATTCTTGATTTTCTTGATACAAAACATGTTTGCGTTATTCCGGACTCAGTTCTTGATTTTCTTGATCCGAAACAAGTTTGGTTGTATTCCGCACTCAATTCTTGATTTTCTTGATGCAAAACATGTTTGCGTTATTCCGGACTCAGTTCTTAATTTCTTGTTCAAAAACAAGTTTGGTTGTTTTCCGCACTCAATTCTTGATTTTCTTGATACAAAACATGTTTGCGTTATTCCGGACTCAGTTCTTGATTTTCTTGATCCGAAACAAGTTTGGTTGTATTCCGCACTCAATTCTTGATTTTCTTGATGGAAAACATGTTTGCGTTATTCCGGACTCAGTTCTTGATTTTCTTGTTCAAAAACAAGTTTGGTTGTTTTCCGCACTCAATTCTTGATTTTCTTGATACAAAACATGTTTGCGTTATTCCGGACTCAGTTCTTGATTTTCTTGATCCGAAACAAGTTTGGTTGTATTCCGCACTCAATTCTTGATTTTCTTGATGGAAAACATGTTTGCGTTATTCCGGACTCAGTTCTTGATTTTCTTGTTCAAAAACAAGTTTGGTTGTTTTCCGCACTCAATTCTTGATTTTCTTGATACAAAACATGTTTGCGTTATTCCGGACTCAGTTCTTGATTTTCTTGATCCGAAACAAGTTTGGTTGTATTCCGCACTCAATTCTTGATTTTCTTGATGCAAAACATGTTTGCGTTATTCCGGACTCAGTTCTTGATTTTCTTGTTCAAAAACAAGTTTGGTTGTTTTCCGCACTCAATTCTTGATTTTCTTGATACAAAACATGTTTGCGTTATTCCGGACTCAGTTCTTGATTTTCTTGATCCGAAACAAGTTTGGTTGTATTCCGCACTCAATTCTTGATTTTCTTGATGCAAAACATGTTTGCGTTATTCCGGACTCAGTTCTTGATTTTCTTGATCCGAAACAAGTTTGGTTGTATTCCGCATTCAATTCTTGATTTTCTTGATGCAAAACATGTTTGCGTTATTCCGGACTCAGTACTTGATTTTCTTGTTCAAAAACAAGTTTGGTTGTTTTCCGCACTCAATTCTTGATTTTCTTGATGCAAAACATGTTTGCGTTATTTCGGACTCAGTTCTTGATTTTCATGATCCGAAACAAGTTTGGTTGTATTCCGCACTCAATTCTTGATTTTCTTGAAGGAAAATATGTTTGCGTTATTCCGGACTCAGTTCTTGATTTTCTTGTTGACAAAAAGTTTGGTCGTTTTCCGCACTCAATTCTTAATTTTCTTGATACAAAACATGTTTGCATTATTCCGGACTCAGTTCTTGATTTTCTTGATCCGAAACAAGTTTGGTTGTACTCCGCATTCAATTCTTGATTTTCTTGATGCAAAACATGTTTGCGTTATTCCGGACTCAGTTCTTGATTTTCTTGTTCAAAAACAAGTTTGGTTGTTTTCCGCACTCAATTCTTGATTTTCTTGATACAAAACATGTTTGCGTTATTCCGGACTCAGTTCTTGATTTTCTTGATCCGAAATAAGTTTGGTTGTATTCCGCACTCAATTCTTGATTTTCTTGATGCAAAACATGTTTGGTTATTCTGGACTCAGTTCTTGATTTTCTTGTTCAAAAACAAGTTTGGTTGTTTTCCGCACTCAATTCTTGATTTTCTTGATACAAAACATGTTTGCGTTATTCCGGACTCAGTTCTTGATTTTCTTGATCCGAAACAAGTTTGGTTGTATTCCGCACTCAATTCTTGATTTTCTTGATGCAAAACATGTTTGCGTTATTCCGGACTCAGTTCTTGATTTTCTTGTTCAAAAACAAGTTTGGTTGTTTTCCGCACTCAATTCTTGATTTTCTTGATACAAAACATGTTTGCGTTATTCCGGACTCAGTTCTTGATTTTCTTGATCCGAAACAAGTTTGGTTGTATTCCGCACTCAATTCTTGATTTTCTTGATGGAAAACATGTTTGCGTTATTCCGGACTCAGTTCTTGATTTTCTTGTTCAAAAACAAGTTTGGTTGTTTTCCGCACTCAATTCTTGATTTTCTTGATACAAAACATGTTTGCGTTATTCCGGACTCAGTTCTTGATTTTCTTGATCCGAAACAAGTTTGGTTGTATTCCGCACTCAATTCTTGATTTTCTTGATGCAAAACATGTTTGCGTTATTCCGGACTCAGTTCTTGATTTTCTTGTTCAAAAACAAGTTTGGTTGTTTTCCGCACTCAATTCTTGATTTTCTTGATACAAAACATGTTTGCGTTATTCCGGACTCAGTTCTTGATTTTCTTGATCCGAAACAAGTTTGGTTGTATTCCGCACTCAATTCTTGATTTTCTTGATGCAAAACATGTTTGCGTTATTCCGGACTCAGTTCTTGATTTTCTTGTTCACAAACAAGCTTGGTTGTTTTCTGCACTCAATTCTTGATTTTCTTGATGCAAAACATGTTTGCGTTATTTCGGACTCAGTTCTTGATTTTCTTGATCCGAAACAAGTTTGGTTGTATTCCGCACTCAATTCTTGATTTTCTTGATGGAAAACATGTTTGCGTTATTCCGGACTCAGTTCTTGATTTTCTTGTTCACAAACAAGTTTGGTTGTTTTCCGCACTCAATTCTTGATTTTCTTGATACAAAACATGTTTGCGTTATTCCGGACTCAGTTCTTGATTTTCTTGATCCGAAACAAGTTTGGTTGTATTCCGCACTCAATTCTTGATTTTCTTGATGCAAAACATGTTTGCGTTATTCCGGACTCAGTTCTTAATTTCTTGTTCAAAAACAAGTTTGGTTGTTTTCCGCACTCAATTCTTGATTTTCTTGATACAAAACATGTTTGCGTTATTCCGGACTCAGTTCTTGATTTTCTTGATCCGAAACAAGTTTGGTTGTATTCCGCACTCAATTCTTGATTTTCTTGATGGAAAACATGTTTGCGTTATTCCGGACTCAGTTCTTGATTTTCTTGTTCAAAAACAAGTTTGGTTGTTTTCCGCACTCAATTCTTGATTTTCTTGATACAAAACATGTTTGCGTTATTCCGGACTCAGTTCTTGATTTTCTTGATCCGAAACAAGTTTGGTTGTATTCCGCACTCAATTCTTGATTTTCTTGATGCAAAACATGTTTGCGTTATTCCGGACTCAGTTCTTGATTTTCTTGTTCAAAAACAAGTTTGGTTGTTTTCCGCACTCAATTCTTGATTTTCTTGATACAAAACATGTTTGCGTTATTCCGGACTCAGTTCTTGATTTTCTTGATCCGAAACAAGTTTGGTTGTATTCCGCACTCAATTCTTGATTTTCTTGATGCAAAACATGTTTGCGTTATTCCGGACTCAGTTCTTGATTTTCTTATTCACAAACAAGTTTGGTTGTTTTCCGCACTCAATTCTTGATTTTCTTGATGCAAAACTTGTTTGCGGTATTCCGGACTCAGTTCTTGATTTTCTTGATCCGAAACAAGTTTGGTTGTATTCCGCACTCAATTCTTGATTTGCTTGATGCAAAATATGTTTGCGTTATTCCGGACTCAGTTCTTGATTTTCTTGTTCAAAAACAAGTTTGGTTGTTTTCCGCACTCAATTCTTGATTTTCTTGATACAAAACATGTTTGCGTTATTCCGGACTCAGTTCTTGATTTTCTTGATCCGAAACAAGTTTGGTTGTATTCCGCATTCAATTCTTGATTTTCTTGATGCAAAACATGTTTGCGTTATTCCGGACTCAGTACTTGATTTTCTTGTTCAAAAACAAGTTTGGTTGTTTTCCGCACTCAATTCTTGATTTTCTTGATGCAAAACATGTTTGCGTTATTTCGGACTCAGTTCTTGATTTTCATCATCCGAAACAAGTTTGGTTGTATTCCGCACTCAATTCTTGATTTTCTTGAAGGAAAACATGTTTGCGTTATTCCGGACTCAGTTCTTGATTTTCTTGTTGACAAAAAGTTTGGTTGTTTTCCGCACTCAATTCTTGATTTTCTTGATACAAAACATGTTTGCATTATTCCGGACTCAGTTCTTGATTTTCTTGATCCGAAACAAGTTTGGTTGTACTCCGCATTCAATTCTTGATTTTCTTGATGGAAAACATGTTTGCGTTATTCCGGACTCAGTTCTTGATTTTCTTGTTCAAAAACAAGTTTGGTTGTTTTCCGCACTCAATTCTTGATTTTCTTGATACAAAACATGTTTGCGTTATTCCGGACTCAGTTCTTGATTTTCTTGATCCGAAACAAGTTTGGTTGTATTCCGCACTCAATTCTTGATTTTCTTGATGGAAAACATGTTTGCGTTATTCCGGACTCAGTTCTTGATTTTCTTGTTCAAAAACAAGTTTGGTTGTTTTCCGCACTCAATTCTTGATTTTCTTGATACAAAACATGTTTGCGTTATTCCGGACTCAGTTCTTGATTTTCTTGATCCGAAACAAGTTTGGTTGTATTCCGCACTCAATTCTTGATTTTCTTGATGCAAAACATGTTTGCGTTATTCCGGACTCAGTTCTTGATTTTCTTGTTCAAAAACAAGTTTGGTTGTTTTCCGCACTCAATTCTTGATTTTCTTGATACAAAACATGTTTGCGTTATTCCGGACTCAGTTCTTGATTTTCTTGATCCGAAACAAGTTTGGTTGTATTCCGCACTCAATTCTTGATTTTCTTGATGCAAAACATGTTTGGTTATTCCGGACTCAGTTCTTGATTTTCTTGTACACAAACAAGTTTGGTTGTTTTCCGCACTCAATTCTTGATTTTCTTGATGCAAAACTTGTTTGCTGTATTCCGGACTCAGTTCTTGTTTTTCTTGTTCCGAAACAAGTTTGGTTGTATTCCGCACTCAATTCTTGATTTTCTTGATGCAAAACATGTTTGCGTTATTCCGGACTCAGTTCTTGATTTTCTTGTTCAAAAACAAATTTGGTTGTTTTCCGCACTCAATTCTTGATTTTCTTGATGCAAAACATGTTTGCGTTATTCCGGACTCAGTTCTTGATTTTCTTGTTCCGAAACAAGTTTGGTTGTATTCCGCACTCCATTCTTGATTTTCTTGATACAAAACATGTTTGCGTTATTCCGGACTCAGTTCTTGATTTTCTTGATCCGAAACAAGTTTGGTTGTTTTCCGCACTCAATTCTTGATTTTCTTGATGCAAAACATGTTTGCGTTATTCCGGACTCAGTTCTTGATTTTCTTGTTCAAAAACAAGTTTGGTTGTTTTCCGCACTCAATTCTTGATTTTCTTGATGCAAAACATGTTTGCGTTATTTCGGACTCAGTTCTTGATTTTCATGATCCGAAACAAGTTTGGTTGTATTCCGCACTCAATTCTTGATTTTCTTGAAGGAAAACATGTTTGCGTTATTCCGGACTCAGTTCTTGATTTTCTTGTTCACAAAAAGTTTGGTTGTTTTCCGCACTCAATTCTTGATTTTCTTGATACAAAACATGTTTGCGTTATTCCGGACTCAGTTCTTGATTTTCTTGATCCGAAACAAGTTTGGTTGTATTCCGCACTCAATTCTTGATTTTCTTGATGCAAAACATGTTTGCATTATTCCGGACTCAGTTCTTGATTTTCTTGTTCACAAAAAGTTTGGTTGTTTTCCGCACTCAATTCTTGATTTTTCTTGATACAAAACATGTTTGCGTTATTCCGGACTCAGTTCTTGATTTTCTTGATCCGAAATAAGTTTGGTTGTATTCCGCACTCAATTCTTGATTTTCTTGATGCAAAACATGTTTGCGTTATTCCGGACTCAGTTCTTGATTTTCTTGTTCACAAACAAGTTTGGTTGTTTTCCGCACTCAATTCTTGATTTTCTTGATGCAAAACTTGTTTGCGGTATTCCGGACTCAGTTCTTGTTTTTCTTCTTACGAAACAAGTTTGGTTGTATTCCGCACTCAATTCTTGATTTTCTTGATGCAAAACATGTTTGCGTTATTCCGGACTCAGTTCTTGATTTTCTTGTTCAAAAACAAGTTTGGTTGTTTTCCGCACTCAATTCTTGATTTTCTTGATGCAAAACATGTTTGCGTTATTCCGGACTCAGTTCTTGATTTTCTTGTTCCGAAACAAGTTTGGTTGTATTCCGCACTCCATTCTTGATATTCTTGATGCAAAATATGTTTGCATTATTCCGGACTCAGTTCTTGATTTTCTTGTTCAAACACATGTTTCGTTGTTTTCCGCACTCAATTCTTGATTTTCTTGATACAAAACATGCTTGCGTTATTCCGGACTCCGTTCTTGATTTTCTTGATCCGAAACAAGTTTGGTTGTATTCCGCATTCAATTCTTGATTTTCTTGATGCAAAACATGTTTGCGTTATTCCGGACTCAGTTCTTGATTTTCTTGTTCAAAAACAAGTTTGGTTGTTTTCCGCACTCAATTCTTGATTTTCTTGATGCAAAACATGTTTGCGTTATTTCGGACTCAGTTCTTGATTTTCTTGATCCGAAACAAGTTTGGTTGTATTCCGCACTCAATTCTTGATTTTCTTGATGGAAAACATGTTTGCGTTATTCCGGACTCAGTTCTTGATTTTCTTGTTCAAAAACAAGTTTGGTTGTTTTCCGCACTCAATTCTTGATTTTCTTGATACAAAACATGTTTGCGTTATTCCGGACTCAGTTCTTGATTTTCTTGATCCGAAACAAGTTTGGTTGTATTCCGCACTCAATTCTTGATTTTCTTGATGCAAAACATGTTTGCGTTATTCCGGACTCAGTTCTTAATTTTCTTGTTCAAAAACAAGTTTGGTTGTTTTCCGCACTCAATTCTTGATTTTCTTGATACAAAACATGTTTGCGTTATTCCGGACTCAGTTCTTGATTTTCTTGATCCGAAATAAGTTTGGTTGTATTCCGCACTCAATTCTTGATTTTCTTGATGCAAAACATGTTTGCGTTATTCCGGACTCAGTTCTTGATTTTCTTGTTCAAAAACAAGTTTGGTTGTTTTCCGCACTCAATTCTTGATTTTCTTGATGCAAAACATGTTTGCGTTATTCCGGACTCAGTTCTTGATTTTCTTGTTCCGAAACAAGTTTGGTTGTATTCCGCACTCAATTCTTGATTTTCTTGATGCAAAATATGTTTGCGCTATTCCGGACTCAGTTCTTGATTTTCTTGTTCCGAAACAAGTTTGGTTGTATTCCGCACTCCATTCTTGATTTTCTTGATGCAAAATATGTTTGCGTTATTCCGGACTCAGTTCTTGATTTTCTTGTTCACACACATGTTTCGTTGTTTTCCGCACTCAATTCTTGATTTTCTTGATACAAAACATGTTTGCGTTATTCCGGACTCCGTTCTTGATTTTCTTGATCCGAAAGAAGTTTGGTTGTATTCCGCATTCAATTCTTGATTTTCTTGATGCAAAACATGTTTGCGTTATTCCGGACTCAGTTCTTGATTTTCTTGTTCAAAAACAAGTTTGGTTGTTTTCCGCACTCAATTCTTGATTTTCTTGATGCAAAACATGTTTGCGTTATTTCGGACTCAGTTCTTGATTTTCTTGATCCGAAACAAGTTTGGTTGTATTCCGCACTCAATTCTTGATTTTCTTGATGGAAAACATGTTTGCGTTATTCCGGACTCAGTTCTTGATTTTCTTGTTCAAAAACAAGTTTGGTTGTTTTCCGCACTCAATTCTTGATTTTCTTGATACAAAACATGTTTGCGTTATTCCGGACTCAGTTCTTGATTTTCTTGATCCGAAACAAGTTTGGTTGTATTCCGCACTCAATTCTTGATTTTCTTGAAGGAAAACATGTTTGCGTTATTCCGGACTCAGTTCTTGATTTTCTTGTTGACAAAAAGTTTGGTTGTTTTCCGCACTCAATTCTTGATTTTCTTGATACAAAACATGTTTGCGTTATTCCGGACTCAGTTCTTGATTTTCTTGATCCGAAACAAGTTTGGTTGTACTCCGCATTCAATTCTTGATTTTCTTGATGGAAAACATGTTTGCGTTATTCCGGACTCAGTTCTTGATTTTCTTGTTCAAAAACAAGTTTGGTTGTTTTCCGCACTCAATTCTTGATTTTCTTGATACAAAACATGTTTGCGTTATTCCGGACTCAGTTCTTGATTTTCTTGATCCGAAATAAGTTTGGTTGTATTCCGTACTCAATTCTTGATTTTCTTGATGCAAAACATGTTTGGTTATTCCGGACTCAGTTCTTGATTTTCTTGTACACAAACAAGTTTGGTTGTTTTCCGCACTCAATTCTTGATTTTCTTGATGCAAAACTTGTTTGCTGTATTCCGGACTCAGTTCTTGTTTTTCTTGTTCCGAAACAAGTTTGGTTGTATTCCGCACTCAATTCTTGATTTTCTTGATGCAAAACATGTTTGCGTTATTCCGGACTCAGTTCTTGATTTTCTTGTTCAAAAACAAATTTGGTTGTTTTCCGCACTCAATTCTTGATTTTCTTGATGCAAAACATGTTTGCGTTATTCCGGACTCAGTTCTTGATTTTCTTGTTCCGAAACAAGTTTGGTTGTATTCCGCACTCCATTCTTGATTTTCTTGATACAAAACATGTTTGCGTTATTCCGGACTCAGTTCTTGATTTTCTTTATCCGAAACAAGTTTGGTTGTTTTCCGCACTCAATTCTTGATTTTCTTGATGCAAAACATGTTTGCGTTATTCCGGACTCAGTTCTTGATTTTCTTGTTCAAAAACAAGTTTGGTTGTTTTCCGCACTCAATTCTTGATTTTCTTGATGCAAAACATGTTTGCGTTATTTCGGACTCAGTTCTTGATTTTCATGATCCGAAACAAGTTTGGTTGTATTCCGCACTCAATTCTTGATTTTCTTGAAGGAAAACATGTTTGCGTTATTCCGGACTCAGTTCTTGATTTTCTTGTTCACAAAAAGTTTGGTTGTTTTCCGCACTCAATTCTTGATTTTCTTGATACAAAACATGTTTGCGTTATTCCGGACTCAGTTCTTGATTTTCTTGATCCGAAACAAGTTTGGTTGTATTCCGCACTCAATTCTTGATTTTCTTGATGCAAAACATGTTTGCATTATTCCGGACTCAGTTCTTGATTTTCTTGTTCAAAAACAAGTTTGGTTGTTTTCCGCACTCAATTCTTGATTTTTCTTGATACAAAACATGTTTGCGTTATTCCGGAATCAGTTCTTGATTTTCTTGATCCGAAATAAGTTTGGTTGTATTCCGCACTCAATTCTTGATTTTCTTGATGCAAAACATGTTTGCGTTATTCCGGACTCAGTTCTTGATTTTCTTGTTCACAAACAAGTTTGGTTGTTTTCCGCACTCAATTCTTGATTTTCTTGATGCAAAACTTGTTTGCGGTATTCCGGACTCAGTTCTTGTTTTTCTTCTTACGAAACAAGTTTGGTTGTATTCCGCACTCAATTCTTGATTTTCTTGATGCAAAACATGTTTGCGTTATTCCGGACTCAGTTCTTGATTTTCTTGTTCAAAAACAAGTTTGGTTGTTTTCCGCACTCAATTCTTGATTTTCTTGATGCAAAACATGTTTGCGTTATTCCGGACTCAGTTCTTGATTTTCTTGTTCCGAAACAAGTTTGGTTGTATTCCGCACTCCATTCTTGATATTCTTGATGCAAAATATGTTTGCATTATTCCGGACTCAGTTCTTGATTTTCTTGTTCAAACACATGTTTCGTTGTTTTCCGCACTCAATTCTTGATTTTCTTGATACAAAACATGCTTGCGTTATTCCGGACTCCGTTCTTGATTTTCTTGATCCGAAACAAGTTTGGTTGTATTCCGCATTCAATTCTTGATTTTCTTGATGCAAAACATGTTTGCGTTATTCCGGACTCAGTTCTTGATTTTCTTGTTCAAAAACAAGTTTGGTTGTTTTCCGCACTCAATTCTTGATTTTCTTGATGCAAAACATGTTTGCGTTATTTCGGACTCAGTTCTTGATTTTCATGATCCGAAACAAGTTTGGTTGTATTCCGCACTCAATTCTTGATTTTCTTGAAGGAAAACATGTTTGCGTTATTCCGGACTCAGTTCTTGATTTTCTTGTTCACAAAAAGTTTGGTTGTTTTCCGCACTCAATTCTTGATTTTCTTGATACAAAACATGTTTGCGTTATTCCGGACTCAGTTCTTGATTTTCTTGATCCGAAACAAGTTTGGTTGTATTCCGCACTCAATTCTTGATTTTCTTGATGCAAAACATGTTTGCATTATTCCGGACTCAGTTCTTGATTTTCTTGTTCAAAAACAAGTTTGGTTGTTTTCCGCACTCAATTCTTGATTTTTCTTGATACAAAACATGTTTGCGTTATTCCGGACTCAGTTCTTGATTTTCTTGATCCGAAATAAGTTTGGTTGTATTCCGCACTCAATTCTTGATTTTCTTGATGCAAAACATGTTTGCGTTATTCCGGACTCAGTTCTTGATTTTCTTGTTCACAAACAAGTTTGGTTGTTTTCCGCACTCAATTCTTGATTTTCTTGATGCAAAACTTGTTTGCGGTATTCCGGACTCAGTTCTTGTTTTTCTTCTTACGAAACAAGTTTGGTTGTATTCCGCACTCAATTCTTGATTTTCTTGATGCAAAACATGTTTGCGTTATTCCGGACTCAGTTCTTGATTTTCTTGTTCAAAAACAAGTTTGGTTGTTTTCCGCACTCAATTCTTGATTTTCTTGATGCAAAACATGTTTGCGTTATTCCGGACTCAGTTCTTGATTTTCTTGTTCCGAAACAAGTTTGGTTGTATTCCGCACTCCATTCTTGATATTCTTGATGCAAAATATGTTTGCATTATTCCGGACTCAGTTCTTGATTTTCTTGTTCAAACACATGTTTCGTTGTTTTCCGCACTCAATTCTTGATTTTCTTGATACAAAACATGCTTGCGTTATTCCGGACTCCGTTCTTGATTTTCTTGATCCGAAACAAGTTTGGTTGTATTCCGCATTCAATTCTTGATTTTCTTGATGCAAAACATGTTTGCGTTATTCCGGACTCAGTTCTTGATTTTCTTGTTCAAAAACAAGTTTGGTTGTTTTCCGCACTCAATTCTTGATTTTCTTGATGCAAAACATGTTTGCGTTATTTCGGACTCAGTTCTTGATTTTCTTGATCCGAAACAAGTTTGGTTGTATTCCGCACTCAATTCTTGATTTTCTTGATGGAAAACATGTTTGCGTTATTCCGGACTCAGTTCTTGATTTTCTTGTTCAAAAACAAGTTTGGTTGTTTTCCGCACTCAATTCTTGATTTTCTTGATACAAAACATGTTTGCATTATTCCGGACTCAGTTCTTGATTTTCTTGATCCGAAACAAGTTTGGTTGTATTCCGCACTCAATTCTTGATTTTCTTGATGCAAAACATGTTTGCGTTATTCCGGACTCAGTTCTTGATTTTCTTGTTCAAAAACAAGTTTGGTTGTTTTCCGCACTCAATTCTTGATTTTCTTGATACAAAACATGTTTGCGTTATTCCGGACTCAGTTCTTGATTTTCTTGATCCGAAATAAGTTTGGTTGTATTCCGCACTCAATTCTTGATTTTCTTGATGCAAAACATGTTTGCGTTATTCCGGACTCAGTTCTTGATTTTCTTGTTCAAAAACAAGTTTGGTTGTTTTCCGCACTCAATTCTTGATTTTCTTGATGCAAAACATGTTTGCGTTATTCCGGACTCAGTTCTTGATTTTCTTGTTCCGAAACAAGTTTGGTTGTATTCCGCACTCAATTCTTGATTTTCTTGATGCAAAATATGTTTGCGCTATTCCGGACTCAGTTCTTGATTTTCTTGTTCCGAAACAAGTTTGGTTGTATTCCGCACTCCATTCTTGATTTTCTTGATGCAAAACATGTTTGCGTTATTCCGGACTCAGTTCTTGATTTTCTTGTTCAAAAACAAGTTTGGTTGTTTTCCGCTCTCAATTCTTGATTTTCTTGATACAAAACATGTTTGCGTTATTCCGGACTCCGTTCTTGATTTTCTTGATCCGAAACAAGTTTGGTTGTATTCCGCATTCAATTCTTGATTTTCTTGATGCAAAATATGTTTGCGTTATTCCGGACTCAGTTCTTGATTTTCTTGTTCAAAAACAAGTTTGGTTGTATTCCGCACTCAATTCTTGATTTTCTTGATGGAAAACATGTTTGCGTTATTCCGGACTCAGTTCTTGATTTTCTTGTTCAAAAACAAGTTTGGTTGTTTTCCGCACTCAATTCTTGATTTTCTTGATACAAAACATGTTTGCGTTATTCCGGACTCAGTTCTTGATTTTCTTGATCCGAAACAAGTTTGGTTGTATTCCGCACTCAATTCTTGATTTTCTTGATGCAAAACATGTTTGCGTTATTCCGGACTCAGTTCTTGATTTTCTTGTTCAAAAACAAGTTTGGTTGTTTTCCGCACTCAATTCTTGATTTTCTTGATACAAAACATGTTTGCGTTATTCCGGACTCAGTTCTTGATTTTCTTGATCCGAAATAAGTTTGGTTGTATTCCGCACTCAATTCTTGATTTTCTTGATGCAAAACATGTTTGCGTTATTCCGGACTCAGTTCTTGATTTTCTTGTTCAAAAACAAGTTTGGTTGTTTTCCGCACTCAATTCTTGATTTTCTTGATGCAAAACATGTTTGCGTTATTCCGGACTCAGTTCTTGATTTTCTTGTTCCGAAACAAGTTTGGTTGTATTCCGCACTCAATTCTTGATTTTCTTGATACAAAACATGTTTGCGTTATTCCGGACTCCGTTCTTGATTTTCTTGATCCGAAACAAGTTTGGTTGTATTCCGCATTCAATTCTTGATTTTCTTGATGCAAAACATGTTTGCGTTATTCCGGACTCAGTTCTTGATTTTCTTGTTCAAAAACAAGTTTGGTTGTTTTCCGCTCTCAATTCTTGATTTTCTTGATACAAAACATGTTTGCGTTATTCCGGACTCCGTTCTTGATTTTCTTGATCCGAAACAAGTTTGGTTGTATTCCGCATTCAATTCTTGATTTTCTTGATGCAAAACATGTTTGCGTTATTCCGGACTCAGTTCTTGATTTTCTTGTTCAAAAACAAGTTTGGTTGTTTTCCGCACTCAATTCTTGATTTTCTTGATGCAAAACATGTTTGCGTTATTTCGGACTCAGTTCTTGATTTTCTTGATCCGAAACAAGTTTGGTTGTATTCCGCACTCAATTCTTGATTTTCTTGATGGAAAACATGTTTGCGTTATTCCGGACTCAGTTCTTGATTTTCTTGTTCAAAAACAAGTTTGGTTGTTTTCCGCACTCAATTCTTGATTTTCTTGATACAAAACATGTTTGCGTTATTCCGGACTCAGTTCTTGATTTTCTTGATCCGAAACAAGTTTGGTTGTATTCCGCACTCAATTCTTGATTTTCTTGATGCAAAACATGTTTGCGTTATTCCGGACTCAGTTCTTGATTTTCTTGTTCACAAACAAGTTTGGTTGTTTTCCGCACTCAATTCTTGATTTTCTTGATACAAAACATGTTTGCGTTATTCCGGACTCAGTTCTTGATTTTCTTGATCCGAAATAAGTTTGGTTGTATTCCGCACTCAATTCTTGATTTTCTTGATGCAAAATATGTTTGCGTTATTCCGGACTCAGTTCTTGATTTTCTTGTTCAAAAACAAGTTTGGTTGTTTTCCGCACTCAATTCTTGATTTTCTTGATGCAAAACATGTTTGCGTTATTTCGGACTCAGTTCTTGATTTTCTTGATCCGAAACAAGTTTGGTTGTATTCCGCACTCAATTCTTGATTTTCTTGATGGAAAACATGTTTGCGTTATTCCGGACTCAGTTCTTGATTTTCTTGTTCAAAAACAAGTTTGGTTGTTTTCCGCACTCAATTCTTGATTTTCTTGATACAAAACATGTTTGCGTTATTCCGGACTCAGTTCTTGATTTTCTTGATCCGAAACAAGTTTGGTTGTATTCCGCACTCAATTCTTGATTTTCTTGATGCAAAACATGTTTGCGTTATTCCGGACTCAGTTCTTGATTTTCTTGTTCAAAAACAAGTTTGGTTGTTTTCCGCACTCAATTCTTGATTTTCTTGATGCAAAACATGTTTGCGTTATTTCGGACTCAGTTCTTGATTTTCTTGATCCGAAACAAGTTTGGTTGTATTCCGCACTCAATTCTTGATTTTCTTGATGCAAAATATGTTTGCGTTATTCCGGACTCAGTTCTTGATTTTCTTGATCCGAAACAAGTTTGGTTGTATTCCGCACTCAATTCTTGATTTTCTTGATGGAAAACATGTTTGCGTTATTCCGGACTCAGTTCTTGATTTTCTTGTTCAAAAACAAGTTTGGTTGTTTTCCGCACTCAATTCTTGATTTTCTTGATACAAAACATGTTTGCGTTATTCCGGACTCAGTTCTTGTTTTTCTTCTTACGAAACAAGTTTGGTTGTATTCCGCACTCAATTCTTGATTTTCTTGATGCAAAACATGTTTGCGTTATTCCGGACTCAGTTCTTGATTTTCTTGTTCAAAAACAAGTTTGGTTGTTTTCCGCACTCAATTCTTGATTTTCTTGATGCAAAACATGTTTGCGTTATTTCGGACTCAGTTCTTGATTTTCTTGATCCGAAACAAGTTTGGTTGTATTCCGCACTCAATTCTTGATTTTCTTAATGGAAAACATGTTTGCGTTATTCCGGACTCAGTTCTTGATTTTCTTGTTCAAAAACAAGTTTGGTTGTTTTCCGCACTCAATTCTTGATTTTCTTGATACAAAACATGTTTGCGTTATTCCGGACTCAGTTCTTGATTTTCTTGATCCGAAACAAGTTTGGTTGTATTCCGCACTCAATTCTTGATTTTCTTGATGCAAAACATGTTTGCGTTATTCCGGACTCAGTTCTTGATTTTCTTGTTCACAAACAAGTTTGGTTGTTTTCCGCACTCAATTCTTGATTTTCTTGATGCAAAACATGTTTGCGTTATTTCGGACTCAGTTCTTGATTTTCTTGATCCGAAACAAGTTTGGTTGTATTCCGCACTCAATTCTTGATTTTCTTGATGGAAAACATGTTTGCGTTATTCCGGACTCAGTTCTTGATTTTCTTGTTCACAAACAAGTTTGGTTGTTTTCCGCACTCAATTCTTGATTTTCTTGATACAAAACATGTTTGTGTTATTCCGGACTCAGTTCTTGATTTTCTTGATCCGAAACAAGTTTGGTTGTATTCCGCACTCAATTCTTGATTTTCTTGATGCAAAACATGTTTGCGTTATTCCGGACTCAGTTCTTGATTTTCTTGTTCAAAAACAAGTTTGGTTGTTTTCCGCACTCAATTCTTGATTTTCTTGATACAAAACATGTTTGCGTTATTCCGGACTCAGTTCTTGATTTTCTTGATCCGAAATAAGTTTGGTTGTATTCCGCACTCAATTCTTGATTTTCTTGATGCAAAACATGTTTGCGTTATTCCGGACTCAGTTCTTGATTTTCTTGTTCAAAAACAAGTTTGGTTGTTTTCCGCACTCAATTCTTGATTTTTTTTATGCAAAACATGTTTGCGTTATTTCGGACTCAGTTCTTGATTTTCTTGTTCCGAAACAAGTTTGGTTGTATTCCGCACTCAATTCTTGATTTTCTTGATGCAAAATATGTTTGCGTTATTCCGGACTCAGTTCTTGATTTTCTTGTTCGAAAACAAGTTTGGTTGTTTTCCGCACTCAATTCTTGATTTTCTTGATACAAAACATGTTTGCGTTATTCCGGACTCAGTTCTTGATTTTCTTGATCCGAAACAAGTTTGGTTGTATTCCGCACTCAATTCTTGATTTTCTTGATGCAAAACATGTTTGCGTTATTCGGACTGAGTTCTTGATTTTCTTGTTCAAACACATGTTTCGTTGTTTTCCGCACTCAATTCTTGATTTTCTTGATGCAAAACATGTTTGCGGTATTCCGGACTCGGTTGTTGATTTTCTTGATCCCAAACAAGTTTGTTTGTATTCCGCACTCAATTCTTGATTTTCTTGATGCAAAACTTGTTTGCGGTATTCCGGACTCAGTTCTTGATTTTCTTGATCCCAAACAAGTTTGTTTGTATTCCGCACTGAATTCTTGATTTTCTTGATGCAAAACTGGTTTGCGGTATTCCGGACTCAGTTCTTGATTTTCTTGATCCAAAACAATTTGTTTGTATTCCGCACTCAATTCTTGATTTTCTTGATGCAAAACTTGTTTGCGGTATTCCGGACTCAATTCTAGATTTTTTTGTTCCAAAACAAGTTTCGTTGTTTTCCGCACTCAATTCTTGATTTTCTTGATACAAAACATGTTTGCGTTATTCCGGACTCAGTTCTTGTTTTTCTTCTTACGAAACAAGTTTGGTTGTATTCCGCACTCAATTCTTGATTTTCTTGATGCAAAACATGTTTGCGTTATTCCGGACTCAGTTCTTGATTTTCTTGTTCAAAAACAAGTTTGGTTGTTTTCCGCACTCAATTCTTGATTTTCTTGATGCAAAACATGTTTGCGTTATTTCGGACTCAGTTCTTGATTTTCTTGATCCGAAACAAGTTTGGTTGTCTTCCGCACTCAATTCTTGATTTTCTTAATGGAAAACATGTTTGCGTTATTCCGGACTCAGTTCTTGATTTTCTTGTTCAAAAACAAGTTTGGTTGTTTTCCGCACTCAATTCTTGATTTTCTTGATACAAAACATGTTTGCGTTATTCCGGACTCAGTTCTTGATTTTCTTGATCCGAAACAAGTTTGGTTGTATTCCGCACTCAATTCTTGATTTTCTTGATGCAAAAAATGTTTGCGTTATTCCGGACTCAGTTCTTGATTTTCTTGTTCACAAACAAGTTTGGTTGTTTTCCGCACTCAATTCTTGATTTTCTTGATGCAAAACATGTTTGCGTTATTTCGGACTCAGTTGTTGATTTTCTTGATCCGAAACAAGTTTGGTTGTATTCCGCACTCAATTCTTGATTTTCTTGATGGAAAACATGTTTGCGTTATTCCGGACTCAGTTCTTGATTTTCTTGTTCAAAAACAAGTTTGGTTGTTTTCCGCACTCAATTCTTGATTTTCTTGATGCAAAACATGTTTGCGTTATTTCGGACTCAGTTCTTGATTTTCTTGATCCGAAACAAGTTTGGTTGTATTCCGCACTCAATTCTTGATTTTCTTGATGGAAAACATGTTTGCGTTATTCCGGACTCAGTTCTTGATTTTCTTGTTCAAAAACAAGTTTGGTTGTTTTCCGCACTCAATTCTTGATTTTCTTGATACAAAACATGTTTGCGTTATTCCGGACTCAGTTCTTGATTTTCTTGATCCGAAACAAGTTTGGTTGTATTCCGCACTCAATTCTTGATTTTCTTGATGCAAAACATGTTTGCGTTATTCCGGACTCAGTTCTTGATTTTCTTGTTCAAAAACAAGTTTGGTTGTTTTCCGCACTCAATTCTTGATTTTCTTGATACAAAACATGTTTGCGTTATTCCGGACTCAGTTCTTGATTTTCTTGATCCGAAATAAGTTTGGTTGTATTCCGCACTCAATTCTTGATTTTCTTGATGCAAAACATGTTTGCGTTATTCCGGACTCAGTTCTTGATTTTCTTGATCCGAAACAAGTTTGGTTGTATTCCGCACTCAATTCTTGATTTTCTTGATGCAAAACATATTTGCGTTATTCCGGACTCAGTTCTTGATTTTCTTGTTCAAAAACAAGTTTGGTTGTTTTCCGCACTCAATTCTTGATTTTCTTGATACAAAACATGTTTGCGTTATTCCGGACTCAGTTCTTGATTTGCTTGATCCGAAATAAGTTTGGTTGTATTCCGCACTCAATTCTTGATTTTCTTGATGCAAAACATGTTTGCGTTATTCCGGACTCAGTTCTTGATTTTCTTGTTCAAAAACAAGTTTGGTTGTTTTCCGCACTCAATTCTTGATTTTTTTGATGCAAAACATGTTTGCGTTATTTCGGACTCAGTTCTTGATTTTCTTGATCCGAAACAAGTTTGGTTGTATTCCGCACTCAATTCTTGATTTTCTTGATGGAAAACATGTTTGCGTTATTCCGGACTCAGTTCTTGATTTTCTTGTTCAAAAACAAGTTTGGTTGTTTTCCGCACTCAATTCTTGATTTTCTTGATACAAAACATGTTTGCGTTATTCCGGACTCAGTTCTTGATTTTCTTGATCCGAAACAAGTTTGGTTGTATTCCGCACTCAATTCTTGATTTTCTTGATGCAAAACATGTTTGCGTTATTCCGGACTCAGTTCTTGATTTTCTTGTTCAAAAACAAGTTTGGTTGTTTTCCGCACTCAATTCTTGATTTTCTTGATACAAAACATGTTTGCGTTATTCCGGACTCAGTTCTTGATTTTCTTGATCCGAAATAAGTTTGGTTGTATTCCGCACTCAATTCTTGATTTTCTTGATGCAAAACATGTTTGCGTTATTCCGGACTCAGTTCTTGATTTTCTTGATCCGAAACAAGTTTGGTTGTATTCCGCACTCAATTCTTGATTTTCTTGATGCAAAACATGTTTGCGTTATTCCGGACTCAGTTCTTGATTTTCTTGTTCAAAAACAAGTTTGGTTGTTTTCCGCACTCAATTCTTGATTTTCTTGATACAAAACATGTTTGCGTTATTCCGGACTCAGTTCTTGATTTTCTTGATCCGAAATAAGTTTGGTTGTATTCCGCACTCAATTCTTGATTTTCTTGATGCAAAACATGTTTGCGTTATTCCGGACTCAGTTCTTGATTTTCTTGTTCACAAACAAGTTTGGTTGTTTTCCGCACTCAATTCTTGATTTTCTTGATACAAAACATGTTTGCGTTATTCCGGACTCAGTTCTTGATTTTCTTGATCCGAAACAAGTTTGGTTGTATTCCGCACTCAATTCTTGATTTTCTTGATGCAAAACATGTTTGCGTTATTCCGGACTCAGTTCTTGATTTTCTTGTTCAAAAACAAGTTTGGTTGTTTTCCGCACTCAATTCTTGATTTTCTTGATACAAAACATGTTTGCGTTATTCCGGACTCAGTTCTTGATTTTCTTGATCCGAAATAAGTTTGGTTGTATTCCGCACTCAATTCTTGATTTTCTTGATGCAAAACATGTTTGCGTTATTCCGGACTCAGTTCTTGATTTTCTTGATCCGAAACAAGTTTGGTTGTATTCCGCACTCAATTCTTGATTTTCTTGATGCAAAACATGTTTGCGTTATTCCGGACTCAGTTCTTGATTTTCTTGTTCAAAAACAAGTTTGGTTGTTTTCCGCACTCAATTCTTGATTTTCTTGATACAAAACATGTTTGCGTTATTCCGGACTCAGTTCTTGATTTTCTTGATCCGAAATAAGTTTGGTTGTATTCCGCACTCAATTCTTGATTTTCTTGATGGAAAACATGTTTGCGTTATTCCGGACTCAGTTCTTGATTTTCTTGTTCAAAAACAAGTTTGGTTGTTTTCCGCACTCAATTCTTGATTTTCTTGATGCAAAACATGTTTGCGTTATTTCGGACTCAGTTCTTGATTTTCTTGATCCGAAACAAGTTTGGTTGTATTCCGCACTCAATTCTTGATTTTCTTGATGGAAAACATGTTTGCGTTATTCCGGACTCAGTTCTTGATTTTCTTGTTCAAAAACAAGTTTGGTTGTTTTCCGCACTCAATTCTTGATTTTCTTGATACAAAACATGTTTGCGTTATTCCGGACTCAGTTCTTGATTTTCTTGATCCGAAACAAGTTTGGTTGTATTCCGCACTCAATTCTTGATTTTCTTGATGCAAAACATGTTTGCGTTATTCCGGACTCATTTCTTGATTTTCTTGTTCAAAAACAAGTTTGGTTGTTTTCCGCACTCAATTCTTGATTTTCTTGATACAAAACATGTTTGCGTTATTCCGGACTCAGTTCTTGATTTTCTTGATCCGAAATAAGTTTGGTTGTATTCCGCACTCAATTCTTGATTTTCTTGATGCAAAACATGTTTGCGTTATTCCGGACTCAGTTCTTGATTTTCTTGATCCGAAACAAGTTTGGTTGTATTCCGCACTCAATTCTTGATTTTCTTGATGCAAAACATGTTTGCGTTATTCCGGACTCAGTTCTTGATTTTCTTGTTCAAAAACAAGTTTGGTTGTTTTCCGCACTCAATTCTTGATTTTCTTGATACAAAACATGTTTGCGTTATTCCGGACTCAGTTCTTGATTTTCTTGATCCGAAATAAGTTTGGTTATATTCCGCACTCAATTCTTGATTTTCTTGATGCAAAACATGTTTGCGTTATTCCGGACTCAGTTCTTGATTTTCTTGATCCGAAACAAGTTTGGTTGTATTCCGCACTCAATTCTTGATTTTCTTGATGCAAAACATGTTTGCGTTATTCCGGACTCTGTTCTTGATTTTCTTGTTCCGAAACAAGTTTGGTTGTATTCCGCACTCAATTCTTGATTTTTTTGATGCAAAACATGTTTGCGTTATTTCGGACTCAGTTCTTGATTTTCTTGATCCGAAACAAGTTTGGTTGTATTCCGCACTCAATTCTTGATTTTCTTGATGGAAAACATGTTTGCGTTATTCCGGACTCAGTTCTTGATTTTCTTGTTCAAAAACAAGTTTGGTTGTTTTCCGCACTCAATTCTTGATTTTCTTGATACAAAACATGTTTGCGTTATTCCGGACTCAGTTCTTGATTTTCTTGATCCGAAACAAGTTTGGTTGTATTCCGCACTCAATTCTTGATTTTCTTGATGCAAAACATGTTTGCGTTATTCCGGACTCAGTTCTTGATTTTCTTGATCCGAAACAAGTTTGGTTGTATTCCGCACTCAATTCTTGATTTTCTTGATGCAAAACATATTTGCGTTATTCCGGACTCAGTTCTTGATTTTCTTGTTCAAAAACAAGTTTGGTTGTTTTCCGCACTCAATTCTTGATTTTCTTGATACAAAACATGTTTGCGTTATTCCGGACTCAGTTCTTGATTTGCTTGATCCGAAATAAGTTTGGTTGTATTCCGCACTCAATTCTTGATTTTCTTGATGCAAAACATGTTTGCGTTATTCCGGACTCAGTTCTTGATTTTCTTGTTCAAAAACAAGTTTGGTTGTTTTCCGCACTCAATTCTTGATTTTTTTGATGCAAAACATGTTTGCGTTATTTCGGACTCAGTTCTTGATTTTCTTGATCCGAAACAAGTTTGGTTGTATTCCGCACTCAATTCTTGATTTTCTTGATGGAAAACATGTTTGCGTTATTCCGGACTCAGTTCTTGATTTTCTTGTTCAAAAACAAGTTTGGTTGTTTTCCGCACTCAATTCTTGATTTTCTTGATACAAAACATGTTTGCGTTATTCCGGACTCAGTTCTTGATTTTCTTGATCCGAAACAAGTTTGGTTGTATTCCGCACTCAATTCTTGATTTTCTTGATGCAAAACATGTTTGCGTTATTCCGGACTCAGTTCTTGATTTTCTTGTTCAAAAACAAGTTTGGTTGTTTTCCGCACTCAATTCTTGATTTTCTTGATACAAAACATGTTTGCGTTATTCCGGACTCAGTTCTTGATTTTCTTGATCCGAAATAAGTTTGGTTGTATTCCGCACTCAATTCTTGATTTTCTTGATGCAAAACATGTTTGCGTTATTCCGGACTCAGTTCTTGATTTTCTTGATCCGAAACAAGTTTGGTTGTATTCCGCACTCAATTCTTGATTTTCTTGATGCAAAACATGTTTGCGTTATTCCGGACTCAGTTCTTGATTTTCTTGTTCAAAAACAAGTTTGGTTGTTTTCCGCACTCAATTCTTGATTTTCTTGATACAAAACATGTTTGCGTTATTCCGGACTCAGTTCTTGATTTTCTTGATCCGAAATAAGTTTGGTTGTATTCCGCACTCAATTCTTGATTTTCTTGATGCAAAACATGTTTGCGTTATTCCGGACTCAGTTCTTGATTTTCTTGGTCACAAACAAGTTTGGTTGTTTTCCGCACTCAATTCTTGATTTTCTTGATACAAAACATGTTTGCGTTATTCCGGACTCAGTTCTTGATTTTCTTGATCCGAAACAAGTTTGGTTGTATTCCGCACTCAATTCTTGATTTTCTTGATGCAAAACATGTTTGCGTTATTCCGGACTCAGTTCTTGATTTTCTTGTTCAAAAACAAGTTTGGTTGTTTTCCGCACTCAATTCTTGATTTTCTTGATACAAAACATGTTTGCGTTATTCCGGACTCAGTTCTTGATTTTCTTGATCCGAAATAAGTTTGGTTGTATTCCGCACTCAATTCTTGATTTTCTTGATGCAAAACATGTTTGCGTTATTCCGGACTCAGTTCTTGATTTTCTTGATCCGAAACAAGTTTGGTTGTATTCCGCACTCAATTCTTGATTTTCTTGATGCAAAACATGTTTGCGTTATTCCGGACTCAGTTCTTGATTTTCTTGTTCAAAAACAAGTTTGGTTGTTTTCCGCACTCAATTCTTGATTTTCTTGATACAAAACATGTTTGCGTTATTCCAGACTCAGTTCTTGATTTTCTTGATCCGAAATAAGTTTGGTTGTATTCCGCACTCAATTCTTGATTTTCTTGATGGAAAACATGTTTGCGTTATTCCGGACTCAGTTCTTGATTTTCTTGTTCAAAAACAAGTTTGGTTGTTTTCCGCACTCAATTCTTGATTTTCTTGATGCAAAACATGTTTGCGTTATTTCGGACTCAGTTCTTGATTTTCTTGATCCGAAACAAGTTTGGTTGTATTCCGCACTCAATTCTTGATTTTCTTGATGGAAAACATGTTTGCGTTATTCCGGACTCAGTTCTTGATTTTCTTGTTCAAAAACAAGTTTGGTTGTTTTCCGCACTCAATTCTTGATTTTCTTGATACAAAACATGTTTGCGTTATTCCGGACTCAGTTCTTGATTTTCTTGATCCGAAACAAGTTTGGTTGTATTCCGCACTCAATTCTTGATTTTCTTGATGCAAAACATGTTTGCGTTATTCCGGACTCATTTCTTGATTTTCTTGTTCAAAAACAAGTTTGGTTGTTTTCCGCACTCAATTCTTGATTTTCTTGATACAAAACATGTTTGCGTTATTCCGGACTCAGTTCTTGATTTTCTTGATCCGAAATAAGTTTGGTTGTATTCCGCACTCAATTCTTGATTTTCTTGATGCAAAACATGTTTGCGTTATTCCGGACTCAGTTCTTGATTTTCTTGATCCGAAACAAGTTTGGTTGTATTCCGCACTCAATTCTTGATTTTCTTGATGCAAAACATGTTTGCGTTATTCCGGACTCAGTTCTTGATTTTCTTGTTCAAAAACAAGTTTGGTTGTTTTCCGCACTCAATTCTTGATTTTCTTGATACAAAACATGTTTGCGTTATTCCGGACTCAGTTCTTGATTTTCTTGATCCGAAATAAGTTTGGTTGTATTCCGCACTCAATTCTTGATTTTCTTGATGCAAAACATGTTTGCGTTATTCCGGACTCAGTTCTTGATTTTCTTGTTCAAAAACAAGTTTGGTTGTTTTCCGCACTCAATTCTTGATTTTCTTGATACAAAACATGTTTGCGTTATTCCGGACTCAGTTCTTGATTTTCTTGATCCGAAATAAGTTTGGTTGTATTCCGCACTCAATTCTTGATTTTCTTGATGCAAAACATGTTTGCGTTATTCCGGACTCAGTTCTTGATTTTCTTGTTCACAAACAAATTTGGTTGTTTTCCGCACTCAATTCTTGATTTTCTTGATACAAAACATGTTTGCGTTATTCCGGACTCAGTTCTTGATTTTCTTGATCCGAAACAAGTTTGGTTGTATTCCGCACTCAATTCTTGATTTTCTTGATGCAAAACATGTTTGCGTTATTCCGGACTCAGTTCTTGATTTTCTTGTTCAAAAACAAGTTTGGTTGTTTTCCGCACTCAATTCTTGATTTTCTTGATACAAAACATGTTTGCGTTATTCCGGACTCAGTTCTTGATTTTCTTGATCCGAAATAAGTTTGGTTGTATTCCGCACTCAATTCTTGATTTTCTTGATGCAAAACATGTTTGCGTTATTCCGGACTCAGTTCTTGATTTTCTTGATCCGAAACAAGTTTGGTTGTATTCCGCACTCAATTCTTGATTTTCTTGATGCAAAACATGTTTGCGTTATTCCGGACTCTGTTCTTGATTTTCTTGTTCCGAAACAAGTTTGGTTGTATTCCGCACTCAATTCTTGATTTTTTTGATGCAAAACATGTTTGCGTTATTTCGGACTCAGTTCTTGATTTTCTTGATCCGAAACAAGTTTGGTTGTATTCCGCACTCAATTCTTCATTTTCTTGATGGAAAACATGTTTGCGTTATTCCGGACTCAGTTCTTGATTTTCTTGTTCAAAAACAAGTTTGGTTGTTTTCCGCACTCAATTCTTGATTTTCTTGATACAAAACATGTTTGCGTTATTCCGGACTCAGTTCTTGATTTTCTTGATCCGAAACAAGTTTGGTTGTATTCCGCACTCAATTCTTGATTTTCTTGATGCAAAACATGTTTGCGTTATTCCGGACTCAGTTCTTGATTTTCTTGTTCAAAAACAAGTTTGGTTGTTTTCCGCACTCAATTCTTGATTTTCTTGATACAAAACATGTTTGCGTTATTCCGGACTCAGTTCTTGATTTTCTTGATCCGAAATAAGTTTGGTTGTATTCCGCACTCAATTCTTGATTTTCTTGATGCAAAACATGTTTGCGTTATTCCGGACTCAGTTCTTGATTTTCTTGTTCAAAAACAAGTTTGGTTGTTTTCCGCACTCAATTCTTGATTTTCTTGATGCAAAACATGTTTGCGTTATTCCGGACTCAGTTCTTGATTTTCTTGTTCCGAAACAAGTTTGGTTGTATTCCGCACTCAATTCTTGATTTTCTTGATGCAAAATATGTTTGCGTTATTCCGGACTCAGTTCTTGATTTTCTTGTTCAAACACATGTTTCGTTGTTTTCCGCACTCAATTCTTGATTTTCTTGATACAAAACATGTTTGCGTTATTCCGGACTCCGTTCTTGATTTTCTTGATCCGAAACAAGTTTGGTTGTGTTCCGCATTCAATTCTTGATTTTCTTGATGCAAAACATGTTTGCGTTATTCCGGACTTAGTTCTTGATTTTCTTGTTCAAAAACAAGTTTGGTTGTTTTCCGCACTCAATTCTTGATTTTCTTGATGCAAAACATGTTTGCGTTATTTCGGACTCAGTTCTTGATTTTCTTGATCCGAAACAAGTTTGGTTGTATTCCGCACTCAATTCTTGATTTTCTTGATGGAAAACATGTTTGCGTTATTCCGGACTCAGTTCTTGATTTTCTTGTTCAAAAACAAGTTTGGTTGTTTTCCGCACTCAATTCTTGATTTTCTTGATACAAAACATCTTTGCGTTATTCCGGACTCAGTTCTTGATTTTCTTGATCCGAAACAAGTTTGGTTGTATTCCGCACTCAATTCTTGATTTTCTTGATGCAAAACATGTTTGCGTTATTCCGGACTCAGTTCTTGATTCTCTTGTTCAAAAACAAGTTTGGTTGTTTTCCGCACTCAATTCTTGATTTTCTTGATACAAAACATGTTTGCGTTATTCCGGACTCAGTTCTTGATTTTCTTGATCCGAAATAAGTTTGGTTGTATTCCGCACTCAATTCTTGATTTTCTTGATGCAAAACATGTTTGCGTTATTCCGGACTCAGTTCTTGATTTTTTTGTTCAAAAACAAGTTTGGTTGTTTTCCGCACTCAATTCTTGATTTTTTTGATGCAAAACATATTTGCGTTATTTCGGACTCAGTTCTTGATTTTCTTGTTCCGAAACAAGTTTGGTTGTATTCCGCACTCAATTCTTGATTTTCTTGATGGAAAACATGTTTGCGTTATTCCGGACTCAGTTCTTGATTTTCTTGTTCACAAACAAGTTTGGTTGTTTTCCGCACTCAATTCTTGATTTTCTTGATACAAAACATCTTTGCGTTATTCCGGACTCAGTTCTTGATTTTCTTGATCCGAAACAAGTTTGGTTGTATTCCGCACTCAATTCTTGATTTTCTTGATGCAAAACATGTTTGCGTTATTCCGGACTCAGTTCTTGATTCTCTTGTTCAAAAACAAGTTTGGTTGTTTTCCGCACTCAATTCTTGATTTTCTTGATACAAAACATGTTTGCGTTATTCCGGACTCAGTTCTTGATTTTCTTGATCCGAAATAAGTTTGGTTGTATTCCGCACTCAATTCTTGATTTTCTTGATGCAAAACATGTTTGCGTTATTCCGGACTCAGTTCTTGATTTTCTTGTTCAAAAACAAGTTTGGTTGTTTTCCGCACTCAATTCTTGATTTTCTTGATGCAAAACATATTTGCGTTATTTCGGACTCAGTTCTTGATTTTCTTGTTCCGAAACAAGTTTGGTTGTATTCCGCACTCAATTCTTGATTTTTTTGATGCAAAATATGTTTGCGTTATTCCGGACTCAGTTCTTGATTTTCTTGTTCAAAAACAAGTTTGGTTGTTTTCCGCACTCAATTCTTGATTTTCTTGATACAAAACATGTTTGCGTTATTCCGGACTCAGTTCTTGATTTTCTTGATCCGAAACAAGTTTGGTTGTATTCCGCACTCAATTCTTGATTTTCTTGATGCAAAACATGTTTGCGTTATTCGGACTCAGTTCTTGATTTTCTTGTTCAAACACATGTTTCGTTGTTTTCCGCACTCAATTCTTGATTTTCTTGATGCAAAACATGTTTGCGGTATTCCGGACTCGGTTGTTGATTTTCTTGATCCCAAACAAGTTTGTTTGTATTCCGCACTGAATTCTTGATTTTCTTGATGCAAAACTTGTTTGCGGTATTCCGGACTCAGTTCTTGATTTTCTTGATCCCAAACAAGTTTGTTTGTATTCCGCACTCAATTCTTGATTTTCTTGATGCAAAACTGGTTTGCGGTATTCCGGACTCAGTTCTTGATTTTCCTGATCCAAAACAATTTGTTTGTATTCCGCACTCAATTCTTGATTTTCTTGATGCAAAACTTGTTTGCGGTATTCCGGACTCAATTCTAGATTTTTTTGTTCCAAAACAAGTTTCGTTGTTTTCCGCACTCAATTCTTTATTTTCTTGTTGCAAAACATGTTTGCGGTATTCCTGACTCAGTTTTTCATTTCCATGATACCAAACAAGTTTGTTTGTATTCCGCCCTCAATTCTTGATTTTCTTAATGCAAAACTTGTTTGCGGTATTCCGGACTCAGTTCTTGATTTTCTTGTTCAAAAACAAGTTTGGTTGTATTCCGCACTCAATTCTTGATTTTCTTGATGCAAAACATGTTTGCGGTATTCCGGACTCGGTTGTTGATTTTCTTGATCCCAAACAAGTTTGTTTGTTTTCCGCACTCAATTCTTGATTTTCTTGATGCAAAACATGTTTGCGGTATTCCGGACTCGGTTGTTGATTTTCTTGATCCCAAACAAGTTTGTTTGTATTCCGCACTCAATTCTTGATTTTCTTGATGCAAAACTTGTTTGCGGTATTCCGGACTCAGTTCTTGATATTCTTGATCCCAAACAAGTTTGTTTGTATTCCGCACTCAATTCTTGATTTTCTTGATGCAAAACTGGTTTGCGGTATTCCGGACTCAGTTCTTGATTTTCTTGATCCAAAACAATTTGTTTGTATTCCGCACTCAATTCTTGATTTTCTTCATGCAAAACTTGTTTGCGGTATTCCGGACTCAATTCTAGATTTTTTTGTTCCAAAACAAGTTTCGTTGTTTTCCGCACTCAATTCTTTATTTTCTTGTTGCAAAACATGTTTGCGGTATTCCTGACTCAGTTTTTCATTTCCATGATACCAAACAAGTTTGTTTGTATTCCGCCCTCAATTCTTGATTTTCTTAATGCAAAACTTGTTTGCGGTATTCCGGACTCAGTTCTTGATTTTCTTGTTCAAAAACAAGTTTGGTTGTATTCCGCACTCAATTCTTGATTTTCTTGATGCAAAACATGTTTGCGTTATTCCGGACTCAGTTCTTGATTTTCTTGTTCAAAAACAAGTTTGGTTGTTTTCCGCACTCAATTCTTGATTTTTTTGATGCAAAACATGTTTGCGTTATTCCGGACTCAGTTCTTGATTTTCTTGTTCCGAAACAAGTTTGGTTGTATTCCGCACTCAATTCTTGATTTTCTTGATGCAAAACATGTTTGCGTTATTCCGGACTCAGTTCTTGATTTTCTTGTTCAAAAACAAGTTTGGTTGTTTTCCGCACTCAATTCTTGATTTTCTTGATACAAAACATGTTTGCGTTATTCCGGACTCAGTTCTTGATTTTCTTGATCCGAAACAAGTTTGGTTGTATTCCGCACTCAATTCTTGATTTTCTTGATGCAAAACATGTTTGCGTTATTCCGGACTCAGTTCTTGATTTTCTTGTTCAAATACAAGTTTGGTTGTTTTCCGCACTCAATTCTTGATTTTCTTGATACAAAACATGTTTGCGTTATTCCGGACTCAGTTCTTGATTTTCTTGATCCGAAACAAGTTTGGTTGTATTCCGCACTCAATTCTTGATTTTCTTGATGCAAAACATGTTTGCGTTATTCCGGACTCAGTTCTTGATTTTCTTGTTCAAATACAAGTTTGGTTGTTTTCCGCACTCAATTCTTGATTTTCTTGATACAAAACATGTTTGCGTTATTCCGGACTCAGTTCTTGATTTTCTTGATCCGAAACAAGTTTGGTTGTATTCCGCACTCAATTCTTGATTTTCTTGATGCAAAACATGTTTGCGTTATTCCGGACTCAGTTCTTGATTTTCTTGTTCACAAACAAGTTTGGTTGTTTTCCGCACTCAATTCTTGATTTTCTTGATACAAAACATGTTTGCGTTATTCCGGACTCAGTTCTTGATTTTCTTGATCCGAAACAAGTTTGGTTGTATTCCGCACTCAATTCTTGATTTTCTTGATGCAAAACATGTTTGCGTTATTCCGGACTCAGTTCTTGATTTTCTTGTTCAAAAACAAGTTTGGTTGTTTTCCGCACTCAATTCTTGATTTTCTTAATGCAAAACATGTTTGCGTTATTCCGGACTCAGTTCTTGATTTTCTTGTTCAAAAACAAGTTTGGTTGTTTTCCGCACTCAATTCTTGATTTTTTTGATGCAAAACATGTTTGCATTATTCCGGACTCAGTTCTTGATTTTCTTGTTCCGAAACAAGTTTGGTTGTATTCCGCACTCAATTCTTGATTTTCTTGATGCAAAACATGTTTGCGTTATTCCGGACTCAGTTCTTGATTTTCTTGTTCAAAAACAAGTTTGGTTGTTTTCCGCACTCAATTCTTGATTTTCTTAATGCAAAACATGTTTGCGTTATTCCGGACTCAGTTCTTGATTTTCTTGATCCGAAACAAGTTTGGTTGTATTCCGCACTCAATTCTTGATTTTCTTGATGCAAAACATGTTTGCGTTATTCCGGACTCAGTTCTTGATTTTCTTGTTCAAAAACAAGTTTGGTTGTTTTCCGCACTCAATTCTTGATTTTCTTGATACAAAACATGTTTGCGTTATTCCGGACTCAGTTCTTGATTTTCTTGATCCGAAACAAGTTTGGTTGTATTCCGCACTCAATTCTTGATTTTCTTGATGCAAAACATGTTTGCGTTATTCCGGACTCAGTTCTTGATTTTCTTGTTCAAATACAAGTTTGGTTGTTTTCCGCAGTCAATTCTTGATTTTCTTGATACAAAACATGTTTGCGTTATTCCGGACTCAGTTCTTGATTTTCTTGATCCGAAACAAGTTTGGTTGTATTCCGCACTCAATTCTTGATTTTCTTGATGCAAAACATGTTTGCGTTATTCCGGACTCAGTTCTTGATTTTCTTGTTCAAAAACAAGTTTGGTTGTTTTCCGCACTCAATTCTTGATTTTCTTGATACAAAACATGTTTGCGTTATTCCGGACTCAGTTCTTGATTTTCTTGATCCGAAACAAGTTTGGTTGTATTCCGCACTCAATTCTTGATTTTCTTGATGCAAAACATGTTTGCGTTATTCCGGACTCAGTTCTTGATTTTCTTGTTCACAAACAAGTTTGGTTGTTTTCCGCACTCAATTCTTGATTTTCTTGATGCAAAACTTGTTTGCGGTATTCCGGACTCAGTTCTTGATTTTCTTGATCCGAAACAAGTTTGGTTGTATTCCGCACTCAATTCTTGATTTTCTTGATGCAAAACATGTTTGCGTTATTCCGGACTCAGTTCTTGATTTTCTTGTTCAAAAACAAGTTTGGTTGTTTTCCGCACTCAATTCTTGATTTTCTTGATGCAAAACATGTTTGCGTTATTCCGGACTCAGTTCTTGATTTTCTTGTTCCGAAACAAGTTTGGTTGTATTCCGCACTCAATTCTTGATTTTCTTGATACAAAACATGTTTGCGTTATTCCGGACTCAGTTCTTGATTTTCTTGATCCGAAACAAGTTTGGTTGTATTCCGCACTCAATTCTTGATTTTCTTGATACAAAACATGTTTGCGTTATTCCGGACTCAGTTCTTGATTTTCTTGTTCAAAAACAAGTTTGGTTGTTTTCCGCACTCAATTCTTGATTTTCTTGATACAAAACATGTTTGCGTTATTCCGGACTCAGTTCTTGATTTTCTTGATCCGAAACAAGTTTGGTTGTATTCCGCACTCAATTCTTGATTTTCTTGATGCAAAACATGTTTGCGTTATTCCGGACTCAGTTCTTGATTTTCTTTTTCAAAAACAAGTTTGGTTGTTTTCCGCACTCAATTCTTGATTTTCTTGATGCAAAACATGTTTGCGTTATTCCGGACTCAGTTCTTGATTTTCTTGTTCACAAACAAGTTTGGTTGTTTTCCGCACTCAATTTTTGATTTTCTTGATGCAAAACTTGTTTGCGGTATTCCGGACTCAGTTCTTGATTTTCTTGATCCGAAACAAGTTTGGTTGTATTCCGCACTCAATTCTTGATTTTCTTGATGCAAAACATGTTTGCGTTATTCCGGACTCAGTTCTTGATTTTCTTGTTCAAAAACAAGTTTGGTTGTTTTCCGCACTCAATTCTTGATTTTCTTAATGCAAAACATGTTTGCGTTATTCCGGACTCAGTTCTTGATTTTCTTGTTCAAAAACAAGTTTGGTTGTTTTCCGCACTCAATTCTTGATTTTTTTGATGCAAAACATGTTTGCGTTATTCCGGACTCAGTTCTTGATTTTCTTGTTCCGAAACAAGTTTGGTTGTATTCCGCACTCAATTCTTGATTTTCTTGATGCAAAACATGTTTGCGTTATTCCGGACTCAGTTCTTGATTTTCTTGTTCAAAAACAAGTTTGGTTGTTTTCCGCACTCAATTCTTGATTTTCTTGATACAAAACATGTTTGCGTTATTCCGGACTCAGTTCTTGATTTTCTTGATCCGAAACAAGTTTGGTTGTATTCCGCACTCAATTCTTGATTTTCTTGATGCAAAACATGTTTGCGTTATTCCGGACTCAGTTCTTGATTTTCTTGTTCAAATACAAGTTTGGTTGTTTTCCGCAGTCAATTCTTGATTTTCTTGATACAAAACATGTTTGCGTTATTCCGGACTCAGTTCTTGATTTTCTTGATCCGAAACAAGTTTGGTTGTATTCCGCACTCAATTCTTGATTTTCTTGATGCAAAACATGTTTGCGTTATTCCGGACTCAGTTCTTGATTTTCTTGTTCACAAACAAGTTTGGTTATTTTCCGCACTCAATTCTTGATTTTCTTGATGCAAAACTTGTTTGCGGTATTCCGGACTCAGTTCTTGATTTTCTTGATCCGAAACAAGTTTGGTTGTATTCCGCACTCAATTCTTGATTTTCTTGATGCAAAACATGTTTGCGTTATTCCGGACTCAGTTCTTGATTTTCTTGTTCAAAAACAAGTTTGGTTGTTTTCCGCACTCAATTCTTGATTTTCTTGATGCAAAACATGTTTGCGTTATTCCGGACTCAGTTCTTGATTTTCTTGTTCCGAAACAAGTTTGGTTGTATTCCGCACTCAATTCTTGATTTTCTTGATACAAAACATGTTTGCGTTATTCCGGACTCAGTTCTTGATTTTCTTGATCCGAAACAAGTTTGGTTGTATTCCGCACTCAATTCTTGATTTTCTTGATACAAAACATGTTTGCGTTATTCCGGACTCAGTTCTTGATTTTCTTGTTCAAAAACAAGTTTGGTTGTTTTCCGCACTCAATTCTTGATTTTCTTGATACAAAACATGTTTGCGTTATTCCGGACTCAGTTCTTGATTTTCTTGATCCGAAACAAGTTTGGTTGTATTCCGCACTCAATTCTTGATTTTCTTGATGCAAAACATGTTTGCGTTATTCCGGACTCAGTTCTTGATTTTCTTTTTCAAAAACAAGTTTGGTTGTTTTCCGCACTCAATTCTTGATTTTCTTGATGCAAAACATGTTTGCGTTATTCCGGACTCAGTTCTTGATTTTCTTGTTCACAAACAAGTTTGGTTGTTTTCCGCACTCAATTTTTGATTTTCTTGATGCAAAACTTGTTTGCGGTATTCCGGACTCAGTTCTTGATTTTCTTGATCCGAAACAAGTTTGGTTGTATTCCGCACTCAATTCTTGATTTTCTTGATGCAAAACATGTTTGCGTTATTCCGGACTCAGTTCTTGATTTTCTTGTTCAAAAACAAGTTTGGTTGTTTTCCGCACTCAATTCTTGATTTTCTTAATGCAAAACATGTTTGCGTTATTCCGGACTCAGTTCTTGATTTTCTTGTTCAAAAACAAGTTTGGTTGTTTTCCGCACTCAATTCTTGATTTTTTTGATGCAAAACATGTTTGCGTTATTCCGGACTCAGTTCTTGATTTTCTTGTTCCGAAACAAGTTTGGTTGTATTCCGCACTCAATTCTTGATTTTCTTGATGCAAAACATGTTTGCGTTATTCCGGACTCAGTTCTTGATTTTCTTGTTCAAAAACAAGTTTGGTTGTTTTCCGCACTCAATTCTTGATTTTCTTGATACAAAACATGTTTGCGTTATTCCGGACTCAGTTCTTGATTTTCTTGATCCGAAACAAGTTTGGTTGTATTCCGCACTCAATTCTTGATTTTCTTGATGCAAAACATGTTTGCGTTATTCCGGACTCAGTTCTTGATTTTCTTGTTCAAATACAAGTTTGGTTGTTTTCCGCAGTCAATTCTTGATTTTCTTGATACAAAACATGTTTGCGTTATTCCGGACTCAGTTCTTGATTTTCTTGATCCGAAACAAGTTTGGTTGTATTCCGCACTCAATTCTTGATTTTCTTGATGCAAAACATGTTTGCGTTATTCCGGACTCAGTTCTTGATTTTCTTGTTCACAAACAAGTTTGGTTATTTTCCGCACTCAATTCTTGATTTTCTTGATGCAAAACTTGTTTGCGGTATTCCGGACTCAGTTCTTGATTTTCTTGATCCGAAACAAGTTTGGTTGTATTCCGCACTCAATTCTTGATTTTCTTGATGCAAAACATGTTTGCGTTATTCCGGACTCAGTTCTTGATTTTCTTGTTCAAAAACAAGTTTGGTTGTTTTCCGCACTCAATTCTTGATTTTCTTGATGCAAAACATGTTTGCGTTATTCCGGACTCAGTTCTTGATTTTCTTGTTCCGAAACAAGTTTGGTTGTATTCCGCACTCAATTCTTGATTTTCTTGATGCAAAATATGTTTGCGTTATTCCGGACTCAGTTCTTGATTTTCTTGTTCAAAAACAAGTTTGGTTGTTTTCCGCACTCAATTCTTGATTTTCTTGATACAAAACATGTTTGCGTTATTCCGGACTCAGTTCTTGATTTTCTTGATCCGAAACAAGTTTGGTTGTATTCCGCACTCAATTCTTGATTTTCTTGATACAAAACATGTTTGCGTTATTCCGGACTCAGTTCTTGATTTTCTTGTTCAAAAACAAGTTTGGTTGTTTTCCGCACTCAATTCTTGATTTTCTTGATACAAAACATGTTTGCGTTATTCCGGACTCAGTTCTTGATTTTCTTGATCCGAAACAAGTTTGGTTGTATTCCGCACTCAATTCTTGATTTTCTTGATGCAAAACATGTTTGCGTTATTCCGGACTCAGTTCTTGATTTTCTTTTTCAAAAACAAGTTTGGTTGTTTTCCGCACTCAATTCTTGATTTTCTTGATGCAAAACATGTTTGCGTTATTCCGGACTCAGTTCTTGATTTTCTTGATCCGAAACAAGTTTGGTTGTATTCCGCACTCAATTCTTGATTTTCTTGATACAAAACATGTTTGCGTTATTCCGGACTCAGTTCTTGATTTTCTTGTTCAAAAACAAGTTTGGTTGTTTTCCGCACTCAATTCTTGATTTTCTTGATACAAAACATGTTTGCGTTATTCCGGACTCAGTTCTTGATTTTCTTGATCCGAAACAAGTTTGGTTGTATTCCGCACTCAATTCTTGATTTTCTTGATGCAAAACATGTTTGCGTTATTCCGGACTCAGTTCTTGATTTTCTTTTTCAAAAACAAGTTTGGTTGTTTTCCGCACTCAATTCTTGATTTTCTTGATGCAAAACATGTTTGCGTTATTCCGGACTCAGTTCTTGATTTTCTTGTTCACAAACAAGTTTGGTTGTTTTCCGCACTCAATTCTTGATTTTCTTGATGCAAAACTTGTTTGCGGTATTCCGGACTCAGTTCTTGATTTTCTTGATCCGAAACAAGTTTGGTTGTATTCCGCACTCAATTCTTGATTTTCTTGATGCAAAACATGTTTGCGTTATTCCGGACTCAGTTCTTGATTTTCTTGTTCAAAAACAAGTTTGGTTGTTTTCCGCACTCAATTCTTGATTTTCTTAATGCAAAACATGTTTGCGTTATTCCGGACTCAGTTCTTGATTTTCTTGTTCAAAAACAAGTTTGGTTGTTTTCCGCACTCAATTCTTGATTTTTTTGATGCAAAACATGTTTGCGTTATTCCGGACTCAGTTCTTGATTTTCTTGTTCCGAAACAAGTTTGGTTGTATTCCGCACTCAATTCTTGATTTTCTTGATGCAAAACATGTTTGCGTTATTCCGGACTCAGTTCTTGATTTTCTTGTTCAAAAACAAGTTTGGTTGTTTTCCGCACTCAATTCTTGATTTTCTTGATACAAAACATGTTTGCGTTATTCCGGACTCAGTTCTTGATTTTCTTGATCCGAAACAAGTTTGGTTGTATTCCGCACTCAATTCTTGATTTTCTTGATGCAAAACATGTTTGCGTTATTCCGGACTCAGTTCTTGATTTTCTTGTTCAAATACAAGTTTGGTTGTTTTCCGCAGTCAATTCTTGATTTTCTTGATACAAAACATGTTTGCGTTATTCCGGACTCAGTTCTTGATTTTCTTGATCCGAAACAAGTTTGGTTGTATTCCGCACTCAATTCTTGATTTTCTTGATGCAAAACATGTTTGCGTTATTCCGGACTCAGTTCTTGATTTTCTTGTTCACAAACAAGTTTGGTTGTTTTCCGCACTCAATTCTTGATTTTCTTGATCCAAAACATGTTTGCGTTATTCCGGACTCAGTTCTTGATTTTCTTGATCCGAAACAAGTTTGGTTGTATTCCGCACTCAATTCTTGATTTTCTTGATGCAAAACATGTTTGCGTTATTCCGGACTCAGTTCTTGATTTTCTTGTTCACAAACAAGTTTGGTTATTTTCCGCACTCAATTCTTGATTTTCTTGATGCAAAACTTGTTTGGGGTATTCCGGACTCAGTTCTTGATTTTCTTGATCCGAAACAAGTTTGGTTGTATTCCGCACTCAATTCTTGATTTTCTTGATGCAAAACATGTTTGCGTTATTCCGGACTCAGTTCTTGATTTTCTTGTTCAAAAACAAGTTTGGTTGTTTTCCGCACTCAATTCTTGATTTTCTTGATGCAAAACATGTTTGCGTTATTCCGGACTCAGTTCTTGATTTTCTTGTTCCGAAACAAGTTTGGTTGTATTCCGCACTCAATTCTTGATTTTCTTGATGCAAAATATGTTTGCGTTATTCCGGACTCAGTTCTTGATTTTCTTGTTCAAAAACAAGTTTGGTTGTTTTCCGCACTCAATTCTTGATTTTCTTGATACAAAACATGTTTGCGTTATTCCGGACTCAGTTCTTGATTTTCTTGATCCGAAACAAGTTTGGTTGTATTCCGCACTCAATTCTTGATTTTCTTGATACAAAACATGTTTGCGTTATTCCGGACTCAGTTCTTGATTTTCTTGTTCAAAAACAAGTTTGGTTGTTTTCCGCACTCAATTCTTGATTTTCTTGATACAAAACATGTTTGCGTTATTCCGGACTCAGTTCTTGATTTTCTTGATCCGAAACAAGTTTGGTTGTATTCCGCACTCAATTCTTGATTTTCTTGATGCAAAACATGTTTGCGTTATTCCGGACTCAGTTCTTGATTTTCTTTTTCAAAAACAAGTTTGGTTGTTTTCCGCACTCAATTCTTGATTTTCTTGATGCAAAACATGTTTGCGTTATTCCGGACTCAGTTCTTGATTTTCTTGTTCCGAAACAAGTTTGGTTGTATTCCGCACTCAATTCTTGATTTTCTTGATGCAAAATATGTTTGCGTTATTCCGGACTCAGTTCTTGATTTTCTTGTTCAAAAACAAGTTTGGTTGTTTTCCGCACTCTATTATTGATTTTATTGATACAAAACATGTTTGCGGTATTCCGGACTCAGTTCTTGATTTTCTTGATCCGAAACAAGTTTGGTTGTATTCCGCACTCAATTCTTGATTTTCTTGATGCAAAACATGTTTGCGTTATTCCGGACTCAGTTCTTGATTTTCTTGTTCAAAAACAAGTTTGGTTGTTTTCCGCACTCAATTCTTGATTTTTTTGATGCAAAACATGTTTGCGTTATTCCGGACTCAGTTCTTGATTTTCTTGATCCGAAACAAGTTTGGTTGTATTCCGCACTCAATTCTTGATTTTCTTGATGCAAAACATGTTTGCGTTATTCCGGACTCAGTTCTTGATTTTCTTGTTCAAAAACAAGTTTGGTTGTTTTCCGCACTCAATTCTTGATTTTCTTGATACAAAACATGTTTGCGTTATTCCGGACTCAGTTCTTGATTTTCTTGATCCGAAACAAGTTTGGTTGTATTCCGCACTCAATTCTTGATTTTCTTGATGCAAAACATGTTTGCGTTATTCCGGACTCAGTTCTTGATTTTCTTGTTCACAAACAAGTTTGGTTATTTTCCGCACTCAATTCTTGATTTTCTTGATGCAATACTTGTTTGCGGTATTCCGGACTCAGTTCTTGATTTTCTTGATCCGAAACAAGTTTGGTTGTATTCCGCACTCAATTCTTGATTTTCTTGATGCAAAACATGTTTGCGTTATTCCGGACTCAGTTCTTGATTTTCTTGTTCAAAAACAAGTTTGGTTGTTTTCCGCACTCAATTCTTGATTTTCTTGATGCAAAACATGTTTGCGTTATTCCGGACTCAGTTCTTGATTTTCTTGTTCCGAAACAAGTTTGGTTGTATTCCGCACTCAATTCTTGATTTTCTTGATGCAAAATATGTTTGCGTTATTCCGGACTCAGTTCTTGATTTTCTTGTTCAAAAACAAGTTTGGTTGTTTTCCGCACTCAATTCTTGATTTTCTTGATACAAAACATGTTTGCGTTATTCCGGACTCAGTTCTTGATTTTCTTGATCCGAAACAAGTTTGGTTGTATTCCGCACTCAATTCTTGATTTTCTTGATGCAAAACATGTTTGCGTTATTCCGGACTCAGTTCTTGATTTTCTTGTTCACAAACAAGTTTGGTTATTTTCCGCACTCAATTCTTGATTTTCTTGATGCAAAACTTGTTTGCGGTATTCCGGACTCAGTTCTTGATTTTCTTGATCCGAAACAAGTTTGGTTGTATTCCGCACTCAATTCTTGATTTTCTTGATGCAAAACATGTTTGCGTTATTCCGGACTCAGTTCTTGATTTTCTTGTTCAAAAACAAGTTTGGTTGTTTTCCGCACTCAATTCTTGATTTTCTTGATGCAAAACATGTTTGCGTTATTCCGGACTCAGTTCTTGATTTTCTTGTTCCGAAACAAGTTTGGTTGTATTCCGCACTCAATTCTTGATTTTCTTGATGCAAAATATGTTTGCGTTATTCCGGACTCAGTTCTTGATTTTCTTGTTCACAAACAAGTTTGGTTGTTTTCCGCACTCAATTCTTGATTTTCTTGATACAAAACATGTTTGCGTTATTCCGGACTCAGTTCTTGATTTTCTTGATCCGAAACAAGTTTGGTTGTATTCCGCACTCAATTCTTGATTTTCTTGATACAAAACATGTTTGCGTTATTCCGGACTCAGTTCTTGATTTTCTTGTTCAAAAACAAGTTTGGTTGTTTTCCGCACTCAATTCTTGATTTTCTTGATACAAAACATGTTTGCGTTATTCCGGACTCAGTTCTTGATTTTCTTGATCCGAAACAAGTTTGGTTGTATTCCGCACTCAATTCTTGATTTTCTTGATGCAAAACATGTTTGCGTTATTCCGGACTCAGTTCTTGATTTTCTTTTTCAAAAACAAGTTTGGTTGTTTTCCGCACTCAATTCTTGATTTTCTTGATGCAAAACATGTTTGCGTTATTCCGGACTCAGTTCTTGATTTTCTTGATCCGAAACAAGTTTGGTTGTATTCCGCACTCAATTCTTGATTTTCTTGATACAAAACATGTTTGCGTTATTCCGGACTCAGTTCTTGATTTTCTTGTTCAAAAACAAGTTTGGTTGTTTTCCGCACTCAATTCTTGATTTTCTTGATACAAAACATGTTTGCGTTATTCCGGACTCAGTTCTTGATTTTCTTGATCCGAAACAAGTTTGGTTGTATTCCGCACTCAATTCTTGATTTTCTTGATGCAAAACATGTTTGCGTTATTCCGGACTCAGTTCTTGATTTTCTTTTTCAAAAACAAGTTTGGTTGTTTTCCGCACTCAATTCTTGATTTTCTTGATGCAAAACATGTTTGCGTTATTCCGGACTCAGTTCTTGATTTTCTTGTTCACAAACAAGTTTGGTTGTTTTCCGCACTCAATTCTTGATTTTCTTGATGCAAAACTTGTTTGCGGTATTCCGGACTCAGTTCTTGATTTTCTTGATCCGAAACAAGTTTGGTTGTATTCCGCACTCAATTCTTGATTTTCTTGATGCAAAACATGTTTGCGTTATTCCGGACTCAGTTCTTGATTTTCTTGTTCAAAAACAAGTTTGGTTGTTTTCCGCACTCAATTCTTGATTTTCTTAATGCAAAACATGTTTGCGTTATTCCGGACTCAGTTCTTGATTTTCTTGTTCAAAAACAAGTTTGGTTGTTTTCCGCACTCAATTCTTGATTTTTTTGATGCAAAACATGTTTGCGTTATTCCGGACTCAGTTCTTGATTTTCTTGTTCCGAAACAAGTTTGGTTGTATTCCGCACTCAATTCTTGATTTTCTTGATGCAAAACATGTTTGCGTTATTCCGGACTCAGTTCTTGATTTTCTTGTTCAAAAACAAGTTTGGTTGTTTTCCGCACTCAATTCTTGATTTTCTTGATACAAAACATGTTTGCGTTATTCCGGACTCAGTTCTTGATTTTCTTGATCCGAAACAAGTTTGGTTGTATTCCGCACTCAATTCTTGATTTTCTTGATGCAAAACATGTTTGCGTTATTCCGGACTCAGTTCTTGATTTTCTTGTTCAAATACAAGTTTGGTTGTTTTCCGCAGTCAATTCTTGATTTTCTTGATACAAAACATGTTTGCGTTATTCCGGACTCAGTTCTTGATTTTCTTGATCCGAAACAAGTTTGGTTGTATTCCGCACTCAATTCTTGATTTTCTTGATGCAAAACATGTTTGCGTTATTCCGGACTCAGTTCTTGATTTTCTTGTTCAAAAACAAGTTTGGTTGTTTTCCGCACTCAATTCTTGATTTTCTTGATCCAAAACATGTTTGCGTTATTCCGGACTCAGTTCTTGATTTTCTTGATCCGAAACAAGTTTGGTTGTATTCCGCACTCAATTCTTGATTTTCTTGATGCAAAACATGTTTGCGTTATTCCGGACTCAGTTCTTGATTTTCTTGTTCACAAACAAGTTTGGTTATTTTCCGCACTCAATTCTTGATTTTCTTGATGCAAAACTTGTTTGCGGTATTCCGGACTCAGTTCTTGATTTTCTTGATCCGAAACAAGTTTGGTTGTATTCCGCACTCAAATCTTGATTTTCTTGATGCAAAACATGTTTGCGTTATTCCGGACTCAGTTCTTGATTTTCTTGTTCAAAAACAAGTTTGGTTGTTTTCCGCACTCAATTCTTGATTTTCTTGATGCAAAACATGTTTGCGTTATTCCGGACTCAGTTCTTGATTTTCTTGTTCCGAAACAAGTTTGGTTGTATTCCGCACTCAATTCTTGATTTTCTTGATGCAAAATATGTTTGCGTTATTCCGGACTCAGTTCTTGATTTTCTTGTTCAAAAACAAGTTTGGTTGTTTTCCGCACTCAATTCTTGATTTTCTTGATACAAAACATGTTTGCGTTATTCCGGACTCAGTTCTTGATTTTCTTGATCCGAAACAAGTTTGGTTGTATTCCGCACTCAATTCTTGATTTTCTTGATACAAAACATGTTTGCGTTATTCCGGACTCAGTTCTTGATTTTCTTGTTCAAAAACAAGTTTGGTTGTTTTCCGCACTCAATTCTTGATTTTCTTGATACAAAACATGTTTGCGTTATTCCGGACTCAGTTCTTGATTTTCTTGATCCGAAACAAGTTTGGTTGTATTCCGCACTCAATTCTTGATTTTCTTGATGCAAAACATGTTTGCGTTATTCCGGACTCAGTTCTTGATTTTCTTTTTCAAAAACAAGTTTGGTTGTTTTCCGCACTCAATTCTTGATTTTCTTGATGCAAAACATGTTTGCGTTATTCCGGACTCAGTTCTTGATTTTCTTGTTCCGAAACAAGTTTGGTTGTATTCCGCACTCAATTCTTGATTTTCTTGATGCAAAATATGTTTGCGTTATTCCGGACTCAGTTCTTGATTTTCTTGTTCAAAAACAAGTTTGGTTGTTTTCCGCACTCTATTATTGATTTTATTGATACAAAACATGTTTGCGGTATTCCGGACTCAGTTCTTGATTTTCTTGATCCGAAACAAGTTTGGTTGTATTCCGCACTCAATTCTTGATTTTCTTGATGCAAAACATGTTTGCGTTATTCCGAACTCAGTTCTTGATTTTCTTGTTCAAAAACAAGTTTGGTTGTTTTCCGCACTCAATTCTTGATTTTCTTGATACAAAACATGTTTGCGTTATTCCGGACTCAGTTCTTGATTTTCTTGATCCGAAACAAGTTTGGTTGTATTCCGCACTCAATTCTTGATTTTCTTGATGCAAAACATGTTTGCGTTATTCCGGACTCAGTTCTTGATTTTCTTTTTCAAAAACAAGTTTGGTTGTTTTCCGCACTCAATTCTTGATTTTCTTGATGCAAAACATGTTTGCGTTATTCCGGACTCAGTTCTTGATTTTCTTGTTCCGAAACAAGTTTGGTTGTATTCCGCACTCAATTCTTGATTTTTTTGATGCAAAATATGTTTGCGTTATTCCGGACTCAGTTCTTGATTTTCTTGTTCAAAAACAAGTTTGGTTGTTTTCCGCACTCTATTATTGATTTTATTGATACAAAACATGTTTGCGGTATTCCGGACTCAGTTCTTGATTTTCTTGATCCGAAACAAGTTTGGTTGTATTCCGCACTCAATTCTTGATTTTCTTGATGCAAAACATGTTTGCGTTATTCCGAACTCAGTTCTTGATTTTCTTGTTCAAAAACAAGTTTGGTTGTTTTCCGCACTCAATTCTTGATTTTCTTGATACAAAACATGTTTGCGTTATTCCGGACTCAGTTCTTGATTTTCTTGATCCGAAACAAGTTTGGTTGTATTCCGCACTCAATTCTTGATTTTCTTGATACAAAACATGTTTGCGTTATTCCGGACTCAGTTCTTGATTTTCTTGTTCAAAAACAAGTTTGGTTGTTTTCCGCACTCAATTCTTGATTTTCTTGATACAAAACATGTTTGCGTTATTCCGGACTCAGTTCTTGATTTTCTTGATCCGAAACAAGTTTGGTTGTATTCCGCACTCAATTCTTGATTTTCTTGATGCAAAACATGTTTGCGTTATTCCGGACTCAGTTCTTGATTTTCTTTTTCAAAAACAAGTTTGGTTGTTTTCCGCACTCAATTCTTGATTTTCTTGATGCAAAACATGTTTGCGTTATTCCGGACTCAGTTCTTGATTTTCTTGTTCCGAAACAAGTTTGGTTGTATTCCGCACTCAATTCTTGATTTTCTTGATGCAAAATATGTTTGCGTTATTCCGGACTCAGTTCTTGATTTTCTTGTTCAAAAACAAGTTTGGTTGTTTTCCGCACTCTATTATTGATTTTATTGATACAAAACATGTTTGCGGTATTCCGGACTCAGTTCTTGATTTTCTTGATCCGAAACAAGTTTGGTTGTATTCCGCACTCAATTCTTGATTTTCTTGATGCAAAACATGTTTGCGTTATTCCGAACTCAGTTCTTGATTTTCTTGTTCAAAAACAAGTTTGGTTGTTTTCCGCACTCAATTCTTGATTTTCTTGATACAAAACATGTTTGCGTTATTCCGGACTCAGTTCTTGATTTTCTTGATCCGAAACAAGTTTGGTTGTTTTCCGCACTCAATTCTTGATTTTCTTGATGCAAAACATGTTTGCGTTATTCCGGACTCAGTTCTTGATTTTCTTGTTCAAAAACAAGTTTGGTTGTTTTCCGCACTCAATTCTTGATTTTCTTGATACAAAACATGTTTGCGTTATTCCGGACTCAGTTCTTGATTTTCTTGATCCGAAACAAGTTTGGTTGTATTCCGCACTCAATTCTTGATTTTCTTGATGCAAAACATGTTTGCGTTATTCCGGACTCAGTTCTTGATTTTCTTGTTCAAAAACAAGTTTGGTTGTTTTCCGCACTCAATTCTTGATTTTCTTGATACAAAACATGTTTGCGTTATTCCGGACTCAGTTCTTGATTTTCTTGATCCGAAATAAGTTTGGTTGTATTCCGCACTGAATTCTTCATTTTCTTGATGCAAAACATGTTTGCGTTATTCCGGAGTCAGTTCTTGATTTTCTTGTTCAAAAACAAGTTTAGTTCTTTTCCGTACTCAATTCTTGATTTTCTTGATGCAAAACATGTTTACGGTATTCCTGACTCGGTTTTTTATTTTCTTGATCCCAAACAAGTTTGGTTGTATTCCGCACACAATTCTTGATTTTCTTGATGCAAAAAATATTTGCTGTATTCCTGACTCAATTCTTGATTGTCTTGATCCGAAACAAGTTTCGTTGTATTCCGCACTCAATTCTTGATTTTCTTGATGCAAAACATGTTTGCGTTATTCGGACTCAGTTCTTGATTTTCTTGTTCAAACACATGTTTCGTTGTTTTCCGCACTCAATTCTTTATTTTTTTGATGCAAAACATGTTTGCGGTATTCCGGACTCGGTTGTTGATTTTCTTGATCCCAAACAAGTTTGTTTGTATTCCGCACTCAATTCTTGATTTTCTTGATGCAAAACTTGTTTGCGGTATTCCGGACTCAGTTCTTGATTTTCTTGATCCAAAACAAGTTGTTTGTATTCCGCACTCAATTCTTGATTTTCTTGATGCAAAACTTGTTTGCGGTATTCCGGACTCAATTCTAGATTTTTTTGTTCCAAAACAAGTTTCGTTGTTTTCCGCACTCAATTCTTTATTTTCTTGTTGCAAAACATGTTTGCGGTATTCCTGACTCAGTTTTTCATTTTCATGATACCAAACAAGTTTGTTTGTATTCCGCGCTCAATTCTTGATTTTCTTAATGCAAAACTTGTTTGCGGTATTCCGGACTCAGTTCATGATTTTCTTGTTCAAAAACAAGTTTGGTTGTTTTCCGCACTCAATTCTTGATTTTCTTGATGCAAAACATGTTTGCGTTATTCCGGACTCAGTTCTTGATTTTGTTGTTCAAAAACAAGTTTGGTTGTTTTCCGCACTCAATTCTTGATTTTCTTGATGCAAAACATGTTTGCGTTATTCCGGACTCAGTTCTTGATTTTGTTGTTCAAAAACAAGTTTGGTTGTTTTCCGCACTCAATTCTTGATTTTCTTGATACAAAACATGTTTGCGTTATTCCGGACTCAGTTCTTGATTTTTTCTTGATCCGAAACAAGTTTGGTTGTATTCCTCACTCAATTCTTGATTTTCTTCATACAAAACATGTTTGCGTTATTCCGGACTCAGTTCTTGATTTTCTTGATCCGAAACAAGTTTGGTTGTATTCCGCACTCAATTCTTGATTTTCTTGATGCAAAACATGTTTGCGTTATTCCGGACTCAGTTCTTGATTTTCTTGATCCGAAACAAGTTTGGTTGTATTCCGCACTGAATTCTTGATTTTCTTGATGCAAAACATGTTTGCGTTATTCCGGACTCAGTTCTTGATTTTCTTGTTCAAAAACAAGTTTAGTTCTTTTCCGCACTCAATTCTTGATTTTCTTGATGCAAAACATGTTTGCGGTATTCCTGACTCGGTTTTTTATTTTCTTGATCCCAAACAAGTTTGGTTGTATTCCGCACTCAATTCTTGATTTTCTTGATGCAAAACATGTTTGCGTTATTCCGGACTCAGTTCTTGATTTTCTTGTTCAAAAACAAGTTTGGTTGTTTTCCGCACTCAATTCTTGATTTTCTTGATACAAAACATGTTTGCGTTATTCCGGACTCAGTTCTTGATTTTCTTGATCCGAAACAAGTTTGGTTGTATTCCGCACTCAATTCTTGATTTTCTTGATGCAAAACATGTTTGCGTTATTCCGGACTCAGTCCTTGATTTTCTTGTTCAAAAACAAGTTTGGTTGTTTTCCGCACTCTATTCTTGATTTTATTGATACAAAACATGTTTGCGGTATTCCGGACTCAGTTCTTGATTTTCTTGATCCGAAACAAGTTTGGTTGTATTCCGCACTCAATTCTTGATTTTCTTGATGCAAAACATGTTTGCGTTATTCCGGACTCAGTTCTTGATTTTCTTGTTCAAAAACAAGTTTGGTTGTTTTCCGCACTCAATTCTTGATTTTCTTGATACAAAACATGTTTGCGTTATTCCGGACTCAGTTCTTGATTTTCTTGATCCGAAACAAGTTTGGTTGTATTCCGCACTCAATTCTTGATTTTCTTGATGCAAAACATGTTTGCGTTATTCCGGACTCAGTTCTTGATTTTCTTGTTCAAAAACAAGTTTGGTTGTTTTCCGCACTCAATTCTTGATTTTCTTGATACAAAACATGTTTGCGTTATTCCGGACTCAGTTCTTGATTTTCTTGATCCGAAATAAGTTTGGTTGTATTCCGCACTGAATTCTTGATTTTCTTGATGCAAAACATGTTTGCGTTATTCCGGAGTCAGTTCTTGATTTTCTTGTTCAAAAACAAGTTTAGTTCTTTTCCGCACTCAATTCTTGATTTTCTTGATGCAAAACATGTTTACGGTATTCCTGACTCGGTTTTTTATTTTCTTGATCCCAAACAAGTTTGGTTGTATTCCGCACACAATTCTTGATTTTCTTGATGCAAAAAATATTTGCTGTATTCCTGACTCAATTCTTGATTGTCTTGATCCGAAACAAGTTTCGTTGTATTCCGCACTCAATTCTTGATTTTCTTGATGCAAAACATGTTTGCGTTATTCGGACTCAGTTCTTGATTTTCTTGTTCAAACACATGTTTCGTTGTTTTCCGCACTCAATTCTTTATTTTCTTGATGCAAAACATGTTTGCGGTATTCCGGACTCGGTTGTTGATTTTCTTGATCCCAAACAAGTTTGTTTGTATTCCGCACTCAATTCTTGATTTTCTTGATGCAAAACTTGTTTGCGGTATTCCGGACTCAGTTCTTGATTTTCTTGATCCAAAACAAGTTGTTTGTATTCCGCACTCAATTCTTGATTTTCTTGATGCAAAACTTGTTTGCGGTATTCCGGACTCAATTCTAGATTTTTTTGTTCCAAAACAAGTTTCGTTGTTTTCCGCACTCAATTCTTTATTTTCTTGTTGCAAAACATGTTTGCGGTATTCCTGACTCAGTTTTTCATTTTCATGATACCAAACAAGTTTGTTTGTATTCCGCGCTCAATTCTTGATTTTCTTAATGCAAAACTTGTTTGCGGTATTCCGGACTCAGTTCATGATTTTCTTGTTCAAAAACAAGTTTGGTTGTTTTCCGCACTCAATTCTTGATTTTCTTGATGCAAAACATGTTTGCGTTATTCCGGACTCAGTTCTTGATTTTGTTGTTCAAAAACAAGTTTGGTTGTTTTCCGCACTCAATTCTTGATTTTCTTGATGCAAAACATGTTTGCGTTATTCCGGACTCAGTTCTTGATTTTGTTGTTCAAAAACAAGTTTGGTTGTTTTCCGCACTCAATTCTTGATTTTCTTGATACAAAACATGTTTGCGTTATTCCGGACTCAGTTCTTGATTTTTTCTTGATCCGAAACAAGTTTGGTTGTATTCCTCACTCAATTCTTGATTTTCTTCATACAAAACATGTTTGCGTTATTCCGGACTCAGTTCTTGATTTTCTTGATCCGAAACAAGTTTGGTTGTATTCCGCACTCAATTCTTGATTTTCTTGATGCAAAACATGTTTGCGTTATTCCGGACTCAGTTCTTGATTTTCTTGATCCGAAACAAGTTTGGTTGTATTCCGCACTGAATTCTTGATTTTCTTGATGCAAAACATGTTTGCGTTATTCCGGACTCAGTTCTTGATTTTCTTGTTCAAAAACAAGTTTAGTTCTTTTCCGCACTCAATTCTTGATTTTCTTGATGCAAAACATGTTTGCGGTATTCCTGACTCGGTTTTTTATTTTCTTGATCCCAAACAAGTTTGGTTGTATTCCGCACTCAATTCTTGATTTTCTTGATGCAAAACATGTTTGCGTTATTCCGGACTCAGTTCTTGATTTTCTTGTTCAAAAACAAGTTTGGTTGTTTTCCGCACTCAATTCTTGATTTTCTTGATACAAAACATGTTTGCGTTATTCCGGACTCAGTTCTTGATTTTCTTGATCCGAAACAAGTTTGGTTGTATTCCGCACTCAATTCTTGATTTTCTTGATGCAAAACATGTTTGCGTTATTCCGGACTCAGTCCTTGATTTTCTTGTTCAAAAACAAGTTTGGTTGTTTTCCGCACTCTATTCTTGATTTTATTGATACAAAACATGTTTGCGGTATTCCGGACTCAGTTCTTGATTTTCTTGATCCGAAACAAGTTTGGTTGTATTCCGCACTCAATTCTTGATTTTCTTGATGCAAAACATGTTTGCGTTATTCCGGACTCAGTTCTTGATTTTCTTGTTCAAAAACAAGTTTGGTTGTTTTCCGCACTCAATTCTTGATTTTCTTGATACAAAACATGTTTGCGTTATTCCGGACTCAGTTCTTGATTTTCTTGATCCGAAACAAGTTTGGTTGTATTCCGCACTCAATTCTTGATTTTCTTGATGCAAAACATGTTTGCGTTATTCCGGACTCAGTTCTTGATTTTCTTGTTCAAAAACAAGTTTGGTTGTTTTCCGCACTCAATTCTTGATTTTCTTGATACAAAACATGTTTGCGTTATTCCGGACTCAGTTCTTGATTTTCTTGATCCGAAATAAGTTTGGTTGTATTCCGCACTGAATTCTTGATTTTCTTGATGCAAAACATGTTTGCGTTATTCCGGAGTCAGTTCTTGATTTTCTTGTTCAAAAACAAGTTTAGTTCTTTTCCGCACTCAATTCTTGATTTTCTTGATGCAAAACATGTTTACGGTATTCCTGACTCGGTTTTTTATTTTCTTGATCCCAAACAAGTTTGGTTGTATTCCGCACACAATTCTTGATTTTCTTGATGCAAAAAATATTTGCTGTATTCCTGACTCAATTCTTGATTGTCTTGATCCGAAACAAGTTTCGTTGTATTCCGCACTCAATTCTTGATTTTCTTGATGCAAAACATGTTTGCGTTATTCGGACTCAGTTCTTGATTTTCTTGTTCAAACACATGTTTCGTTGTTTTCCGCACTCAATTCTTTATTTTCTTGATGCAAAACATGTTTGCGGTATTCCGGACTCGGTTGTTGATTTTCTTGATCCCAAACAAGTTTGTTTGTATTCCGCACTCAATTCTTGATTTTCTTGATGCAAAACTTGTTTGCGGTATTCCGGACTCAGTTCTTGATTTTCTTGATCCAAAACAAGTTGTTTGTATTCCGCACTCAATTCTTGATTTTCTTGATGCAAAACTTGTTTGCGGTATTCCGGACTCAATTCTAGATTTTTTTGTTCCAAAACAAGTTTCGTTGTTTTCCGCACTCAATTCTTTATTTTCTTGTTGCAAAACATGTTTGCGGTATTCCTGACTCAGTTTTTCATTTTCATGATACCAAACAAGTTTGTTTGTATTCCGCGCTCAATTCTTGATTTTCTTAATGCAAAACTTGTTTGCGGTATTCCGGACTCAGTTCATGATTTTCTTGTTCAAAAACAAGTTTGGTTGTTTTCCGCACTCAATTCTTGATTTTCTTGATGCAAAACATGTTTGCGTTATTCCGGACTCAGTTCTTGATTTTGTTGTTCAAAAACAAGTTTGGTTGTTTTCCGCACTCAATTCTTGATTTTCTTGATGCAAAACATGTTTGCGTTATTCCGGACTCAGTTCTTGATTTTCTTGTTCCGAAACAAGTTTGGTTGTATTCCGCACTCAATTCTTGATTTTCTTGATGCAAAATATGTTTGCGTTATTCCGGACTCAGTTCTTGATTTTCTTGTTCAAAAACAAGTTTGGTTGTTTTCCGCACTCAATTCTTGATTTTCTTGATACAAAACATGTTTGCGTTATTCCGGACTCAGTTCTTGATTTTTTCTTGATCCGAAACAAGTTTGGTTGTATTCCTCACTCAATTCTTGATTTTCTTCATACAAAACATGTTTGCGTTATTCCGGACTCAGTTCTTGATTTTCTTGATCCGAAACAAGTTTGGTTGTATTCCGCACTCAATTCTTGATTTTCTTGATGCAAAACATGTTTGCGTTATTCCGGACTCAGTTCTTGATTTTCTTGATCCGAAACAAGTTTGGTTGTATTCCGCACTGAATTCTTGATTTTCTTGATGCAAAACATGTTTGCGTTATTCCGGACTCAGTTCTTGATTTTCTTGATCCGAAACAAGTTTGGTTGTATTCCGCACTCAATTCTTGATTTTCTTGATGCAAAACATGTTTGCGTTATTCCGGACTCAGTCCTTGATTTTCTTGTTCAAAAACAAGTTTGGTTGTTTTCCGCACTCTATTCTTGATTTTATTGATACAAAACATATTTGCGGTATTCCGGACTCAGTTCTTGATTTTCTTGATCCGAAACAAGTTTGGTTGTATTCCGCACTCAATTCTTGATTTTCTTGATGCAAAACATGTTTGCGTTATTCCGGACTCAGTTCTTGATTTTCTTGTTCAAAAACAAGTTTGGTTGTTTTCCGCACTCAATTCTTGATTTTCTTGATACAAAACATGTTTGCGTTATTCCGGACTCAGTTCTTGATTTTCTTGATCCGAAACAAGTTTGGTTGTATTCCGCACTCAATTCTTGATTTTCTTGATGCAAAACATGTTTGCGTTATTCCGGACTCAGTTCTTGATTTTCTTGATCCGAAACAAGTTTGGTTGTATTCCGCACTGAATTCTTGATTTTCTTGATGCAAAACATGTTTGCGTTATTCCGGACTCAGTTCTTGATTTTCTTGTTCAAAAACAAGTTTAGTTCTTTTCCGCACTCAATTCTTGATTTTCTTGATGCAAAACATGTTTGCGGTATTCCTGACTCGGTTTTTTATTTTCTTGATCCCAAACAAGTTTGGTTGTATTCCGCACTCAATTCTTGATTTTCTTGATGCAAAACATGTTTGCGTTATTCCGGACTCAGTTCTTGATTTTCTTGTTCCGAAACAAGTTTGGTTGTATTCCGCACTCAATTCTTGATTTTCTTGATGCAAAACATGTTTGCGTTATTCCGGACTCAGTTCTTGATTTTCTTGATCCGAAACAAGTTTGGTTGTATTCCGCACTGAATTCTTGATTTTCTTGATGCAAAACATGTTTGCGTTATTCCGGACTCAGTTCTTGATTTTCTTGTTCAAAAACAAGTTTAGTTCTTTTCCGCACTCAATTCTTGATTTTCTTGATGCAAAACATGTTTGCGGTATTCCTGACTCGGTTTTTTATTTTCTTGATCCCAAACAAGTTTGGTTGTATTCCGCACTCAATTCTTGATTTTCTTGATGCAAAACATGTTTGCGTTATTCCGGACTCAGTTCTTGATTTTCTTGTTCAAAAACAAGTTTGGTTGTTTTCCGCACTCAATTCTTGATTTTCTTGATACAAAACATGTTTGCGTTATTCCGGACTCAGTTCTTGATTTTCTTGATCCGAAACAAGTTTGGTTGTATTCCGCACTCAATTCTTGATTTTCTTGATGCAAAACATGTTTGCGTTATTCCGGACTCAGTCCTTGATTTTCTTGTTCAAAAACAAGTTTGGTTGTTTTCCGCACTCTATTCTTGATTTTATTGATACAAAACATGTTTGCGGTATTCCGGACTCAGTTCTTGATTTTCCTGATCCGAAACAAGTTTGGTTGTATTCCGCACTCAATTCTTGATTTTCTTGATGCAAAACATGTTTGCGTTATTCCGGACTCAGTTCTTGATTTTCTTGTTCAAAAACAAGTTTGGTTGTTTTCCGCACTCAATTCTTGATTTTCTTGATACAAAACATGTTTGCGTTATTCCGGACTCAGTTCTTGATTTTCTTGATCCGAAACAAGTTTGGTTGTATTCCGCACTCAATTCTTGATTTTCTTGATGCAAAACATGTTTGCGTTATTCCGGACTCAGTTCTTGATTTTCTTGTTCAAAAACAAGTTTGGTTGTTTTCCGCACTCAATTCTTGATTTTCTTGATACAAAACATGTTTGCGTTACTCCGGACTCAGTTCTTGATTTTCTTGATCCGAAATAAGTTTGGTTGTATTCCGCACTGAATTCTTGATTTTCTTGATGCAAAACATGTTTGCGTTATTCCGGACTCAGTTCTTGATTTTCTTGTTCAAAAACAAGTTTAGTTCTTTTCCGCACTCAATTCTTGATTTTCTTGATGCAAAACATGTTTACGGTATTCCTGACTCGGTTTTTTATTTTCTTGATCCCAAACAAGTTTGTTTGTATTCCGCACTCAATTCTTGATTTTCTTGATGCAAAACTTGTTTGCGGTATTCCGGACTCAGTTCTTGATTTTCTTGATCCAAAACAAGTTGTTTGTATTCCGCACTCAATTCTTGATTTTCTTGATGCAAAACTTGTTTGCGGTATTCCGGACTCAATTCTAGATTTTTTTGTTCCAAAACAAGTTTCGTTGTTTTCCGCACTCAATTCTTTATTTTCTTGTTGCAAAACATGTTTGCGGTATTTCTGACTCAGTTTTTCATTTTCACGATACCAAACAAGCTTGTTTGTATTCCGCGCTCAATTCTTGATTTTCTTAATGCAAAACTTGTTTGCGGTATTCCGGACTCAGTTCATGATTTTCTTGTTCAAAAACAAGTTTGGTTGTTTTCCGCACTCAATTCTTGATTTTCTTGATGCAAAACATGTTTGCGTTATTCCGGACTCAGTTCTTGATTTTGTTGTTCAAAAACAAGTTTGGTTGTTTTCCGCACTCAATTCTTGATTTTCTTGATGCAAAACATGTTTGCGTTATTCCGGACTCAGTTCTTGATTTTCTTGTTCCGAAACAAGTTTGGTTGTATTCCGCACTCAATTCTTGATTTTCTTGATGCAAAATATGTTTGCGTTATTCCGGACTCAGTTCTTGATTTTCTTGTTCAAAAACAAGTTTGGTTGTTTTCCGCACTCAATTCTTGATTTTCTTGATACAAAACATGTTTGCGTTATTCCGGACTCAGTTCTTGATTTTTTCTTGATCCGAAACAAGTTTGGTTGTATTCCTCACTCAATTCTTGATTTTCTTCATACAAAACATGTTTGCGTTATTCCGGACTCAGTTCTTGATTTTCTTGATCCGAAACAAGTTTGGTTGTATTCCGCACTCAATTCTTGATTTTCTTGATGCAAAACATGTTTGCGTTATTCCGGACTCAGTTCTTGATTTTCTTGATCCGAAACAAGTTTGGTTGTATTCCGCACTGAATTCTTGATTTTCTTGATGCAAAACATGTTTGCGTTATTCCGGACTCAGTTCTTGATTTTCTTGTTCAAAAACAAGTTTAGTTCTTTTCCGCACTCAATTCTTGATTTTCTTGATGCAAAACATGTTTACGGTATTCCTGACTCGGTTTTTTATTTTCTTGATCCCAAACAAGTTTGTTTGTATTCCGCACTCAATTCTTGATTTTCTTGATGCAAAACTTGTTTGCGGTATTCCGGACTCAGTTCTTGATTTTCTTGATCCAAAACAAGTTGTTTGTATTCCGCACTCAATTCTTGATTTTCTTGATGCAAAACTTGTTTGCGGTATTCCGGACTCAATTCTAGATTTTTTTGTTCCAAAACAAGTTTCGTTGTTTTCCGCACTCAATTCTTTATTTTCTTGTTGCAAAACATGTTTGCGGTATTTCTGACTCAGTTTTTCATTTTCACGATACCAAACAAGCTTGTTTGTATTCCGCGCTCAATTCTTGATTTTCTTAATGCAAAACTTGTTTGCGGTATTCCGGACTCAGTTCATGATTTTCTTGTTCAAAAACAAGTTTGGTTGTTTTCCGCACTCAATTCTTGATTTTCTTGATGCAAAACATGTTTGCGTTATTCCGGACTCAGTTCTTGATTTTGTTGTTCAAAAACAAGTTTGGTTGTTTTCCGCACTCAATTCTTGATTTTCTTGATGCAAAACATGTTTGCGTTATTCCGGACTCAGTTCTTGATTTTCTTGTTCCGAAACAAGTTTGGTTGTATTCCGCACTCAATTCTTGATTTTCTTGATGCAAAATATGTTTGCGTTATTCCGGACTCAGTTCTTGATTTTCTTGTTCAAAAACAAGTTTGGTTGTTTTCCGCACTCAATTCTTGATTTTCTTGATACAAAACATGTTTGCGTTATTCCGGACTCAGTTCTTGATTTTTTCTTGATCCGAAACAAGTTTGGTTGTATTCCTCACTCAATTCTTGATTTTCTTCATACAAAACATGTTTGCGTTATTCCGGACTCAGTTCTTGATTTTCTTGATCCGAAACAAGTTTGGTTGTATTCCGCACTCAATTCTTGATTTTCTTGATGCAAAACATGTTTGCGTTATTCCGGACTCAGTTCTTGATTTTCTTGATCCGAAACAAGTTTGGTTGTATTCCGCACTGAATTCTTGATTTTCTTGATGCAAAACATGTTTGCGTTATTCCGGACTCAGTTCTTGATTTTCTTGTTCAAAAACAAGTTTAGTTCTTTTCCGCACTCAATTCTTGATTTTCTTGATGCAAAACATGTTTGCGGTATTCCTGACTCGGTTTTTTATTTTCTTGATCCCAAACAAGTTTGGTTGTATTCCGCACTCAATTCTTGATTTTCTTGATGCAAAACATGTTTGCGTTATTCCGGACTCAGTTCTTGATTTTCTTGTTCAAAAACAAGTTTGGTTGTTTTCCGCACTCAATTCTTGATTTTCTTGATACAAAACATGTTTGCGTTATTCCGGACTCAGTTCTTGATTTTCTTGATCCGAAACAAGTTTGGTTGTATTCCGCACTCAATTCTTGATTTTCTTGATGCAAAACATGTTTGCGTTATTCCGGACTCAGTCCTTGATTTTCTTGTTCAAAAACAAGTTTGGTTGTTTTCCGCACTCTATTCTTGATTTTATTGATACAAAACATGTTTGCGGTATTCCGGACTCAGTTCTTGATTTTCTTGATCCGAAACAAGTTTGGTTGTATTCCGCACTCAATTCTTGATTTTCTTGATGCAAAACATGTTTGCGTTATTCCGGACTCAGTTCTTGATTTTCTTGTTCAAAAACAAGTTTGGTTGTTTTCCGCACTCAATTCTTGATTTTCTTGATACAAAACATGTTTGCGTTATTCCGGACTCAGTTCTTGATTTTCTTGATCCGAAACAAGTTTGGTTGTATTCCGCACTCAATTCTTGATTTTCTTGATGCAAAACATGTTTGCGTTATTCCGGACTCAGTTCTTGATTTTCTTGTTCAAAAACAAGTTTGGTTGTTTTCCGCACTCAATTCTTGATTTTCTTGATACAAAACATGTTTGCGTTATTCCGGACTCAGTTCTTGATTTTCTTGATCCGAAATAAGTTTGGTTGTATTCCGCACTGAATTCTTGATTTTCTTGATGCAAAACATGTTTGCGTTATTCCGGACTCAGTTCTTGATTTTCTTGTTCAAAAACAAGTTTAGTTCTTTTCCGCACTCAATTCTTGATTTTCTTGATGCAAAACATGTTTACGGTATTCCTGACTCGGTTTTTTATTTTCTTGATCCCAAACAAGTTTGGTTGTATTCCGCACACAATTCTTGATTTTCTTGATGCAAAAAATATTTGCTGTATTCCTGACTCAATTCTTGATTGTCTTGATCCGAAACAAGTTTCGTTGTATTCCGCACTCAATTCTTGATTTTCTTGATGCAAAACATGTTTGCGTTATTCGGACTCAGTTCTTGATTTTCTTGTTCAAACACATGTTTCGTTGTTTTCCGCACTCAATTCTTTATTTTCTTGATGCAAAACATGTTTGCGGTATTCCGGACTCGGTTGTTGATTTTTTTTATCCCAAACAAGTTTGTTTGTATTCCGCACTCAATTCTTGATTTTCTTGATGCAAAACATGTTTGCGTTATTCCGGACTCAGTTCTTGATTTTCTTGTTCAAAAACAAGTTTGGTTGTTTTCCGCACTCAATTCTTGATTTTCTTGATACAAAACATGTTTGCGTTATTCCGGACTCAGTTCTTGATTTTCTTGATCCGAAACAAGTTTGGTTGTTTTCCGCACTCAATTCTTTATTTTCTTGTTGCAAAACATGTTTGCGGTATTCCTGACTCAGTTTTTCATTTTCATGATACCAAACAAGTTTGTTTGTATTCCGCGCTCAATTCTTGATTTTCTTAATGCAAAACTTGTTTGCGGTATTCCGGACTCAGTTCATGATTTTCTTGTTCAAAAACAAGTTTGGTTGTTTTCCGCACTCAATTCTTGATTTTCTTGATGCAAAACATGTTTGCGTTATTCCGGACTCAGTTCTTGATTTTGTTGTTCAAAAACAAGTTTGGTTGTTTTCCGCACTCAATTCTTGATTTTCTAGATGCAAAACATGTTTGCGTTATTCCGGACTCAGTGCTTCATTTTCTTGTTCCGAAACAAGTTTGGTTGTATTCCGCACTCAATTCTTGATTTTCTTGATGCAAAATATGTTTGCGTTATTCCGGACTCAGTTCTTGATTTTCTTGTTCACAAACAAGTTTGGTTGTTTTCCGCACTCAATTCTTGATTTTCTTGATACAAAACATGTTTGCGTTATTCCGGACTCAGTTCTTGATTTTTTCTTGATCCGAAACAAGTTTGGTTGTATTCCTCACTCAATTCTTGATTTTCTTCATACAAAACATGTTTGCGTTATTCCGGACTCAGTTCTTGATTTTCTTGATCCGAAACAAGTTTGGTTGTATTCCGCACTCAATTCTTGATTTTCTTGATGCAAAACATGTTTGCGTTATTCCGGACTCAGTTCTTGATTTTCTTGATCCGAAACAAGTTTGGTTGTATTCCGCACTGAATTCTTGATTTTCTTGATGCAAAACATGTTTGCGTTATTCCGGACTCAGTTCTTGATTTTCTTGTTCAAAAACAAGTTTAGTTCTTTTCCGCACTGAATTCTTGATTTTCTTGATGCAAAACATGTTTGCGGTATTCCTGACTCGGTTTTTTATTTTCTTGATCCCAAACAAGTTTGGTTGTATTCCGCACTCAATTCTTGATTTTCTTGATGCAAAACATGTTTGCGTTATTCCGGACTCACTTCTTGATTTTCTTGTTCAAAAACAAGTTTGGTTGTTTTCCGCACTCAATTCTTGATTTTCTTGATACAAAACATGTTTGCGTTATTCCGGACTCAGTTCTTGATTTTCTTGATCCGAAACAAGTTTGGTTGTATTCCGCACTGAATTCTTGATTTTCTTGATGCAAAACATGTTTGCGTTATTCCGGACTCAGTCCTTGATTTTCTTGTTCAAAAACAAGTTTGGTTGTTTTCCGCACTCAATTCTTGATTTTCTTGATACAAAACATGTTTGCGTTATTCCGGACTCAGTTCTTGATTTTCTTGATCCGAAACAAGTTTGGTTGTATTCCGCACTCAATTCTTGATTTTCTTGATGCAAAACATGTTTGCGTTATTCCGGACTCAGTTCTTGATTTTCTTGATCCGAAACAAGTTTGGTTGTATTCCGCACTGAATTCTTGATTTTCTTGATGCAAAACATGTTTGCGTTATTCCGGACTCAGTTCTTGATTTTCTTGTTCAAAAACAAGTTTAGTTCTTTTCCGCACTCAATTCTTGATTTTTTTGATGCAAAACATGTTTGCGGTATTCCTGACTCGGTTTTTTATTTTCTTGATCCCAAACAAGTTTGGTTGTATTCCGCACACAATTCTTGATTTTCTTGATGCAAAAAATATTTGCTGTATTCCTGACTCAATTCTTGATTGTCTTGATCCGAAACAAGTTTGGTTGTATTCCGCACTCAATTCTTGATTTTCTTGATGCAAAACATGTTTGCGTTATTCGGACTCAGTTCTTGATTTTCTTGTTCAAACACATGTTTCGTTGTTTTCCGCACTCAATTCTTGATTTTCTTGATGCAAAACATGTTTGGGGTATTCCGGACTCGGTTGTTGATTTTCTTGATCCCAAACAAGTTTGTTTGTATTCCGCACTCAATTCTTGATTTTCTTGATGCAAAACTTGTTTGCGGTATTCCGGACTCAGTTCTTGATTTTCTTGATCCAAAACAAGTTGTTTGTATTCCGCACTCAATTATTGATTTTCTTGATGCAAAACTTGTTTGCGGTATTCCGGACTCAATTCTAGATTTTTTTGTTCCAAAACAAGTTTCGTTGTTTTCCGCACTCAATTCTTTATTTTCTTGTTGCAAAACATGTTTGCGGTATTCCTGACTCAGTTTTTCATTTTCATGATACCAAACAAGTTTGTTTGTCTTCCGCGCTCAATTCTTGATTTTCTTAATGCAAAACTTGTTTGCGGTATTCCGGACTCAGTTCTTGATTTTCTTGTTCAAAAACAAGTTTGGTTGTTTTCCGCACTCAATTCTTGATTTTCTTGATGCAAAACATGTTTGCGTTATTCCGGACTCAGTTCTTGATTTTGTTGTTCAAAAACAAGTTTGGTTGTTTTCCGCACTCAATTCTTGATTTTCTTGATGCAAAACATGTTTGCGTTATTCCGGACTCTGTTCTTGATTTTCTTGTTCCGAAACAAGTTTGGTTGTATTCCGCACTCAATTCTTGATTTTCTTGATGCAAAATATGTTTGCGTTATTCCGGATTCAGTTCTAGATTTTCTTGTTCAAAAACAAGTTTGGTTGTTTTCCGCACTCAATTCTTGATTTTCTTGATACAAAACATGTTTGCGTTATTCCGGACTCAGTTCTTGATTTTCTTGATCCGAAACAAGTTTGGTTGTATTCCGCACTCAATTCTTGATTTTCTTGATGCAAAACATGTTTGCGTTATTCCGGACTCAGTTCTTGATTTTCTTGTTCAAAAACAAGTTTGGTTGTTTTCCGCACTCAATTCTTGATTTTCTTGATACAAAACATGTTTGCGTTATTCCGGACTCAGTTCTTGATTTTCTTGATCCGAAACAAGTTTGGTTGTATTCCGCACTCAATTCTTGATTTTCTTGATGCAAAACATGTTTGCGTTATTCCGGACTCAGTTCTTGATTTTCTTGATCCGAAACAAGTTTGGTTGTATTCCGCACTGAATTCTTGATTTTCTTGATGCAAAACATGTTTGCGTTATTCCGGACTCAGTTCTTGATTTTCTTGATCCGAAACAAGTTTGGTTGTATTCCGCACTCAATTCTTGATTTTCTTGATGCAAAACATGTTTGCGTTATTCCGGACTCAGTTCTTGATTTTCTTGTTCAAAAACAAGTTTGGTTGTTTTCCGCACTCAATTCTTGATTTTCTTGATACAAAACATGTTTGCGTTGTTCCGGACTCAGTTCTTGATTTTCTTGATCCGAAACAAGTTTGGTTGTATTCCGCACTCAATTCTTGATTTTCTTGATGCAAAACATGTTTGCGTTATTCCGGACTCAGTTTTTGATTTTCTTGATCCGAAACAAGTTTGGTTGTATTCCGCACTGAATTCTTGATTTTCTTGATGCAAAACATGTTTGCGTTATTCCGGACTCAGTTCTTGATTTTCTTGATCCGAAACAAGTTTGGTTGTATTCCGCACTCAATTCTTGATTTTCTTGATGCAAAACATGTTTGCGTTATTCCGGACTCAGTCCTTGATTTTCTTGTTCAAAAACAAGTTTGGTTGTTTTCCGCACTCAATTCTTGATTTTCTTGATACAAAACATGTTTGCGTTGTTCCGGACTCAGTTCTTGATTTTCTTGATCCGAAACAAGTTTGGTTGTATTCCGCACTCAATTCTTGATTTTCTTGATGCAAAACATGTTTGCGTTATTCCGGACTCAGTTCTTGATTTTCTTGATCCGAAACAAGTTTGGTTGTATTCCGTACTGAATTCTTCATTTTCTTGATGCAAAACATGTTTGCGTTATTCCGGACTCAGTTCTTGATTTTCTTGTTCAAAAACAAGTTTAGTTCTTTTCCGCACTCAATTCTTGATTTTCTTGATGCAAAACATGTTTGCGGTATTCCTGACTCGGTTTTTTATTTTCTTGATCCCAAACAAGTTTGGTTGTATTCCGCACACAATTCTTGATTTTCTTGATGCAAAAAATGTTTGCTGTATTCCTGACTCAATTCTTGATTGTCTTGATCCGAAACAAGTTTGGTTGTATTCCGCACTCAATTCTTGATTTTCTTGATGCAAAACATGTTTGCGTTATTCGGACTCAGTTCTTGATTTTCTTGTTCAAAAACAAGTTTGGTTGTTTTCCGCACTCAATTCTTGATTTTCTTGATGCAAAACATGTTTGGGGTATTCCGGACTCGGTTGTTGATTTTTTCTTGATCCCAAACAAGTTTGTTTGTATTCCGCACTCAATTCTTGATTTTCTTGATGCAAAACTTGTTTGCGGTATTCCGGACTCAGTTCTTGATTTTCTTGATCCAAAACAAGTTGTTTGTATTCCGCACTCAATTCTTGATTTTCTTGATGCAAAACTTGTTTGCGGTATTCCGGACTCAATTCTAGATTTTTTTGTTCCAAAACAAGTTTCGTTGTTTTCCGCACTCAATTCTTTATTTTCTTGTTGCAAAACATGTTTGCGGTATTCCTGACTCAGTTTTTCATTTTCATGATACCAAACAAGTTTGTTTGTCTTCCGCGCTCAATTCTTGATTTTCTTAATGCAAAACTTGTTTGCGGTATTCCGGACTCAGTTCTTGATTTTCTTGTTCAAAAACAAGTTTGGTTGTTTTCCGCACTCAATTCTTGATTTTCTTGATGCAAAACATGTTTGCGTTATTCCGGACTCAGTTCTTGATTTTGTTGTTCAAAAACAAGTTTGGTTGTTTTCCGCACTCAATTCTTGATTTTCTTGATGCAAAACATGTTTGCGTTATTCCGGACTCTGTTCTTGATTTTCTTGTTCCGAAACAAGTTTGGTTGTATTCCGCACTCAATTCTTGATTTTCTTGATGCAAAATATGTTTGCGTTATTCCGGATTCAGTTCTTGATTTTCTTGTTCAAAAACAAGTTTGGTTGTTTTCCGCACTCAATTCTTGATTTTCTTGATACAAAACATGTTTGCGTTATTCCGGACTCAGTTCTTGATTTTCTTGATCCGAAACAAGTTTGGTTGTATTCCGCACTCAATTCTTGATTTTCTTGATGCAAAACATGTTTGCGTTATTCCGGACTCAGTTCTTGATTTTCTTGTTCAAAAACAAGTTTGGTTGTTTTCCGCACTCAATTCTTGATTTTCTTGAAACAAAACATGTTTGCGTTGTTCCGGACTCAGTTCTTGATTTTCTTGATCCGAAACAAGTTTGGTTGTATTCCGCACTCAATTCTTGATTTTCTTGATGCAAAACATGTTTGCGTTATTCCGGACTCAGTTCTTGATTTTCTTGTTCAAAAACAAGTTTGGTTGTTTTCCGCACTCAATTCTTGATTTTCTTGATACAAAACATGTTTGCGTTATTCCGGACTCAGTTCTTGATTTTCTTGATCCGAAACAAGTTTGGTTGTATTCCGCACTCAATTCTTGATTTTCTTGATGCAAAACATGTTTGCGTTATTCCGGACTCAGTTCTTGATTTTCTTGATCCGAAACAAGTTTGGTTGTATTCCGCACTGAATTCTTGATTTTCTTGATGCAAAACATGTTTGCGTTATTCCGGACTCAGTTCTTGATTTTCTTGATCCGAAACAAGTTTGGTTGTATTCCGCACTCAATTCTTGATTTTCTTGATGCAAAACATGTTTGCGTTATTCCGGACTCAGTCCTTGATTTTCTTGTTCAAAAACAAGTTTGGTTGTTTTCCGCACTCAATTCTTGATTTTCTTGATACAAAACATGTTTGCGTTGTTCCGGACTCAGTTCTTGATTTTCTTGATCCGAAACAAGTTTGGTTGTATTCCGCACTCAATTCTTGATTTTCTTGATGCAAAACATGTTTGCGTTATTCCGGACTCAGTTCTTGATTTTCTTGATCCGAAACAAGTTTGGTTGTATTCCGCACTGAATTCTTGATTTTCTTGATGCAAAACATGTTTGCGTTATTCCGGACTCAGTTCTTGATTTTCTTGTTCAAAAACAAGTTTAGTTCTTTTCCGCACTCAATTCTTGATTTTCTTGATGCAAAACATGTTTGCGGTATTCCTGACTCGGTTTTTTATTTTCTTGATCCCAAACAAGTTTGGTTGTATTCCGCACACAATTCTTGATTTTCTTGATGCAAAAAATGTTTGCTGTATTCCTGACTCAATTCTTGATTGTCTTGATCCGAAACAAGTTTGGTTGTATTCCGCACTCAATTCTTGATTTTCTTGATGCAAAACATTTTTGCGTTATTCGGACTCAGTTCTTGATTTTCTTGTTCAAAAACAAGTTTGGTTGTTTTCCGCACTCAATTCTTGATTTTCTTGATGCAAAACATGTTTGGGGTATTCCGGACTCGGTTGTTGATTTTTTCTTGATCCCAAACAAGTTTGTTTGTATTCCGCACTCAATTCTTGATTTTCTTGATGCAAAAGTTGTTTGCGGTATTCCGGACTCAGTTCTTGATTTTCTTGATCCAAAACAAGTTGTTTGTATTCCGCACTCAATTCTTGATTTTCTTGATGCAAAACTTGTTTGCGGTATTCCGGACTCAATTCTAGATTTTTTTGTTCCAAAACAAGTTTCGTTGTTTTCCGCACTCAATTCTTTATTTTCTTGTTGCAAAACATGTTTGCGGTATTCCTGACTCAGTTTTTCATTTTCATGATACCAAACAAGTTTGTTTGTCTTCCGCGCTCAATTCTTGATTTTCTTAATACAAAACTTGTTTGCGGTATTCCGGACTCAGTTCTTGATTTTCTTGTTCAAAAACAAGTTTGGTTGTTTTCCGCACTCAATTCTTGATTTTCTTGATGCAAAACATGTTTGCGTTATTCCGGACTCAGTTCTTGATTTTGTTGTTCAAAAACAAGTTTGGTTGTTTTCCGCACTCAATTCTTGATTTTCTTGATGCAAAACATGTTTGCGTTATTCCGGACTCTGTTCTTGATTTTCTTGTTCCGAAACAAGTTTGGTTGTATTCCGCACTCAATTCTTGATTTTCTTGATACAAAATATGTTTGCGTTATTCCGGATTCAGTTCTTGATTTTCTTGTTCAAAAACAAGTTTGGTTGTTTTCCGCACTCAATTCTTGATTTTCTTGATACAAAACATGTTTGCGTTATTCCGGACTCAGTTCTTGATTTTCTTGATCCGAAACAAGTTTGGTTGTATTCCGCACTCAATTCTTGATTTTCTTGATGCAAAACATGTTTGCGTTATTCCGGACTCAGTTCTTGATTTTGTTGTTCAAAAACAAGTTTGGTTGTTTTCCGCACTCAATTCTTGATTTTCTTGATACAAAACATGTTTGCGTTGTTCCGGACTCAGTTCTTGATTTTCTTGATCCGAAACAAGTTTGGTTGTATTCCGCACTCAATTCTTGATTTTCTTGATGCAAAACATGTTTGCGTTATTCCGGACTCAGTTCTTGATTTTCTTGTTCAAAAACAAGTTTGGTTGTTTTCCGCACTCAATTCTTGATTTTCTTGATACAAAACATGTTTGCGTTGTTCCGGACTCAGTTCTTGATTTTCTTGATCCGAAACAAGTTTGGTTGTATTCCGCACTCAATTCTTGATTTTCTTGATGCAAAACATGTTTGCGTTATTCCGGACTCAGTTCTTGATTTTCTTGTTCAAAAACAAGTTTGGTTGTTTTCCGCACTCAATTCTTGATTTTCTTGATACAAAACATGTTTGCGTTATTCCGGACTCAGTTCTTGATTTTCTTGATCCGAAACAAGTTTGGTTGTATTCCGCACTCAATTCTTGATTTTCTTGATGCAAAACATGTTTGCGTTATTCCGGACTCAGTTCTTGATTTTCTTGATCCGAAACAAGTTTGGTTGTATTCCGCACTGAATTCTTGATTTTCTTGATGCAAAACATGTTTGCGTTATTCCGGACTCAGTTCTTGATTTTCTTGTTCAAAAACAAGTTTAGTTCTTTTCCGCACTCAATTCTTGATTTTCTTGATGCAAAACATGTTTGCGGTATTCCTGACTCGGTTTTTTATTTTCTTGATCCCAAACAAGTTTGGTTGTATTCCGCACACAATTCTTGATTTTCTTGATGCAAAAAATGTTTGCTGTATTCCTGACTCAATTCTTGATTGTCTTGATCCGAAACAAGTTTGGTTGTATTCCGCACTCAATTCTTGATTTTCTTGATGCAAAACATGTTTGCGTTATTCGGAATCAGTTCTTGATTTTCTTGTTCAAACACATGTTTCGTTGTTTTCCGCACTCAATTCTTGATTTTCTTGATGCAAAACATGTTTGCGGTATTCCGGACTCGGTTGTTGATTTTCTTGATCCCAAACAAGTTTGTTTGTATTCCGCACTCAATTCTTGATTTTCTTGATGCAAAACTTGTTTGCGGTATTCCGGACTCAGTTCTTGATTTTCTTGATCCAAAACAAGTTGTTTGTATTCCGCACTCAATTCTTGATTTTCTTGATGCAAAACTTGTTTGCGGTATTCCGGACTCAATTCTAGATTTTTTTGTTCCAAAACAAGTTTCGTTGTTTTCCGCCCTCAATTCTTTATTTTCTTGTTGCAAAACATGTTTGCGGTATTCCTGACTCAGTTTTTCATTTTCATGATACCAAACAAGTTTGTTTGTATTCCGCGCTCAATTCTTGATTTTCTTAATGCAAAACTTGTTTGCGGTATTCCGGACTCAGTTCTTGATTTTCTTGTTCAAAAACAAGTTTGGTTGTTTTCCGCACTCAATTCTTGATTTTCTTGATGCAAAACATGTTTGCGTTATTCCGGACTCAGTTCTTGATTTTCTTGATTCGAAACAAGTTTGGTTGTATTCCGCACTCAATTCTTGATTTTCTTGATGCAAAACATGTTTGCGTTATTCCGGACTCAGTTCTTGATTTTCTTGTTCAAAAACAAGTTTGGTTGTTTTCCGCACTCAATTCTTGATTTTCTTGATACAAAACATGTTTGCGTTATTCCGGACTCAGTTCTTGATTTTCTTGATCTGAAACAAGTTTGGTTGTATTCCGCACTCAATTCTTGATTTTCTTGATGCAAAACATGTTTGCGTTATTCCGGACTCAGTTCTTGATTTTCTTGATCCGAAACAAGTTTGGTTGTATTCCGCACTGAATTCTTGATTTTCTTGATGCAAAACATGTTTGCGTTATTCCGGACTCAGTTCTTGATTTTCTTGTTCAAAAACAAGTTTAGTTCTTTTCCGCACTCAATTCTTGATTTTCTTGATGCAAAACATGTTTGCGGTATTCCTGACTCGGTTTTTTATTTTCTTGATCCCAAACAAGTTTGGTTGTATTCCGCACACAATTCTTGATTTTCTTGATGCAAAAAATGTTTGCTGTATTCCTGACTCAATTCTTGATTGTCTTGATCCGAAACAAGTTTGGTTGTATTCCGCACTCAATTCTTGATTTTCTTGATGCAAAACATGTTTGCGTTATTCGGAGTCAGTTCTTGATTTTCTTGTTCAAACACATGTTTCGTTGTTTTCCGCACTCAATTCTTGATTTTCTTGATGCAAAACATGTTTGCGGTATTCCGGACTCGGTTGTTGATTTTCTTGATCCCAAACAAGTTTGTTTGTATTCCGCACTCAATTCTTGATTTTCTTGATGCAAAACTTGTTTGCGGTATTCCGGACTCAGTTCTTGATTTTCTTGATCCAAAACAAGTTGTTTGTATTCCGCACTCAATTCTTGATTTTCTTGATGCAAAACTTGTTTGCGGTATTCCGGACTCAATTCTAGATTTTTTTGTTCCAAAACAAGTTTCGTTGTTTTCCGCACTCAATTCTTTATTTTCTTGTTGCAAAACATGTTTGCGGTATTCCTGACTCAGTTTTTCATTTTCATGATACCAAACAAGTTTGTTTGTATTCCGCGCTCAATTCTTGATTTTCTTAATGCAAAACTTGTTTGCGGTATTCCGGACTCAGTTCTTGATTTTCTTGTTCAAAAACAAGTTTGGTTGTTTTCCGCACTCAATTCTTGATTTTCTTGATGCAAAACATGTTTGCGTTATTCCGGACTCAGTTCTTGATTTTGTTGTTCAAAAACAAGTTTGGTTGTTTTCCGCACTCAATTCTTGATTTTCTTGATGCAAAACATGTTTGCGTTATTCCGGACTCAGTTCTTGATTTTCTTGTTCAAAAACAAGTTTGGTTGTATTCCGCACTCAATTCTTGATTTTCTTGATGCAAAATATGTTTGCGTTATTCCGGACTCAGTTCTTGATTTTCTTGTTCAAAAACAAGTTTGGTTGTTTTCCGCACTCAATTCTTGATTTTCTTGATACAAAACATGTTTGCGTTATTCCGGACTCAGTTCTTGATTTTCTTGATCCGAAACAAGTTTGGTTGTATTCCGCACTCAATTCTTGATTTTCTTGATGCAAAACATGTTTGCGTTATTCCGGACTCAGTTCTTGATTTTCTTGTTCAAAAACAAGTTTGGTTGTTTTCCGCACTCAATTCTTGATTTTCTTGATACAAAACATGTTTGCGTTATTCCGGACTCAGTTCTTGATTTTCTTGATCCGAAACAAGTTTGGTTGTATTCCGCACTCAATTCTTGATTTTCTTGATGCAAAACATGTTTGCGTTATTCCGGACTCAGTTCTTGATTTTCTTGTTCAAAAACAAGTTTGGTTGTTTTCCGCACTCAATTCTTGATTTTCTTGATACAAAACATGTTTGCGTTATTCCGGGCTCAGTTCTTGATTTTCTTGATCCGAAACAAGTTTGGTTGTATTCCGCACTCAATTCTTGATTTTCTTGATGCAAAACATGTTTGCGTTATTCCGGACTCAGTTCTTGATTTTCTTGTTCAAAAACAAGTTTGGTTGTTTTCCGCACTCAATTCTTGATTTTCTTGATACAAAACATATTTGCGTTATTCCGGACTCAGTTCTTGATTTTCTTGATCCGAAACAAGTTTGGTTGTATTCCGCACTCAATTCTTGATTTTCTTGATGCAAAACATGTTTGCGTTATTCCGGACTCAGTTCTTGATTTTCTTGTTCAAAAACAAGTTTGGTTGTTTTCCGCACTCAATTCTTGATTTTCTTGATACAAAACATGTTTGCGTTATTCCGGACTCAGTTCTTGATTTTCTTGATCCGAAACAAGTTTGGTTGTATTCCGCACTCAATTCTTGATTTTCTTGATGCAAAACATGTTTGCGTTATTCCGGACTCAGATCTTGATTTTCTTGATCCGAAACAAGTTTGGTTGTATTCCGCACTGAATTCTTGATTTTCTTGATGCAAAACATGTTTGCGTTATTCCGGACTCAGTTCTTGATTTTCTTGTTCAAAAACAAGTTTAGTTCTTTTCCGCACTCAATTCTTGATTTTCTTGATGCAAAACATGTTTGCGGTATTCCTGACTCGGTTTTTTATTTTCTTGATCCCAAACAAGTTTGGTTGTATTCCGCACACAATTCTTGATTTTCTTGATGCAAAAAATGTTTGCTGTATTCCTGACTCAATTCTTGATTGTCTTGATCCGAAACAAGTTTGGTTGTATTCCGCACTCAATTCTTGATTTTCTTGATGCAAAACATGTTTGCGTTATTCGGAGTCAGTTCTTGATTTTCTTGTTCAAACACATGTTTCGTTGTTTTCCGCACTCAATTCTTGATTTTCTTGATGCAAAACATGTTTGCGGTATTCCGGACTCGGTTGTTGATTTTCTTGATCCCAAACAAGTTTGTTTGTATTCCGCATTCAATTCTTGATTTTCTTGATGCAAAACTTGTTTGCGGTATTCCGGACTCGGTTCTTGATTTTCTTGATCCAAAACAAGTTGTTTGTATTCCGCACTCAATTCTTGATTTTCTTGATGCAAAACTTGTTTGCGGTATTCCGGACTCAATTCTAGATTTTTTTGTTCCAAAACAAGTTTCGTTGTTTTCCGCACTCAATTCTTTATTTTCTTGTTGCAAAACATGTTTGCGGTATTCCTGACTCAGTTTTTCATTTTCATGATACCAAACAAGTTTGTTTGTATTCCGCGCTCAATTCTTGATTTTCTTAATGCAAAACTTGTTTGCGGTATTCCGGACTCAGTTCTTGATTTTCTTGTTCAAAAACAAGTTTGGTTGTTTTCCGCACTCAATTCTTGATTTTCTTGATGCAAAACATGTTTGCGTTATTCCGGACTCAGTTCTTGATTTTGTTGTTCAAAAACAAGTTTGGTTGTTTTCCGCACTCAATTCTTGATTTTCTTGATGCAAAACATGTTTGCGTTATTCCGGACTCAGTTCTTGATTTTCTTGATCCGAAACAAGTTTGGTTGTATTCCGCACTCAATTCTTGATTTTCTTGATGCAAAACATGTTTGCGTTATTCCGGACTCAGTTCTTGATTTTCTTGTTCAAAAACAAGTTTGGTTGTTTTCCGCACTCAATTCTTGATTTTCTTGATACAAAACATGTCTGCGTTATTCCGGACTCAGTTCTTGATTTTCTTGATCCGAAACAAGTTTGGTTGTATTCCGCACTCAATTCTTAATTTTCTTGATGCAAAACATGTTTGCGTTATTCCGGACTCAGTTCTTGATTTTCTTGTTCAAAAACAAGTTTGGTTGTTTTCCGCACTCAATTCTTGATTTTCTTGATACAAAACATGTTTGCGTTATTCCGGGCTCAGTTCTTGATTTTCTTGATCCGAAACAAGTTTGGTTGTATTCCGCACTCAATTCTTGATTTTCTTGATGCAAAACATGTTTGCGTTATTCCGGACTCAGTTCTTGATTTTCTTGTTCAAAAACAAGTTTGGTTGTTTTCCGCACTCAATTCTTGATTTTCTTGATACAAAACATATTTGCGTTATTCCGGACTCAGTTCTTGATTTTCTTGATCCGAAACAAGTTTGGTTGTATTCCGCACTCAATTCTTGATTTTCTTGATGCAAAACATGTTTGCGTTATTCCGGACTCAGTTCTTGATTTTCTTGTTCAAAAACAAGTTTGCTTGTTTTCCGCACTCAATTCTTGATTTTCTTGATACAAAACATGTTTGCGTTATTCCGGACTCAGTTCTTGATTTTCTTGATCCGAAACAAGTTTGGTTGTATTCCGCACTCAATTCTTGATTTTCTTGATGCAAAACATGTTTGCGTTATTCCGGACTCAGATCTTGATTTTCTTGATCCGAAACAAGTTTGGTTGTATTCCGCACTGAATTCTTGATTTTCTTGATGCAAAACATGTTTGCGTTATTCCGGACTCAGTTCTTTATTTTCTTGTTCAAAAACAAGTTTAGTTCTTTTCCGCACTCAATTCTTGATTTTCTTGATGCAAAACATGTTTGCGGTATTCCTGACTCGGTTTTTTATTTTCTTGATCCCAAACAAGTTTGGTTGTATTCCGCACACAATTCTTGATTTTCTTGATGCAAAAAATGTTTGCTGTATTCCTGACTCAATTCTTGATTGTCTTGATCCGAAACAAGTTTGGTTGTATTCCGCACTCAATTCTTGATTTTCTTGATGCAAAACATGTTTGCGTTATTCGGACTCAGTTCTTGATTTTCTTGTTCAAACACATGTTTCGTTGTTTTCCGCACTCAATTCTTGATTTTCTTGATGCAAAACATGTTTGCGGTATTCCGGACTCGGTTGTTGATTTTCTTGATCCCAAACAAGTTTGTTTGTATTCCGCATTCAATTCTTGATTTTCTTGATGCAAAACTTGTTTGCGGTATTCCGGACTCGGTTCTTGATTTTCTTGATCCAAAACAAGTTGTTTGTATTCCGCACTCAATTCTTGATTTTCTTGATGCAAAACTTGTTTGCGGTATTCCGGACTCAATTCTAGATTTTTTTGTTCCAAAACAAGTTTCGTTGTTTTCCGCACTCAATTCTTTATTTTCTTGTTGCAAAACATGTTTGCGGTATTCCTGACTCAGTTTTTCATTTTCATGATACCAAACAAGTTTGTTTGTATTCCGCGCTCAATTCTTGATTTTCTTAATGCAAAACTTGTTTGCGGTATTCCGGACTCAGTTCTTGATTTTCTTTTTCAAAAACAAGTTTGGTTGTTTTCCGCACTCAATTCTTGATTTTCTTGATGCAAAACATGTTTGCGTTATTCCGGACTCAGTTCTTGATTTTGTTGTTCAAAAACAAGTTTGGTTGTTTTCCGCACTCAATTCTTGATTTTCTTGATGCAAAACATGTTTGCGTTATTCCGGACTCAGTTCTTGATTTTCTTGTTCAAAAACAAGTTTGGTTGTATTCCGCACTCAATTCTTGATTTTCTTGATGCAAAATATGTTTGCGTTATTCCGGACTCAGTTCTTGATTTTCTTGTTCAAAAACAAGTTTGGTTGTTTTCCGCACTCAATTCTTGATTTTCTTGATACAAAACATGTTTGCGTTATTCCGGACTCAGTTCTTGATTTTCTTGATCCGAAACAAGTTTGGTTGTATTCCGCACTCAATTCTTGATTTTCTTGATGCAAAACATGTTTGCGTTATTCCGGACTCAGTTCTTGATTTTCTTGTTCAAAAACAAGTTTGGTTGTTTTCCGCACTCAATTCTTGATTTTCTTGATACAAAACATGTTTGCGTTATTCCGGACTCAGTTCTTGATTTTCTTGATCCGAAACAAGTTTGGTTGTATTCCGCACTCAATTCTTGATTTTCTTGATGCAAAACATGTTTGCGTTATTCCGGACTCAGTTCTTGATTTTCTTGTTCACAAACTAGTTTGGTTGTTTTCCGCACTCAATTCTTGATTTTCTTGATACAAAACATGTTTGCGTTATTCCGGGCTCAGTTCTTGATTTTCTTGATCCGAAACAAGTTTGGTTGTATTCCGCACTCAATTCTTGATTTTCTTGATGCAAAACATGTTTGCGTTATTCCGGACTCAGTTCTTGATTTTCTTGTTCAAAAACAAGTTTGGTTGTTTTCCGCACTCAATTCTTAATTTTCTTGATACAAAACATATTTGCGTTATTCCGGACTCAGTTCTTGATTTTCTTGATCCGAAACAAGTTTGGTTGTATTCCGCACTCAATTCTTGATTTTCTTGATGCAAAACATGTTTGCGTTATTCCGGACTCAGTTCTTCATTTTCTTGTTCAAAAACAAGTTTGCTTGTTTTCCGCACTCAATTCTTGATTTTCTTGATACAAAACATGTTTGCGTTATTCCGGACTCAGTTCTTGATTTTCTTGATCCGAAACAAGTTTGGTTGTATTCCGCACTCAATTCTTGATTTTCTTGATGCAAAACATGTTTGCGTTATTCCGGACTCAGATCTTGATTTTCTTGATCCGAAACAAGTTTGGTTGTATTCCGCACTGAATTCTTGATTTTCTTGATGCAAAACATGTTTGCGTTATTCCGGACTCAGTTCTTGATTTTCTTGTTCAAAAACAAGTTTAGTTCTTTTCCGCACTCAATTCTTGATTTTCTTGATGCAAAACATGTTTGCGGTATTCCTGACTCGGTTTTTTATTTTCTTGATCCCAAACAAGTTTGGTTGTATTCCGCACACAATTCTTGATTTTCTTGATGCAAAAAATGTTTGCTGTATTCCTGACTCAATTCTTGATTGTCTTGATCCGGAACAAGTTTGGTTGTATTCCGCACTCAATTCTTGATTTTCTTGATGCAAAACATGTTTGCGTTATTCCGGACTCAGTTCTTGATTTTGTTGTTCAAAAACAAGTTTGGTTGTTTTCCGCACTCAATTCTTGATTTTCTTGATGCAAAACATGTTTGCGTTATTCCGGACTCAGTTCTTGATTTTCTTGTTCAAAAACAAGTTTGGTTGTATTCCGCACTCAATTCTTGATTTTCTTGATGCAAAATATGTTTGCGTTATTCCGGACTCAGTTCTTGATTTTCTTGTTCAAAAACAAGTTTGGTTGTTTTCCGCACTCAATTCTTGATTTTCTTGATACAAAACATGTTTGCGTTATTCCGGACTCAGTTCTTGATTTTCTTGATCCGAAACAAGTTTGGTTGTATTCCGCACTCAATTCTTGATTTTCTTGATGCAAAACATGTTTGCGTTATTCCGGACTCAGTTCTTCATTTTCTTGTTCAAAAACAAGTTTGCTTGTTTTCCGCACTCAATTCTTGATTTTCTTGATACAAAACATGTTTGCGTTATTCCGGACTCAGTTCTTGATTTTCTTGATCCGAAACAAGTTTGGTTGTATTCCGCACTCAATTCTTGATTTTCTTGATGCAAAACATGTTTGCGTTATTCCGGACTCAGATCTTGATTTTCTTGATCCGAAACAAGTTTGGTTGTATTCCGCACTGAATTCTTGATTTTCTTGATGCAAAACATGTTTGCGTTATTCCGGACTCAGTTCTTGATTTTTTTGTTCAAAAACAAGTTTAGTTCTTTTCCGCACTCAATTCTTGATTTTCTTGATGCAAAACATGTTTGCGGTATTCCTGACTCGGTTTTTTATTTTCTTGATCCCAAACAAGTTTGGTTGTATTCCGCACACAATTCTTGATTTTCTTGATGCAAAAAATGTTTGCTGTATTCCTGACTCAATTCTTGATTGTCTTGATCCGGAACAAGTTTGGTTGTATTCCGCACTCAATTCTTGATTTTCTTGATGCAAAACATGTTTGCGTTATTCGGACTCAGTTCTTGATTTTCTTGTTCAAACACATGTTTCGTTGTTTTCCGCACTCAATTCTTGATTTTCTTGATGCAAAACATATTTGCGGTATTCCGGACTCGGTTGTTGATTTTCTTGATCCCAAACAAGTTTGTTTGTATTCCGCATTCAATTCTTGATTTTCTTGATGCAAAACTTGTTTGCGGTATTCCGGACTCGGTTCTTGATTTTCTTGATCCAAAAGAAGTTGTTTGTATTCCGCACTCAATTCTTGATTTTCTTGATGCAAAACTTGTTTGCGGTATTCCGGACTCAATTCTTGATTTTTTTGTTCCAAAACAAGTTTCGTTGTTTTCCGCACTCAATTCTTTATTTTCTTGTTGCAAAACATGTTTGCGGTATTCCTGACTCAGTTTTTCATTTTCATGATACCAAACAAGTTTGTTTGTATTCCGCGCTCAATTCTTGATTTTCTTAATGCAAAACTTGTTTGCGGTATTCCGGACTCAGTTCTTGATTTTCTTGTTCAAAAACAAGTTTGGTTGTTTTCCGCACTCAATTCTTGATTTTCTTGATGTAAAACATGTTTGCGTTATTCCGGACTCAGTTCTTGATTTTGTTGTTCAAAAACAAGTTTGGTTGTTTTCCGCACTCAATTCTTGATTTTCTTGATGCAAAACATGTTTGCGTTATTCCGGACTCAGTTCTTGATTTTCTTGTTCCGAAACAAGTTTGGTTGTATTCCGCACTCAATTCTTGATTTTCTTGATGCAAAATATGTTTGCGTTATTCCGGACTCAGTTCATGATTTTCTTGTTCACAAACAAGTTTGGTTGTTTTCCGCACTCAATTCTTGCTTTTCTTGATACAAAACATGTTTGCGTTATTCCGGACTCAGTTCTTGATTTTGTTGTTCAAAAACAAGTTTGGTTGTATTCCGCACTCAATTCTTGATTTTCTTGATACAAAACATGTTTGCGTTATTCCGGACTCAGTTCTTGATTTTCTTGATCCGAAACAAGTTTGGTTGTATTCAGCACTCAATTCTTGATTTTCTTGATGCAAAACATGTTTGCGTTATTCCGGACTCAGTTCTTGATTTATTTGTTCAAAAACAAGTTTGGTTGTTTTCCGCACTCAATTCTTGATTTTCTTGATACAAAACATGTTTGCGTTATTCCGGACTCAGTTCTTGATTTTCTTGATCCGAAATAAGTTTGGTTGTATTCCGCACTCAATTCTTGATTTTCTTGATGCAAAACATGTTTGCGTTATTCGGGACTCAGTTCTTGATTTTCTTGATCCGAAACAAGTTTGGTTGTATTCCGCACTGAATTCTTGATTTTCTTGATGCAAAACATGTTTGCGTTATTCCGGACTCAGTTCTTGATTTTCTTGTTCAAAAACAAGTTTAGTTCTTTTCCGCACTCAATTCTTGATTTTCTTGATGCAAAACATGTTTGCGGTATTCCTGACTCGGTTTTTTATTTTCTTGATCCCAAACAAGTTTGGTTGTATTCCGCACACAATTCTTGATTTTCTTGATGCAAAAAATGTTTGCTGTATTCCTGACTCAATTCTTGATTGTCTTGATCCGAAACAAGTTTGGTTGTATTCCGCACTCAATTCTTGATTTTCTTGATGCAAAACATGTTTGCGTTATTCGGACTCAGTTCTTGATTTTCTTGTTCAAAAATATGTTTCGTTGTTTTCCGCACTCAATTCTTGATTTTCTTGATGCAAAACATGTTTGCGGTATTCCGGACTCGGTTGTTGATTTTCTTGATCCCAAACAAGTTTGTTTGTATTCCGCACTCAATTCTTGATTTTTTTGATGCAAAACATGTTTGCGTTATTCCGGACTCAGATCTTGATTTTCTTGATCCGAAACAAGTTTGGTTGTATTCCGCACTGAATTCTTGATTTTCTTGATGCAAAACATGTTTGCGTTATTCCGGACTCAGTTCTTGATTTTCTTGTTCAAAAACAAGTTTAGTTCTTTTCCGCACTCAATTCTTGATTTTCTTGATGCAAAACATGATTGCGGTATTCCTGACTCGGTTTTTTATTTTCTTGATCCCAAACAAGTTTGGTTGTATTCCGCACACAATTCTTGATTTTCTTGATGCAAAAAATGTTTGCTGTATTCCTGACTCAATTCTTGATTGTCTTGATCCGAAACAAGTTTGGTTGTATTCCGCACTCAATTCTTGATTTTCTTGATGCAAAACATGTTTGCGTTATTCGGACTCAGTTCTTGATTTTCTTGTTCAAAAATATGTTTCGTTGTTTTCCGCACTCAATTCTTGATTTTCTTGATGCAAAACATGTTTGCGGTATTCCGGACTCGGTTGTTGATTTTCTTGATCCCAAACAAGTTTGTTTGTATTCCGCACTCAATTCTTGATTTTTTTGATGCAAAACATGTTTGCGTTATTCCGGACTCAGATCTTGATTTTCTTGATCCGAAACAAGTTTGGTTGTATTCCGCACTGAATTCTTGATTTTCTTGATGCAAAACATGTTTGCGTTATTCCGGACTCAGTTCTTGATTTTCTTGTTCAAAAACAAGTTTAGTTCTTTTCCGCACTCAATTCTTGATTTTCTTGATGCAAAACATGATTGCGGTATTCCTGACTCGGTTTTTTATTTTCTTGATCCCAAACAAGTTTGGTTGTATTCCGCACACAATTCTTGATTTTCTTGATGCAAAAAATGTTTGCTGTATTCCTGACTCAATTCTTGATTGTCTTGATCCGGAACAAGTTTGGTTGTATTCCGCACTCAATTCTTGATTTTCTTGATGCAAAACATGTTTGCGTTATTCGGACTCAGTTCTTGATTTTCTTGTTCAAACACATGTTTCGTTGTTTTCCGCACTCAATTCTTGATTTTCTTGATGCAAAACATGTTTGCGGTATTCCGGACTCGGTTGTTGATTTTCTTGATCCCAAACAAGTTTGTTTGTATTCCGCATTCAATTCTTGATTTTCTTGATGCAAAACTTGTTTGCGGTATTCCGGACTCGGTTCTTGATTTTCTTGATCCAAAAGAAGTTGTTTGTATTCCGCACTCAATTCTTGATTTTCTTGATGCAAAACTTGTTTGCGGTATTCCGGACTCAATTCTTGATTTTTTTGTTCCAAAACAAGTTTCGTTGTTTTCCGCACTCAATTCTTTATTTTCTTGTTGCAAAACATGTTTGCGGTATTCCTGACTCAGTTTTTCATTTTCATGATACCAACCAAGTTTGTTTGTATTCCGCGCTCAATTCTTGATTTTCTTAATGCAAAACTTGTTTGCGGTATTCCGGACTCAGTTCTTGATTTTCTTGTTCAAAAACAAGTTTGGTTGTTTTCCGCACTCAATTCTTGATTTTCTTGATGTAAAACATGTTTGCGTTATTCCGGACTCAGTTCTTGATTTTGTTGTTCAAAAACAAGTTTGGTTGTTTTCCGCACTCAATTCTTGATTTTCTTGATGCAAAACATGTTTGCGTTATTCCGGACTCAGTTCTTGATTTTCTTGTTCCGAAACAAGTTTGGTTGTATTCCGCACTCAATTCTTGATTTTCTTGATACAAAACATGTTTGCGGTATTCCTGACTCGGTTTTTTATTTTCTTGATCCCAAACAAGTTTGGTTGTATTCCGCACACAATTCTTGATTTTCTTGATGCAAAAAATGTTTGCTGTATTCCTGACTCAATTCTTGATTGTCTTGATCCGGAACAAGTTTGGTTGTATTCCGCACTCAATTCTTGATTTTCTTGATACAAAACATGTTTGCGTTATTCCGGACTCAGTTCTTGATTTTCTTGATCCGAAACAAGTTTGGTTGTATTCAGCACTCAATTCTTGATTTTCTTGATGCAAAACATGTTTGCGTTATTCCGGACCAAGTTCTTGATTTATTTGTTCAAAAACAAGTTTGGTTGTTTTCCGCACTCAATTCTTGATTTTCTTGATACAAAACATGTTTGCGTTATTCCGGACTCAGTTCTTGATTTTCTTGATCCGAAACAAGTTTGGTTGTATTCCGCACTCAATTCTTGATTTTCTTGATGCAAAACATGTTTGCGTTATTCGGGACTCAGTTCTTGATTTTCTTGATCCGAAACAAGTTTGGTTGTATTCCGCACTGAATTCTTGATTTTCTTGATGTAAAACATGTTTGCGTTATTCCGGACTCAGTTCTTGATTTTCTTGTTCAAAAACAAGTTTAGTTCTTTTCCGCACTGAATTCTTGATTTTCTTGATGCAAAACATGTTTGCGTTATTCCGGACTCAGTTCTTGATTTTCTTGTTCAAAAACAAGTTTAGTTCTTTTCCGCACTCAATTCTTGATTTTCTTGATGCAAAACATGTTTGCGGTATTCCTGACTCGGTTTTTTATTTTCTTGATCCCAAACAAGTTTGGTTGTATTCCGCACACAATTCTTGATTTTCTTGATGCAAAAAATGTTTGCTGTATTCCTGACTCAATTCTTGATTGTCTTGATCCGAAACAAGTTTGGTTGTATTCCGCACTCAATTCTTGATTTTCTTGATGCAAAACATGTTTGCGTTATTCGGACTCAGTTCTTGATTTTCTTGTTCAAAAATATGTTTCGTTGTTTTCCGCACTCAATTCTTGATTTTCTTGATGCAAAACATGTTTGCGGTATTCCGGACTCGGTTGTTGATTTTCTTGATCCCAAACAAGTTTGTTTGTATTCCGCACTCAATTCTTGATTTTTTTGATGCAAAACTTGTTTGCGGTATTCCCGACTCAGTTCTAGATTTTCTTGTTCAAAAACAAGTTTGGTTGTTTTCCGCACTCAATTCTTGATTTTCTTGATGCAAAACATGTTTGCGTTATTCCGGACTCAGTTCTTGATTTTCTTGATCCGAAACAAGTTTGGTTGTACTCCGCACTGAATTCTTCATTTTCTTGATGCAAAACATGTTTGCGTTATTCCGGACTCAGTTCTTGATTTTCTTGTTCACAAACAAGTTTAGTTCTTTTCCGCACTCAATTCTTGATTTTCTTGATGCAAAACATGTTTGCGGTATTCCTGACTCGGTTTTTTATTTTCTTGATCCCAAATAAGTTTGGTTGTATTCCGCACACAATTCTTGATTTTCTTGATGCAAAAAATGTTTGTTGTATTCCTGACTCAATTCTTGATTGTCTTGATCCGAAACAAGTTTGGTTGTATTCCGCACTCAATTCTTGATTTTCTTGATGCAAAACATGTTTGCGTTATTCGGACTCAGTTCTTGATTTTCTTGTTCAAACACATGTTTCATTGTTTTCCGCACTCAATTCTTGATTTTCTTGATGCAAAACATGTTTGCGGTATTCCGGACTCGGTTGTTGATTTTCTTGATCCCAAACAAGTTTGTTTGTATTCCGCACTCAATTCTTGATTTTCTTGATGCAAAACTTGTTTGCGGTATTCCGGACTCAGTTCTTGATTTTCTTGATCCAAAACAATTTGTTTGTATTCCGCACTCAATTCTTGATTTTCTTGATGCAAAACTTGTTTGCGGTATTCCGGACTCAATTCTTGATTTTCTTGTTCCGAAACAAGTTTGGTTGTAGTCCGCACTCAATTCTTGATTTTCTTGATGCAAAACATGTTTGCGTTATTCCGGACTCAGTTCTTGATTTTCTTGATCCGAAACAAGTTTGGTTGTATTCCGCACTGAATTCTTGATTTTCTTGATGCAAAACATGTTTGCGTTATTCCGGACTCAGTTCTTGATTTTCTTGTTCAAAAACAAGTTTAGTTCTTTTCCGCACTCAATTCTTGATTTTCTTGATGCAAAACATGTTTGCGTTATTCGGACTCAGTTCTTGATTTTCTTGTTCAAACACATGTTTCGTTGTTTTCCGCACTCAATTCTTGATTTTCTTGATGCAAAACATGTTTGCGGTATTCCGGACTCGGTTGTTGATTTTCTTGATCCCAAACAAGTTTGTTTGTATTCCGCATTCAATTCTTGATTTTCTTGATGCAAAACTTGTTTGCGGTATTCCGGACTCGGTTCTTGATTTTCTTGATCCAAAAGAAGTTGTTTGTATTCCGCACTCAATTCTTGATTTTCTTGATGCAAAACTTGTTTGCGGTATTCCGGACTCAATTCTTGATTTTTTTGTTCCAAAACAAGTTTCGTTGTTTTCCGCACTCAATTCTTTATTTTCTTGTTGCAAAACATGTTTGCGGTATTCCTGACTCAGTTTTTCATTTTCATGATACCAAACAAGTTTGTTTGTATTCCGCGCTCAATTCTTGATTTTCTTAATGCAAAACTTGTTTGCGGTATTCCGGACTCAGTTCTTGATTTTCTTGTTCAAAAACAAGTTTGGTTGTTTTCCGCACTCAATTCTTGATTTTCTTGATGCAAAACTTGTTTGCGGTATTCCGGACTCGGTTCTTGATTTTCTTGATCCAAAACAAGTTGTTTGTATTCCGCACTCAAATCTTGATTTTCTTGATGCAAAACTTGTTTGCGGTATTCCGGACTCAATTCTAGATTTTTTTTGTTCCAAAACAAGTTTCGTTGTTTTCCGCACTCAATTCTTTATTTTCTTGTTGCAAACCAAGTTTGCGGTATTCCTGACTCAGTTTTTCATTTTCATGATACCAAACAAGTTTGTTTGTATTCCGCGCTCAATTCTTGATTTTCTTAATGCAAAACTTGTTTGCGGTATTCCGGACTCAGTTCTTGATTTTCTTGTTCAAAAACAAGTTTGGTTGTTTTCCGCACTCAATTCTTGATTTTCTTGATGCAAAACATGTTTGCGTTATTCCGGACTCAGTTCTTGATTTTGTTGTTCAAAAACAAGTTTGGTTGTTTTCCGCACTCAATTCTTGATTTTCTTGATGCAAAACATGTTTGCGTTATTCCGGACTCAGTTCTTGATTTTCTTGTTCAAAAACAAGTTTGGTTGTATTCCGCACTCAATTCTTGATTTTCTTGATGCAAAATATGTTTGCGTTATTCCGGACTCAGTTCTTGATTTTCTTGTTCAAAAACAAGTTTGGTTGTTTTCCGCACTCAATTCTTGATTTTCTTGATACAAAACATGTTTGCGTTATTCCGGACTCAGTTCTTGATTTTCTTGATCCGAAACAAGTTTGGTTGTATTCCGCACTCAATTCTTGATTTTCTTGATGCAAAACATGTTTGCGTTATTCCGGACTCAGTTCTTGATTTTCTTGTTCAAAAACAAGTTTGGTTGTTTTCCGCACTCAATTCTTGATTTTCTTGATACAAAACATGTTTGCGTTATTCCGGACTCAGTTCTTGATTTTCTTGATCCGAAACAAGTTTGGTTGTATTCCGCACTCAATTCTTGATTTTCTTGATGCAAAACATGTTTGCGTTATTCCGGACTCAGTTCTTGATTTTCTTGTTCAAAAACTAGTTTGGTTGTTTTCCGCACTCAATTCTTGATTTTCTTGATACAAAACATGTTTGCGTTATTCCGGGCTCAGTTCTTGATTTTCTTGATCCGAAACAAGTTTGGTTGTATTCCGCACTCAATTCTTGATTTTCTTGATGCAAAACATGTTTGCGTTATTCCGGACTCAGTTCTTGATTTTCTTGTTCAAAAACAAGTTTGCTTGTTTTCCGCACTCAATTCTTGATTTTCTTGATACAAAACATGTTTGCGTTATTCCGGACTCAGTTCTTGATTTTCTTGATCCGAAACAAGTTTGGTTGTATTCCGCACTCAATTCTTGATTTTCTTGATGCAAAACATGTTTGCGTTATTCCGGACTCAGATCTTGATTTTCTTGATCCGAAACAAGTTTGGTTGTATTCCGCACTGAATTCTTGATTTTCTTGATGCAAAACATGTTTGCGTTATTCCGGACTCAGTTCTTGATTTTCTTGTTCAAAAACAAGTTTAGTTCTTTTCCGCACTCAATTCTTGATTTTCTTGATGCAAAACATGATTGCGGTATTCCTGACTCGGTTTTTTATTTTCTTGATCCCAAACAAGTTTGGTTGTATTCCGCACACAATTCTTGATTTTCTTGATGCAAAAAATGTTTGCTGTATTCCTGACTCAATTCTTGATTGTCTTGATCCGGAACAAGTTTGGTTGTATTCCGCACTCAATTCTTGATTTTCTTGATGCAAAACATGTTTGCGTTATTCGGACTCAGTTCTTGATTTTCTTGTTCAAACACATGTTTCGTTGTTTTCCGCACTCAATTCTTGATTTTCTTGATGCAAAACATGTTTGCGGTATTCCGGACTCGGTTGTTGATTTTCTTGATCCCAAACAAGTTTGTTTGTATTCCGCATTCAATTCTTGATTTTCTTGATGCAAAACTTGTTTGCGGTATTCCGGACTCGGTTCTTGATTTTCTTGATCCAAAAGAAGTTGTTTGTATTCCGCACTCAATTCTTGATTTTCTTGATGCAAAACTTGTTTGCGGTATTCCGGACTCAATTCTTGATTTTTTTGTTCCAAAACAAGTTTCGTTGTTTTCCGCACTCAATTCTTTATTTTCTTGTTGCAAAACATGTTTGCGGTATTCCTGACTCAGTTTTTCATTTTCATGATACCAAACAAGTTTGTTTGTATTCCGCGCTCAATTCTTGATTTTCTTAATGCAAAACTTGTTTGCGGTATTCCGGACTCAGTTCTTGATTTTCTTGTTCAAAAACAAGTTTGGTTGTTTTCCGCACTCAATTCTTGATTTTCTTGATGTAAAACATGTTTGCGTTATTCCGGACTCAGTTCTTGATTTTGTTGTTCAAAAACAAGTTTGGTTGTTTTCCGCACTCAATTCTTGATTTTCTTGATGCAAAACATGTTTGCGTTATTCCGGACTCAGTTCTTGATTTTCTTGTTCCGAAACAAGTTTGGTTGTATTCCGCACTCAATTCTTGATTTTCTTGATGCAAAATATGTTTGCGTTATTCCGGACTCAGTTCATGATTTTCTTGTTCACAAACAAGTTTGGTTGTTTTCCGCACTCAATTCTTGCTTTTCTTGATACAAAACATGTTTGCGTTATTCCGGACTCAGTTCTTGATTTTGTTGTTCAAAAACAAGTTTGGTTGTTTTCCGCACTCAATTCTTGATTTTCTTGATACAAAACATGTTTGCGTTATTCCGGACTCAGTTCTTGATTTTCTTGATCCGAAACAAGTTTGGTTGTATTCAGCACTCAATTCTTGATTTTCTTGATGCAAAACATGTTTGCGTTATTCCGGACTCAGTTCTTGATTTATTTGTTCAAAAACAAGTTTGGTTGTTTTCCGCACTCAATTCTTGATTTTCTTGATACAAAACATGTTTGCGTTATTCCGGACTCAGTTCTTGATTTTCTTGATCCGAAACAAGTTTGGTTGTATTCCGCACTCAATTCTTGATTTTCTTGATGCAAAACATGTTTGCGTTATTCGGGACTCAGTTCTTGATTTTCTTGATCCGAAACAAGTTTGGTTGTATTCCGCACTGAATTCTTGATTTTCTTGATGCAAAACATGTTTGCGTTATTCCGGACTCAGTTCTTGATTTTCTTGTTCAAAAACAAGTTTAGTTCTTTTCCGCACTCAATTCTTGATTTTCTTGATGCAAAACATGTTTGCGGTATTCCTGACTCGGTTTTTTATTTTCTTGATCCCAAACAAGTTTGGTTGTATTCCGCACACAATTCTTGATTTTCTTGATGCAAAAAATGTTTGCTGTATTCCTGACTCAATTCTTGATTGTCTTGATCCGAAACAAGTTTGGTTGTATTCCGCACTCAATTCTTGATTTTCTTGATGCAAAACATGTTTGCGTTATTCGGACTCAGTTCTTGATTTTCTTGTTCAAAAATATGTTTCGTTGTTTTCCGCACTCAATTCTTGATTTTCTTGATGCAAAACATGTTTGCGGTATTCCGGACTCGGTTGTTGATTTTCTTGATCCCAAACAAGTTTGTTTGTATTCCGCACTCAATTCTTGATTTTTTTGATGCAAAACTTGTTTGCGGTATTCCCGACTCAGTTCTAGATTTTCTTGTTCAAAAACAAGTTTGGTTGTTTTCCGCACTCAATTCTTGATTTTCTTGATGCAAAACATGTTTGCGTTATTCCGGACTCAGTTCTTGATTTTCTTGATCCGAAACAAGTTTGGTTGTACTCCGCACTGAATTCTTGATTTTCTTGATGCAAAACATGTTTGCGTTATTCCGGACTCAGTTCTTGATTTTCTTGTTCACAAACAAGTTTAGTTCTTTTCCGCACTCAATTCTTGATTTTCTTGATGCAAAACATGTTTGCGGTATTCCTGACTCGGTTTTTTATTTTCTTGATCCCAAATAAGTTTGGTTGTATTCCGCACACAATTCTTGATTTTCTTGATGCAAAAAATGTTTGTTGTATTCCTGACTCAATTCTTGATTGTCTTGATCCGAAACAAGTTTGGTTGTATTCCGCACTCAATTCTTGATTTTCTTGATGCAAAACATGTTTGCGTTATTCGGACTCAGTTCTTGATTTTCTTGTTCAAACACATGTTTCATTGTTTTCCGCACTCAATTCTTGATTTTCTTGATGCAAAACATGTTTGCGGTATTCCGGACTCGGTTGTTGATTTTCTTGATCCCAAACAAGTTTGTTTGTATTCCGCACTCAATTCTTGATTTTCTTGATGCAAAACTTGTTTGCGGTATTCCGGACTCAGTTCTTGATTTTCTTGATCCAAAACAATTTGTTTGTATTCCGCACTCAATTCTTGATTTTCTTGATGCAAAACTTGTTTGCGGTATTCCGGACTCAATTCTTGATTTTCTTGTTCCGAAACAAGTTTGGTTGTAGTCCGCACTCAATTCTTGATTTTCTTGATGCAAAACATGTTTGCGTTATTCCGGACTCAGTTCTTGATTTTCTTGATCCGAAACAAGTTTGGTTGTATTCCGCACTGAATTCTTGATTTTCTTGATGCAAAACATGTTTGCGTTATTCCGGACTCAGTTCTTGATTTTCTTGTTCAAAAACAAGTTTAGTTCTTTTCCGCACTCAATTCTTGATTTTCTTGATGCAAAACATGTTTGCGTTATTCGGACTCAGTTCTTGATTTTCTTGTTCAAACACATGTTTCGTTGTTTTCCGCACTCAATTCTTGATTTTCTTGATGCAAAACATGTTTGCGGTATTCCGGACTCGGTTGTTGATTTTCTTGATCCCAAACAAGTTTGTTTGTATTCCGCATTCAATTCTTGATTTTCTTGATGCAAAACTTGTTTGCGGTATTCCGGACTCGGTTCTTGATTTTCTTGATCCAAAAGAAGTTGTTTGTATTCCGCACTCAATTCTTGATTTTCTTGATGCAAAACTTGTTTGCGGTATTCCGGACTCAATTCTTGATTTTTTTGTTCCAAAACAAGTTTCGTTGTTTTCCGCACTCAATTCTTTATTTTCTTGTTGCAAAACATGTTTGCGGTATTCCTGACTCAGTTTTTCATTTTCATGATACCAAACAAGTTTGTTTGTATTCCGCGCTCAATTCTTGATTTTCTTAATGCAAAACTTGTTTGCGGTATTCCGGACTCAGTTCTTGATTTTCTTGTTCAAAAACAAGTTTGGTTGTTTTCCGCACTCATTTCTTGATTTTCTTGATGTAAAACATGTTTGCGTTATTCCGGACTCAGTTCTTGATTTTGTTGTTCAAAAACAAGTTTGGTTGTTTTCCGCACTCAATTCTTGATTTTCTTGATGCAAAACATGTTTGCGTTATTCCGGACTCAGTTCTTGATTTTCTTGTTCCGAAACAAGTTTGGTTGTATTCCGCACTCAATTCTTGATTTTCTTGATGCAAAATATGTTTGCGTTATTCCGGACTCAGTTCATGATTTTCTTGTTCACAAACAAGTTTGGTTGTTTTCCGCACTCAATTCTTGCTTTTCTTGATACAAAACATGTTTGCGTTATTCCGGACTCAGTTCTTGATTTTGTTGTTCAAAAACAAGTTTGGTTGTTTTCCGCACACAATTCTTGATTTTCTTGATACAAAACATGCTTGCGTTATTCCGGACTCAGTTCTTGATTTTCTTGATCCGAAACAAGTTTGGTTGTATTCAGCACTCAATTCTTGATTTTCTTGATGCAAAACATGTTTGCGTTATTCCGGACTCAGTTCTTGATTTATTTGTTCAAAAACAAGTTTGGTTGTTTTCCGCACTCAATTCTTGATTTTCTTGATACAAAACATGTTTGCGTTATTCCGGACTCAGTTCTTGATTTTCTTGATCCGAAACAAGTTTGGTTGTATTCCGCACTCAATTCTTGATTTTCTTGATGCAAAACATGTTTGCGTTATTCGGGACTAAGTTCTTGATTTTCTTGATCCGAAACAAGTTTGGTTGTATTCCGCACTGAATTCTTGATTTTCTTGATGCAAAACATGTTTGCGTTATTCCGGACTCAGTTCTTGATTTTCTTGTTCAAAAACAAGTTTAGTTCTTTTCCGCACTCAATTCTTGATTTTCTTGATGCAAAACATGTTTGCGGTATTCCTGACTCGGTTTTTTATTTTCTTGATCCCAAACAAGTTTGGTTGTATTCCGCACACAATTCTTGATTTTCTTGATGCAAAAAATGTTTGCTGTATTCCTGACTCAATTCTTGATTGTCTTGATCCGAAACAAGTTTGGTTGTATTCCGCACTCAATTCTTGATTTTCTTGATGCAAAACATGTTTGCGTTATTCGGACTCAGTTCTTGATTTTCTTGTTCAAAAATATGTTTCGTTGTTTTCCGCACTCAATTCTTGATTTTCTTGATGCAAAACATGTTTGCGGTATTCCGGACTCGGTTGTTGATTTTCTTGATCCCAAACAAGTTTGTTTGTATTCCGCACTCAATTCTTGATTTTTTTGATGCAAAACTTGTTTGCGGTATTCCCGACTCAGTTCTAGATTTTCTTGTTCAAAAACAAGTTTGGTTGTTTTCCGCACTCAATTCTTGATTTTCTTGATGCAAAACATGTTTGCGTTATTCCGGACTCAGTTCTTGATTTTCTTGATCCGAAACAAGTTTGGTTGTACTCCGCACTGAATTCTTGATTTTCTTGATGCAAAACATGTTTGCGTTATTCCGGACTCAGTTCTTTATTTTCTTGTTCACAAACAAGTTTAGTTCTTTTCCGCACTCAATTCTTGATTTTCTTGATGCAAAACATGTTTGCGGTATTCCTGACTCGGTTTTTTATTTTCTTGATCCCAAATAAGTTTGGTTGTATTCCGCACACAATTCTTGATTTTCTTGATGCAAAAAATGTTTGTTGTATTCCTGACTAAATTCTTGATTGTCTTGATTCGAAACAAGTTTGGTTGTATTCCGCACTCAATTCTTGATTTTCTTGATGCAAAACATGTTTGCGTTATTCGGACTCAGTTCTTGATTTTCTTGTTCAAACACATGTTTCATTGTTTTCCGCACTCAATTCTTGATTTTCTTGATGCAAAACATGTTTGCGGTATTCCGGACTCGGTTGTTGATTTTCTTGATTCCAAACAAGTTTGTTTGTATTCCGCACTCAATTCTTGATTTTCTTGATGCAAAACTTGTTTGCGGTATTCCGGACTCAGTTCTTGATTTTCTTGATCCAAAACAATTTGTTTGTATTCCGCACTCAATTCTTGATTTTCTTGATGCAAAACTTGTTTGCGGTATTCCGGACTCAGTTCTTGATTTTCTTGATCCAAAACAATTTGTTTGTTTTCCGCACTCAATTCTTTATTTTCTTGTTGCAAAACATGTTTGCGGTATTCCGGACTCAGTTTTTCAATTTCATGATACCAAACAAGTTTGTTTGTATTCCGCGCTCAATTCTTGATTTTCTTAATGCAAAACTTGTTTGCGGTATTCCGGACTCAGTTCTTGATTTTCTTGTTCAAAAACAAGTTTGGTTGTTTTCCGCACTCAATTCTTGATTTTCTTGATGCAAAACATGTTTGCGTTATTCCGGACTCAGTTCTTGATTTTGTTGTTCAAAAACAAGTTTGGTTGTTTTCCGCACTCAATTCTTGATTTTCTTGATGCAAAAAATGTTTGTTGTATTCCTGACTCAATTCTTGATTGTCTTGATTCGAAACAAGTTTGGTTGTATTCCGCACTCAATTCTTGATTTTCTTGATGCAAAACATGTTTGCGTTATTCGGACTCAGTTCTTGATTTTCTTGTTCAAACACATGTTTCATTGTTTTCCGCACTCAATTCTTGATTTTCTTGATGCAAAACATGTTTGCGGTATTCCGGACTCGGTTGTTGATTTTCTTGATTCCAAACAAGTTTGTTTGTATTCCGCACTCAATTCTTGATTTTCTTGATGCAAAACTTGTTTGCGGTATTCCGGACTCAGTTCTTGATTTTCTTGATCCAAAACAATTTGTTTGTATTCCGCACTCAATTCTTGATTTTCTTGATGCAAAACTTGTTTGCGGTATTCCGGACTCAATTCTTGATTTTCTTGTTCCGAAACAAGTTTGGTTGTAGTCCGCACTCAATTCTTGATTTTCTTGATGCAAAACATGTTTGCGTTATTCCGGACTCAGTTCTTGATTTTCTTGATCCGAAACAAGTTTGGTTGTATTCCGCACTGAATTCTTGATTTTCTTGATGCAAAACATGTTTGCGTTATTCCGGACTCAGTTCTTGATTTTCTTGTTCAAAAACAAGTTTAGTTCTTTTCCGCACTCAATTCTTGATTTTCTTGATGCAAAACATGTTTGCGGTATTCCTGACTCGGTTTTTTATTTTCTTGATCCCAAACAAGTTTGGTTGTATTCCGCACACAATTCTTGATTTTCTTGATGCAAAAAATGTTTGCTGTATTCCTGACTCAATTCTTGATTGTCTTGATCCGAAACAAGTTTGGTTGTATTCCGCACTCAATTCTTGATTTTCTTGATGCAAAACATGTTTGCGTTATTCGGACTCTGTTCTTGATTTTCTTGTTCAAAAATATGTTTCGTTGTTTTCCGCACTCAATTCTTGATTTTCTTGATGCAAAACATGTTTGCGGTATTCCGGACTCTGTTGTTGATTTTCTTGATCCCAAACAAGTTTGTTTGTATTCCGCACTCAATTCTTGATTTTTTTGATGCAAAACTTGTTTGCGGTATTCCCGACTCAGTTCTAGATTTTCTTGTTCAAAAACAAGTTTGGTTGTTTTCCGCACTCAATTCTTGATTTTCTTGATGCAAAATATGTTTGCATTATTCCGGACTCAGTTCTTGATTTTCTTGATCCGAAACAAGTTTGGTTGTATTCCGCACTCAATTCTTGATTTTCTTGATGCAAAACATGTTTGCGTTATTCCGGACTCAGTTCTTGATTTTCTTGTTCAAAAACAAGTTTAGTTCTTTTCCGCACTCAATTCTTGATTTTCTTGATGCAAAACATGTTTGCGGTATTCCTGACTCGGTTTTTTATTTTCTTGATCCCAAACAAGTTTGGTTCTATTCCGCACACAATTCTTGATTTTCTTGATGCAAAAAATGTTTGCTGTATTCCTGACTCAATTCTTGATTGTCTTGATCCGAAACAAGTTTGGTTGTATTCCGCACTCAATTCTTGATTTTCTTGATGCAAAACATGTTTGCGTTATTCGGACTCAGTTCTTGATTTTCTTGTTCAAACACATGTTTCATTGTTTTCCGCACTCAATTCTTGATTTTCTTGATGCAAAACATGTTTGCGGTATTCCGGACTCGGTTGTTGATTTTCTTGATCCCAAACAAGTTTGTTTGTATTCCGCACTCAATTCTTGATTTTCTTGATGCAAAACTTGTTTGCGGTATTCCGGACTCAGTTCTTGATTTTCTTGATCCAAAACAATTTGTTTGTTTTCCGCACTCAATTCTTTATTTTCTTGTTGCAAAACATGTTTGCGGTATTCCTGACTCAGTTTTTCAATTTCATGATACCAAACAAGTTTGTTTGTATTCCGCGCTCAATTCTTGATTTTCTTAATGCAAAACTTGTTTGCGGTATTCCGGACTCAGTTCTTGATTTTCTTGTTCAAAAACAAGTTTGGTTGTTTTCCGCACTCAATTCTTGATTTTCTTGATGCAAAACATGTTTGCGTTATTCCGGACTCAGTTCTTGATTTTCTTGTTCACAAACAAGTTTGGTTGTTTTCCGCACTCAATTCTTGATTTTCGTGATACAAAACATGTTTGCGTTATTCCGGACTCAGTTCTTGATTTTCTTGATCCGAAACAAGTTTGGTTGTATTCCGCACTCAATTCTTCATTTTCTTGATGCAAAACATGTTTGCGTTATTCCGGACTCAGTTCTTGATTTTCTTGTTCAAAAACAAGTTTAGTTCTTTTCCGCACTCAATTCTTGATTTTCTTGATGCAAAACATGTTTGCGGTATTTCTGACTCGGTTTTTTATTTTCTTGATCCCAAACAAGTTTGGTTGTATTTTGCACACAATTCTTGATTTTCATGATGCAAAAAATGTTTGCTGTATTCCTGACTCAATTCTTGATTGTCTTGAACCGAAACAAGTTTGGTTGTATTCCGCACTCAATTCTTGATTTTCTTGATGCAAAACATGTTTGCGTTATTCGGACTCAGTTCTTGATTTTCTTGTTCAAAAACATGTTTCGTTGTTTTCCGCACTCAATTCTTGATTTTCTTGATGCAAAACATGTTTGCGTTATTCCGGACTCGGTTGTTGATTTTCTTGATCCCAAAGAAGTTTGTTTGTATTCCGCACTCAATTCTTGATTTTCTTGATGCAAAACTTGTTTGCGGTATTCCGGACTCAGTTCTAGATTTTCTTGTTCAAAAACAAGTTTGGTTGTTTTCCGCACTCAGTTCTTGATTTTCTTGATGCAAAACATGTTTGCGTTATTCCGGACTCAGTTCTTGATTTTCTTGATCCGAAACAAGTTTGGTTGTATTCCGCACTCAATTCTTGATTTTCTTGATGCAAAACATGTTTGCGTTATTCCGGACTCAGTTCTTGATTTTCTTGTTCAAAAACAAGTTTGGTTGTTTTCCGCACTCAATTCTTGATTTTCTTGATACAAAACATATTTGCGTTATTCCGGACTCAGTTCTTGATTTTCTTGATCCGAAATAAGTTTGGTTGTATTCCGCACTCAATTCTTGATTTTCTTGATGCAAAACATGTTTGCGTTATTCCGGACTCAGTTCTTGATTTTCTTGTTCAGAAACAAATTTGGTTGTTTTCCGCACTCAATTCTTGATTTTCTTGATGCAAAACATGTTTGCGTTATTCCGGAGTCAGTTCTTGATTTTCTTGTTAAAAAACAAGTTTGGTTGTTTTCCGCACTCAATTCTTGATTTTCGTGATGCAAAACATGGTTGCGTTATTCCGGACTCAGTTCTTGATTTTCTTGTTCCGAAACAAGTTTGGTTGTATTCCGCACTCAATTCTTGATTTTCTTGATGCAAAACATGTTTGCGGTATTCCTGACTCGGTTTTTTATTTTCTTGATCCCAGACAAGTTTAGTTGTATTCCGCACACAATTCTTGATTTTCTTGATGCAAAAAATGTTTGCTGTATTCCTGACTCAATTCTTGATTGTCTTGATCCGAAACAAGTTTGGTTGTATTCCGCACTCAATTCTTAATTTTCTTGATGCAAAACATGTTTGCGTTATTCGGACTCAGTTCTTGATTTTCTTGTTCAAAAACATGTTTCGTTGTTTTCGGCACTCAATTCTTGATTTTCTTGTGGCAAAACATGTTTGCGGTATTCCGGACTCGGTTGTTGATTTTCTTGATCCCAAACAAGTTTGTTTGTATTCCGCACTCAATTCTTGATTTTTTTGATGCAAAACTTATTTGCGGTATTCCGGACTCAATTCTTGATTTTCTTGATCCAAAACATGTTTGCGTTATTCCGGACTCAGTTCTTGATTTTCTTGATCCGAAACAAGTTTGGTTGTATTCCGCACACAATTCTTGATTTTCTTGATGCAAAAAATGTTTGCTGTATTCCTGACTCAATTCTTGATTGTCTTGATCCGAAACAAGTTTGGTTGTATTCCGCACTCAATTCTTGATTTTCTTGATGCAAAACATGTTTGCGTTATTCCGGACTCAGTTCTTGATTTTCTTGTTCAAAAACAAGTTTGGTTGTTTTCCGCACTCAATTCTTGATTTTCTTGATACAAAACATGTTTGCGTTATTCCGGACTCAGTTCTTGATTGTCTTGAACCGAAACAAGTTTGGTTGTATTCCGCACTCAATTCTTGATTTTCTTGATGCAAAACATGTTTGCGTTATTCGGACTCAGTTCTTGATTTTCTTGTTCAAAAACATGTTTCGTTGTTTTCCGCACTCAATTCTTGCTTTTCTAGATGCAAAACATGTTTGCGGTATTCCGGATTCGGTTGTTGATTTTCTTGATCCCAAACAAGTTTGTTTGTATTCCGCGCTCAATTCTTGATTTTTCTTGATGCAAAACTTATTTGCGGTATTCCGGACTCAGTTCTTGATTTTCTTGATCCAAAACAATTTGTTTGTATTCCGCACTCAATTCTTGATTTTCTTGATGCAAAACATGTTTGCGGTATTCCGGACTCAATTCTAGATTTTTTTGTTCCAAAACAAGTTTCGTTGTTTTCCGCACTCAATTCTTTATTTTCTTGTTGCAAAACATGTTTGCGGTATTCCTGACTCAGTTTTTCATTTTCATGATACCAAACAAGTTTGTTTGTATTCCGCGCTCAATTCTTGATTTTCTTAATGCAAAACTTGTCTGCGGTATTCCGGACTCAGTTCTTGATTTTCTTGTTCAAAAACAAGTTTGGTTGTTTTCCGCACTCAATTCTTGATTTTCTTGATGCGAAACATGTTTCCGTTATTCCGGACTCAGTTCTTGATTTTCTTGATCCGAAATAAGTTTGGTTGTATTCCGCACTCAATTCTTGATTTTCTTGATGCAAAACATGTTTGCGGTATTCCGGACTCAATTCTAGATTTTTTTGTTCCCAAACAAGTTTCGTTGTTTTCCGCACTCAATTCTTTATTTTCTTGTTGCAAAACATGTTTGCGGTATTCCTGACTCAGTTTTTCATTTTCATGATACCAAATAAGTTTGTTTGTATTCCGCGCTCAATTCTTGATTTTCTTAATGCAAAACTTGTTTGCGGTATTCCGGACTCAGTTCTTGATTTTCTTGTTCAAAAACAAGTTTGGTTGTTTTCCGTACTCAATTCTTGATTTCCTTAATGCAAACAAGTTTGCGTTATTCCAGACTCAGTTCTTGATTTTGTTGTTCAAAAACAAGTTTGGTTGTATTCCGCACTCAATTCTTGATTTTCTTGATGCAAAATATGTTTGCGTTATTCCGGACTCAGTTCTTGATTTTCTTGTTCAAAAACAAGTTTAGTTCTTTTCCGCACTCAATTCTTGATTTTCTTGATGCAAAACATGTTTGCGGTATTCCTGACTCAATTCTTGATTGTCTTGATCCGAAACAAGTTTGGTTGTATTCCGCACTCAATTCTTGATTTTCTTGATGCAAAACATGTTTGCCTTATTCCGGACTCAGTTCTTGATTTTCTTGTTCCGAAACAAGTTTGGTTGTTTTCCGCACTCAATTCTTGATTTTCTTGATGCAAAACATGTTTGCGTTATTCCGGACTCAGTTCTTGATTTTCTTGTTCAAAAACATGTTTCGTTGTTTTCCGCACTCAATTCTTGCTTTTCTAGATGCAAAACATGTTTGCGGTATTCCGGACTCGGTTGTTGATTTTCTTGATCCCAAAAAAGTTTGTTTGTATTCCGCGCTAAATTCTTGATTTTTCTTGATGCAAAACTTATTTGCGGTATTCTGGACTCAGTTCTTGATTTTCTTGATCCAAAACAATTTGTTTGTATTCCGCACTCAATTCTTGATTTTCTTGATGCAAAACATGTTTGCGTTATTCCGGACTCAGTTCTTGATTTTCTTGATCCGAAACAAGTTTGGTTGTATTCCGCACACAATTCTTGATTTTCTTGATGCAAAAAATGTTTGCTGTATTCCTGACTCAATTCTTGATTGTCTTGATCCGAAACAAGTTTGGTTGTATTCCGCACTCAATTCTTGATTTTCTTGATGCAAAACATGTTTGCGTTATTCCGGACTCAGTTCTTGATTTTCTTGTTCAAAAACAAGTTTGGTTGTTTTCCGCACTCAATTCTTGATTTTCTTGATACAAAACATGTTTGCGTTATTCCGGACTCAGTTCTTGATTGTCTTGAACCGAAACAAGTTTGGTTGTATTCCGCACTCAATTCTTGATTTTCTTGATGCAAAACATGTTTGCGTTATTCGGACTCAGTTCTTGATTTTCTTGTTCAAAAACATGTTTCGTTGTTTTCCGCACTCAATTCTTGCTTTTCTAGATGCAAAACATGTTTGCGGTATTCCGGATTCGGTTGTTGATTTTCTTGATCCCAAACAAGTTTGTTTGTATTCCGCGCTCAATTCTTGATTTTTCTTGATGCAAAACTTATTTGCGGTATTCCGGACTCAGTTCTTGATTTTCTTGATCCAAAACAATTTGTTTGTATTCCGCACTCAATTCTTGATTTTCTTGATGCAAAACATGTTTGCGGTATTCCGGACTCAATTCTAGATTTTTTTGTTCCAAAACAAGTTTCGTTGTTTTCCGCACTCAATTCTTTATTTTCTTGTTGCAAAACATGTTTGCGGTATTCCTGACTCAGTTTTTCATTTTCATGATACCAAACAAGTTTGTTTGTATTCCGCGCTCAATTCTTGATTTTCTTAATGCAAAACTTGTCTGCGGTATTCCGGACTCAGTTCTTGATTTTCTTGTTCAAAAACAAGTTTGGTTGTTTTCCGCACTCAATTCTTGATTTTCTTGATGCGAAACATGTTTGCGTTATTCCGGACTCAGTTCTTGATTTTCTTGATCCGAAATAAGTTTGGTTGTATTCCGCACTCAATTCTTGATTTTCTTGATGCAAAACATGTTTGCGGTATTCCGGACTCAATTCTAGATTTTTTTGTTCCAAAACAAGTTTCGTTGTTTTCCGCACTCAATTCTTTATTTTCTTGTTGCAAAACATGTTTGCGGTATTCCTGACTCAGTTTTTCATTTTCATGATACCAAATAAGTTTGTTTGTATTCCGCGCTCAATTCTTGATTTTCTTAATGCAAAACTTGTTTGCGGTATTCCGGACTCAGTTCTTGATTTTCTTGTTCAAAAACAAGTTTGGTTGTTTTCCGTACTCAATTCTTGATTTCCTTAATGCAAACAAGTTTGCGTTATTCCAGACTCAGTTCTTGATTTTGTTGTTCAAAAACAAGTTTGGTTGTATATTCCGCACTCAATTCTTGATTTTCTTGATGCAAAATATGTTTGCGTTATTCCGGACTCAGTTCTTGATTTTCTTGTTCAAAAACAAGTTTAGTTCTTTTCCGCACTCAATTCTTGATTTTCTTGATGCAAAACATGTTTGCGGTATTCCTGACTCAATTCTTGATTGTCTTGATCCGAAACAAGTTTGGTTGTATTCCGCACTCAATTCTTGATTTTCTTGATGCAAAACATGTTTGCCTTATTCCGGACTCAGTTCTTGATTTTCTTGTTCCGAAACAAGTTTGGTTGTTTTCCGCACTCAATTCTTGATTTTTCTTGATGCAAAACATGTTTGCGGTATTCCTGACTCGGTTTTTGATTTTCTTAATCCCAAACAAGTTTGTTTGTATTCCGCGCTCAATTCTTGATTTTCTTTATGCAAAACTTGTTTGCGGTATTCCGGACCTAGTTCTTGATTTTCTTTATCCGAAACAAGTTTGGTTGTATTCCGCACACAATTCTTGATTTTCTTGATGCAAAAAATATTTGCGGTATTCCTGACTCAATTCTTGATTGTCTTGATCCGAAACAAGTTTGGTTGTATTCCGCACTCAATTCTTGATTTTCTTGATGCAAAACATGTTTGCGTTATTCCGGACTCAGTTCTTGATTTTCTTGTTCAAAAACAAGTTTAGTTCTTTTCCGCACTCAATTCTTGATTTTCTTGATGCAAAACATGTTTGCGGTATTCCTGACTCAATTCTTGATTGTCTTGATCCGAAACAAGTTTGGTTGTATTCCGCACTCAATTCTTGATTTTCTTGATGCAAAACATGTTTGCCTTATTCCGGACTCAGTTCTTGATTTTCTTGTTCCGAAACAAGTTTGGTTGTTTTCCGCACTCAATTCTTGATTTTTCTTGATGCAAAACATGTTTGCGGTATTCCTGACTCGGTTTTTGATTTTCTTAATCCCAAACAAGTTTGTTTGTATTCCGCGCTCAATTCTTGATTTTCTTTATGCAAAACTTGTTTGCGGTATTCCGGACTCCGTTCTTGATTTTCTTGATCCGAAACATGTTTGGTTGTATTCCGCACACAATTCTTGATTTTCTTGATGCAAAAAATGTTTGCTGTATTCCTGGCTCAATTCTTGATTGTCTTGATCCGAAACAAGTTTGGTTGTATTCCGCACTCAATTCTTGATTTTCTTGATGCAAAACATGTTTGCGTTATTCCGGACTCAGTTCTTGATTTTCTTGTTCAAAAACATGTTTCGTTGTTTTCCGCACTCAATTCTTGCTTTTCTAGATGCAAAGCATGTTTGCGGTATTCCGGACTCGGTTGTTGATTTTCTTGATCCCAAACAAGTTTGTTTGTATTCCGCGCTCAATTCTTGATTTTCTTAATGCAAAACTTGTTTGCGGTATTCCGGACTCAGTTCTTGATTTTCTTGTTCAAAAACAAGTTTGGTTGTTTTCCGTACTCAATTCTTGATTTTCTTGATGCAAACAAGTTTGCGTTATTCCGGACTCAGTTTTTTATTTTGTTGTTCAAAAACAAGTTTGGTTGTATTCCGCACTCAATTCTTGATTTTCTTGATGCAAAATATGTTTGCGTTATTCCGGACTCAGTTCTTGATTTTCTTGTTCAAAAACAAGTTTAGTTCTTTTCCGCACTCAATTCTTGATTTTCTTGATGCAAAACATGTTTGCGGTATTCCTGACTCAATTCTTGATTGTCTTGATCCGAAACAAGTTTGGTTGTATTCCGCACTCAATTCTTGATTTTCTTGATGCAAAACATGTTTGCCTTATTCCGGACTCAGTTCTTGATTTTCTTGTTCCGAAACAAGTTTGGTTGTTTTCCGCACTCAATTCTTGATTTTTCTTGATGCAAAACATGTTTGCGGTATTCCTGACTCGGTTTTTGATTTTCTTCATCCCAAACAAGTTTGTTTGTATTCCGCGCTCTATTCTTGATTTTCTTTATGCAAAACTTGTTTGCGGTATTCCGGACCTAGTTCTTGATTTTCTTGATCCGAAACAAGTTTGGTTGTATTCCGCACACAATTCTTGATTTTCTTGATGCAAAAAATATTTGCGGTATTCCTGACTCAATTCTTGATTGTCTTGATCCGAAACAAGTTTGGTTGTATTCCGCACTCAATTCTTGATTTTCTTGATGCAAAACATGTTTGCGTTATTCCGGACTCAGTTCTTGATTTTCTTGTTCAAAAACAAGTTTAGTTCTTTTCCGCACTCAATTCTTGATTTTCTTGATGCAAAACATGTTTGCGGTATTCCTGACTCAATTCTTGATTGTCTTGATCCGAAACAAGTTTGGTTGTATTCCGCACTCAATTCTTGATTTTCTTGATGCAAAACATGTTTGCCTTATTTCGGACTCAGTTCTTGATTTTCTTGTTCCGAAACAAGTTTGGTTGTTTTCCGCACTCAATTCTTGATTTTTCTTGATGCAAAACATGTTTGCGGTATTCCTGACTCGGTTTTTGATTTTCGTAATCCCAAACAAGTTTGTTTGTATTCCGCGCTCAATTCTTGATTTTCTTTATGCAAAACTTGTTTGCGGTATTCCGGACTCCGTTCTTGATTTTCTTCATCCGAAATAAGTTTGGTTGTATTCCGCACACAATTCTTGATTTTCTTGATGCAAAAAATGTTTGCTGTATTCCTGACTCAATTCTTGATTGTCTTGATCCGAAACAAGTTTGGTTGTATTCCGCACTCAATTCTTGATTTTCTTGATGCAAAACATGTTTGCGTTATTCCGGACTCAGTTCTTGATTTTCTTGTTCAAAAACATGTTTCGTTGTTTTCCGCACTCAATTCTTGCTTTTCTAGATGCAAAACATGTTTGCGGTATTCCGGACTCGGTTGTTGATTTTCTTGATCCCAAACAAGTTTGTTTGTATTCCGCGCTCAAATCTTGATTTTTCTTGATGCAAAACTTATTTGCGGTATTCCGGACTCAGTTCTTGATTTTCTTGATCCAAAACAATTTGTTTGTATTCCGCACTCAATTCTTGATTTTCTTGATGCAAAACATGTTTGCGGTATTCCGGACTCAATTGTAGATTTTTTTGTTCCAAAACAAGTTTCGTTGTTTTCCGCACTCAATTCTTTATTTTCTTGTTGCAAAACATGTTTGCGGTATTCCTGACTCAGTTTTTCATTTTCATGATCCCAAACAAGTTTGTTTGTATTCCGCGCTCAATTCTTGATTTTCTTAATGCAAAACTTGTTTGCGGTATTCCGGACTCAGTTCTTGATTTTCTTGTTCAAAAACAAGTTTGGTTGTTTTCCGCACTCAATTCTTGATTTTCTTGATGCAAAACATGTTTGCGTTATTCCGGACTCAGTTCTTGATTTTGTTGTTCAAAAACAAGTTTGGTTGTTTTCCGCACTCAATTCTTGATTTTCGTGATGCAAAACATGTTTGCGGTATTCCTGACTCAATTCTTGATTGTCTTGATCCGAAACAAGTTTGGTTGTATTCCGCACTCAATTCTTGATTTTCTTGATGCAAAACATGTTTGCCTTATTCCGGACTCAGTTCTTGATTTTCTTGTTCCGAAACAAGTTTGGTTGTTTTCCGCACTCAATTCTTGATTTTTCTTGATGCAAAACATGTTTGCGGTATTCCTGACTCGGTTTTTGATTTTCTTAATCCCAAACAAGTTTGTTTGTATTCCGCGCTCAATTCTTGATTTTCTTTATGCAAAACTTGTTTGCGGTATTACGGACTCAGTTCTTGATTTTCTTGATCCAAAACAATTTGTTTGTATTCCGCACTCAATTCTTGATTTTCTTGATGCAAAACATGTTCGCGGTATTCCGGACTCAATTCTAGATTTTTTTGTTCCAAAACAAGTTTCGTTGTTTTCCGCACTCAATTCTTTATTTTCTTGTTGCAAAACATGTTTGCGGTATTCCTGACTCAGTTTTTCATTTTCATGATACCAAACAAGTTTGTTTGTATTCCGCGCTCCATTCTTGATTTTCTTAATGCAAAACTTGTTTGCGGTATTCCGGACTCAGTTCTTGATTTTCTTGTTCAAAAATAAGTTTGGTTGTTTTCCGCACTCAATTCTTGATTTTCTTGATGCAAAACATGTTTGCGTTATTCCGGACTCAGTTCTTGATTTTCTTGTTCCGAAACAAGTTTGGTTGTATTCTGCACTCAATTCTTGATTTTCTTAATGCAAAATATGTTTGCGTTATTCCGGACTCAGTTCTTGATTTTCTTGTTCAAAAATAAGTTTAGTTGTTTTCCGCACTCAATTCTTGATTTTCTTGATGCAAAACATGTTTGCGGTATTCCTGACTCGGTTTTTTATTTTCTTGATCCCAAACAAGTTGGTTTGTATTCCGCGCTCAATTCTTGATTTTATTAATGCAAAACTTGTTTGCGGTATTCCGGACTCAGTTCTTGATTTTCTTGATCCGAAACAATTTTGGTTGTTTTCCGCACTCAATTCTTGATTTTCTTGATGCAAAACATGTTTGCATTATTCCGGACTCAGTTCTTGATTTTCTTGATCCGAAACAATTTTGGTTGTATTCCGCACTCAATTCTTGATTTTCTTGATGCAAAACATGTTTGCCTTATTCCGGACTCAGTTCTTGATTTTCTTGATCCCAAACAAGTTTGGTTGTATTCCGCACTCAATTCTTGATTTTCTTGATGCAAAACATGTTTGCGTTATTCCTGACTCAGTTCTTGATTTTCTTGATCCGAAACAAGTTTAGTTGTATTCCGCACTCAATTCTTCATTTTCTTGATGCAAAATATGTTTGCGTTATTCCGGACTCAGTTCTTGATTTTCTTGTTCCGAAATAAGTTTGGTTGTATTCCGCACTCAATTCTTGATTTTCTTGATGCAAAACATGTTTGCATTATTCGGGACTCAGTTCTTGATTTTCTTGTTCAAACACAAGTTTGGTTGTTTTCCGCACTCAATTCTTGATTTTCTTGATGCAAAACATGTTTGCGTTATTCCGGCGTCAGTTCTTGATTTTCTTGTTCAAAAACAAGTTTGGTTGTTTTCCGCACTCAATTCTTGATTTTCTTAATGCAAAACATGTTTGCGTTATTCCGGACTCAGTTCTTGATTTTCTTGTTCCGAAACAAGTTTGGTTGTATTCCGCACTCAATTCTTGATTTTCTTGATGCAAAATATGTTTGCGTTATTCCGGACTCAGTTCTTGATTTTCTTGTTCAAAAACAAGTTTGGTTGTTTTCCTTACTCAATTCTTCATTTTCTTGATGCAAAACATGTTTGCGTTATTCCGGACTCAGTTCTTGATTTTCTTGTTCCGAAATAAGTTTGGTTGTATTCCGCACTCAATTCTTGATTTTCTTGATGCAAAACATTTTTGCATTATTCCGGACTCAGTTCTTGATTTTCTTGTTCAAAAACAAGTTTGGTTGTTTTCCGCACTCAATTCTTGATTTTCTTGATGCAAAATATGTATGCGTTATTCCGGACTCAATTCTTGATTGTCTTGATCCGAAACAAGTTTTGTTGTATTCCGCACTCAATTCTTGATTTTCTTGATGCAAAACATGTTTGCGTTATTCCGGAGTCAGTTCTTGATTTTCTTGTTCAAAAACAAGTTTGGTTGTTTTCCGCACTCAATTCTTGATTTTCTTGATGCAAAACATGTTTGCGTTATTCCGGACTCAGTTCTTGATTTTCTTGTTCCGAAATAAGTTTGGTTGTATTTCGCACTCAATTCTTGATTTTCTTGATGCAAAACATGTTTGCCTTATTCCGGACTCAGTTCTTGATTTTCTTGTTCAAAAACAAGTTTGGTTGTTTTCCGCACTCAATTCTTGATTTTCTTGATGCAAAATATGTATGCGTTATTCCGGACTCAATTCTTGATTGTCTTGATCCGAAACAAGTTTTGTTGTATTCCGCACTCAATTCTTGATTTTCTTGATGCAAAATATGTTTGCGTTATTCCGGACTCAGTTCTTGATTTTCTTGTTCCCAAACAAGTTTGGTTGTTTTCCGCACTCAATTCTTCATTTTCTTGATGCAAAATATTTTTGCGTTATTCCGGACTCAATTCTTGATTGTCTTGATCCGAAACAAGTTCTGTTGTATTCCGCACTCATTTCTTGATTTTCTTGATGCAAAACATGTTTGCGTTATTCCGGCGTCAGTTCTTGATTTTCTTGTTAAAAAACAAGTTTGGTTGTTTTCCGCACTCAATTCTTGATTTTCTTGATGCAAAACATGTTTGCGTTATTCCGGACTCAGTTCTTGATTTTCTTGTTCCGAAACAAGTTTGGTTGTATTCCGCACTCAATTCTTGATTTTTTTGATGCAAAATATGTTTGCGTTATTCCGGACTCAGTTCTTGATTTTCTTGTTCCCAAACAAGTTTGGTTGTTTTCCGCACTCAATTCTTCATTTTCTTGATGCAAAACATGTTTGCGTTATTCCGGACTCAGTTCTTGATTTTCTTGTTCCAAAATAAGTTTGGTTGTATTCCGGACTCAATTCTTGATTTTCTTGATGCAAAATATGTATGCGTTATTCTGGACTCAATTCTTGATTGTCTTGATCCGAAACAAGTTTTGTTGTATTCCGCACTCAATTCTGGATTTTCTTGATGCAAAATATGTTTGCGTTATTCCGGAGTCAGTTCTTGATTTTCTTGTTCGAAAACAAGTTTGGTTGTTTTCCGCACTCAATTCTTGATTTTCTTGATGCAAAACATGTTTGCGTTATTCCGGACTCAGTTCTTGATTTTCTTGTTCCGAAACAAGTTTGGTTGTATTCCGCACTCAATTCTTGATTTTCTTGATGCAAAATATGTTTGCGTTATTCCGGACTCAGTTCTTGATTTTCTTGTTCCCAAACAAGTTTGGTTATTTTCCGCGCTCAATTCTTGATTTTCTTGATGCAAAACATGTTTGCGGTATTCCTGACTCGGTTTTTTATTTTCTTGATCCCAAACAAGTTGGTTTGTATTCCGCGCTCAATTCTTGATTTTATTAATGCAAAACTTGTTTGCGGTATTCCGGACTCAGTTCTTGATTTTCTTGATCCGAAACAATTTTGGTTGTATTCCGCACTCAATTCTTGATTTTGTTGAAGCAAAACATGTTTGCATTACTCCGGACTCAGTTCTTGATTTTCTTGTTCAAAAACAAGTTTGGTTGTTTTCCGCACTCAATTCTTGATTTTTTCTTGATGCAAAACATGTTTGCGTTATTCCGGACTCAATTCTTGATTTTCTTGATCCCAAACAAGTTTGTTTGTATTCCGCGCTCAATTCTTGATTTTCTTGATGCAAAACTTGTTTGCTGTATTCCGGACTCAGTTCTTGATTTTCTTGATCCAAAACAATTTGTTTGTATTCCGCACTCAGTTCTTGATTTTCTTGATCCAAAACAATTTGTTTGTATTCCGCACTCAATTCTTGATTTTCTTGATGCAAAACATGTTTGCGGTATTCTGGACTGAATTCTAGATTTTTTTGTTCCGAAACAAGTTTGGTTGTTTTCCGCACTCAATTCTTGATTTTCTTGATCCCAAACAAGTTGGTTTGTATTCCGCGCTCAATTCATGATTTTATTAATGCAAAACTTGTTTGCGGTATTCCGGAATCAGTTCTTGATTTTCTTGATCCGAAACAATTTTGGTTGTATTCCGCACTCAATTCTTGATTTTGTTGATGCAAAACATGTTTGCATTATTCCGGACTCAGTTCTTGATTTTCTTGTTCAAAAACAAGTTTGGTTGTTTTCCGCACTCAATTCTTGATTTTCTTGATGCAAAACATGTTTGCGTTATTCCGGACTCAGTTCTTGATTTTCTTGATCCAAAACAATTTGTTTGTATTCCGCACTCAATTCTTGATTTTCTTGATGCAAAACATGTTTGCGGTATTCCGGACTCAATTCTAGATTTTTTTGTTGCAAAACAAGTTTCGTTGTTTTCCGCACTCAATTCTTGATTTTCTTGATGCAAAACATGTTTGCATTATTCCGGACTCAGTTCTTGATATTCTTGATCCCAAACAAGTTTGGTTGTATTCCGCACTCAATTCTTGATTTTCTTGATGCAAAACATGTTTGCGTTATTCCGGACTCAGTTCTTTATTTTCTTGATCCGAAACAAGTTTGGTTGTATTCCGCACTCAATTCTTGATTTTCTTGATGCAAAACATGTTTGCGTTATTCCGGACTCAGTTCTTGATTTTCTTGTTCCGAAATAAGTTTGGTTGTATTCCGCACTCAATTCTTGATTTTCTTGATGCAAAACATGTTTGCATTATTCCGGACTCAGCTCTTGATTTTCTTGTTCAAAAACAAGTTTGGTTGTTTTCCGCACTCAATTCTTGATTTTCTTGATGCAAAACATGTTTGCGTTATTCCGGACTCAATTCTTGATTGTCTTGATCCGAAACAAGTTTGGTTGTATTCCGCACTCAATTCTTGATTTTCTTGATACAAAACATGTTTGCGTTATTCCGGAGTCAGTTCTTGATTTTCTTGTTCAAAACCAAGTTTGGTTGTTTTCCGCACTCAATTCTTGATTTTGTTGATGCAAAACATGTTTGCGTTATTCCGGACTCAGTTCTTGATTTTCTTGTTCCGAAACAAGTTTGGTTGTTTTCCGCGCTCAATTCTTGATTTTCTTGATGCAAAACTTGTTTGCTGTATTCCGGACTCAGTTCTTGATTTTCTTGATCCCAAACAATTTGTTTGTATTCCGCACTCAATTCTTGATTTTCTTGATGCAAAACATATTTGCGTTATTCCGGACTCAGTTCTTGATTTTCTTGTTCCGAAACAAGTTTGGTTGTTTTCCGCGCTCAGTTCTTGATTTTCTTGATCCCAAACAAGTTGGTTTGTATTCCGCGCTCAATTCATGATTTTATTAATGCAAAACTTGTTTGCGGTATTCCGGACTCAGTTCTTGATTTTCTTGATCCGAAACAATTTTGGTTGTATTCCGCACTCAATTCTTGATTTTGTTGATGCAAAACATGTTTGCATTATTCCGGACTCAGTTCTTGATTTTCTTGTTCAAAAATAAGTTTGGTTGTTTTCCGCACTCAATTCTTGATTTTCTTGATGCAAAACATGTTTGCGTTATTCCGGACTCAATTCTTGATTTTCTTGATCCCAAACAAGTTTGTTTGTATTCCGCGCTGAATTCTTGATTTTCTTGATGCAAAACTTGTTTGCTGTATTCCGGACTCAGTTCTTGATTTTCTTGATCCAAAACAATTTGTTTGTATTCCGCACTCAATTCTTGATTTTCTTGATGCAAAACATGTTTGCGGTATTCCGGACTCAATTCTAGATTTTTTTGTTCCAAAATAAGTTTCGTTGTTTTCCGCGCTCAATTCTTTATTTTCTTGTTGCAAAACATGTTTGCGGTATTCCTGACTCAGTTTTTCATTTTCATGATGCCAAACAAGTTTGTTTGTATTCCGCGCTCAATTCATGATTTTCTTAATGCAAAACTTGTTTGCGGTATTCCGGACTCAGTTTTTGATTTTGTTGTTCAAAAACAAGTTTGGTTGTTTTCTGCACTCAATTCTTGATTTTCTTGATGCAAAACATGTTTGCGTTATTCCGGACTCAGTTCTTGATTTTCTTGTTCCGAAACAAGTTTGGTTGTATTCCGCACTCAATTCTTGATTTTCTTGATGCAAAATATGTTTGCGTTATTCCCGACTCAGTTCTTGATTTTCTTGTTCAAAAACAAGTTTAGTTGTTTTCCGCACTCAATTCTTGATTTTCTTGATGCAAAATATGTTTGCGGTATTCCTGACTCGGTTTTTTATTTTCTTGATCCCAAACAAGTTGGTTTGTATTCCGCGCTCAATTCTTGATTTTATTAATGCAAAACTTATTTGCGGTATTCCGGACTCAGTTCTTGATTTTCATGAGCCGAAACAATTTTTGTTGTATTCCGCACTCAATTCTTGATTTTCTTGATGCAAAACATGTTTGCATTATTCCGGACTCAGTTCTTGATTTTCTTGATCCGAAACAATTTTGGTTGTATTCCGCACTCAATTCTTGATTTTCTTGATGCAAAACATGTTTGCGTTATTCCGGACTAGGTTCTTGATTTTCTTGATCCGAAATAAGTTTGGTTGTATTCCACACTCAATTCTTGATTTTCTTGATGCAAAACATGTTTGCATTATTCCGGACTCGGTTCTTGATTTTCTTGTTCCGAAATAAGTTTGGTTGTATTCCGCACTCAATTCTTGATTTTCTTGATGCAAAACATGTTTGCATTATTCCGAACTCAGTTTTTAATTTTCTTGTTCAAAAACAAGTTTGGTTGTTTTCCGCGCTCAATTCTTGATTTTCTTGATGCAAAACATGTTTGCGGTATTCCGGACTCAATTCTTGATTTTTTTGTTCCAAAACAAGTTTGGTTGTTTTCCGCACTCAATTCTTTATTTTCTTGTTGCAAAACATGTTTGCGGTATTCCTGACTTAGTTTTTCATTTTCATGATACCAAACAAGTTTGTTTGTATTCCGCGCTCAATTCTTGATTTTCTTAATGCAAAACTTGTTTGCGGTATTCCGGACTCAGTTCTTGATTTTCTTAATCCAAAACAAGTTTGTTTGTATTCCCTGCTCAATTCTTAATTTTCTTGATGCAAAACATGTTTGCGTTATTCCGGAGTCAGTTCCTGATTTTTCTTGTTCAAAAACAAGTTTGGTTGTTTTCCGCACTCAATTCTTGATTTTCTTGATGCAAAACATGTTTGCGGTATTCCGGACTCAGTTCTTGATTTTCGTCATTTAAAAACAAGTTTGTTTGTATTCCGGATTCAGATTCTTGATTTTTTTGATGCAAAACATGTTTGCGGTATTGCTGATTCGGTTTTTTATTTAATTGATCCCAAACAAGTTTGTTTGTATTCCGCGCTCAATTATTAATTTTCTTGATGCAAAACTTGTTTTGCGATATTCCGGACTCAGTTCTTGATTTTCTTGATCCGAAACAAGTTTGGTTGTTTTCCACACTCAATTCTTCATTTCCTTAATGCAAAACATGTTTGCATTATTCCGGACTCAGTTCTTGATTTTCTTGTTCAAAAACAAGTTTGGTTGTTTTCCGCACTCAATTCTTGATTTTCTTGATGCAAAACATGTTGATTTTCTTGATGCAAAAAATGTTTATTCCTGGCTCAATTCTTGATTGTCTTGATCCGAAACAAGTTTGGTTGTATTCTGCACCCAATTCTTGATTTTCTTGATGCAAAACATGTTTGCGGTATTCCGGACTCAGTTCTTGATTTTCTTGATCCAAAACAAGTTTGGTTGTTTTCCGCACTCAATTATTGATTTTCTTGATGCAAAACATGTTTGCGGTATTGTTGACTGGGTTGTTGATTTTCTTGATCCCAAACAAGTTTGTTTGTATTCCGCGCTCAATTCTTGATTTTCTTGAATAAAAACTTGTTTGCGGTATTCCGGACTCAGTTCTTGATTTTCTTGATCCAAAACAAGTATGTTTGTATTCCGGCCTCAAATTCCTTATGTTCTTGATGCAAAACATGTTTGCAGTATTCCGGACTCAGTTCTTGATTTTTTTGATCTAAAACAAGTTTGTTTGTATTCCGCACTCAAATTCTTGATTTTCTTGATGCAAAACATGTTTGCGGTATTCCGGACTCATTTCTTTATTTTCGTAATTTCTAACAAGTTTGTTTGTATTCCGGACTCAGATTCTTGATTTTCTTGATGCAAAACTTGTTTGCGGTATTCCGGACTCAGTTCCTGATTTTCTTGATCCAAAACAAGTTTGTTTATATTCCGGACTCAAATTCTTGATTTTCTTGATGCTAAACTTGTTTGCGGTATTCCGGACTCAGTTCTTGATTTTCTTGATCCGAAAGAAGTTTGGTTGTTTTCCGCACTCAATTCTCGATTTTCTTGATGCAAAACATGTTTGCGGTATTCCTGACTCGATTTTTATTTTCTTGATCCCAAACAAGTTTGTTTGTATTCCGGACTCAAATTCTTGATTTTCTTGATGCAAAACTTCTTTGCGGTATTCCGGACTCAGTTCTTGATTTTCTTGATCCGAAACAAGTTTGGTTGTATTCCGCACACAATTCTTGATTTTCTTGATGCAAAACATGTTTGCGGTATTCCTGACTCAATTCTTGATTTTCTTGATCCAAAAAAAGTTTGTTTGTATTTCGGACTCAAATTCCTGATTTTCTTGATGCAAAACTTGTTTGCGGTATTCCGGACTTAGTTCTTGATTTTCTTGATCCGAAACAAGTTTGGTTGTTTTCCGCGCTCAGTTCTTGATTTTCTTGATCCCAAACTAGTTGGTTTGTATTCCGCGCTCAATTCATGATTTTATTAATGCAAAACTTGTTTGCGGTATTCCGGACTCAGTTCTTCATTTTCTTGATCCGAAACAATTTTGGTTGTATTCCGCACTCAATTCTTGATTTTGTTGATGCAAAACATGTTTGCATTATTCCGGACTCAGTTCTTGATTTTCTTGTTCAAAAATAAGTTTGGTTGTTTTCCGCACTCAATTCTTGATTTTCTTGATGCAAAACATGTTTGCGTTATTCCGGACTCAATTCTTGATTTTCTTGATCCCAAACAAGTTTGTTTGTATTCCGCGCTCAATTCTTGATTTTCTTGATGCAAAACTTGTTTGCTGTATTCCGGACTCAGTTCTTGATTTTCTTGATCCAAAACAATTTGTTTGTATTCCGCACTCAATTCTTGATTTTCTTGATGCAAAACATGTTTGCTGTATTCCGGACTCAATTCTAGATTTTTTTGTTCCGAAACAAGTTTGGTTGTTTTCCGCGCTCAATTCTTGATTTTCTTGATGCAAATCTTGTTTGCTGTATTCCGGACTCAGTTCTTGATTTTCTTGATCCAAAACAATTTGTTTGTATTCCGCACTCAATTCTTGATTTTCTTGAGGCAAAACATGTTTGCGTTATTCCGGAATCAGTTCTTGATTTTCTTGTTCAAAAACAAGTTTGGTTGTTTTCCGCACTCAATTCTTGATTTTGTTGATGCAAAACATGTTTGCGTTATTCCGGACTCAGTTCTTGATTTTCTTGTTCCGAAACAAGTTTGGTTGTTTTCCGCGCTCAATTCTTGATTTTCTTGATGCAAAACTTGTTTGCTCTATTCCGGACTCAGTTCTTGATTTTCTTGATCCAAAACAATTTGTTTGTATTCCGCACTCAATTCTTGATTTTCTTGAGGCAAAACATGTTTGCGTTATTCCGGACTCAGTTCTTGATTTTCTTGTTCCGAAACAAGTTTGGTTGTTTTCCGCGCTCAGTTCTTGATTTTCTTGATCCCAAACTAGTTGGTTTGTATTCCGCGCTCAATTCATGATTTTATTAATGCAAAACTTGTTTGCGGTATTCCGGACTCAGTTCTTCGTTTTCTTGATCCGAAACAATTTTGGTTGTATTCCGCACTCAATTCTTGATTTTGTTGATGCAAAACATGTTTGCATTATTCCGGACTCAGTTCTTGATTTTCTTGTTCAAAAATAAGTTTGGTTGTTTTCCGCACTCAATTCTTGATTTTCTTGATGCAAAACGTGTTTGCGTTATTCCGGACTCAATTCTTGATTTTCTTGATCCCAAACAAATTTGTTTGTATTCCGCGCTCAATTCTTGATTTTCTTGATGCAAAACTTGTTTGCTGTATTCCGGACTCAGTTCTTGATTTTCTTGATCCAAAACAATTTGTTTGTATTCCGCACTCAATTCTTGATTTTCTTGATGCAAAACATGTTTGCGGTATTCCGGACTCAATTCTAGATTTTTTTGTTCCGAAACAAGTTTGGTTGTTTTCCGCGCTCAATTCTTGATTTTCTTGATGCAAAACTTGTTTGCTGTATTCCGGACTCAGTTCTTGATTTTCTTGATCCAAAACAATTTGTTTGTATTCCGCACTCAATTCTTGATTTTCTTGAGGCAAAACATGTTTGCGTTATTCCGGACTCAGTTCTTGATTTTCTTGTTCCGAAACAAGTTTGGTTGTTTTCCGCGCTCAGTTCTTGATTTTCTTGATCCCAAACTAGTTGGTTTGTATTCCGCGCTCAATTCATGATTTTATTAATGCAAAACTTGTTTGCGGTATTCCGGACTCAGTTTTTCATTTTCTTGATCCGAAACAATTTTGGTTGTATTCCGCACTCAATTCTTGATTTTGTTGATGCAAAACATGTTTGCATTATTCCGGACTCAGTTCTTGATTTTCTTGTTCAAAAATAAGTTTGGTTGTTTTCCGCACTCAATTCTTGATTTTCTTGATGCAAAACATGTTTGCGTTATTCCGGACTCAATTCTTGATTTTCTTGATCCCAAACAAGTTTGTTTGTATTCCGCGCTCAATTCTTGATTTTCTTGATGCAAAACTTGTTTGCTGTATTCCGGACTCAATTCTTGATTTTCTTGATCCAAAACAATTTGTTTGTATTCCGCGCTCAATTCTTGATTTTCTTAATGCAAAACTTGTTTGCGGTATTCCGGACTCAGTTCTTGATTTTGTTGTTCAAAAACAAGTTTGGTTGTTTTCCGCACTCAATTCTTGATTTTCTCGATGCAAAACATGTTTGCGTTATTCCGGACTCAGTTCTTGATTTTCTTGTTCCGAAACAAGTTTGGTTGTATTCCGCACTCAATTCTTGATTTTCTTGATGCAAAATATGTTTGCGTTATTCCAGACTCAGTTCTTGATTTGCTTGTTCAAAAACAAGTTTAGTTGTTTTCCGCACTCAATTCTTGATTTTCTTGATGCAAAATATGTTTGCGGTATTCCTGACTCGGTTTTTTATTTTCTTGATCCCAAACAAGTTGGTTTGTATTCCGCGCTCAATTCTTGATTTTATTAATGCAAAACTTATTTGCGGTATTCCGGACTCAGTTCTTGATTTTCCTGATCCGAAACAATTTTTGTTGTATTCCGCACTCAATTCTTGATTTTCTTGATGCAAAACATGTTTGCATTATTCCGGACTCAGTTCTTGATTTTCTTGATCCGAAACAATTTTGGTTGTATTCCGCACTCAATTCTTGATTTTCTTGATGCAAAACATGTTTGCATTATTCCGGACTCAGTTCTTGATTTTTCTTGATCCCAAACAAGTTTGGTTGTATTCCGCACTCAATTCTTGATTTTCTTGATGCAAAACATGTTTGCGTTATTCCGGACTCAGTTCTTGATTTTCTTGATCCGAAACAAGTTTGGTTGTATTCCACACTCAATTCTTGATTTTCTTGATGCAAAACATGTTTGCATTATTCCGGACTCGGTTCTTGATTTTCTTGTTCCGAAATAAGTTTGGTTGTATTCCGCACTCAATTCTTGATTTTCTTGATGCAAAACATGTTTGCGGTATTCCGGACTCAATTCTTGATTTTTTTGTTCCAAAACAAGTTTGGTTGTTTTCCGCACTCAATTCTTTATTTTCTTGTTGCAAAACATGTTTGCGGTATTCCTGACTCAGTTTTTCATTTTTCATCATACCAAACAAGTTTGTTTGTATTCCGCGCTCAATTCTTGATTTTCTTAATGCAAAACTTGTTTGCGGTATTCCGGACTCAGTTCTTGATTTTCTTAATCCAAAACAAGTTTGTTTGTATTCCCTGCTCAATTCTTAATTTTCTTGATGCAAAACATGTTTGCGTTATTCCGGAGTCAGTTCCTGATTTTCTTGTTCAAAAACAAGTTTGGTTGTTTTCCGCACTCAATTCTTGATTTTCTTGATGCAAAACATGTTTGCGGTATTCCGGACTCAGTTCTTGATTTTCGTCATTTAAAAACAAGTTTGTTTGTATTCCGGATTCAGATTCTTGATTTTTTTGATGCAAAACATGTTTGCGGTATTGCTGATTCGGTTTTTTATTTAATTGATCCCAAACAAGTTTGTTTGTATTCCGCGCTCAATTATTAATTTTCTTGATGCAAAACTTGTTTTGTGATATTCCGGACTCAGTTCTTGATTTTCTTGATCCGAAACAAGTTTGGTTGTATTCCACACACAATTCTTGATTTTCTTGATGCAAAACTTGTTTGCTGTATTCCTGACTCAATTCTTGATTGTCCTGATCCGAAAAAAGTTTTTTTGTATTCCAGCCTCAAATTCTTGATTTTCTTGATGCAAAACATGTTTGCGGTATTCCGGACTCAGTTGTTGATTTGCTTGATCCGAAACAAGTTTGGTTGTTTTCCACACTCAATTCTTCATTTCCTTGATGCAAAACATGTTTGCATTATTCCGGACTCAGTTCTTGATTTTCTTGTTCAAAAACAAGTTTGGTTGTTTTCCGCACTCAATTCTTGATTTTCTTGATGCAAAACATGTTGATTTTCTTGATGAAAAATATGTTTATTCCTGGCTAAATTCTTGATTGTCTTGATCCGAAACAAGTTTGGTTGTATTCTGCACCCAATTCTTGATTTTCTTGATGCAAAACATGTTTGCGGTATTCCGGACTCAGTTCTTGATTTTCTTGATCCAAAACAAGTTTGGTTGTTTTCCGCACTCAATTATTGATTTTCTTGATGCAAAACATGTTTGCGGTATTGCTGACTCGGTTTTTGATTTTCTTGATCCCAAACAAGTTTGTTTGTATTCCGCGCTCAATTCTTGATTTTCTTGAATAAAAACTTGTTTGCGGTATTCCGGACTCAGTTCTTGATTTTCTTGATCCAAAACAAGTATGTTTGTATTCCGGCCTCAAATTCCTTATGTTCTTGATGCAAAACATGTTTGCAGTATTCCGGACTCAGTTCTTGATTTTTTTGATCTAAAACAAGTTTGTTTGTATTCCGCACTCAAATTCTTGATTTTCTTGATGCAAAACATGTTTGCGGTATTCCGGACTCATTTCTTTATTTTCGTAATTTCTAACAAGTTTGTTTGTATTCCGGACTCAGATTCTTGATTTTCTTGATGCAAAACTTGTTTGCGGTATTCCGGACTCAGTTCCTGATTTTCTTGATCCAAAACAAGTTTGTTTATATTCCGGACTCAAATTCTTGATTTTCTTGATGCTAAACTTGTTTGCGGTATTCCTGACTCGGTTTTTATTTTCTTGATCCCAAACAAGTTTGTTTGTATTCCGGACTTAAATTCTTGATTTTCTTGATGCAAAACTTCTTTGCGGTATTCCGGACTCAGTTCTTGATTTTCTTGATCCGTAACAAGTTTGGTTGTATTCCGCACACAATTCTTGATTTTCTTGATGCAAAACATGTTTGCGGTATTCCTGACTCAATTCTTGATTTTCTTGATCCCAAACAAGTTTGTTTGTATTCCGGACTTAAATTCTTGATTTTCTTGATGCAAAACTTCTTTGCGGTATTCCGGACTCAATTCTTGATTTTCTTGATCCGAAACAAGTTTGGTTGTTTTCCGCACTCAATTCTTGATTTTCTTGATGCAAAACATGTTTGCGGTATTCCTGACTCGGTTTTTATTTTCTTGATCCAAAACAAGTTTGTTTATATTCCGGACTCAAATTCTTGATTTTCTTGATGCTAAACTTGTTTGCGGTATTCCGGACTCAGTTCTTGATTTTCTTGATCCGAAACAAGTTTGGTTGTTTTCCGCACTCAATTCTTGATTTTCTTGATGCAAAACATGTTTGCGGTATTCCTGACTCGGTATTTATTTTCTTGATCCCAAACAAGTTTGTTTGTATTCCGGACTTAAATTCTTGATTTTCTTGATGCAAAACTTCTTTGCGGTATTCCGGACTCAGTTCTTGATTTTCTTGATCCGAAACAAGTTTGGTTGTATTCCGCACACAATTCTTGATTTTCTTGATGCAAAACATGTTTGCGGTATTCCTGACTCAATTCTTGATTTTCTTGATCCAAAAAAAGTTTGTTTGTATTTCGGACTCAAATTCTTGATTTTCTTGATGCAAAACTTGTTTGCGGTATTCCGGACTCAGTTCTTGATTTTCTTGATCCGAAACAAGTTTTGTTGTATTCCGCACTCAATTCTTGGTTTTCTTGATGCAAAATATGTTTGCGGTATTCCTGACTCGGTTTTTTATTTTCTTGATTCCAAACAAGTTTCTTTGTATTCCGGACTCTAATTCTTGATTTTCTTGATGCAAAACTTCTTTGCGGTATTCCGGACTCAATTCTTGATTTTCTTGATCCAAAACAAGTTTGTTTCTATTTCGGACTCAAATTCTTGATTTTCTTGATGCAAAACTTGTTTGCGGTATTCCGGACTCAGTTCCTGATTTTTTTGATCCAAAACAAGTTTGTTTATATTCCGGACTCAAATTTTTGATTTTCTTAATTTTCTTGATGCTAAACTTGTTTGCGGTATTCCGGACTCAATTCTTGATTTTCTTGATCCGAAACAAGTTTGGTTGTTTTCCGCACTCAATTCTTGATTTTCTTGATGCAAAACATGTTTGCGGTATTCCTGACTCGGTTTTTATTTTCTTGATCCCAAACAAGTTTGTTTGTATTCCGGACTTAAATTCTTGATTTTCTTGATGCAAAACTTCTTTGCGGTATTCCGGACTCAGTTCTTGATTTTCTTGATCCGAAACAAGTTTGGTTGTATTCCGCACACAATTCTTGATTTTCTTGATGCAAAACATGTTTGCGGTATTCCTGACTCAATTCTTGATTTTCTTGATCCAAAAAAAGTTTGTTTGTATTTCGGACTCAAATTCTTGATTTTCTTGATGCAAAACTTGTTTGCGGTATTCCGGACTCAGTTCTTGATTTTCTTGATCCGAAACAAGTTTTGTTGTATTCCGCACTCAATTCTTGGTTTTCTTGATGCAAAATATGTTTGCGGTATTCCTGACTCGGTTTTTTATTTTCTTGATTCCAAACAAGTTTCTTTGTATTCCGGACTCTAATTCTTGATTTTCTTGATGCAAAACTTCTTTGCGGTATTCCGGACTCAATTCTTGATTTTCTTGATCCAAAACAAGTTTGTTTGTATTTCGGACTCAAATTCTTGATTTTCTTGATGCAAAACTTGTTTGCGGTATTCCGGACTCAGTTCCTGATTTTCTTAATCCAAAACAAGTTTGTTTATATTCCGGACTCAAATTCTTGATTTTCTTGATGCTAAATTTGTTTGCGGTATTCCGGACTCAGTTCTTGATTTTCTTGATCCGAAACAAGTTTGGTTGTTTTCCGCACTCAATTCTTGATTTTCTTGATGCAAAACATGTTTGCGGTATTCCTGACTCGATTTTTATTTTCTTGATCCCAAACAAGTTTGTTTGTATTCCGGACTCAAATTCTTGATTTTCTTGATGCAAAACTTCTTTGCGGTATTCCGGACTCAGTTCTTGATTTTCTTGATCCGAAACAAGTTTGGTTGTATTCCGCACACAATTCTTGATTTTCTTGATGCAAAACATGTTTGCGGTATTCCTGACTCAATTCTTGATTTTCTTGATCCCAAAAAAGTTTGTTTGTATTTCGGACTCAAATTCTTGATTTTCTTGATGCAAAACTTGTTTGCGGTATTCCGGACTCAGTTCTTGATTTTCTTGATCCGAAACAAGTTTGGTTGTATTCCGCACTCAATTCTTGGTTTTCTTGATGCAAAATATGTTTGCGGTATTCCTGACTCGGTTTTTTATTTTCTTGATTCCAAACAAGTTTCTTTGTATTCCGGACTCTAATTCTTGATTTTCTTGATGCAAAACTTCTTTGCGGTATTCCGGACTCAATTCTTGATTTTCTTGATCCGAAACAAGTTTGGTTGTTTTCCGCACTCAATTCTTGATTTTCTTGATGCAAAACATGTTTGCGGTATTCCTGACTCGGTTTTTATTTTCTTGATCCCAAACAAGTTTGTTTGTATTCCGGACTTAAATTCTTGATTTTCTTGATGCAAAACTTCTTTGCGGTATTCCGGACTCAGTTCTTGATTTTCTTGATCCGAAACAAGTTTGGTTGTATTCCGCACACAATTCTTGATTTTCTTGATGCAAAACATGTTTGCGGTATTCCTGACTCAATTCTTGATTTTCTTGATCCAAAAAAAGTTTGTTTGTATTTCGGACTCAAATTCTTGATTTTCTTGATGCAAAACTTGTTTGCGGTATTCCGGACTCAGTTCTTGATTTTCTTGATCCGAAACAAGTTTTGTTGTATTCCGCACTCAATTCTTGGTTTTCTTGATGCAAAATATGTTTGCGGTATTCCTGACTCGGTTTTTTATTTTCTTGATTCCAAACAAGTTTCTTTGTATTCCGGACTCTAATTCTTGATTTTCTTGATGCAAAACTTCTTTGCGGTATTCCGGACTCAATTCTTGATTTTCTTGATCCAAAACAAGTTTGTTTGTATTTCGGACTCAAATTCTTGATTTTCTTGATGCAAAACTTGTTTGCGGTATTCCGGACTCAGTTCCTGATTTTCTTAATCCAAAACAAGTTTGTTTATATTCCGGACTCAAATTCTTGATTTTCTTGATGCTAAATTTGTTTGCGGTATTCCGGACTCAGTTCTTGATTTTCTTGATCCGAAACAAGTTTGGTTGTTTTCCGCACTCAATTCTTGATTTTCTTGATGCAAAACATGTTTGCGGTATTCCTGACTCGATTTTTATTTTCTTGATCCCAAACAAGTTTGTTTGTATTCCGGACTCAAATTCTTGATTTTCTTGATGCAAAACTTCTTTGCGGTATTCCGGACTCAGTTCTTGATTTTCTTGATCCGAAACAAGTTTGGTTGTATTCCGCACACAATTCTTGATTTTCTTGATGCAAAACATGTTTGCGGTATTCCTGACTCAATTCTTGATTTTCTTGATCCCAAAAAAGTTTGTTTGTATTTCGGACTCAAATTCTTGATTTTCTTGATGCAAAACTTGTTTGCGGTATTCCGGACTCAGTTCTTGATTTTCTTGATCCGAAACAAGTTTGGTTGTATTCCGCACTCAATTCTTGGTTTTCTTGATGCAAAATATGTTTGCGGTATTCCTGACTCGGTTTTTTATTTTCTTGATTCCAAACAAGTTTCTTTGTATTCCGGACTCTAATTCTTGATTTTCTTGATGCAAAACTTCTTTGCGGTATTCCGGACTCAATTCTTGATTTTCTTGATCAAAACAAGTTTGTTTGTATTTCGGACTCAAATTCTTGATTTTCTTGATGCAAAACTTGTTTGCGGTATTCCGGACTCAGTTCCTGATTTTTTTGATCCAAAACAAGTTTGTTTATATTCCGGACTCAAATTTTTGATTTTCTTAATTTTCTTGATGCTAAACTTGTTTGCGGTATTCCGGACTCAATTCTTGATTTTCTTGATCCGAAACAAGTTTGGTTGTTTTCCGCACTCAATTCTTGATTTTCTTGATGCAAAACATGTTTGCGGTATTCCTGACTCGGTTTTTATTTTCTTGATCCCAAACAAGTTTGTTTGTATTCCGGACTTAAATTCTTGATTTTCTTGATGCAAAACTTCTTTGCGGTATTCCGGACTCAGTTCTTGATTTTCTTGATCCGAAACAAGTTTGGTTGTATTCCGCACACAATTCTTGATTTTCTTGATGCAAAACATGTTTGCGGTATTCCTGACTCAATTCTTGATTTTCTTGATCCAAAAAAAGTTTGTTTGTATTTCGGACTCAAATTCTTGATTTTCTTGATGCAAAACTTGTTTGCGGTATTCCGGACTCAGTTCTTGATTTTCTTGATCCGAAACAAGTTTGGTTGTATTCCGCACTCAATTCTTGGTTTTCTTGATGCAAAATATGTTTGCGGTATTCTGACTCGGTTTTTTATTTTCTCGATTCCAAACAAGTTTCTTTGTATTCCGGACTCTAATTCTTGATTTTCTTGATGCAAAACTTGTTTGCGGTATTCCGGACTCAATTCTTGATTTTCTTGATCCAAAACAAGTTTGTTTGTATTTCCGACTCAAATTCTTGATTTTCTTGATGCAAAACTTGTTTGCGGTATTCCGGACTCAGTTCCTGATTTTCTTAATCCAAAACAAGTTTGTTTATATTCCGGACTCAAATTCTTGATTTTCTTGATGCTAAATTTGTTTGCGGTATTCCGGACTCAGTTCTTGATTTTCTTGATCCGAAACAAGTTTGGTTGTTTTCCGCACTCAATTCTTGATTTTCTTGATGCAAAACATGTTTGCGGTATTCCTGACTCGGTTTTTATTTTCTTGATCCCAAACAAGTTAGTTTGTATTCCGGACTCAAATTCTTGATTTTCTTGATGCAAAACTTCTTTGCGGTATTCCGGACTCAGTTCTTGATTTTCTTGATCCGAAACAAGTTTGGTTGTATTCCGCACACAATTCTTGATTTTCTTGATGCAAAACATGTTTGCGGTATTCCTGACTCAATTCTTGATTTTCTTGATCCAAAAAAAGTTTGTTTGTATTTCGGACTCAAATTCTTGATTTTCTTGATGCAAAACATGTTTGCGATATTCCGGACTCAGTTCTTGATTTTCGTCATTTAAAACAAGTTTGTTTGTATTACAGATTCCGCTTCTTGTTTTTCTTGATGCAAAACTTGTTTGCGGTATTCCGGACTCAGTTCCTGATTTTCTTAATCCAAAACAAGTTTGTTTTTATTCCGGACTCAAATTCTTGATTTTCTTAATGCAAAACTTGTTTGCGGTATTCCGGACTGAGTTCTTGATTTTCTTGATCCGAAACAAGTTTGGTTGTTTTCCGCACTCAATTCTTGATTTTCTTGATGCAAAACATGTTTGCGGTATTCCTGACTCGGTTTTTATTTTCTTGATCCCAAACAAGTTAGTTTGTATTCCGGACTCAAATTCTTGATTTTCTTGATGCAAAACTTCTTTGCGGTATTCCGGACTCAGTTCTTGATTTTCTTGATCCGAAACAAGTTTGGTTGTATTCCGCACACAATTCTTGATTTTCTTGATGCAAAACATGTTTGCGGTATTCCTGACTCAATTCTTGATTTTCTTGATCCAAAAAAAGTTTGTTTGTATTTCGGACTCAAATTCTTGATTTTCTTGATGCAAAACTTGTTTGCGGTATTCCGGACTCAGTTCTTGATTTTCTTGATCCGAAACAAGTTTTGTTGTATTCCGCACTCAATTCTTGGTTTTCTTGATGCAAAATATGTTTGCGGTATTCCTGACTCGGTTTTTTATTTTCTTGATTCCAAACAAGTTTCTTTGTATTCCGGACTCTAATTCTTGATTTTCTTGATGCAAAACTTCTTTGCGGTATTCCGGAATCAATTCTTGATTTTCTTGATCCAAAACAAGTTTGTTTGTATTTCGGACTCAAATTCTTGATTTTCTTGATGCTAAACTTGTTTGCGGTATTCCGGACTCAGTTCCTGATTTTCTTGATCCAAAACAAGTTTTTTTTATTCCGGACTCAAATTCTTGATTTTCTTAATGCAAAACTTGTTTGCGGTATTCCGGACTGAGTTCTTGATTTTCTTGATCCGAAACAAGTTTGGTTGTTTTCCGCACTCAATTCTTGATTTTCTTGATGCAAAACATGTTTGCGGTATTCCTGACTCGGTTTTTATTTTCTTGATCCCAAACAAGTTTGTTTGTATTCCGGACTCAAATTCTTGATTTTCTTGATGCAAAACTTCTTTGCGGTATTCCGGACTCAATTCTTGATTTTCTTGATCCGAAACAAGTTTGGTTGTTTTCCGCACTCAATTCTTGATTTTCTTGATGCAAAACATGTTTGCGGTATTCCTGACTCGGTTTTTATTTTCTTGATCCCAAACAAGTTTGTTTGTATTCCGGACTTAAATTCTTGATTTTCTTGATGCAAAACTTCTTTGCGGTATTCCGGACTCAGTTCTTGATTTTCTTGATCCGAAACAAGTTTGGTTGTATTCCGCACACAATTCTTGATTTTCTTGATGCAAAACATGTTTGCGGTATTCCTGACTCAATTCTTGATTTTCTTGATCCAAAAAAAGTTTGTTTGTATTTCGGACTCAAATTCTTGATTTTCTTGATGCAAAACTTGTTTGCGGTATTCCGGACTCAGTTCTTGATTTTCTTGATCCGAAACAAGTTTTGTTGTATTCCGCACTCAATTCTTGGTTTTCTTGATGCAAAATATGTTTGCGGTATTCCTGACTCGGTTTTTTATTTTCTTGATTCCAAACAAGTTTCTTTGTATTCCGGACTCTAATTCTTGATTTTCTTGATGCAAAACTTCTTTGCGGTATTCCGGACTCAATTCTTGATTTTCTTGATCCAAAACAAGTTTGTTTGTATTTCGGACTCAAATTCTTGATTTTCTTGATGCAAAACTTGTTTGCGGTATTCCGGACTCAGTTCTTGATTTTCTTGATCCGAAACAAGTTTTGTTGTATTCCGCACTCAATTCTTGGTTTTCTTGATGCAAAATATGTTTGCGGTATTCCTGACTCGGTTTTTTATTTTCTTGATTCCAAACAAGTTTTTTTTATTCCGGACTCAAATTCTTGATTTTCTTGATGCAAAACTTGTTTGCGGTATTCCGGACTCACTTCTTGATTTTCTTGATCCGAAACAAGTTTGGTTGTTTTCCGCACTCAATTCTTGATTTTCTTGATGCAAAACATGTTTGCGGTATTCCTGACTCGGTTTTTATTTTCTTGATCCCAAACAAGTTTGTTTGTATTCCGGACTCAAATTCTTGATTTTCTTGATGCAAAACTTCTTTGCGGTATTCCGGACTCAATTCTTGATTTTCTTGATCCGAAACAAGTTTGGTTGTATTCCGCACACAATTCTTGATTTTCTTGATGCAAAACATGTTTGCGGTATTCCTGACTCAATTCTTGATTTTCTTGATCCAAAAAAAGTTTGTTTGTATTTCGGACTCAAATTCTTGATTTTCTTAATGCAAAACTTGTTTGCGGTATTCCGGACTCAGTTCTTGATTTTCTTGATCCGAAACAAGTTTTGTTGTATTCCGCACTCAATTCTTGATTTTCTTGATGCAAAATATGTTTGCGGTATTCCTAACTCGGTTTTTTATTTTCTTGATTCCAAACAAGTTTCTTTGTATTCCGGACTCTAATTCTTGATTTTCTTGATGCAAAACTTGTTTGCGGTATTCCGGACTCAATTCTTGATTTTCTTGATCCAAAACAAGTTTGTTTGTATTTCGGACTCAAATTCTTGATTTTCTTGATGCAAAACTTGTTTGCGGTATTCCGGACTCAGTTCCTGATTTTCTTGATCCAAAACAAGTTTGTTTATATTCCGGACTCAAATTCTTGATTTTCTTGATGCTAAACTTATTTGCGGTATTCCGGACTCAGTTCTTGATTTTCTTGATCCGAAACAAGTTTGGTTGTTTTCCGCACGCAATTCTTGATTTTCTTGATGCAAAACATGTTTGCGGTATTCCTGACTCGGTTTTTATTTTCTTGATCCCAAACAAGTTTGTTTGTATTCCGGACTCAAATTCTTGATTTTCTTGATGCAAAACTTCTTTGCGGTATTCCGGACTCAGTTCTTGATTTTCTTGATCCGAAACAAGTTTGGTTGTATTCCGCACACAATTCTTGATTTTCTTGATGCAAAACATGTTTGCGGTATTCCTGACTCAATTCTTGATTTTCTTGATCCAAAAAAAGTTTGTTTGTATTTCGGACTCAAATTCTTGATTTTCTTGATACAAAACATGTTTGCGGTATTCCGGACTCAGTTCTTGATTTTCGTCATTTAAAACAAGTTTGTTTGTATTACAGATTCCGCTTCTTGTTTTTCTTGATGCAAAACTTGTTTGCGGTATTCCGGACTCAGTTCCTGATTTTCTTGATCCAAAACAAGTTTTTTTTATTCCGGACTCAAATTCTTGATTTTCTTAATGCAAAACTTGTTTGCGGTATTCCGGACTGAGTTCTTGATTTTCTTGATCCGAAACAAGTTTGGTTGTTTTCCGCACTCAATTCTTGATTTTCTTGATGCAAAACATGTTTGCGGTATTCCTGACTCGGTTTTTATTTTCTTGATCCCAAACAAGTTTGTTTGTATTCCGGACTCAAATTCTTGATTTTCTTGATGCAAAACTTCTTTGCGGTATTCCGGACTCAATTCTTGATTTTCTTGATCCGAAACAAGTTTGGTTGTATTCCGCACACAATTCTTGATTTTCTTAATGCAAAACATGTTTGCGGTATTCCTGACTCAATTCTTGATTTTCTTGATCCAAAAAAAGTTTGTTTGTATTTCGGACTCAAATTCTTGATTTTCTTGATGCAAAACTTGTTTGCGGTATTCCGGACTCAGTTCTTGATTTTCTTGATCCGAAACAAGTTTGGTTGTATTCCGCACACAATTCTTGATTTTCTTGATGCAAAACATGTTTGCGGTATTCCGGACTCAGTTCCTGATTTTCTTGATCCAAAACAAGTTTGTTTATATTCCGGACTCAAATTCTTGATTTTCTTGATGCTAAACTTATTTGCGGTATTCCGGACTCAGTTCTTGATTTTCTTGATCCGAAACAAGTTTGGTTGTTTTCCGCACTCAATTCTTGATTTTCTTGATGCAAAACATGTTTGCGGTATTCCTGACTCGGTTTTTATTTTCTTGATCCCAAACAAGTTTGTTTGTATTCCGGACTCAAATTCTTGATTTTCTTGATGCAAAACTTCTTTGCGGTATTCCGGACTCAGTTCTTGATTTTCTTGATCCGAAACAAGTTTGGTTGTATTCCGCACACAATTCTTGATTTTCTTGATGCAAAACATGTTTGCGGTATTCCTAACTCAATTCTTGATTTTCTTGATCCAAAAAAAGTTTGTTTGTATTTCGGACTCAAATTCTTGATTTTCTTGATGCAAAACATGTTTGCGGTATTCGGACTCGGTTCTTGATTTTCGTCATTTAAAACAAGTTTGTTTGTATTACAGATTCCGCTTCTTGTTTTTCTTGATGCAAAACTTGTTTGCGGTATTCCGGACTCAGTTCCTGATTTTCTTGATCCAAAACAAGTTTTTTTTATTCCGGACTCAAATTCTTGATTTTCTTAATGCAAAACTTGTTTGCGGTATTCCGGACTGAGTTCTTGATTTTCTTGTTCCGAAACAAGTTTGGTTGTTTTCCGCACTCAATTCTTGATTTTCTTGATGCAAAACATGTTTGCGGTATTCCTGACTCGGTTTTTATTTTCTTGATCCCAAACAAGTTTGTTTGTATTCCGGACTCAAATTCTTGATTTTCTTGATGCAAAACTTCTTTGCGGTATTCCGGACTCAATTCTTGATTTTCTTGATCCGAAACAAGTTTGGTTGTATTCCGCACACAATTCTTGATTTTCTTGATGCAAAACATGTTTGCGGTATTCCTGACTCAATTCTTGATTTTCTTGATCCAAAAAAAGTTTGTTTGTATTTCGGACTCAAATTCTTGATTTTCTTGATGCAAAACTTGTTTGCGGTATTCCGGACTCAGTTCTTGATTTTCTTGATCCGAAACAAGTTTTGTTGTATTCCGCACTCAATTCTTGGTTTTCTTGATGCAAAATATGTTTGCGGTATTCCTAACTCGGTTTTTTATTTTCTTGATTCCAAACAAGTTTCTTTGTATTCCGGACTCTAATTCTTGATTTTCTTGATGCAAAACTTGTTTGCGGTATTCCGGACTCAATTCTTGATTTTCTTGATCCAAAACAAGTTTGTTTGTATTTCGGACTCAAATTCTTGATTTTCTTGATGCAAAACTTGTTTGCGGTATTCCGGACTCAGTTCCTGATTTTCTTGATCCAAAACAAGTTTGTTTATATTCCGGACTCAAATTCTTGATTTTCTTGATGCTAAACTTATTTGCGGTATTCCGGACTCAGTTCTTGATTTTCTTGATCCGAAACAAGTTTGGTTGTTTTCCGCACTCAATTCTTGATTTTCTTGATGCAAAACATGTTTGCGGTATTCCTGACTCGGTTTTTATTTTCTTGATCCCAAACAAGTTTGTTTGTATTCCGGACTCAAATTCTTGATTTTCTTGATGCAAAACTTCTTTGCGGTATTCCGGACTCAATTCTTGATTTTCTTGATCCGAAACAAGTTTGGTTGTATTCCGCACACAATTCTTGATTTTCTTGATGCAAAACATGTTTGCGGTATTCCTGACTCAATTCTTGATTTTCTTGATCCAAAAAAAGTTTGTTTGTATTTCGGACTCAAATTCTTGATTTTCTTGATGCAAAACTTGTTTGCGGTATTCCGGACTCAGTTCTTGATTTTCTTGATCCGAAACAAGTTTTGTTGTATTCCGCACTCAATTCTTGGTTTTCTTGATGCAAAATATGTTTGCGGTATTCCTGACTCGGTTTTTTATTTTCTTGATTCCAAACAAGTTTCTTTGTATTCCGGACTCTAATTCTTGATTTTCTTGATGCAAAACTTGTTTGCGGTATTCCGGACTCACTTCTTGATTTTCTTGATCCAAAACAAGTTTGTTTGTATTTTGGACTCAAATTCTTGATTTTCTTGATGCAAAACTTGTTTGCGGTATTCCGGACTCAGTTCCTGATTTTCTTAATCCAAAACAAGTTTGTTTATATTCCGGACTCAAATTCTTGATTTTCTTGATGCTAAACTTGTTTGCGGTATTCCGGACTCAGTTCTTGATTTTCTTGATTCGAAACAAGTTTGGTTGTTTTCCGCACTCAATTCTTGATTTTCTTGATGCAAAACATGTTTGCGGTATTCCTGACTCGGTTTTTATTTTCTTGATCCTAAACAAGTTTGTTTGTATTCCGGACTCAAATTCTTGATTTTCTTGATGCAAAACTTCTTTGCGGTATTCCGGACTCAGTTCTTGATTTTCTTGATCCGAAACAAGTTTGGTTGTATTCCGCACACAATTCTTAATTTTCTTGATGCAAAACATGTTTGCGGTATTCCTGACTCAATTCTTGATTTTCTTGATCCAAAAAAAGTTTGTTTGTATTTCGGACTCAAATTCTTGATTTTCTTCATGCAAAACATGTTTGTGGTATTCCGGACTCAGTTCTTGATTTTCGTCATTTAAAACAAGTTTGTTTGTATTACGGATTCAGCTTCTTGATTTTCTTGATGCAAAACTTGTTTGCGGTATTCCGGACTCAGTTCCTGATTTTCTTGATCCAAAACAAGTTTTTTTTATTCCGGACTCAAATTCTTGATTTTCTTGATGCAAAACTTGTTTGCGGTATTCCGGACTGAGTTCTTGATTTTCTTGATACGAAACAAGTTTGGTTGTATTCCGCACACAATTCTTGATTTTCTTGATGCAAAATATGTTTATTCCTGACTCAATTCTTGATTGTCTTGATCCGAAATAAGTTTGGTTGTATTCCGCACTCAATTCTTGATTTTGTTGATGCAAAACATGTTTGCGTTATTCCGGACTCAGTTCTTGATTTTCTTGTTCCAAAACAAGTTTGGTTGTTTTCCGCACTCAATTCTTGATTTTTTTGATGCAAAACATGTTTGCGGTATTGCTGATTCGGTTTTTTCTTTTCTTGATCCCAAACAAGTTTGTTTATATTCCGCGCTCAATTCTTGATTTTCTTGATGCAAAACTTGTTTGCGATATTCCGGACTCAGTTCTTGATTTTCTTGATCCGAAACAAGTTGGTTGTATTCCACACACAATTCTTGATTTTCTTGATGCAAAACTTATTTGCGGTATTCCTGACTCAATTCTTGATTGTCCTGATCCGAAAAAAGTTTTTTTGTATTCCAGCCTCAAATTCTTGATTTTCTTGATGCAAAACATGTTTGCGGTATTCCGGACTCAGTTTTTGATTTTCTTGATCCGAAACAAGTTTGGTTGTTTTCCACACTCAATTCTTGATTATCTTGATGCAAAACATGTTTGCTGTATTCCTGACTCGGTTTTTTATTTTCTTGATCCCAAACAAGTTTGTTTGTATTCCGGACTCAAATTCTTGATTTTCTTGATGCAAAACTTATTTGCGGTATTCCGGACTCAATTCTTGATTTTCTTGATCCGAAACAAGTTTGGTTGTATTCCGCACACAATTCTTGATTTTCTTGATGCAAAACATGCTTGCGGTATTCCTGACTCAATTCTTGATTTTCTTGATCCAAAAAAAGTTTGTTTGTATTTCGGACTCAAATTCTTGATTTTCTTGATGCAAAACTTGTTTGCGGTATTCCGGACTCAGTTCTTGACTTTCTTGATCCGAAACAAGTTTGGTTGTATTCCGCACTCAATTCTTGGTTTTCTTGATGCAAAATATGTTTGCGGTATTCCTGACTCGGTTTTTTATTTTCTTGATGCCAAACAAGTTTCTTTGTATTCCGGACTCTAATTCTTGATTTTCTTGATGCAAAACTTGTTTGCGGTATTCCGGACTCAATTCTTGATTTTCTTGATCCAAAACAAGTTTGTTTGTATTCCGGACTCAAATTCTTGATTTTCTTGATGCAAAACTTCTTTGCGGTATTCCGGACTCAGTTCTTGATTTTCTTGATCCGAAACAAGTTTGGTTGTATTCCGCACACAATTCTTGATTTTCTTGATGCACAACATGTTTGCGGTATTCCTGACTCAATTCTTGATTTTCTTGATCCAAAAAAAGTTTGTTTGTATTTCGGACTCAAATTCTTGATTTTCTTGATGCAAAACTTGTTTGCGGTATTCCGGACTCAGTTCTTGATTTTCTTGATCCGAAACAAGTTTGGTTGTATTCCGCACTCAATTCTTGGTTTTCTTGATGCAAAATATGTTTGCGGTATTCCTGACTCGGTTTTTTATTTTCTTGATTCCAAACAAGTTTCTTTGTATTCCGGACACTAATTCTTGATTTTCTTGATGCAAAACTTGTTTGCGGTATTCCGGACTCAATTCTTGATTTTCTTGATCCAAAACAAGTTTGTTTGTATTTCGGACTCAAATTCTTGATTTTCTTGATGCAAAACTTGTTTGCGGTATTCCGGACTCAGTTCCTGATTTTCTTAATCCAAAACAAGTTTGTTTATATTCCGGACTCAAATTCTTGATTTTCTTGATGCTAAACTTGTTTGCGGTATTCCGGTCTCAGTTCTTGATTTTCTTGATCCGAAACAAGTTTGGTTGTTTTCCGCACTCAATTCTTGATTTTCTTGATGTAAAACATGTTTGCGGTATTCCTGACTCGGTTTTTATTTTCGTGATCCCAAACAAGTTTGTTTGTATTCCGGACTCAAATTCTTGATTTTCTTGATGCAAAATATGTTTATTCCTGACTCAATTCTTGATTGTCTTGATCCGAAATAAGTTTGGTTGTATTCCGCACTCAATTCTTGATTTTGTTGATGCAAAACATGTTTGCGTTATTCCGGACTCAGTTCTTGATTTTCTTGTTCCAAAACAAGTTTGGTTGTTTTCCGCACTCAATTCTTGATTTTTTTGATGCAAAACATGTTTGCGGTATTGCTGATTCGGTTTTTTCTTTTCTTGATCCCAAACAAGTTTGTTTGTATTCCGCGCTCAATTCTTGATTTTCTTGATGCAAAACTTGTTTGCCATATTCCGGACTCAGTTCTTGATTTTCTTGATCCGAAACAAGTTTGGTTGTATTCCACACACAATTCTTGATTTTCTTGATGCAAAACTTATTTGCGGTATTCCTGACTCAATTCTTGATTGTCCTGATCCGAAAAAAGTTTTTTTGTATTCCAGCCGCAAATTCTTGATTTTCTTGATGCAAAACATGTTTGCGGTATTCCGGACTCAGTTGTTGATTTTCTTGATCCGAAACAAGTTTGGTTGTTTTCCACACTCAATTCTTGATTTTCTTGATGCAAAACTTGTTTGCTGTATTCCTGACTCGGTTTTTTATTTTCTTGATCCCAAACAAGTTTGTTTGTATTCCGGACTCAAATTCTTGATTTTCTTGATCCAAAACTTGTTTGCGGTATTTCGGACTCAGTTCTTGATTTTCTTGATCCGAAACAAGTTTGGTTGTATTCCGCACACAATTCTTCATTTTCTTGATGCAAAACATGTTTGCGGTATTCCTGACTCAATTCTTGATTTTCTTGATCCAAAACAAGTTTGTTTGTATTTCGGACTCAAATTCTTGATTTTCTTGATGCAAAACTTGTTTGCGGTATTCCGGACTCAGTTCTTGATTTTCTTGATCCGAAACAAGTTTGGTTGTATTCCGCACTCAATTCTTGGTTTTCTTGATGCAAAACATGTTTGCGGTATTCATAACTCAATTCTTGATTTTCTTTTTCCAAAACAAGTTTGGTTGTTTTCCACACTCAATTCTTGATTTTCTTGATGCAAAACATGTTTGCGGTATTGCTGACTCGGTTTTTGATTTTCTTGATCCCAAACAAGTTTTTTTCTATTCCGCGCTCAATTCTTGATTTTCTTGATGCAAAACTTGTTTGCAGTATTCCGGACTCAGTTCTTGATTTTCTTGATCCAAAACAAGTATGTTTGTATTCCGGCCTCAAATTCCTATTTTCTTGATGCAAAACATGTTTGCGGTATTCCGGACTCAGTTCTTGATTTTCATGATCCAAAACAAGTTTGTTTGTATTCCGCACTCAAATTCTTGATTTTCTTGATGCAAAACATGTTTGCGATATTCCGGACTCAGTTCTTGATTTTCGTCATTTAAAAACAAGTTTGTTTGTATTCCGGATTCAGATTCTTTATTTTCTTGATGCAAAACTTGTTTGCGGTATTCCGGACTCAGTTCCTGATTTTCTTGATCCAAAATAAGTTTTTTTTATTCTGGACTCAAATTCTTGATTTTCTTGATGCAAAACTTGTTTGCGGTATTCCGGACTGAGTTCTTGATTTGCTTGATCCGAAACAAGTTTGGTTGTATTCCGCACACAATTCTTGATTTTCTTGATGCAAAATATGTTTATTCCTGACTCGATTCTTAATTGTCTTGATCCGAAATAAGTTTGGTTGTATTCCGCACTCAATTCTTGATTTTGTTGATGCAAAACATGTTTGCATTATTCCGGACTCTGTTCTTGATTTTCTTGTTCGAAAACAAGTTTGGTTGTTTTCCGCACTCAATTCTTGATTTTTCTTGATGCAAAACATGTTTGCAGTATTGCTGACTCCGTTTTTTATTTTCTTGATCCCAACCAAGTTTGTTTGTATTCCGCGCTCAATTCTTGATTTTCTTGATGCAAAACTTCTTTGCGGTATTCCGGACTCAGTTCTTGATTTTCTAGATCCGAAACAAGTTTGGTTGTATTCCACACACAATTCTTCATTTTCTTGATGCAAAACTTGTTTGCGGTATTCCTGTCTCAATTCTTGATTGTCCTGATCCGAAAAAAGTTTGTTTGTATTCCCGCCTCAAATTCTTGATTTTCTTGATGCAAAACATGTTTGCGGTATTCCGGACTCAGTTGTAGATTTTCTTGATCCGAAACAAGTTTGGTTGTTTTCCACACTCAATTCTTGATTTTCTTGATGCAAAACATGTTTGCGGTATTCCTGACTCAATTCTTGATTTTCTTGATCCAAAACAAGTTTGTTTGTATTTCGGACTCAAATTCTTGATTTTCTTGATGCAAAACTTGTTTGCGGTATTCCGGACTCAGTTCTTGATTTTCTTGATCCGAAACAAGTTTGGTTGTATTCCGCACTCAATTCTTGGTTTTCTTGATGCAAAACATGTTTGCGGTATTCATAACTCAATTCTTGATTTTCTTGTTCCAAAACAAGTTTGGTTGTTTTCCACACTCAATTCTTGATTTTCTTGATGCAAAACATGTTTGCGGTATTGCTGACTCGGTTTTTGATTTTCTTGATCCCAAACAAGTTTGTTTCTATTCCGCGCTCAATTCTTGATTTTCTTGATGCAAAACTTGTTTGCAGTATTCCGGACTCAGTTCTTGATTTTCTTGATCCAAAACAAGTATGTTTGTATTCCGGCCTCAAATTCCTATTTTCTTGATGCAAAACATGTTTGCGGTATTCCGGACTCAGTTCTTGATTTTCATGATCCCAAACAAGTTTGTTTGTATTCCGCACTCAAATTCTTGATTTTCTTGATGCAAAACATGTTTGCGGTATTCCGGACTCAGTTCTTGATTTTCTTGATCCAAAACAAGTATGTTTGTATTCCGGCCTCAAATTCCTATTTTCTTGATGCAAAACATGTTTGCGGTATTCCGGACTCAGTTCTTGATTTTCGTGATCCCAAACAAGTTTGTTTGTATTCCGGACTCAAATTCTTGATTTTCTTGATGCAAAATATGTTTAATCCTGACTCAATTCTTGATTGTCTTGATCCGAAATAAGTTTGGTTGTATTCCGCACTCAATTCTTGATTTTGTTGATGCAAAACATGTTTGCGTTATTCCGGACTCAGTTCTTGATTTTCTTGTTCAAAAACAAGTTTGGTTGTTTTCCGCACTCAATTCTTGATTTTTTTGATGCAAAACATGTTTGCGGTATTGCTGATTCGGTTTTTTCTTTTCTTGATCCCAAACAAGTTTGTTTGTATTCCGCGCTCAATTCTTGATTTTCTTGATGCAAAACTTGTTTGCCATATTCCGGACTCAGTTCTTGATTTTCTTGATCCGAAACAAGTTTGGTTGTATTCCACACACAATTCTTGATTTTCTTGATGCAAAACTTATTTGCGGTATTCCTGACTCAATTCTTGATTGTCCTGATCCGAAAAAAGTTTTTTTGTATTCCAGCCGCAAATTCTTGATTTTCTTGATGCAAAACATGTTTGCGGTATTCCGGACTCAGTTGTTGATTTTCTTGATCCGAAACAAGTTTGGTTGTTTTCCACACTCAATTCTTGATTTTCTTGATGCAAAACATGTTTGCTGTATTCCTGACTCGGTTTTTTATTTTCTTGATCCCAAACAAGTTTGTTTGTATTCCGGACTCAAATTGTTGATTTTCTTGATCCAAAACATGTTTGCGGTATTTCAGACTCAGTTCTTGATTTTCTTGATCCGAAACAAGTTTGGTTGTATTCCGCACACAATTCTTCATTTTCTTGATGCAAAACATGTTTGCGGTATTCCTGACTCAATTCTTGATTTTCTTGATCCAAAACAAGTTTGTTTGTATTTCGGACTCAAATTCTTGATTTTCTTGATGCAAAACTTCTTTGCGGTATTCCGGACTCAGTTCTTGATTTTCTTGATCCGAAACAAGTTTGGTTGTATTCCGCACTCAATTCTTGGTTTTCTTGATGCAAAACATGTTTGCGGTATTCATAACTCAATTCTTGATTTTCTTTTTCCAAAACAAGTTTGGTTGTTTTCCACACTCAATTTTTGATTTTCTTGATGCAAAACATGTTTGCGGTATTGCTGACTCGGTTTTTGATTTTCTTGATCCCAAACAAGTTTTTTTCTATTCCGCGCTCAATTCTTGATTTTCTTGATGCAAAACTTGTTTGCAGTATTCCGGACTCAGTTCTTGATTTTCTTGATCCAAAACAAGTATGTTTGTATTCCGGCCTCAAATTCCTATTTTCTTGATGCAAAACATGTTTGCGGTATTCCGGACTCAGTTCTTGATTTTCATGATCCAAAACAAGTTTGTTTGTATTCCGCACTCAAATTCTTGATTTTCTTGATGCAAAACATGTTTGCGGTATTCCGGACTCAGTTCTTGATTTTCGTCATTTAAAAACAAGTTTGTTTGTATTCCGGATTCAGATTCTTTATTTTCTTGATGCAAAACTTGTTTGCGTTATTCCGGACTCAGTTCCTGATTTTCTTGATCCAAAATAAGTTTTTTTTATTCTGGACTCAAATTCTTGATTTTCTTGATGCAAAACTTGTTTGCGGTATTCCGGACTGAGTTCTTGATTTGCTTGATCCGAAACAAGTTTGGTTGTATTCCGCACACAATTCTTGATTTTCTTGATGCAAAATATGTTTATTCCTGACTCAATTCTTGATTGTCTTGATCCGAAATAAGTTTGGTTGTATTCCGCACTCAATTCTTGATTTTGTTGATGCAAAACATGTTTGCGTTATTCCGGACTCTGTTCTTGATTTTCTTGTTCTAAAACAAGTTTGGTTTTTTTCCGCACTCAATTCTTGATTTTTCTTGATGCAAAACATGTTTGCAGTATTGCTGACTCCGTTTTTTATTTTCTTGATCCCAACCAAGTTTGTTTGTATCCCGCGCTCAATTCTTGATTTTCTTGATGCAAAACTTCTTTGCGGTATTCCGGACTCAGTTCTTGATTTTCTAGATCCGAAACAAGTTTGGTTGTATTCCACACACAATTCTTCATTTTCTTGATGCAAAACTTGTTTGCGGTATTCCTGTCTCAATTCTTGATTGTCCTGATCCGAAAAAAGTTTGTTTGTATTCCCGCCTCAAATTCTTGATTTTCTTGATGCAAAACATGTTTGCGGTATTCCGGACTCAGTTGTAGATTTTCTTGATCCGAAACAAGTTTGGTTGTTTTCCACACTCAATTCTTGATTTTCTTGATGCAAAACATGTTTGCGGTATTCCTGACTCAATTCTTGATTTTCTTGATCCAAAACAAGTTTGTTTGTATTTCGGACTCAAATTCTTGATTTTCTTGATGCAAAACTTGTTTGCGGTATTCCGGACTCAGTTCTTGATTTTCTTGATCCGAAACAAGTTTGGTTGTATTCCGCACTCAATTCTTGGTTTTCTTGATGCAAAACATGTTTGCGGTATTCATAACTCAATTCTTGATTTTCTTGTTCCAAAACAAGTTTGGTTGTTTTCCACACTCAATTCTTGATTTTCTTGATGCAAAACATGTTTGCGGTATTGCTGACTCGGTTTTTGATTTTCTTGATCCCAAACAAGTTTGTTTCTATTCCGCGCTCAATTCTTGATTTTCTTGATGCAAAACTTGTTTGCAGTATTCCGGACTCAGTTCTTGATTTTCTTGATCCAAAACAACTATGTTTGTATTCCGGCCTCAAATTCCTATTTTCTTGATGCAAAACATGTTTGCGGTATTCCGGACTCAGTTCTTGATTTTCATGATCCCAAACAAGTTTGTTTGTATTCCGCACTCAAATTCTTGATTTTCTTGATGCAAAACATGTTTGCGGTATTCCGGACTCAGTTCTTGATTTTCGTCATTTAAAAACAAGTTTGTTTGTATTCCGGATTCAGATTCTTGATTTTCTTGATGCAAAACTTGTTTGTGGTATTCCAGACTCAGTTCCTGATTTTCTTGATCCAAAATAAGTTTTTTTTATTCCGGACTCAAATTCTTGATTTTCTTGATGCAAAACTTGTTTGCGGTATTCCGGACTGAGTTCTTGATTTGCTTGATCCGAAACAAGTTTGGTTGTATTCCGCACACAATTCTTGATTTTCTTGATGCAAAATATGTTTATTCCTGACTCAATTCTTGATTGTCTTGATCCGAAATAAGTTTGGTTGTATTCCGCACTCAATTCTTGATTTTGTTGATGCAAAACATGTTTGCGTTATTCCGGACTCTGTTCTTGATTTTCTTGTTCCCAAACAAGTTTGGTTGTTTTCCGCACTCAATTCTTGATTTTCTTGATGCAAAACATGTTTGCAGTATTGCTGACTCGGTTTTTTATTTTCTTGATCCCAACCAAGCTTGTTTGTATTCCGCGCTCAATTCTTGATTTTCTTGATGCAAAATTTCTTTGCGGTATTCCGGACTCAGTTCTTGATTTTCTTGATCCGAAACAAGTTTGGTTGTATTCCGCACTCAATTCTTGGTTTTCTTGATGCAAAACATGTTTGCGGTATTCATAACTCAATTCTTGATTTTCTTGTTCCAAAACAAGTTTGGTTGTTTTCCACACTCAATTCTTGATTTTTCTTGATGCAAAACATGTTTGCGGTATTGCTGACTCGGTTTTTGATTTTCTTGATCCCAAACAAGTTTGTTTGTATTCCGCGCTCAATTCTTGATTTTCTTGGTGCAAAACTTGTTTGCAGTATTCCGGACTCAGTTCTTGATTTTCTTGATCCAAAACAAGTATGTTTGTATTCCGGCCTCAAATTCCTATTTTCTTGATGCAAAACATGTTTGCGGTATTCCGGACTCAGTTCTTGATTTTCATGATCTAAAACAAGTTTGTTTTTATTCCGCACTCAAATTCTTGATTTTCTTGATGCAAAACTTGTTTGCGGTATTCCGGACTGAGTTCTTGTTTTGCTTGATCTGAAACAAGTTTGGTTGTATTCCGCACACAATTCTTGATTTTCTTGATGCAAAATATGTTTATTCCTGACTCAATTCTTGATTGTCTTGATCCGAAATAAGTTTGGTTGTATTCCGCACTCAATTCTTGATTTTGTTGATGCAAAACATGTTTGCAGTATTGCTGACTCGGTTTTTTTTTTCTTGATACCAACCAAGTTTGTTTGTATTCCGCGCTCAATTCTAGATTTTCTTGATGCAAAACTTCTTTGCGGTATTCCGGACTCAGTTCTTGATTTTCTTGATCCGAAACAAGTTTGGTTGTATTCCACACACAATTCTTCATTTTCTTGATGCAAAACTTGTTTGCGGTATTCCTGACTCAATTCTTGATTGTCCTGATCCGAAAAAAGTTTGTTTGTATTCCAGCCTCAAATTCTTGATTTTCTTGATGCAAAACATGTTTGCGGTTTTCCGGACTCAGTTGTAGATTTTCTTGATCCGAAACAAGTTTGGTTGTTTTCCACACTCAATTCTTGATTTTCTTGATTCAAAACATGTTTGCGGTATTCCTGACTCGGTTTTTTATTTTTTTGATCCCAAAGAAGTTTGTTTGTATTCCGGACTCAAATTCTTGATTTTCTTGATATAAAACTTGTTTGCGGTATTCCGGACTCAGTTCTTGATTTTCTTGATCCGAAACAAGTTTGGTTGTATTCCGCACTCAATTCTTGGTTTTCTTGATGCAAAATATGTTTGCGGTATTCCTGACTCGGTTTTTTATTTTCTTGATTCCAAACAAGTTTGTTTGTATTCCGGCCTCAAATTCTTCATTTTCTTGATACAAAACTTGTTTGCGGTATTCCGGACTCAGTTCTTGATTTTCTTGATCCGAAACAAATTTGGTTGTTTTCCGCACTCAATTCTTGGTTTTCTTGATGCAAAACATGTTTGCAGTATTCATGACGCAATTCTTGATTTTCTTGTGCCAAAACAAGTTTGGTTGTTTTCCACACTCAATTCTTGATTTTCTTGATGCAAAACATGTTTGCGGTATTCGTGACTCGGTATTTAATTTTCTTGATCCCAAACAAGTTTGTTTGTATTCCGCGCTCAATTCTTGATTTTCTTGATACAAAATATGTTTATTCCTGACTCAATTCTTGATTGTCTTGATCCGAAATAAGTTTGGTTGTATTCCGCACCCAATTCTTGATTTTCTTGATGAAAAAAATGTTTGCGGTATTCCGGACTCAGTTCTTGATTTTCTTGATCCAAAACAAGTTTGGTTGTTTTCCGCACTCAATTCTTGATTTTCTTGATGCAAAACATGTTTGCGGTACTGCTGACTCGGTTTTTGATTTTCTTGATCCCAAGCAAGTTTGTTTGTATTCCGCGCTCAATTCTTGATTTTCTTGATGCAAAACTTGTTTGCGGTATTCCGGACTCAGTTCTTGATTTTCTTGATCCAAAACAAGTATGTTTGTATTCAGGCCTCAAATTCCTTATTTTCTTGATGCAAAACATGTTTGCAGTATTCCGGACTCAGTTCTTGATTTTCTTGATCTAAAACAAGTTTGTTTGTATTCCGCACTCAAATTCTTGATTTTCTTGATGCAAAACATGTTTGCGGTATTCCGGACTCAGTTCTTGATTTTCGTAATTTCAAACAAGTTTGTTTGTATTCCGGACTCAGATTCTTGATTTTCTTGATGCAAAACTTGTTTGCGGTATTCCGGACTCAGTTCCTGATTTTCTTGATCCAAAATAAGTTTTTTTTATTCCGGACTCAAATTCTTGATTTTCTTGATGCAAAACTTGTTTGCGGTATTCCGGACTGAGTTCTTGATTTGCTTGATCCGAAACAAGTTTGGTTGTATTCCGCACACAATTCTTGATTTTCTTGATGCAAAATATGTTTATTCCTGACTCAATTCTTAATTGTCTTGATCCGAAATAAGTTTGGTTGTATTCCGCACTCAATTCTTGATTTTGTTGATGCAAAACATGTTTGCGTTATTCCGGACTCTGTTCTTGATTTTCTTGTTCCAAAACAACTTTGGTTGTTTTCCGCACTCAATTCTTGATTTTCTTGATGCAAAACATGTTTGCAGTATTGCTGACTCGGTTTTTTATTTTCTTGATCCCAACCAAGTTTGTTTGTATTCCGCGCTCAATTCTTGATTTTCTTGATGCAAAACTTCTTTGCGGTATTCCGGACTCAGTTCTTGATTTTCTTGATCCGAAACAAATTTGGTTGTATTCCACACACAATTCTTCATTTTTTTGATGCAAAACTTGTTTGCGGTATTCCTGACTCAATTCTTGATTGTCCTGATCCGAAAAAAGTTTGTTTGTATTCCAGCCTCAAATTCTTGATTTTCTTGATGCAAAACATGTTTGCGGTATTCCGGACTCAGTTGTAGATTTTCTTGATCCGAAACAAGTTTGGTTGTTTTCCACACTCAATTCTTGATTTTCTTGATGCAAAACATGTTTGCGGTATTCCTGACTCGGTTTTTTATTTTTTTGATCCCAAACAAGTTTGTTTGTATTCCGGTCTCAAATTCTTGATTTTCTTGATACAAAACTTGTTTGCGGTATTCCGGACTCCGTTCTTGATTTTCTTGATCCGAAACAAGTTTGGTTGTATTCCGCACACAATTCTTGATTTTCTTGATGCAAAACATGTTTGCGGTATTCCTGACTCAATTCTTGATTTTCTTGATCCAGAACAAGTTTGTTTGTATTTCGGACTCAAATTCTTGATTTTCTTGATGCAAAACTTGTTTGCGGTATTCCGGACTCAGTTCTTGATTTTCTTGATCCGAAACAAGTTTGGTTGTATTCCGCACTCAATTCTTGGTTTTGTTGATGCAAAATATGTTTGTGGTATTCCTGACTCGGTTTTTTATTTTCTTGATTCCAAACAAGTTTTTTTGTATTCCGGACTCAAATTCTTGATTTTCTTGATACAAAACTTGTTTGCGGTATTCCGGACTCAGTTCTTGATTTTCTTGATCCGAATCAAGTTTGGTTGTATTCCGCACACAATTCTTGATTTTCTTCATGCAAAACATGTTTCCGTTATTCCTGACTCAATTCTTGATTGTCCTGATCCGAAACAAGTTTGTTTGTATTCCAGCCTCAAATTCTTGATTTTCTTGATGCAAAACATGTTTGCGGTATTCCGGACTCAGTTCTTGATTTTCTTGATCCGAAACAAATTTGGTTGTTTTCCGCACTCAATTCTTGGTTTTCTTGATGCAAAACATGTTTGCGGTATTCGTGACTCGGTATTTAATTTTCTTGATCCCAAACAATTTTGTTTGTATTCCGCGCTCAATTCTTGATTTTCTTGATACAAAATATGTTTATTCCTGACTCAATTCTTGATTGTCTTGATCCGAAATAAGTTTGGTTGTATTCCGCACCCAATTCTTGATTTTCTTGATGAAAAAAATGTTTGCGGTATTCCGGGCTCAGTTCTTGATTTTCTTGATCCAAAACAAGTTTGGTTGTTTTCCGCACTCAATTCTTGATTTTCTTGATGCAAAACATGTTTGCGGTACTGCTGACTCGGTTTTTGATTTTCTTGATCCCAAACAAGTTTGTTTGTATTCCGCGCTCAATTCTTGGTTTTCTTGATGCAAAAAATGTTTGCGGTATTCCGGACTCAGTTCTTGATTTTCTTGATCGAAAACAAGTATGTTTGTATTCCGGCCTCAAATTCCTATTTTCTTGATGCAAAACATGTTTGCAGTATTCCGGACTCAGTTCTTGATTTTCTTGATCTAAAACAAGTTTGTTTGTATTCCGCACTCAAATTCTTGATTTTCTTGATGCAAAACATGTTTGCTGTTTTCCGGACTCAGTTCTTGATTTTCGTAATTTCAAACAAGTTTGTTTGTATTCCGGACTCAGATTCTTGATTTTCTTGATGCAAAACTTGTTTGCGGTATTCCGGACTCAGTTCTTGATTTTCTTGATCTAAAACAAGTTTGTTTGTATTCCGCACTCAAATTCTTGATTTTCTTGATGCAAAACATGTTTGCGGTATTCCGGACTCAGTTCTTGATTTTCGTAATTTCAAACAAGTTTGTTTGTATTCCGGACTCAGATTCTTGATTTTCTTGATGCTAAACTTGTTTGCGGTATTCCGGACTCAGTTCTTGATTTTCTTGATCCAAAACAAGTTTGGTTGTTTTCCGCACTCAATTCTTGATTTTCTTGATGCAAAACATGTTTGCGGTATTCCTGACTCAATTCTTGATTTTCTTGATCCAAAACAAGTTTGTTTGTATTTCGGACTCAAATTCTTGATTTTCTTGATGCAAAACTTGTTTGCGGTATTCCGGACTCAGTTCTTGATTTTTTTGATCCGAAACAAGTTTGGTTGTATTCCGCACTCAATTATTGGTTTTCTTGATGCAAAATATGTTTGCGGTATTCCTGACTCGGTTTTTTATTTTCTTGATTCCAAACAAGTTTCTTTGTATTCCGGACTAAAATTCTTGATTTTCTTGATGCAAAACATGTTTGCGGTATTCCGGACTCAATTCTTGATTTTCTTGTTCCAAAACAAGTTTGGTTGTTTTCCACACTCAATTCTTGATTTTCTTGACGCTAAACATGTTTGCGGTATTGCTGACTCGGTTTTTGATTTTCTTGATCCCAAACAAGTTTGTTTGTATTCCGGCCTCAAATTCCTATTTTCTTGATGCAAAACATGTTTGCGGTATTCCGGACTCAGTTCTTGATTTTCTTGATCTAAAACAAGTTCGTTTGTATTCCGCACTCAAATTCTTGATTTTCATGATGCAAAACATGTTTGCGGTATTCCGGACTCAGTTCTTAATTTTCGTCATTTAAAACAAGTTTGTTTGTATTCCGGATTCAGATTCTTGATTTTGTTGATGGAAAACTTGTTTGCGGTATTCCGGACTCAGTTCCTGATTTTCTTGATCCAAAACAAGTTTTTTTTTTCCGGACTCAAATTCTTGATTTTCTTGATGCAAAACTTGTTTGCGGTATTCCGGACTGAGTTCTTGATTTTCTTGATCCGAAACAAGTTTGGTTGTATTCCGCACACAATTCTTGATTTTCTTGATGCAAAACATGTTTACGTTATTCCTGACTCAATTCTTGATTGTCCTGATCCGAAACAAGTTTGTTTGTATTCCAGCCTCAAATTCTTGATTTTCTTGATGCAAAACATGTTTGCGGTATTCCGGACTCAGTTCTTGAATTTCTTGATCCGAAACAAATTTGGTTGTTTTCCGCACTCAATTCTTGGTTTTCTTGATGCAAAACATGTTTGCGGTATTCATGACTCAATTCTTGATTTTCTTGTTCCAAAACAAGTTTGGTTGTTTTCCACACTCAATTCTTGATTTTCTTGATGCAAAACATGTTTGCGGTATTCGTGACTCGGTATTTAATTTTCTTGATCCCAAACAAGTTTGTTTGTATTCCGCGCTCAATTCTTGATTTTCTTGATGCAAAACTTGTTTGCAGTATTCCGGACTCAGTTCTTCATTTCCTTGATCCAAAACAAGTATGTTTGTATTCCGGCCTCAAATTCCAATTTTCTTGATGCAAAACATGTTTGCGGTATTCCGGACTCAGTTCTTGATTTTCTTGATCTAAAACAAGTTTTTTTTATTCCGGACTCAGATTCTTGATTTTCTTGATGCAAAACTTGTTTGCGGTATTCCGGACTGAGTTCTTGATTTTCTTGATCCGAAACATGTTTGGTTGTATTCCGCACACAATTCTTGATTTTCTTGATGCAAAATATATTTATTCCTGACTCAATTCTTGATTGTCTTGATCCGAAATAAGTTTGGTTGTATTCCGCACTCAATTCTTGATATTTTTGATGCAAAACATGTTTGCGTTATTCCGGACTCAGTTCTTGATTTTCTTGTTCCTAAACAAGTTTGGTTGTTTTCCGCACTCAATTCTTGATTTTTTTGATGCAAAACATGTTTGCGGTATTGCTGATTCGGTTTTTTATTTTCTTGATCCCAAACAAGTTTGTTTGTATTCCGCGCTCAATTATTGATTTTCTTGATGCAAAACTTGTTTGCGATATTCCGGACTCAGTTCTTGATTTTCTTGATACGAAACAAGTTTGGTTGTATTCCACACACAATTCTTGATTTTCTTGATGCAAAACTTGTTTGCGGTATTTCTGACTCAATTCTTGATTTTCTTGATCCAGAACAAGTTTGTTTGTATTTCGGACTCAAATTCTTGATTTTCTTGATGCAAAACTTGTTTGCGGTATTCCGGACTCAGTTCTTGATTTTCTTGATCCGAAACAAGTTTGGTTGTATTCCGCACTCAATTCTTGGTTTTGTTGATGCAAAATATGTTTGTGGTATTCCTGACTCGGTTTTTTATTTTCTTGATTCCAAACAAGTTTTTTTGTATTCCGGACTCAAATTCTTGATTTTCTTGATACAAAACTTGTTTGCGGTATTCCGGACTCAGTTCTTGATTTTCTTGATCCGAATCAAGTTTGGTTGTATTCCGCACACAATTCTTGATTTTCTTCATGCAAAACATGTTTCCGTTATTCCTGACTCAATTCTTGATTGTCCTGATCCGAAACAAGTTTGTTTGTATTCCAGCCTCAAATTCTTGATTTTCTTGATGCAAAACATGTTTGCGGTATTCCGGACTCAGTTCTTGATTTTCTTGATCCGAAACAAATTTGGTTGTTTTCCGCACTCAATTCTTGGTTTTCTTGATGCAAAACATGTTTGCGGTATTCGTGACTCGGTATTTAATTTTCTTGATCCCAAACAATTTTGTTTGTATTCCGCGCTCAATTCTTGATTTTCTTGATACAAAATATGTTTATTCCTGACTCAATTCTTGATTGTCTTGATCCGAAATAAGTTTGGTTGTATTCCGCACCCAATTCTTGATTTTCTTGATGAAAAAAATGTTTGCGGTATTCCGGGCTCAGTTCTTGATTTTCTTGATCCAAAACAAGTTTGGTTGTTTTCCGCACTCAATTCTTGATTTTCTTGATGCAAAACATGTTTGCGGTACTGCTGACTCGGTTTTTGATTTTCTTGATCCCAAACAAGTTTGTTTGTATTCCGCGCTCAATTCTTGGTTTTCTTGATGCAAAAAATGTTTGCGGTATTCCGGACTCAGTTCTTGATTTTCTTGATCGAAAACAAGTATGTTTGTATTCCGGCCTCAAATTCCTATTTTCTTGATGCAAAACATGTTTGCAGTATTCCGGACTCAGTTCTTGATTTTCTTGATCTAAAACAAGTTTGTTTGTATTCCGCACTCAAATTCTTGATTTTCTTGATGCAAAACATGTTTGCTGTTTTCCGGACTCAGTTCTTGATTTTCGTAATTTCAAACAAGTTTGTTTGTATTCCGGACTTAGATTCTTGATTTTCTTGATGCAAAACTTGTTTGCGGTATTCCGGACTCAGTTCTTGATTTTCTTGATCTAAAACAAGTTTGTTTGTATTCCGCACTCAAATTCTTGATTTTCTTGATGCAAAACATGTTTGCGGTATTCCGGACTCAGTTCTTGATTTTCGTAATTTCAAACAAGTTTGTTTGTATTCCGGACTCAGATTCTTGATTTTCTTGATGCTAAACTTGTTTGCGGTATTCCGGACTCAGTTCTTGATTTTCTTGATCCAAAACAAGTTTGGTTGTTTTCCGCACTCAATTCTTGATTTTCTTGATGCAAAACATGTTTGCGGTATTCCTGACTCAATTCTTGATTTTCTTGATCCAAAACAAGTTTGTTTGTATTTCGGACTCAAATTCTTGATTTTCTTGATGCAAAACTTGTTTGCGGTATTCCGGACTCAGTTCTTGATTTTTTTGATCCGAAACAAGTTTGGTTGTATTCCGCACTCAATTATTGGTTTTCTTGATGCAAAATATGTTTGCGGTATTCCTGACTCGGTTTTTTATTTTCTTGATTCCAAACAAGTTTCTTTGTATTCCGGACTAAAATTCTTGATTTTCTTGATGCAAAACATGTTTGCGGTATTCCGGACTCAATTCTTGATTTTCTTGTTCCAAAACAAGTTTGGTTGTTTTCCACACTCAATTCTTGATTTTCTTGACGCTAAACATGTTTGCGGTATTGCTGACTCGGTTTTTGATTTTCTTGATCCCAAACAAGTTTGTTTGTATTCCGGCCTCAAATTCCTATTTTCTTGATGCAAAACATGTTTGCGGTATTCCGGACTCAGTTCTTGATTTTCTTGATCTAAAACAAGTTCGTTTGTATTCCGCACTCAAATTCTTGATTTTCATGATGCAAAACATGTTTGCGGTATTCCGGACTCAGTTCTTAATTTTCGTCATTTAAAACAAGTTTGTTTGTATTCCGGATTCAGATTCTTGATTTTGTTGATGGAAAACTTGTTTGCGGTATTCCGGACTCAGTTCCTGATTTTCTTGATCCAAAACAAGTTTTTTTTTTCCGGACTCAAATTCTTGATTTTCTTGATGCAAAACTTGTTTGCGGTATTCCGGACTGAGTTCTTGATTTTCTTGATCCGAAACAAGTTTGGTTGTATTCCGCACACAATTCTTGATTTTCTTGATGCAAAACATGTTTACGTTATTCCTGACTCAATTCTTGATTGTCCTGATCCGAAACAAGTTTGTTTGTATTCCAGCCTCAAATTCTTGATTTTCTTGATGCAAAACATGTTTGCGGTATTCCGGACTCAGTTCTTGATTTTCTTGATCCGAAACAAATTTGGTTGTTTTCCGCACTCAATTCTTGGTTTTCTTGATGCAAAACATGTTTGCGGTATTCATGACTCAATTCTTGATTTTCTTGTTCCAAAACAAGTTTGGTTGTTTTCCACACTCAATTCTTGATTTTCTTGATGCAAAACATGTTTGCGGTATTCGTGACTCGGTATTTAATTTTCTTGATCCCAAACAAGTTTGTTTGTATTCCGCGCTCAATTCTTGATTTTCTTGATGCAAAACTTGTTTGCAGTATTCCGGACTCAGTTCTTCATTTCCTTGATCCAAAACAAGTATGTTTGTATTCCGGCCTCAAATTCCAATTTTCTTGATGCAAAACATGTTTGCGGTATTCCGGACTCAGTTCTTGATTTTCTTGATCTAAAACAAGTTTTTTTTATTCCGGACTCAGATTCTTGATTTTCTTGATGCAAAACTTGTTTGCGGTATTCCGGACTGAGTTCTTGATTTTCTTGATCCGAAACATGTTTGGTTGTATTCCGCACACAATTCTTGATTTTCTTGATGCAAAATATATTTATTCCTGACTCAATTCTTGATTGTCTTGATCCGAAATAAGTTTGGTTGTATTCCGCACTCAATTCTTGATATTTTTGATGCAAAACATGTTTGCGTTATTCCGGACTCAGTTCTTGATTTTCTTGTTCCTAAACAAGTTTGGTTGTTTTCCGCACTCAATTCTTGATTTTTTTGATGCAAAACATGTTTGCGGTATTGCTGATTCGGTTTTTTATTTTCTTGATCCCAAACAAGTTTGTTTGTATTCCGCGCTCAATTATTGATTTTCTTGATGCAAAACTTGTTTGCGATATTCCGGACTCAGTTCTTGATTTTCTTGATACGAAACAAGTTTGGTTGTATTCCACACACAATTCTTGATTTTCTTGATGCAAAACTTGTTTGCGGTATTTCTGACTCAATTCTTTATTGTCCTGATCCGAAAAATGTTTGTTTGTATTCCAGCCTCAAATTCTTGATTTTCTTGATGCAAAACATGTTTGCGGTATTCCGGACTCAGTTGTTGATTTTCTTGATCCGAAACAAGTTTGGTTGTTTTCCACACTCAATTCTTGATTTTCTTGATGCAAAACATGTTTGCGGTATTCCTGACTCGGTTTTTTATTTTCTTCATCCCAAACAAGTTTGTTTGTATTCCGGACTCAAATTCTTGATTTTCTTGATGCAAAACTTGTTTGCGGTACTCCGGACTCAGTTCTTTATTTTCTTGATCCGAAACAAGTTTGGTTGTATTCCGCACTCAATTCTTGGTTTTCTTGATGCAAAATATGTTTGCGGTATTCCTGACTCGGTTTTTTATTTTCTTGATTCCAAACAAGTTTGTTTGTATTCCAGACTCAGATTCTTGATTTTCTTGATGCAAAACTTGTTTGCGGTATTCCGGACTCAGTTCCTGATTTTCTTGATCCAAAACAAGTTTGTTTATATTCCGGACTCAAATTCTTGATTTTCTTGATGCTAAACTTGTTTGCGGTATTCCGGACTCAGTTCTTGATTTTCTTGATCCGAAACAAGTTTGGTTGTTTTCCGCACTCAATTCTTGATTTTTTTGATGCAAAACATGTTTGCGGTATTCCTGACTCGGTTTTTATTTTCTTGATCGCAAACAAGTTTGTTTGTATTCCGCACTCAAATTCTTGATTTTCTTGATGCAAAACTTCTTTGCGGTATTCCGGACTCAGTTCTTGATTTTCTTGATCCGAAACAAGTTTGGTTGTATTCCGCACTCAATTTTTGGTTTTCTTGATGCAAAATATGTTTGCGGTATTCCTGACTCGGTTTTTTATTTTCTTGATTCCAAACAAGTTTCTTTATATTCCGGACTAAAATTCTTGATTTTCTTGATGCAAAACATTTTTGCGGTATTCCGGACTCAATTCTTGATTTTCTTGTTCCAAAACAAGTTTGGTTGTTTTCCACACTCAATTCTTGATTTTCTTAGCGCTAAACATGTTTGCGGTATTGCTGACTCGGTTTTTGATTTTCTTGATCCCAAACAAGTTTGTTTGTATTCCGGCCTCAAATTCCTATTTTCTTGATGCAAAACATCTTTGCGGTATTCCGGACTCAGTTCTTGATTTTCTTGATCTAAAACAAGTTTGTTTGTATTCCGCACTCAAATTCTTGATTTTCTTGATGCAAAACATGTTTGCGGTATTCCGGACTCAGTTCTTGATTTTCGTCATTTAAAACAAGTTTGTTTGTATTCCGGATTCAGATTCTTGATTTTGTTGATGGAAAACTTGTTTTCGGTATTCCGGACTCAGTTCCTGATTTTCTTGATCAAAAACAAGTTTTTTTTTTCCGGACTCAAATTCTTGATTTTCTTGATGCAAAACTTGTTTGCGGTATTCCGGACTGAGTTCTTAATTTTCTTGATCCGAAACAAGTTTGGTTGTATTCCGCACACAATTCTTGATTTTCTTGATGCAAAACATGTTTGCGTTATTCCTGACTCAATTCTTGATTGTCCTGATCCGAAACAAGTTTGTTTGTATTCCAGCCTCAAATTCTTGATTTTCTTGATGCAAAACATGTTTGCGGTATTTCAGACTCAGTTCTTGATTTTCTTGATCCGAAACAAATTTGGTTGTTTTCCGCACTCAATTCTTGGTTTTCTTGATGCAAAACATGTTTGCGGTATTCATGACTCAATTCTTGATTTTCTTGTTCCAAAACAAGTTTGGTTGTTTTCCACACTCAATTCTTGATTTTCTTGATGCAAAACATGTTTGCGGTATTCGTGACTCGGTATTTAATTTTCTTGATCCCAAACAAGTTTGTTTGTATTCCGCGCTCAATTCTTGATTTTCTTGATGCAAAATATGTTTATTCCTGACTCAATTCTTGATTGTCTTGATCCGAAACAAGTTTGGTTGTATTCCGCACTCAATTTTTGGTTTTCTTGATGCAAAACATGTTTGCGGTATTGCTGACTCGGTTCTTGATTTTCTTGATCCAAAACAAGTATGTTTGTATTCCGGCCTCAAATTCCTATTTTCTTGATGCAAAACATGTTTGCGGTATTCCGGACTCAGTTCTTGATTTTCTTGATCTAAAACAAGTTCATTTGTATTCCGCACTCAAATTCTTGATTTTCTTGATGCAAAACATGTTTGCGGTATTCCGGACTCAGTTCTTGATTTTCGTCATTTAAAACAAATTTGTTTGTATTCCGGATTCAGATTCTTGATTTTGTTGATGGAAAACTTGTTTGCGGTATTCCGGACTCAGTTCCTGATTTTCTTGATCCAAAACAAGTTTTTTTTTTCCGGACTCAAATTCTTGATTTTCTTGATGCAAAACTTGTTTGCGGTATTCCGAACTGAGTTCTTGATTTTCTTGATCCGAAACAAGTTTGGTTGTTTTCCGCACACAATTCTTGATTTTCTTGATGCAAAACATGTTTGCGTTATTCCTGACTCAATTCTTGATTGTCCTGATCCGAAACAAGTTTGTTTGTATTCCAGCCTCAAATTCTTGATTTTCTTGATGCAAAACATGTTTGCGCTATTCCGGACTCAGTTCTTGATTTTCTTGATCCGAAACAAATTTGGTTGTTTTCCGCACTCAATTCTTGGTTTTCTTGATGCAAAACATGTTTGCGGTATTCGTGACTCGGTATTTAATTTTCTTGATCCCAAACAAGTTTGTTTGTATTCCGCGCTCAATTCTTGATTTTCTTGAGGCAAAATATGTTTATTCCTGACTCAATTCTTGATTGTCTTGATCCGAAACAAGTTTGATTGTATTCCGCACCCAATTCTTGATTTTCTTGATGCAAAACATGTTTGCGGTATTCCGGACTCAGTTCTTGATTTTCTTGATCCAAAACAAGTTTGGTTGTTTTCCGCACTCAATTCTTGATTTTCTTGATGCAAAACATGTTTGCGGTATTGCTGACTCGGTTTTTGATTTTCTTGATCCCAAACAAGTTTGTTTGTATTCCGCGCTCAATTCTTGATTTTCTTGAGGCAAAATATGTTTATTCCTGACTCAATTTTTGATTGTCTTGATCCGAAACAAGTTTGATTGTATTCCGCACCCAATTCTTGATTTTCTTGATGCAAAACATGTTTGCGGTATTCCGGACTCAGTTCTTGATTTTCTTGATCCAAAACAAGTTTGGTTGTTTTCCGCACTCAATTCTTGATTTTCTTGATGCAAAACATGTTTGCGGTATTGCTGACTCGGTTTTTGATTTTCTTGATCCCAAACAAGTTTGTTTGTATTCCGCGCTCAATTCTTGATTTTCTTGATGCAAAACTTGTTTGCGGTATTCCGGACTCAGTTCTTGATTTTCTTGATCCAAAACAAGTATGTTTGTATTCCGGCCTCAAATTCCTTATTTTCTTGATGCAAAACATGTTTGCAGTATTCCGGACTCAGTTCTTGATTTTCTTGATCTAAAACAAGTTTGTTTGTATTCCGCACTCAAATTCTTGATTTTCTTGATGCAAAACATGTTTGCTGTATTCCGGACTCAGTTCTTGATTTTCGTAATTTCAAACAAGTTTGTTTGTATTCCGGACTCAGATTCTTGATTTTCTTGATGCAAAACTTGTTTGCGGTATTCCGGACTCAGTTCCTGATTTTCTTGATCCAAAACAAGTTTGTTTATATTCCGGACTCAAATTCTTGATTTTCTTGATGCTAAACTTGTTTGCGGTATTCCGGACTCAGTTCTTGATTTTCTTGATCCGAAACAAGTTTGGTTGTTTTCCGCACTAAATTCTTGATTTTCTTGATGCAAAACATGTTTGCGGTATTCCTGACTCGGTTTTTTTTTTCTTGATCCCAAACAAGTTTGTTTGTATTCCGCACTCAAATTCTTGATTTTCTTGATGCAAAACTTCTTTGCGGTATTCCGGACTCAGTTCTTGATTTTCTTGATCCGAAACAAGTTTGGTTGTATTCCGCACTCAATTTTTGGTTTTCTTGATGCAAAATATGTTTGCGGTATTCCTGACTCGGTTTTTTATTTTCTTGATTCCAAACAAGTTTCTTTATATTCCGGACTAAAATTCTTGATTTTCTTGATGCAAAACATGTTTGCGGTATTCCGGACTCAGTTCTTGATTTTCTTGATCTAAAACAAGTTCATTTGTATTCCGCACTCAAATTCTTGATTTTCTTGATGCAAAACATGTTTGCGGTATTCCGGACTCAGTTCTTGATTTTCGTCATTTAAAACAAATTTGTTTGTATTCCGGATTCAGATTCTTGATTTTGTTGATGGAAAACTTGTTTGCGGTATTCCGGACTCAGTTCCTGATTTTCTTGATCCAAAACAAGTTTTTTTTTTCCGGACTCAAATTCTTGATTTTCTTGATGCAAAACTTGTTTGCGGTATTCCGAACTGAGTTCTTGATTTTCTTGATCCGAAACAAGTTTGGTTGTTTTCCGCACACAATTCTTGATTTTCTTTATGCAAAACATGTTTGCGTTATTCCTGACTCAATTCTTGATTGTCCTGATCCGAAACAAGTTTGTTTGTATTCCAGCCTCAAATTCTTGATTTTCTTGATGCAAAACATGTTTGCGCTATTCCGGACTCAGTTCTTGATTTTCTTGATCCGAAACAAATTTGGTTGTTTTCCGCACTCAATTCTTGGTTTTCTTGATGCAAAACATGTTTGCGGTATTCGTGACTCGGTATTTAATTTTCTTGATCCCAAACAAGTTTGTTTGTATTCCGCGCTCAATTCTTGATTTTCTTGAGGCAAAATATGTTTATTCCTGACTCAATTTTTGATTGTCTTGATCCGAAACAAGTTTGATTGTATTCCGCACCCAATTCTTGATTTTCTTGATGCAAAACATGTTTGCGGTATTCCGGACTCAGTTCTTGATTTTCTTGATCCAAAACAAGTTTGGTTGTTTTCCGCACTCAATTCTTGATTTTCTTGATGCAAAACATGTTTGCGGTATTGCTGACTCGGTTTTTGATTTTCTTGATCCCAAACAAGTTTGTTTGTATTCCGCGCTCAATTCTTGATTTTCTTGATGCAAAACTTGTTTGCGGTATTCCGGACTCAGTTCTTGATTTTCTTGATCCAAAACAAGTATGTTTGTATTCCGGCCTCAAATTCCTTATTTTCTTGATGCAAAACATGTTTGCAGTATTCCGGACTCAGTTCTTGATTTTCTTGATCTAAAACAAGTTTGTTTGTATTCCGCACTCAAATTCTTGATTTTCTTGATGCAAAACATGTTTGCTGTATTCCGGACTCAGTTCTTGATTTTCGTAATTTCAAACAAGTTTGTTTGTATTCCGGACTCAGATTCTTGATTTTCTTGATGCAAAACTTGTTTGCGGTATTCCGGACTCAGTTCCTGATTTTCTTGATCCAAAACAAGTTTGTTTATATTCCGGACTCAAATTCTTGATTTTCTTGATGCTAAACTTGTTTGCGGTATTCCGGACTCAGTTCTTGATTTTCTTGATCCGAAACAAGTTTGGTTGTTTTCCGCACTAAATTCTTGATTTTCTTGATGCAAAACATGTTTGCGGTATTCCTGACTCGGTTTTTTTTTTCTTGATCCCAAACAAGTTTGTTTGTATTCCGCACTCAAATTCTTGATTTTCTTGATGCAAAACTTCTTTGCGGTATTCCGGACTCAGTTCTTGATTTTCTTGATCCGAAACAAGTTTGGTTGTATTCCGCACTCAATTTTTGGTTTTCTTGATGCAAAATATGTTTGCGGTATTCCTGACTCGGTTTTTTATTTTCTTGATTCCAAACAAGTTTCTTTATATTCCGGACTAAAATTCTTGATTTTCTTGATGCAAAACATTTTTGCGGTATTCCGGACTCAATTCTTGATTTTCTTGTTCCAAAACAAGTTTGGTTGTTTTCCACACTCAATTCTTGATTTTCTTGACGCTAAACATGTTTGCGGTATTGCTGATTCGGTTTTTGATTTTCTTGATCCCAAACAAGTTTGTTTGTATTCCGGCCTCAAATTCCTATTTTCTTGATGCAAAACATGTTTGCGGTATTCCGGACTCAGTTCTTGATTTTTTTGATCTAAAACAAGTTTGTTTGTATTCCGCACTCAAATTCTTGATTTTCTTGATGCAAAACATGTTTGCGGTATTCCGGACTCAGTTCTTGATTTTCGTCATTTAAAACAAGTTTGTTTGTATTCCGGATTCAGATTCTTGATTTTGTTGATGGAAAACTTGTTTGCGGTATTCCGGACTGAGTTCTTAATTTTCTTGATCCGAAACAAGTTTGGTTGTATTCCGCACACAATTCTTGATTTTCTTGATGCAAAACATGTTTGCGTTATTCCTGACTCAATTCTTGATTGTCCTGATCCGAAACAAGTTTGTTTGTATTCCAGCCTCAAATTCTTGATTTTCTTGATGCAAAACATGTTTGCGGTATTCCAGACTCAGTTCTTGATTTTCTTGATCCGAAACAAATTTGGTTGTTTTCCGCACTCAATTCTTGGTTTTCTTGATGCAAAACATGTTTGCGGTATTCATGACTCAATTCTTGATTTTCTTGTTCCAAAACAAGTTTGGTTGTTTTCCACACTCAATTCTTGATTTTCTTGATGCAAAACATGTTTGCGGTATTCGTGACTCGGTATTTAATTTTCTTGATCCCAAACAAGTTTGTTTGTATTCCGCGCTCAATTCTTGATTTTCTTGATGCAAAATATGTTTATTCCTGACTCAATTCTTGATTGTCTTGATCCGAAACAAGTTTGGTTGTATTCCGCACTCAATTTTTGGTTTTCTTAATGCAAAACATGTTTGCGGTATTGCTGACTCGGTTCTTGATTTTCTTGATCCAAAACAAGTATGTTTGTATTCCGGCCTCAAATTCCTATTTTCTTGATGCAAAACTTGTTTGCGGTATTCCGGACTCAGTTATTGATTTTCTTGATCTAAAACAAGTTCATTTGTATTCCGCACTCAAATTCTTGATTTTCTTGATGCAAAACATGTTTGCGGTATTCCGGACTCAGTTCTTGATTTTCGTCATTTAAAACAAATTTGTTTGTATTCCGGATTCAGATTCTTGATTTTGTTGATGGAAAACTTGTTTGCGGTATTCCGGACTCAGTTCCTGATTTTCTTGATCCAAAACAAGTTTTTTTTTTGCGGACTCAAATTCTTGATTTTCTTGATGCAAAACTTGTTTGCGGTATTCCGGACTCAGTTCTTGATTTTTTTGATCTAAAACAAGTTTGTTTGTATTCCGCACTCAAATTCTTGATTTTCTTGATGCAAAACATGTTTGCGGTATTCCGGACTCAGTTCTTGATTTTCGTCATTTAAAACAAGTTTGTTTGTATTCCGGATTCAGATTCTTGATTTTGTTGATGGAAAACTTGTTTGCGGTATTCCGGACTGAGTTCTTAATTTTCTTGATCCGAAACAAGTTTGGTTGTATTCCGCACACAATTCTTGATTTTCTTGATGCAAAACATGTTTGCGTTATTCCTGACTCAATTCTTGATTGTCCTGATCCGAAACAAGTTTGTTTGTATTCCAGCCTCAAATTCTTGATTTTCTTGATGCAAAACATGTTTGCGGTATTCCAGACTCAGTTCTTGATTTTCTTGATCCGAAACAAATTTGGTTGTTTTCCGCACTCAATTCTTGGTTTTCTTGATGCAAAACATGTTTGCGGTATTCATGACTCAATTCTTGATTTTCTTGTTCCAAAACAAGTTTGGTTGTTTTCCACACTCAATTCTTGATTTTCTTGATGCAAAACATGTTTGCGGTATTCGTGACTCGGTATTTAATTTTCTTGATCCCAAACAAGTTTGTTTGTATTCCGCGCTCAATTCTTGATTTTCTTGATGCAAAATATGTTTATTCCTGACTCAATTCTTGATTGTCTTGATCCGAAACAAGTTTGGTTGTATTCCGCACTCAATTTTTGGTTTTCTTAATGCAAAACATGTTTGCGGTATTGCTGACTCGGTTCTTGATTTTCTTGATCCAAAACAAGTATGTTTGTATTCCGGCCTCAAATTCCTATTTTCTTGATGCAAAACTTGTTTGCGGTATTCCGGACTCAGTTATTGATTTTCTTGATCTAAAACAAGTTCATTTGTATTCCGCACTCAAATTCTTGATTTTCTTGATGCAAAACATGTTTGCGGTATTCCGGACTCAGTTCTTGATTTTCGTCATTTAAAACAAATTTGTTTGTATTCCGGATTCAGATTCTTGATTTTGTTGATGGAAAATTTGTTTGCGGTATTCCGGACTCAGTTCCTGATTTTCTTGATCCAAAACAAGTTTTTTTTTTGCGGACTCAAATTCTTGATTTTCTTGATGCAAAACTTGTTTGCGGTATTCCGGACTGAGTTCTTGATTTTCTTGATCCGAAACAAGTTTGGTTGTTTTCCGCACACAATTCTTGATTTTCTTGATGCAAAACATGTTTGCGTTATTCCTGACTCAATTCTTGATTGTCCTGATCCGAAACAAGTTTGTTTGTATTCCAGCCTCAAATTCTTGATTTTCTTGATGCAAAACATGTTTGCGCTATTCCGGACTCAGTTCTTGATTTTCTTGATCCGAAACAAATTTGGTTGTTTTCCGCACTCAATTCTTGGTTTTCTTGATGCAAAACATGTTTGCGGTATTCGTGACTCGGTATTTAATTTTCTTGATCCCAAACAAGTTTGTTTGTATTCCGCGCTCAATTCTTGATTTTCTTGAGGCAAAATATGTTTATTCCTGACTCAATTCTTGATTGTCTTGATCCGAAACAAGTTTGATTGTATTCCGCACCCAATTCTTGATTTTCTTGATGCAAAACATGTTTGCGGTATTCCGGACTCAGTTCTTGATTTTCTTGATCCAAAACAAGTTTGGTTGTTTTCCGCACTCAATTCTTGATTTTCTTGATGCAAAACATGTTTGCGGTATTGCTGACTCGGTTTTTGATTTTCTTGATCCCAAACAAGTTTGTTTGTATTCCGCGCTCAATTCTTGATTATTCTTGATGCAAAACTTGTTTGCGGTATTCCGGACTCAGTTCTTGATTTTCTTGATCCAAAACAAGTATGTTTGTATTCCGGCCTCAAATTCCTTATTTTCTTGATGCAAAACATGTTTGCAGTATTCCGGACTCAGTTCTTGATTTTCCTGATCTAAAACAAGTTTGTTTGTATTCCGCACTCAAATTCTTGATTTTCTTGATGCAAAACATGTTTGCTGTATTCCGGACTCAGTTCTTGATTGTCGTAATTTCAAACAAGTTTGTTTGTATTCCGGACTCAGATTCTTGATTTTCTTGATGCAAAACTTATTTGCGGTATTCCGGACTCAGTTCCTGATTTTCTTGATCCAAAACAACTTTGTTTATATTCCGGACTCAAATTCTTGATTTTCTTGATGCTAAACTTGTTTGCGGTATTCCGGACTCAGTTCTTGATTTTCTTGATCCGAAACAAGTTTGGTTGTTTTCCGCACTCAATTCTTGATTTTCTTGATGCAAAACTTGTTTGCGGTATTCCGGACTCAGTTCTTGATTTTCTTGATCGAAAACAAGTATGTTTGTATTCCGGCCTCAAATTCCTTATTTTCTTGATGCAAAACATGTTTGCAGTATTCCGGACTCAGTTCTTGATTTTCTTGATCCGAAACAAGTTTGTTTGTATTCCAGCCTCAAATTCTTGATTTTCTTGATGCAAAACATGTTTGCGGTATTCCGGACTAAGTTCTTGATTTTCTTGATCCGAAACAAATTTGGTTGTTTTCCGCACTCAATTCTTGGTTTTCTTGATGCAAAACATGTTTGCGGTATTCATGACTCAATTCTTCATTTTCTTGTTCCAAAACAAGTTTAGTTGTTTTCCACACTCAATTCTTGATTTTCTTGATGCAAAACATGTTTGCGGTATTCGTGACTCGGTATTTAATTTTCTTGATCCCAAACAAGTTTGTTTGTATTCCGCGCTCAATTCTTGATTTTCTTGATGCAAAATATGTTTATTCCTGACTCAATTCTTGATTTTCTTGATCCGAAACAAGTTTGGTTGTATTCCGCACCCAATTCTTGATTTTCTTGATGCAAAACATGTTTGCGGTATTCCGAACTCAATTCTTGATTTTCTTGATCCTAAACAAGTTTGGTTGTTTTCCGCACTCAATTCTTGATTTTCTTGATGCAAAACATGTTTGCGCTATTGCTGACTCGATTTTTGATTTTCTTGATCCCAAACAAGTTTGTTTGTATTCCGCGCTCAATTCTTGATTATTCTTGATGCAAAACTTGTTTGCGGTATTCCGGACTCAGTTCTTGATTTTCTTGATCCAAAACAAGTATGTTTGTATTCCGGCCTCAAATTCCTTATTTTCTTGATGCAAAACATGTTTGCAGTATTCCGGACTCAGTTCTTGATTTTCTTGATCTAAAACAAGTTTGTTTGTATTCCGCACTCAAATTCTTGGTTTTCTTGATGCAAAATATGTTTGCGGCATTCCAGACTCAGTTCTTGATTTTCGTAATTTCAAACAAGTTTGTTTGTATTCCGGACTCAGATTCTTGATTTTCTTGATGCAAAACTTGTTTGCTGTATTCCGGACTCAGTTCCTGATTTTCTTGATCCAAAACAAGTTTGTTTATATTCCGGACTCAAATTCTTGATTTTCTTGATGCTAAACTTGTTTGCGGTATTCCGGACTCAGTTCTTGATTTTCTTGACCCGAAACAAGTTTGGTTGTTTTCCGCACTCAATTCTTGATTTTCTTGATGCAAAACATGTTTGCGGTATTCCTGACTCGGTTTTTATTTTCTTGATCCCAAACAAGTTTGTTTGTATTCCGCACTCAAATTCTTGATTTTCTTGATGCAAAACTTGTTTGCGGTATTCCGGTCTCAGTTCTTGATTTTCTTGATCCGAAACAAGTCTGGTTGTATTCCGCACACAATTCTTGATTTTCTTGATGCAAAACATGTTTGCGGTATTCCTGACTCAATTCTTGATTTTCTTGATCCAAAACAAGTTTGTTTGTATTTCGGACTCATATTCTTGATTTTCTTGGTGCAAAACATTTTTGCGGTATTCCGGACTCAATTCTTCATTTTCTTGATCCGAAACAAGTTTGGTTGTATTCCGCACTCAATTCTTGGTTTTCTTGATGCAAAACATGTTTGCGGTATTCATAACTCAATTCTTGATTTTCTTGTTCCAAAACAAGTTTGGTTGTTTTCCACACTCAATTCTTGATTTTCTTGACGCTAAACATGTTTGCGGTATTGCTGACTCTGTTTTTCATTTTCTTGATCCCAAACAAGTTTGTTTGTATTCCGCGCTCAATTCTTGATTTTCTTGATGGAAAACTTGTTTGTAGTATTCCGAACTCAGTTCTTGATTTTCTTGATCCAAAACAAGTATGTTTGTATTCCGGCCTCAAATTCCTATTTTCTTGATGCAAAACATGTTTGCGGTGTTCCGGACTCAGTTCTTGATTTTCTTGATCTAAAACAAGTTCATTTGTATTCCGCACTCAAATTCTTGATTTTCTTGATGCAAAACATGTTTGCGGTATTCCGGACTCAGTTCTTGATTTTCGTCATTTAAAACAAATTTGTTTGTATTCCGGATTCAGATTCTTGATTTTGTTGATGGAAAACTTGTTTGCGGTATTCCGGACTCAGTTCCTGATTTTCTTGATCCAAAACAAGTTTTTTTTTTCCGGACTCAAATTCTTGATTTTCTTTATGCAAAACTTGTTTGCGGTATTCCGGACTGAGTTCTTGATTTTCTTGATCCGAAACAAGTTTGGTTGTATTCCGCACACAATTCTTGATTTTCTTGATGCAAAACATGTTTGCGTTATTCCTGACTCAATTCTTGATTGTCCTGATCCGAAACAAGTTTGTTTGTATTCCAGCCTCAAATTCTTGATTTTCTTGATGCAAAACATGTTTGCGCTATTCCGGACTCAGTTCTTGATTTTCTTGATCCAAAACAAGTATGTTTGTATTCCGGCCTCAAATTCCTTATTTTCTTGATGCAAAACATGTTTGCAGTATTCCGGACTCAGTTCTTGATTTTTTCTTGATCTAAAACAAGTTTGTTTGTATTCCGCACTCAAATTCTTGATTTTCTTGATGCAAAACATGTTTGCGGCATTCCAGACTCAGTTCTTGATTTTCGTAATTTCAAACAAGTTTGTTTGTATTCCGGACTCAGATTCTTGATTTTCTTGATGCAAAACTTGTTTGCGGTATTCCGGACTCAATTCCTGATTTTCTTGATCCAAAACAAGTTTGTTTATATTCCGGACTCAAATTCTTGATTTTCTTGATGCTAAACTTGTTTGCGGTATTCCGGACTCAGTTCTTGATTTTCTTGATCCGAAACAAGTTTGGTTGTTTTCCGCACTCAATTCTTGATTTTTCTTGATGCAAAACATGTTTGCGGTATTCCTGACTCGGTTTTTATTTTCTTGATCCCAAACAAGTTTGTTTGTATTCCGCACTCAAATTCTTGATTTTCTTGATGCAAAACTTGTTTGCGGTATTCCGGACTCAGTTCTTGATTTTCTTGATCCGAAACAAGTCTGGTTGTATTCCGCACACAATTCTTGATTTTCTTGATGTAAAACATGTTTGCGGTATTCCTGACTCAATTCTTGATTTTCTTGATCCAAAACAAGTTTGTTTGTATTTCGGACTCAAATTCTTGATTTTCTTGATGCAAAACTTGTTTGCGGTATTCCGGACTAAGTTCTTGATTTTCTTGATCCGAAACAAGTTTGGTTGTATTCCGCACTCAATTCTTGGTTTTCTTGATGCAAAACATGTTTGCGGTATTCATAACTCAATTCTTGATTTTCTTGTTCCAAAACAAGTTTGGTTGTTTTCCACACTCAATTCTTGATTTTCTTGACGCTAAACATGTTTGCGGTATTGCTGACTCTGTTTTTCATTTTCTTGATCCCAAACAAGTTTGTTTGTATTCCGCGCTCAATTCTTGATTTTCTTGATGGAAAACTTGTTTGTAGTATTCCGAACTCAGTTCTTGATTTTCTTGATCCAAAACAAGTATGTTTGTATTCCGGCCTCAAATTCCTATTTTCTTGATGCAAAACATGTTTACGGTATTCCGGACTCAGTTCTTGATTTTCTTGATCTAAAACAAGTTCATTTATATTCCGCACTCAAATTCTTGATTTTCTTGATGCAAAACATGTTTGCGGTATTCCGGACTCAGTTCTTGATTTTCGTCATTTAAAACAAATTTGTTTGTATTCCGGATTCAGATTCTTGATTTTGTTGATGGAAAACTTGTTTGCGGTATTCCGGACTCAGTTCCTGATTTTCTTGATCCAAAACAAGTTTTTTTTTTCCGGACTCAAATTCTTGATTTTCTTTATGCAAAACTTGTTTGCGGTATTCCGGACTGAGTTCTTGATTTTCTTGATCCGAAACAAGTTTGGTTGTATTCCGCACACAATTCTTGATTTTCTTGATGCAAAACATGTTTGCGTTATTCCTGACTCAATTCTTGATTGTCCTGATCCGAAACAAGTTTGTTTGTATTCCAGCCTCAAATTCTTGATTTTCTTGATGCAAAACATGTTTGCGCTATTCCGGACTCAGTTCTTGATTTTCTTGATCCAAAACAAGTATGTTTGTATTCCGGCCTCAAATTCCTTATTTTCTTGATGCAAAACATGTTTGCAGTATTCCGGACTCAGTTCTTGATTTTTTCTTGATCTAAAACAAGTTTGTTTGTATTCCGCACTCAAATTCTTGATTTTCTTGATGCAAAACATGTTTGCGGCATTCCAGACTCAGTTCTTGATTTTCGTAATTTCAAACAAGTTTGTTTGTATTCCGGACTCAGATTCTTGATTTTCTTGATGCAAAACTTGTTTGCGGTATTCCGGACTCAATTCCTGATTTTCTTGATCCAAAACAAGTTTGTTTATATTCCGGACTCAAATTCTTGATTTTCTTGATGCTAAACTTGTTTGCGGTATTCCGGACTCAGTTCTTGATTTTCTTGATCCGAAACAAGTTTGGTTGTTTTCCGCACTCAATTCTTGATTTTTCTTGATGCAAAACATGTTTGCGGTATTCCTGACTCGGTTTTTATTTTCTTGATCCCAAACAAGTTTGTTTGTATTCCGCACTCAAATTCTTGATTTTCTTGATGCAAAACTTGTTTGCGGTATTCCGGACTCAGTTCTTGATTTTCTTGATCCGAAACAAGTCTGGTTGTATTCCGCACACAATTCTTGATTTTCTTGATGTAAAACATGTTTGCGGTATTCCTGACTCAATTCTTGATTTTCTTGATCCAAAACAAGTTTGTTTGTATTTCGGACTCAAATTCTTGATTTTCTTGATGCAAAACTTGTTTGCGGTATTCCGGACTAAGTTCTTGATTTTCTTGATCCGAAACAAGTTTGGTTGTATTCCGCACTCAATTCTTGGTTTTCTTGATGCAAAACATGTTTGCGGTATTCATAACTCAATTCTTGATTTTCTTGTTCCAAAACAAGTTTGGTTGTTTTCCACACTCAATTCTTGATTTTCTTGACGCTAAACATGTTTGCGGTATTGCTGACTCTGTTTTTCATTTTCTTGATCCCAAACAAGTTTGTTTGTATTCCGCGCTCAATTCTTGATTTTCTTGATGGAAAACTTGTTTGTAGTATTCCGAACTCAGTTCTTGATTTTCTTGATCCAAAACAAGTATGTTTGTATTCCGGCCTCAAATTCCTATTTTCTTGATGCAAAACATGTTTACGGTATTCCGGACTCAGTTCTTGATTTTCTTGATCTAAAACAAGTTCATTTATATTCCGCACTCAAATTCTTGATTTTCTTGATGCAAAACATGTTTGCGGTATTCCGGACTCAGTTCTTGATTTTCGTCATTTAAAACAAATTTGTTTGTATTCCGGATTCAGATTCTTGATTTTGTTGATGGAAAACTTGTTTGCGGTATTCCGGACTCAGTTCCTGATTTTCTTGATCCAAAACAAGTTTTTTTTTTCCGGACTCAAATTCTTGATTTTCTTTATGCAAAACTTGTTTGCGGTATTCCGGACTGAGTTCTTGATTTTCTTGATCCGAAACAAGTTTGGTTGTATTCCGCACACAATTCTTGATTTTCTTGATGCAAAACATGTTTGCGTTATTCCTGACTCAATTCTTGATTGTCCTGATCCGAAACAAGTTTGTTTGTATTCCAGCCTCAAATTCTTGATTTTCTTGATGCAAAACATGTTTGCGCTATTCCGGACTCAGTTCTTGATTTTCTTGATCCGAAACAAATTTGGTTGTTTTCCGCACTCAATTCTTGGTTTTCTTGATGCAAAACATGTTTGCGGTATTCGTGACTCGGTATTTAATTTTCTTGATCCCAAACAAGTTTGTTTGTATTCCGCGCTCAATTCTTGATTTTCTTGAGGCAAAATATGTTTATTCCTGACTCAATTCTTGATTGTCTTGATCCGAAACAAGTTTGATTGTATTCGGCACCCAATTCTTGATTTTCTTGATGCAAAACATGTTTGCGGTATTCCGGACTCAGTTCTTGATTTTCTTGATCCAAAACAAGTTTGGTTGTTTTCCGCACACAATTCTTGATTTTCTTGATGCAAAACATGTTTGCGTTATTCCTGACTCAATTCTTGATTGTCCTGATCCGAAACAAGTTTGTTTGTATTCCAGCCTCAAATTCTTGATTTTCTTGATGCAAAACATGTTTGCGCTATTCCGGACTCAGTTCTTGATTTTCTTGATCCGAAACAAATTTGGTTGTTTTCCGCACTCAATTCTTGGTTTTCTTGATGCAAAACATGTTTGCGGTATTCGTGACTCGGTATTTAATTTTCTTGATCCCAAACAAGTTTGTTTGTATTCCGCGCTCAATTCTTGATTTTCTTGAGGCAAAATATGTTTATTCCTGACTCAATTCTTGATTGTCTTGATCCGAAACAAATTTGATTGTATTCCGCACCCAATTCTTGATTTTCTTGATGCAAAACATGTTTGCGGTATTCCGGACTCAGTTCTTGATTTTCTTGATCCAAAACAAGTTTGGTTGTTTTCCGCACTCAATTCTTGATTTTCTTGATGCAAAACATGTTTGCGGTATTGCTGACTCGGTTTTTGATTTTCTTGATCCCAAACAAGTTTGTTTGTATTCCGCGCTCAATTCTTGATTTTCTTGATGCAAAACTTGTTTGCGGTATTCCGGACTCAGTTCTTGATTTTCTTGATCCAAAACAAGTATGTTTGTATTCCGGCCTCAAATTCCTTATTTTCTTGATGCAAAACATGTTTGCAGTATTCCGGACTCAGTTCTTGATTTTCTTGATCTAAAACAAGTTTGTTTGTATTCCGCACTCAAATTCTTGATTTTCTTGATGCAAAACATGTTTGCTGTATTCCGGACTCAGTTCTTGATTTTCGTAATTTCAAACAAGTTTGTTTGTATTCCGGACTCAGATTCTTGATTTTCTTGATGCAAAACTTATTTGCGGTATTCCGGACTCAGTTCCTGATTTTCTTGATCCAAAACAACTTTGTTTATATTCCGGACTCAAATTCTTGATTTTCTTGATGCTAAACTTGTTTGCGGTATTCCGGACTCAGTTCTTGAATTTCTTGATCCGAAACAAGTTTGGTTGTTTTCCGCCCTCAATTCTTGATTTTCTTGATGCAAAACTTGTTTGCGGTATTCCGGACTCAGTTCTTGATTTTCTTGATCCAAAACAAGTATGTTTGTATTCCGGCCTCAAATTCCTTATTTTCTTGATGCAAAACATGTTTGCAGTATTCCGGACTCAGTTCTTGATTTTCTTGATCCGAAACAAGTTTGTTTGTATTCCAGCCTCAAATTCTTGATTTTCTTGATGCAAAACATGTTTGCGGTATTCCGGACTCAGTTCTTGATTTTCTTGATCCGAAACAAATTTGGTTGTTTTCCGCACTCAATTCTTGGTTTTCTTGATGCAAAACATGTTTGCGGTATTCATGACTCAATTCTTGATTTTCTTGTTCCAAAACAAGTTTGGTTGTTTTCCACACTCAATTCTTGATTTTCTTGATGCAAAACATGTTTGCGGTATTCGTGACTCGGTATTTAATTTTCTTGATCCCAAACAAGTTTGTTTGTATTCCGCGCTCAATTCTTGATTTTCTTGATGCAAAATATGTTTATTCCTGACTCAATTCTTGATTGTCTTGATCCGAAACAAGTTTGGTTGTATTCCGCACCCAATTCTTGATTTTCTTGATGCAAAACATGTTTGCGGTATTCCGGACTCAATTCTTGATTTTCTTGATCCTAAACAAGTTTGGTTGTTTTCCGCACTCAATTCTTGATTTTCTTGATACAAAACATGTTTGCGGTATTGCTGACTCGATTTTTGATTTTCTTGATCCCAAACAAGTTTGTTTGTATTCCGCGCTCAATTCTTGATTATTCTTGATGCAAAACTTGTTTGCGGTATTCAGGACTCAGTTCTTGATTTTCTTGATCCAAAACAAGTATGTTTGTATTCCGGCCTCAAATTCCTTATTTTCTTGATGCAAAACATGTTTGCAGTATTCCGGACTCAGTTCTTGATTTTCTTGATCTAAAACAAGTTTGTTTGTATTCCGCACTCAAATTCTTGATTTTCTTGATGCAAAACATGTTTGCGGCATTCCAGACTCAGTTCTTGATTTTCCTAATTTCAAACAAGTTTGTTTGTATTCCGGACTCAGATTCTTGATTTTCTTGATGCAAAACTTGTTTGCGGTATTCCGGACTCAGTTCCTGATTTTCTTGATCCAAAACAAGTTTGTTTATATTCCGGACTCAAATTCTTGATTTTCTTGATGCTAAACTTGTTTGCGGTATTCCGGACTCAGTTCTTGATTTTCTTGATCCGAAACAAGTTTGGTTGTTTTCCGCACTCAATTCTTGATTTTCTTGATGCAAAACATGTTTGCGGTATTCCTGACTCGGTTTTTATTTTCTTGATCCCAAACAAGTTTGTTTGTATTCCGCACTCAAATTCTTGATTTTCTTGATGCAAAACTTGTTTGCGGTATTCCGGACTCAGTTCTTGATTTTCTTGATCCGAAACAAGTCTGGTTGTATTCCGCACACAATTCTTGATTTTCTTGATGCAAAACATGTTTGCGGTATTCCTGACTCAATTCTTGATTTTCTTGATCCAAAACAAGTTTGTTTGTATTTCGGACTCAAATTCTTGATTTTCTTGATGCAAAACTTGTTTGCGGTATTCCGGACTAAGTTCTTGATTTTCTTGATCCGAAACAAGTTTGGTTGTATTCCGCACTCAATTCTTGGTTTTCTTGATGCAAAACATGTTTGCGGTATTCATAACTCAATTCTTGATTTTCTTGTTCCAAAACAAGTTTGGTTGTTTTCCACACTCAATTCTTGATTTTCTTGACGCTAAACATGTTTGCGGTATTGCTGACTCTGTTTTTCATTTTCTTGATCCCAAACAAGTTTGTTTGTATTCCGCGCTCAATTCTTGATTTTCTTGATGGAAAACTTGTTTGTAGTATTCCGAACTCAGTTCTTGATTTTCTTGATCCAAAACAAGTATGTTTGTATTCCGGCCTCAAATTCCTATTTTCTTGATGCAAAACATGTTTGCGGTATTCCGGACTCAGTTCTTGATTTTCTTGATCTAAAACAAGTTCATTTGTATTCCGCACTCAAATTCTTGATTTTCTTGATGCAAAACATGTTTGCGGTATTCCGGACTCAGTTCTTGATTTTCGTCATTTAAAACAAATTTGTTTGTATTCCGGATTCAGATTCTTGATTTTGTTGACGGAAAACTTGTTTGCGGTATTCCGGACTCAGTTCCTGATTTTCTTGATCCAAAACAAGTTTTTTTTTTCCGGACTCAAATTCTTGATTTTTTCTTGATGCAAAACTTGTTTGCGGTATTCCGGACTGAGTTCTTGATTTTCTTGATCCGAAACAAGTTTGGTTGTATTCCGCACACAATTCTTGATTTTCTTGATGCAAAACATGTTTGCGTTATTCCTGACTCAATTCTTGATTGTCCTGATCCGAAACAAATTTGTTTGTATTCCAGCCTCAAATTCTTGATTTTCTTGATGCAAAACATGTTTGCGCTATTCCGGACTCAGTTCTTGATTTTCTTGATCCGAAACAAATTTGGTTGTTTTCCGCACTCAATTCTTGGTTTTCTTGATGCAAAACATGTTTGCGGTATTCGTGACTCGGTATTTAATTTTCTTGATCCCAAACAAGTTTGTTTGTATTCCGCGCTCAATTCTTGATTTTCTTGAGGCAAAATATGTTTATTCCTGACTCAATTCTTGATTGTCTTGATCCGAAACAAGTTTGATTGTATTCTGCACCCAATTCTTGATTTTCTTGATGCAAAACATGTTTGCGGTATTCCGGACTCAGTTCTTGATTTTCTTGATCCAAAACAAGTTTGGTTGTTTTCCGCACTCAATTCTTGATTTTCTTGATGCAAAACATGTTTGCGGTATTGCTGACTCGGTTTTTGATTTTCTTGATCCCAAACAAGTTTGTTTGTATTCCGCGCTCAATTCTTGATTTTCTTGATGCAAAACTTGTTTGCGGTATTCCGGACTCAGTTCTTGATTTTCTTGATCCAAAACAAGTATGTTTGTATTCCGGCCTCAAATTCCTTATTTTCTTGATGCAAAACATGTTTGCAGTATTCCGGACTCAGTTCTTGATTTTCTTGATCTAAAACAAGTTTGTTTGTATTCCGCACTCAAATTCTTGATTTTCTTGATGCAAAACATGTTTGCTGTATTCCGGACTCAGTTCTTGATTTTCGTAATTTCAAACAAGTTTGTTTGTATTCCGGACTCAGATTCTTGATTTTCTTGATGCAAAACTTATTTGCGGTATTCCGGACTCAGTTCCTGATTTTCTTGATCCAAAACAACTTTGTTTATATTCCGGACTCAAATTCTTGATTTTCTTGATGCAAAACTTGTTTGCGGTATTCCGGACTGAGTTCTTGATTTTCTTGATCCGAAACAAGTTTGGTTGTATTCCGCACACAATTCTTGATTTTCTTGATGCAAAACATGTTTGCGTTATTCCTGACTCAATTCTTGATTGTCCTGATCCGAAACAAGTTTGTTTGTATTCCAGCCTCAAATTCTTGATTTTCTTGATGCAAAACATGTTTGCGCTATTCCGGACTCAGTTCTTGATTTTCTTGATCCGAAACAAATTTGGTTGTTTTCCGCACTCAATTCTTGGTTTTCTTGATGCAAAACATGTTTGCGGTATTCGTGACTCGGTATTTAATTTTCTTGATCCCAAACAAGTTTGTTTGTATTCCGCGCTCAATTCTTGATTTTCTTGAGGCAAAATATGTTTATTCCTGACTCAATTCTTGATTGTCTTGATCCGAAACAAGTTTGATTGTATTCTGCACCCAATTCTTGATTTTCTTGATGCAAAACATGTTTGCGGTATTCCGGACTCAGTTCTTGATTTTCTTGATCCAAAACAAGTTTGGTTGTTTTCCGCACTCAATTCTTGATTTTCTTGATGCAAAACATGTTTGCGGTATTGCTGACTCGGTTTTTGATTTTCTTGATCCCAAACAAGTTTGTTTGTATTCCGCGCTCAATTCTTGATTTTCTTGATGCAAAACTTGTTTGCGGTATTCCGGACTCAGTTCTTGATTTTCTTGATCCAAAACAAGTATGTTTGTATTCCGGCCTCAAATTCCTTATTTTCTTGATGCAAAACATGTTTGCAGTATTCCGGACTCAGTTCTTGATTTTCGTAATTTCAAACAAGTTTGTTTGTATTCCGGACTCAGATTCTTGATTTTCTTGATGCAAAACTTATTTGCGGTATTCCGGACTCAGTTCCTGATTTTCTTGATCCAAAACAACTTTGTTTATATTCCGGACTCAAATTCTTGATTTTCTTGATGCTAAACTTGTTTGCGGTATTCCGGACTCAGTTCTTGATTTTCTTGATCCGAAACAAGTTTGGTTGTTTTCCGCACTCAATTCTTGATTTTCTTGATGCAAAACATGTTTGCGGTATTCCTGACTCGGTTTTTATTTTCTTGATCCCAAACAAGTTTGTTTGTATTCCGCACTCAAATTCTTGATTTTCTTGATGCAAAACATGTTTGCGGTATTCCTGACTCAATTCTTGATTTTCTTGATCCAAAACAAGTTTGTTTGTATTTCGGACTCAAATTCTTGATTTTCTTGATGCAAAACTTGTTTGCGGTATTCCGGACTAAGTTCTTGATTTTCTTGATCCGAAACAAGTTTGGTTGTATTCCGCACTCAATTCTTGGTTTTCTTGATGCAAAACATGTTTGCGGTATTCATAACTCAATTCTTGATTTTCTTGTTCCAAAACAAGTTTGGTTGTTTTCCACACTCAATTCTTGATTTTCTTGACGCTAAACATGTTTGCGGTATTGCTGACTCTGTTTTTCATTTTCTTGATCCCAAACAAGTTTGTTTGTATTCCGCGCTCAATTCTTGATTTTCTTGATGGAAAACTTGTTTGTAGTATTCCGAACTCAGTTCTTGATTTTCTTGATCCAAAACAAGTATGTTTGTATTCCGGCCTCAAATTCCTATTTTCTTGATGCAAAACATGTTTGCGGTATTCCGGACTCAGTTCTTGATTTTCTTGATCTAAAACAAGTTCATTTGTATTCCGCACTCAAATTCTTGATTTTCTTGATGCAAAACATGTTTGCGGTATTCCGGACTCAGTTCTTGATTTTCGTCATTTAAAACAAATTTGTTTGTATTCCGGATTCAGATTCTTGATTTTGTTGATGGAAAACTTGTTTGCGGTATTCCGGACTCAGTTCCTGATTTTCTTGATCCAAAACAAGTTTGTTTATATTCCGGACTCAAATTCTTGATTTTCTTGATGCTAAACTTGTTTGCGGTATTCCGGACTCAGTTCTTGATTTTCTTGATCCGAAACAAGTTTGGTTGTTTTCCGCACTCAATTCTTGATTTTCTTGATGCAAAACATGTTTGCGGTATTCCTGACTCGGTTTTTATTTTCTTGATCCCAAACAAGTTTGTTTGTATTCCGCACTCAAATTCTTGATTTTCTTGATGCAAAACTTGTTTGCGGTATTCCGGACTCAGTTCTTGATTTTCTTGATCCGAAACAAGTCTGGTTGTATTCCGCACACAATTCTTGATTTTCTTGATGCAAAACATGTTTGCGGTATTCCTGACTCAATTCTTGATTTTCTTGATCCAAAACAAGTTTGTTTGTATTTCGGACTCAAATTCTTGATTTTCTTGATGCAAAACTTGTTTGCGGTATTCCGGACTAAGTTCTTGATTTTCTTGATCCGAAACAAGTTTGGTTGTATTCCGCACTCAATTCTTGGTTTTCTTGATGCAAAACATGTTTGCGGTATTCATAACTCAATTCTTGATTTTCTTGTTCCAAAACAAGTTTGGTTGTTTTCCACACTCAATTCTTGATTTTCTTGACGCTAAACATGTTTGCGGTATTGCTGACTCTGTTTTTCATTTTCTTGATCCCAAACAAGTTTGTTTGTATTCCGCGCTCAATTCTTGATTTTCTTGATGGAAAACTTGTTTGTAGTATTCCGAACTCAGTTCTTGATTTTCTTGATCCAAAACAAGTATGTTTGTATTCCGGCCTCAAATTCCTATTTTCTTGATGCAAAACATGTTTGCAGTATTCCGGACTCAGTTCTTGATTTTCTTGATCTAAAACAAGTTTGTTTGTATTCCGCACTCAAATTCTTGATTTTCTTGATGCAAAACATGTTTGCGGCATTCCAGACTCAGTTCTTGATTTTCGTAATTTCAAACAAGTTTGTTTGTATTCCGGACTCAGATTCTTGATTTTCTTGATGCAAAACTTGTTTGCGGTATTCCGGACTCAGTTCCTGATTTTCTTGATCCAAAACAAGTTTGTTTATATTCCGGACTCAAATTCTTGATTTTCTTGATGCTAAACTTGTTTGCGGTATTCCGGACTCAGTTCTTGATTTTCTTGATCCGAAACAAGTTTGGTTGTTTTCCGCACTCAATTCTTGATTTTCTTGATGCAAAACATGTTTGCGGTATTCCTGACTCGGTTTTTATTTTCTTGATCCCAAACAAGTTTGTTTGTATTCCGCACTCAAATTCTTGATTTTCTTGATGCAAAACTTGTTTGCGGTATTCCGGACTCAGTTCTTGATTTTCTTGATCCGAAACAAGTCTGGTTGTATTCCGCACACAATTCTTCATTTTCTTGATGCAAAACATGTTTGCGGTATTCCTGACTCAATTCTTGATTTTCTTGATCCCAAACAAGTTTGTTTGTATTTCGGACTCAAATTCTTGATTTTCTTGATGCAAAACTTGTTTGCGGTATTCCGGACTAAGTTCTTGATTTTCTTGATCCGAAACAAGTTTGGTTGTATTCCGCACTCAATTCTTGGTTTTCTTGATGCAAAACATGTTTGCGGTATTCATAACTCAATTCTTGATTTTCTTGTTCCAAAACAAGTTTGGTTGTTTTCCACACTCAATTCTTGATTTTCTTGACGCTAAACATGTTTGCGGTATTGCTGACTCTGTTTTTCATTTTCTTGATCCCAAACAAGTTTGTTTGTATTCCGCGCTCAATTCTTGATTTTCTTGATGGAAAACTTGTTTGTAGTATTCCGAACTCAGTTCTTGATTTTCTTGATCCAAAACAAGTATGTTTGTATTCCGGCCTCAAATTCCTATTTTCTTGATGCAAAACATGTTTGCGGTATTCCGGACTCAGTTCTTGATTTTCTTGATCTAAAACAAGTTCATTTGTATTCCGCACTCAAATTCTTGATTTTCTTGATGCAAAACATGTTTGCGGTATTCCGGACTCAGTTCTTGATTTTCGTCATTTAAAACAAATTTGTTTGTATTCCGGATTCAGATTCTTGATTTTGTTGATGGAAAACTTGTTTGCGGTATTCCGGACTCAGTTCCTGATTTTCTTGATCCAAAACAAGTTTTTTTTTTCCGGACTCAAATTCTTGATTTTTTCTTGATGCAAAACTTGTTTGCGGTATTCCGGACTGAGTTCTTGATTTTCTTGATCCGAAACAAGTTTGGTTGTATTCCGCACACAATTCTTGATTTTCTTGATGCAAAACATGTTTGCGTTATTCCTGACTCAATTCTTGATTGTCCTGATCCGAAACAAGTTTGTTTTTATTCCAGCCTCAAATTCTTGATTTTCTTGATGCAAAACATGTTTGCGCTATTCCGGACTCAGTTCTTGATTTTCTTGATCCGAAACAAATTTGGTTGTTTTCCGCACTCAATTCTTGGTTTTCTTGATGCAAAACATGTTTGCGGTATTCGTGACTCGGTATTTAATTTTCTTGATCCCAAACAAGTTTGTTTGTATTCCGCGCTCAATTCTTGATTTTCTTGAGGCAAAATATGTTTATTCCTGACTCAATTCTTGATTGTCTTGATCCGAAACAAGTTTGATTGTATTCTGCACCCAATTCTTGATTTTCTTGATGCAAAACATGTTTGCGGTATTCCGGACTCAGTTCTTGATTTTCTTGATCCAAAACAAGTTTGGTTGTTTTCCGCACTCAATTCTTGATTTTCTTGATGCAAAACATGTTTGCGGTATTGCTGACTCGGTTTTTGATTTTCTTGATCCCAAACAAGTTTGTTTGTATTCCGCGCTCAATTCTTGATTTTCTTGATGCAAAACTTGTTTGCGGTATTCCGGACTCAGTTCTTGATTTTCTTGATCCAAAACAAGTATGTTTGTATTCCGGCCTCAAATTCCTTATTTTCTTGATGCAAAACATGTTTGCAGTATTCCGGACTCAGTTCTTGATTTTCTTGATCTAAAACAAGTTTGTTTGTATTCCGCACTCAAATTCTTGATTTTCTTGATGCAAAACATGTTTGCTGTATTCCGGACTCAGTTCTTGATTTTCGTAATTTCAAACAAGTTTGTTTGTATTCCGGACTCAGATTCTTGATTTTCTTGATGCAAAACTTATTTGCGGTATTCCGGACTCAGTTCCTGATTTTCTTGATCCAAAACAACTTTGTTTATATTCCGGACTCAAATTCTTGATTTTCTTGATGCAAAACTTGTTTGCGGTATTCCGGACTGAGTTCTTGATTTTCTTGATCCGAAACAAGTTTGGTTGTATTCCGCACACAATTCTTGATTTTCTTGATGCAAAACATGTTTGCGTTATTCCTGACTCAATTCTTGATTGTCCTGATCCGAAACAAGTTTGTTTGTATTCCAGCCTCAAATTCTTGATTTTCTTGATGCAAAACATGTTTGCGCTATTCCGGACTCAGTTCTTGATTTTCTTGATCCGAAACAAATTTGGTTGTTTTCCGCACTCAATTCTTGGTTTTCTTGATGCAAAACATGTTTGCGGTATTCGTGACTCGGTATTTAATTTTCTTGATCCCAAACAAGTTTGTTTGTATTCCGCGCTCAATTCTTGATTTTCTTGATGCAAAACATGTTTGCGGTATTCATAACTCAATTCTTGATTTTCTTGTTCCAAAACAAGTTTAGTTGTTTTCCACACTCAATTCTTGATTTTCTTGACGCTAAACATGTTTGCGGTATTGCTGACTCTGTTTTTCATTTTCTTGATCCCAAACAAGTTTGTTTGTATTCCGCGCTCAATTCTTGATTTTCTTGATGGAAAACTTGTTTGTCGTATTCCGAACTCAGTTCTTGATTTTCTTCATCCAAAACAAGTATGTTTGTATTCCGGCCTCAAATTCCTATTTTCTTGATGCAAAACATGTTTGCAGTATTCCGGACTCAGTTCTTGATTTTCTTGATCTAAAACAAGTTTGTTTGTATTCCGCACTCAAATTCTTGATTTTCTTGATGCAAAACATGTTTGCGGCATTCCAGACTCAGTTCTTGATTTTCGTAATTTCAAACAAGTTTGTTTGTATTCCGGACTCAGATTCTTGATTTTCTTGATGCAAAACTTGTTTGCGGTATTCCGGACTCAGTTCCTGATTTTCTTGATCCAAAACAAGTTTGTTTATATTCCGGACTCAAATTCTTGATTTTCTTGATGCTAAACTTGTTTGCGGTATTCCGGACTCAGTTCTTGATTTTCTTGATCCGAAACAAGTTTGGTTGTTTTCCGCACTCAATTCTTGATTTTCTTGATGCAAAACATGTTTGCGGTATTCCTGACTCGGTTTTTATTTTCTTGATCCCAAATAAGTTTGTTTGTATTCCGCACTCAAATTCTTGATTTTCTTGATGCAAAACAAGTTTGCGTTATTCCTGACTCAATTCTTGATTGTCCTGATCCGAAACAAGTTTGTTTGTATTCCAGCCTCAAATTCTTGATTTTCTTGATGCAAAACATGTTTGCGCTATTCCGGACTCAGTTCTTGATTTTCTTGATCCGAAACAAATTTGGTTGTTTTCCGCACTCAATTCTTGGTTTTCTTGATGCAAAACATGTTTGCGGTATTCGTGACTCGGTATTTAATTTTCTTGATCCCAAACAAGTTTGTTTGTATTCCGCGCTCAATTCTTGATTTTCTTGAGGCAAAATATGTTTATTCCTGACTCAATTCTTGATTGTCTTGATCCGAAACAAGTTTGATTGTATTCTGCACCCAATTCTTGATTTTCTTGATGCAAAACATGTTTGCGGTATTCCGGACTCAGTTCTTGATTTTCTTGATCCAAAACAAGTTTGGTTGTTTTCCGCACTCAATTCTTGATTTTCTTGATGCAAAACATGTTTGCGGTATTGCTGACTCGGTTTTTGATTTTCTTGATCCCAAACAAGTTTGTTTGTATTCCGCGCTCAATTCTTGATTTTCTTGATGCAAAACTTGTTTGCGGTATTCCGGACTCAGTTCTTGATTTTCTTGATCCAAAACAAGTATGTTTGTATTCCGGCCTCAAATTCCTTATTTTCTTGATGCAAAACATGTTTGCAGTATTCCGGACTCAGTTCTTGATTTTCGTAATTTCAAACAAGTTTGTTTGTATTCCGGACTCAGATTCTTGATTTTCTTGATGCAAAACTTATTTGCGGTATTCCGGACTCAGTTCCTGATTTTCTTGATCCAAAACAACTTTGTTTATATTCCGGACTCAAATTCTTGATTTTCTTGATGCTAAACTTGTTTGCGGTATTCCGGACTCAGTTCTTGATTTTCTTGATCCGAAACAAGTTTGGTTGTTTTCCGCACTCAATTCTTGATTTTCTTGATGCAAAACATGTTTGCGGTATTCCTGACTCGGTTTTTATTTTCTTGATCCCAAACAAGTTTGTTTGTATTCCGCACTCAAATTCTTGATTTTCTTGATGCAAAACATGTTTGCGGTATTCCTGACTCAATTCTTGATTTTCTTGATCCAAAACAAGTTTGTTTGTATTTCGGACTCAAATTCTTGATTTTCTTGATGCAAAACTTGTTTGCGGTATTCCGGACTAAGTTCTTGATTTTCTTGATCCGAAACAAGTTTGGTTGTATTCCGCACTCAATTCTTGGTTTTCTTGATGCAAAACATGTTTGCGGTATTCATAACTCAATTCTTGATTTTCTTGTTCCAAAACAAGTTTGGTTGTTTTCCACACTCAATTCTTGATTTTCTTGACGCTAAACATGTTTGCGGTATTGCTGACTCTGTTTTTCATTTTCTTGATCCCAAACAAGTTTGTTTGTATTCCGCGCTCAATTCTTGATTTTCTTGATGGAAAACTTGTTTGTAGTATTCCGAACTCAGTTCTTGATTTTCTTGATCCAAAACAAGTATGTTTGTATTCCGGCCTCAAATTCCTATTTTCTTGATGCAAAACATGTTTGCGGTATTCCGGACTCAGTTCTTGATTTTCTTGATCTAAAACAAGTTCATTTGTATTCCGCACTCAAATTCTTGATTTTCTTGATGCAAAACATGTTTGCGGTATTCCGGACTCAGTTCTTGATTTTCGTCATTTAAAACAAATTTGTTTGTATTCCGGATTCAGATTCTTGATTTTGTTGATGGAAAACTTGTTTGCGGTATTCCGGACTCAGTTCCTGATTTTCTTGATCCAAAACAAGTTTTTTTTTTCCGGACTCAAATTCTTGATTTTTTCTTGATGCAAAACTTGTTTGCGGTATTCCGGACTGAGTTCTTGATTTTCTTGATCCGAAACAAGTTTGGTTGTATTCCGCACACAATTCTTGATTTTCTTGATGCAAAACATGTTTGCGTTATTCCTGACTCAATTCTTGATTGTCCTGATCCGAAACAAGTTTGTTTGTATTCCAGCCTCAAATTCTTGATTTTCTTGATGCAAAACATGTTTGCGCTATTCCGGACTCAGTTCTTGATTTTCTTGATCCGAAGCAAATTTGGTTGTTTTCCGCACTCAATTCTTGGTTTTCTTGATGCAAAACATGTTTGCGGTATTCGTGACTCGGTATTTAATTTTCTTGATCCCAAACAAGTTTGTTTGTATTCCGCGCTCAATTCTTGATTTTCTTGAGGCAAAATATGTTTATTCCTGACTCAATTCTTGATTGTCTTGATCCGAAACAAGTTTGATTGTATTCTGCACCCAATTCTTGATTTTCTTGATGCAAAACATGTTTGCGGTATTCCGGACTCAGTTCTTGATTTTCTTGATCCAAAACAAGTTTGGTTGTTTTCCGCACTCAATTCTTGATTTTCTTGATGCAAAACATGTTTGCGGTATTGCTGACTCGGTTTTTGATTTTCTTGATCCCAAACAAGTTTGTTTGTATTCCGCGCTCAATTCTTGATTTTCTTGATGCAAAACTTGTTTGCGGTATTCCGGACTCAGTTCTTGATTTTCTTGATCCAAAACAAGTATGTTTGTATTCCGGCCTCAAATTCCTTATTTTCTTGATGCAAAACATGTTTGCAGTATTCCGGACTCAGTTCTTGATTTTCTTGATCTAAAACAAGTTTGTTTGTATTCCGCACTCAAATTCTTGATTTTCTTGATGCAAAACATGTTTGCTGTATTCCGGACTCAGTTCTTGATTTTCGTAATTTCAAACAAGTTTGTTTGTATTCCGGACTCAGATTCTTGATTTTCTTGATGCAAAACTTATTTGCGGTATTCCGGACTCAGTTCCTGATTTTCTTGATCCAAAACAACTTTGTTTATATTCCGGACTCAAATTCTTGATTTTCTTGATGCAAAACTTGTTTGCGGTATTCCGGACTGAGTTCTTGATTTTCTTGATCCGAAACAAGTTTGGTTGTATTCCGCACACAATTCTTGATTTTCTTGATGCAAAACATGTTTGCGTTATTCCTGACTCAATTCTTGATTGTCCTGATCCGAAACAAGTTTGTTTGTATTCCAGCCTCAAATTCTTGATTTTCTTGATGCAAAACATGTTTGCGCTATTCCGGACTCAGTTCTTGATTTTCTTGATCCGAAACAAATTTGGTTGTTTTCCGCACTCAATTCTTGGTTTTCTTGATGCAAAACATGTTTGCGGTATTCGTGACTCGGTATTTAATTTTCTTGATCCCAAACAAGTTTGTTTGTATTCCGCGCTCAATTCTTGATTTTCTTGAGGCAAAATATGTTTATTCCTGACTCAATTCTTGATTGTCTTGATCCGAAACAAGTTTGATTGTATTCTGCACCCAATTCTTGATTTTCTTGATGCAAAACATGTTTGCGGTATTCCGGACTCAGTTCTTGATTTTCTTGATCCAAAACAAGTTTGGTTGTTTTCCGCACTCAATTCTTGATTTTCTTGATGCAAAACATGTTTGCGGTATTGCTGACTCGGTTTTTGATTTTCTTGATCCCAAACAAGTTTGTTTGTATTCCGCGCTCAATTCTTGATTTTCTTGATGCAAAACTTGTTTGCGGTATTCCGGACTCAGTTCTTGATTTTCTTGATCCAAAACAAGTATGTTTGTATTCCGGCCTCAAATTCCTTATTTTCTTGATGCAAAACATGTTTGCAGTATTCCGGACTCAGTTCTTGATTTTCGTAATTTCAAACAAGTTTGTTTGTATTCCGGACTCAGATTCTTGATTTTCTTGATGCAAAACTTATTTGCGGTATTCCGGACTCAGTTCCTGATTTTCTTGATCCAAAACAACTTTGTTTATATTCCGGACTCAAATTCTTGATTTTCTTGATGCTAAACTTGTTTGCGGTATTCCGGACTCAGTTCTTGATTTTCTTGATCCGAAACAAGTTTGGTTGTTTTCCGCACTCAATTCTTGATTTTCTTGATGCAAAACATGTTTGCGGTATTCCTGACTCGGTTTTTATTTTCTTGATCCCAAACAAGTTTGTTTGTATTCCGCACTCAAATTCTTGATTTTCTTGATGCAAAACTTGTTTGCGGTATTCCGGACTCAGTTCTTGATTTTCTTGATCCGAAACAAGTTTGGTTGTATTCTGCACTCAATTCTTGGTTTTCTTGATGCAAAACATGTTTGCGGTATTCATAACTCAATTCTTGATTTTCTTGTTCCAAAACAAGTTTGGTTGTTTTCCACACTCAATTCTTGATTTTCTTGATGCAAAACATGTTTGCGGTATTGCTGACTCGGTTTTTTATTTTCTTGATTCCAAACAAGTTTGTTTGTATTCCGCGCTCAATTCTTGATTTTCTTGATGCAAAACTTGTTTGCAGTATTCCGGACTCAGTTCTTGATTTTCTTGATCCAAAACAAGTATGTTTGTATTCCGGCCTCAAATTCTAATTTTCTTGATGCAAAACATGTTTGCGGTATTCCGGACTCAGTTCTTGATTTTCATGATCTAAAACTAGTTTGTTTGTATTCCGCACTCAAATTCTTGATTTTCTTGATGCAAAACATGTTTGCGGTATTCCGGACTCAGTTCTTGATTTTCGTCATTTAAAACAAGTTTGTTTTTATTACGGATTCAGATTCTTGATTTTCTTGATGCAAAACTTGTTTGCGGTATTCCGGACTCAGTTCCTGATTTTCTTGATCGAAAACAACTTTTTTTATATTCCGGACTCAAATTCTTGATTTTCTTGATGCAAAACTTGTTTGCGGTATTCCGGACTGAGTTCTTGATTTTCTTGATCCGAAACAAGTTTGGTTGTATTCCGCACACAATTCTTGATTTTCTTGATGCAAAACATGTTTGCGTTATTCCTGACTCAATTCTTGATTGTCCTGATCCGAAACAAGTTTGTTTGTATTCCAGCCTCAAATTCTTGATTTTCTTGATGCAAAACATGTTTGCGCTATTCCGGACTCAGTTCTTGATTTTCTTGATCCGAAGCAAATTTGGTTGTTTTCCGCACTCAATTCTTGGTTTTCTTGATGCAAAACATGTTTGCGGTATTCGTGACTCGGTATTTAATTTTCTTGATCCCAAACAAGTTTGTTTGTATTCCGCGCTCAATTCTTGATTTTCTTGAGGCAAAATATGTTTATTCCTGACTCAATTCTTGATTGTCTTGATCCGAAACAAGTTTGATTGTATTCTGCACCCAATTCTTGATTTTCTTGATGCAAAACATGTTTGCGGTATTCCGGACTCAGTTCTTGATTTTCTTGATCCAAAACAAGTTTGGTTGTTTTCCGCACTCAATTCTTGATTTTCTTGATGCAAAACATGTTTGCGGTATTGCTGACTCGGTTTTTGATTTTCTTGATCCCAAACAAGTTTGTTTGTATTCCGCGCTCAATTCTTGATTTTCTTGATGCAAAACTTGTTTGCGGTATTCCGGACTCAGTTCTTGATTTTCTTGATCCAAAACAAGTATGTTTGTATTCCGGCCTCAAATTCCTTATTTTCTTGATGCAAAACATGTTTGCAGTATTCCGGACTCAGTTCTTGATTTTCTTGATCTCAAACAAGTTTGTTTGTATTCCGCACTCAAATTCTTGATTTTCTTGATGCAAAACATGTTTGCTGTATTCCGGACTCAGTTCTTGATTTTCGTAATTTCAAACAAGTTTGTTTGTATTCCGGACTCAGATTCTTGATTTTCTTGATGCAAAACTTATTTGCGGTATTCCGGACTCAGTTCCTGATTTTCTTGATCCAAAACAACTTTGTTTATATTCCGGACTCAAATTCTTGATTTTCTTGATGCAAAACTTGTTTGCGGTATTCCGGACTGAGTTCTTGATTTTCTTGATCCGAAACAAGTTTGGTTGTATTCCGCACACAATTCTTGATTTTCTTGATGCAAAACATGTTTGCGTTATTCCTGACTCAATTCTTGATTGTCCTGATCCGAAACAAGTTTGTTTGTATTCCAGCCTCAAATTCTTGATTTTCTTGATGCAAAACATGTTTGCGCTATTCCGGACTCAGTTTTTGATTTTCTTGATCCGAAACAAATTTGGTTGTTTTCCGCACTCAATTCTTGGTTTTCTTGATGCAAAACATGTTTGCGGTATTCGTGACTCGGTATTTAATTTTCTTGATCCCAAACAAGTTTGTTTGTATTCCGCGCTCAATTCTTGATTTTCTTGAGGCAAAATATGTTTATTCCTGACTCAATTCTTGATTGTCTTGATCCGAAACAAGTTTGATTGTATTCTGCACCCAATTCTTGATTTTCTTGATGCAAAACATGTTTGCGGTATTCCGGACTCAGTTCTTGATTTTCTTGATCCAAAACAAGTTTGGTTGTTTTCCGCACTCAATTCTTGATTTTCTTGATGCAAAACATGTTTGCGGTATTGCTGACTCGGTTTTTTATTTTCTTGATCCCAAACAAGTTTGTTTGTATTCCGCGCTCAATTCTTGATTTTCTTGATGCAAAACTTGTTTGCGGTATTCCGGACTCAGTTCTTGATTTTCTTGATCCAAAACAAGTATGTTTGTATTCCGGCCTCAAATTCCTTATTTTCTTGATGCAAAACATGTTTGCAGTATTCCGGACTCAGTTCTTGATTTTCGTAATTTCAAACAAGTTTGTTTGTATTCCGGACTCAGATTCTTGATTTTCTTGATGCAAAACTTATTTGCGGTATTCCGGACTCAGTTCCTGATTTTCTTGATCCAAAACAACTTTGTTTATATTCCGGACTCAAATTCTTGATTTTCTTGATGCTAAACTTGTTTGCGGTATTCCGGACTCAGTTCTTGATTTTCTTGATCCGAAACAAGTTTGGTTGTTTTCCGCACTCAATTCTTGATTTTCTTGATGCAAAACATGTTTGCGGTATTCCTGACTCGGTTTTTATTTTCTTGATCCCAAACAAGTTTGTTTGTATTCCGCACTCAAATTCTTGATTTTCTTGATGCAAAACTTGTTTGCGGTATTCCGGACTCAGTTCTTGATTTTCTTGATCCGAAACAAGTTTGGTTGTATTCTGCACTCAATTCTTGGTTTTCTTGATGCAAAACATGTTTGCGGTATTCATAACTCAATTCTTGATTTTCTTGTTCCAAAACAAGTTTGGTTGTTTTCCACACTCAATTCTTGATTTTCTTGATGCAAAACATGTTTGCGGTATTGCTGACTCGGTTTTTTATTTTCTTGATTCCAAACAAGTTTGTTTGTATTCCGCGCTCAATTCTTGATTTTCTTGATGCAAAACTTGTTTGCAGTATTCCGGACTCAGTTCTTGATTTTCTTGATCCAAAACAGGTATGTTTGTATTCCGGCCTCAAATTCTAATTTTCTTGATGCAAAACATGTTTGCGGTATTCCGGACTCAGTTCTTGATTTTCATGATCTAAAACTAGTTTGTTTGTATTCCGCACTCAAATTCTTGATTTTCTTGATGCAAAACATGTTTGCGGTATTCCGGACTCAGTTCTTGATTTTCGTCATTTAAAACAAGTTTGTTTTTATTACGGATTCAGATTCTTGATTTTCTTGATGCAAAACTTGTTTGCGGTATTCCGGACTCAGTTCCTGATTTTCTTGATCGAAAACAACTTTTTTTATATTCCGGACTCAAATTCTTGATTTTCTTGATGCAAAACTTGTTTGCGGTATTCCGGACTGAGTTCTTGATTTTCTTGATCCGAAACAAGTTTGGTTGTATTCCGCACACAATTCTTGATTTTCTTGATGCAAAACATGTTTGCGTTATTCCTGACTCAATTCTTGATTGTCCTGATCCGAAACAAGTTTGTTTGTATTCCAGCCTCAAATTCTTGATTTTCTTGATGCAAAACATGTTTGCGCTATTCCGGACTCAGTTCTTGATTTTCTTGATCCGAAGCAAATTTGGTTGTTTTCCGCACTCAATTCTTGGTTTTCTTGATGCAAAACATGTTTGCGGTATTCGTGACTCGGTATTTAATTTTCTTGATCCCAAACAAGTTTGTTTGTATTCCGCGCTCAATTCTTGATTTTCTTGAGGCAAAATATGTTTATTCCTGACTCAATTCTTGATTGTCTTGATCCGAAACAAGTTTGATTGTATTCTGCACCCAATTCTTGATTTTCTTGATGCAAAACATGTTTGCGGTATTCCGGACTCAGTTCTTGATTTTCTTGATCCAAAACAAGTTTGGTTGTTTTCCGCACTCAATTCTTGATTTTCTTGATGCAAAACATGTTTGCGGTATTGCTGACTCGGTTTTTGATTTTCTTGATCCCAAACAAGTTTGTTTGTATTCCGCGCTCAATTCTTGATTTTCTTGATGCAAAACTTGTTTGCGGTATTCCGGACTCAGTTCTTGATTTTCTTGATCCAAAACAAGTATGTTTGTATTCCGGCCTCAAATTCCTTATTTTCTTGATGCAAAACATGTTTGCAGTATTCCGGACTCAGTTCTTGATTTTCTTGATCTCAAACAAGTTTGTTTGTATTCCGCACTCAAATTCTTGATTTTCTTGATGCAAAACATGTTTGCTGTATTCCGGACTCAGTTCTTGATTTTCGTAATTTCAAACAAGTTTGTTTGTATTCCGGACTCAGATTCTTGATTTTCTTGATGCAAAACTTATTTGCGGTATTCCGGACTCAGTTCCTGATTTTCTTGATCCAAAACAACTTTGTTTATATTCCGGACTCAAATTCTTGATTTTCTTGATGCAAAAGTTGTTTGCGGTATTCCGGACTGAGTTCTTGATTTTCTTGATCCGAAACAAGTTTGGTTGTATTCCGCACACAATTCTTGATTTTCTTGATGCAAAACATGTTTGCGTTATTCCTGACTCAATTCTTGATTGTCCTGATCCGAAACAAGTTTGTTTGTATTCCAGCCTCAAATTCTTGATTTTCTTGATGCAAAACATGTTTGCGCTATTCCGGACTCAGTTCTTGATTTTCTTGATCCGAAACAAATTTGGTTGTTTTCCGCACTCAATTCTTGGTTTTCTTGATGCAAAACATGTTTGCGGTATTCGTGACTCGGTATTTAATTTTCTTGATCCCAAACAAGTTTGTTTGTATTCCGCGCTCAATTCTTGATTTTCTTGAGGCAAAATATGTTTATTCCTGACTCAATTCTTGATTGTCTTGATCCGAAACAAGTTTGATTGTATTCTGCACCCAATTCTTGATTTTCTTGATGCAAAACATGTTTGCGGTATTCCGGACTCAGTTCTTGATTTTCTTGATCCAAAACAAGTTTGGTTGTTTTCCGCACTCAATTCTTGATTTTCTTGATGCAAAACATGTTTGTGGTATTGCTGACTCGGTTTTTGATTTTCTTGATCCCAAACAAGTTTGTTTGTATTCCGCGCTCAATTCTTGATTTTCTTGATGCAAAACTTGTTTGCGGTATTCCGGACTCAGTTCTTGATTTTCTTGATCCAAAACAAGTATGTTTGTATTCCGGCCTCAAATTCCTTATTTTCTTGATGCAAAACATGTTTGCAGTATTCCGGACTCAGTTCTTGATTTTCGTAATTTCAAACAAGTTTGTTTGTATTCCGGACTCAGATTCTTGATTTTCTTGATGCAAAACTTATTTGCGGTATTCCGGACTCAGTTCCTGATTTTCTTGATCCAAAACAACTTTGTTTATATTCCGGACTCAAATTCTTGATTTTCTTGATGCTAAACTTGTTTGCGGTATTCCGGACTCAGTTCTTGATTTTCTTGATCCGAAACAAGTTTGGTTGTTTTCCGCACTCAATTCTTGATTTTCTTGATGCAAAACATGTTTGCGGTATTCCTGACTCGGTTTTTATTTTCTTGATCCCAAACAAGTTTGTTTGTATTCCGCACTCAAATTCTTGATTTTCTTGATGCAAAACTTGTTTGCGGTATTCCGGACTCAGTTCTTGATTTTCTTGATCCGAAACAAGTTTGGTTGTATATTCTGCACTCAATTCTTGGTTTTCTTGATGCAAAACATGTTTGCGGTATTCATAACTCAATTCTTGATTTTCTTGTTCCAAAACAAGTTTGGTTGTTTTCCACACTCAATTCTTGATTTTCTTGATGCAAAACATGTTTGCGGTATTGCTGACTCGGTTTTTTATTTTCTTGATTCCAAACAAGTTTGTTTGTATTCCGCGCTCAATTCTTGATTTTCTTGATGCAAAACTTGTTTGCAGTATTCCGGACTCAGTTCTTGATTTTCTTGATCCAAAACAAGTATGTTTGTATTCCGGCCTCAAATTCTAATTTTCTTGATGCAAAACATGTTTGCGGTATTCCGGACTCAGTTCTTGATTTTCATGATCTAAAACTAGTTTGTTTGTATTCCGCACTCAAATTCTTGATTTTCTTGATGCAAAACATGTTTGCGGTATTCCGGACTCAGTTCTTGATTTTCGTCATTTAAAACAAGTTTGTTTTTATTACGGATTCAGATTCTTGATTTTCTTGATGCAAAACTTGTTTGCGGTATTCCGGACTCAGTTCCTGATTTTTTTGATCGAAAACAACTTTTTTTATATTCCGGACTCAAATTCTTGATTTTCTTGATGCAAAAGTTGTTTGCGGTATTCCGGACTGAGTTCTTGATTTTCTTGATCCGAAACAAGTTTGGTTGTATTCCGCACACAATTCTTGATTTTCTTGATGCAAAACATGTTTGCGTTATTCCTGACTCAATTCTTGATTGTCCTGATCCGAAACAAGTTTGTTTGTATTCCAGCCTCAAATTCTTGATTTTCTTAATGCAAAACATGTTTGCGCTATTCCGGACTCAGTTCTTGATTTTCTTGATCCGAAACAAATTTGGTTGTTTTCCGCACTCAATTCTTGGTTTTCTTGATGCAAAACATGTTTGCGGTATTCGTGACTCGGTATTTAATTTTCTTGATCCCAAACAAGTTTGTTTGTATTCCGCGCTCAATTCTTGATTTTCTTGAGGCAAAATATGTTTATTCCTGACTCAATTCTTGATTGTCTTGATCCGAAACAAGTTTGATTGTATTCTGCACCCAATTCTTGATTTTCTTGATGCAAAACATGTTTGCGGTATTCCGGACTCAGTTCTTGATTTTCTTGATCCAAAACAAGTTTGGTTGTTTTCCGCACTCAATTCTTGATTTTCTTGATGCAAAACATGTTTGTGGTATTGCTGACTCGGTTTTTGATTTTCTTGATCCCAAACAAGTTTGTTTGTATTCCGCGCTCAATTCTTGATTTTCTTGATGCAAAACTTGTTTGCGGTATTCCGGACTCAGTTCTTGATTTTCTTGATCCAAAACAAGTATGTTTGTATTCCGGCCTCAAATTCCTTATTTTCTTGATGCAAAACATGTTTGCAGTATTCCGGACTCAGTTCTTGATTTTCGTAATTTCAAACAAGTTTGTTTGTATTCCGGACTCAGATTCTTGATTTTCTTGATGCAAAACTTATTTGCGGTATTCCGGACTCAGTTCCTGATTTTCTTGATCCAAAACAACTTTGTTTATATTCCGGACTCAAATTCTTGATTTTCTTGATGCTAAACTTGTTTGCGGTATTCCGGACTCAGTTCTTGATTTTCTTGATCCGAAACAAGTTTGGTTGTTTTCCGCACTCAATTCTTGATTTTCTTGATGCAAAACATGTTTGCGGTATTCCTGACTCGGTTTTTATTTTCTTGATCCCAAACAAGTTTGTTTGTATTCCGCACTCAAATTCTTGATTTTCTTGATGCAAAACTTGTTTGCGGTATTCCGGACTCAGTTCTTGATTTTCTTGATCCGAAACAAGTTTGGTTGTATTCTGCACTCAATTCTTGGTTTTCTTGATGCAAAACATGTTTGCGGTATTCATAACTCAATTCTTGATTTTCTTGTTCCAAAACAAGTTTGGTTGTTTTCCACACTCAATTCTTGATTTTCTTGATGCAAAACATGTTTGCGGTATTGCTGACTCGGTTTTTTATTTTCTTGATTCCAAACAAGTTTGTTTGTATTCCGCGCTCAATTCTTGATTTTCTTGATGCAAAACTTGTTTGCAGTATTCCGGACTCAGTTCTTGATTTTCTTGATCCAAAACAAGTATGTTTGTATTCCGGCCTCAAATTCTAATTTTCTTGATGCAAAACATGTTTGCGGTATTCCGGACTCAGTTCTTGATTTTCATGATCTAAAACTAGTTTGTTTGTATTCCGCACTCAAATTCTTGATTTTCTTGATGCAAAACATGTTTGCGGTATTCCGGACTCAGTTCTTGATTTTCGTCATTTAAAACAAGTTTGTTTTTATTACGGATTCAGATTCTTGATTTTCTTGATGCAAAACTTGTTTGCGGTATTCCGGACTCAGTTCCTGATTTTTTTGATCGAAAACAACTTTTTTTATATTCCGGACTCAAATTCTTGATTTTCTTGATGCAAAACTTGTTTGCGGTATTCCGGACTGAGTTCTTGATTTTCTTGATCCGAAACAAGTTTGGTTGTATTCCGCACACAATTCTTGATTTTCTTGATGCAAAACATGTTTGCGTTATTCCTGACTCAATTCTTGATTGTCCTGATCCGAAACAAGTTTGTTTGTATTCCAGCCTCAAATTCTTGATTTTCTTGATGCAAAACATGTTTGCGCTATTCCGGACTCAGTTCTTGATTTTCTTGATCCGAAGCAAATTTGGTTGTTTTCCGCACTCAATTCTTGGTTTTCTTGATGCAAAACATGTTTGCGGTATTCGTGACTCGGTATTTAATTTTCTTGATCCCAAACAAGTTTGTTTGTATTCCGCGCTCAATTCTTGATTTTCTTGAGGCAAAATATGTTTATTCCTGACTCAATTCTTGATTGTCTTGATCCGAAACAAGTTTGATTGTATTCTGCACCCAATTCTTGATTTTCTTGATGCAAAACATGTTTGCGGTATTCCGGACTCAGTTCTTGATTTTCTTGATCCAAAACAAGTTTGGTTGTTTTCCGCACTCAATTCTTGATTTTCTTGATGCAAAACATGTTTGCGGTATTGCTGACTCGGTTTTTGATTTTCTTGATCCCAAACAAGTTTGTTTGTATTCCGCGCTCAATTCTTGATTTTCTTGATGCAAAACTTGTTTGCGGTATTCCGGACTCAGTTCTTGATTTTCTTGATCCAAAACAAGTATGTTTGTATTCCGGCCTCAAATTCCTTATTTTCTTGATGCAAAACATGTTTGCAGTATTCCGGACTCAGTTCTTGATTTTCTTGATCTCAAACAAGTTTGTTTGTATTCCGCACTCAAATTCTTGATTTTCTTGATGCAAAACATGTTTGCTGTATTCCGGACTCAGTTCTTGATTTTCGTAATTTCAAACAAGTTTGTTTGTATTCCGGACTCAGATTCTTGATTTTCTTGATGCAAAACTTATTTGCGGTATTCCGGACTCAGTTCCTGATTTTCTTGATCCAAAACAACTTTGTTTATATTCCGGACTCAAATTCTTGATTTTCTTGATGCAAAAGTTGTTTGCGGTATTCCGGACTGAGTTCTTGATTTTCTTGATCCGAAACAAGTTTGGTTGTATTCCGCACACAATTCTTGATTTTCTTGATGCAAAACATGTTTGCGTTATTCCTGACTCAATTCTTGATTGTCCTGATCCGAAACAAGTTTGTTTGTATTCCAGCCTCAAATTCTTGATTTTCTTGATGCAAAACATGTTTGCGCTATTCCGGACTCAGTTCTTGATTTTCTTGATCCGAAACAAATTTGGTTGTTTTCCGCACTCAATTCTTGGTTTTCTTGATGCAAAACATGTTTGCGGTATTCGTGACTCGGTATTTAATTTTCTTGATCCCAAACAAGTTTGTTTGTATTCCGCGCTCAATTCTTGATTTTCTTGAGGCAAAATATGTTTATTCCTGACTCAATTCTTGATTGTCTTGATCCGAAACAAGTTTGATTGTATTCTGCACCCAATTCTTGATTTTCTTGATGCAAAACATGTTTGCGGTATTCCGGACTCAGTTCTTGATTTTCTTGATCCAAAACAAGTTTGGTTGTTTTCCGCACTCAATTCTTGATTTTCTTGATGCAAAACATGTTTGTGGTATTGCTGACTCGGTTTTTGATTTTCTTGATCCCAAACAAGTTTGTTTGTATTCCGCGCTCAATTCTTGATTTTCTTGATGCAAAACTTGTTTGCGGTATTCCGGACTCAGTTCTTGATTTTCTTGATCCAAAACAAGTATGTTTGTATTCCGGCCTCAAATTCCTTATTTTCTTGATGCAAAACATGTTTGCAGTATTCCGGACTCAGTTCTTGATTTTCGTAATTTCAAACAAGTTTGTTTGTATTCCGGACTCAGATTCTTGATTTTCTTGATGCAAAACTTATTTGCGGTATTCCGGACTCAGTTCCTGATTTTCTTGATCCAAAACAACTTTGTTTATATTCCGGACTCAAATTCTTGATTTTCTTGATGCTAAACTTGTTTGCGGTATTCCGGACTCAGTTCTTGATTTTCTTGATCCGAAACAAGTTTGGTTGTTTTCCGCACTCAATTCTTGATTTTCTTGATGCAAAACATGTTTGCGGTATTCCTGACTCGGTTTTTATTTTCTTGATCCCAAACAAGTTTGTTTGTATTCCGCACTCAAATTCTTGATTTTCTTGATGCAAAACTTGTTTGCGGTATTCCGGACTCAGTTCTTGATTTTCTTGATCCGAAACAAGTTTGGTTGTATTCTGCACTCAATTCTTGGTTTTCTTGATGCAAAACATGTTTGCGGTATTCATAACTCAATTCTTGATTTTCTTGTTCCAAAACAAGTTTGGTTGTTTTCCACACTCAATTCTTGATTTTCTTGATGCAAAACATGTTTGCGGTATTGCTGACTCGGTTTTTTATTTTCTTGATTCCAAACAAGTTTGTTTGTATTCCGCGCTCAATTCTTGATTTTCTTGATGCAAAACTTGTTTGCAGTATTCCGGACTCAGTTCTTGATTTTCTTGATCCAAAACAAGTATGTTTGTATTCCGGCCTCAAATTCTAATTTTCTTGATGCAAAACATGTTTGCGGTATTCCGGACTCAGTTCTTGATTTTCATGATCTAAAACTAGTTTGTTTGTATTCCGCACTCAAATTCTTGATTTTCTTGATGCAAAACATGTTTGCGGTATTCCGGACTCAGTTCTTGATTTTCGTCATTTAAAACAAGTTTGTTTTTATTACGGATTCAGATTCTTGATTTTCTTGATGCAAAACTTGTTTGCGGTATTCCGAACTCAGTTCCTGATTTTCTTGATCGAAAACAACTTTTTTTATATTCCGGACTCAAATTCTTGATTTTCTTGATGCAAAACTTGTTTGCGGTATTCCGGACTGAGTTCTTGATTTTCTTGATCCGAAACAAGTTTGGTTGTATTCCGCACACAATTCTTGATTTTCTTGATGCAAAACATGTTTGCGTTATTCCTGACTCAATTCTTGATTGTCCTGATCCGAAACAAGTTTGTTTGTATTCCAGCCTCAAATTCTTGATTTTCTTGATGCAAAACATGTTTGCGCTATTCCGGACTCAGTTCTTGATTTTCTTGATCCGAAACAAATTTGGTTGTTTTCCGCACTCAATTCTTGGTTTTCTTGATGCAAAACATGTTTGCGGTATTCGTGACTCGGTATTTAATTTTCTTGATCCCAAACAAGTTTGTTTGTATTCCGCGCTCAATTCTTGATTTTCTTGAGGCAAAATATGTTTATTCCTGACTCAATTCTTGATTGTCTTGATCCGAAACAAGTTTGATTGTATTCTGCACCCAATTCTTGATTTTCTTGATGCAAAACATGTTTGCGGTATTCCGGACTCAGTTCTTGATTTTCTTGATCCAAAACAAGTTTGGTTGTTTTCCGCACTAAATTCTTGATTTTCTTGATGCAAAACATGTTTGCGGTATTGCTGACTCGGTTTTTGATTTTCTTGATCCCAAACAAGTTTGTTTGTATTCCGCGCTCAATTCTTGATTTTCTTGATGCAAAACTTGTTTGCGGTATTCCGGACTCAGTTCTTGATTTTCTTGATCCAAAACAAGTATGTTTGTATTCCGGCCTCAAATTCCTTATTTTCTTGATGCAAAACATGTTTGCAGTATTCCGGACTCAGTTCTTGATTTTCTTGATCCGAAATAAGTTTGGTTGTATTCCGCACTCAATTCTTCGTTTTCTTGATGCAAAATATGTTTGCGGTATTCCTGACTCGGTTTTTTATTTTCTTGATTCCAAACAAGTTTCTTTGTATTCCGGACTCAAATTCTTGATTTTTCTTGATGCAAAACTTGTTTGCGGTATTCCGGACTCAATTCTTGATTTTCTTGATCCGAAACAAGTTTGGTTGTATTCTGCACTCAATTCTTGGTTTTCTTGATGCAAAACATGTTTGCGGTATTCATAACTCAATTCTTGATTTTCTTGTTCCAAAACAAGTTTGGTTGTTTTCCACGCTCAATTCTTGATTTTCTTGATGCAAAACATGTTTGCGGTATTGCTGACTCGGTTTTTTATTTTCTTGATTCCAAACAAGTTTGTTTGTATTCCGCGCTCAATTCTTGATTTTCTTGATGCAAAACTTGTTTGCAGTATTCCGGACTCAGTTCTTGATTTTCTTGATCCAAAACAAGTATGTTTGTATTCCGGCCTCAAATTCTAATTTTCTTGATGCAAAACATGTTTGCGGTATTCCGGACTCAGTTCTTGATTTTCATGATCTAAAACTAGTTTGTTTGTATTCCGCACTCAAATTCTTGATTTTCTTGGTGCAAAACATGTTTGCGGTATTCCGGACTCAGTTCTTGATTTTCGTCATTTAAAACAAGTTTGTTTTTATTACGGATTCAGATTCTTGATTTTCTTGATGCAAAACTTGTTTGCGGTATTCCGGACTCAGTTCCTGATTTTCTTGATCCAAAACAACTTTGTTTATATTCCGGACTCAAATTCTTGATTTTCTTGATGCAAAACTTGTTTGCGGTATTCCGGACTGAGTTCTTGATTTTCTTGATCCGAAACAAGTTTGGTTGTATTCCGCACACAATTCTTGATTTTCTTGATGCAAAACATGTTTGCGTTATTCCTGACTCAATTCTTGATTGTCCTGATCCGAAACAAGTTTGTTTGTATTCCAGCCTCAAATTCTTGATTTTCTTGATGCAAAACATGTTTGCGCTATTCCGGACTCAGTTCTTGATTTTCTTGATCCGAAACAAATTTGGTTGTTTTCCGCACTCAATTCTTGGTTTTCTTGATGCAAAACATGTTTGCGGTATTCGTGACTCGGTATTTAATTTTCTTGATCCCAAACAAGTTTGTTTGTATTCCGCGCTCAATTCTTGATTTTCTTGAGGCAAAATATGTTTATTCCTGACTCAATTCTTGATTGTCTTGATCCGAAACAAGTTTGATTGTATTCTGCACCCAATTCTTGATTTTCTTGATGCAAAACATGTTTGCGGTATTCCGGACTCAGTTCTTGATTTTCTTGATCCAAAACAAGTTTGGTTGTTTTCCGCACTCAATTCTTGATTTTCTTGATGCAAAACATGTTTGCGGTATTGCTGACTCGGTTTTTGATTTTCTTGATCCCAAACAAGTTTGTTTGTATTCCGCGCTCAATTCTTGATTTTCTTGATGCAAAACTTGTTTGCCGTATTCCGGACTCAGTTCTTGATTTTCTTGATCCAAAACAAGTATGTTTGTATTCCGGCCTCAAATTCTAATTTTCTTGATGCAAAACATGTTTGCGGTATTTCGGACTCAGTTCTTGATTTTCATGATCTAAAACTAGTTTGTTTGTATTCCGCACTCAAATTCTTGATTTTCTTGGTGCAAAACATGTTTGCGGTATTCCGGACTCAGTTCTTGATTTTCGTCATTTAAAACAAGTTTGTTTTTATTACGGATTCAGATTCTTGATTTTCTTGATGCAAAACTTGTTTGCGGTATTCCGGACTCAGTTCCTGATTTTCTTGATCCAAAACAACTTTGTTTATATTCCGGACTCAAATTCTTGATTTTCTTGATGCAAAACTTGTTTGCGGTATTCCGGACTGAGTTCTTGATTTTCTTGATCCGAAACAAGTTTGGTTGTATTCCGCACACAATTCTTGATTTTCTTGATGCAAAACATGTTTGCGTTATTCCTGACTCAATTCTTGATTGTCCTGATCCGAAACAAGTTTGTTTGTATTCCAGCCTCAAATTCTTGATTTTCTTGATGCAAAACATGTTTGCGCTATTCCGGACTCAGTTCTTGATTTTCTTGATCCGAAACAAATTTGGTTGTTTTCCGCACTCAATTCTTGGTTTTCTTGATGCAAAACATGTTTGCGGTATTCGTGACTCGGTATTTAATTTTCTTGATCCCAAACAAGTTTGTTTGTATTCCGCGCTCAATTCTTGATTTTCTTGAGGCAAAATATGTTTATTCCTGACTCAATTCTTGATTGTCTTGATCGGAAACAAGTTTGATTGTATTCGGCACCCAATTCTTGATTTTCTTGATGCAAAACATGTTTGCGGTATTCCGGACTCAGTTCTTGATTTTCTTGATCCAAAACAAGTTTGGTTGTTTTCCGCACACAATTCTTGATTTTCTTGATGCAAAACATGTTTGCGTTATTCCTGACTCAATTCTTGATTGTCCTGATCCGAAACAAGTTTGTTTGTATTCCAGCCTCAAATTCTTGATTTTCTTGATGCAAAACATGTTTGCGCTATTCCGGACTCAGTTCTTGATTTTCTTGATCCGAAACAAATTTGGTTGTTTTCCGCACTCAATTCTTGGTTTTCTTGATGCAAAACATGTTTGCGGTATTCGTGACTCGGTATTTAATTTTCTTGATCCCAAACAAGTTTGTTTGTATTCCGCGCTCAATTCTTGATTTTCTTGAGGCAAAATATGTTTATTCCTGACTCAATTCTTGATTGTCTTGATCCGAAACAAATTTGATTGTATTCCGCACCCAATTCTTGATTTTCTTGATGCAAAACATGTTTGCGGTATTCCGGACTCAGTTCTTGATTTTCTTGATCCAAAACAAGTTTGGTTGTTTTCCGCACTCAATTCTTGATTTTCTTGATGCAAAACATGTTTGCGGTATTGCTGACTCGGTTTTTGATTTTCTTGATCCCAAACAAGTTTGTTTGTATTCCGCGCTCAATTCTTGATTTTCTTGATGCAAAACTTGTTTGCGGTATTCCGGACTCAGTTCTTGATTTTCTTGATCCAAAACAAGTATGTTTGTATTCCGGCCTCAAATTCCTTATTTTCTTGATGCAAAACATGTTTGCAGTATTCCGGACTCAGTTCTTGAGTTTCTTGATCTAAAACAAGTTTGTTTGTATTCCGCACTCAAATTCTTGATTTTCTTGATGCAAAACATGTTTGCTGTATTCCGGACTCAGTTCTTGATTTTCGTAATTTCAAACAAGTTTGTTTGTATTCCGGACTCAGATTCTTGATTTTCTTGATGCAAAACTTATTTGCGGTATTCCGGACTCAGTTCCTGATTTTCTTGATCCAAAACAACTTTGTTTATATTCCGGACTCAAATTCTTGATTTTCTTGATGCTAAACTTGTTTGCGGTATTCCGGACTCAGTTCTTGAATTTCTTGATCCGAAACAAGTTTGGTTGTTTTCCGCACTCAATTCTTGATTTTCTTGATGCAAAACTTGTTTGCGGTATTCCGGACTCAGTTCTTGATTTTCTTGATCCAAAACAAGTATGTTTGTATTCCGGCCTCAAATTCCTTATTTTCTTGATGCAAAACATGTTTGCAGTATTCCGGACTCAGTTCTTGATTTTCTTGATCCGAAACAAGTTTGTTTGTATTCCAGCCTCAAATTCTTGATTTTCTTGATGCAAAACATGTTTGCGGTATTCCGGACTCAGTTCTTGATTTTCTTGATCCGAAACAAATTTGGTTGTTTTCCGCACTCAATTCTTGGTTTTCTTGATGCAAAACATGTTTGCGGTATTCATGACTCAATTCTTGATTTTCTTGTTCCAAAACAAGTTTGGTTGTTTTCCACACTCAATTCTTGATTTTCTTGATGCAAAACATGTTTGCGGTATTCGTGACTCGGTATTTAATTTTCTTGATCCCAAACAAGTTTGTTTGTATTCCGCGCTCAATTCTTGATTTTCTTGATGCAAAATATGTTTATTCCTGACTCAATTCTTGATTGTCTTGATCCGAAACAAGTTTGGTTGTATTCCGCACCGAATTCTTGATTTTCTTGATGCAAAACATGTTTGCGGTATTCCGGACTCAATTCTTGATTTTCTTGATCCTAAACAAGTTTGGTTGTTTTCCGCACTCAATTCTTGATTTTCTTGATGCAAAACATGTTTGCGGTATTGCTGACTCGATTTTTGATTTTCTTGATCCCAAACAAGTTTGTTTGTATTCCGCGCTCAATTCTTGATTATTCTTGATGCAAAACTTGTTTGCGGTATTCAGGACTCAGTTCTTGATTTTCTTGATCCAAAACAAGTTTTTTTTTCCGGACTCAAATTCTTGATTTTTTCTTGATGCAAAACTTGTTTGCGGTATTCCGGACTGAGTTCTTGATTTTCTTGATCCGAAACAAGTTTGGTTGTATTCCGCATACAATTCTTGATTTTCTTGATGCAAAACATGTTTGCGTTATTCCTGACTCAATTCTTGATTGTCCTGATCCGAAACAAGTTTGTTTGTATTCCAGCCTCAAATTCTTGATTTTCTTGATGCAAAACATGTTTGCGCTATTCCGGACTCAGTTCTTGATTTTCTTGATCCGAAACAAATTTGGTTGTTTTCCGCACTCAATTCTTGATTTTCTTGATGCAAAACATGTTTGCGGTATTGCTGACTCGGTTTTTGATTTTCTTGATCCCAAACAAGTTTGTTTGTATTCCGCGCTCAATTCTTGATTTTCTTGATGCAAAACTTGTTTGCGGTATTCCGGACTCAGTTCTTGATTTTCTTGATCCAAAACAAGTATGTTTGTATTCCGGCCTCAAATTCCTTATTTTCTTGATGCAAAACATGTTTGCAGTATTCCGGACTCAGTTCTTGATTTTCTTGATCTAAAACAAGTTTGTTTGTATTCCGCACTCAAATTCTTGATTTTCTTGATGCAAAACATGTTTGCGGCATTCCAGACTCAGTTCTTGATTTTCGTAATTTCAAACAAGTTTGTTTGTATTCCGGACTCAGATTCTTGATTTTCTTGATGCAAAACTTGTTTGCGGTATTCCGGACTCAGTTCCTGATTTTCTTGATCCAAAACAAGTTTGTTTATATTCCGGACTCAAATTCTTGATTTTCTTGATGCTAAACTTGTTTGCGGTATTCCGGACTCAGTTCTTGATTTTCTTGATCCGAAACAAGTTTGGTTGTTTTCCGCACTCAATTCTTGATTTTCTTGATGCAAAACATGTTTGCGGTATTCCTGACTCGGTTTTTATTTTCTTGATCCCAAACAAGTTTGTTTGTATTCCGCACTCAAATTCTTGATTTTCTTGATGCAAAACTTGTTTGCGGTATTCCGGACTCAGTTCTTGATTTTCTTGATCCGAAACAAGTCTGGTTGTATTCCGCACACAATTCTTGATTTTCTTGATGCAAAACATGTTTGCGGTATTCCTGACTCAATTCTTGATTTTCTTGATCCAAAACAAGTTTGTTTGTATTTCGGACTCAAATTCTTGATTTTCTTGATGCAAAACTTGTTTGCGGTATTCCGGACTAAGTTCTTGATTTTCTTGATCCGAAACAAGTTTGGTTGTATTCCGCACTCAATTCTTGGTTTTCTTGATGCAAAACATGTTTGCGGTATTCATAACTCAATTCTTGATTTTCTTGTTCCAAAACAAGTTTGGTTGTTTTCCACACTCAATTCTTGATTTTCTTGACGCTAAACATGTTTGCGGTATTGTTGACTCTGTTTTTCATTTTCTTGATCCCAAACAAGTTTGTTTGTATTCCGCGCTCAATTCTTGATTTTCTTGATGGAAAACTTGTTTGTAGTATTCCGAACTCAGTTCTTGATTTTCTTGATCCAAAACAAGTATGTTTGTATTCCGGCCTCAAATTCCTATTTTCTTGATGCAAAACATGTTTGCGGTATTCCGGACTCAGTTCTTGATTTTCTTGATCTAAAACAAGTTCATTTGTATTCCGCACTCAAATTCTTGATTTTCTTGATGCAAAACATGTTTGCGGTATTCCGGACTCAGTTCTTGATTTTCGTCATTTAAAACAAATTTGTTTGTATTCCTGATTCAGATTCTTGATTTTGTTGATGGAAAACTTGTTTGCGGTATTCCGGACTCAGTTCCTGATTTTCTTGATCCAAAACAAGTTTTTTTTTCCGGACTCAAATTCTTGATTTTTTCTTGATGCAAAACTTGTTTGCGGTATTCCGGACTGAGTTCTTGATTTTCTTGATCCGAAACAAGTTTGGTTGTATTCCGCACACAATTCTTGATTTTCTTGATGCAAAACATGTTTGCGTTATTCCTGACTCAATTCTTGATTGTCCTGATCCGAAACAAGTTTGTTTGTATTCCAGCCTCAAATTCTTGATTTTCTTGATGCAAAACATGTTTGCGCTATTCCGGACTCAGTTCTTGATTTTCTTGATCCGAAACAAATTTGGTTGTTTTCCGCACTCAATTCTTGATTTTCTTGATGCAAAACATGTTTGCGGTATTGCTGACTCGGTTTTTGATTTTCTTGATCCCAAACAAGTTTGTTTGTATTCCGCGCTCAATTCTTGATTTTCTTGATGCAAAACTTGTTTGCGGTATTCCGGACTCAGTTCTTGATTTTCTTGATCCAAAACAAGTATGTTTGTATTCCGGCCTCAAATTCCTTATTTTCTTGATGCAAAACATGTTTGCAGTATTCCGGACTGAGTTCTTGATTTTCTTGATCCGAAACAAGTTTGGTTGTATTCCGCACACAATTCTTGATTTTCTTGATGCAAAACATGTTTGCGTTATTCCTGACTCAATTCTTGATTGTCCTGATCCGAAACAAGTTTGTTTGTATTCCAGCCTCAAATTCTTGATTTTCTTGATGCAAAACATGTTTGCGCTATTCCGGACTCAGTTCTTGATTTTCTTGATCCGAAACAAATTTGGTTGTTTTCCGCACTCAATTCTTGGTTTTCTTGATGCAAAACATGTTTGCGGTATTCGTGACTCGGTATTTAATTTTCTTGATCCCAAACAAGTTTGTTTGTATTCCGCGCTCAATTCTTGATTTTCTTGAGGCAAAATATGTTTATTCCTGACTCAATTCTTGATTGTCTTGATCCGAAACAAGTTTGATTGTATTCTGCACCCAATTCTTGATTTTCTTGATGCAAAACATGTTTGCGGTATTCCGGACTCAGTTCTTGATTTTCTTGATCCAAAACAAGTTTGGTTGTTTTCCGCACTCAATTCTTGATTTTCTTGATGCAAAACATGTTTGCGGTATTGCTGACTCGGTTTTTGATTTTCTTGATCCCAAACAAGTTTGTTTGTATTCCGCGCTCAATTCTTGATTTTCTTGATGCAAAACTTGTTTGCGGTATTCCGGACTCAGTTCTTGATTTTCTTGATCCAAAACAAGTATGTTTGTATTCCGGCCTCAAATTCTAATTTTCTTGATGCAAAACATGTTTGCGGTATTCCGGACTCAGTTCTTGATTTTCATGATCTAAAACTAGTTTGTTTGTATTCCGCACTCAAATTCTTGATTTTCTTGGTGCAAAACATGTTTGCGGTATTCCGGACTCAGTTCTTGATTTTCGTCATTTAAAACAAGTTTGTTTTTATTACGGATTCAGATTCTTGATTTTCTTGATGCAAAACTTGTTTGCGGTATTCCGGACTCAGTTCCTGATTTTCTTGATCCAAAACAACTTTGTTTATATTCCGGACTCAAATTCTTGATTTTCTTGATGCAAAACTTGTTTGCGGTATTCCGGACTGAGTTCTTGATTTTCTTGATCCGAAACAAGTTTGGTTGTATTCCGCACACAATTCTTGATTTTCTTGATGCAAAACATGTTTGCGTTATTCCTGACTCAATTCTTGATTGTCCTGATCCGAAACAAGTTTGTTTGTATTCCAGCCTCAAATTCTTGATTTTCTTGATGCAAAACATGTTTGCGCTATTCCGGACTCAGTTCTTGATTTTCTTGATCCGAAACAAATTTGGTTGTTTTCCGCACTCAATTCTTGGTTTTCTTGATGCAAAACATGTTTGCGGTATTCGTGACTCGGTATTTAATTTTCTTGATCCCAAACAAGTTTGTTTGTATTCCGCGCTCAATTCTTGATTTTCTTGAGGCAAAATATGTTTATTCCTGACTCAATTCTTGATTGTCTTGATCCGAAACAAGTTTGATTGTATTCTGCACCCAATTCTTGATTTTCTTGATGCAAAACATGTTTGCGGTATTCCGGACTCAGTTCTTGATTTTCTTGATCCAAAACAAGTTTGGTTGTTTTCCGCACTCAATTCTTGATTTTCTTGATGCAAAACATGTTTGCGGTATTGCTGACTCGGTTTTTGATTTTCTTGATCCCAAACAAGTTTGTTTGTATTCCGCGCTCAATTCTTGATTTTCTTGATGCAAAACTTGTTTGCGGTATTCCGGACTCAGTTCTTGATTTTCTTGATCCAAAACAAGTATGTTTGTATTCCGGCCTCAAATTCTAATTTTCTTGATGCAAAACATGTTTGCGGTATTCCGGACTCAGTTCTTGATTTTCATGATCTAAAACTAGTTTGTTTGTATTCCGCACTCAAATTCTTGATTTTCTTGGTGCAAAACATGTTTGCGGTATTCCGGACTCAGTTCTTGATTTTCGTCATTTAAAACAAGTTTGTTTTTATTACGGATTCAGATTCTTGATTTTCTTGATGCAAAACTTGTTTGCGGTATTCCGGACTCAGTTCCTGATTTTCTTGATCCAAAACAACTTTGTTTATATTCCGGACTCAAATTCTTGATTTTCTTGATGCAAAACTTGTTTGCGGTATTCCGGACTGAGTTCTTGATTTTCTTGATCCGAAACAAGTTTGGTTGTATTCCGCACACAATTCTTGATTTTCTTGATGCAAAACATGTTTGCGTTATTCCTGACTCAATTCTTGATTGTCCTGATCCGAAACAAGTTTGTTTGTATTCCAGCCTCAAATTCTTGATTTTCTTGATGCAAAACATGTTTGCGCTATTCCGGACTCAGTTCTTGATTTTCTTGATCCGAAACAAATTTGGTTGTTTTCCGCACTCAATTCTTGGTTTTCTTGATGCAAAACATGTTTGCGGTATTCGTGACTCGGTATTTAATTTTCTTGATCCCAAACAAGTTTGTTTGTATTCCGCGCTCAATTCTTGATTTTCTTGAGGCAAAATATGTTTATTCCTGACTCAATTCTTGATTGTCTTGATCCGAAACAAGTTTGATTGTATTCTGCACCCAATTCTTGATTTTCTTGATGCAAAACATGTTTGCGGTATTCCGGACTCAGTTCTTGATTTTCTTGATCCAAAACAAGTTTGGTTGTTTTCCGCACTCAATTCTTGATTTTCTTGATGCAAAACATGTTTGCGGTATTGCTGACTCGGTTTTTGATTTTCTTGATCCCAAACAAGTTTGTTTGTATTCCGCGCTCAATTCTTGATTTTCTTGATGCAAAACTTGTTTGCGGTATTCCGGACTCAGTTCTTGATTTTCTTGATCCAAAACAAGTATGTTTGTATTCCGGCCTCAAATTCTAATTTTCTTGATGCAAAACATGTTTGCGGTATTCCGGACTCAGTTCTTGATTTTCATGATCTAAAACTAGTTTGTTTGTATTCCGCACTCAAATTCTTGATTTTCTTGGTGCAAAACATGTTTGCGGTATTCCGGACTCAGTTCTTGATTTTCGTCATTTAAAACAAGTTTGTTTTTATTACGGATTCAGATTCTTGATTTTCTTGATGCAAAACTTGTTTGCGGTATTCCGGACTCAGTTCCTGATTTTCTTGATCCAAAACAACTTTGTTTATATTCCGGACTCAAATTCTTGATTTTCTTGATGCAAAACTTGTTTGCGGTATTCCGGACTGAGTTCTTGATTTTCTTGATCCGAAACAAGTTTGGTTGTATTCCGCACACAATTCTTGATTTTCTTGATGCAAAACATGTTTGCGTTATTCCTGACTCAATTCTTGATTGTCCTGATCCGAAACAAGTTTGTTTGTATTCCAGCCTCAAATTCTTGATTTTCTTGATGCAAAACATGTTTGCGCTATTCCGGACTCAGTTCTTGATTTTCTTGATCCGAAACAAATTTGGTTGTTTTCCGCACTCAATTCTTGGTTTTCTTGATGCAAAACATGTTTGCGGTATTCGTGACTCGGTATTTAATTTTCTTGATCCCAAACAAGTTTGTTTGTATTCCGCGCTCAATTCTTGATTTTCTTGAGGCAAAATATGTTTATTCCTGACTCAATTCTTGATTGTCTTGATCCGAAACAAGTTTGATTGTATTCTGCACCCAATTCTTGATTTTCTTGATGCAAAACATGTTTGCGGTATTCCGGACTCAGTTCTTGATTTTCTTGATCCAAAACAAGTTTGGTTGTTTTCCGCACTCAATTCTTGATTTTCTTGATGCAAAACATGTTTGCGGTATTGCTGACTCGGTTTTTGATTTTCTTGATCCCAAACAAGTTTGTTTGTATTCCGCGCTCAATTCTTGATTTTCTTGATGCAAAACTTGTTTGCGGTATTCCGGACTCAGTTCTTGATTTTCTTGATCCAAAACAAGTATGTTTGTATTCCGGCCTCAAATTCCTTATTTTCTTGATGCAAAACATGTTTGCAGTATTCCGGACTCAGTTCTTGATTTTCGTAATTTCAAACAAGTTTGTTTGTATTCCGGACTCAGATTCTTGATTTTCTTGATGCAAAACTTATTTGCGGTATTCCGGACTCAGTTCCTGATTTTCTTGATCCAAAACAACTTTGTTTATATTCCGGACTCAAATTCTTGATTTTCTTGATGCTATACTTGTTTGCGGTATTCCGGACTCAGTTCTTGATTTTCTTGATCCGAAACAAGTTTGGTTGTTTTCCGCACTCAATTCTTGATTTTCTTGATGCAAAACATGTTTGCGGTATTCCTGACTCGGTTTTTATTTTCTTGATCCCAAACAAGTTTGTTTGTATTCCGCACTCAAATTCTTGATTTTCTTGATGCAAAACTTGTTTGCGGTATTCCGGACTCAGTTCTTGATTTTCTTGATCCGAAACAAGTTTGGTTGTATTCTGCACTCAATTCTTGGTTTTCTTGATGCAAAACATGTTTGCGGTATTCATAACTCAATTCTTGATTTTCTTGTTCCAAAACAAGTTTGGTTGTTTTCCACACTCAATTCTTGATTTTCTTGATGCAAAACATGTTTGCGGTATTGCTGACTCGGTTTTTTATTTTCTTGATTCCAAACAAGTTTGTTTGTATTCCGCGCTCAATTCTTGATTTTCTTGATGCAAAACTTGTTTGCAATATTCCGGACTCAGTTCTTGATTTTCTTGATCCAAAACAAGTATGTTTGTATTCCGGCCTCAAATTCTAATTTTCTTGATGCAAAACATGTTTGCGGTATTCCGGACTCAGTTCTTGATTTTCATGATCTAAAACTAGTTTGTTTGTATTCCGCACTCAAATTCTTGATTTTCTTGATGCAAAACATGTTTGCGGTATTCCGGACTCAGTTCTTGATTTTCGTCATTTAAAACAAGTTTGTTTTTATTACGGATTCAGATTCTTGATTTTCTTGATGCAAAACTTGTTTGCGGTATTCCGGACTCAGTTCCTGATTTTCTTGATCCAAAACAACTTTGTTTATATTCCGGACTCAAATTCTTGATTTTCTTGATGCTAAACTTGTTTGCGGTATTCCGGACTCTGTTCTTGATTTTCTTGATCCGAAACAAGTTTGGTTGTTTTCCGCACTCAATTCTTGATTTTCTTGATGCAAAACATGTTTGCGGTATTCCTGACTCGGTTTTTATTTTCTTGATCCCAAACAAGTTTGTTTGTATTCCGCACTCAAATTCTTGATTTTCTTGATGCAAAACTTGTTTGCGGTATTCCGGACTCAGTTCTTGATTTTCTTGATCCGAAACAAGTTTGGTTGTATTCCGCACTCAATTCTTGGTTTTCTTGATGCAAAATATGTTCGCGGTATTCCTGACTCGGTTTTTTATTTTCTTGATTCCAAACAAGTTTCTTTGTATTCCGGACTCAAATTCTTGATTTTCTTGATGCAAAACTTGTTTGCGGTATTCCGGACTCAATTCTTGATTTTCTTGATCCAAAACAAGTTTGTTTGTATTTCGGACTCAAATTCTTGATTTTCTTGATGCAAAACTTGTTTGCGGTATTCCGGACTCAGTTCTTGATTTTCTTGATCCGAAACAAGTTTGGTTGTATTCCGCACACAATTCTTGATTTTCTTGATGCAAAACATGTTTGCGGTATTCCTGACTCAATTTTTGATTTTCTTGATCCAAAACAAGTTTGTTTGTATTTCGGACTCAAATTCTTGATTTTCTTGAGGGAAAACTTGTTTGCGGTATTCCGGACTCAGTTCTTGATTTTCTTGATCCGAAACAAGTTTGGTTGTATTCCGCACTCAATTCTTCGTTTTCTTGATGCAAAATATGTTTGCGGTATTCCTGACTCGATTTTTTATTTTCTTGATTCCAAACAAGTTTCTTTGTATTCCGGACTCAAATTCTTGATTTTCTTGATGCAAAACTTGTTTGCGGTATTCCGGACTCAATTCTTGATTTTCTTGATCCGAAACAAGTTTGGTTGTATTCTGCACTCAATTCTTCGTTTTCTTGATGCAAAACATGTTTGCGGTATTCATAACTCAATTCTTGATTTTCTTGTTCCAAAACAAGTTTGGTTGTTTTCCACACTCAATTCTTGATTTTCTTGATGCAAAACATGTTTGCGGTATTGCTGACTCGGTTTTTTATTTTCTTGATTCCAAACAAGTTTGTTTGTATTCCGCGCTCAATTCTTGATTTTCTTGATGCAAAACTTGTTTGCAGTATTCCGGACTCAGTTCTTGATTTTCTTGATCCAAAACAAGTATGTTTGTATTCCGGCCTCAAATTCTAATTTTCTTGATGCAAAACATGTTTGCGGTATTCCGGACTCAGTTCCTGATTTTCTTGATCCAAAACAACTTTGTTTATATTCCGGACTCAAATTCTTGATTTTCTGGATGCAAAACTTGTTTGCGGTATTCCGGACTCAGTTCTTGATTTTCTTGATCCGAAACAAGTTTGGTTGTATTCCGCACACAATTCTTGATTTTCTTGATGCAAAACATGTTTGCGTTATTCCTGACTCAATTCTTGATTGTCCTGATCCGAAACAAGTTTGTTTGTATTCCAGCCTCAAATTCTTGATTTTCTTGATGCAAAACATGTTTGCGCTATTCCGGACTCAGTTCTTGATTTTCTTGATCCGAAACAAATTTGGTTGTTTTCCGCACTCAATTCTTGGTTTTCTTGATGCAAAACATGTTTGCGGTATTCGTGACTCGGTATTTAATTTTCTTGATCCCAAACAAGTTTGTTTGTATTCCGCGCTCAATTCTTGATTTTCTTGAGGCAAAATATGTTTATTCCTGACTCAATTCTTGATTGTCTTGATCCGAAACAAGTTTGATTGTATTCTGCACCCAATTCTTGATTTTCTTGATGCAAAACATGTTTGCGGTATTCCGGACTCAGTTCTTGATTTTCTTGATCCAAAACAAGTTTGGTTGTTTTCCGCACTCAATTCTTGATTTTCTTGATGCAAAACATGTTTGCGGTATTGCTGACTCGGTTTTTGATTTTCTTGATCCCAAACAAGTTTGTTTGTATTCCGCGCTCAATTCTTGATTTTCTTGATGCAAAACTTGTTTGCGGTATTCCGGACTCAGTTCTTGATTTTCTTGATCCAAAACAAGTATGTTTGTATTCCGGCCTCAAATTCCTTATTTTCTTGATGCAAAACATGTTTGCAGTATTCCGGACTCAGTTCTTGATTTTCGTAATTTCAAACAAGTTTGTTTGTATTCCGGACTCAGATTCTTGATTTTCTTGATGCAAAACTTATTTGCGGTATTCCGGACTCAGTTCCTGATTTTCTTGATCCAAAACAACTTTGTTTATATTCCGGACTCAAATTCTTGATTTTCTTGATGCTATACTTGTTTGCGGTATTCCGGACTCAGTTCTTGATTTTCTTGATCCGAAACAAGTTTGGTTGTTTTCCGCACTCAATTCTTGATTTTCTTGATGCAAAACATGTTTGCGGTATTCCTGACTCGGTTTTTATTTTCTTGATCCCAAACAAGTTTGTTTGTATTCCGCACTCAAATTCTTGATTTTCTTGATGCAAAACTTGTTTGCGGTATTCCGGACTCAGTTCTTGATTTTCTTGATCCGAAACAAGTTTGGTTGTATTCTGCACTCAATTCTTGGTTTTCTTGATGCAAAACATGTTTGCGGTATTCATAACTCAATTCTTGATTTTCTTGTTCCAAAACAAGTTTGGTTGTTTTCCACACTCAATTCTTGATTTTCTTGATGCAAAACATGTTTGCGGTATTGCTGACTCGGTTTTTTATTTTCTTGATTCCAAACAAGTTTGTTTGTATTCCGCGCTCAATTCTTGATTTTCTTGATGCAAAACTTGTTTGCAATATTCCGGACTCAGTTCTTGATTTTCTTGATCCAAAACAAGTATGTTTGTATTCCGGCCTCAAATTCTAATTTTCTTGATGCAAAACATGTTTGCGGTATTCCGGACTCAGTTCTTGATTTTCATGATCTAAAACTAGTTTGTTTGTATTCCGCACTCAAATTCTTGATTTTCTTGATGCAAAACATGTTTGCGGTATTCCGGACTCAGTTCTTGATTTTCGTCATTTAAAACAAGTTTGTTTTTATTACGGATTCAGATTCTTGATTTTCTTGATGCAAAACTTGTTTGCGGTATTCCGGACTCAGTTCCTGATTTTCTTGATCCAAAACAACTTTGTTTATATTCCGGACTCAAATTCTTGATTTTCTTGATGCTAAACTTGTTTGCGGTATTCCGGACTCTGTTCTTGATTTTCTTGATCCGAAACAAGTTTGGTTGTTTTCCGCACTCAATTCTTGATTTTCTTGATGCAAAACATGTTTGCGGTATTCCTGACTCGGTTTTTATTTTCTTGATCCCAAACAAGTTTGTTTGTATTCCGCACTCAAATTCTTGATTTTCTTGATGCAAAACTTGTTTGCGGTATTCCGGACTCAGTTCTTGATTTTCTTGATCCGAAACAAGTTTGGTTGTATTCCGCACTCAATTCTTGGTTTTCTTGATGCAAAATATGTTCGCGGTATTCCTGACTCGGTTTTTTATTTTCTTGATTCCAAACAAGTTTCTTTGTATTCCGGACTCAAATTCTTGATTTTCTTGATGCAAAACTTGTTTGCGGTATTCCGGACTCAATTCTTGATTTTCTTGATCCAAAACAAGTTTGTTTGTATTTCGGACTCAAATTCTTGATTTTCTTGATGCAAAACTTGTTTGCGGTATTCCGGACTCAGTTCTTGATTTTCTTGATCCGAAACAAGTTTGGTTTTATTCCGCACACAATTCTTGATTTTCTTGATGCAAAACATGTTTGCGGTATTCCTGACTCAATTTTTGATTTTCTTGATCCAAAACAAGTTTGTTTGTATTTCGGACTCAAATTCTTGATTTTCTTGAGGGAAAACTTGTTTGCGGTATTCCGGACTCAGTTCTTGATTTTCTTGATCCGAAACAAGTTTGGTTGTATTCCGCACTCAATTCTTCGTTTTCTTGATGCAAAATATGTTTGCGGTATTCCTGACTCGATTTTTTATTTTCTTGATTCCAAACAAGTTTCTTTGTATTCCGGACTCAAATTCTTGATTTTCTTGATGCAAAACTTGTTTGCGGTATTCCGGACTCAATTCTTGATTTTCTTGATCCGAAACAAGTTTGGTTGTATTCTGCACTCAATTCTTCGTTTTCTTGATGCAAAACATGTTTGCGGTATTCATAACTCAATTCTTGATTTTCTTGTTCCAAAACAAGTTTGGTTGTTTTCCACACTCAATTCTTGATTTTCTTGATGCAAAACATGTTTGCGGTATTGCTGACTCGGTTTTTTATTTTCTTGATTCCAAACAAGTTTGTTTGTATTCCGCGCTCAATTCTTGATTTTCTTGATGCAAAACTTGTTTGCAGTATTCCGGACTCAGTTCTTGATTTTCTTGATCCAAAACAAGTATGTTTGTATTCCGGCCTCAAATTCTAATTTTCTTGATGCAAAACATGTTTGCGGTATTCCGGACTCAGTTCTTGATTTTCATGATCTAAAACTAGTTTGTTTGTATTCCGCACTCAAATTCTTGATTTTCTTGATGCAAAATATGTTTGCGGTATTCCGGACTCAGTTCTTGATTTTCGTCATTTAAAACAAGTTTGTTTTTATTACGGATTCAGATTCTTGATTTTCTTGATGCAAAACTTGTTTGCGGTATTCCGGACTCAGTTCCTGATTTTCTTGATCCAAAACAACTTTGTTTATATTCCGGACTCAAATTCTTGATTTTCTGGATGCAAAACTTGTTTGCGGTATTCCGGACTCAGTTCTTGATTTTCTTGATCCGAAACAAGTTTGGTTGTATTCCGCACACAATTCTTGATTTTCTTGATGCAAAACATGTTTGCGTTATTCCTGACTCAATTCTTGATTGTCCTGATCCGAAACAAGTTTGTTTGTATTCCAGCCTCAAATTCTTGATTTTCTTGATGCAAAACATGTTTGCGCTATTCCGGACTCAGTTCTTGATTTTCTTGATCCGAAACAAATTTGGTTGTTTTCCGCACTCAATTCTTGGTTTTCTTGATGCAAAACATGTTTGCGGTATTCGTGACTCGGTATTTAATTTTCTTGATCCCAAACAAGTTTGTTTGTATTCCGCGCTCAATTCTTGATTTTCTTGAGGCAAAATATGTTTATTCCTGACTCAATTCTTGATTGTCTTGATCCGAAACAAGTTTGATTGTATTCTGCACCCAATTCTTGATTTTCTTGATGCAAAACATGTTTGCGGTATTCCGGACTCAGTTCTTGATTTTCTTGATCCCAAACAAGTTTGTTTGTATTCCGCGCTCAATTCTTGATTTTCTTGATGCAAAACTTGTTTGCGGTATTCCGGACTCAGTTCTTGATTTTCTTGATCCAAAACAAGTATGTTTGTATTCCGGCCTCAAATTCCTTATTTTCTTGATGCAAAACATGTTTGCAGTATTCCGGACTCAGTTCTTGATTTTCGTAATTTCAAACAAGTTTGTTTGTATTCCGGACTCAGATTCTTGATTTTCTTGATGCAAAACTTATTTGCGGTATTCCGGACTCAGTTCCTGATTTTCTTGATCCAAAACAACTTTGTTTATATTCCGGACTCAAATTCTTGATTTTCTTGATGCTAAACTTGTTTGCGGTATTCCGGACTCAATTCTTGATTTTCTTGATCCAAAACAAGTTTGTTTGTATTTCGGACTCAAATTCTTGATTTTCTTGATGCAAAACTTGTTTGCGGTATTCCGGACTCAGTTCTTGATTTTCTTGATCCGAAACAAGTTTGGTTGTATTCCGCACACAATTCTTGATTTTCTTGATGCAAAACATGTTTGCGGTATTCCTGACTCAATTTTTGATTTTCTTGATCCAAAACAAGTTTGTTTGTATTTCGGACTCAAATTCTTGATTTTCTTGAGGGAAAACTTGTTTGCGGTATTCCGGACTCAGTTCTTGATTTCTTGATCCGAAACAAGTTTGGTTGTATTCCGCACTCAATTCTTCGTTTTCTTGATGCAAAATATGTTTGCGGTATTCCTGACTCGGTTTTTTATTTTCTTGATTCCAAACAAGTTTCTTTGTATTCCGGACTCAAATTCTTGATTTTCTTGATGCAAAACTTGTTTGCGGTATTCCGGACTTAATTCTTGATTTTCTTGATCCGAAACAAGTTTGGTTGTATTCTGCACTCAATTCTTGGTTTTCTTGATGCAAAACATGTTTGCGGTATTCATAACTCAATTCTTGATTTTCTTGTTCCAAAACAAGTTTGGTTGTTTTCCACACTCAATTCTTGATTTTCTTGATGCAAAACATGTTTGCGGTATTGCTGACTCGGTTTTTTATTTTCTTGATTCCAAACAAGTTTGTTTGTATTCCGCGCTCAATTCTTGATTTTCTTGATGCAAAACTTGTTTGCAGTATTCCGGACTCAGTTCTTGATTTTCTTGATCCAAAACAAGTATGTTTGTATTCCGGCCTCAAATTCTAATTTTCTTGATGCAAAACATGTTTGCGGTATTCCGGACTCAGTTCTTGATTTTCATGATCTAAAACTAGTTTGTTTGTATTCCGCACTCAAATTCTTGATTTTCTTGATGCAAAACATGTTTGCGGTATTCCGGACTCAGTTCTTGATTTTCGTCATTTAAAACAAGTTTGTTTTTATTACGGATTCAGATTCTTGATTTTCTTGATGCAAAACTTGTTTGCGGTATTCCGGACTCAGTTCCTGATTTTCTTGATCCAAAACAAGTTTTTTTTATTCCGGACTCAAATTCTTGATTTTCTTGATGCAAAACTTGTTTGCGGTATTCCGGACTGAGTTCTTGATTTTCTTGATCCGAAACAAGTTTGGTTGTATTCCGCACACAATTCTTGATTTTCTTGATGCAAAATATGTTTATTCCTGACTCAATTCTTGATTGTCTTGATCCGAAATAAGTTTGGTTGTATTCCGCACTCAATTCTTGATTTTGTTGATGCAAAATATGTTTGCGTTATTCCGGACTCAGTTCTTGATTTTCTTGTTCCAAAACAAGTTTGGTTGTTTTCCGCACTCAATTCTTGATTTTTTTGATGCAAAACATGTTTGCGGTATTGCTGATTCGGTTTTTTATTTTCTTGATCCCAAACAAGTTTGTTTGTATTCCGCGCTCAATTATTGATTTTCTTGATGCAAAACTTGTTTGCGATATTCCGGACTCAGTTCTTGATTTTCTTGATCCGAAACAAGTTTGGTTGTATTCCACACACAATTCTTGATTTTCTTGATGCAAAACTTGTTTGCGGTATTCCTGACTCAATTCTTGATTGTCCTGATCCGAAAAAAGTTTGTTTGTATTCCAGCCTCAAATTCTTGATTTTCTTGATTCAAAACATATTTGCGGTATTCCGGACTCAGTTGTTGATTTTCTTGATCCGAAACAAGTTTGGTTGTTTTCCACACTCAATTCTTGATTTTCTTGATGCAAAACATGTTTGCGGTATTCCTGACTCGGTTTTTATTTTCTTGATCCCAAACAAGTTTGTTTGTATTCCGCGCTCAATTCTAGATTTTCTTGATGCAAAACTTGTTTGCGGTATTCCGGACTCAGTTCTTGATTTTCTTGATCCAAAACAAGTATGTTTGTATTCCGGCCTCAAATTCCTTATTTTCTTGATGCAAAACATGTTTGCAGTATTCCGGACTCAGTTCTTGATTTTCTTGATCTAAAACAAGTTTGTTTGTATTCCGCACTCGAATTCTTGATTTTCTTGATGCCAAACATGTTTGCGGTATTCCGGACTCAGTTCTTGATTTTCGTAATGCAAACAAGTTTGTTTGTATTCCGGACTCAGATTCTTGATTTTCTTGATGCTAAATTTGTTTGCGGTATTCCGGACTCAGTTCTTGATTTTCTTGATCCAAAACAAGTTTGGTTGTTTTCCGCACTCAATTCTTGATTTTCTTGATGCAAAACATGGTTGCGGTATTCCTGACTTGGTTTTTATTTTCTTGATCCCAAACAAGTTTGTTTGTATTCCGCACTCAAATTCTTGATTTTCTTGATGCAAAACTTGTTTGCGGTATTCCGGACTCAGTTCTTGATTTTCTTGATCCGAAACAAGTTTGGTTGTATTCCGCACACAATTCGTGATTTTCTTGATGCAAAACATGTTTGCGGTATTCCTGACTCAATTCTTGATTTTCTTGATCGAAAACAAGTTTGTTTGTATTTCGGACTCAAATTCTTGATTTTCTTGATGCAAAACTTGTTTGCTATATTCCGGACTCAGTTCTTGATTTTCTTGATCCGAAACAAGTTTGGTTGTATTCCGCACTCAATTCTTGGTTTTCTTGATGCAAAATATGTTTGCGGTATTCCTGACTCGGTTTTTTATTTTCTTGATTCCAAACAAGTTTCTTTGTATTCCGGACTCAAATTCTTGATTTTCTTGATGCAAAACTTGTTTGCGGTATTCCGGACTCAATTCTTGATTTTCTTGATCCAAAACAAGTTTGTTTGTATTTCGGACTCAAATTCTTGATTTTCTTGATGCAAAACTTGTTTGCGGTATTCCGGACTCAGATCTTGATTTTCTTGATCCGAAACAAGTTTGGTTGTATTCCGCACTCAATTCTTGGTTTTCTTGATGCAAAACATGTTTGCGGTATTCATAACTCAATTCTTGATTTTCTTGTTCCAAAACAAGTTTGGTTGTTTTCCACACTCAATTTTTGATTTTCTTGATGCAAAACATGTTTGCGGTATTGCTGACTCGGTTTTTTATTTTCTTGATCCCAAACAAGTTTGTTTGTATTCCGCGCTCAATTCTTGCTTTTCTTGATGCAAAACTTGTTTGCAGTATTCCGGACTGAGTTTTTGATTTTCTTGATCCAAAATAAGTATGTTTGTATTCCGGCCTCAAATTCCAATTTTCTTGATGCAAAACATGTTTGCGGTATTCCGGACTCAGTTCTTGATTTTCTTGATCTAAAACTAGTTTGTTTGTATTCCGCAGTCAAATTCTTGATTTTCTTGATGCAAAACATGTTTGCGGTATTCCCGACTCAGTTCTTGATTTTCGTCATTTAAAACAAGTTTGTTTGTATTACGGATTCAGATTTTTGATTTTCTTGATGCAAAACTTGTTTGCGGTATTCCGGACTCAGTTCCTGATTTTCTTGATCCGAAACAAGTTTTTTTTATTCCGGACTCAAATTCTTGATTTTCTTGATGCAAAACTTGTTTGCGGTATTCCGGACTGAGTTCTTGATTTTCTTGATCCGAAACAAGTTTGGTTGTATTCCGCACACAATTCTTGATTTTCTTGATGCAAAACATGTTTGCGGTATTCCTGACTCAATTTTTGATTTTCTTGATCCAAAACAAGTTTGTTTGTATTTCGGACTCAAATTCTTGATTTTCTTGAGGGAAAACTTGTTTGCGGTATTCCGGACTCAGTTCTTGATTTCTTGATCCGAAACAAGTTTGGTTGTATTCCGCACTCAATTCTTCGTTTTCTTGATGCAAAATATGTTTGCGGTATTCCTGACTCGGTTTTTTATTTTCTTGATTCCAAACAAGTTTCTTTGTATTCCGGACTCAAATTCTTGATTTTCTTGATGCAAAACTTGTTTGCGGTATTCCGGACTTAATTCTTGATTTTCTTGATCCGAAACAAGTTTGGTTGTATTCTGCACTCAATTCTTGGTTTTCTTGATGCAAAACATGTTTGCGGTATTCATAACTCAATTCTTGATTTTCTTGTTCCAAAACAAGTTTGGTTGTTTTCCACACTCAATTCTTGATTTTCTTGATGCAAAACATGTTTGCGGTATTGCTGACTCGGTTTTTTATTTTCTTGATTCCAAACAAGTTTGTTTGTATTCCGCGCTCAATTCTTGATTTTCTTGATGCAAAACTTGTTTGCAGTATTCCGGACTCAGTTCTTGATTTTCTTGATCCAAAACAAGTATGTTTGTATTCCGGCCTCAAATTCTAATTTTCTTGATGCAAAACATGTTTGCGGTATTCCGGACTCAGTTCTTGATTTTCATGATCTAAAACTAGTTTGTTTGTATTCCGCACTCAAATTCTTGATTTTCTTGATGCAAAACATGTTTGCGGTATTCCGGACTCAGTTCTTGATTTTCGTCATTTAAAACAAGTTTGTTTTTATTACGGATTCAGATTCTTGATTTTCTTGATGCAAAACTTGTTTGCGGTATTCCGGACTCAGTTCCTGATTTTCTTGATCCAAAACAAGTTTTTTTTATTCCGGACTCAAATTCTTGATTTTCTTGATGCAAAACTTGTTTGCGGTATTCCGGACTGAGTTCTTGATTTTCTTGATCCGAAACAAGTTTGGTTGTATTCCGCACACAATTCTTGATTTTCTTGATGCAAAATATGTTTATTCCTGACTCAATTCTTGATTGTCTTGATCCGAAATAAGTTTGGTTGTATTCCGCACTCAATTCTTGATTTTGTTGATGCAAAATATGTTTGCGTTATTCCGGACTCAGTTCTTGATTTTCTTGTTCCAAAACAAGTTTGGTTGTTTTCCGCACTCAATTCTTGATTTTTTTGATGCAAAACATGTTTGCGGTATTGCTGATTCGGTTTTTTATTTTCTTGATCCCAAACAAGTTTGTTTGTATTCCGCGCTCAATTATTGATTTTCTTGATGCAAAACTTGTTTGCGATATTCCGGACTCAGTTCTTGATTTTCTTGATCCGAAACAAGTTTGGTTGTATTCCACACACAATTCTTGATTTTCTTGATGCAAAACTTGTTTGCGGTATTCCTGACTCAATTCTTGATTGTCCTGATCCGAAAAAAGTTTGTTTGTATTCCAGCCTCAAATTCTTGATTTTCTTGATTCAAAACATATTTGCGGTATTCCGGACTCAGTTGTTGATTTTCTTGATCCGAAACAAGTTTGGTTGTTTTCCACACTCAATTCTTGATTTTCTTGATGCAAAACATGTTTGCGGTATTCCTGACTCGGTTTTTATTTTCTTGATCCCAAACAAGTTTGTTTGTATTCCGCGCTCAATTCTAGATTTTCTTGATGCAAAACTTGTTTGCGGTATTCCGGACTCAGTTCTTGATTTTCTTGATCCAAAACAAGTATGTTTGTATTCCGGCCTCAAATTCCTTATTTTCTTGATGCAAAACATGTTTGCAGTATTCCGGACTCAGTTCTTGATTTTCTTGATCTAAAACAAGTTTGTTTGTATTCCGCACTCGAATTCTTGATTTTCTTGATGCCAAACATGTTTGCGGTATTCCGGACTCAGTTCTTGATTTTCGTAATGCAAACAAGTTTGTTTGTATTCCGGACTCAGATTCTTGATTTTCTTGATGCTAAATTTGTTTGCGGTATTCCGGACTCAGTTCTTGATTTTCTTGATCCAAAACAAGTTTGGTTGTTTTCCGCACTCAATTCTTGATTTTCTTGATGCAAAACATGGTTGCGGTATTCCTGACTTGGTTTTTATTTTCTTGATCCCAAACAAGTTTGTTTGTATTCCGCACTCAAATTCTTGATTTTCTTGATGCAAAACTTGTTTGCGGTATTCCGGACTCAGTTCTTGATTTTCTTGATCCGAAACAAGTTTGGTTGTATTCCGCACACAATTCGTGATTTTCTTGATGCAAAACATGTTTGCGGTATTCCTGACTCAATTCTTGATTTTCTTGATCGAAAACAAGTTTGTTTGTATTTCGGACTCAAATTCTTGATTTTCTTGATGCAAAACTTGTTTGCTATATTCCGGACTCAGTTCTTGATTTTCTTGATCCGAAACAAGTTTGGTTGTATTCCGCACTCAATTCTTGGTTTTCTTGATGCAAAATATGTTTGCGGTATTCCTGACTCGGTTTTTTATTTTCTTGATTCCAAACAAGTTTCTTTGTATTCCGGACTCAAATTCTTGATTTTCTTGATGCAAAACTTGTTTGCGGTATTCCGGACTCAATTCTTGATTTTCTTGATCCAAAACAAGTTTGTTTGTATTTCGGACTCAAATTCTTGATTTTCTTGATGCAAAACTTGTTTGCGGTATTCCGGACTCAGATCTTGATTTTCTTGATCCGAAACAAGTTTGGTTGTATTCCGCACTCAATTCTTGGTTTTCTTGATGCAAAACATGTTTGCGGTATTCATAACTCAATTCTTGATTTTCTTGTTCCAAAACAAGTTTGGTTGTTTTCCACACTCAATTTTTGATTTTCTTGATGCAAAACATGTTTGCGGTATTGCTGACTCGGTTTTTTATTTTCTTGATCCCAAACAAGTTTGTTTGTATTCCGCGCTCAATTCTTGCTTTTCTTGATGCAAAACTTGTTTGCAGTATTCCGGACTGAGTTTTTGATTTTCTTGATCCAAAATAAGTATGTTTGTATTCCGGCCTCAAATTCCAATTTTCTTGATGCAAAACATGTTTGCGGTATTCCGGACTCAGTTCTTGATTTTCTTGATCTAAAATTAGTTTGTTTGTATTCCGCAGTCAAATTCTTGATTTTCTTGATGCAAAACATGTTTGCGGTATTCCCGACTCAGTTCTTGATTTTCGTCATTTAAAACAAGTTTGTTTGTATTACGGATTCAGATTTTTGATTTTCTTGATGCAAAACTTGTTTGCGGTATTCCGGACTCAGTTCCTGATTTTCTTGATCCGAAACAAGTTTTTTTTATTCCGGACTCAAATTCTTGATTTTCTTGATGCAAAACTTGTTTGCGGTATTCCGGACTGAGTTCTTGATTTTCTTGATCCGAAACAAGTTTGGTTGTATTCCGCACACAATTCTTGATTTTCTTGATGCAAAATATGTTTATTCCTGACTCAATTCTTGATTGTCTTGATCCGAAATAAGTTTGGTTCTATTCCGCACTCAATTCTTGATTTTGTTGATGCAAAACATGTTTGCGTTATTCCGGACTCAGTTCTTGATTTTCTTGTTCCAAAACAAGTTTGGTTGTTTTCCGCACTCAATTCTTGATTTTTTTGATGCAAAACATGTTTGCGGTATTGCTGATTTGGTTTTTTATTTTCTTGATCCCAAACAAGTTTGTTTGTATTCCGCGCTCAATTATTGATTTTCTTGATGCAAAACTTGTTTGCGATATTCCGGACTCAATTCTTGATTTTCTTGATCCGAAACAAGTTTGGTTGTATTCCACACACAGTTCTTGATTTTCTTGATGCAAAACTTGTTTGCGGTATTCCTGACTCAATTCTTGATTGTCCTGATCCGAAAAAAGTTTGTTTGTATTCCAGCCTCAAATTCTTGATTTTCTTGATGCAAAACATGTTTGCGGTATTCCTGACTCGGTTTTTATTTTCTTGATCCCAAACAAGTTTGTTTGTATTCCGCGCTCAATTCTAGATTTTCTTGATGCAAAACTTGTTTGCGGTATTCCGGACTCAGTTCTTGATTGTCCTGATCCGAAAAAAGTTTGTTTGTATTCCAACCTCAAATTCTTGATTTTCTTGATGCAAAACATGTTTGCGGTATTCCGGACTCAGTTGTTGATATTATTGATCCGAAACAAGTTTGGTTGTTTTCCACACTCAATTCTTGATTTTCTTGATGCAAAACATGTTTGCGGTATTCCTGACTCGGTTTTTTATTGTCTTGATCCCAAACAAGTTTGTTTGTATTTCGGACTCAAATTCTTGATTTTCTTGATGCAAAACTTGTTTGCGGTATTCCAGACTCAGTTCTTGATTTTCTTGATCCGAAACAAGTTTGGTTTTTTTCCGCACTCAATTCTTGATTTTCTTGATGCAAAACATGTTTGCGGTACTCCTGACTCGGTTTTTATTTTCTTGATCCCAAACAAGTTTGTTTGTATTCCGCACTCAAATTCTTGATTTTCTTGATGCAAAACTTGTTTGCGGTATTCCGAACTCAGTTCTTGATTTTCTTGATCCGAAACAAATTTGGTTGTATTCCGCACACAATTCTTGATTTTCTTGATGCAAAACATGTTTGCGGTATTCCTGACTCAATTCTTGATTTTCTTGATCCAAAACAAGTTTGTTTGTATTTCGGACTCAAATTCTTGATTTTCTTGATGTAAAACTTGTTTGCGGTATTCCGGACTCAGTTCTTGATTTTCTTGATCCGAAACAAGTTTGGTTGTATTCCGCACTCAATTCTTGGTTTTCTTGATGCAAAATATGTTTGCGGTATTCCTGACTCGGTTTTTTATTTTCTTGATTCCAAACAAGTTTCTTTGTATTCCGGACTCAAATTCTTGATTTTCTTGATGCAAAACTTGTTTGCGGTATTCCGGACTCAATTCTTGATTTTCTTGATCTAAAACTAGTTTGTTTGTATTCCGCAGTCAAATTCTTGATTTTCTTGATGCAAAACATGTTTGCGATATTCCGAACTCAGTTCTTGATTTTCGTCATTTAAAACAAGTTTGTTTGTATTACGGATTCAGATTCTTGATTTTCTTGATGCAAAACTTGTTTGCGGTATTCCGGACTCAGTTCCTGATTTTCTTGATCCAAAACAAGTTTTTTTTATTCCGGACTCAAATTCTTGATTTTCTTGATGCAAAACTTTTTTGCGGTATTCCGGACTGAGTTCTTGATTTTCTTGATCCGAAACAAGTTTGGTTGTATTCCGCACACAATTCTTGATTTTCTTGATGCAAAATATGTTTATTCCTGACTCAATTCTTGATTGTCTTGATCCGAAATAAGTTTGGTTGTATTCCGCACTCAATTCTTGATTTTGTTGATGCAAAACATGTTTGCGTTATTCCGGACTCAGTTCTTGATTTTCTTGTTCCAAAACAAGTTTGGTTGTTTTCCGCACTCAATTCTTGATTTTTTTTATGCAAAACATGTTTGCGGTATTGCTGATTCGGATTTTTATTTTCTTGATCCCAAACAAGTTTGGTTGTATTCCACACACAATTCTTGATTTTCTTGATGCAAAACTTGTTTGCGGTATTCCTGACTCAATTCTTGATTGTCCTGATCCGAAAAAAGTTTGGTTGTATTCCAGCCTCAAATTCTTGATTTTCTTGATGCAAAACATGTTTGCGGTATTCCAGACTCAGTTGTTGATTTTCTTGATCCGAAACAAGTTTGGTTGTTTTCCACACTCAATTCTTGATTTTCTTGATGCAAAACATGTTTGCGATATTCCTGACTCGGTTTTTATTTTCTTGATCCCAAACAAGTTTGTTTGTATTCCGCACTCAAATTCTTGATTTTCTTGATGCAAAACTTGTTTGCGGTATTCCGGACTCAGTTCTTGATTTTCTTGATCCGAAACAAGTTTGGTTGTATTCCGCACACAATTCTAGATTTTCTTGATGCAAAACATGTTTGCGGTATTCCTGACTCAATTCTTGATTTTCTTGATCCAAAACAAGTTTGTTTGTATTTCGGACTCAAATTCTTGATTTTCTTGATGCAAAACTTGTTTGCGGTATTCCGGACTCAGTTCTTGATTTTCTTGATCCGAAACAAGTTTGGTTGTATTCCGCACTCAATTCTTGGTTTTCTTGATGCAAAATATGTTTGCGGTATTCCTGACTCGGTTTTTTATTTTCTTGATTCCAAACAAGTTTGTTTGTATTCCGGAAACAAATTCTTGATTTTCTTGATACAAAACTTGTTTGCGGTATTTCGGACTCAATTCTTGATTTTCTTTATCCAAAACAAGTTTGTTTGTATTTCGGACTCAAATTCTTGATTTTCTTGATGCAAAACTTGTTTGCGGTATTCCGGACTCAGATCTTGATTTTCTTGATCCGAAACAAGTTTGGTTGTATTCCGCACTCAATTCTTGGTTTTCTTGATGCAAAACATGTTTGCGGTATTCATAACTCAATTCTTGATTTTCTTGTTCCAAAACAAGTTTGGTTGTTTTCCACACTCAATTCTTGATTTTCTTGACGCAAAACATGTTTGCGGTATTGCCGACTCGGTTTTTTTTTTCTTGATCCCAAATAAGTTTGTTTGTATTCCGCGCTAAATTCTTGATTTTCTTGATGCAAAACTTGTTTGCAGTATTCCGGACTCAGTTCTTGATTTTCTTGATCCAAAACAAGTATGTTTGTATTCCGGCCTCAAATTCCTATTTTCTTGATGCAAAACATGTTTGAGGTATTCCGGACTCAGTTCATTATTTTCTTGATCTAAAACAAGTTTGTTTGTATTCCGCACTCAAATTCTTGATTTTCTTGATGCAAAACATGTTTGCGGTATTCCGGACTCAGTTCTTGATTTTCGTCATTTAAAACAAGTTTGTTTGTATTCCGGATTCAGATTCTTGATTTTCTTGATGCAAAACTTGTTTGCAGTATTCCGGACTCAGTTCCTGATTTTCTTGATCTAAAACAAGTTTTTTTTATTCCGGACTCAAATTCTTGATTTTCTTGATGCAAAACTTATTTGCGGTATTCCGGACTGAGTACTTGATTTTCTTGATCCGAAACAAGTTTGGTTGTATTCCGCACACATTTCTTGATTTTCTTGATGCAAAATATGTTTATTCCTGACTCAATTCTTGATTGTCTTGATCCGAAATAAGTTTGGTTGTATTCCGCACTCAATTCTTGATTTTATTAATGCACAACATGTTTGCGTTATTCCAGACTCTGTTCTTGATTTTCTTGTTCCAAAACAAGTTTGGTTGTTTTCCGCACTCAATTCTTGATTTTCTTGATGCAAAACATGTTTGCGGTATTGCTGACTCAGTTTTTTATTTTCTTGATCCCAACCAAGTTTGTTTGTATTCCGCGCTCAATTCTTGATTTTCTTGATGCAAAACTTGTTTGCGGTATTCCGGACTCAGTTCTTGATTTTTTTGATCCGAAACAAGTTTGGTTGTATTCCACACACAATTCTTGATTTTCTTGATGCAAAACTTGTTTGCGGTATTCCTGACTCAATTCTTGATTGTCCTGATCCGAAAAAAGTTTGTTTGTATTCCAGCCTCAAATTCTTGATTTTCTTGATGCAAAACATGTTTGCGGTATTCCGGACTCAGTTGTTGATTTTCTTGATCCGAAACAAGTTTGGTTGTTTTCCACACTCAATTCTTGATTTTCTTGATGCAAAACATGTTTGCGGTATTCCTGACTCGGTTTTTTATTTTCTTGATCCCAAACAAGTTTGTTTGTATTCCGGACTCAAATTCTTGATTTTCTTGATACAAAACTTGTTTGCGGTAATCCGGACTCAGTTCTTGATTTTCTTGATCCGAAACAAGTTTGGTTGTATTCCGCACACAATTCTTGATTTTCTTGATGCAAAACATGTTTGCGGTATTCCTGACTCAATTCTTGATTTTCTTGATCCAAAACAAGTTTGTTTGTATTTCGGACACAAATTCTTGATTTTCTTGATGCAAAACTTGTTTGCGGTATTCCGGACTCAGTTCTTGATTTTCTTGATCCGAAACAAGTTTGGTTGTATTCCGCACTAAATTCTTGGTTTTTTTGATGCAAAATATGTTTGCGGTATTCCTGACTCGGTTTTTTATTTTCTTGATTCCAAACAAGTTTCTTTGTATTCCGGACTCAAATTCTTGATTTTCTTGATGCAAAACTTGTTTGAGGTATTCCGGACTCAATTCTTGATTTTCTTGATCCAAAACAAGTTTGTTTGTATTTCGGAATCAAATTCTTGATTTTCTTGATGCAAAACTTGTTTGCGGTATTCCGGACTCAGATCTTGATTTTCTTGATCCGAAACAAGTTTGGTTGTATTCCGCACTCAATTCTTGGTTTTCTTGATACAAAACATATTTGCGGTATTCATAACTCAATTCTTGATTTTCTTGTTCCAAAACAAGTTTGGTTGTTTTCCACACTCAATTCTTGATTTTCTTCATGCAAAACATGTTTGCGGTATTGCTGACTCGGTTTTTGATTTTCTTGATCCCAAACAAGTTTGTTTGTATTCCGCGCTTAATTCTTGATTTTCTTGATGCAAAACTTGTTTGCGGTATTCCGGACTCAGTTCTTGATTTTCTTGATCCAAAACAAGTATGTTTGTATTCCGACCTCAAATTCCAATTTTCTTGATGCAAAACATGTTTGCGGTATTCCGGACTCAGTTCTTGATTTTCGTCATTTAAAACAAGTTTGTTTGTATTACGGATTCAGATTCTTGATTTTCTTGATGCAAAACTTGTTTGCGGTATTCCGGACTCAGTTCCTGATTTTCTTGATCCAAAACAAGTTTTTTTTATTCCGGACTCAAATTCTTGATTTTCTTGATGCAAAACTTGTTTGCGGTATTCCGGACTGAGTTCTTCATTTTCTTGATCCGAAACAAGTTTGGTTGTATTCCGCACACAATTCTTGATTTTCTTGATGCAAAATATGTTTGTTCCTGACTCAATTCTTGATTGTCTTGATCCGAAATAAGTTTGGTTGTATTCCGCACTCAATTCTTGATTTTGTTGATGCAAAACATGTTTGCGTTATTCCGGACTCAGTTCTTGAGTTTCTTGTTCCAAAACAAGTTTGGTTGTTTTCCGCACTCAATTCTTGATTTTCTTGATGCAAAACATGTTTGCGGTATTCCTGACTCGGTTTTTTATTTTCTTGATCCCAACCAAGTTTGTTTGTATTCCGCGCTCAATTCTTGATTTTCTTGATGCAAAACTTGTTTGCGGTATTCCGGACTCAGTTCTTGATTTTCTTGATCCGAAACAAGTTTGGTTGTATTCCGCACACAATTCTTGATTTTCTTGATGCAAAACTTGTTTGCGGTATTCCTGACTCAATTCTTGATTGTCCTGATCCGAAAAAAGTTTGTTTGTATTCCAGCCTCAAATTCTTGATTTTCTTGATGCAAAACATGTTTGCGGTATTCCGGACTCAGTTGTTGATTTTCTTGATCCGAAACAAGTTTGGTTGTTTTCCACACTCAATTCTTGATTTTCTTGATGCAAAACATGTTTGCGGTATTCCTGACTCGGTTTTTTATTTTCTTGATCCCAAACAAGTTTGTTTGTATTCCGGACTCAAATTCTTGATTTTCTTGATACAAAACTTGTTTGCGGTAATCCGGACTCAGTTCTTGATTTTCTTGATCCGAAACAAGTTTGGTTGTATTCCGCACACAATTCTTGATTTTCTTGATGCAAAACATGTTTGCGGTATTCCTGACTCAATTCTTGATTTTCTTGATCCAAAACAAGTTTGTTTGTATTTCGGACACAAATTCTTGATTTTCTTGATGCAAAACTTGTTTGCGGTATTCCGGACTCAGTTCTTGATTTTCTTGATCCGAAACAAGTTTGGTTGTATTCCGCACTAAATTCTTGGTTTTTTTGATGCAAAATATGTTTGCGGTATTCCTGACTCGGTTTTTTATTTTCTTGATTCCAAACAAGTTTCTTTGTATTCCGGACTCAAATTCTTGATTTTCTTGATGCAAAACTTTTTTGAGGTATTCCGGACTCAATTCTTGATTTTCTTGATCCAAAACAAGTTTGTTTGTATTTCGGAATCAAATTCTTGATTTTCTTGATGCAAAACTTATTTGCGGTATTCCGGACTCAGTTCTTGATTTTCTTGATCCGAACCAAGTTTGGTTGTATTCCGCACACAATTCTTGATTTTCTTGATGCAAAACATGTTTGCGGTATTCCTGACTCAATTCTTGATTGTCTTGATCCCAAACAAGTTTGTTTGTATTTCGGACTCAAATTCTTGATTTTCTTGATGCAAAACTTGTTTGCGGTATTCCAGACTCAGTTCTTGATTTTCTTGATCCGAACCAAGTTTGGTTGTATTCCGCACACAATTCTTGATTTTCTTGATGCAAAACATGTTTGCGGTATTCCTGACTCAATTCTTGATTTTCTTGATCCAAAACAAGTTTGTTTGTATTTCGGACTCAAATTCTTGATTTTCTTGATGCAAAACTTGTTTGCGGTATTTCGGACTCAGTTCTTGATTTTCTTGATTTTGTTGATCCGAAACAAGTTTGGTTGAATTCCGCACTCAATTCTTGGTTTTCTTGATGCAAAATATGTTTGCGGTATTCCTGACTCGGTTTTTTATTTTCTTGATTCAATACAAGTTTCTTTGTATTCCGGACTCAAATTCTTGATTTTCTTGATGCAAAACTTGTTTGCGGTATTCCGGACTCAATTCTTAATTTTCTTGATCCAAAACAAGTTTGTTTGTATTTCGGACTCAAATTCTTGATTTTCTTGATGCAAAACTTGTTTGCGGTATTCCGGACTCAGATCTTGATTTTCTTGATCCGAAACAAGTTTGGTTGTATTCCGCACTCAATTCTTGGTTTTCTTGATGCAAAACATGTTTGCGGTATTCATAACTCAATTCTTGATTTTCTTGTTCCAAAACAAATTTGTTTTTTTTTCCACACTCAATTCTTGATTTTTTTGATGCAAAACATGTTTGCGGTATTGCTGACTCGGTTTTTGATTTTCTTGATCCCAAACAAGTTTGTTTGTATTCCGCGCTCAATTCTTGATTTTCTTGATGGAAAACTTGTTTGTAGTATTCCGGACTGAGTTCTTGATTTTCTTGATCCAAAACAAGTATGTTTGTATTCCGGCCTCAAATTCCTATTTTCTTGATGCAAAACATGTTTGCGGTATTCCGGACTCAGTTCTTGATTTTCTTGATCTAAAACAAGTTTGTTTGTATTCCGCACTCAAATTCTTGATTTTCTTGATACAAAACATGTTTGCGGTATTCCGGACTCAGTTCTTGATTTTCGTAATTTAAAACAAGTTTGTTTGTATTCCGGATTCAGATTCTTGATTTTCTTGATGCAAAACTTGTTTGCGGTATTCCGGACTCTGTTCCTGATTTTCTTGATCCAAAACAAGTTTTTTTTATTCCGGACTTAAATTCTTGATTTTCTTGATGCAAAACTTGTTTGCGGTATTCCGGACTGAGTTCTTGATTTTCTTGATCCGAAACAAGTTTAGTTGTATTCCGCACACAATTCTTGATTTTCTTGATGCAAAATATGTTTATTTCTGGCTCAATTCTTGATTGTCTTGATCCGAAATAAGTTTGGTTGTATTCCGCACTCAATTCTTGATTTTGTTGATGCAAAACATGTTTGCGTTATTCCGGACTCAGTTCTTGATTTTCTTGTTCCAAAACAAGTTTGGTTGTTTTCCGCACTCAATTCTTGATTTTCTTGATGCAAAACATGTTTGCGGTATTGCTGACTCGGTTTTTTATTTTCTTGATCCCAAACAAGTTTGTTTGTATTCCGCGCTCAATTCTTGATTTTCTTGATGCAAAACATGTTTGCGGTATTCCTGACTCAATTCTTGATTTTCTTGATCCAAAACAAGTTTGTTTGTATTTCGGACTCAAATTCTTGATTTTCTTGATGCAAAACTTGTTTGCGGTATTCCGGACACAGTACTTGATTTTCTTGATCCGAAACAAGTTTGGTTGTATTCCGCACTCAATTCTTGATTTTCTTGATGCAAAATATGTTTGCGGTATTCAGGACTCAGTTCTTGATTTTCTTATTCCAAAACAAGTTTGGTTGTTTTCCACACTCAATTCTTGATTTTCTTGATGCAAAACATGTTTGCGGTATTGCTGACTCGGTTTTTTATTTTCTTGATCCCAAACAAGTTTGTTTGTATTCCGCGCTCAATTCTTGATTTTCTTGATGCAAAACTTGTTTGCGGTATTCAGGACTCAGTTCTTGATTTTCTTGATCCAAAACAAGTATGTTTGTATTCCGGTCTCAAATTCCTATTTTCTTGATGCAAAACATGTTTGCGGTATTCTGGACTCAGTTCTTGATTTTCTTTATCTAAAACAAGTTTGTTTGTATTCCGCACTCAAATTCTTGATTTTCTTGATGCAAAACATATTTGCGGTATTCCGGACACAGTTCTTGATTTTCTTGATCTAAAACAAGTTTGTTTGTATTCCGCACTCAAATTCTTGATTTTCTTGATGCAAAACATGTTTGCGGTATTCCGGACTCAGTTCTTGATTTTCGTGATTTAAAACAAGTTTGTTTGTATTCCGGATTCAAATTCTTGATTTTCTTATTGCAAAACTTGTTTGCGGTATTCCGGACTCAGTTCCTGATTTTCTTGATCCAAAACAAGTTTTTTTTATTCCGGACTCAAATTCTTGATTTTCTTGATACAAAACTTGTTTGCGGTATTCCGGACTCAGTTCTTGATTTTCTTGATCCGAAACAAGTTTGGTTGTATTCCGCGCTCAATTCTTCATTTTCTTGATGCAAAACTTGTTTATGAGTGTTTTTGAGTCGATATTTCACAATTATGTCTTATATTTCACCCAAAATTGCATTAAAATGCATTCAATACAGATTGGAGCACGTTTAAGCACAATTTAAATCAATTTGGCCTAATTTCTCCTTCAAATATCATCGAAATGCACAAATAAAGTGCCAAATATGTTTATTTAATGTTCGTGAATATTTTTTAGTCGATATTTGACAGTTATGACTTATATTTCACCCCAAATTGCATTAAAATGCATTCAATACAGATTTGAGCACGTTTAAGCACATTTTAAATCAATTTGGCCTCATTTCTGCTTCAAATATATTCGAAATGCACAAATAAGTAGTCAAATATGTTTATTTAATGTTCGTGAGTATTTTTGAGTCGATATTTGACAGTTATGATTTATATTTCACCCCAAATTGCATTAAAATGCATTCAATACAGATTTGAGCACGTTTAAGCACATTTTAAATCAATTTGGCCTCATTTCTGCTTCAAATATATTCGAAATGCACAAATAAAGAGCCAAATATGTTTATTTAATGTTCGTGAGTATTTTTGAGTCGATATTTGACGGTTATGACTTATATTTCACCCCAAATTGCATTAAAATGCTTTCAAAACAGATTTGAGCATGTTTAAGCACATTTTAAATCAAATTGGCCTCATTTCTCCTTCAAATATCATCGAAATGCACAAATAAAGTGCCAAATATGTTTATTTAATGTTCGTGAGTATTTTTTAGTCGATATTTGACAGTTATGACTTATATTTCACCCCAAATTGCATTAAAATGCATTCAATACAGATTTGAGCACGTTTAAGCACATTTTAAATCAATTTGGCCTCATTTCTCCTTTAAATATATTCGAAATGCACAAATAAGTTGTCAAATATGTTTATTTAATGTTCGTGAGTAATTTTGAGTCGATATTTGACAGTTATGACTTATATTTCACCTCAAATTGCATTAAAATGCATTCAATACCGATTTGAGCGCGTTTAAGCACATTTTAAATCAATTTGGCCTCATTTCTGCTTCAAATATATTCGAAATGCACAAATAAACTGTCAAATATGTTCATTTAATGTTCGTGAGTATTTTGGAGTCGATATTTGACAGTTACGACTTATATTTCACCCCAAATTGCATTAAAATGATTTCAAAACAGATTTGAGCGCGTTTAAGCACATTTTAAATCAATTTGGCCTCATTTCTGCTTCAAATATCATCGAAATGCATAAATAAAGTGCCAAATATATTTATTTAATGTTCGTGAGTATTTTGTAGTCGATATTTGACAGTTATGACTTATATTTCACCCCAAATTGCATTAAAATGATTTCAAAACAGATTTGAGCGCGTTTAAGCACATTTTAAATCAATTTGGCCTCATTTCTGCATCAAATATATTCGAAATGCACAAATAAGTAGTCAAATATGTTTATTTAATGTTCGTGAGTAATTTTGAGTCGATATTTGACAGTTATGACATATATTTCACCTCAAATTGCATTAAAATGCATTCAAAACAAATTTGAGCACGTTTAAGCAAATTTTAAATCAAATTGGCCTCATTTCTGCATCAAATATATTCGAAATGCACAAATAAGTAGTCAAATATGTTTATTTAATGTTCGTGAGTAATTTTAAGTCGATATTTGACAGTTATGACTTATATTTGATCCCAAATTGCATTAAAATGCTTTCAAAACTGATTTGAGCACATTTAAGCACATTTTAAATCAAATTGGCCTCATTTCTGCATCAAATATATTCGAAATGCACAAATAAGTAGTCAAATATGTTTATTTAATTTTCGTGAGTAATTTTGAGTCGATATTTGACAGTTATGACTTATATTTGACCCCAAATTGCATTAAAATGCTTTCAAAACTGATTTAAGCAAGTTTAAGCACATTTTAAATCAATTTGGCCTCATTTCTGCTTCAAATATATTCGAAATGCACAAATAAACTGTCAAATATGTTCATTTAATGTTCGTGAGTATTTTGGAGTCGATATTTGACAGTTATGACTTATATTTGACCCCAAATTGCATTAAAATGCTTTCAAAACTGATTTGAGCAAGTTTAAGCACATTTTAAATCAATTTGGCCTCATTTCTGCTTCAAATATATTCGAAATGCACAAATAAACTGTCAAATATGTTCATTTAATGTTCGTGAGTATTTTGGAGTCGATATTTGACAGTTATGACTTATATTTCACCCCAAATTGCATTAAAATGCATTCAAAACAGATTTGAGCACGTTTAAGCACATTTTAAATCAAATTGGCCTCATTTCTGCATCAAATATATTCGAAATGCACAAATAAGTAGTCAAATATGTTTATTTAATGTTCGTGAGTAATTTTGAGTCGATATTTGACAGTTATGACTTATATTTGACCCCAAATTGCATTAAAATGCTTTCAAAACTGATTTGAGCACGTTTAAGCACAGTTTAAATCAAATTGGCCTCATTTCTGCTTCAAATATATTCGAAATGCACAAATAAGTAGTCAAATATGTTCATTTAATGTTCGTGAGTATTTTGGAGTCGATATTTGACAGTTATGACTTATATTTCACCCCAAATTGCATTAAAATGATTTCAAAACAGATTTGAGCGCGTTTAAGCACATTTTAAATCAATTTGGCCTCATTTCTGCATCAAATATATTCGAAATGCACAAATAAGTAGTCAAATATGTTCATTTAATGTTCGTGAGTATTTTGGAGTCGATATTTGACAGTTATGACTTATATTTCACCCCAAATTGCATTAAAATGATTTCAAAACAGATTTGAGCGCGTTTAAGAACATTTTAAATCCATTTGGCCTCATTTCTGCTTCAAATATCATCGAAATGCACAAATAAGTAGTCAAATATGTTTATTTAATGTTCGTGAGTAATTTTGAGTCGATATTTGACAGTTATGACTTATATTTCACCCCAAATTGCATTAAAATGCTTTCAAAACTGATTTGAGCACGTTTAAGCACAGTTTAAATCAAATTGGCCTCATTTCTGCTTCAAATATCATCGAAATGCACAAATAAGTAGTCAAATATGTTCATTTAATGTTCGTGAGTATTTTGGAGTCGATATTTGACAGTTATGACTTATATTTGACCCCAAATTGCATTAAAATGCTTTCAAAACTGATTTGAGCAAGTTTAAGCACATTTTAAATCAATTTGGACTCATTTCTTCTTCAAATATATTCGAAATGCACAAATAAACTGTCAAATATGTTCATTTAATGTTCGTGAGTATTTTGGAGTCGATATTTGACAGTTATGACTTATATTTCACCCCAAATTGCATTAAAATGATTTCAAAACAGATTTGAGCGCGTTTAAGCACATTTTAAATCCATTTGGCCCCATTTCTGCTTCAAATATCATCGAAATGCACAAATAAAGTGCCAAATATGTTTATTTAATGTTCGTGAGTATTTTTGAGTCGATATTTGACAGTTATGACTTATATTTCACCCAAATTGCATTAAATTGCTTTCAAAACAGATTTGAGCGCGTTTAAGCACATTTTAAATCAATTTGGCCTCATTTCTGCATCAAATATATTCGAAATGCACAAATAAGTTGTCAAATATGTTTATTTAATGTTCGTGAGTAATTTTGAGTCGATATTTGACAGTTATGACTTATATTTCACCCCAAATTGCACTAAAATGATTTCAAAACAGATTTGAGCGCGTTTAAGCACATTTTAAATCAATTTGGCCTCATTTCTGCTTCAAATATCATCGAAATGCACAAATAAGTAGTCAAATATGTTTATTTAATGTTCGTGAGTAATTTTGAGTCGATATTTGACAGTTATGACTTATATTTGACCCCAAATTGCATTAAAATGCTTTCAAAACTGATTTGAGCACGTTTAAGCACATTTTAAATCAAATTGGCCTCATTTCTGCTTCAAATATATTCGAAATGCACAAATAAGTAGTCAAATATGTTCATTTAATGTTCGTGAGTATTTTGGAGTCGATATTTGACAGTTATGACTTATATTTAACCCCAAATTGCATTAAATTGCTTTCAAAACAGATTTGAGCACGTTTAAGCACATTTTAAATCAAATTCGCCTCATTTCTGCATCAAATATATTCGAAATGCAAAAATAAGTAGTCAAATATGTTTATTTAATGTTCGTGAGTAATTTTTTGACAGTTATGACTTATATTTCACCTCAAATTGCATTAAAATGCATTCAATACAGATTTGAGCACGTTTAAGCACATTTTAAATCAATTTGGCCTCATTTCTGCTTCAAATATCATCGAAATGCACAAATAAAGTGTCAAATATGTTCATTTATTGTTCGTGAGTATTTTTGAGCCGATATTTGACAGTTATGACTTATATTTCACCCCAAATTGCATTAAAATGTTTTCAAAACAGATTTGAGCACGTTTAAGCACATTTTAAATCAATTTGGCCTCATTTCTGCTTCAAATATATTCGAAATGCACAAATAAACTGTCAAAGATGTTCATTTAATGTTCGTGAGTATTTTGGAGTCGATATTTGACAGTTATGACTTATATTTCACCCCAAATTGCACTAAAATGATTTCAAAACAGATTTGAGCGCGTTTAAGCACATTTTAAATCAATTTGGCCTCATTTCTGCATCAAATATATTCGAAATGCACAAATAAGTTGTCAAATATGTTTATTTAATGTTCGTGAGTAATTTTGAGTCGATATTTGACAGTTATGACTTATATTTCACCTCAAATTGCATTAAAATGCATTCAAAACAGATTTGAGCACGTTTAAGCACATTTTAAATCAAATTGGCCTCATTTCTGCATCAAATATATTCGAAATGCACAAATAAGTTGTCAAATATGTTTATTTAATGTTCGTGAGTAATTTTGAGTCGATATTTGACAGTTATGACTTATATTTCACCCCAAATTGCACTAAAATGTTTTCAAAACAGATTTGAGCGCGTTTAAGCACATTTTAAATCAATTTGGCCTCATTTCTGCTTCAAATATCATCGAAATGCACAAATAAGTAGTCAAATATGTTTATTTAATGTTCGTGAGTAATTTTGAGTCGATATTTGACAGTTATGACTTATATTTCACCTCAAATTGCATTAAAATGCATTCAAAACAGATTTGAGCACGTTTAAGCACATTTTAAATCAAATTGGCCTCATTTCTGCATCAAATATATTCGAAATGCACAAATAAGTTGTCAAATATGTTTATTTAATGTTCGTGAGTATTTTGGAGTCGATATTTGACAGTTATGACCTATATTTCACCCCAAATTGCATTAAAATGATTTCAAAACAGATTTGAGCGCGTTTAAGCACATTTTAAATCAATTTGGCCTCATTTCTGCATCAAATATATTCGAAATGCACAAATAAGTTGTCAAATATGTTTATTTAATGTTCGTGAGTAATTTTGAGTCGATATTTGACAGTTATGACTTATATTTCACCCCAAATTGCACTAAAATGATTTCAAAACAGATTTGAGCGCGTTTAAGCACATTTTAAATCAATTTGGCCTCATTTCTGCTTCAAATATCATCGAAATGCACAAATAAGTAGTCAAATATGTTTATTTAATGTTCGTGAGTAATTTTGAGTCGATATTTGACAGTTATGACTTATATTTGACCCCAAATTGCATTAAAATGCTTTCAAAACTGATTTGAGCACGTTTAAGCACATTTTAAATCAAATTGGCCTCATTTCTGCTTCAAATATATTCGAAATGCACAAATAAGTAGTCAAATATGTTCATTTAATGTTCGTGAGTATTTTGGAGTCGATATTTGACAGTTATGACTTATATTTCACCCCAAATTGCATTAAAATGATTTCAAAACAGATTTGAGCGCGTTTAAGCACATTTTAAATCAATTTGGCCTCATTTCTGCATCAAATATAGTCGAAATGCACAAATAAGTAGTCAAATATGTTTATTTAATGTTCGTGAGTATTTTTGAGTCGATATTTGACAGTTATGACTTATATTTCACCCCAAATTGCATTAAAATGATTTCAAAACAGATTTGAGCGCGTTTAAGCACATTTTAAATCAATTTGGCCTCATTTCTGCATCAAATATATTCGAAATGCACAAATAAGTAGTCAAATATGTTTATTTAATGTTCGTGAGTAATTTTGAGTCGATATTTGACAGTTATGACATATATTTCACCTCAAATTGCATTAAAATGCATTCAAAACAAATTTGAGCACGTTTAAGCAAATTTTAAATCAAATTGGCCTCATTTCTGCATCAAATATATTCGAAATGCACAAATAAGTAGTCAAATATGTTTATTTAATGTTCGTGAGTAATTTTCAGTCGATATTTGACAGTTATGACTTATATTTGATCCCAAATTGCATTAAAATGCTTTCAAAACTGATTTGAGCACATTTAAGCACATTTTAAATCAAATTGGCCTCATTTCTGCATCAAATATATTCGAAATGCACAAATAAGTAGTCAAATATGTTTATTTAATTTTCGTGAGTAATTTTGAGTCGATATTTGACAGTTATGACTTATATTTGACCCCAAATTGCATTAAAATGCTTTCAAAACTGATTTGAGCAAGTTTAAGCACATTTTAAATCAATTTGGCCTCATTTCTGCTTCAAATATATTCGAAATGCACAAATAAACTGTCAAATATGTTCATTTAATGTTCGTGAGTATTTTGGAGTCGATATTTGACAGTTATGACTTATATTTGACCCCAAATTGCATTAAAATGCTTTCAAAACTGATTTGAGCAAGTTTAAGCACATTTTAAATCAATTTGGCCTCATTTCTGCTTCAAATATATTCGAAATGCACAAATAAACTGTCAAATATGTTCATTTAATGTTCGTGAGTATTTTGGAGTCGATATTTGACAGTTATGACTTATATTTCACCCCAAATTGCATTAAAATGCATTCAAAACAGATTTGAGCACGTTTAAGCACATTTTAAATCAAATTGGCCTCATTTCTGCATCAAATATATTCGAAATGCACAAATAAGTAGTCAAATATGTTTATTTAATGTTCGTGAGTAATTTTGAGTCGATATTTGACAGTTATGACTTATATTTGACCCCAAATTGCATTAAAATGCTTTCAAAACTGATTTGAGCACGTTTAAGCACAGTTTAAATCAAATTGGCCTCATTTCTGCTTCAAATATATTCGAAATGCACAAATAAGTAGTCAAATATGTTCATTTAATGTTCGTGAGTATTTTGGAGTCGATATTTGACAGTTATGACTTATATTTCACCCCAAATTGCATTAAAATGATTTCAAAACAGATTTGAGCGCGTTTAAGCACATTTTAAATCAATTTGGCCTCATTTCTGCATCAAATATATTCGAAATGCACAAATAAGTAGTCAAATATGTTCATTTAATGTTCGTGAGTATTTTGGAGTCGATATTTGACAGTTATGACTTATATTTCACCCCAAATTGCATTAAAATGATTTCAAAACAGATTTGAGCGCGTTTAAGCACATTTTAAATCCATTTGGCCTCATTTCTGCTTCAAATATCATCGAAATGCACAAATAAGTAGTCAAATATGTTTATTTAATGTTCGTGAGTAATTTTGAGTCGATATTTGACAGTTATGACTTATATTTCACCCCAAATTGCATTAAAATGCTTTCAAAACTGATTTGAGCACGTTTAAGCACAGTTTAAATCAAATTGGCCTCATTTCTGCTTCAAATATCATCGAAATGCACAAATAAGTAGTCAAATATGTTCATTTAATGTTCGTGAGTATTTTGGAGTCGATATTTGACAGTTATGACTTATATTTGACCCCAAATTGCATTAAAATGCTTTCAAAACTGATTTGAGCAAGTTTAAGCACATTTTAAATCAATTTGGACTCATTTCTTCTTCAAATATATTCGAAATGCACAAATAAACTGTCAAATATGTTCATTTAATGTTCGTGAGTATTTTGGAGTCGATATTTGACAGTTATGACTTATATTTCACCCCAAATTGCATTAAAATGATTTCAAAACAGATTTGAGCGCGTTTAAGCACATTTTAAATCCATTTGGCCCCATTTCTGCTTCAAATATCATCGAAATGCACAAATAAAGTGCCAAATATGTTTATTTAATGTTCGTGAGTATTTTTGAGTCGATATTTGACAGTTATGACTTATATTTCACCCAAATTGCAATAAATTGCTTTCAAAACAGATTTGAGCGCGTTTAAGCACATTTTAAATCAATTTGGCCTCATTTCTGCATCAAATATATTCGAAATGCACAAATAAGTTGTCAAATATGTTTATTTAATGTTCGTGAGTAATTTTGAGTCGATATTTGACAGTTATGACTTATATTTCACCTCAAATTGCATTAAAATGCATTCAAAACAGATTTGAGCACGTTTAAGCACATTTTAAATCAAATTGGCCTCATTTCTGCATCAAATATATTCGAAATGCACAAATAAGTTGTCAAATATGTTTATTTAATGTTCGTGAGTAATTTTGAGTCGATATTTGACAGTTATGACTTATATTTCACCCCAAATTGCACTAAAATGTTTTCAAAACAGATTTGAGCGCGTTTAAGCACATTTTAAATCAATTTGGCCTCATTTCTGCTTCAAATATCATCGAAATGCACAAATAAGTAGTCAAATATGTTTATTTAATGTTCGTGAGTAATTTTGAGTCGATATTTGACAGTTATGACTTATATTTCACCTCAAATTGCATTAAAATGCATTCAAAACAGATTTGAGCACGTTTAAGCACATTTTAAATCAAATTGGCCTCATTTCTGCATCAAATATATTCGAAATGCACAAATAAGTTGTCAAATATGTTTATTTAATGTTCGTGAGTATTTTGGAGTCGATATTTGACAGTTATGACCTATATTTCACCCCAAATTGCATTAAAATGATTTCAAAACAGATTTGAGCGCGTTTAAGCACATTTTAAATCAATTTGGCCTCATTTCTGCATCAAATATATTCGAAATGCACAAATAAGTTGTCAAATATGTTTATTTAATGTTCGTGAGTAATTTTGAGTCGATATTTGACAGTTATGACTTATATTTCACCCCAAATTGCACTAAAATGATTTCAAAACAGATTTGAGCGCGTTTAAGCACATTTTAAATCAATTTGGCCTCATTTCTGCTTCAAATATCATCGAAATGCACAAATAAGTAGTCAAATATGTTTATTTAATGTTCGTGAGTAATTTTGAGTCGATATTTGACAGTTATGACTTATATTTCACCCAAATTGCATTAAATTGCTTTCAAAACAGATTTGAGCGCGTTTAAGCACATTTTAAATCAATTTGGCCTCATTTCTGCATCAAATATATTCGAAATGCACAAATAAGTTGTCAAATATGTTTATTTAATGTTCGTGAGTAATTTTGAGTCGATATTTGACAGTTATGACTTATATTTCACCCCAAATTGCACTAAAATGATTTCAAAACAGATTTGAGCGCGTTTAAGCACATTTTAAATCAATTTGGCCTCATTTCTGCTTCAAATATCATCGAAATGCACAAATAAGTAGTCAAATATGTTTATTTAATGTTCGTGAGTATTTTTGAGTCGATATTTGACAGTTATGACTTATATTTGACCCCAAATTGCATTAAAATGCTTTCAAAACAGATTTGAGCACGTTTAAGCACATTTTAAATCAAATTGGCCTCATTTCTGCTTCAAATATATTCGAAATGCACAAATAAACTGTCAAATATGTTCATTTAATGTTCGTGAGTATTTTGAAGTCGATATTTGACAGTTATGACTTATATTTAACCCCAAATTGCATTAAATTGCTTTCAAAACAGATTTGAGTACGTTTAAGCACATTTTAAATCAAATTCGCCTCATTTCTGCATCAAATATATTCGAAATGCAAAAATAAGTAGTCAAATATGTTTATTTAATGTTCGTGAGTAATTTTGAGTCGATATTTGACAGTTATGACTTATATTTCACCTCAAATTGCATTAAACTGCATTCAATACAGATTTGAGCACGTTTAAGCACATTTTAAATCAATTTGGCCTCATTTCTGCTTCAAATATCATCGAAATGCACAAATAAAGTGTCAAATATGTTCATTTAATGTTCGTGAGTATTTTTGAGCCGATATTTGACAGTTATGACTTATATTTCACCCCAAATTGCATTAAAATGTTTTCAAAACAGATTTGAGCACGTTTAAGCACATTTTAAATCAATTTGGCCTCATTTCTGCTTCAAATATATTCGAAATGCACAAATAAACTGTCAAAGATGTTCATTTAATGTTCGTGAGTATTTTGGAGTCGATATTTGACAGTTATGACTTATATTTGACCCCAAATTGCATTAAAATGCTTTCAAAACTGATTTGAGCACGTTTAAGCACATTTTAAATCAAATTGGCCTCATTTCTGCATCAAATATATTCGAAATGCACAAATAAGTTGTCAAATATGTTTATTTAATGTTCGTGAGTAATTTTGAGTCGATATTTGACAGTTATGACTTATATTTCACCTCAAATTGCATTAAAATGCATTCAAAACAGATTTGAGCACGTTTAAGCACATTTTAAATCAAATTGGCCTCATTTCTGCATCAAATATATTCGAAATGCACAAATAAGTTGTCAAATATGTTTATTTAATGTTCGTGAGTAATTTTGAGTCGATATTTGACAGTTATGACTTATATTTCACCCCAAATTGCATTAAAATGCTTTCAAAACTGATTTGAGCACGTTTAAGCACATTTTAAATCAAATTGGCCTCATTTCTGCTTCAAATATATTCGAAATGCACAAATAAGTAGTCAAATATGTTAATTTAATGTTCGTGAGTATTTTGGAGTCGATATTTGACAGTTATGACTTATATTTCACCCCAAATTGCATTAAAATGATTTCAAAACAGATTTGAGCGCGTTTAAGCACATTTTAAATCAATTTGGCCTCATTTCTGCATCAAATATATTCGAAATGCACAAATAAGTAGTCAAATATGTTTATTTAATGTTCGTGAGTATTTTGGAGTCGATATTTGACAGTTATGACTTATATTTGACCCCAAATTGCATTAAAATGCTTTCAAAACAGATTTGAGCACGTTTAAGCACATTTTAAATCAAATTGGCCTCATTTCTGCTTCAAATATATTCGAAATGCACAAATAAACTGTCAAATATGTTCATTTAATGTTCGTGAGTATTTTGAAGTCGATATTTGACAGTTATGACTTATATTTAACCCCAAATTGCATTAAATTGCTTTCAAAACAGATTTGAGCACGTTTAAGCACATTTTAAATCAAATTCGTCTCATTTCTGCATCAAATATATTCGAAATGCAAAAATAAGTAGTCAAATATGTTTATTTAATGTTCGTGAGTAATTTTTTGACAGTTATGACTTATATTTCACCTCAAATTGCATTAAAATGCATTCAATACAGATTTGAGCACGTTTAAGCACATTTTAAATCAATTTGGCCTCATTTCTGCTTCAAATATCATCGAAATGCACAAATAAAGTGTCAAATATGTTCATTTATTGTTCGTGAGTATTTTTGAGCCGATATTTGACAGTTATGACTTATATTTCACCCCAAATTGCATTAAAATGTTTTCAAAACAGATTTGAGCACGTTTAAGCACATTTTAAATCAATTTGGCCTCATTTCTGCTTCAAATATATTCGAAATGCACAAATAAACTGTCAAAGATGTTCATTTAATGTTCGTGAGTATTTTGGAGTCGATATTTGACAGTTATGACTTATATTTCACCCCAAATTGCACTAAAATGATTTCAAAACAGATTTGAGCGCGTTTAAGCACATTTTAAATCAATTTGGCCTCATTTCTGCATCAAATATATTCGAAATGCACAAATAAGTTGTCAAATATGTTTATTTAATGTTCGTGAGTAATTTTGAGTCGATATTTGACAGTTATGACTTATATTTCACCTCAAATTGCATTAAAATGCATTCAAAACAGATTTGAGCACGTTTAAGCACATTTTAAATCAAATTGGCCTCATTTCTGCATCAAATATATTCGAAATGCACAAATAAGTTGTCAAATATGTTTATTTAATGTTCGTGAGTAATTTTGAGTCGATATTTGACAGTTATGACTTATATTTCACCCCAAATTGCACTAAAATGTTTTCAAAACAGATTTGAGCGCGTTTAAGCACATTTTAAATCAATTTGGCCTCATTTCTGCTTCAAATATCATCGAAATGCACAAATAAGTAGTCAAATATGTTTATTTAATGTTCGTGAGTAATTTTGAGTCGATATTTGACAGTTATGACTTATATTTCACCTCAAATTGCATTAAAATGCATTCAAAACAGATTTGAGCACGTTTAAGCACATTTTAAATCAAATTGGCCTCATTTCTGCATCAAATATATTCGAAATGCACAAATAAGTTGTCAAATATGTTTATTTAATGTTCGTGAGTAATTTTGAGTCGATATTTGACAGTTATGACTTATATTTCACCCCAAATTGCACTAAAATGATTTCAAAACAGATTTGAGCGCGTTTAAGCACATTTTAAATCAAATTGGCCTCATTTCTGCTTCAAATATATTCGAAATGCACAAATAAGTAGTCAAATATGTTCATTTAATGTTCGTGAGTATTTTGGAGTCGATATTTGACAGTTATGACTTATATTTCACCCCAAATTGCATTAAAATGATTTCAAAACAGATTTGAGCGCGTTTAAGCACATTTTAAATCAATTTGGCCTCATTTCTGCATCAAATATATTCGAAATGCACAAATAAGTAGTCAAATATGTTTATTTAATGTTCGTGAGTATTTTGGAGTCGATATTTGACAGTTATGACTTATATTTGACCCCAAATTGCATTAAAATGCTTTCAAAACAGATTTGAGCACGTTTAAGCACATTTTAAATCAAATTGGCCTCATTTCTGCTTCAAATATATTCGAAATGCACAAATACACTGTCAAATATGTTCATTTAATGTTCGTGAGTATTTTGAAGTCGATATTTGACAGTTATGACTTATATTTAACCCCAAATTGCATTAAATTGCTTTCAAAACAGATTTGAGCACGTTTAAGCACATTTTAAATCAAATTCGCCTCATTTCTGCATCAAATATATTCGAAATGCAAAAATAAGTAGTCAAATATGTTTATTTAATGTTCGTGAGTAATTTTTTGACAGTTATGACTTATATTTCACCTCAAATTGCATTAAAATGCATTCAATACAGATTTGAGCACGTTTAAGCACATTTTAAATCAATTTGGCCTCATTTCTGCTTCAAATATCATCGAAATGCACAAATAAAGTGTCAAATATGTTCATTTATTGTTCGTGAGTATTTTTGAGCCGATATTTGACAGTTATGACTTATATTTCACCCCAAATTGCATTAAAATGTTTTCAAAACAGATTTGAGCACGTTTAAGCACATTTTAAATCAATTTGGCCTCATTTCTGCTTCAAATATATTCGAAATGCACAAATAAACTGTCAAAGATGTTCATTTAATGTTCGTGAGTATTTTGGAGTCGATATTTGACAGTTATGACTTATATTTCACCCCAAATTGCACTAAAATGATTTCAAAACAGATTTGAGCGCGTTTAAGCACATTTTAAATCAATTTGGCCTCATTTCTGCTTCAAATATCATCGAAATGCACAAATAAGTAGTCAAATATGTTTATTTAATGTTCGTGAGTAATTTTGAGCCGATATTTGACAGTTATGACTTATATTTGACCCCAAATTGCATTAAAATGCTTTCAAAACAGATTTGAGCACGTTTAAGCACATTTTAAATCAAATTGGCCTCATTTCTGCTTCAAATATATTCGAAATGCACAAATAAACTGTCAAATATGTTCATTTAATGTTCGTGAGTATTTTGAAGTCGATATTTGACAGTTATGACTTATATTGAACCCCAAATTGCATTAAATTGCTTTCAAAACAGATTTGAGCACGTTTAAGCACATTTTAAATCAAATTCGCCTCATTTCTGCATCAAATATATTCGAAATGTAAAAATAAGTAGTCAAATATGTTTATTTAATGTTCGTGAGTAATTTTTTGACAGTTATGACTTATATTTTGTGCGGCCCTTTTTCGCGGCCCACGCGCGAGGCATCGGCGTCCTCGCTCACGGGGGAAGAAGGTGCAGGTACATCCCTGCGCGTGTTTGTGCGCTCAAGGACTTATTATTTAGGTGATTGTGGGAACTTTTATTTTCCGACGGGCGCAAGCCCCCGCCGTTAATTACCCCGGCTCTCGCCTCGGGAACCTCTGATTAATGGGCTAAACTAATTAAACATATATGGATCAGATTTGTGGCTTTATTTCTTCCTTCCAATTTATTATAATGCATACTTGAAATAACCCAAAGGTATAACTTTGGATAATAAGACTAAAGACGTATGATCTAAAGTCAGAGAAACGTATAATTTCTCATAAATCAGAGATCGAGGATGTATAATCCTATTGATCTCACGGAGTTCGAACATGAAGCGCACTGCCAACTCGATACTCAAAGAACCAGAGATGTTTGATCTCTAAAAAGGTTCATGTCAAAGACAAGGACGTATAATCCTAAACAGTCTATTGACCTTCCAAATCACGAATCTGAAGCGCTATGCCAATTCGAAACCTGGGAAAATTGGAGGATCGGGAACATATAATTCTTTATCGATTTCCAAATGAGGTACATTAAACCTGAAGCGCACTGCCAATTTAATGTTCTCGAAACATGATTTGATATGATTTGGTATGTTGGTATGTTTTTACCAAGTTTTGGACTTATCTGCATATTTGGCATGTTTGACCAAGGATTTGGACTTATTTGCATATTTGACATATTTTTGTCAAGAGTTTGGACATATTTGCATATTTGGCATATTTGGTCAAAGATTTAGACATATTTGCATATTTGACATATTTGGTCAAGAGTTTAGGCATATTTGCATATTTGACATGTTTGGTCAGAAGTTTGGGCATATTTGCATATTTGACATGTTTGGTCAGAAGTTTGGGCATATTTGCATATTTGACATGTTTGGTCAAATACTTGGGCATATATGTATTTTTGACATATTTAGTTAAATATTTGGGTATATTTGCATATTTGACATGTTTGGTCAAATATTGGGACATATTTGTATTTTTGACATATTTTGTCAACTATTTGGGTATATTTGCATATTTGACATGTTTGGTCAAATATTGGGACATATTTGTATTTTTGACATATTTGGTCAACTATTTGGGTACATTTGCATATTTGACATGTTTGGTCAAATATTGGGACATATTTGTATTTTTGACATATTTGGTCAACTATTTGGGTATATTTGCATATTTGACATGTTTGGTCAAATATTTGGGTATATTTGGATTTATTTGCATATTTGATATATTTAGTCAAAGATTTGGGCATATTGACATATTTTAAACATTTCAATTTATTTTATTAAAATATGACAAAATTTGGTTATTTTTGAATATTTTGTCTTGTTTTATCAAGACATAATATAATCTGATTATTTTGAATATTTTGATTTATTTTATAACATGATTCAATCATTTTTGAATAATTTGATTTGTTTTATCATAATTTGATTATTTTGCAAATTTTGATTTGTTTTATCAACATGTGACATATTTTAATCATTTTTGAATATTTTGATTTGTTTTATCAAAACATGACATAATTTGACTAGTTTTAATGTTTTGATTTGTTTCATCAAAGTTTAACATATTTAATCATTTTTAAATATTTTGATTTGTTTTATCATAATTTGATTATTTTGAATATTTTGATTTGCTTTATTAAAGTTTAACATATTTAATCATTTTTTGAATATTTTGATTTGTTTTATCAAAATATAACATGATTTGATTATTAAAAATATTTTTGATTTGTTTATGACATATTTTAATTATCCTTGAATATTTTGATTTGCTTTATCAAAATATACATAATTTGATTATTTTGAAAATTGTTGATTTGTTTTATCATAATTTTCACTTATTTTTAAATATCCTATTTGGTATTTTGAATTTATTTTATACATATATCATATATTTTGAATTTTCTTTTATTTATAATAATAATAAAAAAAAAGGAAAATAAAATCAAAATTGACATTTTATAGTCTTAAAAATATTCATAAATGAAATCATGATTTTTGATATATTTTTCATAATTTTTGGGCTTGAGAAATTATTTTTATTTGGTGTTTAAAGTTTATTTTCAAAACAGATTAATATGGGCCGTCAGATTCGGGCCCATGCATCAAGATCTGAACTTAAGTTCAGTTTTTAAAGCATCTTTTAAACTGGGCCGTTGGATCTCTGGCGCGCATCAAGCCTTCTCTGGTTTGTTTGAATTTCATCAAGATTCGCACTTTGAGATGCATCAATATTCGTGCACATCCTCCCCGACACTGATCAAGGCCCTGCCGGCGTCGGATCTCCGATCAGGAGGCATGGCTGGCATCGCCGGAGCGTGGGGAGTCCATCGGTGGTGGTCTCGGCGGCAGCGGCGGCCTGGATCGCCGGAGATGGGGGTAACCATTTGGTTTCGGTTGAGAAGTTGGCTGAGATGAAATTTTGAGGAATTTGAGCTGATTTTTGACAAATTAACTCGAATTCTTTGTCATATAGCATCGCCAGAGCATGTTTAACAAGTTTTTAAGATTTAATTTGGGTTTAATCCATCAATTTTGTAACTTTGGCCATTTGGTACCAAACTGGTTTCGGGGCTTTGGTACCAAATGGTACTTCATGGCTTTCCTTTGCAATTTTCTTACAATTAACCTTCCAAACAGTGTCGTTTAACATGTTTGAACATGTTTGGATGATCAATTTCATCAATTTAGATGTGCATTGTCCTTTATGCATATTGGGTCATTTCTGGTTTTATTCTCAATTTTGTTTTCTTTTGATTTCTATGCATTCTTCTCAAATTGCATGTTTAAGTATGTTTATTTGGGTCAATTGTATGTTTTGGAAAGGTTTTATACTAGATTTGCATGTGGATTTCATTTGTATGTAAGTTAATTTCATTTTTTTTCTTTTCTGGTATTTATTCCAGAATTAACTCAATTCTGATTTTTACAGATCCAATTTCAGAAATTCATAGAAAATCACAGAAAATGCCAAAAATGGTAAAGTTTGGTGAATGAATGCATTAAGACTCATTTTATATGCCCATGAAATTTCAAGCTAATTGAATAATCAGAAAGCATGTTTTTTGCATCTTTACCAGACTGGACAGAAATGCCCTTTCAGATTTATTAAAAATCAAATTTGGCTTAACCTATGGATTAAAGCCTGGTTTAATTATTCTAAATCCTTTAAAACATCACATGAGGTGTCATAAAGGTGAATTAATCAAGAAATTTTGGATTTTTGAATCAAAAGAAGAATGAACTTCTCAGTTTGACCCAAAGTTGACTTTTTTTTTGGAGTTTTTGACAGATGAGATTGTAAAATTCATAACAATTCACAGAAAATTCCAAAAATTATAAAATTTAGGTGGTAAGTTAGTATAAACCTACTCTACATGACTGTGAAATTTCATGAAAAATTAACAACCAGGCTGAGAGATATGGATTGATCTCTCAGCTGGGCAGAAGCTGGTATTCACTGGACTCAAACCAGTATTGATGTTTATTGCTTTTCCATTGCTCAATTATGATTTTGAGCTATCAAGCACATCTGAGGACATGACAGAAGGAACTAAAGAGGGAAACAAAACCAATTTGCACCAAAATATCATATATTATAACAAATTGAAATACAATACACATATAAAACATGGAATTTTGTTTTTCCATGGAATTTTGACAGCATAACAGCTTGTATAAAGCCATTATTGAGCTTTACACAGCCACTGCACATGTGCACAGGGCTTGAGAGAGAAAGGGGATGAACATGTGCCCATCCCCATGAAACCAGATTGGCATGTGCCAATTGGTTGAAGTATACTGTCAAATTCCATGGTGAACTCACCATGTGAGCTCCTGAGACTCAAGCTCAGCCACCAATTGAGCTCTGGAAGGAGGGAGGCACATGTGCACCTCCCCAGCCATGGGGCTAGCCATCTCACCCAGCAAGGTGAGACTGGCTCCTTGAGCTCAATTGGGGCTGAGCCAAGCTCAAGGCTTGGCTCCTCTATCCCTTACCTAGCTGTCCAAGACTTGATTTCTTCTCAGCTAAGCTTTCTTTTTGTGGAAATTGGGTTGAGTTTTGATTTTGGCAGAGTTTCAGCTATGTTGCTCTCTCCTCTCTTTTTCTTCTTCACTGGGGGTCTATTTATAGCCCAGAGGGCATGGTTTAAGCCTCAGGGCTGAGCTGGCATCATCCCAGCCCTTGGTTTGATCAAATGGCCAGAATTGAGCCAGCCAGGCCTGTGCTGGCCTGTGGCCTGTCCTTGGAAGATTCCTCCAGCTAACTGGCGCTCAGAGCTCTCCATTGAGGTGCCTACACGTGTCCATGTGCACAGGCCTGGAGAGAGAGAAGGAATCTGCTGATTTTGTCTTCTTCTTGGGCTGGAGCATCATGCCTTTCAAGTGAGGGTATATCCAGAACCTTCCTTGGCCTTGCTGGCGCTTGACATGTCACCAAGGTGCCACTGAGTGTGCCCAACGTGTCAATTTGGCTGCTTGAGTGCTGAGTTGTGCCAACTGACCACATCCAAATCAGACCAAGGTGCCAAGTGGTGCACCTGCCAATTGAGTGCTTTTCACCCCAAATTGGCACTTCAGGCAGCGTCGTGGAGGTGTCTTGAAGCTTCTCCAGGTGTTGGCTTGGCCTCTCGAGCTCCCAATTGCTCTGTCACCTTCAAGGTCGAGGTACTTTCTCCTTCAATTTTCTCTTTGTTTACTTTACTATTTTCAATGCTGTTTGTGGCATTGAAGTCCCCTTAGGATGTAGATTAAGTCCCTAGAATGGTTTAAGCCAACTCGCGTTGTACACCTAGACTCCATTTTCGAAGCTCCACTGAGCTCTGGAGCTCGAGGAGGAAGAAAGGAGGGAGAGAGAGAGAAATTCAAAAGGTTTCTCTCGCTTGGGTTGGGTGCACGTGAACCGTGCTTTGGTTTCGGGCTTGTCAGAGGGAGGGAGCGCTTGCACCGCGATCACCTCTCTTTCCCTTCTTTTCTTTTCGCTGGCCAAAATAACTCTGGGCGCTGGGCCCCCTTGGCAGTGAGACCGAAGGGGAGGGGCCCAGTCGTCAGATTTAATGAGACACAGCCCCAGCGAAAAACTGAGGGTTGGGCTGTGGGCTTGGTCCTTGTGCACCAAAACGTATTGTCAGTGGTATGGTGCATGTGTACTGGGTCCACGCAAAGCGCCTTTAACACTTTGTGTGTATGACAGGCGGGTCCCCAGGGCAGAAGTCGTGTTTGAGCTCCCCAGATTGCACCCAGAGTGTTGCACATCCCCCAAATTGCACCCAGAACTATCTCCAGTTCTGATTTTTGGTATTTTCTTTATTTCTTTTTCCATTTTATTTTATTTTTCATGCAAAAATCCATGAAAAATTACTGAAAAATCACAGAAAATATATTCCATGATCCTGTTATTTTAGGTAATATTTTTGGTATTTTTTGGGTGTGAAATTAAGCATTAATTTCACTTAAATCATTAATTGTATATGATTAGGCATATTAATCTTATACAATTAATATTTTGGCATGATTATTCCAAAGAATCATTTTTTTAATTCCAAGGGATAATATTTGGGGCATTCTTCATGAATGAAATTCATGATTTTTGGATTTGGCATGTTTAATTATATGAAATTGTTTCTTGATTTCATATAATTAGGGTTTTGTGCATAGATTTTTTTTTGCACACATGTGTATATATTTTTTGAAGGGGGTTTGGTATGATTATTTCATGAAATTATTTTTTAATTTCAAGAAATAATTTTGGGATTTAATAAATCATGAGATTGGACATAATTTCATGATTTAATATTTGACATGGCTATTTCATGAAATTGTTTCTTTAATTTCAAGAAATAATTTTATGAAATTGAACATAATTTCATAATTTCAAATCTTTGGTATAAAAATCACATGAAATTATATCATTAATTTCATGCAATTTAATTTGTGTATTTTTCTGGCAACTTTTAAACAGCAAACAAAGAGCCACCCACCAGAACTGGTCATGAGGCTTTGCTGGCCGAGAGGCCTGTTCTGGTGCCAATGTTTTTCCTTTCTTTTTTTTTTTTTTTTTTTTTTTTTTTTAAAGAGCCTTGAGGAAACAAGGGTGTGTCCCTGTTCTTCAAGTTAGGGATTGGTGCACATGTGCCTCCCTGTCTCTCGTTTTATTGGCTGGTTATTTTGCTTTTTGAAAAAAATGAGATTGGGCACATGTCCTTTCTCTTATTAAAGCACTGGGCACATGCCTCGTTGCTCCCTTGAAAAATCAGGATTGCCCCCGGTACAGGGGAGATGCTGCCGGATTTTTCTCTTTTCCTTTTGCAAAGATTCATATTATTTCATAGGCTTATTATCTTTTATTTTGTGTTTTTCGCAGGATATTATGGCTTCCTTTCAGGGTCCTATGCCTTTATATTCGCCGGGTCATTTTCCATCTCTCATGAAAGACCCAGCAGATTGGACACCCCAAGGCCCTGATCACACTGGCACATACAACATGATGGGGAACAACCTTGTCATGAGGGAGTATATTCCGTGTACAGTGAGGGTGTTGAGCCCAAGTGTCGGGACGACCAGCCCGCCTCCTTTGCACCTTCTGGGCACAGAGATGACATCATATCGGGCGTGTCCTTGGGACGACAAGCGCGTGCTCCGCGGGGTTTTGGAAAGGCGCCCCCGGCAAGTAGAGTGGGTTCAGTTCACCTTGCTTACAGAGGAAAGCATGCTCAAGCAAGCGGGGATTTATGAAGCGGTGTACCTCTCGCTTTTTGGATATACCCAGGACATATCCTTGTTCCGGGCATTTGCTGAGCGCTGGAGCTATGTCACGAACACCTTATTCACGGAGGATCGTGAGATGACTTTGAGTCTATGGGACCTCTCCCAGTTATCAGGGTTGCCGATCTATGGCCTTCCGTATGATGAGCATTGCCTCAGTGGAGTGGATCTTCTCAGCCTGAGGCCAGACGGGACTCCGATGTACCCGGCGTCTCTTCGTCAGGTATATAAGATTTATCATGAGATTTTAGGGGACCGAGAGGGTGTATCCTTGGGCCAGTGGGTTTCTTACTTTGCCGATGCCCCGACACATCCTCGTACCTCCTTTGCCGATCCTTGCGATCCTTTGGGAGTAGGATTATCGACTGGTATCGTGCACAGGGGGTCCAAACCAGGCTTGGGGTCCATTACTACCAGGATTGTGGACGAGGAAACATTATTGACTGCCTTTCTATCATGGTGGCTATGCTATTTCGTCTTGCCCAGTTCTCCAGTTGGCAGGATTAGGCCTTCTTCATTTATTGTGGCTAACATCTTGGCTCGGGGACATAGGGTTTCCCTGGCTATCCCGGCGTTGGCCAACATTTATCGATCTCTTCGCGGGTTAGTTTCCTCTCGCGATCCTTCTTTCAGTGGGGAGGTCATCCCCTTTCATTTCATCAGTGGTTGGCTTCATGCACACTGGATGGGTCTTTATACCCCTGTACTTTCTCAGGAGATACGGGTTATACTACCCTATTTGTCCGATATAGCTTGTGCTTCGGCATCATCCCTTTCTCCCAAAGATGCTCGCTATCGTTTCTTCCGTTCGCGAGGGGCACTCCAGAGATCTGAGGTACGCGCTTTTTCGCGTAGGATGCCCAGAGGTTCAGATAGACTTGTTGTGGACATTCCACGGTCTAGGTTGGTTCAGGGGATTTTAGAGGATTCGGCAGCCACTGAGCACCTCATTAGCATTCGGTGTGGCTTTTTACCTCTACGCATCGGTGAGCATATTATCTTGGAGCCATACTCTCCTCACCGTTGTGCCCATCAGTTTGGATATGACCAGGGCATTCCCGAGTTGCTTTCCTGTCCCGAGTCGCTTTCTGCAGACCTGGAAGGTTTGAGTAGATGTTGGTCTTCCATACTTCGTGTGGGTACGGGTTCCCAGTTTACCATGCCTCGGGCTTCACGCTCAGAGGTGATTTTTACCGCCATGTATCATAGGTGGTATACTCACACTATCTCTGCATATCAGGCGATACTCCCTGCCGATATGGCACGTGTGACTTGTCCACTGCCGGACAAAAAGAAAAATGAAAAGAAGCGGCGGAGATCTCCTTCCTCTTCCTCTTCTCGCGCCTTACTTGATTTTCAGGGCTTCGACAGCAAGGTGCCATTAGATTCTCCTATCGCTTCTCAGACAGGTGATATTATTTATGGCCTCTTTTGTTTACTGTATTTGTATCCTTGAAGTTTCTTATGTGACTTCTTTATGATATACTGATGTTGGAGAAATTGCAGGAGGGTCGACCGACAGAGAGGCACCTGACTCCGTCTTGGAGGAGCTCTTCATTTTTCGAGCGGGTTTGCCAGGTACTTATATTTGCAAGGTCCTTTGCATTCAGGGAAATGATTATTCTTCCCTTATATTCTCCTTGATTTGTTTCCAGGCTTTGAGAGCGCCGACCCTTCTACAACGGAGGCCAAGGAAAACTTACCCACCGTCTTGGGGGACGAGGCGGTCGTAGGTATGATTTTTCTTTCAGAATATTCTACTAAATGTCCTTCACATAATTTCCCTTGCTTATTTCACTTTTCTTTGAAACAAAAGGGGACGCTGGGAGTCCATTAGCACCAGCTCTCGGCGGAGAATTTGCTTCACCTGCGAGAGTTTCTCCGTTAAGGGAAGCGGAAGATTTGGCTGTCCTTCAGGAGCCTATCATGATTAGTGACTCAGGTATAATTCCATTGTCATTTCACCATCTCACAATACCTTACTCTCTTCATTTCTCTCTTCGGGGATCTTATTCCTGTTTTTAATTCAGATCCTGAAGATTTTGTCATTGCCGAGGCGACCGGCACAGAGTTCGGCGATAGGTCTGATGTCAGGTACGACGACAATATTGAAGAGGAGCCTGACGAAGAGATTGAGGCAGAGCCAGAGGTTGAGCTCGATGCAGGATTCAACGTCGTTCCCGAAGAAGACTTCGAGGTGGACCTTGAGGAGGAGAGACCCTCGGGTGACATTTCTCCCGATGGTACGTGCTCTTATATCCCCTCACTTTGGATCTCATGTTTATATTGCATGTGATGACATTGGTTTGGTTTGTAGGTCCTTCTGTATCGGAGATGCGGCATCTGTTGGAGAAGCTATGTTCCCTTAGCAACTCTACTCGAGCCCACCGTTCATTGGACCTTCGTGTTTTGGATTTGGTCCCTGTTTCCGGGAACTCTCCTGATTTCCAGGGGGTGATTGACGACTTGATCGTCCCCTGTCAAGAGCATTTGTCTTGTATAACCCGCGAGCGTTTGGCCTGGGCTTTCGGGGAGAGACGAAAGACTCTCTCGACTCTCGCGACATCGGTGTCTCGTGCCGAGTCGGAGTTATTCTCGTTTCGTCACCGCCTCAGGGGTCTCCAGGATCAGCTTACATGTCACCTGGCTTTCAGTGCAGGTATGCTAGCTTCTGGGGCTGATTACAGGGCTTCTAGCCACCTAGCTGATCAGACCCAGTCACTCAAGAGTGAGATCAAGGGCATGGAGGGTTTGGTAGACACCGCCTTCTCTACCCTTCGTGACTACTCATATGATTATGAGGCCGCCCGAGCTAGCGTAGACGACCTAGTGGCTGACGAGGAGCGTCACTTTACCGCCGCCTGTTCTTTGTTTACCCGGATCGACGGGTTCTTAGTCCAGCTGCGTAGTCGCTATCCTAGCCTTTAGGGTGGGGTTTGTTTGTATTTTTGGCATTTTGTTTGTTTTGGACATGGTTTTAGTTATTTATTTTGAGGAGCTTAGGTTTGTTATCGTATTTTGTATGATGCATGGATTGAGTATATGTTTTGGGAAGATTTATATTATTATCGATATTTTGGTATTCTGTTATTTTGTTAGGCACAAGATAAAAAGCCTGTTCATCTCTTTATGACTGGTCAGATGAACATACCAGTGTCAATTGTTTACGGTACAAATTGGCAAAACCATTTTTTAATGTGGATCCTTTCTATTCTCTCCACTCATTATTAAGTGTGGAATCCTCACATTTCACTCATTCTCCACGCATACTTATTTATGTATTTGGAGGGGGATTTCGCCCTGATAAATTATCCAAGCTTATCATAAGGATAAGAAGGTTTCATTCATTATAGGGCTTTTTATTTATGCCTTCAATACTCTGCCTTACTATTAATTAATAAGGCAATGTTTTATTCAGCAATGATTTGTTTAAAGCGACAAATCGTAACGCTGCCCATTTTCATATTTATTCTGTATCAAATGGGCAAACACAGTGGTAATTGTATTGGAGGCACAAATACCAAAACCATTTCCCCGCTTTAGTGGCTCCAAAGTTCGGGCGCCGACTTCATCCGGCGATGTGGACAAAACCTTTCTTTTTGGCCTGCCAGAGGTTTTGGTAGCTTTTGTGTTAGCCACCACATGTGTTCCTTGATTAACGGCTCAAGGCAACAAGGCCGATTTATGCCCGGGGGGGAGGACATCTTGGTTTATGGTATTTCTTCAGTGGACACCATCCACGACCCTTGATTGACGGCTCAAGGCGACAAGGCCGATTTATGCCCGATGGGACAGCTTTGTTTGTGGCATTTCTTCAGTGGAAACCATCCACGTCCCTTGATTAACGGCTCAAGGCGACAAGGCCGATTTGCACCCGGCGGGACATGGATAAGTACCTTTTACCCCGAGACTTAAGCCACCTTTCTTTTGGGCGTATGAGTTTAGCCACCTTTCTTCTTGGTGTTTGAGTTTGGCCACCTTTCTTCTTGGTGTATGGGTTTAGCCACCTTTCTTCTTGGTGTATGGGTTTAGCCACCTTTCTTCTTGGTGTATTATGCATGGTATTTCTTAAGATACCGCCCGTTTATAGGAGGTAATGGTCTTTCGCCTTTATGATCTATGAGTTGGTATGCCCCTCCGTCAAACACCTTCTCAACCACATATGGGCCTTCCCAATTAGGTGAAAACTTTGGGCCGACATGCCGGCCAATTATGGGCCTTCGGAGAACGAGTACTAATTCCCCTTGACGAAAAGTTCTTGAGCGGGCCATTTTGTCGTAGGCCCGTGCCATCTTCGCTTGGTATATTTCCAAGTTTTGTTGGGCTATGATTCGCCTTTCATCCATAGCGTCGAGTTCGTCGAGCCTGAGGCGCTTCTGCTCATCTAACGACATTTCGTTCTGGAGCGCCACCCTTAAGGACGGGAGTTCCACCTCAAGTGGCAGGACAGCTTCGACACCAAATACCAGGGAATATGGTGTCGCTTGAGTGGGGGTTCGACATGTGGTACGATATGCCCAAAGCGCTTCTTGTAGCCTTTCATGCCAGTCGCGCTGATTTCCTTTCAACGTCCTTTTCATGATTTTTATCAAGGTTTTATTGAAGGCCTCTGCTAAACCATTTGCTCTGGGATTGTATATGGAAGAATATTTCCAATCAATCTTGAACTTTTCCGCAAGTGCGTATACTTTAGCACTTTTGAACGCGGCCCCGTTATCAGAAATGATTCTCCTCGGGGTCCCAAATCGGTATAAGATATGGGTTTTGAAGAAATTCACGACATCGATTGCCTTCACTTCCCTAAGCGGGACTGCCTCGGCCCACTTGGTGAAGTAATCGGTCGCAGCCAAGATAAACTTATGACCCTTGGAGGAAGGCGGGTCAATGGGCCCGACTACATCAGTACCCCATGCATCAAACGGCCAAGATGACACAGTCGGGTGTAACGGGTTTGGGTGTTGATGTATGAACGTGCCATGTATTTGGCACATGTGACACTTCTTGGCATGCTCGATGCAATCGCGTGCCATGGTGGGCCAATAATAGCCCATGCGCTTTATCTTAAGTCGCATTTTGGGTCCCGGCTGATGTGCTCCACATAGACCCGAATGAACTTCCTTCATGATTTGGTGGACTTCTGGGTTTGACACACAGCGAAGCCACATTTGGTCGTATGATCGCCTGTATAAGGTGTCATTGACGTAGGCGTAGCGAAGCGCTCTCTTTTTGAGTTGCTCCCGCGCTGATTTCTCATTCGGAAGAATCCCATATTTGAAGTATTCGACGAAAGGTTGGCGCCAATCGTCACTTGGCTGTGTCACCATGACATCTTCCAGGTCACTTTCCATTTCTTCGGCCATAGCCACCTGGATTTTATCTTTAATCCCCGTAAAGCACGAGGACAGGGGTCGTCGGTTTTTGACGGTAATTTGCACATTTCCGTCGTCAGGTTCGCCTAATTCTTTAGCCACCCGAGCGAGTGCATCAGCTTTGCCGTTTGTGGCTCTCGAGATTTTCTTGAATAGGATTTCGGGAATTTCATCTATTAATTCCAAAACCCTAGCGTGATACTTCACCAACTCTGGTTTTAGTACCTTGTATGCTCCGGTGATTTGATTTATTATTAATTGGGAGTCACCAAACACATGGAGTTTTCTAATCCCCATATTCAGCGCAAGCTCTAACCCGGCTATGAGCGCTTCATATTCAGCCTCATTATTTGTACAAGGCTCGGTCAATGCTAAGGCATGACGCATGATTCCTCCTTCTGGTGTCACGAAGACTAAGCCTATCCCGGCCCGTATTTGCGGGATGTTTGGGCCCGCGGTGGGCCGTATTGATGATGCCCCATCAAAGTACATTTCCCAACTTGGGGTTTCATCTTTGATATGAAAGACTTCTTCATCTGGAAATTCGCATGCCAAAGGAGAGTCGTCGGGTATTGGATGGGCCGCTAGGAAATCAGCCATCGCTTGCCCCTTTATGGCCTTTTGTGGCGCGAAAGTTATATCAAACTCGGTCAGGATTATGGCCCATCTTGCCAACCTGCCTGTAAGCATGGGTCTCGTCATGAGATATTTTAAGGGGTCAATCTTTGAGATGAGGATGACCTTGTGGGCTATCATGTAGTGTCGCAACTTCTTCACGGCGAACACCAATGCCAGGCAATGCTTTTCAATCGGTGTATAGGCGTATTCCGCCCCTACCAGCATGCGGCTCAAATAATAGAGGGCGTTTTCTTTCCCTTGTTCATTTTCTTGCGCTAATAAGGCCCCGAGAGATCCATCCAAGGCCGTTGTGTACAATATTAGCTCTTTTCCTGGTATTGGAGCGGCTAGTACTGGCGGTTTGAGGAGATAGCCCTTGATGTCGTTCAGGGCTTGTTGACAGGCTTCGTCCCATTTAAACGGGACATCCTTCTTGGTCAATCGGGTGAAAGGTTGTATCCTACCCGATAGATTGGCTATAAATCGCCTGATGTATGCCAAGCGGCCTTGAAGCGAGCGAAGCTCTTTAAGGTTCCTAGGTGGCGGCAATTCTTGTATTGCCTTGATTTTACTCGGGTCTATCTCGATCCCTCGGTGTCGAATGACAAACCCAAGAAATTTCCCCGACGAGACCATAAAGGCGCACTTTAACGGGTTTAACTTCAGCGCGTGTTGCCTCAGGCGGTCGAACACGACTTTGAGGTTTCTGAGATGCTCGTCATAGGACGTTGCCTTTACGACCAAATCGTCCACGTAGCATTCGACAATCTTATGAATTAGATCATCAAATATTTTCGTCATGGCTCGCTGGTATGTAGCCCCGGCATTTTTCAGGCCAAAAGGCATAACCTTGTAACAATAAATACCCATCGGAGTGCGGAAGGCCGTGTGCTTCTGGTCTTCTTCGTCCATTTTGATCTGGTTATACCCCGCATATCCATCCATAAAAGAGAATACTTCATAGGACGAGGTATGGTCGATGATGATTTCAGTCACGGGTAAAGGAAAGTCATCTTTGGGACAAGCTTTATTCAGGTCCCGAAAGTCGACACATATACGTATTTGCCCGTTCTTCTTCTTTATGGGGACGATGCTAGCCACCCAATCGGGAGTTTCTTCTTCCCGTATGAAGCCTGCATCAATAAGTTTCTTGGTTTCAGCCACGACTTTTTCTTCGAGTTCTATTCTCATTCGTCGTGGTGCCTGTTTGACCGGCTTTATACTCGGGTCAATTTTGAGTTTGTGGACCGCAACTTTGGGATCCAATCCTGGCATTTCTTCATAGCTCCATGCGAAACAATCAACATATTCTTGGAGCAAAGCCTTCAAGGGTTCCTGTTTCTCTTGGGGAAGGGATGCGCTTATGAAGGTTGGCCTGGGGTCTTCATCTCCCCCGAGGTTAACTTCCACCAACTCGTCAATGGTGTTAGGCGCGCCGTCCTCTAACTCTTTTGGTGCATTTTTAGCCACCAGGATGAAGTCTTCTTCTTCCGGCTCCTCAGATACCATATGACAGGTAACTCTTCGGTTCTTGAAGAAACTTCGACACCGTTCGTCGGGATCCCCGTCTTCTTCTGACTCAGAGTCGTATCCCAAACCGCGAGTGTATTTGATCTTGTCATCGAGGCCCCTGACCGTATTAGTCGAGCCATTCCATAATTTCTCAAAATAGTGCATTTTGGATTTCGATGTGGTTTGAGGACACCGGGCTTTTTCCATCAGTTGACCCTGATTCTTCCCGAAATATCGGGACGCCTCGATATTGACTTCCCCGTCGTCGGAGTCTTCTGACAATAAGCCACTCCACTCGTGGATCAGGGCATTATCACCAGGATTGATTGCATCGATTTTGTAGAATCTGATTGGCCTATGAGTGACCGTCTTCCCTGGTAAGCGTTCGACCTTAGAAGGAACGACAAACGTCCGCAACTTCTGGATTTGGTTCACTTCTTTGGGAGAAAGGTCCTTGTAATGTCTTTCGGGTACCTTTTCAACCCTTAAAGACGATTCATGGCTCTCGTCAGTTTCGAAGTTGTATGTCGGCTTAACGTGAAATAGGATTTCTTCTTCTGATCCACTTTCCGATTCATACGCCTCTCCATCTATAGGAGCTTCCTCTTCTGACTCATCATCTGTTGAGGCCCCGTATAACGGGATAACCCGGCGTGTTGAGATCTTCTCATCTTCTTCATCAGAAGATGCGCCAAATAAGGGAGTGACACCATACACTCGTTCCTCCTTGTCTTCCTCTTCATCAGAGGATAACCCGTAAATGGGTTTATTGCTCAAAGTTGGTGCCTTTTTATCATGAGATGACACCAGATCGGGCGTGGGTTTGGCTTGGCTTGTTTGCATTTCCAAGTCATTTCCTCGTAAGACGGAGCTTAGAGACTCCATCAGTGCTTTATGCTGATCCTTCTCCTCCTGCGTTAAGAAATAACGGGCGTCGCTAAGGCCAATTTCATGGACCCCGAACGGCTTGATGTCCCCATTTATCCTTTTTTGCCTTCCGTCTTTCATGTATTTCATGCATTGGTGAAGAGTTGATGGTACCACCCGGTTTTCATGCAGCCAAGGGCGACCGAGTAAGGCCTTGTATGACGTATCGGCGTCAATGACATAAAATTTGGTCGAGGTTATCAGGCCCCCGAATTGGAGTGTTAGGGTCACCGCACCCATGGCTTTCTGTGAATGTTGATTGAACCCATGAATGGTCACTTTCTCATTCGACAATGGTTTGGTATCCAGCATTAGGGTTTTCAGGATCCTCAAGGGCATAATGTTTATCGATGACCCCGAATCGACCAAAATGCGATTCAGTCTTTGCCCCTCACAGTCGCCAGTTACATACAACGGCCGGTTGTGATCGGCGGTGCCAGTCAACAGGTCTTCATCAGTGAAGTGGATACCCGTTGAACGGCTGTTGACGTATGCCGTCTCATGTGATTGCTTTTCAGCAAAGTACGCCTGAAATTGCTCAGGATTTTGGAGCGCGTATATTAATATATCGCGCATATCCTTCGACATCATCAATGCATCAAAGACACTAAGTAAGGCTGGGATCTTACGGAGATGTGCCAGCACATTGTAATCTCCTACCGTGAGTTTCGACTTTTCACGGGTGGGTATGCCATTTTCTGGCTCTTTGCTCATGCCTTTGGTTTTCGCGACATTTCGGTCAGACTCTTTTGGAGGTTGACGTTCAGGGATATAGGTGCCCGAACGCAGAACGACCTGACATTCCGTCTTTTCCTGTTCAGAGGTAGTGGCCTCATCTCCTTCTTCGGAATAGAATAGACTCCCGGGAAAGTGTGCGTCTTCTTCAGAATTGCTATTATGATGAATTGCATGGCACCATTCTTTTTGGTTAGGCGCGGAACGGGTGTATTTGTGAGGATTTGATTGCCTTTCCTCCCCATTCTCTATTTTAAAAGAGCGTTTTCGGCCGTCGGCGGGCTTACTTTCTTTCCTTGGCTCAGGGTTTATTGACCCTCTCCTTGGGTTTACAACGGGGGAAATTCCTGGCTTGAGTAGAAACGGCCTGAGACTCGCCACTTATTTCCTCATTTGTGGTTTCAATCGTCAGCTTTTCTTCATCTGTCTCGCGTGTGT